>JAZKLR010000173.1:4800000-6214861 GCA_037103525.1 Ganaspis brasiliensis | reverse complement strand
CATTTATGTTGAAATTGTTTCAAGCATTAAGTCTGTTAAATATTTGTATAAGTACATTTACAAAGGACATGATTCTGCTGCTGTTGTCATTACTCCATCCGACAATATCAATCCTATTTTGGAACATGATGAAATCAAACAGTTTATAGATACACGCTACGTTGGACCTGTTGAAGCGTGTGATAGAATATTTGGAAGACCACTTCAATGTAAAAGTCATGCAATCACTTGCTTACCAGTTCACCTACCTAATCAACAAACTGTCATTATTCCTTTGGAAGACAGTACAGATTCTATTACAACTGCCTTACATAAAGAAACCATGCTAATTGATTATTTTCATTTAAATGAACGTGATCCAGAAGCTCGACAATTCGCGTATCCTGAAATACCAAGTCATTACGTGTTTAAGAAACAAAAAGGAGAAAGTAATTGCAAATAGTTAAGACGTGAAAGCCAATATAATACTATTGGTCGCATGTATTCTATAAGTCCAACCCAAGTAGAACTATTTCATCTTCGATTACTACTTCTTACTGTTAAGGGAGCTACAAGTTTTGAACACATTCGAACAGTTAACGGTGAGCTTTATGAAAATTGTCGTGATGCATGTCTAAATTTAGGTCTCATTGAACACGATGCAGAATGGCATAATGCTATGAAGGAAGGCGAAACTTGGATGATTCCTAGAGAGTTAAGACATCTATTTGTTCGTATTTTAATTCATTGTCAACCAATTAATCCACATGAATTATGGGACACATTTAAAGACGCTCTATCAGATGACGTCAAAAGGGAATATGCTCCTGAGGAAGCTTATCAAAAAGCTTATGAAGAAATTAATAACTTTCTTTTGAAAGATGGTTCTGACATCAAAAATTTCCCTACAATGATTCAGTTACAACATGATTCTATTCTTTCCTTCAATGATATTACTGTTGACACTTTCACAATTGATCATGCGCTCATTAGCCAAACACAATATTCGACATTGAATTCCAAACAGAAAAATATCGTTGATACCATTTTTAAGGTTGTTATGCGAACCGAACGAATGTCTACGTCATGTTTTTACATCGACGGTCCATGTGGATCAGGAAAAACATGTATATATACAACACTTTATCATATGTTAAAAAGTAAGGGTAAAATTGTTTGTACAATGGCCTTCACAGGCATTGCAGCAATTTTACTTCCATGTGGTAAAACCATACATAAAACTTTCGGTATGCCAGTTCCCTTGTTTCATGATTCCGTTTCAAACATTAAATGCCAATCAAGAGAAGCTGATTTCCTTAAATCGGTGGATATTTTCATTTGGGATGAAGCTCCAATGGCACCTCGATATGCTTTACAATTAATTGATCGAACTTTACGTGATTTCATGAATGTTGATTTACCTTTTGGAGGAAAAACTATGTTATTAGGTGGTGATTTTAGGCAATTACTTCCTGTTAAACAAAATGCTAATCGATCAGAGTTAATTAATTTGTCAATAAAATCTTCATCATTATGGAAACATTTTGTAACCTTTTCTTTAACAGAAAATATGCGAACATTACCTACAGAATTAGAATTTGCCAAATATTTATTATCTATAGGTAATGGCACTGAAAATGATAATGATAACAACATTGTCGTTCCAGAACAATGTTTAATTCAACAAGGCAAATACATCGTTCAAGAAATATTTGGAGATTTAATTAGAAATCGTTCATACAATGATGTTGCACATGTTGCCATATTATCTGCTAGAAATGTTGATGTTGAAGAAATGAACAGAAAAGTTGTTGAATTGCTTGATAAAACAACAGAACGTATTTACACAGGCATTGATAGTACTGATAATTGCGATAATGGTGATATTGAAGACGCTATTTTACCTGAATACTTAAATACTTTAATTCCCCCAAGCTTCTCTCCTTACGAATTAAAATTACGATTAAATTGTATTATCATGTTAATTCGCAATTTAAGTATTCATGAGGGATTGTGTAATGGAACACGATTACAAATTTTAGAACTTGGAAATAATTTATTAAAGTGCCGAATTATAACAGGTGATAAGGCTGGAAATATTGTTTTCATTAATCGTATTACATTATATTGTGAAAACATTTATCCTTTTACTTTTAAACGAAGACAATTTCCAGTTAAAATTGCATTTGCAATGACAATAAACAAAAGTCAGGGACAAAAGTTCAAAAAAATTGGAATAGATCTTCGTAAAAACGTTTTTAATCATGGACAACTATATGTTGCTTTCTCCAGAGTAAGATCTTGGGAGTCATTGCGTATTTTCATTGGAGATCAACGAAGTAATTCCAATATTAAGAATTACGTGTACCAAGAATTATTCAATGATCTTACAAGCTCAACTTAAAATAAATTCTTCATCAATGATTCAAATTATTAGAAAAATAAAAAATTATATGTCATATTTCCTGGCCATTCATTTGAAATGAACAAAATGAACTTTAAAATCACTCTTCATTATTGTAATAGTGAGAAAGGTATGTAATACTGATTTCTATTATTTAATGAAATGACAGTATTGCAACTGCATGCTCATCTCTAACTCTAACTCTAATTTCAATTCATATTATCATTTACATTATTTTTATTACTTTCTCTTTTTATAAATTTGTTTCTTTAACATAACAGGAATAACATAATTACACTTCAACAAACAATCATTCTCCATTCTTCAAAATTTATGTTAATTGATCCCCTTTGAAAGTAAAATTACACGTACAGATATTTCATTTCAAGAATTAACTATTTTATAGAAGCTCACGTACATATTCGGCCCTTATTTTCACCATTCTCTTGCACATTTACTATATCAATGATGATTTCTTTATTATGTGACAATAACATATTATTTTAAAATAAACTGAGATTTAGTATTGTGCTATCAGAATTTCCAGACTATATTATATTTCCTATATTACATCCCTTACCCTACTCCATATATCCCATATATCGTATTCTATTTCTTAATATCTTCATTTCTTCAACTCGACAATTCAATTTATGAACTCATTTTCTTTTTAATCATATTATTCTCATTTCTTTACAAAATTTATACAACTGTCCCTGTCAATAACAACTCACTGAAGGCTCACTAAAATCTCACTGAAAACTCGCTCTACAAGTGAGTTTTCAGTGAGTTTTTAATGAGCTTTCAGTGAGTTGTTATCGACAGGGGTGTAACATACCACACCACAATACGTAAGCACGCGCGCTAGAGCGCGCGTTCGTTCTCGTAAAAGAAAAACACGAGGAATTAAATCACGCGGGTACAGAAATTTCCTTGCACGTATTAAGAGAGAAATTTTGGATTCTCGGTGGAAGGAAAATTATTCGTAAAGTAATCCGACAGTGTGTAGAGTGTCAACGGCATGACGTAAAGGCTTTGGAGTCGATTCCTACACCTTTACCTTTAAATCGCGTTAGGGATGCTGTAGTTTTCGAAATTATTCGATCTTCTAATCTAATCTAATCTAATCTAAACCGAGCTTTACAGAGGGTTCTCACGAAGAGAAGTGGACACTTAGGTAAATACCCATTGTAGTTGCCCAACCATTTGCTCTAAACAAACAAACTCACCCCATTCAGAGACCTGTCCTTTCCCAGAGTTCAGGATCTATTTTAAGGGTATGCTTGTAACATACTCGAGATTGGTAAAGGCTAATCCCCAGCTTACCCGCCTAGCCTCAGCGAGAGCTGGGCACTGACATAGTATGTGGGTTGATGTTTCGTCATCTCCCTCAAATTTCCTACATCTTGATGATGTTGTTCTACCAATTTTGAATTGGTGGTACTTAAGAAAGCCGTGCCCAGCAAGCAGTTAAACCAGAGTTTTCACCCTAGCCGTACCGAGACCATGAAGTTCTTGTTAAAGTTTCCTATTGAGCTTCAAGCCCAAAAGGTTCTTTGCTTGCCTTCCCACCTCAGTCCCCGCCCAAGGGGCTTCATGCTTTCTTTGCACCCATCGATTTATTGCTCCCTTAACCCCGCTCGGCACAATGCCTAGAGCTGGTTCTGGTCCTATCATCGGTGTTTCCGACCCTATTCTAGCTAGAGCATCCGCCCTTTCATAACCTTTGATCCCTGAGTTCCCAGGTATCTAGAGCAATGATAGCTTATTCCTCGAACCAAGATCATCTAGTGCCTTGCGGCATTCCCAGACCAGTTTTGATTCGACTACTGGATTTTTCAAGGCTGCTAGAGCTGCCTGACTATCCACACATATGCTTATCCTTCTGCCAAATGTTTCTTTTTCAAGGATCATTTGTGCGCAAGAAAGGATTGCACAAACTTCAGCCTGCCAGACTGTAGCAAAGTGTCCCAATGAAATTGACACTCTATTGCAGCCAGTACTTCGGTGGATACCGGATCCTGTACCACAACTCATCTTGGAGCCGTTCGTGTACCACACGTCCCCACCAAGAGGAAAGCCCTTTTTCCAGTCTTCTCTAGAAGGGATAACGACCTGGAATAAAGGTTTAAATTTGACTTTCTTTGTCATTCTATCTTGTTCCATATTAATTTCAGGAATGGATAGAATGGAGCCTGGGAATCTGGTATGAATTCCCCCAAATTTCCACCTCTTTTGTGCTTTAAGTCTGCTCATAGTGAGCGCCGCTTTAGCAACAACTGAGACGTGTAAAGGTTCTTCTGAGAGCATAAATCCAAACGCCGCAGTTGGCGTGGTTTTCATAGCTCCAGTAATTCCCCTAAAAACCATAGCCTGAAGACTTTCCAGTTTATCTTTAACCGTAGCTAATTTGGTTCTGGGCCACCAGACTATTGCAGCGTGCAGGAATCTGGGTTTCAGAACCATCTGGTACAACCAATATACCATGTTCGGCTTTAGCCCCCGGGATGATCCTATGGCCCTCCTGCATATCCAGAAGGCAGTACAAAATTTATTGTGCTGATTCTCGAAATGTTCATTCCAGTTCAGCTTACTATCCAGGATGACTCCTAGATATTTAGTTGACCTAGTAATCGCAATTTCTTTTCCATAAAATACAGGTCCTTTTAGTTTCGGGACCTTATATTTCTTAGTGAAGATTACTAAGTTTGTCTTCTGAGGATTAACAGACAGCCCAGTTTCATCGCACCATCTCCTCACGATCCCTAGGGCTGTCTGCATCAATTGCAGAAGTACCTCCAAGCAGAACCTCTCAAAATTACCACGAAATCGTCCGCATAACTTTGCGTGAAAAACCCCTGGTTATTGAGCTCTACTAGGAGTCCATCTGCAACCATGCACCACAGTAGGGGGGACAATACCCCTCCTTGTGGGCAACCGTTAAGACAAAACCTTTCAGTTTTGCTTCCCCGTATTCTGCCTCAAGGCAACGTCCCCGCAGCATACTACTTACCCACTTAATAAGTGGTTCAGGTATTCCATAGTTCCTACACTAAGAAAAATGTTTAGTCATAGCAACGAAAATTTGGTTGAGCCAACCAAATTATTTGGTTGGTATTTAGTCAACCAAACTTTTTGGTTGAAACAACTAAATTATTTGGTTCAGTGTTGTTTGTTGGCATAACAAAAATTTTTGGTTGTCACAACTATATTTTTTTATTTGGGATAACAAAAATTTTGGTTGTCATAAAAATTTTTTTTATTTGGGAGCTAACTAACCCAGGTGCGAATTTTCGGTCGGCCAACACATATAATTACATATTTCACATGTTATTAATTTAATTACACAAATATAATCAGATGAGAATGTAGAAATTTCATATTAATCAAAACCTAAAACAAAAAAATTTCTTTAGTCATGAAGATTCGAACCCGGGTTTTCCAGCTGCCAGTCCAGTAGGCTAACCACCAGCCCATGAGAGATATTAATGACCAATATGGAATAAACCTTATAGCTAAACAGTTCAGTAACAGCCACCGTTACCTCAACTATCAAACCCAGGTTCGACCGACCGTCTGGTATTGGTTTTTATTTAGATTTTATTTATATTATTATCGGCAGCTTACATACAAACTAATCACCATTTTTTTTAATAATTGTTTAGTTGTCACAACCAAATTATGTTTGGATGTCACAACCAATTTCTGTTTGGTTGTCACAACCAATTTCTGTTTGGTTGTCACAACCAAATTATGTTTGGTTGTCACAACTAAATTATGTTTGGTTCAACCAAATAAGAGCAACAAAATAATATGGTTGTCCCAAACAACTTGTTGTGTTACGCCAACCATATCGTTTTGTTATACCAATCAAAATATTGTTGTTACAACTAACAATGGTCAACTAAAAAATATTGTTAGTAAAACTAAACCTTTTTTCTCAGTGTAGCCTTTTCACATATAACTTGACATGAAGTGCTTGGGAATGCCCCCTCTATGTCTAGGAATGTGCACACCGCATATCCCCCGTTGCTTAATTCTTTCTCAATTCTCCCGACCGCCGCCTGCAGAGCAGTTTCCACAGAGAATCCGGCTCTGTAAGCGTGCTGGCCTGAATAAAGAGGTTTGTCAATTAGACATTCCTGCCTAATGTACTTATCAACCAGTTTTTCCAGAGCCTTCAGTAAAAAGGATGTAAGACTGATTGGTCTAAAGTCCTTGGCAGCAGTGTAACCTGCTCGCCCGGCCTTTGGAATAAACACCATTTTAGTCCTTTTCCAGTTTTCGGGTGTGTAACCGAGAGCCACACAGGCCCTCATAATTTTGGTCAGAGGAATTTTGATGTGCTCTAAGCCCTTCTGAAGAAGGACCGGATATACACCATCTCCCCCTGGTGCCTTGAAGGGTTTAAAAGAGCTAATAGACCAATCTACTGCTTCAGAAGTGACGATTTTTGAGGCAAGTTTCCAACTTTCCCGACTACATCGGAATACATTGGCTCCTTGATTCCCATTATTTTCGTCTATTTCTTAAAGTCTGGGAAGTTTACCTTCATCAGATGCTCCAAGCATTCCTCCTTTGTTTGGGCAAAATGCCCATTTGGGAGTCTGATAGATTTGAGTTTGGCCATAGGGTCCCTAGATAGGATTTTATAAAGTCTTACAGCTTCAGGTACCTTTTCGATCCCTTCGCAAAAACTCCTCCAACTAGAAGCATTTGCCTTCTCAACTTCATTCTTAAAGGACCCTCGAGTCTTGCGATATAAATCCCAGGCTTGTTGGGTCCTTCGTTTCTTTGCTTTATTAAAAAGCTTTCTTACAGTTCGTCTAAGTTTTTCCAGGGATGAGTTCCACCACTTGGACTTCTTACCTGTTTTGATTTTCTTAGGCGTACAGTTTCTTTCGAAAGCAGAGATTAATGCCCTTTGCAGATAATCGGCTGCAAGTTCCAATTCCTCTCCGTTTCCGTAACACGTGGTGAAGTTTGCCATGGATACCTAAAGTTCTTCCCTAAAGGAGGCCCATTCAGTTCTCCTAGGGTCACGACTCCACTTACGTTCTCGACCTATTGCCTTCAGCCTGAATGATATGAGCCTGTGATCTGACAGAGTGTCCTCTTCCGAGACTCTCCAGTCATGCACAGCCCCCCAAGCAGTTCTCGAGCAGATCGTAATGTCCAACACCTCCCTCCTTTTAGAGGTTACGAATGTTGGTTCATTCCCCTGGTTCAGAATGTCTAACCCAGAGTCAGTTAAGAAATTTAAAAGTATCTCCCCTCTTTCATTGGTATCAGTGCTACCCCACACTGTATGATGTGCGTTGGCATCACAGCACAAAATAAGAGGTAGTCCCTCTTTATGGCAATGTTCCACCAGCTTCGTTACCTCCGCTGGTGGGGTGATCTTGCATCTTCTGGGAAATATGCAGAGGCCAAAATGATCTCTTTTCTACCTCCCACTTGATCTCGATATTTGGCTCTAATTACTGCCAAATCTCGTGTACAGAAACCCATCAAAGGGAATGCTGCTAATCCTTTATAGATTATGCATGCCCTTGGAACTGATTCCTGCGGTGAACAGACTAGTTCACGACATCCGTCAAGGCCCCTAATAGACCCCCGGTATACCCAGGGTTCTTGAATAAGGGCTATGGCTGTCTGCATCGCTGTCAAGATCTTGGCTAAAATAGCCGTTGCGCTTTTACAGTGATGCAAATTAATCTGCGAACAGTGGATCCCGTGATTAGCCATTTAGGACTGACCCGCGTTCTCCGATGTCGCTTCATCGGTGCCTATCCCTTCATTTTCCCCACCTGTGCTGTGCTTCGTCACCCGAACGGTGATTTGGCCCAGCCCCAGGCACAAAAGGAAATTCCGGGATTCGAGGTCCGCAATAGCGTCCTCAGGCACCCCTAAGGCGAGGGTCTATCCTGTGACCTTCTTTGTCCCAGCCGATCCCTCCCCGCCACACGAATACACCCTCCAGGAGGATGTATCAATCCCGGGATTTTGTTTCCCTAGATAGTCTAGGATGTTTGTCCGGTTTACAAAGGGTCCTGGGACCCAGGCAACCACCCTGACCATCTTTGAAGCTGTGAGGGTTCCATGATTTTAAACACGGTCCCACCCATAGCCTGACTGACCATCGGTACATGGACGTTCATCCATTCTCGAGTGTCAGAATCCAGGCATTCGACAATGAACGCCCCTCGCGAGAGTTTAACTTCGCCAAGTATGGGAAAAGATCCGTCAGTTTTCCCAATTTCATCCCAGATAGCTGCCCGCAATTGGTCGAGGTTGTCAATCGTCAACCCCTCCCTAGGGTAACCATCTGTGATGATTGCACAGACTAACGAGGTTTGTGCTGCTTTCAAAAAGGACGAAGTTCCCGGTGAAAGGCCCTTGGTCCTCTTTCTAGCGCTCTGAGAGTTCGGAGTATTCTCGGAGTCCGCTCTGCATTTCGCAGACCCGTCCCCCTTGAATTCCTCCCTCTCGGGTTGATTATCCGACCTTGCGCTACTTGACTTGGTTTCTTTTTGCAAAGTCCCCAGTTTTTCACGTTTCAGTCTTCTTCGTGCAGCACCGCTGAGCTTTTTCTTCCCGCTATTAACAGAAAGATTGCTCAGCATGTCTTGCACGTTGCCCATCAACATACTGGATGGTTCACTTTCGTGTCCCGACCCAGCAGTTAATGATTCTGCTGGATTGGTGCCAGGATTCTCTAAATGAGCCTCCTCCGCAACAGGCCTTGCAGAATTCGCGTCCTCCCTTTCCTTTACGTCTTTTGAATTTAAATTATTGGTTTCCATAAAAAGTCCCACGATTACTGGGGAAATAAACTGGTCCGTCCATGAAGAGCCCCGTTCATGGATAAGACTAAAACGCCCTGAGATTTCGCCCGGTTTCTCAGGACCTCCGTGCGCGACACCTCCATCTATAGCCACCCAAGGGGGCCCGTGCGTCCAAGGATCGGACCCGCTCCCCACCAGCGGTCTAAGCCGCCTGTGAAGCGCCGCGGCCCGGTCCCCGCCCGCCCGAGCCCTCTAACCCAGTTTCTTAAAAAGCCTTCCCTTTTCGGGGGACCGACTCCTCTGTCCCCTTCGAGAGACCTGGTTTCTGAAAGAATCCATTGCAGGCTTTGACCTCTCAGCCTCCTCACCAACGTCAAGGTTTTGAGATTCCTAGAGGAAGTATTCGATCTTACAGAGCCAATTTTTCTTAAGGGAGGACAGAAGGCGTGGGTTACCATATTTACTTGTGCGGTTCATAGGGCCGTGCATTTTGAGCTGGTGACCTCGTTGTCTACCGCTTCATTTCTCCTAGCATTGAGAAGGCACATTGCGAGACGAGGTAGACCCACAATAGTCTACAGCAATAATGGCACTAATTTTGGAGGCTTGAATAACTTGTTTAATCGTATTGACTTTGAAAGACTGGTTCAGACTACGGCGGTTCAACAAATCAAGTGGATTTTTAATCCCCCTGCTGCTGCTTTGTGGGGCGGATTTTGGGAGAGATTGAATGGAATATTAAAGCGATTATTGAGACGCACTTTGGCAAAATCAAGTTTAGATTACGAAGAAATGTTGACAGTATTACTTGATTGTGAAGCTGTTATAAACTCTAGACCAATGACCTTTTTATCGGAGAGCGAAAATGAGATCGTACCACTATCACCATCTCTGTTCTCACAGGAGATAAAAGAAATCGGTGTGATTGATTTAGATCACATAGAGAAGTGTCAATTAGATAAAAGATATTCTTATCGTCAAAAAATAAAGAAGATCTCCGAAAACGATTTCGCAGCGAATATTTAGGCACACTAGTTTTTCGAAACTCTAAATGTAAAGATATAAGAAAAATAAGCGTGGGAGATGTGGTTTTAATAGAAATGACGAATAAAAAACGTGTTGAGTGGCCACTGGCCCGTATTAAAAGTATGATTGTTGGTAATGATGGCGAAATTCGTGTCGTAAAATTAGATACAAACAACGGAGAATTGACGAGGCCTATTCAAAAGGTTTATCCTTTGGAATTAAAATATGACGATTTCACAAAATGCTATGACGACGTTGTAGCTGATAAGTTTAAAGATATTTCTAAAATCAATTGTGCAAATAGAATCAACGATTTTGTTTCATTTAAAGAGATTGTTAACAAAGAATGTGAGCCAACCGATGTACAGACAAAAAGTGGCAGAACTGTTTAAAAACCTGCAAGATTGTCTTACGCCTAATTTATTTTGTATAGTTTATTTATATTAAAACTTCATTTAAATTTAGTAATTGATACTGCCTTGATCTGTTAAAAATAAATGTTGATAAATTGAGATTCATGCATTAATTATATCTCAATGGTGGGAGAATGTCACATTTATGATTTGAATATGAGCGGGACTTAGTTGTGTAATTAGCTTATAGGTGGCGTAACTGAAAAGGGTTAGGTTTGGTTCTAACGCAAGCGCGTCAGTCTGTCTTGGCGAGTGCTACATAAGCGTGCTGAATATTTGTAAAACAATAATAGTCCTTTTTCTCTAAAATAAATGATTCATCCAAAATTGATAAATTTATACTTTTAACTGTTCTTTTACCCTTACAATTTCTTAATTTGACAGCTTGTGGTTTGGCACTTGATGGACCATCTCTATTATTTGACGGGATAATAGGTCTTTTTACTCGTATCTCTTACTGCTTCTGCTGCTTTAACTTTTTCTGGAAAGTTTTCTCCAAATAATAATTTAGAAGACATGGGAAGGTCTTCAGATATTTCCTTGAATAATTTATTTGCAGTCGGAGTAATAAATGAGTGTCTGGTAAGGGTAACATTAAAATTCAAATCGGATAATGTTCTTCCTGCATCGCTCAGGTAGGTTACTACATTATTATCCTTTTCTCCCGCTGCATTAAAAATAGTAGTTAGTGTTGCCCCTATTGCATAGATTGCCATCCCTATTTTGTCCTGAGCTGCTATCTGGAAACTTTCCTTTTTTAAACCTACCTCAGACATTAGTGGTTTAATTTCTGGATTTAATAATGGAGTGTGCACAGCCTCAAAATATTCCGGTAGTGGATATTTCTTCAAAACACTCTCTAAATCCTCCTTAGAGCAACCTTTTCTTAAAATCTGAGACCACAACTCAATTAATTTATTGTGAAGTTTCACATGTACCTCGTCTTTGTTAATCTAAAGTTGTCCTAAATTTTTTAAAACAGAATCACTAAGTTGCACATCCTCTTCAAGTTGATCTTTCGACACAGGCTCTTCTTGCACAGAATCCTTTGGAAAATCTTTTGACACATGTGAATCTTGTGAATAACTAGAACGAGAAAACGAACGCCCTGAACAGGATGAATACGAGTATGAAGAAGCTGTCGTATCTCTATGGAAACGATCAGATCTGTTTTTAGAGTTGCCTGTCGTTTCTCTCGGAATACGATCAGACTGAAATCTGGAAGGGTCAGTCGCTTCTCGCAGACAGCAAACAGACCTGTCTTTTCTTGAAAACGTCGTTTCTTTCGGACAACGATCATTTTTTCTATTTGAGAAAAGACCTGGTTCTCGATATCTTCTCGAGCTCCTCTCCTTTGAGTGTCTTCTCGATCGATGTCGATTTATTGGAGATCTGCTTCTTAAGTAGCGATTTTCTCTGGTCCGAAAACTGCAACAGCTGGAAGATGAACCGCTGGAAAAATGGCATCCTCGACTGAAACTAACCTCCCTGCTAGCTCGGCGTCTTTTCGTGTTACGTCTTCTATCAAAAGATCTCTCTTCATACTGTCTCTTATCTCTTCTTCCTCTTTCAGGAGTTGCACCTCCTGGTAAAGGAATTTTTTGACAAAAATTCTACAATTATCTACAAGGATAATTTAAAAAATACTTTGGGAACAATTTTTCTGATGCGTGATCAGAAGCACAGAAAAATACAAGGAAATAAGCAGCGCCACAGCGTGCGGCGCGGTGGTCAAGGAAGTAGTAGGAACTTCCGTTTTTTAAAATTAGCTTTAAAAACTGTGATCAGAATACGCAGACAAGTGCGACTACATATTTAATCTAGGAGAACGAGATGACGAAATATAATTATATTTTAAGAATTTTTTTCTAGTTTATTATATTTTTTAGACATTGACTTATTTTTGTTGCAACTCATCTATAGTTTTATACTCTTAAAAAATAGTCTTTGATTAAAACAACGTTAATCAATATAATTTTAAAATTTAAAATAAAAAATTTGTATTGGAATAATTCTTTATGCGCTTTAAATTGAGTAGCGAACGAAATTGAGCTGCAGCAAAAACTACACTTTTTTTTAGTTTTAGTAAAAAAAATATATATTAACTGTATCTATTTAACAATGAACTCAGAATGATTTGTGGCAAAAATAAGTTCAGTTATTTTTTACTTAGGTACCTATACGTCACATATATTTATATAAATATACGTAATATACATTTACCTAGACCATGGAGTTAGCTCAGTTGGTTAAGGTCCTGGACTTTACGGTCGCGCCAAGTCAAGCTTGCTTGGTTCGCGCCCCGGTGAGCCTGGGATTTTTTCCGGCTGTAAGATAACTTCAGTGGAAGGTAAAGACGTCGAGGTATCATGATATGCACTGTCGGTAATCAACCTGTGCAGATCACTAGAACTCGACTGTCGATAAACCGGTTGTACTATGGAAAGGTTTTTCTACAGTTTTCCCTCTCCACTGGCGAGCAAACCCAATATACCGGGTGGTCCAGGCAAATCCGAGTACTCCTAATTTCAAGCCGTTCTGTAGACGCAAAAACACTTAGAAGTTATAAAAAGAAAAAGTACTGAATTCTAGGAACTCCCTTTATATTATATTCTAGATAATAAATAAAACCATTGTCCATCGTTAAGCCAACGTATAACAATGGATTAAATTTTATCGTTTCAAAATAAAATTAAATACTTTTTAAAGAACTACGAGCATAAAATGAAAATGATGTAGGGTAATGTCACCTTGTGTGGACCGTCACCATGAGTGGACCGCTTAAAAGTTTTTAGTGATCTGACAGTGGAAACGTAAAATAAATAGTTCGAACAGCAGCGCCGCAGCCGGAAACCAAAAGAAATTAAGTTTTGCGGTGAACAAATACGTTACTGTTTAACAAAACGAATTTTTTAAAAAACAAACTGATAAAAAAGTCGTCGTTACAATTAATGAAGTGATTCTGAAGTGAAAAAATAGTGTTAAACACGAGTTCTAAAGTGTAATTTATTTTTTTCCTGTTAGTTTGGATATTGAAATTGATTGTTTAAGTTTAATTAAGTGATAATTTTGCCTAGAAAGAAAAATGTTTGTGGCTCCCTTAAAAAGTTACGTGTCACTTTAAGTGGACCATTGTTTATAATCTTGAGTGATCCATCTAATTTTTTTCATTTTTAGTGTCAATTTACCATTTCTATGGATATAAATTAAAAATAAACTTGTTTATAGCTATATTTTATGTTGTTTATTAATATTTTTTGTGATTTCGAAGAAGGTATAGTCGAAAATAGTATGATAGGCAGTCAAAACTAGATAATTTATACTAAAAGAAATTAAGAATCTTAAATAACTTTTGCAATTTCTTGAGTTAATATTTATTTTCTGACCTTTTTTTGCAATTTTTCAGGAGTGGTCCACGCAAGGTTACAATTTTTTCATTCCTAAAAAAAATACGCATATTTTTTTACTTCAAATTTATTTTTTCTAAATAACAAAATCAAAGCTCTCCTGACATAAACTCTTATCTAGGGATCTAAACAAAAGCTTAGAATAAAGAAGTACATTTAATTTACTTTCATATAGAATTTATTCGAAAAAAAGCTTAAGCGGTCCACTCATGGTGACATTACCCTAACCGAGTACATAGTGTATGAAAATTACTTTAGTGATAAGACGATTTTAATTGAACGCACGTTTTATGTTTAATGCGACTTGCAAATACAGTAGAACCTCGATAACTCGAATTTCAAGGGGAACGCTAAAAACTTCGAGTTAATGAGGTTTCAACTTAACGAGGATTTCGAGATATAAAGGTTTTATTGATCACAACTTCGACTTACAGAGGCATAATTATAATGTACATTTTTTGACTTGTAGAGTAATATAAAATATAAAATCGACTTAAATGTCGAATTAAAAATAATTTAAATTAGAAAAATAAACTTAATAAAAATATAATAATAAAAGAAAAAATTTTAAAAAAATCTGTTCTTGTAAAGAAAATTCGACTTACGGAGTCAGCTTTTCGAACTTCGAGTTATAGAGTATAAAAATGCACTATTAGAACCTCAAGGGGAATGATATTTTCTTCGAGTTGAAAATTGAAAATAATTCGAGATATCGAGTATTTAAGGCTTCAACGGGAGGGGAATGCTATTTTTTACGACTTACTGAGGAATTCGACTTAACGAGGTTCGAGTTATCGAGGTTCTACTGTATTTATTATCCCCTCCTGTATTTGTAAAAAACCCCTCCCGAAATGTAGATTTTTAATAATATTTAACAATAAATATGAAAATTTCATATATTTGTAGACAATGAACATATAAATCAGTTTCTCATTGTTAACAAGAATATCTAAACTTCTATTTTGAATATTATAATACGTGTTTGTTGCATAACGTTAAAGGGATAATAGAAGCCTCGACAAATGCATACAATACAGAAAAAAATTTTAATTAAACGTTATCAGTTTCCCGTGCTAAATGTTTTTATACGTACCAGTCCTACAACAGGCTCTTCGATAGCTCGGTTACCAGTGTGCTCCTTTATGCAGTTAAAGTAGGGGATCATATTTTAATCCGTTTGAATTCTGGTATTTCATTCCGAATCAAATTGTTACAATTTTAGTCGGATTTATTCAAATATAAAACGGATTGATTTGGAAGGATTCGAAATAAAATAACAGGATTAAAACGGATTAAAATTTAGCTTCGGAACGAAACGGATTGATTCGGAATGATTCGGAAAGAAGTTTTCGTCAAGTTACATCCACTTTTAGATTCGAATAAAAACTGATTGGCTTGGAAGCAAATTTCGGAATGCCCTGGAAGAATACTAATTAAAACTCATTAAACTGATTGAAATTCAATCCAATATTTTTGCCAGGGAAGATATTCTAATACTTTCATTCCAGTTTTTTAGTTTTGAAATTATATACACTGAAAAAAAACAACGTAATATTTGGCTTGATTTGTCAGGTAAAATTTACTTTATAACTCAAGCAGAGCAAAAAAAGTGAGACCTACTTTGTTTTCTAAGGAAAACAAAATTTTAATATTAAAACAAATTTGACATATTCTACTTTAAAACAATGTTTGAGGTATCTAAAAAAAAAGTAAACAAAAATTAATATGCAATTAACGTTTCTACTCACTTTTATATTGAAAATTTCATTTTTAACACTTTGACACAAAAACGTCAAATTTTGTTTAAAAAGTGTTAATTGTTTTTGTTTTCCTTCGTAATTAAAGTAAAAATTGCCTGGTTTCACAGCAATTTTTTTTTTGCTTAAGTAAAAAATTAAGAATTACATTTAACTCAAGTAAATCTTAAACAGTTTTTCTTTTTCAGTGTATTTCAACTAAATTAATGTTGAAAATTTCCATGCAAAACAATGACTTTAAATTTTTTCATATTTGGAAAAAGAGGCTGGGTTTATTGTTTAGAACATATGAATATTTTTTCTGTTTAGTTTATTTTTCACCACTTAAAAATTACAGATTTTCAACCAATAATTATTATCTATATATATATATATATATTATATAACAATATACATTATATTGTTCTACACTATATGGTAAATATTTTTATAATATTATACTGACATCTGCGTTCATGAAAATAATATATTAAATCAAATAATTTTGTTATAAAAGGCCCAAAATCGTCAATTCTTGAAAAATTATTTTTCACTTGGTCTGAAAGCTGCAAAATCCATTGAGGTGCAATCATCAAATTTTTTCTTTTTTCCACAAACACATAGATACACTATTATACAATAGAAAGTTTGAGTAAGACAGGACATTTAGTTCCATGGTAGTATAAAGTGCTAAAAAAAGAAATTATATGAATTATACAATTACGTAATAGTAAATTATATTATATTATTATCAATTTAGCACTAATTCACTGCAATATTGATAGATCAGTGTCAAAATTTTTTCTTCGAAATTATCTGCAAATTTGAAAATGTTTGTGACCCTTGTCTTATTGACGAGGAGCACATAAAGAGCAATTAATTTTAGGTTATATTTGTGATTTTAAAGAGGATCAACTCTGAATACAAACCATTAACATTTTGACTCAGTCTTTGCACTGTAAAAACAGGTGTCTTGTGGGTGTTTTATTTTAATACATAAGATATTTAGAAAGTGTGTTAGATTAATTTCAAGTTATTTCATTGCTTAATAATTTTAAAAGGCGCACTCTCATTGGTTGAAATGAAGACACACAAAAATGTCTTAAAATAGGACACCTGTTTTTGCAGTGATATTACTTCCAAAATATTCAATAAAAACTTATTTTCTTCTTGCATAATTAGAAAGAAACTTTTAACTCATTGGGCCCCAAATGCACTGAATGTTTCTTTTAACTTTAAGCTCTTAACTTGCATACCTAAATAGGAGAAGAACAGAGGGGGGGGGGGGGGGGGTAAAATGTTCATACATATGTATGAACTAGAAAAACAAAGTCTTACTTCGTTTACAGCTGAAACCCAAAATAACTGAAAAGCAGCCAATTTTTCGGGTTAAAATCATTTTCAATACATTTTATGGCTGAAATCCAGTCGAATTTGAGTCTCCTGTAAACAATACCAGTCCAAAGTGGGCTTAAATTAAAACTTTTTTTTTAGAGTGTACTATATGTAATATTTGTTAAACACAATTTTATTACATTACTGTAACTTTGATTATTTAATATTAACTAAAAAATTAAATGAAATAAAAATTAACTTACAATTTTTTCAGGGACGCAACTACTTGGTATAACACATAATTCCTTTACCACTGCAAAAACAGTATCTGCCATTTACCACGTATGCCAGATACTGAGAGCATTCTGTCTCAGCAGAAAAATAACAATAAATGAATTTTCAAAATTTCAACAACTTTTTAATGATTTTTACAAAGTTTATTCTTCTCTCTAAATTTGAATAAATAAAAATTTACAATTTAGATGTCAAAAGTCTTCCACTTATTTAATAAATCCAAATGCACTAAGAAATAAGTGAAAAATAGGCTTATTGAAACAGTGGAAGACTTTTGACATCTAAATATGTGTATTGTCACTTTTTCAAATTTAGAGTGTTTAAACGCTATAATTTTTAATATCTATAAGTTCCAATTCTATGAATTAAATAAAATAATTTAATGTGCAAAACCTAAGGTTTTTGGACTTAGGTAAAAAACTAGAGACAAGAACAAGTAAATAGTTTTTTTGAAAATCATGGATTTTTACATTTTATATTTTGGCAATTTTTTTTTTAATTTAAAAGTTTTAGTTTTTTATGTGATTGGAATAATAAGTCAAATTAAAAACCTAGAATTTTTCAAATTCATAATTTAAAAATTTGGGTACTTATATATACAAAAATAAACAAGTACGTATCAAAAATATTTATTAATATAAGAAACAAATAAATAATAAATATAATTGAATTTAAAATGTGTACTGTAAATTTGATGTCGAATCTTCCATATATTTTATTTTAACATACATTATAGCGGAGAGTCGGATAAGTTCGGCTAAAAAAAGTTTAGAGTAAAAAAAAAATCATTTATTAACAGTTTAAATATACTAAACATATCACAGTCGATAAACAAGCTTTGAGAATCAATTGAGATAATTATTGGAAGTATTTATTTTTGAAAACATTAGATAAATTTACAAATATTTTTTAATTTATAATACAAAAAGATTTATCTACATCTATAAATGATAAGTATATGTTTTCCAGAATTCATAAAATTATGCTTTGGAAGCGTGAATTAAAAACTTATTTAATATTTCTATTAATATGAAACCAATTAAAACAAACTTTTGTTTAAATCATCGTAATATTATAACACTTCATTATTAAAAACAATTTTAATAAATTATTTGTTTTAAACCAAATTATTAACAAAAACAGATTTAGCCGCCAGCCGAACTTACCCGACTCTCCCCGTATGTAATATTTGTTAAACACAACTTTCTTATATTACCTCAATTATAATGTTGAGAAGATAAAATGTCTTCAAATCTCAAACCTACATAATTTTTATTTTAAAAATCCAAAAATGGTATGCCATTTTAATTCAAATTAAAAACAGAAATATTCTGGATATAATTTATATATCTTGTAATAATAAATCCGTCAAATCAATTTTCAGATACTCAAAGACTGAAGCAGTTTTTAATTACAATAATATATCTACAATTTAATTTATTAATCTTTTTTAAGGATGTCCTTTTTTCTAATTCTAATTCTCAGTTGCGTGTTGCGTCTAAATCGCTCACAAAACACACCAAAAAATGGTGTTGGATTGGTATTTTTTTTCTTTCTTATCTTTTTAAACAAACAAAATAGACCAATAAGCCATTTTATCTCCTACACATTATCAAATCTGATTCGTAAAGTATCTAAATGATTTTTTAATTATGATAATATAATATTAACTAATGAAGTTATTCAAGAACAAGTTAACCTACCAGTCGGTGAATCACATGAGGCGGTATGACAGTCTACCCTGTCTCCAATACCGGCAGTGCAAAGTAATTGATTATCGTAATCTTGTATGCACATTTCTGCATTTGGTGATCCATTAGATTCGGAACTCACTGTAAAAAGAATAGTTTTTAAACATTATTTAATAATAAATGTATGTTTAATATAAGCCAAAGAAATATGCAATTTCAGAAATATTCTCTACGCAATTTCAAAAGTTTAAAAAATGATTCGAAACGAATGAAAATAAAGCAACTAGTTTATTTTGAGAATAAAATATGAAAAAGATGTGATACGCAAGAAAAAGTCAATATGAATAAACTCGTTATTATAATAGTTTTTGAATTTAAAATATTATATTGGAATTGTTACCAGAAACAACTGCAACAGCAATTAAGGCAAAAATTGCTAAGAATTTCATGATTGAAATTTGATTTTGAGTTTTTTGAAGACTTATTTTCTTAACTCTGGTTAATGAAAGTATGCACCTTCGAAACTCAAGATCCTATTTATAAGCAAAAAAAACATAATTTGTTGGGTTTATAGGCGGATCCACGATGGATAGAAGTAGGCGATCGTCCCTCCCTCAAAGATTCTTGTATCTATGTATATATATATATATATATATATTTGAAACTAAAGAACTTTGCTATCTACATAGACATTGTTTCCTCTCCTCAAATCTAGCTTCTGGATCCGCCCATGGTTGAGTTTTTATATATATATATATATATATATAAGTATATATATATATATATATGCATATATATATTTATTTGAAACTAAATAACTTTGCTATCTACATAGACATTGTTTCCTCTCTTCAAATCTAGCTTCTGGATTCGCCCATGGTTGAGTTATTTTTGAACTGAACTTCGTGGAGGGAAAAAGTACTTAGCAATAAATTTAAATTTTAGATCTTTTTTATAAATTTTTTTTTTTTTCTAAACATTAATTAAAAATTAAAAGAATAAATACATAATGCATGTTTTTTGAATTAATAAATATAGCTCTGTAATAAAAAATATTAAAATATGCATCTTTCTTAAAATGACAAAAGTAATTTGCATTACTTTGAAAATTTTTTGAATCATTAAAATGAAAATTTAATTGAATTTATGTATTTCATCATATTTATTTATTGAAAATTGCAACCAACTTTTTCAATTTGAATCAATGAAAACTACTAATAAAATGATGAATAGTAGTCCACAAAGTAAAATAGTAAAAGTGCCTACTTACAATTAGTAAAAAATTACCAATTTTTTGTAAAATAAATCTTCAGATTGATATAGTAACAACTACAAATTCATTTCTATTCAATTCGTACTATTGTAGGTACATTTGTTGTTTTTTACTAAATCATTTTGCAGACGAATTTCAAACATATCTTTAACTGCTTTTATGTAATTTAGATTTAGAGAGAATATTTTAATATTTTGATACAGTTTAATGTTCTTATTCAATTAAGTGAAGGGTCGAATCCATTTCAAAATTAAAATAAATTTGTTTAATTAATAGTCATTTTAAATGATAACCAAAATTGAATCTACAATAATTTTCTGTTGGAAATTCAATAATTAAAAATCATAGAGATTAAGAACTGTAGGAGGGACCGGGGCTACTTGGCGCAGTTTTCACCCTTTTTTAATTAACTCAGATAATTTTGCAGCTATAAAAACTATATTGCACAGAAACCTAGCTTCATATTTCAGCTTTGATTTAAAAAAAGGAAAGTTCCAAAATATTCCATAGTTCCTTTTTAAAAACAGTTTATTTGGAGTAATCCAAAGTGCGCCAGACAGCCCCGGCCCGGGGTTGGTTGGCGAAGGAGTGAAAAAATTCAATTTAAAGTATATTATATTGTGAGTCAAAGTAATTTTTCGATAAAAATTAACTAATTTAAAACAAATATTCAGAGCTCAAAAGATGACTTTTGATTTTTTTCTAATCACATTTCTTAAAAAGATATAACAAAAAAATGAAGATGTTTAAAATTTACTTTTGAACACAAAAATCATTTTTTTTAACTACAATTCACAATAATTAATCAATAACAATGACCGGTGCTAAACAGCCCCGGTCTTCCCTATTATGTTAAATGAGTTAATGTAGAAAGACATAAGTAAAAATACTAAATTAAAATTATATATGTGCTCTAGTTTTCTAACTTTTTAAAGAAAATAAATTCATTCTTTTTTTATAATTTCAAAACAAAAAAACCAGATTGTCATTTCAAATATACAATTCAGTTTTTATTGTTTAAACAATCTAAATTATCAAATTAATAAGGTTACTGCGATTAGATTTCTAAGATATTTTCTCATCAGCACTTACAATTATACAATTTAGTTACAATTAGACTACGTGACAAATACTTCATTTTAAAAATTTCAGTACACCGCACGTGTATATTTCAGAGGTTGCTTTTATCACTAGAAAAACTCGTTTTTAAAATAATATTTTTACTTAGATAAGAATTAAGTATTCATAATTGAGTCTAACCAATGAAAATGCTCCATCTGTTTAACAAAGTTCTTGTGCATTGTTTTTAAATGTTTACGATACTAATACATAATATCCTCAAGGTTACTTTAAGTTCTATTTATTGAAGTCTCAAATTTCAAAAAGTTTCAAAATGTCCATTTTTCAAAAATAAAAAAGCTTAATTTTCTCAAAAACAATATTTTTTATTTCTTTAAAATTTGTTTTCATTTACTAGATAGAAAAACGAATTAAAAATTATATTTCTCTAAATACGTTTTTGAGAAATTTGACTTTTTTGATTTTTCAAAAAATGTCCGCCATTTTGTTAATTTTTAATATTTTCAAAATTTTCAAAATTGCTAAGAAAGAGCACATAAAACATAAGTAAAATCAAGAAATAGAATAATTATATGAATAATATATAGCGCTGTATTAGTCAAAATAATGACTTATAATTTTCACAAAAAAAATTCTTGCACCTTTCACAATGTTTTAGCGCACATTAAACCTATTGGAAAAAATTATTTTTGGCATCTACTAACTACAAAAAAAATATCAAAAAAAAAAATTACGTTTTTGAGAAATTTGAGTTTTTTAATTTTTCAAAAAAGGGCCGCCATTTTGTTAATTTTCAAAATTTTTAAAATTTTCAAAGTTGCTAAGAAAGAGCACCTAAAACATAAGTAAAATCAGAAAACAAAATTAAAAAATATAATTTTTTGAAAAAACTAGAGTGATTTTAAAAAAATTTGTTAGCGTTTTCGTTCAAAAATTACTTTTTGTCCTAAAACTTTCAATGCTCGTAACTCTGCGAAAAATTTTTTTTTCTCAAAACAAAAAAACACGTGTCTCATTATTTGACCTAAAAAACAATAAAAATCATGTTTAACATGATTTTGAATTTTGAACATATTCGACCTGTATGATTTGAAATGGAAGCAGCCAGTTATCTAATATAAATACAAAATAATAATAATAAAAATAAAATTAAAAATTTAAAACAGTTTTAAATTTATAGAAAAATATTATTTAAAAACTCCAGAATAAACAACTACATTTCCAAAGATGTCTCCAACAAATTCTAAATAATAACAAGAGCTAACAACCCCTAAGAACAACTCTTACTGCAGTAATTAAAAATAAATCTGTCGAAAATGAAGCTTTTTCGTAAAAAGCTTTCAACAAAATCTAAAATAGAGAAAGCCATGCAGGTGCCCTCTGAATTTTCCATGTGATAACAAGAGATAACAACTCCTAAAAAACCAAATCTAATCAGGACCGGCGGAACCTTTGTTTCTTATGATGGGGGGGTGGGTCAATACATATAAATATATCCGATTTTCAAAAAAAGTCGAAAATGTCTGTACCGAATTCATCAATGTTTTTTTAATACATTAGTTAAATTTTTTTTCTAATAATAGTTACCAACTTTGAGCGGGGCTTGGTAGGCATTCAAATTTTGCTTCAATCACGCTCTTTTAAAATGGTGAGGGAATGACAAATTTTTTGACGACAAAATTTGATGTAATTTCAAAAATATTTCAATTCGCTGTTTTTTAATTATAAACTCGTGTAGTTACAGTCAATACTGTTTTTTATAAATCGACGTCCCCCGTTGATAAAGTGTTTATTAAAAAGCCAGGACTAAATTTTATTATTTCAGGTTCGTTCTATTTATTTCAGAGGATTAGAAGTTTTGGAGCCTAAGCTGGCCCGTCGTAAAACTATTTTTAACGAATAAAGTGCTTACCCTTGTATTAGATTATGCTTAATTTGTAACCAACTTTAGCCAACTTTTATTTAAATAAATTTTGAACCTCAAGGTGACTGTTACGTCTTAGAGAATAAATATCATTTTGTCAAAACTGACGATTTCTATGTACAAATACTTGGCACCCAAGGGTATTTTTACCCTCAAGGTGACTGTTACGTCTTAGAGAATAAATATCATTTTGTCAAAACTGACGATTTCTATGTACAAATACTTGGCACCCAAGGGTATTTTTAGTCGCTGAAAATGAATCCGAGATCAAAATTTGAAAAAATCCAAAATGGCGGATCCAATATGGCGACAAAAATTCTAAAAATTGGTTCATTCTTACAAAAGTTGGTACCTAGAGGTTTTTGGGTGCTTTGATTACGAATCTGAAGTCAGATTTTGAAAATTCAAAATGGCGGATCCAATATGGCGGACATAAATTTTACAAATTGATGAATTTTTACAAAACTTGGTATCTAAGGGTGTTCGGGGCCCCTGATTACGAATTTAAAGTAAGTTTCTGAAAATTCAAAATGTCGGACAAAATTTTTTAAACTTGATTGAAGTTCCTAAGACTTTTTAACTAAAATTTTTTAGGGACTTCGATTTTAAAGTGAGTTTTTAAAAATTCAAAATATCGGATCCGATTTGACGTCTCAATTTTTAAAAAGTGCATTAAATACGTTTTAATAGTGTGTTCCTCGAAGTTTTTTGGAGTCACTGATGATGTACATGAAATTTAGTGTAATTCTCTGAAGTCTTTGATATATGAAAATACAAAACGTTGCAAACAATAGAACTCAGTGTCTAAAACAAATAAAGATCACTGAATTTTTATTTACATATGTCACATGAATTTAGATATGTCAAAGTTCTAGATAAGTAAACAACTTGGTTTCGATAGTCATTATTTTTCAAATTGGGAAAATTGGTACTTGACGAAACGACTATTTCTTTAACCAACTGTAGAGCTAAACAAAAAGCTAAGCTAAACAATTTTAGTGTCAAGTGCGATAATACAATTAAAATAATAAAAGAAAAAGTGTGACATCAATTTTATTTTAGCACCCAGGTAAGGTTGCTTATAAATCATTAAATCATGATTATATACATACATATAACCATACATACCTATAATTCTCGTCTATTCTATATGAAACAGTTTCTTTCTTGATGTCATGAACTGTTCCAGCTGAGCTATAAGTAATGGAAGGTTACCTATTGAGGCGAGATCTTTTTGAAATTTGGCGCAATGAAGCAAATGTTTCACGAAGATTAACTGCTGTGTGTGATTATGCTTTTAAGAAAACTGGTTTGCATGATTCTGAAGAACATATTCAGGAACAGGTTAGAGAAAAATGCAAAGTCTTTTGTAAAAATCTTAAAGAACGGTGGAAAAAATGCCACTATATAGCAGATAAATTTTTAGCGATGAATAGTGATTGGTTGAATCCAAGTATAACATTTGTGACATCCGATGATTTTCAAGCGAAAACACATTTTGGTCGTCCTTGCAAGTCGTTCGATAAGGGTTCCAAGAAAACTCGCAAGAGACAAGTTAAAACAATAGTAGAAAAAAATTCTCTTCAAGAAATTGTTCTTGCCGCTGAAATAAGTTTACGATCTGCTGGCAAACGTGATGCTGCAGCTTTAGTAAGAGAAGCTTCAAGCTCTTTTTCAACCAGAGCCACAGAAATAAAAAAAGTTTACCACTCTCCTAAATTAAAAGAACCTGTAAAAATATCAAATGATGAGGCATTAGCATTTTTCATCGATAATAAGTTTACTAAAGACCAATATATTTCGACACGTCAAATAAGTAAGGCTCATAATGCTGACATTTTTCCAAATTATCAAACGCTTCTTGAAGCTAAAAAGCGTTGCTATCCGGAAGACATCGAGATCACCGATTATTCTGGAGAGATAAAATTGCAATCATTGTTAGATCACACTATACATCGTTTAGCGTTTGTTCAGATGGAGGAACTAAAACAAGCACGTGTAGGTATTCATACGCTTTCGATCTTAAATTTTATTTTTAAATGGGGCTGTGATGGATCCTCTGCTCAAGGCCGCTACAAACAGTTGTACTCAGAATCTGAAGATGGTGTGGATGATTCCAATATATATTCATCGTCTCAATTGTTCCTTTGCAAATGAGTACACATGCTATTGAAACTAATGGCAAGAAGATTGTACTATGGCAGAATCCATTGCTTTCGTCAACAAAATATTGTCGGCCTATAAAATTAATTTTAAAGAAAGAGACTTCAGAGTTAACAAAAGCAGATATCGACCATGTAAAATCTCAAATTGCAGATCTAACTCCAACAATAATACATGTAGATGATCGTGAAATTTCAGTGAAGTAAGAACTTGTTCTTACCATGATTGACGGCAAAATTTGTAGCACTCTTTCGGATCGGGCTTCACAAAACTGTCATATATGTAGGGCAACTCCGTCTCAAATGAACGACCTCAATTTTGTTTGAAGTAAAATTGTAAGTGAGGAAACACTGTCGCTAGGCATCTCAAGTCTTCACGGGAGGATCAAATGTTTTGAGTGTATCTTACACGTAGCTTACAGATTAGATATAAAAAAATGGTCAATAAGACAAGAAAATAAAGCTCAAGTTGAGGCCAGAAAAAAGAAACTACAAGAGCGCTTCCGAAAGGAAATGGGACTTTTGGTTGATATTCCCAAACCTGGATTTGGTACCACGAATGACGGGAACACGGCAAGAAGGTTTTTTGACAATCCATCTCTGGCAGCAGATATAACAGGTGTTGATGAAGAGCTCATTAGGCGATTTGCTACGATTTTGAACACAGTTTGCAGTGGATTCACTATCAGTTTTAATGCATTTGAAAAGTTTTGCTCTGATACAGCAGAACTTTACGTCAAGAAGTATAAGTGGTATTATATGCCACAAAGTGTCCACAAAATACTTATTCATGGCCCAAAATTAATAAAAGAAGCAGTTTTGCCAATTGGAATGTTATCCGAAGAGGCACAGGAGGCACGCAATAAAGATTATAAAAATTTTAGGGAACATCACACTCGAAAATTTTCCAGGATTAATACGATGACTTACTTGATAAACATGTTGCTGCTTTCTTCAGATCCTCGCATAACAAGCCTTCGAGTTCAGAAGCCAAAGAAAAACGGAAGCATTTCACCTGAAGTACTGAAGCTTCTAGAAAGCGCAAGCGTTGAAATAAATGTAGATGACGAAGACGATAATGACTAAACGTTCTAGTAAATTAAGTTTTATTTTAAGTGTACTATTTTTTTGTTTTAAAGTTCCTGTAATAGTTTTATCACTAAAAGTGTTCACAAGTTTCAAATTAGTGTTACATTACTTCTTAAGCCTAATAACATTTTAAATCAAAAAATTGCTATTCTCTTTACGTTTAAATGTTTTTGACATTTTTTATATCATTTATTGTCCACTATCTTTAATTTTCAAAAGAAGATTTTAGCTCTGCAATCAAATAGCCTGTAAATTCCTAGATACCAAAATTTGTCAAAATTAATAAATTTAAAACACTATTGGTCGCCATGTTGGATCAGACATTTAGACGTTTATCCGACGTTTTCAATCCTCAAAATTTGACTACAGATTCGTAATCAGAGCACCGAATAACCCCTAGGTACCAACTTTTGTGAGAATGAACCAATTTTTAGAATTTTTGTCTGACATATTGGATCTGCCATTTTGAATTTTCAAAATTTGACTTCAAATTCGTAATTAGAGCATCGAAAAACACCTAGGTAACAACTTTTGTAAGAATGTACCAATTTTTAGAATTTTTGTCCGCCATATTGGATCCGCCATTTTGAATTTTTAAATTTTGATTTTAAATTCGTAATTAAAGCATCAAAAAACATCTAGGTACCAACTTTTGTGAAAATGAATCAATTTTTAGAATTTTTGTCCGCCATATTGGATCCGCCATTTTGAATTTTTAAAATCTGACTTCAGATTCGTAATCAGAGCACCCAAAAACCTCTAGGTAACAACTTTTGTAAGAATGTACCAATTTTTAGAATTTTTGTCCGCCATATTGGATCCGCCATTTTTAATTTTTAAAATTTGATTTTAAATTCGTAATTAGAGCATCGAAAAAACCCTAGGTACCAACTTTTGTGAAAATGAGTCAATTTTTAGAATTTTTGGCCGCCATATTGGATCCGCCATTTTGAATTTTCCAAATCTGACTTCCGATTCGTAATCAGAGCACCCAAAAACCTCTAGGTAACAACTTTTGTAAGAATGTACCAATTTTTAGAATTTTTGTCCGACATATTGGATCCGCCATTTTGAATTTTTAAAATTTGATTTTAAATTCGTAATTAGAGCATCGAAAAACCCCTAGGTACCAACTTTTGTGAAAATGAGTCAATTTTTAGAATTTTTGGCCGCCATATTGGATCCACCATTTTGAATTTTCAAAATCTGACGTCAGATTCGTAATCAGAGACCCGGAAAACTTTTGGATACCAAGTTTTGTGAAAATCAATTCAAAACCTTCTGCGCTATGATTTTTGTCCAGCTAGATTTGCGATTCGTACCACTGTGAGACGCGGCGTCATCAGCAGGCAATCGACTATTGTCCGCCATCTTTAACCCTTGCGGAGCAAAGTAAGTTCATCGAGCTATTCGTAACTTTACCGTTCTTCATCATTCCTTTTTTTGCTATCCTATAAATTACCTTTTCTTTGTCTCGTCAATGAAGTTGCTTATAGAATAAATTTCTAAAATACATTATTATCAAAATGTCCGATAGCGAAAACAATGATACAATAACAGAAGATCCTGGAGCGGTAGCGCGTGCTCCCTTAATTAGAAAACGGGGTAAGATAAAGGCTAAATTAACCTCTTCTGAAAAAATCTTACCATCTATCAGCGAATCAACAGATTTCGCCGCCCTTAATTTAGAAGATAGGCTAGAAAAACACCTGCATCTGTGGGATGAATTCCATACTATTCAAGATCAAATAGAGGAAACCTTCGTTGAGCAAGGAGATTTAGATAAGTTAGATTCGGAACAAGAGAAATTTGAAAATCGATACTACAGCATTTGTGGCATTATTAAAAAATATATAAAGAATCCATTGCCAACTTTGGGCTCTAATGTATCTCAAAGTTGCGCAGGTTCCACAGTAAATTTAAATGAAGGTCGGGGAAACGTACCGAGCCCCCGCACGGTTTCAAACGAACAAAGTATAGCAAGTAATAGCAATTCGGTAGTTGCTGAGCAGGCATCTATGAACTTTAACGCTAGATTTGAGCTTCCCAAGCTTCAAGCTCCTACCTTCCATGGCAGTATTGATACCTGGTTAACATTTCATGACTCCTTTCGTTCCATGTGCCATGACAAACCTTCAACTTCTCTAATTCAAAAATTCCATTACCTTAAAGCTTGCCTAAAAGACGAAGCAACAGAAGTTATTTCCTCTTTAGAAATTACTCGGGATAACTATCAGGTCGCGTGGGAACTTTTAACTTCTCGATATGACAATAAAAAATATATTACGGAAAGTCATGTGCAGGCCTTAATTGATCTTCCTTCTATCTCGAAAGAATTTACTGTTCGCAACCTTTTAGACAATGTACAAAAAAGGATTAGGGCGCTTTAAGCGCTCAATCAGCCAGTAAAGCATTGGGATGTATTTTTAATTTTGTTAAATCGACAAAAGCTTAATAATCACCTAAGAGAAAAGTGGGAAGAAACAGTAGGAAGTACGGAGCTTCCAACCTTCAAAAATCTAATTTCATTTTTAGAACGTCGCTCTCCCATAGAAAATACACAATCCTTTCAAAGAGCAAAAGAGTTTTCTAAGTCGCAATTAAATTACAAAAATAATAATCATTCCAAAGGGAATCATAGAAACTCTCAAACTTGCTTGGCTACTACAACGGAAAGTCCGGTGGAAAAAGTACAACCTCCGTGCCCCGCGTGCAAAGGCTCTCACTTTCTAGGGATCTGCGATAAATTTAAAGAGTTAACCCCTAAGGAGCGTTATGATCTGGTTAAACAATCTTCTATTTGTCACAACTGTTTTAATTCCAACCATCGAACATTAGATTGTCGCAAATATCGTTGTCAGAAATGCCGTCGTCGGCACCACATTCTTTTGCATTTTAAATAAGAACCAACAGTTGAACCAGACACTACGAAAAAAAACTCACTTGTCAAAATGTTACCATGTTAGTAAACTGCCAAGCGCCACCGCCGGCTCAAATAGTGCTGGGAACAGCGATAGTTGACATTTTAGATAGCAAAGGCCAGTATCGGCCCTGTCGCGCGTTTTTGGATTCATGTTCCCAATGCAATTCGATGACAAAAAAATTCGCCAATTCATTAGGTTTACGTAAAAAGGAGACAAGCATCAGATTAAAAGGAGTATAAAATTTCCAATCAAATATAAAATATGTTACTTCTTCAGAGGTCAAATCGAGATACGACGATTTGAAGCTCGTAATGTCCTTTTTCATATTCAATGAAATTTCAGAACCGATGCCGGCAATACCATTTAATAAAGGGTCTTTGAGAATCCCCGAGAACATATTTTTAGCTGATCCAAGTTTTAATGAACCGTCAGACATTGATATTTTAATAGGCGCAGAGCATTTTTATAATTTATTGCGCGCAGGTCAAATTAGAGTTCCAGGTCAGTCGGCATTATTTCAAGAAACCGATCTTGGATGGGTTTTTACAGGTCGTTATGTCCATCCACGTGCTCAAAGTTCGTTATCCCCAAAAATTTCTTCTGTATCTTGTAATTTGATAAGGTTCTATGACTTGCAAATCTTATGGGAATTAGGTGAAGAAACAAAATCTAAACCTCTTTCAAGCGAAGAACAGGCCGCGGAAAATCATTACTCAACTCATGTGAGCCGCGACAATTCAGGCCGATACACGGTTAAACTGCCCTTTAACGATAAAAAAAGGTTAATAGGCGAGTCAAAAAACATGGCTTATCAGCGATTTTACTCGCTTGAAAGAAGGTTTTTAAAAGATTCAAACCTCAAGGATCAATATTCCGAATGTCTAGATACTTATTTTCAAGAAGGTCATATTTCTGTGCTTGATAAAAAGGACCTTACTCTGCCGGGTTATTTTCTTCCACATCAAGCTGTGATGAAAATAAACAGCTTGCATCAGTTAGCAGATGATGAACAACGTTCATTTCCAGAAGCGGCTAAGGTCTCAAAACGCGACGTTTATGTAGACGATTTTTTAAGCGGTGCAGAAAATTTGCAAAACGCACGTAAACTCCGCGATGAATTAATAAGTTTGCTCAAACGGGGAGGTTTTAATTTACGAAAGTGGGCTTCAAATTGTCCCGAGTTGTGTCGCAAACTCTCTGAGAATTCACCCAATGAATTTCTTTCACTTGATCCATCAGAAACGGTAAAAGCTCTGGGAATTCATTGGGATCCAATGAGCGACAGTATTGTCTATACGGTTTATTTAGCTCGTTCAGATTACCCTGTAACTAAAAGTTATATTCTGTCTGAGTGCTCAAAATTATTTGATCCACTCGGCCTCGTAGGGCCTGTAATTGTTATCGGAAAAATTTTAATACAATCTCTTTGGAAGCTTCAGTTAGGCTGGGACGATCCAGTTCCAACAGAAATTAAGGAACAATGGTCTTGAAATGGTATTCAATGGTCAAGACCATTTCAATTCATATTACCGTTGAAATAAATATAAATTAATAAATAAAATCAATAAAAATTAGGAATTTGATGTAAAATAAATAATAAAATATAAATATAAAAATAAAAAACTATGACATGTGATGGGGATCGATCTCTCGACGTGTGGGGTTGTGGTCGTTGCTTTTGGTCACGGAGCCACGGGAGATTGAATGGGTCGATTTTAAAGAGAAATTAAGAGAAAAATGAGTAAATGATGAAAAATTAATAATTTAAATAAAATAAATAATAAAGTTATGTAAATAAAAACATGAAATTATAGTAAAATTGTTATATAGAAGGAATTATAAGAGAAATTTAAGTTAACTTAAGTCTAAATAATAAGAGTTTCGTTTAGATTATTAGAAAATTAATAATAAATTAGAAAATAAGTTGTTTTTAATAAAATAAAATATATATAATACAAAAAAATAGCTAGTTTAATAAGAATTGAAAAGTTTTAGCAATAAATAATTAAAATAAATTTGTTTATTTAAAAATTGTAAATAAAGACTAGAAATATTGTCTGAATTTTAATAAAAATATAGTCAAATGATGGGAAATAAGATAAAGTAAAATAATCTAAAAACAGAAATTTAATAAGTTAATTATTCTTTGAAAAATTAAATAAATAAGTAAAAATTCTTTGCAGAATGTTCTAGAAAGTTCTAGAAGCTTTTAAAATTGTTTACTTTTCGGTTTCATTTTGGAGGGAAGAATAATTATTGGTAAAAGGATTGTCCAAAATAAATAAGAGCAAATTAAAGTAATAGAAACAATTTGCGCCAAAAATATCTTGGACGCGGGAGATATTTGACTTTTAGCATTTCCGGGGTCAATAGTATATAAACAGGCGATTTTACAAGGGGGGTCTCTCTTCCTCTTCTGATATTATCCGAAGGTGAGGTGCTGCTGAAACTAGGAAGAATTACTATTCAAACATTTTCAAACATTCAACGTATTTCAAACATTCTTCGAAATTATTGGATCTCACTGTCTCTTGACAATGTGTATCTTTTATATTTATTAAATATTAATTTTGATTAATATTTAATAAAGACACAAATTAAATATCCCCTGTTTTGGAGCTTTGTATGTTCTTAGTTAACATACCGGGTAACATTCTGAGCTAAAATAATAAAATTTAGGTTGTCAATAAACCATATAAAAAAATATATATGTGGCCTGGACATTGAAAAGGGGGCTTACGTGTTAAAAAAATATATTTTTTTAGAATTCACCACGTGAAAGAGCGTCAAAAAATCTATCAGAATCAACAAATAAATGAAAAACGATTTTTTGACACGTAAGCCCCCTTTTCACAGTCCAGGTCACATACATATAAAGAAAATAGCGTAGGGCATAGATTTATCCCCAAAATTATGGTCTGTAGGTAGGATTGAATTTAAAAAAATAGAAATTTGAGATTGAATATAAGAAATTGATTAATGGAAATAATTTGTTTTAGATTGGAAAAAGTATAGATTGCTTTGAGTAACTTCTGTTTGTCTGGCTAATCATTATTTTTATTTTGATAAAGTAAGTTAAATATAAATAGATACAGTTTAAATAATTTTGTTTATTTTTGAAAGACATTTAAATTTTCTAATTTTAAATAAAGAGAGAATTTCTGATTTCTAAAATTATTAATTTGGAATATAATATTTAAATTCATTAATTATTCAAAATTTATTATTTATTTATTCAAAAAGATTTAAAATTAAAAATTTTATAAAATTATTATTTTATTTGTTTAATTTTTAAATGTTTATTGTTCAGGTAGGTTGAGGAATCAATGATGAAGCTTGATAGTAAATTATAAATTAATAATAAAATCAAATCTGAGATCCCTAATAAAATCAAATTATTTGAACGATAAAAGAAATTGTGAGAATTAGAAATATTAAAATCAGAATAAAATTAAAATAAAATTTCAGAAATCAGAATAAAAGAAAACAGGTGGCTAATTTCACGTTTAATTTCTTATATGATTTATGGATTTAAATGTCCATTCTTTGAACTTATGTCCTTTTCTCTCTAAGATGCCTTGTCTTTCTTCTGTTTAAGTATAGATAACCGATTCCCCGGTTTAGGAAAATAAGAGAGAGAACGATATATGCTTCAGTCTGATTATCAATTTCAATTGCCTTTATTGAATGACATAAAATTTCCGCGCTGTTTATTGACAAATAATGCAAAAGAGATACAGTTACACGGTTTTAGCGATGCGAGCAAACGGGCCTACGGCGCCTGTATTTATGTACGCTCAACAGATCTTGAAGACAAACATAACTGCGTTCTTATCTGTTCAAAATCTCGAGTAGCTCCTATCAAAACGCAATCGTTACCTCGTCTAGAATTATGCGCAGCGGCGTTGTTGGTTCATCTATTTAAAACCATTACCCGATCGTTACACCTAGCTTTTACGCAGACCATTTTCTGGTCGGACTCTACTATTGTTTTAAATTGGATTAATAGTCCTTCTCACACTCACCCAACTTTTGTCGCAAATCGAGTATCTGAAATTCAATCTGTGACTCAACCAGTTCACTGGCGGCATGTGCGTAGTGCTGACAATCCAGCGGACTTGGTCTCTCGTGGACAGAGTCTGCAACACTTTAGAGACAATCAACTATGTCGTCAAGGCCCTGGCTGGCTGACTAAACATGAAGGTTTTTGGCCGCAATTAGATTTTAAAACAGGTGAAAAAAGTCAATCTACAACTCCGCAATCAAACGTTATTTTAAAAATCGAACTTTCAGAGTTTGAAGTATGGGAAAAATATAATTCTTTTACAAAACTCCAAGTGGTCATCGCGTATTGTCTGCTGTTTATTAATAACGCTCGAACATCGGATTCAAAAGCCAAACAACACGGCAAATTACTTCCGTCTGAGCTAACCCTTTTTTGGATCACGATATTCTTAAAGTCGGAGGTAGATTAATCCAATCAACCCTAACCGAGTCTCAAAAGCATCCTATTGTCTTACCACAAAATCACAAGGTCACTCGTATGATTATCCTAGATGAGCATGTAAATAAATTTCAAGCCGAGGTCAATGCCACTCTCTATGGGGTCCGAGAAGCCTACTGGCCTCTTGACGGTCGGAACACAACTTGTCACATTATTAAACAATGCATCCCTTGCTTTAGGGTAAAACCACGAGATCAAAATTATCTTATGGGAAACTTATCTGGGAATCGGGTAACCTTTTCTCGACCTTTTTTACACATTAGGAGTCGATTACTGTGGGCTTTTTTTTTCAAAGGAACACTGTCATCGAAATCGTACCAAATTAAAGACTTACGTATCGATTTTCGTTTGTTTAGCTACAAAAGCAGTACATTTAGAATTAGCGTGTGACTGGACTACAGAAGCTCTTTTAGCTTTACTGAAACGATTCTTCTCTCGACGAGGGTTACCTTTATCTATGTCTTCAGACAATGGGAATAATTTCGTGGGTGCAAGTAGAGAAATTAGAGAATTATTTGAACAAATCAGGGCTGTGGAAAATGATGAAAATGTACAACAGTATCTTTTAAAGAAAGAGGTTAGTTGGCACTTTATACCCCCCCCCCCCCGCCCCCCGAGCGCCACATTTCGGCGGCCTTTAGGAGGCTGGAGTCAAAGCCTTTAAACACCATTTTACTCGAATTGCTGGAAATTCCTTGTTAACCTGTGAGCAGCTTCATACGTACGTAGTAGAGATAGAGGCTAACGTCAATTCTCGCCCCTTGACTCCTTTATCTTCCGATCCGAACGACTTACTTCCATTAACTCCAGGTCATTTCCTTACGGGTAACTCTTTGACATGCTTGCCACAGGACGATGTTCGACATTTGCCAGCCAACCGTTTGAACTGCTGGCAGTTAATTCAACGCATGCGACACCATTTCTGGGAAACGTGGCATAAGGAATACCTGAACGAGTTGACAACCAGAAACAAGTGGAAGAACAATTTCGATCAATCAACGGTATCCATTGGTCGTCTCATTATTGTGAAAGAAGATAACCTGCCACCAATGGTTTGGAAGCTCGCACGTATCATCGAGGTTCACCCAGGACAAGACGGTGTCATACGCACTATCACTATCCGGACAGCGACAAGTAATTTTAAACGTGCATTAAAAAAATTGTGTATCCTGTAATTAGATTGACTCCAGTGTTTGAACTTATATACAGTTCAAGTGGGCCGGCATGTTACTGCGTAACAATATGTTTAGAATAGTGTTTAATAATGTTTTTTATTATATGTAAATATTGACTTTTGTGTGTTCCTGAATTTATCTAAAAATTAATTATTGTTTGGGTTAATATAATTTAATTGCATTATCTGTAATTTTATACGTAATTATTTCTAAATTGTGAGAATTTGAATTTGAATTTTTACTTTCTATACAACTATCTCCGATCTTTCAATGTACGTACTTTGAAACCACTTAAGCATTAGAGGGTTGGGACTAGGTAGATTTTATTATCAGACCTTCCGTCTTGAAGAATCGGTAGACCTGGCATTTATTGCACTCTTCCAACTTCGACTATTTCTGTTTAAAATTAACCGGGGTTTCAAAATGCGAGGTTGACAAATTTTTGTGAACTGACCATTGTTGTCAAATCTCTCTTTATGTTTGTCCGTCATACGCCTTTTGCGGCTGTGAATTCAGATACGACCGAGCGTTCGCACCGAATAGACGCTTGAGTCAACGACATAAGTTTTACCTTCTTTCTTATCATATTTATTTGTTGAATAAATTGTTTTTTCCAATACCTGCGCGCGAAGTGAGACTTCGGAGGTTAGTTGAGAGACGTCGAATGCATCGATTTCTCGATCCATGGCGCGTCAGTTGGTGAAGTTATTTCGATCACTGGTGAGCCGATCCCTAGAGATCGAAGTAAATATTGTTCAACTCTGCACATGCGCATTGAATTCTCTAACTACATTTGTTTAGCCTGGCCAGCTAACTTCAGTTACATTCTTGCTGACCGACATTTTGACGTATTTGCAGACGTATAAATAGTAATTTTCATTTTAATATTTTTAAACATGGATTCGGAAAGTCAGTCTGAAACACTAACACCTCCTAGTGTTTTAGAAAAAGCCTTAGATGCGAAGAAAGTTTTAATACCCGAAAAATCTCATGATAAGTATGAGAATGCTTATAACCTTTTCGAAAAATGGAGAGAAATCAATAACTGTAAAAGATCCTTTTCAGGTAAGTTTTATTCTTAAATTATTATTATCTCCTTGTTAAAAATTATTTTTCTATGTAAATAGTAATTAAATATTTTTAATCTTTTTATTGTAGAGAGTACTTTCCTTGCTTACTTAAGTGATAAATCTAAAGTTTGGAAACCATCAACGCTTTGGGCCCAGTATTCCATGTTGCGAAGTATGGTGAATATTAACCATAGTATCGACATAAGATCTTATAAAAAAGTCATTGCTTTTCTCAAAAATACATCCAAAGGATTTAGGAGCAAAAAAGCAAAAGAGTTTACCTCAGAAGAAGTGAATAAATTTTTAACTGAAGCTCCTGATTCTCAGTATTTAGTTGCAAAGGTTAGTATAAAGAAATAATAAATACGTGTAAAAATAAAAATAACATAAAAAACTATAAAATAAATAAATAACAAATAATAAATAAACATGCATATTAAATCTAAAACTAATAATAGAATAACGAATAAAAAATTTTATTTACAGGTGATTATGATATTTGGAATAACGGGCGCTTGTAGGTCTAGTGAACTAAAAGACATTACCGTACAAGACATTGAACCCCAAGGCGACATTTATTTAGTGCAGATTCCTAAAACAAGAACTTCTATTCCACGATCGTTTACAATTACAAAGGAATTCGCAATTATAGTAAAAAAATATGCAGCGCTTCGACCTAGTCACGCAGTAACAACTAGATTTTTTCTTAACTACCAGAATGGCAAATGCTCCGTGCAAGTTATCGGTATTAATAAATTTTCTAAAACTCCCCAGACGATTGCCGAATATTTAAAGCTGGGAAATCCACAATTATACACATGACACAGTTTTAGGAGAACATCGGCAACTTTACTTGTAGATGCTGGAGCCGATATTACCACCCTCAAAAGACACAGAGGGTGGAAATCGAACACAGTTGCAGAGGGCTATGCTGATAATTCAATTGCTAATAAGAAAAGAATAGCAGAGCAAATTTCGTCGTCTGTTGCACTGACAATAAGTAGTGTAAATTCTAAGCGTGCTAAACTGTCATCTGATGACCACGTGATTCCGTCAACATCTGCAATTCAATTGCAAAACCTTTCTAATGAAGAAATAAAAGTTCCATTAAATCCAGGAACTACGATTCAGATGACAAACTGCTCAAATTTTAATATAAAATTTGAAAAAGCTAACTAATTTCCAAAAATTTAAAATTATGTGTTTCTACCATTTTGTTTTTATATAAAAATCCTATGTTACTATTAAATTATAAGAAAAAATGTGCTTCTAATTTAAGTAAAAATGTGTTACTAGTTAAAAAGAATAAAAATTTAATTTTACATTAAGTATAAAAAGGCTTCTCAATTAAAAGCTTTGTGTGAATGTATTTAAAGAAAAAACACTGTATTATTTGTAAGAAACATTATTACGTGAAATTTATTCTTTGAGAAAGATAATCTAAAATTTCTGGATATAAAATAAATATTTAGCTTTTCAACTCTTGTTTTATCTTCCATAAAATAAATTCTTTGAGAAAGATAATTAAAATTTCTGGATATAAAATAAATATTTAACTTCTCAACTCTCGTTTTATCTTCCATAAAATAAATGTTTAACAGATTTTTATTTCTAACTTTTTATTTAGTCTAAAATTGTTAAGAGTAATTCTTTTGATTTGTTTTTTTTGTTAAGGGGGGCTTCGCCCCCCGAACCCTTCGACCGGGGCTTTGCCCCTGGACCCCTGCGGGGGGCTGCGCCCCCCGGACCCCCCCTTGCCAATTTTTACTACCACAGTATACTTGTCAGTGCCTTATTTTTTATCAAAATAAAATGAGTAAAATAAAATGTATTATTCGACACAAAATAGTGTTGAATAATATGTTTCTATCGAGAGCATATCAGAGGATCTCGAAATCGATTCATTCGTCCCCTCTCAACAACCTCCGAGCCACACTTTCGGTGCAGTTTTTGGAAAAAATATCGTGTTCAACTTGGCGGAGACGGCGATTGTTGCCTCGTGTGATTGCTGCGCTCGCTTCGCTCGCGCAGCAAACTTCACACTCGTCAACAATCGCATGCGTCTCCGCCTCGTTGAACAATGTACTATTAAGTGTTAATTTACAACTAATACTTGTGTTTTATTCCAAATAACAATTTCCTTATAAACTTTTTAAAACATTCCAAAACAATAATCATTTAACATTTTTTGTTTTTTCTTTAAATTTTTTATTTCTTTACTTAAATATAATTTTTAGTTTAACGTTATATATCTAAGCAGTTAATCTTAAAATAAGAATTATGACATTATTACCTGAATTTATGTATTAAAGTTCGAAAAAGTTATTTATGAAAAAGAATTAACGAAAAATCAATTCCTTTTGTTCATATTGCAGTATTACGCATTTGTGATCATATTTTTAAAAAGTTCTGTGATTAGAGTTAAGTAAACAGCCAAATTATGTATTTCAAATGAAGAATTATAAATTTTATAGTTTGATATTTATATATTTAAAAAGTTGTGTGATTAGAATTTAAGTAAACTGACAAATTATGTATTTTAAACGGCGTTTAATAAATTTTTTAATTTGATATTATGCATTTCGAATTATTTATCCTCTTGGTTAATAATTTAATATTTAATTAAATCTTTTTAAGTTAATTTAATATGCAATATTTAAATTGTTTATACTATAAATTTTTTCCTTACAAATAAAAACATTTAGGATAATTTCATTCACTTTATAATACTAATAAAAAATGTAAAATCTTATTAAAATCATATTAAAAAATTGTTTTATAAGTAATTTTGTCCCTTTTTTAATAGAAAAAAAAAGAAATAATAATTTTATTCAATTTTAAAAAATAATAGAAAACAAATATTTTTATTCAACAATTTTATTACTAAAAAACAATATATTATAAAATTTAAATCACATTAAAACCATTTTGAAAGAATGATTTTATATTTATTAAAATTCATTTAAATTTAAATCCAAGCAAAACCATACATTTGAAATATTTTATAAATAATATAAGTAAACTTGTCTTTCTTTTTTAGTTTAGTAGGAATTTAATGTTAGCGCCAAATAATTGGACAAATGCAGCTCCATCTACAACGCGACACTTTTTGCCTTGCAAGTATGCCTTTCTTTATTGCTTAATTCTAGTAATCGCACTTCGATTATTTCTATATTCGATCTTGCCCATGCCTTCTTGCTTTTTTTAAACTGTTAAAACATCCTGACATGCTTTTAGAATCTAAAATTTGTGGCAAAGTTAAATCTTTAAAATTAGTACCTTTCGTTTGTTCTTTAAAAAACATTAACAAAATTGTTATCGCTTCTTTCTCCACTAGAAAAGTACATATCAATTGTGAAAAACTTGTAAAGGAGTTGGGAATATTTTTTCAAACTACAGGTAGATTTATCTATATTAATAAAATCAGAGTTTTGTCTGTACATTGCTTAGAACTTTAAATTTCATGCATAATTTTTCGTTTTAAGCATCAAGGATTTCAAATATACCCATAAAAAATTTCATGTCTGTATGTATGTCACAGAACCTTTGTTCGCGCATCACTTAGAAACAGCTGAACCGTTTGAAACCAAATTTGGCAGAGTGTTAGGTCTTGACCCAAGTTAGGTTTATAAACTTACAGACTTCAAAAATATTGATAAGAAAGGAAGATATACATTTTTTTTAAAAAATCGAAAATTTTTAAATTATACATTTATTTATGAACTGCTGATAAACTTTCTATAATTGAGTATTACCTGTTATTTCGTCATATTTTAGAATAATTTGACAAAAAATATCGTATAACTGAGATATATAAGTATAAATTTGGTTTCTGGATCATAAAAATTGAAAAACCTAAATTTTTTTTATATTACTGATTTGTGTTAGATGGCTTTTAATCTTTTTGCATTAATTTTGTTATGTTCCTTACAACACATTTTGCAATAAATTTAAAGAAATACATTAATAAAAATAATTTTAGATGACACAATGCAAAATAAATGTTGAATCTGAATTTTTTGGGGTAAAACATTTAAACTAAAATGCATTCAGTGTAAAATACATTAAACCTAAAACTTATTTAACCAAAATCCCATTTAACCTAAAAAGCATTCTGCCTAAAACCCATTAAACATAATAAATCTTATTTAACCTAAATTACATTTAACCAAAATCCCATTTAAACTAAAATGCATTCAAACTAAGAAATTCTGTGAAAAAATATCGGACATGTAGAATTTATTTCACAGAATTTCGCAGAATTTCTTAGTTTCAATAATTAATTCTTGAAAATAGTGAAAAATTCTTTGAATTTTCGCTCGATATCGATATAGTGGGTTTATTGAAGGCACGAATTGTGCAAGAGCTTACTTATGATTGGCGAATTTGGTTCTACATCAAAATTCTGGGAAAATTTGAATTACTAAAATGCATTCAGTCTAAAACACATTAAACCTAAAACTCATTTAACCTAAATCCCATTTAAACTAAAAAGCATTCTGTCTAAAACCCATTAAACATAATAAATCTTATTTAGCCTAATTTTTATTTAGCCTAAATCCCATTAACCCTAAAATGCATTAAGCCTAAATCCTATTTAAACTAAATCTCATTCAACCTAAAATGCATTCAGACTATGACCCATTAAATCCAAGAAGGCATTCACCCTACAACTGTTTGTCCTAAATCCCGTTTAGCCTAAATTTTACATTATAAATTTCGTTCAATGGGATTTAGGCCAAATTTTTTTAAGCTATATGCATTTTAGGTAAAACAGAATTTAGGCTGATTGCATATTAGGTTAAATTTGATTTAGGCGGAGTGCATTTTTGGTGAAATGGGATTTAGGCTGAATGCATTTTAGATTAAATGGGATGTAGGTTGGATGCATTTAAGGTTAAATGGGATTTAGGTTTAATAGGATTAAGGTTAAATGGGATTTAGGATGAATGCATTTCAGATTAAATAGCATTTGGGCTAAATGCATTTTAAGTTAAAAGGGTTTTAGAATAAAAGCATTTTTGTTTAGATGGGATTTAGGCTGTTTGCATTTTAGGTAAAATGGGGTTTATGATGGTTCCATGTTAGGTTAAATGAGATTGAGGATAAATGCATATGAGGTTAAAAGGGATTAAGGTTGAATACAATTAAAGTTAAATGGGAATTAGTTTAAATAAGAGTTAGGTTAAATGGTATTCAGCTTAAATAATATTAAGGTTAAATGGGATTTATACTGAATCCATTTTAGGTTAAATGAGATGTAGGGTAAATGCTTTTGGGAATAAATGGGATTTAGGCTAAATGCATTTTAGGATAAATGGGTTTTAATTTGTGAATGCATTTTAGGGTAAATGGGATTTAGGATGTATGCATTTTAGGTTTAATGGGATTAAAGTCCCGCCGAAGGCGGGCTCGAAAGCTAGTTTATTAATATTATTGGCATTATTTTACCATTGTTTCTTTTACTATTTATTAGTATTATTTTTATTTTATTTTTATTTATTGAACAGGAGTTGGCGAAACACTAAAAATCCAGGTGATATTAAAGCAGTTGTCCAAGTCTATTATTTTCTTGAATAAAAGTGTTCTTGGAATATGGTCAGAACAAACTGGTGAAGATAAAAGATACTTGTCTAATTTAAAAAAGACAGCAGTCGAATTCTTCTCGCAACACATTTAAATATGAAGTAATTAATTCATGGATTTATGTAATTTATTTTATAACATAACGCACAACGGTAAAATTTTGTTATTTATGTGTTTAATGTTGTTTTTTTATATAAATTTAACGAATAAACTTATCAAATATCTCAAATCAACTAATGCTGTTTCGCTGATTTAGTTAAACGTGTATTTCTGGTTAAACCGAGCAGCTAGGATTTCGTTCTAAACGGATTTTGAGAGTGTAAATGAGTACAAACCAGACCCCAGTTGTCGATTTTGCATTTATTTTTGTAAAACCTATTCACCTCGGGAGCCTGGTGTGAGCCACTGGCTGGCTTAGTTACATGAGGAGGGTAATTTGGTCCGAACCTAACCCCGTATTCCGACCTTGGGTTTGTTCGCTCCGTTACCGCTACAAGATCCATTTATGTACACATCCGTGTTCGGATCTTGGAGAGTGGGAAACAATCCAATTTGTGCCGTTTCGTGGTCAGGAATTTCTTTTAGTAACTCTTGCACTCTTTTTAGTTTAGGGTTGGGTTGGGTTCTAGGCTTGGTATTAGGCTGTGGCGCCATTGGAAAACCGGACAAACTAAGTCTTCCTTTCTTTCGTAACCTGAATATTCAGTTAACGAAGAGGATTGTTTTGATAAGAGCTAGAGTTGGTCTTTTTCTAAGTCTCGTAATTATGGGTCCCTTATCAGAAGCGGTGGTGAAGGAAGGTTCGGCTTGCCGTCCCTGTTTAGTTCCTCTCTGCGGACTATCCCTTTTCTTCTCGTCAGGGGAGAGGTTCGCCAAAGTCTTAGGTGCTTTTGGAAGCACCGACGCTCGAGTAAGATTTTTGGTTGTTGGAGTCGGCTTTAATTTTTCCACCGAACACTTTTTCATTATTGAAAATCCTGGCCCTCCGATTTTCAACAGAGGATATCCAGCTCACAGGATCGAAGTCACACGCTAGAACAAATTTCCGGCCGTGCAGAAACAGGCGAAAATTTTTTACTGCGTGGAATATAGCAAGGCATTCTAGCTCAGCCTATAGGGTAGCGCTGCTCGCAATTACTCAAGGCCTTAGAAAAATAGGCCACCGGCATGTCCATTCCGTCCTTTTCTTGTTCAGGATGGCACCGGTCATCCTTAATTTGCAAATTTTAGAAAAGTCGAGATATTGGAGCAAGGGCTCTCTTGTTATGTATACTCGAACTATTTCCATTTCGCATCCTTTCTAGTGAGTTTTACTAACGGTTTCGATATTTAAGCGTGATTTTTAAAAAAATACCGGTAGTATCCAGTGGTAGGTTGCGGAAAATTTCAATGTCAGAAATTTTGTCTGGATTTGGCCTTATCCGTCCTTCCTTATTATGTGTCCAAGTATACAACTTCCTTTTTCAGAAAATCGCATTTATCAGACTGAAGTTTGAGATTTCCTTCCCGCAGCCGATTGACTAATCTCCTAGCCCTTTTATCATAGTAATCAAAGGTGTCAGAATAGATAATAATATGATCTAACAATACGTAAACAAATACCTCTAGACCTAGAAAACCCTTGAGGACATTGTTCAAGAGCCTTTCGAAGGCAGGAGGGGCATTTTTTATACTCATAGACATCTTCACGTACTAGTTATGGCAATTTCCTGTAGAGAATTCGGTTTCATGCCTATCTACTTGGTCCGTTTCAACTTGGTGAAATCCACTACAGAGATCGAACACGGAGAATAGGTTTGCGCTGCTCAACCTATCAAAAATTTGTAAAATATTTGGTAGTGGAAGTGCGTCCCTAATGACATTCTCGTTTCTATCTTTACTTCTTTTCGCCTGAGTTGTCCATTTTCTTAAGGACAATCAAAAGTGGTGAGTTGTAAGAAAAATTTGATTCTCCTATAAGCCCCGAGTCAAGTTCTTTTTTAATCGGTGATTGAATTTGTTCGCTTGCCTCGTAAGGCACTTTATATAGTTTTTTAAGAATTACCTTCTCATCGGTGGTAGGAATTTTGTGCTGGACCAAGGTGGTACAAGATAATTTTTTATTATTGAGGTGAAAAATATCAGAGTAATCTTCCACCTATTTTATTACATATTCCTTTTGTTCCGATGATAAATGGAAAACACAAAGGGCTCTTTGACCCTTTCGAGTCGGTCTGATAACGCAACGTTTGTGTTCTCTATGTGATCATCGGGCTTTTCGTCTGTTAATTCCTGTTTGGAGAATTAGTGATAGCGCCCTCAATCAATCATAATAAAAACTACCAACCAACCCCTTACTCTGCCCGCCGCCGTCCACAAGCTCAAAAAGTCGGGAAATTTAAAATCATGTATACGTATTTTTTAATTTAAAATTACTATTGCTTTATTTTCCCTTCCAAAATTCGTAAATAATAAATTTATTTACAAATTGAAAATAAAAATAAAAAGTCGCTAATTTATATTATTTATGGTTTTTGGAATGCAATGATTGGAGGAATTGGAAAAATACTCCAGCAAAGTTAGATTTTAAACTTAACCTGTTATCCCTATTATTTTGCTTTTTAAAATATAGAAACGTCAAAAAGACAAATTACTATACTATGTGCATAATTTCTCCTAAAATAAAAAAGAAATAAATTATTATGAAATTGTGTAAATTGTAGATAAGGTTCTCTTAAGCTTAAACAAATAATGAGCAAGTTTTGAAAGTGCAAAGATGTAATGAAGTAATGATTTCTGAAGTGCGTCCATCATTTTCAAAAGATAAATTTTATATTTTAAAAGTAAACATTAAAATAAACAAAACCTTATAATGTTATAAAAAAAGAGTTGATATTTCAATAATTATTAGCAATAAAATTTTATTGGAAACAACCCAACTATTTCCATTCTAATTAACAGAATGTTATAAAAATTGTAATTGGTATCCAAAAAAAGGCGCTTGTCGGATTGCTAAAAGTTTTTTTTAAAAAACGCATGCAATTTGTTTAAATAATCTACACTTGTTTTAAAAAAATTAAAAATGAAGCCTGTTCTTAATGAGATATTGACTAAGTTATTTTTTAATATTATTCTGTATGCAATTGTTCACATGTCCTAAAAATAAAATTTTGGGACCCACATTGTACGAATAAGATACTTTTAATTTTTTTAAAAGAAATACCCTTTAATTACACAGCCCCACAAAAAAATAAAAGTGTCTTGCGCGGCGGACTAGACTAGTCATTTCCTATGTATTTTGACGAGCTGAACACGAATCCGTCATCAGAATTGGCCTTGCACGTCAAACCTCAAAATTAATAAAATGACTCTTTTTGTTAATTAGAATCTGAACCCGACTTAACTTTAATACATGTCTAGGGCCAATAGAAAGCTTGATTTATGACCTTTAAAACGCTTTTTTAGAAATTGTTCTACGATTATTTTTAACGAAGTTACGATGTTTTACTTAAAATCATTTTTTTCCATTACACCATAACACATCAATATTTGATGTGTTTTTAACATTTGAAAAAGTCATATTTGAAGTAAAACATCATAACTTCGTTAAAAATAATCGTAGAACAATTTCAAAAAAAGCGTTTTAAAGATCATAAATCAAGCTTTCTATTGGCTCTAGACATGTATTAAAGTTAAGTCGGGTTCAGATTCTAATTAACAAAAAGTGTCATTTTATTGATTTTGAGGTTAGAGTCAAACCTAGACGTGTTAGGCCAATTCTGATGACGGATTCGTGTTCAGCGCGTCAAAATGTTTATGTTTTTTTTATTTACACCAATTGTCAGTAATTATTATGACTGTAAATTTAATACTTTGAAAAATGTCAATCAATTATTATGTCAATCCTTTGCAAAAAATTCAATAAGATGTTAAACATTTAGGAAATATTTACAAATACCTTAACTTTTTAACTATCGTATGTGTATACTGCATCTGTTCATAATATTTATTTCAGAGATTTTTATAACTGTTGTATTTTGCTTTTCTCAATTTAAACGTTTCTGAAGATTCAGCATATTTAAAAAAGAAGATATGAATAGTATTTTGTTGTTGACAACTTGATATTAGCAATTAAACGGTATTTTTTTTAACAAAATCAAAAGTATCTTATTTTTACTAGGTGGTCCCCAAAATTTCATTTCTTTGAAATGTGAACAATTGTATACAGAATAATATTAAAAAAGAACTTAGTCAATATCTCATTAAGAACATGCTTTATTTTTAATTTGTTTAAAACAAGTATTGAATATTTAATCGGAAGCAATAAATAATATTTATTTAATAATTTTAAAATCAAAATCAAAATACCTATGAAAGTGAAATCGTTTAAATATTATATGAAAATTTTTCGATTTATTCGAGTTAGGTAAAAGACTTTTAAATAAAGATCCTTAATAATAGAAAAGATTCTAGAAAAGTATTCTATTTTTACTGTCGTTCATTCCCTTTGGAATTGTCGCCTTTGAATTTTTTTAAGTTTTCGTTGTTTAAGTTTTTAGTTTTCTTCAGTGTAGTACCTGTTGCTTTTTTTCTTGAAGCTTTTTGACGTCATCGCTGTTAGATTCTTCAGCTGTCTCAGCTGTTGACTTTGAATTTCTCCTGTAAAGAACAATTATAACGGTGACCATAATATATTAGAGTCTATGAAGATATTTTAGGCTTCGCACTTCATTATGTCTGTAATAAAAATTTAAATATTTTCGTCATTTTGTAATTTTCCTTTTAATTATTAACTATTTTCTTTAAATTTCCAAATTATTTTTTAATTACAATTTTTTTCTTAACGTTTTAATTATTTTCTTCAATTTTTAAATTGAATATTAATATTGCCTTAATAGGGAATACTGAGGCTAAAAGTTAAATTTTTGGAAAGTATTTTTTTAGGTACTAAATTCCTAAATTCATTTGTGTAAACTCATGAACCTTGTAGATAAATCTGTTCTCAACAACTTTTCATAATATTTTACAATTTTTTTGTTGAAAAATTTATGTTTTATCTGTTTTTACAAACTTCATTTTTTTTAACTTTTAGCCGCAGGGCTGCTAAAAGTTAAAACGACTTTCTAGCTTACTGAAGATATCTTTTTAGCCTTGTTAAAAAAAATATAAGTTAAAAAATATATTAACGATAAATTTAATACAAAAAACACCTGTCTTTCTTGAAAAGCACACTTGATGGAAAAAAAATGAACAGATCTCAGTTTGTTTTATTTTCTTGTGGTTTTTCGCTGCAGAATTTACTTTTTTTTGATACTCCTTTTTTATTTGTTCTATTCACAAATATTCAAAATGTATATTAAAGTTAATTTGTTGAATACAAAAAATGACCGAAACACATAAGAGAAAGTGGAAAAAATGAGGGAAAACCCATTTAACATTTAGCCCCACTACGTTTTTAACTTTTAGCCCTACGGTATGTTTTTGGTTTCCACATCAGCCTCACAAAATATGACTACAGATATACAGAAACAATTTCAGTAATCAAAAGTCGAAACTTTTAAGATCGTAAAAATTTAAGAGGCAGTGCTCAAATAGTATATTTCGTAACATGCGTGACAAGCAGTCGTTTCTGAAACGAGAGCAATCTTAGCATGAAGATGAAGGATAATCTTAAATTGTTATCAATTGTTTAAATAATCTATTGTTGTTTATTTTAAATTTTATTAAAAATAATTACACGGAACAAGTGAGTTAGCCGCTGCTGCTATCAAAATTTAGCAGACACTTATTTAGTCAACATAGCTAAATAAGTATCAGTTAATTTTTTTAGCTGCCGCAGCTAACTCGTATTTTTCCGTGCCAACAAAGTTATATTTTTATCTCAATTTTTCAACATTTTATGTCTACAATAAATAAAAGTAATAAGTATATGAAGATGAATAACTAAATATACTTATTATTTGTAGCTATTGTATGTATTGTATGTTGCTGAATTTAAAAAAAACTAATACTTTGTATGATGATTTTTAAGAAAATTTAAAATTAACAATAATCAGGGTTTAAACAATTTCTAAAAGTCTGAGATTATATAAAAGAATACAAATTTTAAGTATTTATTAAAATTTTAGTAAAAATCTTTAAGGAATATAGAATAATTTGAACTTTTACTGCTTACTCTTCCACAAAACTGTTATTATACGTACAAATATTTATAAATAAGAAATACCTACTCTAAAACATTTTTAATATGATTTCCGATGAAACATTTCAATATTTAATCATGGTTGCTACAGAATCTGGAAAACCTGGAAAACCTGGAAATGCCAGGGATTTTTGAAAAAGGTCTGGAAAACCTGGAAATGTCAGGGAATTTACAAAACCAACCTGGAGTTTCATTCATTTTAGTACTTTTTCTAAATTTTTCTAGACAAAAAATCCCAAAATTTGTTGTGAAAAACCTGTAGAAGTCGGAGACTTTTTAATTCAGACTTCTGTAGCAACCATGTAATTATTGTCATGAATATTTAAATTTTTGACACAAGTTTCAATTTACTTTTGTTATTTTTCAATTATTTTCTTCAAATTCCAATTACTTTTGTTATTATTTGGGTATTTTGTCATTTTTCAATTATTCTCTTCATATTTCTAGTATTTATGCCATTTTAGAATTGTTTTCTACAAATTTCAATTATTTTTATTCAATTTTTTTATTGTCGTGAATTTTTGAATTTTTTACACCAGTTTTAAATTATTTTGTCAAATTTCCATCATTTTCGTCATTCGTTTGATTATTGTCATCAAGTTATTCATTTTTTATACATTTGTCAATTATTTTCTACAAATTTCAATGATGATTTTGAAACTTGAATTAACTACTCTTTATGTAATTAAATTTTTTTAACATTTTTGAATTATTCTCTTCAAATTCCAATTTTTTTTTAAATTCAATTAAATTCTTTAATTTTCAATTATTTTTTCAAACTTAGATTTTTTTTTAATTTTTCAATTATCGTATTTAAATGTTTAATTTTTATTCCAGCTTTTGATTATTTGTGTTATTATTCAATTAGTTTCTAAATTATTTCGTCAATATTTCAATTATCGTTCTCAAAAATTTATTTTTTTACACCAGTCTTTTATCTATTTGGGTACCTCATGACCCATTCGGGTGTTTCCGGAAGCGTTCGGGTACTTCCGGATCTATTCGGGTACCTCCAGACCCATTCGGGTGTTTCCGGAAGCGTTCGGGTACTTCCGGATCTATTCGGGTACCTCCTGACCCATTCGGGTGTTTCCGGAACCGTTCGGGTACTTTCGGATCTATTCGGGTTCCTCTTGACCCATTCGGGTGTTTCCGGAACCGTTCGGGTACTTTCGGATCTATTCGGGTTCCTCCTGACCCATTCGGGTGTTTCCGGAAGCGTTCGGGTACTTTCGGATCTATTCGGGTATCTCCTGACCCATTCGGGTGGTTCCGGATCTATTCGGGTACCTCCTGACCCATTCGGGTGTTTCCGGAAGCGTTCGGGTACTTCCGGATCTATTCGGGTACCTCCTGACCCATTCGGGTGTTTCCGGAAGCGTTCGGGTACTTCCGGATCTATTCGGGTACCTCCTGACCCATTCGGGTGGTTCCAGAACCGTTCGGGTACTTTCGGTTCTATTCGGGTACCTCCTGATCCATTCGGGTGTTCTTAGAACCGTTCGGGTGTTTCCGGAACCGTTCGGGTGTTTCCGTCTCAATAAAAAAGTAGTGCGCATGTATTTGATTAATAAAAAACTAATGCGCATTTATTTAATGAGTAAAACACTGATACGGATGTATATATGTTTATTGAAACAGAAGTGCTTGCATGTATTTCATTTTGCTGATTCGGCCACCTCTGAGAGGTGGTCGATTTGGCCGAATGATTCTGCCGATTCGGCCACCTCTGAGGGGTGGTGGATTTGGCAGAATGATTCTGCCGATTCCGCAACCTCTGAGGGGTGGTGGATTTGGCAGAATGATTCTGCCGATTCGGCCACCTCTGAGAGCATGTGAGACGAGAAACTAGAGGATGTGACAGAAGATATCGTAGCTTTTGTATACAAAAGCTAATTTAGCATGCGTCAAATGCTTTGAGAGTATTTGTTCCATCCTTTTAAAGGATGTCCACATGCTTTTACAGTTTTAGACATCACATCCTTCGAGATTCTTCGAGTCACATGCTTTAGGATCTCGTATTTTCTCTAAGTGTATGTATAGTTTTTTATTGACGCTTTTAGTTTTTACACAATTGTCAATTTAAAATTTAAATAATAAAAATCTAAATTTTACTGTTTGACCATAAAAGTAGCGTTTAGTAAGATCTGGCTAAAAAAGTATCCAAAAATATCCTCTTATAAAAAATAGTATCAAATAGTAGAAGCGTGCGAAGTCTGATATTTTCAAAAAAAGAATACTTACTGTTGTTCCATTCCTCCTATTCTTTATAATCCAGACAGGTACTGCCTCCTAGTTTCTTCTTCAATTGCATTTCCAGTTTTAATAACTTTCTGCCCAAGTAAAATTGTATTTATATGAGCCCACCAATAATTGAGACAATGCAGAATTGTGTTCTTTTTGAAGTGCTTTTTTATCCATTCGAAGCTAAGAATTTTCATTAGCTCCTCTTGTAAGCATTGCCTTAAATTTTAATGCCAGGCAAAAGAGTAGTGTTGGACGATGATACGAGAAACTCATTTGTCTCGTTCGTTCTCATTTGATTATGAATTTGTTTGATTTGTCGATCAACTCAGTTAGTTTTTGTTTTTATCATCTCATTTTGTCTCGTTTCTCATTGTTTCTCAATTAACTTCACAAGATGTCATTTGAACCAACAAATTCGACTACCATGAAAAGACCACTGGAACCAGATGAAAATGCTGGTGAAAATGTCGAACCATCAGGATCTGGAATTAGCCGATCTTTTACAAAGTTGCATTTTATTTTATTATTAAATTTTTGAAATAAAAGCTAACCTACTTAACGAAATTTTTTAATTTCTATCTGTACTGTAAATTTTTAAAACTTAAATTAATGTAAAGTTATACAGTTTTTTTAAATTGATTTTTAATGAGTTTCATATTGAATCCATTTAAAACTAGTTTAAAATTAATGCAAACCAAAATTTAACCACAAATCAAAATTGTTTAATAATTATTGAATCATCATGACTAAATTTTTTTTAAGTTTTGCTAAATAAAATTGTTATAATAGAGTTCGCCAGCAAATGACAAAGCGTAAGAAAGGAGGAAAATCTTTAGAAGAATACTTTCATTTTAAATCCGAAGACAAATTAAAAGTTGCTTGTTGCAAATTATGCTTTGCGGAAAAAGGTTTCGAAGAATCTATTAAAATGACAAGTGGTAAGACCACAGGCGTTAAACGACATCTATAAAAATTTCATGAAGCGGAATATTTTGAAATTTGGGAGTCTCCTCATACGCAACAAACTGAAGTAAATTTATAAATTTAAATAATTTAAATAATTTATTCATTTCTTCTCAATAATATTTTTTTTCAATTTAAAGTAAATTAATCTGAAAGACTTATCTTTAAACATTTAATCTTGTATGTAGTTGCAACAACCATAATTTTATATCTTTTTTAACTAAAGTTTAAGAGTATACTCTAATTTAAAGAATATAAAAATATTCAAATTCCTTGTATTTATCATTACTAATGCTCTAAAAATTGTTTTATAGAAATGTAAATTAAAAGCACTTTAAATAAAATTATTTTTTATTTTATAATTTAATAGAATTTTAGTAAACGAACAAAAAAAATTTTTTTCTTTAATTACAACGAAAATTTAGTTTTGTGAAAAACTGCAAATCCTGAATCTACACCGAAAAAAATAGTTTTAGAATAAAAGGATCCTCTCACTTTGATGCGGATTCCTTTCAAAAAATGAGCGGAATTCTCTCAAGCTGAGAGGATTTTTTCATTCCAAAACTATTTTTTTTTCGGTTTATTCAGATTAATTGCTTTAAGATGAAAGTTTGTCAATATTTTCAATGCATGCGGAAATTTATTTAGTTCATAAGTGTAAATTTTTATTTCAAGCATAATTTATAACCTCAATTACCGTATAATGCCAAAAATAAAAATTAATAAATAAAATTTTATCCACGTTTAGATTTTTATTCTTAAAAAAGTGAAAAGTTTTGAAAAATGAACTTTTTCTACAATTTTTACTATTTTCTCTCGGCAATTTTTCCCCTTTTTTTAAATTTATTTTCCACAATCGATCAGTTGACCTTAAAATGTTTTAATTTTTCAAAAAAATAAATAAATAAACAAAAATAGTCAACATTCTATTTTCTTATTTTGATAATATAGCATAATTCTAGTTTCAAAATTATATAAATGAAAAATTGTACCCCTGAATAACGGATTGAAATTTCATTTGCCTTTCCCCTTTAATATTGAACTCCTTCCACAATTTTTACTATGTTTATCGTCTGTTATTTTCTAGATAAGAAACATATTTTCTAGAAAATTACGAATGGATTTTTTAATATTTAATATTTGATCAAAAATAAAACTCCTTAAGTAGTCAAAAGCTTTTTAACTTTTTTTAAGTTCTTTTTTTATAATCATTAAATTTTTCGCAAACAATTACTGTATAAAAATATTTTTGCTCGTCATTTATAGGATAATTATTTAATATAGGTGGAAATGTAGTCAAAACCTTCCCTTTAACAGAAACATTTTATTTTAACTCAATTGTTACCAAAAGTTCTAGGAAATTCCCTTGATTTACTCTTGATCTTTCAAAATTTGGTTTTGTCAATTTTAATATTTTATTTGGTATGAAAACCCACTTTCTAGTTTGAGGTTATATCAGTTGGGTGAATCTTCTTAATGATTAAGTAAATTAAAACATAATTTATTATCGGTGACTGATTACACAATTAGAAAAATGGTTTACTCAGTTAACCTTAATTCTTGCGTTTTTAGGTTACTTGATCCACAATTTAAAATCAGAATTCAAAAGTTGTTTAGTTTTTTATCTTAAGAAAATAATATTTACAATTTTTTAACTTTATATAGTAAGTAGATAGGGACAGTCGCCTCCTTGATTTGGCGTAAAGTGTCAACTTATACGGGTCTATACCACCCGTAAACTTTATATAGAGAAAAAAAACTTACCTACTTGTGAATTCTGATCTCGGAATCAGATTCAGTTACTCAAAATACGTAAAAATTAACTATAGTCTAGTACGCCAAACAGAAAACTTTATTTTTTGTGGGGCTATTATTATCAGTACCTCCTCTTTATACTGAACTTGCAGTCGTTTTTAAATCTGAGAATCAATCATATTTTCTACTTTGTTAAAGCAAGTCATCTGAAGTATTAATTAATATTTTTCAAATAGGTATTTTCTCAAGAACAATTTAATAATATGACAGTGGATTTGGTAGTGAAGAAATATCTACCATACAGTTTTTTTGATGACGAGGACACGCAAAATTATTTCCAATATTTAAACCCGTCTGCAGAAGTTCCAAAGCGCAAAGCACTAAAAAATTTAATAAAAATTCGTTTTATATCTATGCGAGAGTCTGCTTTGCGTATATTACAAGAGAACAAGTCAAAGTATTCGTTTACGACTGACAGTTGGACTTCAGTTTCTGGACGCTCATATCATGGAATTACTGTTCATTATATTGATGATGATTGGAGTCTACAATCGTTTCTGATTGATTTTGTCCCTACAAATGGAAACCACGCAGGACGCGATATCGCTGCTGCTTTTTACCAAGTGGTTGAATCTGCAAATCTATTGGAGAAGGTGCAGGGTATAACAACAGATAATACTTCGGCAAATACGACCTTCATGAAGGAGTTATCCTACCTCATGGACTTTGACTCTGAAAATCAGCAATTTCAATGCTGGGCCCACATTATTAACTTGGCTGCCCAAGATATGCTTAAGGAACTAAAAATTGATATTGAGAATGATGAATTGGATCTTCATTTAGATGAAAGTTCTTTAGGTTCAAATAGAGAAGAAGAGTCTGAAAAAAGCAATATCGACGATTTGCAAAATTTAGAATTAGAGATAGAAGCTGCAATGCCAGACAGTGGTACTCAAAGTCCAGTTAAAAAACTCCACCAACTTTTCTGTACTTTAAAAAGATCAGAGCAATGGAGGAATAAGTTAAAAAGCTGCTGCGATTTATTTAATATTAAAATGTTAAATCCAAATCTCGACTGTAAGACCAGATGGCATTCTAGCTTCGAAATAATTCAGACGGCATTAAAAATGGAAAGCGCTTTAGATTTAATTTGTCAAATTAACAAAGCCTTAAGTCATTTATGTTTAACGAAGCTAGAATGGTCAGTTTTGCGAGAAGCATGCAAATATTTGCGATATTTTAAAACGATTTCCGATCTTTTAAGTGGAGAAAAGTAAGTAACTTTACCTTATGTGATCGTCGCATTTAAATTTGCTTCTGGATAAATTAGAAGATACAATATCATCATCGGCAGAGCAAGACTGTACTGAAATTGAGCGTCAAATAATAGTAGCAATTGATGCGGCAAAAGAGAAACTGATGAAACATTACAACAAAAGTAACTGGGTCTACTGCATAATTTTGGTTCTAGATCCAAGGCATAAAAAAGAACAGTTTAACAAAACATCATGGGGAAAAGAAATGTCACGTTATTCAATGACAATGTTTGAAAAGATTTACAAAGAAAACTATTATCGTCCTTCATCTCAGGTAAATAATGCGAAATTGTCTATTGTATTATAGGAGAGTCTTGAAAAGTACCACAACTTTGGTTCATATATATGGGAGCAAGGTGAGTCAACGTTTCTTAAAACATATTCAGTCTAAATAATTAACATGAAGTTATAATAATTTTTTTAAACTTTAATAACAATTAACTCAATAACAATAAAATAACAATTACCAATTAAATAAAAGTAACAGTTAAATAAAAAAGACCTTGTTGAGCGAGTTATTAATTGCTTGAGCGACCAAACAAATCTCAGTTAAAATTATCCAACTAACTCCGACGGCGTTTTTCAAATATTGTATTTTTTCTATTGATAATGAAATATAAATAAAATATTTTAACTGACCCCAAAAAAAACTATTTAAAATTCAAAACTTAATATTTAAAATTTTTCCTAAAACTATTATTTAAAAGGATAAAACAAAAAAACAACTAAGTGGGTTAAAATTACTTTGGGATATCAAAATCAGTTTTTCTTAAATTTACTTCACATTAATGATGATATAATAATAAAACTTGGTGTAAACTTTTATTTCACTATGTACATTAATTTTTTTGTATGGAGTATTTAATTCGACTAATAACCTTCGAATAAATTCCAATGGCCCAACCTGCCCCTGACTCAAGGAGCATCGGTTTCCTTAATTTATGTCAGCATACCAATTAACTTAAGGGGTTACACCACTGTAGAATTTTCAAAAAATCGATTTTTGTTTTATTAGCTTAAAAGATGCTTTAAACCCTCTAGAATACAGGTAAAAAAGTTTGGTGCCTGTTTTTCATCAGATTAAATTTTTCAACAGCTTTGCTTGGTGCTACGAAGCGTCTCATGAAAAACATGCTTCGGTAGAACGTCCTAATGACGCCATTTTAAAACATTTTTCAATCAAAAATATTTTTTTTGTTCACTGTAAGACATACCTAAATACATCCTATAATATTATTATTTTCTTACTTTTCCTTCTACAAAAAAAAATTCGCAAAAAAAAACCGTATTTTAGTCGTCAACAGTGGTGTGACGCCAACGCGTTTTTCTCAAAACACATTTTTGCAAATCTGCAAGCAGTATAATTCAAACAATTTTTATTATTTTAACTCTCAATTTTTATCATTTATTTAAAACAACATTCCGCACAGAAATACGTAGCCGATTTTTGATATTTTATAATTTCGATTTTTTAGACACAATTAAGTACTCATTTTTTTGGTCAAAAATTTGACTTTTACTTTGAATTCTCGCCAATTTAACAAAAATGAATATTTTTAAAATCCCTTACGTATTTCTGTAGTCATTCTAATGTAGATTAAGAAAAAATTTTTTATTTTGTTACAGATCAATTTTTACACCCTGTGTACTGCTTGCAGTAGAGCTATTTTTAAAAAAACCGTCTAACAGAAGTTGCTCTTACGCCGCCATGTTGTATTTTTTTTAAATAAAAAATTTTTTTTCTAAACTTTTAAAGATGTCTAACAATATCCTTGAAAAGAATTATCCTCCTTCTGTTCCTTCTACAAAAAAAAAATCGCAAAAAAACACTTTTTTTTTGCTGTCTACAGTGGTGTAACCCCTTAAATTAAATAATTCAATTCTATATTATTTAACATTTTTAAAAAATACTTTTAATACAATACATTTTTTTTAATTCATTTATTCAATAGGTTATATTCAATGAAAGCCAAAATAAAGATCAATGTTCTCAACAGCAAGATTCAGATGATATTGATATATTATCATTTTACGATAGTGACTCTGAAACTTCAACTTCAGCTTAGAATGGTGGAAAGAAAATAGAAATTTATTTCCAAATCTTTCGCTAATAGCTAGAGATTTTCTATCCATCCAAGCAACGTCTGTCGCATCAGAAAGAGTTTTTTCGAGAAGCTCTTTAATTATCAGAAAGCATCGCAATAGATTAAACGACGAATCGATCAGAGAGCTCAATGTTTTAAACTCCCTCGTTTCATGTTCCTTGGCGCCAAAAATACAAGCAGGAGTAAAATGTTAACTATTTATTAATCAAATAGTTTTGAATGCATTTAAATTTTAATAATAAGAATAATCGTTTTATGCTTATGAAATAAACTTAGTTGCGAAAAAACGAAATTCGTCATTATTATTGTAATATATAAATATATGTTATGCTTTTCTCTTAAGTAAATCAATAAAAATATGATTATTATTTTATTTAAATAAAGTAATTTATTTAAAAAATTTGTAATATATTTAAACCCTTTTTATCAGTAGTCAAACTTTAATTTTAAAAATTTTAAAGTTATAAAATACTCATAATTTATTATTATAAAGAAAAAGTAAGAATACTTGCTAAAATATTTGATTAGTAAGCAATACACTCAAAGTTCTATCGGTGGGGTTGATCGGCGTTGGAACTCCGCACGTTTTGAATGAGAATTTTAAACATTTGATTCGTCGCTTCAGAGTCCCTGCTATGCTCTTCATCCCACTTCATCAACATACTTCGGCGAACTAAGTAAACAGTGTTCTACCGATCGAAATTCCACCGATGGGACTTTGAGTGTATATTGATTTCTAAAATCAATTCCATTTCTAAAATGGTTATATATAGATAAAATTTGTGGATTTTCCTAATATAAGTTTACATTTTGATACATATGAAAACGTAAATAAAATTATTGGGAGCGAAAATAAGATATTAAATGATCACTTATTACATAAAATCAAATTAAATTGAAAAAAGGGATTGTAAAACTTTATATGTTTGAATATTACGGTTTAGAACTACTTAAGGAGTTATCAATCATTGATTATAACTTGGTAATTAACTTTTAACAAACAAAATTTATGTCATAACCAATATTGTTTGCAAACTCATGAAGTTTGTCATTGTTAGTTAATTAAATTTTGAAAAACGTGATACTCGTTTCAATGAGACGAGGTGAGATGAGAATTTAAACAAAAAAACATCAAATTTTTCTCTTAATCGATCATTTCTCGTATTTCTCGCTCAAATCCAACACTACAAAAGAGGGTATTTTAGCCTCCTAAAGTTCCACGCCTCGCGTAAATCCTCTCTCAAAATAGTCGGCATTTGCAACTTTTTGTGCATGAACATTAACTTTCTTTAAAATATCGACGTTGTCGTTGTTCTTCTCAGAAAAAAAAACCTCGAAGCACCTACTGCATTTTTCTATACCTTTGATATTTGAGAGAACAATTCTGGCGAATTGTCCAGACGATAAAAGTCGTTTAGAAGCTGCTACAGGTGACCATTTACTTTTTTCTTTTCCTCCTGATGAGGTGCTGTATCGAATTCATGGCATCTTTGACCCGTGTGTTCGGTGTTCCTGTATTCTATAGAGGCAAAAGTTCCCAACGCTGCCAAGGTTGTTTCCTTATCATTTATACAATTGGCTCCGATGGAGTCTTTGTGTTGCTTAAATGGGCGACCAATAAAGCCGTTAGCTTTGCTTCAGCTTGAAAACATGAAGGGCTAACATTGAACACACCATAAGCTATTAAGCAGCAAAAAATTCTTCAGGGGATCCTGGTTGACGTAACCCGTTTTAAGATGAGGGAAACCCTTTTCTGTAAGAATTTTGCAAAGGTTTGGTATCATTTGCAGAGTTCGGGACAGTCTGCGAGAGGTATCATTTCCCGTTGGAGCTAACTTATCGTCTCCAATTAGATAACACATGTTATCTATTTTCTGAACTGAAAATATGTGAATTGAGCTGTATAAATGGCTTTTTTTCATTTTTAAAAGTTCATGATGTGGTGATATAGGCTTGTTGGTTATAACACAAATGCTTTCCGCCATTGACCGACTGAACAGTTGTCAGCAGTGAGAAATCTTTATTTTCTTTATTTTATTTACTCGGATGTGAGTTTCAGTGACTTTTGGAATGTGTCGCATAAATAATCGGCTATATATGTCAATTTCGTAGGCTTTCTTAAAATATTGCCAGCGAACAAACTCTTTTGTCACCGAACTGTTGTCTTTTGTCTCTAAGTAATCCAGCAATAAATCGTATCTGGATAAAAAATTCTTTTCGCATTTTTTCATGTGGTTGATGTCGTGACGAAGGCAAATTTTAGAACCATTAACTTCAATGATTCCTTCCCTTGGATCTGTAAATAAATTTTTTTATAAACATTAGGAATTATGCAAAAAAGCCCAAATTTACTTCTAATCAGGTAGACTGGGCACAGCTGGCACTGAAAATTAATTTGAACATCAAACAGTTGTTTTTTAAAAAATTTTAGATGAAACGTATTTTTCTGCTTTGCTTAAAAAAATTGCTTTGACGAACTTACAAGGATTTTGATTTTCTAATTTGGAACAGCTTGCTATCTACAATTCAATTTAAAAAATCTTTTAAGTGTTATAACTTTTAAAGAACTTGGAGTAACTTATTCCAACTTTTTTAGGAAATAACTTTACAAATTATAAAAATTGTTCAAGAATATTAAGAAGGAAGATATACGTATCGGCTTGAAACTATCTTTCTCTTGATGGCGGGCATAATAGACACTTCTTTTTATCGGAAACAAGTAAATAGAAGTTTTTTTTAAATAATAATAAATTGTGAACAGAGTGACATAGACTTTTAAAAAAAAAATTTTTTGAGCAAATGAGAGTATTTTATACATTTTTTAGTTGACATTTCTTTCTAATCTTAAATTTTATTATAAAATAATTTTTCGTTCACAGGTGCATGTCAGACATCTCGAATTTTGCAAGTATTTATAAAGAAAAATATAGTTTCACGCCGCGATACGCATATCTTCCTTATTTGTTTATATTCTTCAATAATTTTTATAGTTTATAAAGTTCAAAATATGTACTAAACACTAATTAATAGAAAAAAAATTATATCTTTAACAGTTTAATCGAAAGTACAACTCTTTAGAAATATTGTCCAAAAATTTCAGCCCATTTGGAGTTAAACTGTACGAGATATAGACCCATCGGTTTGAAATTTTACACACTTCATAAGTATCTATTTGACTACCAGTCAACGATCCATTTTTTTTTTTTTTTGCTTTATCGATTGTACAGAGACAAAATGGCTCATTTTTTAGGCTAAAGAACTTATTTTGACCTTGACCGACCGTAAAAAAAATTTAATTAAAGGGCATCGTTAGTTGGGAGCTATACTTCAAAATAACTAATTTTTTTAATCCCATGTATTTTAGATGATTCTACAATTTTTAATCCGGGACACGAAAAGGAACAATTTTTTACATGGCTTTCTCAAGTGGCTGCAAATCCTTTGTATCTAGATATTTTTTTTAAAAAAAAATTCATAAACATACTTCAAAAGTTACTAAATAATGTATTAATAAAAAGATTAAAAAATATTTAGTAGTTTCGTAAAAAAATGTTTAAAAAGTGTTTTTTGCCCGCTATACCATACACCCCCCCTTCTAAACGTCTTTTTGTAAATTATCTTTCCTAATAACCCTTTTTTATTATTTTTTTCCTCTTAACCTTTTTTTTATTATATAATAATTTTTCTACTATTCTACTGCTTAGAAATTTTTATAACAATTCATTGTCTGTGAAGTATTCATTTCTCTTCTTAATATTATTTTTTTTTCATTAAATAGTTTCTTGTTTTTTAAACTGTTTTTGTTAAACTTGTCGTTTTTCATTATTTTTAAAATTCTGTTTACTTTTGCATCGTTTTTTCCTTTTTTATTTACTTCTTTCTTGTATGATTTTGTTAATAGATTTTTAAATTTTTGTTATTTTTATTTTAGAGGGGGACTGATGTTAATTTTTTACATTTTGTCTATTTCGTAGAAACATTTATTTATACTCTTATTTATCTTCTGGCACTCGACAACATAATTGCCTCGTAAATATTTAATAGCTTTATTGTTTGATGAGCCAGCATCGCATACAGTTGTTACAATACAGAATACTGCATAATGGAGCATTTTGACGTTCTTATGAACAATATTTACGAGATCTGCGAATGTGGTTTAACAATTTGCAAAGTAATATGAGATGGCAAGTTTAGTGTTCTTCTAAAGAGCTCTAATCATAAAAACTAGAATCTCATTTGGAAATTTATCACTATGACGATCTCCAAAGTGTTCAAATTCAATGATTTTATCCTTTTTCTGGTCGTAGTGAATTTCGATTCTTAAATGTGTCTCATCCTACATTAATATGTCGACCTTATCCTTTAGGTCTGTCTTGCTGACAGCACACTTTTTCAGTAACTGCGCAATATTGCTGTTAATGCCCCTATTCAGCTCAATTTTGCTCAAATTTCACTTAACAGTACAAACAGAAGGTAAGATTAATATATCTGATAGAAAACGGTACGCTGTTGGAGATCGTTTAAATATAGCTAGGTCTATATTTTTGTCATCTTCTGAAAACGTTTTTCCCTTCGACCACTTTGTTGCATTTCGCAACTGCATTTGTACGATGGACTGCTACGTTGTCGACAGATATTTAAAATTCTTACAAAGTGTTAAAAACTGCATTTGTAAGAAATTGACAGCAACTTTCTGCTTGTTCAGTATCATTTAAATTTATTTTGCTTTTATACGTTTAATGTGTATTCATGAACCTAATAATATCAGAAAAATAATAATTTTTTGATTTGACAAATATAGATTGAAATGCCTAAACGTATTTTTACAGATATTTTTGAAAACTAAGATTTCCGGTTCTCGAAGGAACGGTTGTAAATTCCTAGCAGTTTTTTTTTGTGCCATATGGAAAACATTTTTCTCCAAGGCCTTTCTGAGCAAAATTCAAGTTTCTCACGAATTTGTCAGTCTTCGACAGCTGGAAATCATAAAAACTAAGGGCTTCATCCTTTAAGGCAAACAATTTTTGATCTTTGAGGAATTTTGCCCCACCCTTACAGGGTGAAGTCAGGTCAGTTATCTGTCGGCATTTGAACATGGAAGTCGCAAAATTCCTAGCTTTTTCACAATTTTTAATTGAACAGTTTTGTAACAAATAGTTTGTAATTTTTATCTTTTCATGTTAAAATATATTAAGGTTTATGTGAATTGGGTGTCCTTTTATTACTTTCCTTAAACCTAGGATTGAGTTGCTTTCGAATTCTAATCGCCTGCAGCAGTTTCGGACTTTTTTGATTTTACCAAGGACGGTATACTTGAATTTACAACTTAAGAAAGAGTCAACGAGATTAACTTTAAAAAATTAAGTGACTATCGCGTCAATAGCCGAGACATTAAATGGTCCTTCGAGCCGGATATAGAATAAATTCAGTGTTGTGTTTTACAAAATTATAAAAGCCCGACAGAAGCGCAAAGTGTATATTGTGTAGTGTTTCTTATTTTAATTCACAACTATCTCTAAGGAATACTGACCAGTGCACTAAAAAACGATATCCATTTATGAAGTGAGACAGCTGCAGTCAACGATCAAAAAAGAATAGAGACAAGGATAGTCCTCTCTGCCTAACTTCAATCATCAACGACCAGCAAAGGTAAGCTCATCAAGTCATTTGAAATCGTCTATCCCATTATAATTATTTCTCTTTTTTTTCTTTTCCTGTCCTCGATCTCAATAAAAAATGACAAAATTAAGCGAAGCACAAAAAGCTAAACGAGCCACTTTAATTCAGAGCCGCGGCAATTTAAAGCGTAGGATCACCAAACTATTAAACTATTTAAAGGATGGGGGAGAATACGCTAACGCTGAATATGCAGATCTTAATTTATCAAAAATCGAGCGCGAATTAAGAGATTTTAAAGGGATTCACGCTGAACTCATTTAACTCGAACCCGACAAAAATCATGAAGAAGAAGAAGAGAATATTATGTTCGATTATGAAGAAACGAAGATTTTAATCAAAAAACTTAAAGAACCTAATCTTGAAGCAGAAATTAGAAATCGGTCATCCGCGAATTCACGGTCTAAAGAAGAGCAAACTTGCGAAGACCACTTTGTACAAAATACTATCCAAGGTTCTGATAATCGTTATATAATCGCTCTACCATTCAATGGAAAGCGAGTTGATATGGGAAGATCTAAGGAATTAGCCAAGCATCGTTTTAGAACTCTTCTTCGGAAATTTAAACGAAATCCAACAATGGAAGAACAATATTCAGCGGTTATGCAAGAATACATTGACTTAGGCCACATGACACCAGTTTATGAAGACTTTCAAAAAGAGGAAGGTTTTTACCTGCCACACCATGCTGTCATAAAAGCCTCCAGCCTTACAACAAAGGTAAGGGTCGTTTTCGATGGATCGGCTAAAGGAGAAAATGTCCTTTCGCTCAATGACACTTTAATGACAGGTCCCACAATTCAGGAAGATATATTTTCATTATTAACTCGTTTTCTCACACACCAATATGTATTGACCGGTGACATAGAAAAAATGTACCGACAATTTTGTGTAAGAGATGAAGATAGAAAATATCAGAAGATTTGGTGGAAAAATGTTAATGGTCAGGAACAAGTTTTTCAATTAAACACTGTGACGTTCGGTTTATCTTCAGCTCCTTATTTAGCTATTCGATGTTTACATCAAATACCTGACGATCACAGTCACGAATATCCGGACGCTGCAAAGATTATAAAACGTGATTTATATGTCGATGACCTTCTCACTGGAACAGACGAATTGGAATCTGCGCTCTGTTTACGAAATGAAATTGCTAAGGTGCTGGAAAAATGACAATTGAATTTACGACAATGGGCTTCTAATGATCCTCGACTTTTAGAAGGATTACCAGAAGGTAGTGTTAACGTTAAATTGAAAATGTCGGAAGATTCAACAATTAAAACTTTAGGTCTTCCTTGGAATTCAATTGCAGATAAGATCGTTTATACTGTAGAACCGATCCCGATAACCGTTAAAATGACTAAGAGAATTATGCTTTCAGAAGTGGCAAAAATATTCGATCCTCTCGGTTTCTTAGGCCCAATAACCATAAAAGGAAGATTGATTTTACACCGCCCGTGGTTAGAAAAACTAGGCTGGGACGATGCCATACATTTAGGCATTTTTACTGAGTGGAAGAAATATGCCAGTCAATTAATACTTTTAAATAACGTTTCTTTTCATCGCAAGGTAATAATCTCCAACGCACAGAACATACAATTGCATGGTTTCTGTGATGCGAGTGAGAAGGGATATGGAGCTTGCATTTACATACGTTCCACGAATGCTTACGGAGACATACAATCACGCTTGCTTTGCTCTAAAGCACGCGTTGCTCCAATCAAAACTGTTTCTTTACCTCGATTGGAACTTTGTTCAGCATTATTGTTGGCTAATTTATTTGTATCTGTTCGTCAAGCGATCAATCATCAAATTGATCGAATATTGTTTTGGTCAGATTCTATGATCAGCTTACACTGAATTCGCACTCCACCACATAAGCTTTTATTATTTGTTGCAAATCGAGTGTCAGGCATACAATAAAAAACTGAAGGTGGAGAATGGCGACATGTGAGGTCAAAGAACAATCCCGCAGATCACACTTCGCGAGGTTTGTACCCCCAGGAGTTTACGGAAGATTTGAACTGGAAATACGGACCAGAGTGACTCAGCCAAACAGAATCTACCTGGCCCACTAGTGAATTGTCAATTTTACCTGAAATTCCTGAAATGAGAAAGGCTCAATGCCTTCTCTCTGATTCAACAAAAATTTTAGATACTGAAATTTCTGTTAAACTGAATGAAACTCACGGTATCGATGTTGAGAATTCCGACTTAACTTATATTTTGAAATTTTCGTCCATTGGATTTTTGAGAAAATTATTTGCTTTCGGTCTGCGCTTCAAAAATAAAAAGAAGGGTCTCATTTCAGCTAGCGAATTGGAATCAGCAAATGAACGATTTATCAAATTAACGCAAGCTTCAACCTTTGGTGATACGATTAAGGAACTGAAAAGGAATCAACACTTGTCGTCAACTCATAAGTGGAAAAATTTGGATCCTTTTCTCGATGAAAATGGTTTACTTCGCGTGGGTGGACGGTTAAAAAATGCTCACATTCCTTATTCTTAAAAGCACCCTCTCCTATTTCCGAAGGGTCACCATATTACCACGTTACTTGTTAGGAATGAACATCTCACTAATTGTCATTCTGGAGCTCAGACTACACTGTATGCGTTGCGAAGAAAATATTGGATAATCAACGGTCGACAACAAGTTCGCAGCATTATAAAAAACTGTGTAAGGTGCACTAGAACCGATCTTTCAAAAAGTCAATACGTGATGGGCAATATTCCAAGAGTGAGAATAACAGAAGCTAAGCACTTTAACAACGTTTGGAATAGATTACTGTGGACCTTTCTTTGTAAAGGAGAAAAAATATTGCAATAAAAATCGAATCAAGGTTTGGGTAGCGGTCTTTGTTTGTCTGGTTGTTAAAGCAGTACACTTGGAGATCGTCACTGACCTGACCACCGAAGGATTTATTGCAGCCCTAAAACGGTTTATTGGAAGAAGAGGAAGACCAGATAATATCTACTCGGACAATGGAACCAATTTTACAGGTGCAAACAAGGAGATTAAGGAATTGTACTCATTTCTGCAGTCAAAAGAACACAATGACAACATTCATCAACATTTACGCGGTCAAGGAATTACCTGGCATTTTATCCCACCTCTTTCACCACATTTTGGAGGATTGTGGGAAGCTGGAGTCAAATCTTTTAAGTATCATCTAAAACGGATTTGTAATGAACTTGTCACAATAGAGCAATTCAACACGTTAGTCATTGAGATCGAGGCAATTTTAAATTCCCGTCCTCTCACTACTATTTCCGTTGATCCTAATGATTTAATAGCACTCACCCCTGGCCATTTCCTTACTGGCGATTCATTGTTAAGCTTACCTGAACCAGAGTTCAAGGATACGCCAAACAACAGGTTATCAGCATGGGAATTTATCCAGAAAAAACAGCAAGAATTCTGGAAACGATGGCACAAGGAATATCTAAACGAACAAAATCTGTGGTCCAAATGGAACAATGGGAGTCACAATATCAAGAAAGATACTCTAGTTATCCTTCGAGAAGACAATCTACCACCACGGCAATGGGTTTTGGGTCGTGTCATTGACGTCTATCCAGGAAGTGACGGCATCATACGTGTTGTAAAAGCGATAACGGCAAAGGGGGAGTTCACAAGAAATATCAGAAAACTCTCTCCTCTTCTTTGTGATCATTCGTACAAGAAAAAAACTATTTAAGGACTTTAAGTGAATTTTTACTTTCTTATTTCAGTAAAACAGTATGTTATTTTTCACTTTTCTTTGATCAGTTTAGAAAAAAAAACCTCTCAAAAGGGGGAGTGTGTTCAGAATCATTTAAATTTATTTTGCTTTTATACGTTTAATGTGTATTCATAAACCTAATAATAACAGAAAACTAATAATTTTTTGATTTGATAAATATAGATTGAAATGTCTAAACGTATTTTTACAGATATTTTTGAAAACTAAGATTTCCGGTTCTCGAAGGAACGATTGTAAATTCCTTGCAGTTTTTTTTTTGTGTTATATGGAAAACATTTTTCTCCAAGGCCTTTCTGAGCAAAATTCAAGTTTCTCACGAATTTGTCAGTCTTCGACAGCTGAAAATCATAAAAACTAAGGGCTTCATCCTTTAAGGCAACCATTTTTGATCTTTGAGGAATTTTGCTTCACCCTTACAGGGTGAAGGCAGGTCAGTTATCTGTCGGCATTTGAACTAGGAAGTCGCAAAGTTCCTAGCTTCTTCACAATTTTTAATTGAACAGTTTTGTAACAAATAGTTTGTAATTTTTATCTTTTCATGTTAAAATATATTAAGGTTTATGTGAATTGGGTGTCCCTTTATTACTTTCCATAAACCTAGGATTGAGTTGCATTCGAATTCTAATCGCCTGCAGCAGTTTCGGACTTTTTTGACGTACCAAGGACGGTATACTTAAATTTACAACTTAAGGAAGAGTCAACGAGATTAACTTTAAAAAATTAAGTGACTATCGCGTCAATAGCCGAGACACTGCTGATCCTTCGTCTTTCTGTAAAATTTAATAATAATTCAATTCAACTGTCTTCAAAAAGAGGTCGTTAAAAAGTTTATGATAGACTAGTATATTAAGCAACAAGAGGTTAATGTTTTGCCCATGTTACTTAGGATATTTTTTATTCCGAAGACACAAACAAGGCGATTTTTGATAACCTGATGACAGGGTCTAAAAGTCATTCATTTGTTTAACTGCATAAAACTGACGTCTATTTTTAACCAAGGGCAAGAAACACATGTGTCATTCATATTTTTTTCCAAGGGTAAATATAGACGTCATTTTGATTCGGTCGAACAAATGAATGACTTTCAACCCTGTCTTCAGGTATCAAAAAGCGACATGTTTGTGCCTGTGAGATAAAGAATATTTAATAACTAGTAAAATTACAGCGAAAATAATTGCCAATTGAAAACAAAATTCGAATAATGACTAGATGATTACACAATTGAAAAAAATTCTTTCAAATATTAAACAATAAATAATAAATTTAAACAAAACAATTGAAAAATTAGGAAAATTATAGGAATAACTGTTGGAAATAATTGCAAATTAAATAACTGAATTTAAAATCAAAAAAAATATTTGAAATTGTAGAAATTAATTGAAAATTAAAGATAGTAATAAAAAATTTAAGAAACAAATTGAAAATTTACGAATTACGTTAAATTTTGAAAAAATAATCTATAATTGCAAACGAATTACAAAATAAGAAAAATAATTTAAAATTGAAAAATGGAATTGAAAATTGAAAGATGTAAGTAAACTTTAAAAAATACTTTACAAAACAAAATAATTGAAAATGTGAAATAATAATTATAAAATTTGAAGAGAATATATGATATGAGAATTTAAAAAATTGTAGAAAATAATTGAAAATCGAAGAAAATAACTGAAAATTGAAGAATCTTATAGAAATTTAAGGAATATAATTAAGAATTGAAAGTACTTCGAAAAGCCAAGAATTATTGAATATTAAACAAAATAATTGAAACTTAAACGAAATAGTAAAAAAATTAAGAAATAGAAAAAATAAAAATTTTCATAAAGATTTTGTTGTTGATCTTGCAGAATAACTTTTCAATACAGTTGCGGCTTCAGAAATGATACGCTTTCTTTAAATCAATATCGTCGAAAACCGTTTGATGCGCAGTTGTCATTCGACTTTTGACAACAGATTGCGAAATTTTCGCTAGTTTCATAGTAAAATCAGTTCAGGGAATACGTCCTTTCAACGTTTTAGAACTAACTGATTTTTTCGGCGAGGAAACGACAGAAGGTGACAGTGCTCGAATATGGTATTTCAAACCCATCTAAAGTTGTCATTTTTATAGGAAATGGCAGCCCAACACTAGCACAATCTAATAATTCTAGAGCAGGAGCAACAAAAATGCAAAGGGAAGGTGAGTTTTTTGGTAAATGTACCGCATTGAAAGCGAGAGTGCTTACAAATATTATTTTAGGCTAGACAAAAGAAAATCCTTTTCTTTTGAAAACGGCTGCTCAATACTTCCACAATCTAATAATTGTGAATAAGTATTAGCAGGAATAGTAGTATTGCAGGTGGAAGGCGAGTTTTACGGTAAATCTACCACAGTAAGAGACAGAGTGTTTATAAATGTTTCTTCAGACGAGACAAAACTAGGATTGACTCTTGAAAATATCTGCTCAACTTTTTCACTGTCTAAGAACTCTGAAGCAGAAGTAGCAGAAATGCCGGTGAAAGGTGAGTTTTTTGGTAAACTTACCGCGTTATTAGCGACGGTACTTAAAAATGATTATTCAAAGGAGACAAAAGTAGGATTTTGTTTTGAGAATATTTGCTCAACACTTTCACTATCAAATAATCTTGAAACAGAAGTATCAGAAAAGCTGCTTAAAGGTGACTTTTCCGGTAAGAGTAACGCAGAGGAAACGAGAGTACTTAAGAACGGTAATTTAAACACATCAAAAGTAGATTTTTCTTTTGAAAATGTCTGCTCAATACTTGCAGTATCTAATAATCCTGAAACAGAATTGACAAGATTGCCGGTGGAAGATACTGAAATTCTTTAAAGAAACATCTGGAATGACGTTGAAATTGCTTTGATCAAGTAAGTGTTTTTTTTTAGCCCTAACTAGATCTGCACCTGCAGATTTGAAACTTTTTAAAGAGGAAGAATTGGTCGCAGCATCTGCTTTTGTAGAAAACAAAAGTTTTTGAACTTCAGACTCATTCGGAGAATTTGGTGAACTTTGACTGATGTCACTAGTACTTTCTACTATATTGTACTTTATAGGAGACAATAGAAAATTTAACGTATTTTGAAAATACGTTGATTTACAATCTGTCGCTATAAAGTCGATGGAGATATTATCTCTTGTAACAAGATCCTTATTATTTGTTACTGGAAAAAAAAGGTTGTAACAGCGTTTTTTTCTAATGTTCTGCGTCCAACAAAGAGTTTGGAATCTATGGCGAAGTGCTTGCTGCAAATCCAATACTGTTGTCCACAAATCTCATCGTATGATAATTTTGAAAAATGTGAATTATTCACGGCTTGCACCTACCATTCACAAAGATCAGAAGATTTCGGAAAACAGTGCCTTTTAGGTTTCGCATCTGAATCACAAGAAGGAACCACGCAGTATGAAGTCAACATTATGATTTGTAAAAGTGTAAAATATAATTTATTTATTAACATATATACAGGCGTACAAAATAAGAATTGCCCTTTCGTACAGTTGTACTCAGTATACACCAAAAAATAGTGAAGGCTAAGCCCATATAAAGGAACAGGATTATAATTTAATTTTCTGGCTAGGTATTCCTATTTAAATTAAATATTTAAAACTTCAGAACATAATAAGGCAGTGAAGGCACTTAACGAATAATAAAACAAATTAAAATTTACGCAATGAACATTTGCTTCACTACAAAGTCTATTATAGATATAAATCGGTGTATAAAAGCACAAGCAAAGTTTTTGAAATTTTAAACAACTTTCTCAAGTCTGTGTTCGAGGCTGTTACATATAATTTATCCCACACTGGGACGCTATAAACTGTAGGTATTTGTTTTGACACGCTCAAGAAGAACAAAATTATATTCCTGATGTGGCATTTATATAACATAATTACAGACTAGTACAGATCTGATAAGTGAAAAGTATAACGATTTTAATGTTGATAAATCACCACGGAGTTAGCTCAGTTGGATAAGGTCCTGGACTCTGCGGTCGCGCCAAGTCAAGCTTGCTTGGTTCGCGCTCCAGGGAGCCTGGGATTTTTTTCGGCTCGTGAGGTAACTTCAGTGGTAGGTTTGACGTCGAGGTATAATGATTTTCACTGTCGGTAACTGGCTTGTGCAAACCATTAGAACTCGACTGTCGATAAACCGGTTGTACTCAGGAGAGGTCTGTCTACAGTTCTCTCTCTTCACTGGCGAGCAAACTTAATGTGTGGTTTAGGCAAATGCAAGTACTCCTACTTCAAAGCCGTTCTGTAGGTGTGCAACACTTGGTATTTCTGTTTAAAGTTCTATTTCAACGGAAAATTTCCTAGGTGAACACTTTTAAGTAATAATCCTATATAATAATTTGCCAGTGTCCCTTTAGCTGAAAATTTTCGTTTCAAAATGGGCGGAGATTTGGCATTGTTCTCCTATTGTTCTCCTTTTGTCTGCATTACTATGAGTCTATTGTTCTCCTTTTGTTCAAATAACAATGAGATCATTATTAGACTTTTGTCGAAATTACAATAACCTCATTATTAGCCTTTTGTCAAAATTACAAGGAGGTGATTATTAACCTTTTCTTTACCTTTAAGGAGTAAGGGTATTCTGGGCGTTTACTTGAAATTACCAAATGATTCGATTGGTAATTTCTGTGGGTAAGGTTCGCCTCTTTTTTAAAAATGATTTTGATGAGAGGGGATAGTTTTGTTTTGTAAAGCCGAGTGAGAAGATCGTCCTAAGTCAAGGCGAAGAGGATCTGAGATAAATTTTTGACAGGTAAGTAATTTTACTTGTTTATTAGGGTAACAATTTGCAATTGTTTAAACAAATTATTGTTAATAATAATTAACTTTTTCACGGAAAAAAAAACACAACTGCATCAATGAAACTTTTTTCCATAATGGCTAAACATTTAGCCAAAAATGAACGAGCGATATTGCCAATATCACTGTTTTGGCGAAATTGAAAATCGTCGCACAATTTGAAGTTTTCCAAAATTAGGCAATTTTGCGCGTTTTGCTAAAGACCTGGAGCCATTATCTCTAGGCTCTCCATTAACTGAAATAAAATAAGCGAAATTATCTTTACGCATTGGTAACTGATCCCTACAATCTATAATATATTTTTCCTTCTTGAGGTTGAAATTTGTGCAATTTTTATTTTCTTCTAAAGTGTCTTCTTCTTCTGATGATTCAGTATCTGTGTTTTCATAACCAAGATCAATTTCTTCCTTTTGAGTTTTTTGATTTCGTTTTTTATATTCAAGATCTGACATAACCTCGTCAGAATATATTTCTTTGTCGAATGTCGGTTTCTTTTGAATTTGTTTTTTATTTCCTTCCTTTTCTTCTTTAGTTTTTTGATTTATATATTCAGGATCTGACATAACTTCGTCAGAATAGACTTCATTGTAGAATTTCTTTTTCTTTTGAGTTTGTTTTTTGTTTTCTTCATTTAACAATTTTTTCGGCCTTCCTCTTTTCTTTTTGAAAAGGGAAGTATTAAAATGAATATCCTTTTTCGGTCTTCCTCGTTTCTTCTTTTTTTCTTCATGTTTATTTGATTTATCTAGAATCTTGACTTGCTTATTTTCTTCATTTTTGTTTAATGTATCTACTTTGTTCATTTGATTTCTTGTAACGACATTGCAGACACTAGGCAATGTATTTTGATTTTTTGAATTAGATATGATTTTGATAAATATTAGAAAGAGATTGATTATCTCTTTATATATATAGCAATAATTTTCCATAGATTGGTATCCATCACTTGGATCCAATAAATAAATAGATTGGAGAATTTTTATAATCTCCGAAATAGAATAGGAATCATTATCCTGAGGTAGAGATTGCTTTTTGCAAATCTTTTGCATAATTGAATGGAGACATTTTTCTATCTCCGATTGATTTTCTGAAAATAGAGTTTGATTATTAAAAATATTTTTTATCAATGATTGGAGAAGTTTTATTTGCTCCGAATTTGTGCTTTCCTGAGGTCCTTTAAAATGAAAACCATGTTTATTTTTTCTAAGAGTTTCTGCTTGGACACTTCTTTGAGTGTGTTTTTCGACATCGATTTCGTGGATATTTTCTTGATTTATTGCTTGAATTTTTTCTTCATTATCATCTTCAATATTTTCTTCTTCAATATTTTCTTCGACTGGATTTCGGGACAAAGCGTCTGCATTGACGTTTGTTTTTCCTGCTTTGTAAATGACATTAAAATCATATTCTGCTAATTTTAGTTTCCATCTCGTAACCCTTGAGCATGGATCTTTTGAATTTTGGAACCAAACCAATGGTTTGTGATCCGTGACTAATGTAAATTTTCTTCCATAGAGATATGGTCAAAAATGTTGAACACAATAAATAATTGCTAATGCTTCTTTTTCGTACGTATCGTATTTTCTTTCTGTTTCAGTTAAGGTTCGCGAAGTATATGCAACTGGTTGATCTTTGCCTACTTTTCCTTGTGATAATATGCCTCCTATTGCAAAGCCTGAGGCGTCTGTCGTTAGAATAAACGGTTGAGAAAAATCTGGTCTTTTTAAAAGTGGTTCTTCGCAAAGTTTACTTTTTAATGTATTAAATGCCGTTTCTTGTTTTTCAGTCCAAAGGAAAGGTATATCTTTCCTTAAAAGTTCATTTAGAGGATTTGCAATTTTTGAAACCTGGTCCATAAATCTTCTATAATAACCGGCGAGTCCTAAAAATTGTTTTATATTTTTAACATTTTTTGGTACTGGAAATTTTTGCACTGCTTCCACTTTTTTCGGGTCGGGTCGTACTCCATGTTTATCGATAATGTGTCCTAAATAACATACTTCTAACCGTAAAAATTCGCATTTATCGGGCTGTAATTTCAAATTTGCACTTCGTAGTCTTTCCATGAATTTTGAAAATTTTTCTTTGTGTTCTTCTAACGTATTTGCATAGATAACAACGTCGTCTAAATAGACAAATAATTCAATTCCTTGTAAACCTAATAGTACCTGATCGATTAATTTTTGAAAGGTACTCGGTGAATTTTTTAAACCAAATGGCCTTCTGTCAAATTCATAATGCCCATACGGTGTTGAAAATGCGGTTTTATGCGCGTCTCTTGGATCCATTTTAATCTGATGAAAACCGGAAGCTAAGTCGAAAACGGAAAAATATTGAGCGTTTGATAATTGGTCTAACAAGTCGATTATATTTGGCAAAGGATAAAATTTTTCTACTGTGCGTTCATTCAATTTTCTAAAGTCTAATACTAACCGCCATTTTTTGTTTCCTTGAGAGTCGTCCTTCTTCGGTACTATCCAAATGGGTGTGTTAAAGGGTGAATCTGAAGGTTTAATAATTTGTTGTTCTAATAATTCGTTTACTTGACGTGTCATTTCCTCTTTGTGTACAGGTGGAAATCTATATTGTTTTGTTATAATAGGTGTGTCATCTGTAGTAATAATTCTGTGTTTAATAAGATCAGTTGCTTCTAAATATTCTCCCGGTATGTGAAATCTATCCGAGTATTTATTTACTAATTTTATAACATGTTCTAGCTCTTCTTTGTTTAAATGGTCTAATCTAAGTAATTTTTTCAATTCTTCTACTCTATCTGTTCCTGTGATATTAAAAATTTTTCCTGATTTGTCATTGTTTGTAAACACGTTAATTATTTCTTCTATTACAGTATTTTCATTGTTTTTGAAATTACATTTTTGATTTTCATTTTCTAATTCTTTAAAATCTTCCAGTTTTATATTAAGGACAGGTATTTTTATAGACTCGTTGCGTGTGTTAAATACCTTTAAATATGCTTTACCTTCTGTATTTGTTACAACTGCGTTGCCTAAAAAAACACCTTCGGCTACTGACTGTTTAGGGATAAAACCTATCTTTTTATCTTTATTCAAAATTTTAACATGAATATTATAAACTGATCTAGCTGGTATTGTAAAATAATCGTTTGATTCAAAGTAAAATTTTTGATTATTTATTTCTATGTGTCTTTCTTCATAATTTATTTTTACTTTATTATTGACAAAAAATTCTGTTCCTAAAATACCGTCGTGTTCAATTGGTACATCATTAGATAATAAATTAAAAATTGTCGGAATGCCAAAAATATTAAGTTTTACTTGTCCTAATGTATAAACTGGATGCTCATTAATTCCTGTTAATTTGATGCATTTATTTTTATCAATTTCTTTGTCATTATGAAGTGCTCGAAGTTTTAATAAATTTGGTCCTGCTCCTGTGTCAATCATCATAGTTGTAGATGTTTTAAGTTCATTAGTATTTACTCGAACGTATGGTATTGAATTAGGTTTTGCTAAATTTATATGTTTTGTTGGAAGTTTATTATTACCGGATGCATTAAAATTTTTCAATCTGTCCTCGGAGCATCCTACTGAGAAAGAATTTTGGAGTTTTCCGAATGTTCTACTGGGTGATGCGTTTGTTGTTGGCTATTGTTATATATTCTTTTTCTACATTCACTAATTACATGTCCTGGATTTTTACAATAATTACATGTTACAGTTTAGTTTCTGTGTGTCGGGTTTGATAGTTAAATATTTTTACTTGTGCTTGGTTCTTGTTCTTGTAATTGTTCGTTTTGTTTATTCTGATATCTGCTGTTATATGAATTTTGATATCTGTTTTGGTTTCGATATTGATTCTGATTTTGATATTGATTACGATTTTGGAATTGATTTGGTGAAGTTCTATACTGGTTTTGGGTTTGATTTTGATATTGATTTCGCGGAGGGTCTTTATAGTAATTTTGATGATGGTCTTGAGATGCATTAAATGGTTGATTTTGATTTCTATTACTAAAACGATTTTGATATTGATTTTGATATGTAAAAGAAGGCTGATTTTGATTTCTGTTACTAAAACGATTTTGATATTGATTCTGGGGTGTAAAATTTCGTCGTGAATGTATAAAATTTTCTTGCCTTTGTCCTAGTAATTTATTAATTTGAAAACAATTTACTGCAAAATGTCCTTTTTTACCACAGAGTAAACAAGTAATGATTTCATCCTGAGCAACATTTATCTTTGTTGTTTTAGCAAAATCTTTATTGTTTTTAGACAAATATTCATTTTCAATTTTTTGCGTATTTTTTCTTAGTTCATTACGTGATAATAATTTTCTTTCTACTTCTATTGCTTTATTTACTGCATTTTTAAATGTGTCTGATATTCCTACTCGTAACTCTAATTCTGGTCTAAGTCCTCGCGTAAAACAATCAACAATGGTTTCTTCTAGTCCTGTTTTAAATGTTTCGTCTACTGTATTTTCGTTATTAATTCTATGCGCATCTAAAATTCTTTCTGCTGCTTCTGCAATTCTTGACCCATAAGATACTACGTTTTCATGTTCCCACATATACATTGCCTCTAATTCCCCTTGTAACTGATATACTGATTTCGCGGGTGCATAAACTGTTTTTAGTCTTTCTGCCAATTCTTGTACTGTGTTAAAACTATGCCCTAATATAATTTTCCTTGCTTCGCCAGAAATTCGACCCCGAATTAATTTTACTAAATTCTTTTCCACATCTACATTTTCTGGAAGCATTGATTTTGCCTCTACACAACCCTCAATAAATATCGATAATGGTATATTTTTTCCGTTAAATAATGGAATTGTTTCCAAAGCGTCGCGTAAAGAAACTTGCTGGTTATTCGGTAAAGCCATATTTTCGAGATTAAATGAAATTTCAGAATTATTGGAAGATGTGTCAGAATTAGGTACGGATTGATTTTCAAAATTATCGTCAATTTCTTCTATTAAAGTTTTATTTAATTCAGACTGATTTTTATTAAAGCCAAATTCTTCCAAATTATTTAAATGACTTTCAATTAAAGTTTTTTCTGCCGTAAGTTCTTCGCTATCACTATTATCACTGTTAGAAGTATCGTCACTGTCAAAAAGTTGAGTTGAAATGAATCCTGAATCCGATTGTTTTTCTTTTTGTGAAAAATTAATATTTGGATTTGTTTTAGAATACCTCGGTGTACTAGTAAATGGTTTTGATTTGATATTAGGGATTCCGGAATTTAAGGATAGTTTGGGATTTTCTTTTATTTTTGAGCGAGTTAAATGTTGAGAATCAGTATTATTTTCATTTGAATTAGACATTAATTTCGAGTTGGATGATACTTAAAATTATAAGTTTTATAAAAACAAAATCATTTGCATATAAATGTAATAAAAAGAAGTATTTTATGCAAAAGTTTTTATAAATAAATATTCTCACTCTTCTAGAAAAAATGTCAATAAATTTGCATTAACGAATAAATTGTAAAAAGATAAATGATTATGTTGTACAGATTCTATCGTATTTTTAAGAGGAATCGAACCCCTATATTTGTATAGTTTAAAATTGAAAATGCTCCAAGCTATTACGGATCATATACAACAGAAATTTTTTATACAAAATCAAATATTTTTAAAATGATATTAAGGATTTTATTTTAAAGATATATACTTTTTATTGACACTTTTAATTTAGTTAGCTCATTGATTTTTGAAAAATAAATCATTCGGTAAATTTGAATTTTATTTAAAATTTAATTGATATTTAAAAAAATTTTCATGAATTTTTATTATTGAATTATATATTGTTTCTAAAAAAAAATTTTACAAATTTTTTCTCATTGACTTATTTTTTATTTCCCGGGCCGATGCACCAAAATTGTGAAGGGCTTCTGTTACGTTTTGATGTACAAAAACCCTTACAATATTCCCTAGTTCCTCCTTTTAAATCAATTTCAATTAAGAACTTGATTTGGGATGAGGATTAAGTCAATGAGAGTACTAAAGTTTATTGTAGAATATTTATTTATGAGGTTATTATAATGAGTAGAGAGATTTACAAAAATGATTTTATAAATTGAGCCTTACTTTCGAAGATGGAAAGATAGATGTTTTACTCGCAGATTTGTAGAAGGCAAGCGATGAAATAGTATTAACCTTGCAGTAGATTAGCCGTTGAGTAAACAGACGAGGATCCTAATCTTAGATGTCGATGCAGGTGAATTTTGTAGAAAATAGAAACTTCTTGCAGGAGACTTTTAGTTTGTTTTTCTCACAAAACGGTGTGAATTTCCGTTATTTTGTAGAGTGACAACTTGGACCGAATAGAATTATCACTTATTAAAAGCAATACGTTACTATGCAGTAAGACTGTAATACTGCAAGTAATTTGAGTAGTTGAATGTGAATAACTAATGACTAGATGGTAAGACTGTGTATTATCAAGTTTGTAAAACTTCGAACTGAACTAGTCAACCTGATGCTCCAATTTATATTGGAAAATTGGGAATGCTAATAGCTGCCTAGAAAAAAGATGTCCGCTTCAAAAAAAGATGGACGCTTAGGAAAAAGATGGCCGTCCTAGCTTAACCTTCCTCTTCCTTCCCCTGCATGAATTCTAGGTTGTAATACTCCGCATTAAAGTGAAAGTATATCGTAGTTCTTGAAATTTGGAAAATGTTTGTCTTTGCTTGTCTCTTCTCCCCGTTCCCTTTACAGGTGTCTAGACTTGTACTACCCTCCACCAAGAGGTAGCTGTCCTAGACTTGCGTTTGTCTTATGTTAACATAATCTCTTCCTTTCTCAAACGTTTTCAATTTTAAAATCACATCTACTCTTGTCTAATATTCGTATACAATATTAACCAAAATGATATACAATGATAAGAATTCTTATATCTATAAGAATTGAATAATAACAATGTATATAACAATATATAAAGTATATATATAGGTTACGAACGTAACATTATTAAAAATGAAAAATAGGGTTTAGTAATATTAACCACAACAATTTGCAATTGTTTAAACAAATTATTGTTAATAATAATTAATTCTTTACAAATGCACTTAGGAAGACACAACTTTTTCCTAATTTTACAAATTAATGGTCTCTGGTTAGAATAACTCAAATTATTTGTCATAATTTATCATTTTTACTGTGTTTAAAAAATGTATAATTGTTTAGTTTCAACTTTTATCCTAAAACCCTCAGCGAAATTTAATTTTTACTATCCTATTAATTATTTATACTTAATACCACAAGATTTTCAGCAAAATTAACTTCAACTTGCCTTTGGCATTATTTAAATAAATTATTGTTAATAATCATTAATTAATTACAAATAAACCAAGACATATTTTTTTCCTTATTTTACAAGTTGTGTCGTTCAAGGATCATTTGTATAGAATCAATAATTATTATCAATAATTGGTTTAAACAATTTTAAAAGTTGTGGCTACGGATAATTTTGCAGAATAGCTTATTGCTTTCAATATAAAAAGTTATAAAGTTAAGAAACCTACAAATCGCTAGGAGTTTTAGGATAAAAGTTATAAATGAACAATACTTTGTTTAAACAAAGTAAATATAATAAATTATAGTCAATAATGCTTCCTACTTTAACCAGAGCCCATTTATTTGTAAAATTAAGAAAAACTTCTGTCTTCCTGGGTGCATTTGTAAAGAATTAATTATTATTATTAAAAATAATTTGTTTAAACAATTGCAAATTGTTGTGGTTAATATTACTAAACCCCATTTTTCATTTTTAATATCAAAAATAATTAAGACAGAAAAAACTAAAATTCGCTAGGTTTATTTCAATGATAGTTATAAATTAACAATAATAAATTGTTTAAACAATGTAAAAATATTAACTTCTAATAAATAATTTTTCTTACTCTAACTAGAGCCTATTTATTTGTAAAATTAGGAAAAAATTGTATTTTTTTATGTTTATTTGTAAAAAATTAATTATTAATAGGGGAGTGGGCCCCAAGATGGACAGGGCCCCAAGATGGACATTTCGTATAAAATTTTTGTTTATCGTGGCAGCGCCTTATGCCTTATGCCTTTTGTCATTTTTGTTGTTTGTCTAGACGAAGATTTTGATGCACTTTTGAAGAAAAAAAACCAGTTGGTTTTTCTTCTATACATGCCACGTAATTTTGTGTCTAAAAAAGTTTTGTAACAGTTTCCTCAAGTTGGTAAAGTTACTTAAATTTATGAATTAGAATAAGTACTTAACGTTATAATATTCTTTCTTTATCGTATAATAATATCCTAAAATAATTTTACTAATTCAGTGTTCGTATATAAATTTTTACTGGGGATTAAAAAATGGTGTCATGTACCCTAAGATGGACAGGCCTCAAATCTCAATGTATTTGTTTGCATACTTTCGTTTTTACACTTTTTTTAATAATTTTTTGAGACAATTAATTAAAATTTTTTATTTTCCACCATAAAATGTGATGTTATCGTTAGAGAATTTGATATATCTATATTTTTCGATATTTTATTACTTTTTACTGTTAAGCTATTAGATTGAAGTTTTAGGAAATGTTATTTCCTGATAAATTCCGTAAAATGATTAAAAATTAGTTTAAGAATTGTTACAGGATGTTAATTTTTTATTTACTACAATTTTCAGAGACTTTTAAGAAGGTGTCCATCTTGGGGCCACTTTTTTTAAGACCGAAAATTTTAACAATTAGAAAAAACGCTTTAAAAAATGTTTATGTTCAAAATAAAATTTTATCTCTGTGGCCATAAGTTACCTTATAAATTCTACTTCTATCCGGTATAAAATATTTTAATATATTTTATTTGGTTTGGATTCTACAGCAATAAGACGAAAGGGTGTCCAACTTGGGGCCCTCTTCCCTAACAATAATTTGTTTAAACGATTGCAAATTCTTGTTGTGATTAAATTTACTGAATCCTTTTTTCATTTTAAATATAAAAAATATATAAGTCCGAAAAAACTACAGCTTGCTAGGTTTATTTGAATAATAGCTGTAAATTAATAATAATAAATTGTTTAAACAAATTAAAAATAATAATTTACAGTCAATAATTTTTCTTTTTCTAACCAGAGCCCATTAATTTGTAAAATTAGGAAAAAGTTGTGACTTTCTAGGTGCATTTGTCAAAAAGTTAATTATTATTAACATTAATTTGTTTAAACAATTGCAAATTGTTGTTGTGGTTAACTTTACTAAATACTATTTTTAAATGTAAATGTAAAAAATAGTAAAGTCAAAAAAAACTACAACTCGCTAGAAATATTTGAATAAAAGCTGTAAATTAACAATAATAAATTGTTTAAACAAATGAAAAATACTTAAAAATATCTATAAACATTCGTAAATTGACAATATGTAACAATTTTGTTAAACAATTCTTAAGAAACTATTAATTTGTAATTTAAACAAATTTGTCATTTTTTTGCATTTACGGGGGTTGTTTATAACCCTATAATAAATAGTTAATATTAATAAATTATTAAAAAAATTATGGAATATTGTTGTTTGAGAACTTTTCAAGATGTGATTCACTGTATTGCTATTTTAAGTAATTTTTGAGGATTTGGTAGCGAATTTACGAAAAAGTGCGTTTTTCCCATGTAAAGTCAATGGGATATTTCAAGGGGTTTAAGGTTATTTAAGATTTTTTAAAATTATTTTTGATTATATTAATGTAGGGTGTCATAGAGGTGTAGTTGACATTTATTTTTATGTAGGAGAGAGGGCCCCAAGGTGGTTAGGGCCCCAAGATGGACATTTTGTATATAATTTAAAGATGACAGCTCCTTATGCTTTCTGTCATTTTTGTTGTTTGTATAGACGAAGAAAAAAAAGTTTTCTTAATTTGGTAACTTTATTTAAATTTATGATTTAGAATGAATAACTAACGTTATAATATTCTTTATTTATCGTATAATAATATTTTAAAATGATTTTATTAATTTTGGGTTTGTATAGAAAATTTTACTGGGAATAAAAAAATTGTGTCATGTTCCCTAAGATGGACAGGCCCAAAATCTCAATGTATTTATTTTCATATTTTCGATTTTACACTTTTCTCAATAATTTTTTGAACCAATTAAAATTTTTTATTTTCCAACACAAAATGTGATGTTATCGTTAAAGAATTTGATATATCGATAGTTTTCGATATCTTATTACTTTTTACTGTGAATCTATTAAATTGAAGTATTTAGGAATGCTATTTCTTAATAAATAAACAAATTAAATTAAATTAATTTTTAATATATGTGACCTGGTAAGTTAAAGAGGACCTGAGGTCAAAAAAATCAATTTTCACTTTTTCGGTGATTCTTATAAAAAAGATTTGCTCTTTTTAAAGCAATAAACCCCACACCTCTAGCTTTATTAGTTTTTTTTACAAATGCGCTTCAAAGATAAAAATAATTAGCTAAGAAAACGTAATGAAACATTAGTACAAAAGAAATGTATAAAAATTAATCGAATTTGCTTCAACCTTGTTACTCGGGGGTTTTCGGGGTCGCTAATTACAAAACTGATATCAGATTTTCAAAATTTAAAATGGCGGATGCACTATGGCGTCTATTAAAATTAAAAAGTTGTTGATTTTTTCAGGAAACTTAGTATATGGGGGTTCTTGAGTTCGCTGATTACAAGTCTGGAATTAAATGTTTAAAATTCAAAATGGCGAAACCAATGTATTAAACAAAATTTAAAAATCAAATGCATTACCTTAAAAATGGTAAGTGAGGAATTTTACACTGAGAAAATGAGACATGACTGAATACTGTCCGGACAGGAGTGGTTCCTGTCCAAATAAAAAATGTTAATTAGACAGCACTCATTGCTTTCTGGACATGAACCATTCCTGTCTGGAAAGGACTCAGTAATGTCTTGGACATTAATGAAATAGACAGTTGTGAACCCTCTCTAGACAGGAATGATTAACGTCCAGACCTGAATGATAACTCTCCGCTGGTGAATTTAAAAGAAGGTTGTAAAATGTGATAGACGTCATTCAAAATAACTGTACATTTGGACAAAACTGCACTGAGAGACTGAAGATTTGAATGTTTATAAAACTTGTTGAAATTTTATTATGTTAGGTTACAGGTTAGGGAAAAACGTACTTTTTCTGAATACTTCAAATGGGTCAATCCACTGACTTTTCGTCTAAGGGCTGTTGCGACCATATTTTTAATAATTCTAATTTTAAAATATGTGACACTCCAACATTTTCTGAATTCAGTAGGCATATTAAAATGGTATAAATTTTCTTTCTTTTCGTGTAATTATTAATCAAAAAATGAAGGTTCACAACTTCATTTGTAACCTTAAATCTGATGCTTTTTTTTAAAGATGTTATAATTTTTAGAGTCATTAAAACACGTTTGTCAAACTTTATAGGCAAGCAAATTATTTTAATATTAATTTATATTTAGTGATGCATATCGAGCAAACGATCTGATCGACTTCACATCTGATCGTCCGCTGTTTGCTCGATTATGATTGAATTGAACAAATTACTTTTTATTTATCTTTTAATAAATAGCATAATTTTTTAAAGTATCTTTAAGTAAGAATCATTTCTTTTTGTCAACATTTTTTATCTGTCACGTGGGTAATTTCATTGACTTTCGTCTAAGGGATGTTGCTGCTATAAGTGTTTCAAAAATAAATTTGTTTTATAAGTCATTATTAAACTTCATAGAATTTATTTCTAATAAAGATTTTGTTAATTTTGTCTTTTTCACCCAAACATCCGGTGCTGTTCGGGCATTTACAAAATGTTAGTTAAAGACGTGAAAGTGCAGCGTTTTCAGTTCATATTTCAAACCTTTTTAAATTACTAAATATAAGTTTAAATAAAATTTCGCTGAAAAAGAATGTCAATATATAGGTATTTTAAAGATTTGTGTATGGTAATTTATTATTTATATAAAGCATAATTATAATAAGAAAAATGGATTTAAGATTGATCTACAAAGACTGTCAATTTTTGTGATATTTAGAAGTATATTTTTTATAAAATTATTTAATAAAAAATTTGGATACTTACGAGGTTTGAAATTAATACATTAACTTTTCTTATTCAGAACAATAACTTAAAAAAAAATTTTGTTTATTATAAAATTAAATTTTAAATTCATGAAAAATGACATTTTTCAACACATCGTATCTTTCTTCTGTAAGCTTTTAAAAGATTCAAACTTAACACATATTTAAGTTTGTACAAAATAAATTCTATATTCAAATTTTGCAAGGTTATTTTGCTTAATTTGTAAAATTTTTAAGTTTGCAATTAATCATAAAAGAGGTTACTTTTTTAAAATTTCGGTATGTCAGTATATATCAACAAACAGAAAGGATTCTTACTTAACGATATTCTCATAAGTTATGCTAATTATTAAAAGGTAAATAAAAAGTAATTTGTTCAGTTCAATCACAATCGAGCAAACAGCAGACAATCAGATGTGAAGTCGATCAGATCGTTTGCTCGACATGCATCACTAATTATATTCAAAACTTTAAATTTGTAGGAGGTTCAAAAAAAGTAATAAGCTTCGAAAAATAGTGAAAATTTTTACAAGTATAAATATTTCAAATCAGAGTATCACTGTAAAATAATAAAATTTTATAATAAACCCATATTTTCTGTGTTTAGAATTCAATCATTTATAATTTATAATATAATAGGGGAGACCGGGGCTGTAATTAATTAAGCAAATTAATGTACTTGATAAACTGTAACTTCACACATAATTTCATTATTATCGATTGATTATTCTGGATTATAAATTTAAAAAACCAATTTTGGTACTGAAAAGTAAATTTTAACGCCTTAATTTTTTTGTTATGTCTTTTTACAAAATGCAATCAGAAAAAAATCAAAATTAAGGTTTTGTGTTTTGAACAGTTGCTTTTAAGAAACAATTAAAAATTTTTGATTTATATTTACAGTTTTCATAAAAACGAAGAAAATGTATAAATAGTCTCTCCGGGGCTACTTGGCGCAGTAGGGTCGGGGCTGGTTGGCGCGCTCGGAACGCTAGAAGTTTATAAGCTACATCTAGTGACTAATAAAAACTTATTAAATTCAATGTGGTAACACTTTTATTTTATTATAAGTACCAAGAATAACCCTTTAAGATAAAAAAGTGTTTAATATATATTACTATTATTATAATAATCTCATAATTTTACGTTTCCAGATATTTGTAGTTTTTAGGTTTGTTAACTTCACTTTTTGAACAAGATGAACCTTCCATTTTGAATTAATTCACATTTTTCAAGATAATATTTCATTAGAAGACTTATTTTAACAATGAAACATATTGCTTGATTATTAATCACACGTTTTAATTCATGCGCCAAGTAACCCCGGGTAGTGCGCCAGGCAGCTCCGAGCCGAGGCTGTTTGGCGCACTTTGGTTTTCTCCAAAAAGTCTGTTCTAAAAAAAAAAGTACAACTTTTTTTGGAACTTTTATTTTTTGAAATCAAAGCTGAGATGTTAAGCAAAGTTTCTGTGCAATATATTTTCCATGTACATAAAATTGGCAGAACCAATCAACAAAGAGTGAAAAGTGCGCCAAGTAGCCCCGCTCTCCCCTATGTTTAGGTAAAAAAAATACAATGGATTCTACAAATAAAAAAATATACTTTATATTAGATGAAAAAGATCAAAACATTCTTATTCCCATTCGAAAAGATAAGAAACATATTCAAATCCTATTCAGTGGTTCAAAAAAAAAAAGGTCACTGGATTTGTACTTCCTATGATTCAAATACTCTCTTTGTTTATGACAGCATGAATAATAAATTTTTAAATAATGATCAATGTCAATATCTAGCTAGATTATATCTGTTTAGACCTAATGTAGTTTTTTCCACTGTTCACAAACAACCCAATTATGTGGATTGTGGTGTTTATGCAATTGCTTTTGCAACTTCTGTATATTGTAATGTTAAACCTGAAAGTGTAGTAGATAATCATGCAATAATGAGAGAACATTTACATACAATGTTTTTAAGTAATTGTTTATGTAATATTACGTGCTGTTTGGGCACCTATAAAATTTTCTCTTTTTACAAAACTGCACAGTATTTCTTTCGTTCTTATTATCAAACTTTTCTATTGTCTTTGACAAAAATTTTAAACTTTATTTTACCACATTAAGAAGGAATCGGACAAACAATCGGAACAAAAGTTAGTCGAAATGAATAATTTTTATTTTTGATATAGAAGTCACATAAGTTAATGTAATTTTTTTCAGGGGAAGTGTTGACACTTGCAGTTTTTACAAAATGAGCCGTTAAAAATTGCAATTTGATAAAAATTAAAAAAAATTGACGTTGTAAACGATTCTTCAATTTCCGTTATTTTAAAACTCAAATTGAGTAATCGTTCCCAACGTCTATTTCTTTAAATTTTCAACAAATTCCCCTAAAAAAAAATAAAATAACTTATGTGTCTTCTATATCAAAAATCAAAATTATTCATTTGGACTAACATTTGTTCTGATTGTTTGTCCGGTTCCTCTTTAATCTATCATTAATCATCATTACAAACTTCACGCGCGCATGTGCGCGCGCAATATCTTGCTAGTAAGGGGCCAAGATTTGATCCTTGAGTAACACCTGATGTTGCTGAAAAAACTTGAGAGTAAGATGATTTCTCATGAACTGATAATGATCTTTCAGACAAGTATATCTTTATCCATCTTAAAATAAGATCTGAAAAACCCAAGTTTCTAAGCTTTAACACGAGAATTACATAATTGATTTTATCGAAGGCTTTGGCAAAATCCAAAAAGGCCGCATCCACCTGAAGGTCATTTTTAAAGGCGTCAAGTACGTAATTAGTAAAAACACATAAGTTAGTGGTCACAGACCTTTTTCTAACAAAGCCATGTTGTTCAGGAATAATAAACTTAATTAAATAGACATAAATAATGTCGTAAATCAGATTTTCGAATATTTTGGGTATAGTACTCAAATAGTAATAGGTCTATAGTTGCGAACATCGTTCTTACTACCACCTTTGTCAATTGGTATAATGATACCCTTCTTCTATTAAAAAAAAAAGTTGACATTAGAAAGTGACATATTGAACAATAAATGAATGAATAAAACGAAAATAACAAGTGCAAGTTTGTAATAAAAAAAAGTGCATAATGGTTATGATTGTGACATATTAGTCTGATATTGAAATATTGAAACTACATATTTTGAGCAATAAAAAAATTGTTTTTCTCTAAAAATTAATTTTTTATTTCTTTAAAATTTGTTTGTAGTCACTCTCCATAAATATAAGTTTAATTATGTTTAAATCAATAACATTGTTCGAAATTTCGCCTCTCCTCGGCTCAAAATTCTCCCCTTTAACTTCCTCAATTAAACCAGACCCATTATCCGAATTACCGTTAAAACTCGACGAATCAAAACTTTCTTCCACACGAATCGAAACTTCCGACTTCCAATAATTTTCTGGGTTTTTTAAAAATTCGTCAGATTCAGAATGATTTGATGGATTACAAAATTTATCAGGAACATCGGAGTCAGATAATTTAAATACTTGATTCGAAATCAACAAATCCGAATCATGCTGCCTCACAGATAAATTCTTTCGGTCATTTATAAATTCAACTTCATTTAATGCATTTTCCTCCCCCGATTTTTCATTATTAGAGTCAATAAAATCTGTTTCAATTAAGCTTTGAATATACCTGAAATTGTCTTCGTCTCGTCTGTGTCTAAAATTCTCAGCAAGCTTCCCACCAAAGGCGACGCATGAATCCGCCAAACGCGTTCGAAACCTCAAATCATTTTCCAAGTTTTCCAAAAATTGACCAGAACCAAACTGATTCGATTTTCTACAAACTTGACCAATAACATCAGAGCTGGATAAATCACATTTTTGATTAAGAATTAAAAAACCCCCTACGGGTAACCATTCCAGATATTCCAGATTCCGGTCATCAAAATTCACGCTCTCTGTTATGATTTTTATCATCAAATTGCTGTGAACGTGACTCATATGGCGAGCAACGTATCATCCGTGTACCCGCTACCTGAGACAACTCTCCTCCCTTCGACCCACTACTCTGAGCTCTCCCCCGATTAGCTGATAAATTATCATCACCCATCTTATTTCCTGGATCGGAATCCCGCTGGGACCTTTTAAAATAATCATTTTGATCGGAAAAAGTTAGATCCAATTCAGATAAAACTTGAGAAATCTTATTAAAATCTTTAAAATCGATTGTTGACAATATTTCTCTTGCATGTACGGGTAGTTGCTGAATCTCCGTATAATTTTATTCATATAATCATCCAACTTAAGAGAAAAACAAAGCGCATCCCTAACCTGACTGAGAAAATACGAATTCAATTGATCGGTGGCCGGATTAAAAATTTTAGATAGCCATTTTGCTTTTATTATAGCTTGTACTGGCATTGAATCAAATTCTTTCAGAAATTCTCTCTTAAACGCGTCATAATACCCAAACTTATGCGAATCAAACCATAGTTTTGATTTTCCAATAAAAACCTCGTTCAAATAAAATATACAAGTATCATGTGTCATTTGCTTTAATTGAAAACACTTTTCTAACATATTGAAAAATGCTTGCGGATCCAGAGAATCACTAAACGTGGGTAGTTTAACGTCATTACCCAGAAGTCGAAATCCCTTTCTTAATGTTTTTATAATTTTATCACTATCAGTTTCGGAACCCCTATTTGATTGCTCTCTCAAAACACTCAACTGATCATTTTGCACTTGATTAAGTTTAAGTAAATTTATAATATCGGCACTTAAATTATCAACTAAAAATTCAAGTTATCAACCAAATTATCTGTTTAGTGAGATTTTTTTAACTGTAGGGGAAAGTCGGGTAGCACCGGCCATCGGGTAGCCGCGGCCACTGTTTATTTTAAGTATAATACCTTTTTTTAATCATTGAAACAAATTAGAAATGGCGTATAATTTAATTCAACTAATTTTTTTAGTATAGTGACTCAATTATTTCATTTCCTCTTTATAGAAAACTACTATTCTGTAAATTTAACCATAAAGTGTTCGGACAATTTAAAAAAATTACTGTCAAATGGAGCGTCATATAAAAATGATATATTTGTAATTTCCGAAATTATTGAATTTATTTTTTAAATGATATCCATAAATTATTTTCTGACAATTCTGTGGCCGGAGTTACCCGATGAACTTTTGAGGGTTAGTATTTTACACCCCATATTTGTCCTTACGTTCCTCTTAATTAATATGTTTATTTTATTATTAGAAGCATTTCAAGTGTGGACAAATAGTTTGTCTTCTCCATGAAATAATTTAATTATTGTTCTTAAAATATTTACACAATTTATTGACCAAAAAGCTTAAGGGGCCGGGGCTGCCCGACTCTCCCCTAATATACGCGCCTTTAATTTCTCAACTTGATCAGTTGCTATTTTTAATTGCTTCTCTATAGATATTTCGAAGGGTTATTGACAAACCACCCAATAAAAATATTATTCAAATTAATCGACAATTAGTATTAAGATTCTCAAATTTGGTTTTGTTTTATATCACTGACCACCAATTATAGCAATATTTAGAACCAAAAATACCAATTTGAGCCATTAAAATAATAACTTATATCTGAGGAACAATTCATTTCATTTCCCTGTTTGGGCGCCAAATGTAACAATATTTTTGATTATAAATTTTTTAACATTAAATAAATATATGGGTCATTCCATGTGAAAAGGCAAATGACTTTGTCCACTCGTAATATTAAGCTATTGCAAAGCTATATAGGTTAAAATTTAGCATTTTTTATGTGCAATCGAATGCCGAGTGGCTTATTTCTACATTTTCAAAATGGTGGCCACCACAGACACATAAGTGCCATAATGTGAAAACTTTTGTCTTAAAAACTTTAAAGAATCTTACATCTTGTGACTAAACAAATTTAAAACCTCTAATTTTTATGTTTTTAAGGTCGCTAAATACGAATCCAATGTCAGAATTTAAAACTTCAAAATGGCGAATCCAATATGGCGGATACATTTTTCAAAATTTAATACATTTAACTGAATTCAGCTGAAACATGTTAATCGGGGGTTTTTGTGGTCGCTGAATACGAATCCAATGTCAGAATTTAAAAATTCAAAATGGCAGATCCAATATGGCGGACATTTTTTTAAAAAATTACTGAATTAAGCTGAAAATTGTTACTCGGGGGTTTTTGTTACTAGCAGTTTCTTCAAGTCGCTGATTACGCATTTGTCGGTAAAATTTAAAAAGTAATAAATGTGAACTGAATAAGTCGGAAATCAATCTACTAAAATAACTAAATGACGCGCTTAGAAAATTTTTTTTTATCAAAGTGAAGTCCTGAAATGGACTGCTTGTGATTTATTTTCAATTTATTTATATTTAAAAGTGGCACACTCTTTAGCCCTGGAATATTTTTTATTTTTATTGTCGTATCTGACACTGGAATAAAACCGTGTTTTTTTTTTAATTTTTTGGAACTGCCGTTGCATTCTTGAAACGTGAATTTAATCGTTTCTTAATTGTTTCATGAATTTTAGTAGTGTAATAGAAAAAAGTTTTCTTTCTTTATTCTGATTTGACCAAGTATAAAGCTGATGAGCTGTTAATATGCTGTTGAGTGATGATGCTTGGAGACTTGCTCTTCTTGCTTGAATTTTCATAGCATCTGGTTGTTCCAGTATAAATGATGATTCGAAGAATACTCCCTTTCCTCTGAAAGGGAGAGAGAGAAAACTAGTTTTTTAGTTTTTCCGGTTGGGTGTGGGAAAGAGAGGGTACATGTCATTGTCATAAACAAATCCGGTTTACCATGTTTTGCGACAATAGCAATTGAAAATTGATGTAGTTCCGTCATATTACGAGGTAAACCAATGAATGTTGATGGTGCCACAACCAATTTCCCTAGAGGTGTATCATTCCTTTATGCTGTATCATTAATGTGATCTATTAACCCCCTGTAACTTTCACTTCGCAATTCTGTTTGATGATTTGCACAATACTGAAGTCGATCTTTTTCCATTTTAACATAATTGTCATCCAGCCACTGTAGAAATAATCTGCCACTGTATAAAAACTGATTAAATAGAAACTGATATAATAAATATATAAACTTTGCGCATGTGCAAAGTATCACAACGTGATTCTTAGTCTCCGTTAATAAAAGCTTAATTTGTGTTAAAAAGTGACTTAATCAAATCTGCTTTTTCATTCGATTAGTAAAAGTAATACTTTTTGCAACGATTTTTATATAAACTTTGGTGCAGAGTGTTGTTTCACTGGATTATTTCTAACTTCCTACTTCCTAACCTAAAAATTAGTGCGATGTCTACTTTATTATTAGTGCCTGACTCCGATAAAACTTGTCGGGGGTGTAATGTTGACATCCAGAAAGAAATTATTCGATGTGGTAAATGTAACGCATCGTTTCATCCAAGTTGCTTTAAATCTAAGAAAAAGTGCTGTGCCGGTTCAAGGTCATCATCACCGAGTATAGCCGGGAGAGCGGTCACTAAGGAAGATTTGAGTGAATTGCTGGCTAATCAGTTAAAGCAACTTCATTTATTTATTTAACAACAATTTAAGGGCAGTGCCCTTTTGTACATAGGTACTTAATATTTAAGGCTCATGTAAAAGCAAAAAATAATCTAAAATACTCACTTGAGAATTCCGCGACAAATGCTGGCTAAACGGAAAACCGCGGTTCGGCAAATCCTTTCACTAAAAAAAGTCCAAATATGCATTTAGGGGGAAAAGTCCATTTCGCGCACTATCACTCGCGATTAGTAAAAAACTAATTAAAAGTAAAAAAATTCGTCAAACTAAACAAAACATCCATAAACACACATACAACGAAAACTAGATTTCATTACAGTACATGCCCCCTGCTCGCACAAAAAGGAAGTATAGTTGAACACCGGAACGGAATATGGAACACTTGGGAAATTCAAATGGGATGCAGATTTAAAAAATAAATACATTGACAATCAAACAAATAGAAACGAAGAAAATTAATCTGAAGTCCAATTATTGAAAAAAAGGAAAGTAAAGAAAATTATAATCGAATTTATATGGTTACATCCAATCAATGAAAAAAGTAACCTAAGTATAAGAAAGAAATAAGTAAACACTAAAAATAAAATCAACTAACAAAATTAGAATAAACACAAAAATTTTAATAAAAAAATAAAGTCTCAAAACCAAAGTAGGGAAGAAAAATCATAATCAACAACAATAACAACATTTTTAAAAACGTAAATATAAAAAACATATTTTATCAATTATTTAGGAAAAAGAGTTCTCTCAAAAGTAAATATAATAGGTTTTTGAGTATCTTACATTTTTTAATTCATCACATTGCCCATATAAAATAACTATTTTACCCATGACAATTTGCCTTTCTTTATCTGTATTGCGATTCTGACTAATTTACACAGAACTAAAATAAAAAGTGAAGGGATATATCATCAAAAAATAGATAAGTGCAAAAAATAAATACGTAAACGGTAAAATATACGTCTTACAAATTTATATAAACCTATAAATAAACAAAAATTAACATACACAAAATTCATCCATTATTTACCAATAAAATTAAAAAAAATTCTAAAGACAATAAAAATCGTTTCTGAATTATCACATTTATGAGAAGAACAAGTCCAAAACAATTTATCATTCCATCTATTCATATAAAATTCCCTATTCGGGAAGGATCCTGAGGGATACAAGTTTTTGATATTACCTTGAAAAATTATGGAATATTTTCCTAAAGCTTTTCAGCCAATTTCGACCATGTGTGATTTTTTTTGTGAAAAATAGTAATTGATTTCGAAATTTAATTACCTCAATTTTCTTAGGGGTGGTTTCTAAGGGATAAAAATTCCTGCTATGGCCTGGAAAAATTATGGGACAGTTTCCTAAAGCTTTCCAGTCAATTTAGACCATGTGCGATTTTTTTTGTGGAAAGTAGTAAAGTATTTAAAAAGTTTACTACCTCCATTTTCTTAGGGGTGGTTTCTAAGGGATGAGAATTTCAGCTATGGCCTGGAAAAATTATGAGACAGTTTCCTGAAGCATTCCAGTCAATTTAGACCATGTGCGATTTTTTTTGTGGAAAGTAGTAAAGTATTTGAAAATTTTACTACCTCAATTTTCTTAGGGGTGGTTTCTAAGGGATGAAAATTCCTGCTATGGCCTGGAAAAATTATAAGACAGTTTCCTAAAGCTTTTGAGTCAATTTGGACCATGTGCGATTTTTTTTGTGCAAAGTAGTAAAGTATTTGAAAATTTTACTACCTCAATTTTTTTAGGGGTGGTTTCTAAGAGATGAAAATTCCTGCTATGGCCTGGAATAATTATAGGACAGTTTCCTGAAGCATTTCAGTCAATTTAGACCATGTGCGATTTGTTTTGTGGAAAGTAGTAACATATTTGAAAATTTTACTACCTCAATTTTCTTAGGGGTGGTTTCTAAGGGATGAAAATTCCTGCTATGGCCTGGAAAAATTATGGGACAGTTTCCGAAAGCTTTCCAGCCAATTTAGACCATGTGCGATTTTTTTTGTGGAAAGTAGTAAAGTATTTAAAAAGTTTACTACCTCAATTTTCTTAGGGGTGGTTTCTAAGGGATGAAAATTTCAGCTATGGCCTGGAAAAATTATGAGACAGTTTCCTGAAACATTCCAGTCAATTTAGACCATGTGCGATTTTTTTTGTGGAAAGTAGTAATGTATTTGAAAATTTTACTACCTCAATTTTCTTAGGGGTGGTTTCTAAGGGATGAAAATTCCTGCTATGGCCTGGAAAAATTATGGGACAGTTTCCTGAAGCTTTTGAGTCAATTTGGACCATGTGCGATTTTTTTTGTGCAAAGTAGTAAAGTATTTGAAAATTTTACTACCTCAATTTTCTTAGGGGTGGTTTCTAAGGGATGAAAATTCCTGCTATGGCCTGGAATAATTATAGGACAGTTTCCTGAAGCATTTCAGTCAATTTAGACCATGTGCGATTTGTTTTGTGGAAAGTAGTAACATATTTGAAAATTTTACTACCTCAATTTTCTTAGGGGTGGTTTCTAAGGGATAAAAATTCCTGCTATGGCCTGGAAAAATTTTGGGACAGTTTCCTGAAGCTTTTCAGTCAATTTGGATCATGTGCGATTCTTTTTGTGGAAAGTAGTAACATATTTAAAATTTTTACTACCTCAATTTTCTTAGGGGTAGTTTCTAAGGGATGAAAATTCCTGCTATGGCCTGGAAAAATTATAGGACAGTTTCCTGAAGCTTTCCAGTCAATTTACACCATGTGCGATTTTTTTTGTCGAAAGTAGTAAAGTATTTGCAAATTTTACTACCTCAATTTTCTTAGAGGTGGTTTCTTAGAGATGAAAATTCCTGCTATGGCCTGGAAAAATTATAGGACAGTTTCCTGAAGCTTTTTAGTCAAATTACACCATGTGCGATTTTTTTTGTGGAAAGTAGTAAAGTATTTGAAAATTTTACTACATCAATTTTCTTAGGGGTGGTTTCTAAGAGATAAAAATTCCTGCTATGGCCTGGAAAAATTATGGGACAGTTTCCTGAAGCTTTTCAGTCAATTTGGACCATGTGCGATTTTTTATGTGGAAAGTAGTAAAGTATTTGGAAATTTTACTACCTCAATTTTCTTAGGGGTGGTTTCTAAGGAATGAAAATTCCTGCTATATCCTGGAAACATTATAGTACAGTTTCCTGAATCTTTCCAGTCAATTTAGACCATGTGCGATTTTTTTTGTTGAAAGTAGTAAAGTATTTGAAAATTTTACTACCTCAATTTTCTTAGGGGTGGTTTCTAAGAGATGAAAATTCCTGCTATGGCCTAGAATAATTATAGGACAGTTTCCTGAAGCATTTCAGTCAATTTAGACCATGTGCGATTTGTTTTGTGGGAAGTAGTGACATATTTAAAAATTTTACTACCTCAATTTTCTTATGGGTGGTTTCTAAGGGATGAAAATTCCTGCTATGGTCTAGAAAAATTTTGGGACAGTTTACTGAAGCTTTTCAGTCAATTTGGACCATGTGCGATTTTTTTGTGGAAAGTAGTAAAGTATTTGAAAATTTTACTACCTTAATTTTCTTAGGGGTGGTTTCTAAGGGATGAAAATTTCTGCTATGGCTTGGAAAAATTATAGGACAGTTTCCTGAAGCCTTTTAGTTAAATTACACCATGTGCGATTTTTTTTGTGGAAAGTAGTAAAGTATTTGAAAATTTTACTACATCAATTTTCTTAGGGGTGGTTTCTAAGAGATAAAAATTCCTGCTATGGCCTGGAAAAATTATGGGACAGTTTCCTGAAGCTTTTCAGTCAATTTGGACCATGTGCGATTTTTTTTGTGCAAAGTAGTAAAGTATTTGAAAATTTTACTACCTCAATTTTCTTAGGGGTGGTTTCTAAGGAATGAAAATTCCTGCTATAACCTGGAAACATTATAGGACAGTTTCCTGAATCTTTCCAGTCAATTTAGACCATGTGCGATTTTTTTTGTGGAAAGTAGTAAAGTATTTGAAAATTTTACTACCTCAATTTTCTTAGGGGTGGTTTCTAAGGAATGAAAATTCCTGCTATGGCCTAGAATAATTATAGGACAGTTTCCTGAAGCATTTCAGTCAATTTAGACCATGTGCGATTTGTTTTGTGGAAAGTAGTGACATATTTAAAAATTTTACTACCTCAATTTTCTTAGGGGTGGTTTCTAAGGGATGAAAATTCCTGCTATGGCCTAGAAAAATTTTGGGACAGTTTCCTGAAGCTTTTCAGTCAATTTGGACCATGTGCGATTTTTTTGTGGAAAGTAGTAAAGTATTTAAAAATTTTACTACCTTAATTTTCTTAGGGGTGGTTTCTAAGGGATGAAAATTTCTGCTATGGCTTGGAAAAATTATAGGACAGTTTCCTGAAGCTTTTTAGTCAAATTACACCATGTGCGATTTTTTTTGTGGAAAGTAGTAAAGTATTTGAAAATTTTACTACATCAATTTTCTTAGGGGTGGTTTCTAAGAGATAAAAATTCCTGCTATGGCCTGGAAAAATTATGGGACAGTTTCCTGAAGCTTTTCAGTCAATTTGGACCATGTGCGATTTTTTTTGTGCAAAGTAGTAAAGTATTTGAAAATTTTACTACCTCAATTTTTTTAGGGGTGGTTTCTAAGGGATGAAAATTCCTGCTATGGCCTGGAAAAATTATAGGACAGTTTCCTGAATTTTTTTAGTCAATTTAGACCATGTGCGATTTTTTATGTGGAAAGTAGTAAAGTATTTGGAAATTTTACTACCTCAATTTTCTTAGGGGTGGTTTCTAAGGAATGAAAATTCCTGCTATAACCTGGAAACATTATAGGACAGTTTCCTTAATCTTTCCAGTCAATTTAGATTATGTGCGATTTTTTTTGTGGAAAGTAGTAAAGTATTTGTGTTGTTGAGAGGATGTAAAGGAGCACAGAACACCATTTAAAAGTAAAGTTCTTTATTTTAATTTTATTTGAATTTTTAATATTTGCTTTGAGAGGTGGACAAACGCTTCTAAGTCTTAATAATTCTCGACGTTAACTGACTTAAAACTTGCCCTTCAGTCGACTCTAAACCATTTCAATTACCGATTTCAGAAAATGACTTTATTGCCTTTATACGCCTCTTCCCAAAAGGGTCAGCTAATAGGCAGGTAAGCTCGTAAAGTCTACCTTCTCTGCATTTGTCAATGAAATTTCCCCGATTTTCAATAGACTTCTTAGTCTAATCGTTAAGAGTTTCCCATTATTTGCACAACATAAAATATTTCAAATAATTTGGGATCTCTTCCGTTTTTCACAAGACCACTGGTCTCATCGTTGGAAATTTCAATCCGATATCAGAGTCTGTTTTTTAAAACAATATACTTGCATACTAAGGCGTGTCCCCCTCTCTCACAAGTATAATATACAGACATAAATACATTTTCAATACATTATTATTATTGTAGCGATGAAATTTCCAGAACAAGCTTAAAGAAAAATTATTCTATTACATCAATTATAAATTTGTCAAACTAAGAACTGAAACAACAAAGATTAACACAAACTAAACGAGCACTTTTATTTCAATCTCTAACATTCTCCCATCCGTACGAAACGTAGTTTTTCGTACTTAAGCTATTTTGATCAGCTTGCAGGAAGGTCTTAATAAATTCTTCTTTCCCATTCGTATTTCTACTACACGAACCCTGTTATCCGAGCCAGGTAGAATTCGTATTACAAGAGCCATTTTCCATGTATTCCTTGGTGCGGTATAATCCACTACAATAACCACATCTCCCTTCTTTAATGGAACATTTTCTACTGTCCACTTTGACCGTGTAAGCAAAGTAGGCAAATACTCCTTTAATAGCTTAACAGTAAAAAGTAATAAAATATCGAAAAATATTAATATAATAAATTCTCTAACAATAAAATCACATTTTATGGTGGAAAATAAAAAATTTTAATTAATTGGCTCAAAAAATTATTGAAAAAAGTGTAAAATCAAAAATATGCAAAAAAATACATTGAGATTTTAGGCCTGTCCATCTTAGGGTACATGACACCATTTTATAATCCCCAGTAAAAAAATATATATGAATACTGAATTAGTAAAATCATTTTAGAATATTATTATACGATAAATAAAGAATATTATAACGTTCAGTACTCATTCTAAATCATAAATTTAAATAGCTTTACCAACTTGCGAAAAAACTGTTACATAACTTTTTTAGACACAAAATTACGTGGTATGTGTAGAAGAAAAACCAACTGGTTTTTTTTCTTCAAATGTGCATCAAAATGTTCGTCTATACAAACAACAAAAATGACAGAAAGCATAAGGCGCTATCACCTTAAACAAAAATTTTATACGAAATGTCCATCTTGGGGCCCTGTCCATCTTGGGGCCCACTCCCCTAATTAATTAATTTTAGAACCTTGAGGTAGTATAATTATTACATAAGAAATTTAAAGTAAATTCGAAAAAATCTATTAAAAATACACGATTAACTGTCTTTAATTGTCGTTTTATTTCAAAACTTAAACACATATAATACACGCAACAAATTATTTAATCTGTGATCGTCAAATCATAACATTTAGAAGCATATTCACGTTTCTGATTTTCCATAAGACAAACGTACTAAACCAAAAAGTCAATAGGCTTTTCTGAATATCTATTTCTCTATAAAGAATTAGTATAAGAAAATAATAGATGTTTCATGCTTGAATTTAAAAATTGGTTGAAATAAAATTATGCTCGCTTCCATTACGATTAAAGAGAATAAAAAAGTTGGAAAAACGTATATCAGCAGAGAATTAAAAAGTTGAAATACGTATTGAAGGGAATTAATTTTTCACATATTCTATTCCCAGTTAGTGTTTTTTAGAAACGGAAAATTCGCCTATTCAAAAGAATACAATATTCTGCACTTTCAGGTTAAAACAAAGAAATTTCAATTATTCTCTATTCAACGCTTCTTACCGGGGACTGTTTATGTTGTCAAAATTAAATTTTCAACTTTATTATTAAATTAGAAAATAGTAATAAGCTTTTTAGTAATAACTTTACAGTGGTTTTTAATCATTTGGTATGCTTGATTTGTGGGTAATTGTTATTTTCTTTTGACTATTTATATTTTAAAGAAAAAGTAGCGTACGGTAATGACGTTCATAACATGAAGATGAAATTGTGGGACAAATTTATACAATTTTTTTAATTAAAATTACTTTCTTTGCAACAAGTGCAAATATTTTATTTAATACCTTAATATATCTTTAATATGATCCAATAATTGTTTTAGCCATATTCTTTGAAAAATGAGAAGATAATAAATTTCTAAGTACTAAAAGTGTATGCTGGGACATGCACGGTAATGACGTTTGAAGTGTTATCGTATTAAAATAAAAATTATCTCGTGGAAGGGGGCTAAGACAGGGGAAATTTTATTTATGGGAGTTAAATTCTGTTACGAATAACGTTGTATAAAGTAGTACCATATTACTCATTACGAGAATCCCAGAAAGTTAAAAAATTACATTAGTTGTAATTGAAATTTTACAAAATCAAATAATAAGGCCTAAACAGATAGAATACGGATACGGGACCAGAGCATGAAACAGGAAAGGACAGAAACAATTTCTACTCTTTACTGTCGGAGCGAGCAAGATGGAAACTACGGCAGACGGATATTCCAAAAACATTCAAGTATATTTTAGCATAATTAAATAACTGTAATTCACTAAATGACAGGATCGCGCGGCCGCCAGCGGCGCTAGTTCCCCTAAATTATAAATTCAATTTCCGCAAGTTTTAAATATTTTTTTTAATTTTTTCAAATAAATTGATTCATGAAATTTTGACTTAAAAACTAAATTTTACTAATTGAACGAATTATTTCCTTCCTATTAATATTTTTTATATTTATTGATTTTAAAAGTTCCATTAAAATGATTTTTTAAATACAGTAAATAAACACTTTTTGTCTAATAAAGTATTTACAATTAGTAACATTTATAATATTCAACTTCGAACTGCCTAAAAAAAGTACCTAATCTAATTTTTTTGGTTTAATAATTTTTTTTATTAAAAAAAATATGTTGCGTCCCACCAAGTTTGTGCCCCCAGTGGACTGTGCTTGATACCACGGCACCGACGGCACCACCCTAGTTACGGTACTGCTTATCTCTAGTTATCTGTTTCACTTTCTACAAATTTTTGTTATTATTTTCATTGTCTTATTATTTATATTGTCTTTTAATTTAAATTTTGTTTATTAAAATTAAATTCTTTTTGTGTTATTTCCATGTATATTAATTTTTGTATATATGTTACTTTTAAAATTTCTTTTTTTTCTACAAGATCTAGTTGGCTTTTAACGTTCTAGTTATTTAGCAACATTGTTAAGTAAAAGTATCTTCATATATTTTTTTTACTTTCTAGTAATTCTTTGACTTTTAGGCAGTTTTCTTTATACTTCAAAATTATCTTTTAGAATCTTTAGTTATTATTTTTCATGTATCATTTTTCTATACATTTTCAGTTATTTTGTCTGCATTCCAGCATAATTTCGTAATTTTCTTATTATAGCTAAGTAGTTTTTAATTCGCAGCTATAAGTGTTTTTATCAATACTAGTTTTTTATTCTAAATTTTTCGTTATTTTCTTCACATTTTAGTTTTTTAATAGGCAGCTATTTTTGCATCTTTATTTTTTTTTTTATTACTTACAATTATTACGTTATAATATTATTAGACACGTTTTTTGTACTTTCAGGACAGTTTTTTCAGATTTTATTTGTTTTCCTTTAAATTTTATTTATTACGAAAATTTAGTTTCTAAAAATATTTTTGATTCTTTTTAACATTTTTTGGAATTTTCAAGTCATTGTATTGGATATCAAATTATTTTTCATATATTCCCAATCATTGCTTTCACAATGTAATTATTTTATTTCTGACTTTCTTAATATCTAGATACTTTTAACTTCTTAATTTTTCAATTTGTCAATTCTATCTATCTATCTATCTATCTATCTATCAAAAACTATGAAAAAATTCATACCAACAACACATAATTTATTATATTTATATACATTAGTGCCGTCCAGCAGGATTTGCCCACCCATCAGAATTTTTGTCTTTACAAAAAGATTTTTGTATTTTGTAAACTAATAAAGATAAAACAATAAATGAGGGCATTTTTAAAGCTTATGTGGTCTACTTTTAAAATATCTAATGATTAAAAGAAATTTTTTTTTATTACTCAATTAATATTAACAATAGTCACAAAATTCCATTTTTATGGTAAATTTTAAACTGTTGTATTTTGTAAACAGATCATCATTTTTTATTAGCAGATAATGCACTTAAAAGGTAATTTTATCACCTTTAAAACGAATTTTTAAAAATTGTTCTGCAATTTTTTTTAACAAAGATATAGGTAATTGTTTTAAAAAACAGCACTTTTTTTAAATTATGCATAAATCCAGAACGGTTGATTTTAGAAAAAAATTATTTTGAACAAAAATATGCCTTCTTTTAGGTAGACTTAGAAAAAAATATTCAGAATTAAAAAGAATAGTATATTATGCATCAAGGGAGGGAAGTCCGTGTTTTTTTGTCAAGCACAAATGAACATTGTGCGAGACAAAAAATCGGTCTCCCGAGGTGCATATGCTATTTTCTATCACATATGTACGAAAATCTCGTGTTTCGTTGGCGTTAGCGGGTCAGCACTCGCAGTTTTCAGGTTAGTGACGTTAGAGATAAAAAAACTTCCGAACAGTGACCTAAAAACTGTGAGTTCTGCCCCGCTTAAGGCGAAAGAAAACACGAGCTGTTCGTGCATGTGTGGTAGAAAACATTTTTTTAACATATTTTTAAAAAGATCAAAATTTGGTCAAAAAAATTTTGTTTTAATTCGAAACATTTTTTTCTGTTTCTACACATAAAAAGGCACATTTTTGTTCTGAATAATTTTTTTCTAAAATCAACCATTCTGCACTTATAACTAATTAAAAACAAAATTTTGAAACTCAAAATGTGATCAAAAAAAATTTTTTTTTTAATTTAAAATATTTTTTTCTAATTCTACACATAAGAAGGCACATTTTTGTTGACAATAATTTATTTCCAAAATCAACCGTTCTGGACGTATGCATAATTTAGAAAAAGTGATGTTTTTTTAAACAATTACCCAGTGTGTCAAACTTGTGGGTAGCCAGCCCTCCCACCTTCACTACTCTGGGTACTACTACTGATTAGTTGCTCCTGTCCGTGAGTAGTACCACTACATAGATCTGTCCGTCTCTATAAGTTATAATCAGTAGTAATTAGTAATAGTCAGTAGCAATCAGTATTTTTGTTAAAAAAAAATTCTAATGTCATTTTAAGTAATTTTACCAAATATTTAATATTTTAAGAGAAAAGTTACGGACAAATTTTGTCTATAGCAGTGACATCATAATCCATCACATGCCCTTAAGTAATGAAAATTTCTTTTCCTTTTACTTATCAGAGATTCTAAAAGTAGAGCACATAAGCTTTAAAAAAAGCCCTCATTTATTGTTTTATCTTTATTAGTTTACAAAATATAAAACTTTATGCAAGAACAAAAATCCTGCTGGACGGCACTGCATAATATAATCATTTTTATAAGAAGACACGTATTTTTCTCAATTTTCATAATTTTTTTTTTAATTTTTACAAAGTTTTTTTTTAAGTTTTGATAACTATTTTATAATTCAAATGTAAGCTTAATTTCAGATTTCTTAATAATTAACAATAGAAAAATATAGTGTGTGGTTTGAAATTCAGCCCATTTATTGGCTTCAGGATAAATTTTAGTTTCTAGTGTGGCTTTTTTTCAGCCCACTGTGTCTATTGCTTTCATATTATTTTCTTCTGCTGAATTTCAGCTGATAGCGGCCTCTTTCGTTTACACTTTAAAGAAATCCAAAATTTAGACTCGTTTTAATACTTTGTTTTATGTGTGATTACGACTTACGGTAGTTCTTCGGTTAAGGTCGTTTTTGTACTTGAAAAAAATCGATTTTCTATGGATTTTTGTTAAATTGTGAGAAAACGTTATTTTATATGTGCCTTCTATCTGGTTAAAATTTTAGTACCCCTTGCAATGCTCAAAATTAAGATATTTATGTTCAAAATTACAATTTTTTATCATTTTCCAAACAAAAGTTTATATATTATACCCTAATAAGAAAAATAAATGCAGAGAAACATTGAATAAAAAATTTTTTTGTCTACCAAAACTTATCTTGAAATCGGGCAGTTACGCAAGAATCGACCATATAAAAGACTTAAGTGTCCAAGATTTTAAAATTAAATTAAATTCTAATTTTAACATTTTATATAAAAATTTCCCTCTTTGATATATCCCAGATTGATCGTTGCTGCCCTCTGTCCACCATTTTGCCTTAATGCAAAATGGGGTACCAAAAACAGGCCCGGGGCACTAAAAAGCGCCCGCCCCTATGGTTTGCCCGGGTAAAAAATTCAGATTGAACCGCCCCTGAGCTTGTTTGCCAAAGTTAGTTTAAGACTTCAATAAATAGAACTTAAAATAACCTTGAGGATATGATGTATTAGTATCGTAAACATTTAAAAACATTGCACAAGAATTTTGTTAAACAGATGGAGCATTTTCATTGGTTAGATTCAATTATGAATACTTAATTCTTATCTAAGTAAAAATATTATTTTAAAAACGAGTTTTTCTAGTGATAAAAGCGACCTCTGAAATATACACATGCGGTGTACTGAAATGTTCAAAATGAAGTATTTGTCACGTAGTCTAATTGTAACTAAATTGTATAATTGTAAGTGTTGATGAACAAGGGTAATATCACGGTCATTTTAAATAAAAAAGATTACAATAATAAAATGTGTGAACTCCTTAATGATGATCAAACTTATGAATTAGTTACTGACGACCCTCTAATTTCATCACAAAAAGAAACGTTTAAACTTTTAAATAAATTTAGACTCAAAGGTTTTTTAGGAAAAAATATACAAAGAAAAGATATCATCACTGATAATACAGTTATAGCAAAAATCTACGGCCTTCCGAAGATTCATAAACCTAACACTCCTTTATGACCAGTTTCTTGTATCAACTCTCCTAATTTTCGCATGGCAAAAATTGTTAACGATATCTTATCAAAATCTATTCCTAATCCTATTTCAACGGTAAAAAACTCTTTTCTTTTTAAAAAAATTATTGACAAAACTATTGTTCCTAATGACTTTATAATGATTTCACTTGATGTAAAATCCCTTTTTACAAACATCCCTTTTGAATTAGTGAAATCTAGTATCAAAAAAAGATGGAATCTTATAAAAAATAATACTTTGCTTCCTATGAATGATTTTATTAATAGTATAGAATTTTTAATGAATAATACTTTCTTTCAATTTGAGAAAAAAAATTATAAACAGATTTTTGGAACACCGATGGGTTCTCCAATTTCTCCCATAATTACTGACATAGTTATGGAGGATTTGGAATGTATCTGTCTTGAAAAACTTAAATTTAATATCCCCTTTTATCGTAGGTATGTCGATGACACCATTCTTTTTATTCCGAAAAATAAAATTGATGAAACTTTGTCAGTCTTTAATTCTTACCACCCTAGACTTCAATTTACATATGAAACTGAAATTGACAATAGTATACATTTTTTAAATTTAAAAATCATAAAAGATAAGGATGGTTGTTTGAAGACCAACTGGTATAGAAAAGAAACTTTTTCAGGAAGATTTTTAAATTTTCTGTCCAACCACCCGATACAACATAAGATTTCGATTATAAAAAATCTTGTTGATACAGCATTACTTCTGTCTGACAAATCTTACCATGATGAAAATCTAAAAATCATTAAACAATTTCTATTTTTGAATAATTACCCACAACAATTAGTTAATAAAGAGATTACAAAACGAAAATATGTTATTGACAATCGAAACAATTCTGCTAAAAAATCTTTAAATAAAAATGATGACGAAAGAACAGAAAAATTTATCACAATTCCATATTATGGAAAGGTTTCTCCGACAATAAAAGGAATGCTTTCTAAACATAACATAAAAACTATTTTCAAAGTTAACTCCAAATTTAATAGATTTGTGAAACTGGGTAAAGACCCCTGTAACATTTTAGAAAAAACAGGAGTAGTTTACAAAATATCTTGTAAATGTGGAAAATGTTATGTTGGAGAAACAGGTAGACCACTGGGTGTAAGAAGAAAAGAACACATACTAAACAAAAACCTTAAAAATGAAAAATATCATAACGTAATAACATGTCACCTAAAACAAAATGACCCTGATGTCACTTCACATCAGTTTTTATGGGATGAAATTAAAGTTTTACACAATGAGTCTAATATACAAAAAAAAAAATTTGCCGAAATGGTTTAAATTAAAAAAGAAGAAGAAAATAGTATTAATAAAAAAACGGATTTACAATTTTTTAGTCGGTCATTTAATTCAATTTTACAAATTTTAAAAAAATTTTATCTCAATGTCTTGAAAATTTAAACTATGGTTTTTAAAAATTAAAATTCACTTAATTATCCATCCTTTTAATTTGAAAATTTGTTTATTTACAAGCAAGGCAGTTATTACTGTTCATTCGTGCGATTAAGGTCTACGTAATGACGATCGTCTTAATATATTTACAATGGTTTTAATTTTTAACTGCAAGAAAAATAATTTTTCTTTCTTTTGTCTATGTTCTGTTTCATGTGTACCTCATATTGTTAGTTTGAATGGTGAGTGAACTTTTATTAATATAAAATTTAAAAAAAGAATTGTAATAATTTTTCTTAAAAAATTTTATATACAATTGTTATATTTATATTACAGTCCTTGAGAATGAGAACGGTTCGTTTCTCGAAACGAAAAAATATTAAATAAAAAAATATAAGACTGTCCGAAAGTGTCGTTATTCTTTTAATAATAATAAAAAATGCTTAATTGTATCTTTAAAAAAAAATTAACAAACATCGAAAAATTCGAAAAAATGTTTATGCTAAGCAGAAATGTAAAAATTATGAAAATAAACTGAAATAATAAAAACAGTAATAAAAAAAGAAAATAAAGGAAGTTAAATATAAACTAAGATAAAAAAACTATAAAACAAATGTGACTTTTCTTTTAAAAAAGAAATTTCAGAACTTATTTAAAATGAAAGTTTTAAACAAAAACCAATTTTAAGACATTAAATATAGAGTATAAGTGAAAAATAATTCAAACAATTTTTCTTCAAATTATGAAAATAATAATGTTGAATAAATTTACAAAAAACGAGTGTAAATATAAAAAACTCATAAAATTGAACAACAAATTGTATTTTGATCCAAGGAATAAAAATTAATAAATTTTTCTAAATGCAGATAGAAAAAAGAATAAAATAAACTTAAATAATTTAAGTGAAGAGAAAAAAATTTTAAAAAATACTTATATAATGAAAAAAAATTAAAAGAATGAAACTTTTAAAGCGAAAAGAAATTTAAGAAATTGTATAAGTTTCTAAGAAATAGTCAATTATATACCGACAAGGGGGGATTTTTTGTGCACCGTAGTTTTTTAATGAATAAAATCTTATTTATATTAAGTTGCTTAAATTTGCTAGTTGGAATAAATATGTTTGCATGTCTAGATCACGCAGATAAAATTACCTAATTCTTCTTGAAAAATAAAAAAAATCAAAATTCGTAAATTACTGAAAATTAAGGGTAAATTCTTCAAAGTTCTCAAAATTCTTTTCAGATTTTTGGAAAGATTAAAAGTGTTGCTAAAAATATTATAAATCTAAATGTTATGAATTTATTTGTGAAGTACTTAATTGTATGAAGGCTACTTGTATAAAGGCCTAAGTACCCGGCCTCCCCACTTATTTTTTAGAACATAAAAGATTGTTTTCTTAGTTTAAAATAAACAGAATAGTAGATTTGTAAATCCATTTAAACAATTTTGCTTTAAATTCCAAAAAATATTCCATTATTTTTATTTTTTGTGTTACTAAAAAAAGACTTTAAATATCTTTAAACTATAAATGCAATTTAGATAATATAGTATAATTTTTTGTTAAACGAATTAACAAACCTAACAACATAAAAATTTTCTAAAAAGAACACTGAGAGACTTTTAATTTCAGTTTTTGCTTTTTCAATTTATGTATATTTGTAATGAACCGTAAGAATTTAGGGATAATCGAGGTTCGATCATAATAGTTCTTTTAAAAAAAAGAGATTGTGTTACCTTGTTTTCTATTTTTCTAATTTCGTGAGAAAAAAAATTAATATAGGGTGATTCTACGTCAAAAATATCACAATTTGCAAGTGGTTCACAGAATTTAATGAAACTTGGTAAAATTGTAGTATAATATGAGAGAAATTAGTCAGCAAAAGGAATTTTTAAAATATCATAAATTGTAGGAGTTATACTATTTTGAATTTTGAATTTTGATGCAACATTTTCTTAATTATTTTATATCTTGGTCAATTTTTAACCGATTTTGATGAGTCACCCACCCGTTTCTTCATAAAATTGTGTATTTTCAGAAAATTAAAGAGCGAAAAACAAAATTTAATATTTAGATAGAAAAAAAGTAAAAATAAGACTTTATTTATATATTTTTTTAATTTTGACCCATTTTTTTAATTTTTTAATTTTTTAATAATATTCCCCTTTATTTCATCTTTATTTTAAAATAAAGATCATCCTGGAGACTTTATTATAGATCTTGTGATATCGTCCTTTTAGTATCATCATTTCAAAGAAAAATACTACGTGAATTTATGTTTTTACCTTCATTTGTTTTTCGACACTTTTTTTTAAATTAGATACTATTTACTATGAAGATCTCTTTTCAATTTAACCAGTTGAACTTTTATACAGTAAATTGGTTAAAATACTGTTCGTAGAAAATTGACAAACTAGTTAATTGAGATGGTTGTCGAACAGAGTTTCTGGTTTAAATAAAACTTGTAGGAAGATTGTTGACGATTCGTTTCTGGGGTTGAATTTAGACTTGGCAGGTTACTTGTAGAGATTGACGATATTTACAGGTTCTGGGGTTGAATTAAGACTAGTTGATGATAACAGGTGCCGGGGTTGAATTTAGACTGGTTTGTTCTGGGGGTCATTGCAGCTTTTATATGCAAGGTAATCAATGACTTACATTCTCCCAGTGGGTGAGATACATTATTTTAACATAATTCTTGAGGGAGTGTTTTTTATACAGGTGAATAGGTGGGTTTCATTGTATTCGATAAGAATACTTAATTAACACTTAGCTCTTGAGTGCATAAATTTTGAGTAAACTCTCGCTAAAACAGGCGAGTAAGCTTTCCCCTAGGTTTTGAGTCTTCATTGATTTGACGTTTAAAGAGGGTTCTTTCTGAGTCTTGTGTAAACATTGTTTTGACATTGATTCATTTAATATTCTTTTCAGACATGCAACTTAAAAATTTATAATTTTCGTAACAACAAAGTTACTGACGCACAGTGGCGAAAAATGCACTTTTTCGTTTCAAATCACTCTACAAGTCACAATTCTTGACCAAAATTAATTTTTTTTTTTTAATTTCTTCGTAAATAAATTCTTTATCGATCTGTCAGGCTCGATTTTTGAATTTTAATTTATTTAAACAATTATTACAATAACAAATTGTAAAAATGTAACAAAATTGTGAAAATTACTTTTTTTCTCTTTAAAAAATAGAGAAAAAGTATTGAAAAACGTATTAAAATAGTTTTTAAGTGTTTATATTGTGTAACGAATAATGTAACAACTTTTTAAATTGTTTAAACAATTAGTTGTTATTAATTTTATAAAATAGGTAAAATTGTCGTAGAGACTTCTAGTTTTTTTCTCATTTGTGCAAATTTTTATGACGAGAACAACTGATTATATTAAAAAAGCTAGAAATGATTATAATTATAATTGTTTAAACAATTTATTGTTATTATTTTACAAAATAAATCAAATTGTCGTAGAGACTTCTAGTTTTTTTCTCATTTGTGCAAATTTTTATGACGAGAACAACTGATTATATTAAAAAAGCTAGAAATGATTATAATTATAATTGTTTAAACAATTTATTGTTATTATTTTACAAAATAAATCAAATTGTCGTAGAGACTTCCAGTTTTTTCCCAATTGTGCAAATTTTTATGATCAGAACAATTGATTATATAAAAAAAAGCTAGGAATGATTAAAATTATAATTGTTTAAACAATTTATTGTTATTAATTTTACAAAATAAGTAAAATTGACGTAGAGAATTCTAGTTTTTTCTCAATTGTGCAAATTTTTATGATCAGAACAACTGATTATATAAAAAAAAGCTAGAAATGAATAAAATTATAATTGTTTAAACAATTTATTGTAATTAATTTTACAAAATAGATCAAATTGTCGTAGAGTCCTCTAGTTTTTTGTCATTTGTGCAAATTTTCATGTGCAGGTTATCTAATTATAAGGACAAACTAGAAAGTGCTTGTTTAACTGTTTAAGAAAGTCCTTTTTCAATTTTGAAACTTTTTAGGTTTTAAACGTTTACATATGAATTAAAAATTATAAATTGGTAATATTAATTTACCTTTATTTTGTTAAAATTATTCTGTATCCTTAGATAACAAAATTAATTCTTTTGCTTCTGGTAACATTTCTTTTTCTGTTTTAAGTGTTTCATGCCTCTTACTTGCAATATATGGATCGGACGATACTAGCATGTAATGCATGTGTTAGAAAACGCAAGATTAACGAACTGAGATTACAAGAGTATATTATCAAGGATCACAACCACGAGGAGTTCAGAGCAAACACTCAAATAAAAAGCACATTTAGTATTAGAAAATATAAAAGAACATTGTTTATTCAGTAATTAGCAAAAGTATTAATTAACATAGTTTAACGCTCATTTACTATACTTAAAATCGCACTTCCTAGATTCGTACTATTCGAACGATATTCAATTTCGCACTGACTCAATCACACGTCTACGCGCCCTTTTTTTGCACAACCGATTCCCTTCGGCAATCTTCGCCCTTTTAATCGTTTCTATTCATATATATATACAAATCGCTATCACTCGGCCATCCTAAAATTTTCTCGTCTCGAGATAATTCTGCTTTGTGAAATATAGAAACATTAATATACATTATAAATTTTCTTAATTTTTGAACATTTTAATTTTCGTCGATTCCGTAACGCTTTGGAGCTTTTCGATTTCGCTTGGGTCGTTGGGTTTCTGATTTCTCGGAATCAGAAGAAAGGGGCTCATTATCGTCGTTTAATTTTAGATCTTGATTCTCGTCGCATTTTTCGGAATTAACTGACAAATTATCATTTTCAAAGTCGCTTAAGCCTTCGGTTACATCGAAATCAGAAGGTCGCCACAATTTTAATTGCGATGCTGAAGCGGTAGACGCATATCGACGTCCTGTTTCTTTACATCTTAAATCAGCTACTCCGTAGGTATCGGCAGGATAAATTTTAGTAATTACGAGGGGACCACGAAATTTTAATTGAAGTTTAGTGGACTCTCCTGTAGCCTGAGGAACGTCACGCATAACCACGATATCGCCCAGGGAGAATTTCACAGGAATATGTTTAGAATCATATCGCAATTTGTACTTTTCTTGTTCCATTAAAATTTTCTGTCTCGCTTCTTCCCTGAGTGCTACCGGGTATACATAACGGTCTTGATCGTCAATCGTCAGTGTTCGTAAGTGACCTTCGTCATGTCGATTCACGTATCCTAACAGGAGTTCAAAAGGGCTTTTACACGTCGCTTTGTTTGGGGATTCATTTAAGTCTCTTCGTATTTTTTTAAAATTTTTATCCCAGTCGTTGCCTCTTTCGTTGGTAATACTAGCTTGTATAGCTGGAATAATCGTAAAATTGGCTCTTTCAACTAGGCCGTTCGCTTGTGGGTGTCGCGGTGAATTAAATGTAATTTTAATTCCATGATTGGCACAAAATTCTTCGTATAAATGAGATGTGAAACACGTACCTCTGTCTGAGATAATACGATCAGGGGCTCCGTAATCAAAAATCATATTTTGCAAAACTTTAATAACGTTCTTAGCTTTCGTGTCTCGGACTGCGTTCAAAATAATATACTTTGTTAAAGTATCGGCAATAACAAGAATGTACCGATTTTTAGCGGCAGTGGTGACGAAAGGGCCCACGTGATCAATGTGTATCAAAGAAAAGGGTCGGTGTCCAGGAGGGATAGGGTGCAATTCCCCGGCTTGTGGTCCCGTTTTGACCTTCGTAAAAAGACATTGAACGCAACTTCGAATATGTTGTCGCACGTATCTTGCCATCAACGGAAAATAATAATACTGTTTAATTTTCGCGATTGTTCGATCTATCCCAGTATGACCTTGTAAGTCATGAAATCGAATCATTAAACTTTTACGAAGTGGGGGCGGTATTACATACAACAGTTTTCCACCCAAATTTTTGTACAAAATTCCATTTTTCAGTTCATAATCTCTTATTTCACTCGTTTCATATCTAGTTCGCATTTTCTCCGGTTTCTTAAGAATTTCACATTTTTGTCGCAACTTTGTGTCAGTAAATTGGTACATTGAAATCTCATCTTCCGTATTAATAATTGAAAATACATTAACTGTTCGCTCGACTGTTTCGTCTGAATCATTGGATTCTACTGGGGCCCGACTCATCGCGTCCACATGTGGCATTTTTGCTCCCGCACGGTGCACAACATCAAAATCAAACTCAGAAAGAAGATTTGCCCAACGAATCATTTGTGAGTTTTTTGTTTTCTGCGTATTTAAATATAGAAGAGCTTGACAGTCTGTGACTATAGTAAAGTGAATATTTATTAACCACGTGCGAAACCTAATGACGGCCCAAATGATCACCAATAATTCGAGCTTACTCGAGTGGTAATTACTTTCTGGTTCGCTCGTTCGACGACTAATCGCATATACAGGGTGAAACTTTAAGTCATCCGCCTTTTGTAAAAGCATTGCAGCTAAACCGACAGAACTCGCATCTGTATGAAGTTCAGTTTCTTTCGTACGAGAAAAAGCTTTTAATGCTGGAGGGTGACTCAATTTTTCACGCAGAAGTTCAAATGCTTCACGTTCGGTAGTACCCATTAAATAAGAAACATTATTTCGCAGAAGTTTATATAAAGGACTCGCAATAGTCGCAAACTGATAAACATAACGTCGGAAGAAACCACATAAACCCAAAAATCGTCGCATTTCATGTACGTTTGTTGGTTCAGGGAATTCAAGAATTGCACATAGTTTTACCTGACCTGGTTCAATGCCATTGGCTGAAATCTCATGCCCAAGATACGTGATTTTTTTCATAAGAAATTTAGATTTTTCGAGGTTAATTGTTAAACCGGCATCTGATAGAGCTTTCAAAACAAGAATTAGCTTTTCTTTTAAATCCGTCCACGTTTTTCCTGGGATAAAGATATCATCCAAATAATATAGGACTTTCTGGTTACGCAATGGACCTAGTACCTTAGCCATAAGCTTAGAAAAGTAGAAGGGAGCGTTCATCAGTCCGAACACCATTCGTGTAAACTCGCCAGTTTCATCGGGAGTGATAAACGCTGTCTTCTCACGCGCTTTGCACGACAAAGGAACTTGCATATATCCCATTTTTAAATCCAAAGAAATGAATAAACAACTATCTCCGATTAATGATAAATGGTCATCTAAATCAGGGAGGGGGAAATGCATACGTATTGTCTGTGCGTTCAGTCCGCGATAGTCAATGACTAATCTACTTTCTCCGTTTTTTTTTGGGTATCAGTAATACTGGACTCGCGTATGATGAATTTGTATCTTGAACTAACCCTAATTTTCTATAATGTTTTAAAATATCAATTATTGTTTGACGTTCATCGTGACTTGCGCGATAAGGTTTCTTCCATACGGGGGTACTACCTTCCTTTTCATTAATCTCCATTTCGATTAATGAAGTACAACCTAACTCGTCTAAATCTAAAGAAATTACATGTCGATATTTGTTTAAAATATTTACTAAATCAGCGATCACGTCTGGTTCTGCATCCGCTCCGATGTTGATCTCTGCTTGGCTGATTGGAACTCGTTCCAATTTTGTCACTTGTTGATTGACAAATTCGTCTTCAAAATTTAAAAGAGGTTCGGTTTTAAAGACTTTCGAACCTTTGGAAATTGGTACTGTATCGCTACTCATATTAACGAGAGGCACTAACACATCTTTATCGTTACCACTGGAAACTCTAATACAGCTCACTGATCGTGGGGGTAATTCACAATTTTCTCTGGCATTGTACCGCTCGGCCTGTGGAATCATGGTGGTGGGGAGTTGATAGAGGAACATCTCTTCACTTTGCGAGAACTTAAGGGTATCGCCGGTCTTGCAGTAGTTGACGGAGGGGGCATCGGTGAAGGAACGCCCAATCAAGATTTCCACTTCTTGATAAACGTCTGGCACTACATGAACGAACACCTTACGCACTGTCACATCATCAATTGTCACATCAGCCAAGAAACCACCCAGGGAGTCGACCGTATAATGAGGACCCCAACTTTTCAATTTGACTCGTTCGTTCACAATTTCCGTATTTAACTCGTGTGCTAGGGATTCTTTAATTAAACAATCCGAACTTCCCATGTCGATCATAGCGTTCAGTGATCGATCATTAATTTTTACAGTTTTTAAATATTTTTGCAAAGTATTATCCACACTGTGAGGAAACACTGCATCTGAATCTCGATTTACTGCCTGAACTTGGCGTTGGCAATGTCTTTGTGTATGCCCTTCGAGGCCGCACTTTGTACACTTTTCCACTTTTCGAGGTTCCGGACAATTTCTAGAAATGTGTCCAAATTGATTACAATTGTAGCATTTCATTTCTCCTTGCTCGTTTTTTATCGGGGGCCGTTTGTCCGTATTTTGTTGTGCAGGTTTACTAACGTTTGTAGCACTGGTCGATGGATTCGCGTTGTCTCTCGAGGAATGAGGTTGTGGATTTTTAAATTTATCTCTGGAAAACGTTTGGTGAGTTGACCTTATTCCTTTTATCCTTTCCACGCGTAGTTCATTCAATCGTTCGAATTCGACTATGTCCCACAGAAGTCTGTCGACACTATCGTGTGTGCGTGAAGACATCGCTAAGCAAGTGTCTTTGGACCATAATCCCAAGAGAATTTGTTGTTTTGTCTCGTTTAAGGACAATCCAAGATGTACGCACATTTTTACTTTAGCATAAAAGTACGTACTCAATTTTTCATTTTTGTCTTGTACGCGATTTTTCATTCGTTCCCATTTGTCAGATTTAGATTCCTCGATGACGTATGAAGCCCAAAAAGCTTGACGAAAGGTAATCCAATCAGTGAATTCTCTTCTGCGAAGACTAAACCAGTCTTGCGCGCCCTCGATAAGATTTATTTTAGCAGTTTCCAGCGCAAAACTGTCTGGCCACTGATGTAAAGTTTTCATTGAATCAAGCGATTCAATCCACTCTCGAGCTTTTGATGTTTGTAGTTCACCGTCAAACTTCGGAATACCCTTTGACAAATCAGGCATAATGTGATAGCTGGGAACATTTTGTGCAGCAGCGGCTTGAGGTTGGGGCTGAGGAGCCCCAAGATTTAAGTTTTGTAGCACGTTTAACAACATTGCTTCTCTGCGACGTCCATCTTCTAGCATAGACCACATAATTTGCTCCAGATTTGATAGCCTTGGTTGACCTTCAGGGGCTTGCCCCCCTTGCCTTCGCTCCTGGTCGTGATTCATCATATTCTGCGCAGGAGGAAAATTGAAGAAGTCTTGACGCTCGTTTGAATTGCCTGGAGGTGGCCGATCAGCCCCACCATCTATCCCTTCTCCTAAATTAAGTGATCGTCGAGGATTTCTGCGATTTTCACGTGATTCCCCTGCGCCGGGACGATCACGTAATCCATCTGCGCCGGGACGATTATCGTTGGTTGCGTTGGGACCAGCTCCCCAATTTCCACGTCCTCTCGACCATCTTGGAATTGAATTTGAATTTCCTTGTTGCTGTCTATTAGGAGAATTCATCCCTTGTGCGAATGCTTCGAAATCGTCGTTCGAAATCCCTTGATCTCGACCGGAGGCCATGAGTCTCTTTCGTTGTTAAAATCGAAAGACTTACAAAGGAAGAATCCAAGGAATTGATCAAGACGCTTCTTAACGCGGCATGGTCGACGCCATTTTGAAAAAAAAATTTCACGCACTTTATAAATTTACTTTTAGCACAGTTCTCGACCCCGTTTTATCATTGAACACTGTACAAATAAATCCTTCACTAAAAAAAATGTGGTCAATCCCACTTCTGAATGTTAGAAAACGCAAGATTAACGAACTGAGATTACAAGAGTATATTATCAAGGATCACAACCACGAGGAGTTCAGAGCAAACACTCAAATAAAAAGCACATTTAGTATTAGAAAATATAAAAGAACATTGTTTATTCAGTAATTAGCAAAAGTATTAATTAACATAGTTTAACGCTCATTTACTATACTTAAAATCGCACTTCCTAGATTCGTACTATTCGAACGATATTCAATTTCGCACTGACTCAATCACACGTCTACGCGCCCTTTTTTTGCACAACCGATTCCCTTCGGCAATCTTCGCCCTTTTAATCGTTTCTATTGATATATATATATATAAATCGCTATCACATGATATCCTCATTGGTATGAATTGGTGATGACTTTCTCCTATTGTTTTCTCTACATCTTTTGAAATCTTTATTCCTTGCTTTTTGTGCTTCTTCGGAAAGCTGTCCAATTGGAACAAAAAATGATCTGATAATATTTGAGCCATGAATTAAGATCATATGAGAAGAAGGAGGCATTGGATACCAAGGGTACTTTTCTGCATAATTTTTGGCGGTGTTAAAGCAGAATTCCTCGAATTTATCTGCATCAATCGCGCTTTTTGATGCTAAAACTTGCAGAATTATATAAAGCCTTTTGAGTATATCAATACTCACACCTGTAATTTCGGCTATTGTTTCGTAATTCTGAAAATATTTCCTTGCAGTGTTGCCATTATTTGTAGTACCAGAACCTATTTTTACGCAATCAATTAGTAAACCTAATTTTTTACGGATTTCAGTTTGAATTCTTTCTTTATTTTTTTGAATTACTTCTTTTTCTTCGTTTGTCAGTCCTGCATTATGTTTTTTAAGAGGTAATTTATATGCTAAATTATCCATCCAATCTAAGAACTTTAGCCATGCATGCAGTCCAGAAAGACCATACTGATATGCTTCAGCATTAACTTCCTTTTTGCAAACAGGGCCCTTATCACGTAATTTTGAAAAAGAAACCGAAAACGAAAACGAAAACGCAAGTTTGATTTTCAAATTTTTTTGTGAAATGTCAGTTTGCCTTTGTGATCATTATGATCATTGTTTATATTTTGAAATCGTCGCGAATTTAGGGTTAATAGAATTTTAACAGTTTATGAAATTTATAAACTAAAAATAAATAATTAAATTAAAGTGTAAAAAACTAAAATAACGAAGACTAAATAGTGCAGTGAGGTGACAGAAGAAAGAAGAAAACTGGAAACGTGAATAATGTATGCTGAAATGAAAAAAAGGTTAATTAAAAAATTATTAATTTATTATTAAATTACTAAATAAAAAATATTATTAATTGTTTATTAAATATTGTAAAACAATTAATAATATTCTTGATTAATATAATTATTGTTATTTTAACTGGATCATTGAAAAAAAACGTTTACATAACATTTTTCTTTGTGGTTAGATTAATCCAAAAAATATTATGAATTTTAAATAAAGACAATAAAGATATATATATAATATAAAATACAACTTTATATTACTTTTAATTAGTTAAATACTGATACTTTGAATTTATTTTCAAGATTCTCTTTTTTGGACACATTCTCATAAATAAAATATTTTATAATTAAGAAAGTTTTAATCAAGTTATTAGTATACATTCATATAGACTTTTATTAATCAAAATTTTAATCTATTCAATTTTTATTAGGTTACAAATTTAATTAATATTAAAACCTTACTACTTTTAGTATTGATACTAAAATTACTATAAAACTTAATTTTCTTAAGTATATTTATTCAATTCCATGCTGAAAACGTACTAAGGAAATAAGATTTAATAAGTTACTTATACTAAAAATATTGATATAAATTAACTTAACATTTCTGAATTATAAAATATTAAACTTTTAAAAATTAGTATCAAAAAGTAGAATTTAAAACTTTAATTGAAAAATGCAGTTTATTCAACAAATATAAAGTAAAATAATTTTCCTCTTTAAATATGTATTTGAGTTTTATTTATTCAAATATAGTATACATTAAATAATTTAATTTAACTATTCAAAAAAAATGTAAATTTAAAGGACAGCTTAAGATAAGTACTAAATAATATACATTTTTAATACATAAATTCAGTTAAGACCGAATTCATTTCAAATCAGGCAGGCTAGATTTGTTCGGGACTGCCAGTTATTTTCGCCTTTAAAATGTCGTTTTATAAAGAATTTTAGACGACACGTATTTTTTTATTTTGATGAAAATTTTTTTTTTTAAGCTACGTAAACCTGACAGCACCAAAACATCGGATCATGATGAGACCAACATCAACATTAAGGGCTCATTTAGGGCTAATTTAATGCCACAAACCGAAATTTTCGGTTCCCTATTTTTTAAAAAATATGCATGGTGCTGTCAGCTTTACTTAAAGCTAGCAGCACCACTCCAGAAAACACTTAAAAAAACACATATACCAACTTTTTATATCCTAAAAATTTTCGGCTCAATTAGGGCTCCAAGTATCCCTTGAAACCTTCTTCCTATCATGAAAATTAAAAAAGGGACAAGAAGGTTCAAAAAGGGCAAAGGGCCAAAATTATAATTTTTTAATTTTTAATCTAGAACTATGTTCACGATATTTAAGGCTCCAAATCTACCCAATTCTGAACCAAAACTAATGTAATTTAATATAAAATATGCACTGGTGCTGTCAGCTTTACTCATAGATAGCAGCACCATTGCAGAAAACCCTTAAAAAACCTACATTCCAACATTTTATTATAGTCAACATTTTCGGCTCCACAACGGCTACAAGTTTCCCTTAAAACCTTCTTTCTATCTCAAAAATTAAAAAAAGGTCAAAGTAATAAAAAAAGAAAAGGGCTAAAAATTGAATTTTTCAATTTATACATTTTCACAAAAAAATTTTATTCACTATCAAAAAGTCACAAAAGCTAAATCAATTTCAGCCAAAATGATTTTAGTTACTCATTAAATACCCTCAGCTAACAAAGGATTGTTTGTAGCTGGTCATCAGTGGTCATCACTCTCAGGTGTACCAAAGACATTTTCTGAATTAGACTTGAAGGTTAAAAAAAGTTTTGGGGCTAGTGAATATAAGCGAAAGTAATATGGTTTGAATATCCTAATAAGGGTTGGTTACAAGGGATTGATTGTAGATTGTCATGAGTGGGAATCACTTTCAGGTGTAGCAGAGACATTCTTTAGGTCAGATACAAGAGTTTAAAAAAATTTTGGAGCTAGTGAATTAAAGCAAAAGTGATATGGCTTCAATATCCTAATAATGGTAGGTTACAAGGGGTTCATTGTAGCTCGTCATCAGTGGTCATCACTCATAGCTGTACCAAAGACATTTTTTAGGTCTGATATACGTTTTAAAAAATTTTTGGGGCTTATGAATCTGAGCAAAACTGCTATGGCTTAAATGTCCTAATAAGGATTGGTTACAAGGGGTCGATTGTATATTATTATTACACTATAAGATAAATTAAACTCAAAGAAGTGGTTTGTAAAAACAATAAAAACTACTATACCTTTTTTAAAGACAACTAGTAAAATACAATATACTCGATTAGTTTACCGTACATTTTAGAAATTAAATTATAGTAATAATAAATAAAACAAATCGATGAATAATATTAATCGAATAAGGAGGGCTGCCAGTGGACTTGCAGATTAAAAATACACTTAGAAAATATACCTCTAGCCAATTTCTAGTTTAAGGGACTCTGAACAAAACACACAAGATACCGGGGATCACAACCAAACTTCAAGGTTAACAGTAGCATTTAATCTGCTAATATTAAACAAAGAGCTTTGCAGGTGCTATATTAACAACCTCTCTCTGCTAAATTTAATCAAAAATTGGTTATATTAAGTCAACTTATTTTCTCAGTATAGTAAAAAAAAGACTTTTTAATTTAAAAAGTGAGTAAATGATGAGTTTTTAAAATAAATATGTCAGTAAATAGCAGGGATGCGTACGAAAGTATTGTTATGGTTCTGTTCCGGGCGCCAGGCACATAACGAAAGTAGGTAGGGATAATGTTTACGTGCTGCGGCACGTAACAAAAGTCGATGAGCAATCGGTTTTGTATACAAACACGAAACGAAAACTCAAGAGACTTTTGTTTTGGGCTGCGGCGCGCAACGAAAATCCAAGAGACTTTCGTTCCGGGCCATGTAACGGAACGAAAGTCGACTTTCGTTCCGGGCCCAGACACGAAACGAAACGAAACGAAAATACTTTCGTTCTAGGCCAAGTAATGAAACGAAAGACACAGAAGGAAACTTTGTATCGCCTCGAGATAGCGCATTATATTTTTGTTTTGAACTTAATGAAATAGAAAAGAAATACAAAATATTAGTTGTTAAATTACAATTTAATCAATTGTTGAAATTAATTATTTTGTTTATTTAATTGTTTTCTTTAACATCTATTTCATTAAATACGAAAATAAAACTGACTATGCTAGAATCGTAATAACTATTTGATTTATATTCATTTTTTAAAAATAAGTTTCACGTACATTTTTGGTTATAATTTTTAATTATTTAAACACATTATTAAAAAAATGTCTTAAAAAATGAGAGTACGCGCGCGTGAACGTTGGATTTGTGAATTGACAATGCGAAAATATTTATTACTTCATTATAAGAAATTGATTTATTTTCGTGGATCATTGAACCACCCCTTTATCTCCAAATACGAATATAAGTAATAAATGTAAACAGACATGTTTTTAGTGAAATGATAAGTAATCAAATGTGTAGAGTATTGTGTACGTGAGGTTACTGAAAGATTTTTCTTAATTAAACCTTGCTTTCTCTATAATCACCTATTTTGCTCTCTTTATACGAAAATAACTATTTAAAAGAAGCTGTATTTTTTTTATAAAGTTGTTATAATTAATACTTTATGAATGAAATTAAAAACTATTGATTTAAAAAGTGTATAAAATGAAAAAAATTATGAAAATTTAGTATCAACTACATTTTTTTGCCAGTTGTATTTTATTCATACAAACGTTATAAACAGTTAATTATTCTTTGTCTATAACTATTTCTTTTAAACCAGGGTTACCACAGTCCAGAAAACTGAAATGGGTCAGGGAAAAGTCATGGATTTTTATCAAAAGTACTGGAAAAATGCAAATAGACTCTAAAGAAAAATTATATTTTTCTGAAAATAATTAATGTTTGCAATTTAAAAAATAATTATCTTTTACACTCAGAAAAAAAATATATTAACTCACAGACTACTAAGTTTTTTATTTGAATAAAATAAATTTTTATTTGAATCGTATAAATTTGTATTTGTGTTAAATAAAATTGTTTATTTGAAACAAATAGAAAGTTAGTTGGCTGTGAGACAAATATATTTTTATTCGGCACAAATAACTTATCTGTGTGTCAAATATATCACTTCTCTGGGTGTAGAATTTTATATTTAATATATGAAATACTATAACTGAGAAAACCGGAAAATATCCGGGATTTTAAATTAATCGAGAAAAACCGGAAACCAGCCGTGAATTTTACACTGAGAGAAGAGATATATTTGACACAAAGATAAGTTATTTGTGACAAATGAAAATATTTTTCTCTTACAGACAACTAACTTTTTATTTGTGTCAGAGAAAAAAATGTATTTGAATCAAATAAAAATTTATTTGATACAAATAAAAATGTATTCGATTCAAATAAAAATTTATTTCATTGAAATAAAAAATTTAGTAGGTTGTGAGTTAATAAATTTTTTTCTGATTGTACATCAAACCAGGAATTTTGTTATTATGCTTAAAACAAAGTTTATAATTATGTATTTTGTTTGATTTTATACCAAAATAAAACTATCTTCAATATTTTTATGTTGTAATTTCTAATACTAATTTAGTTTTTAAATAGTTTTTGCGATTTCATTATTTATTTTTATATTGAAAAATTATCTCATACTAAAAATTAAAGATTAGTAAACATTTCACTGTATTTTAATTTACTAGAATATGTCAATCAGTTATATTTTACTAATGTTTATTTTGATTTATTTAATTTTTGAAAAATCTAAAAATTAAAACAAATAATATGTGGTATTTTACATATAATAGTTTCTTTAAAAAATTAATTCTTTGTACAAAAAAAATGATTTTAAAGTAAACTAGACACATATAAATAACACAATGTCAGTCAACCGAAGATTTGTTTAAAAACAAATAATTAAAAAAATACGTAAAAAATGTTTGATAATTGTTTAAAAAAATTTAATTAATTAACTTTATTCCATAAAAATATTCAATACAAAGTAAGATATACAACAAGTTATTAAAACCTATGTAACTACTTCTTTGATGTCCAGTGTCAATATTTTAAAATAAAAAAAGTCACCAATTTTGTCAAACAGTGTAAATTTTAATGTTATACCCTAGGATTAATCTTCATCGAAAAAAATTTCCCTATGATTTTTTGTTTGCGAGGTAGCTCAAAGCCGATGTAGTTTCCTATGTATTTTTTGTGTTTTTTTAACTTTTTATTTTTCAAGCAATCAAAAATAAACAGAATCATTACACTTTATTTATAAAAATTGTTTAAATAATTAATTTTTGTTATTCATTAGCTTATGATAATATTAGAAGCGAGCGGGGTTTTGTTTTTTCCCCAAGCATTAAAAAATTTTAATATTGAGAAAAAATTTCAAGTCAGTAAAAATAGTTCATAAATAAAAAATTTTTAATAAATTTTTGAATTGTTATTTTTCCAACGTTTGTGAAAAGACACTGAGTTCACGGATTACAAACTATTGATATCGCAAATTCTATACTAAAAAAGGGGTAATGATTTTTTTTTGTTTTTACAAATCACTTCTTACGGTTTAACTTATCTTATAGTGTATCAATGAGTATTTTTTTATAAGATTAAATATTTTTCTTTTACAAAATAATAAAAATTGTGATTATTTATTATTTTTTATAAACTTCTTTATTCCATCATTTTTTTTTAAACATTTAAAAATAATTTTTATTTTATTAACTTATCTGCTTGCCACATACAAAGAATTTTTTTCAATGTCCACGTGGACAATTTTGTAAAAGAGGGAAGCTTGGTATAACGTCCACGATTGTCAACGAGAGGAAGGGGCAAAAATAGGCAAAAAACTGTCGACGTGGTTTATGGATGGCCAATAACGTGTAAACAACACGTTCACATAAATGTGCACATAACTTTCAACTATCATGACATTATTTTAAAATAGTTTTATTTGAATTTATCAAAGTTTATTATAAGTTTTCACTTTTTACTGAAAATTTCCAAGTTCAATATGACTTTTGCATTAACTTTAGCATTTCTTTTCCCAATGTTTAGAATTTTCTATATATTTAAATTTCGCTTTTTAGTTGGTATACAGTTTTTATATATATTAAAAACTTAATAGAAAAAAATAATAATTACCAAGCAATACTGTTTGAATTTAACCTTTTTTTCAAAATTAAAATTAAGGAGTTATATTTCAAAGTAACATAATTTTTTTTCCTTACAATCAAAGACTTTAAGACACTAATTATTATAGTTTGTCCATTAATTTTTAATATAAAAACTCTTATTCTGGGATAATCATGCAAAAAGAAAATTTTTCCCAGCGTAGATAGTAAAGTTTTAACCCTGGATAGGAAAATTTACATTTTGTTTAAAAAAATTTAAGTCTAGGATAGAAATATTTACATTTTTTTAGAAAATTTTCCTTACATGCATTAAAAATTTACTATATTTACTATATTTTTTACCAAAATGTTCAATTGTTTGTAAAATTTACAAGATTATTTTATTTTTAAAAACAGTTCGTAACCTTTTTGACCTTTTCGCAAAAAATTATTGGATATAGAAATAATTATGTTAATCATTTAAAATAATTTTTGAATATGTAATGTAAAATATTGGTGGAGTTTTAATAATTAAAAACAATTAAATACCTAAATTATTTATTTGGTCATTCCACGTTGCATATTTTACTTTCTAAATCACTATTCTGTTAGCTTTGTGTTTTTGTTAACAGATTTGTCGAAATTCGGACCTTTACTCAATTAAAGAGATGAATCAAGCCATAAATTGGAAATAATATTAAATATTAATAATTTTAATAATGTTTTAAAAGTAAAGGACTTGATTGACATAGAAATTTCTGTAGTAACGTCTTTTGTAATTTCTAAACACGGTATTGACTTCGATTAAAGATAATTCAACGCAAAATTGAATTAAATAATTTTAACAGAAAGTCTCACTGATCATGGTAATCAGAATATTATTTTCGAGATCTTGATGTCAAACAAAAAATAAATTGTTGAAACGGAATTTGAATTAAAAAACTTCGCTTTACGATAGCATTTGAATCATATACGTCGCAATTTCAAAACAACCTTTCTAAATCGAATATGTATAAAAAAGCAAACAGTTGAATGTAAAATTAAACCATAATTTCGTAAAAGCGCGAAACCAACATTTAAATATATGAATAATGCATTTTTAAGAAAATCCATATACTAATATTAGGAACAATTTAACAGCAATTCTAAGATTGTAAATACATTTTTTGAATAAATAGACAATATTTTTTTTTAATAATAATTTTTATTATATAGACATTAATTTTTTTATACAGACAGTACACTGCAAAAACAGGTGTCTTAAATTGTTCAAAAATGTCTTAAAATAAATTTTAACATTGAATTGAACATAAAATTGAACATAGAAAAGAAGTTGCATTAAAAGAATTAAAAAGTTTTTTTTTAAATTTATTATCAAATGGCGCAGGTTTTTAACTTAACTTTCTTAACCAGCCATATCGAATTATCAACTATCATGAAATTGTATTAAAATAGTTTTTTTTTTTTTTGAATTTATGAAAGTTTATTAAAAGTTTTCATTTTTTAATGACAAATTTAAAGTTTAATATGACTTTTGCATTAACTTTAGCATTTATATACCCCATATTTAGAATTTCCTATATATTAAAATTTCGCTTTTTAGTACTTACACCTTAAATTTAAAATCAAAAATATATTAAATCTATTCCAAATTTTAAAGACCTATGAAGTAATTAAAGATTTTAATGACATTATTTTTTAATCTTGTTTATAGAATCATAAAATAAAATATATTTTTTATTAGGTTAAGGAAAAACTATATAGAATTAAACAATTATAGTCAAACACTTCTGTTTAAAATAATTTTAGAAAATACTGAAACAAGAAAATAAATTTATCAACAATGTATAAAGATAAAATTGGGCATACTTTTTTATCATTTGAAGCTCGTATCGAGAATGGCCTTGACGGTTGGAAACTTACTAAAAACTCAATAAAATATTTAAATAATTGAGTTTTAAAGTAATAATTGTTTTAAAAGTCATAATGTTTAAACAACATAATACATTTTTTCTTTTAGTATTATGAACTGCTTCAAACTATAGTTTTACACTCCAGAATTATTTAAATTAAAGTTAATGCAAACTCGAGAAAGGCCAAAATATATATTAGGTGCGAGTTTTTTTGATTGTGGGTTTGATCGGGTTCGACCAGCCTTAACAATATATATAATAATAAAAAGATATGATTTCAAAATTGGAATATTTAATTTCTATTTTTTAAATAAATCTAAAACTCTATTTAATTTTTGTTTCCTAAAAGAATAGAATTTTCTATTAAAATTAAAAATGTAAAAATATTTTTATTATCCCACATTATTTAGCTTTAAATAATTCAAAAATCAGAATAATTTATACTTTTTTAATGCATAATATTTACTTCGTCGTTTAAAAGTTTTGCTTTTTTTTATTACAGCATTTCAATATGCGTATAAATTTCGAAATACTTTCATCACGATTTTAGATTTCTTTTTTAAACTTTAAACCTTGGAATAGATTTCAGTCATTCAAGTTAATTTTCATAATTTTAAATATAAAATAAATAATCTATACAATATAAAAGAAAAACAAATTAACAAATTTTACTTTAATATTTTACAACTTAAAGAGTTAGTACTAAAAAACAAACTTTTAATATATGAAATTTTTAATTTTGAAAAAATAAATATAAAAGTAAATGCGGAAGTCATATTTAGCTTTGAAATAACTATTAAAAACTCATACCAAACTTTTGCAAATTGAAATAAAAATATTTTGTCTAATATTTTTTCCTTGATAAAAGTTATGTTCTTTTCGTCAAGAAGTTGCTTCCAATATGTATTTTGAATGCAGAAAAAAATCCTTTTTCGAAGATTTAGTATTGAATTTACGAATATCAATATTTTTTTAACGGTGCACTCTGTCTTTTCAGAAAAGTTCAAAGAATAACATTCAATAACACAGGACCACAAAAAATAATAATGTAAAATATACATTGGCCGAAACAGGGCTCTTATTACGTAATTTTGAAAACGAAACCGAAAACAAAAACGAAAACGCAAGTTCGATTTTAAAATTTTTTGTGAAATGTCAGTTTGCCTTTGTGATCATTATGACCATTGTTTATAATTTAAAATCGTCACTATATTTTGGGGTTAAAAGAATTTTAAAAGATTATAAAATTAACCACTTCGGTGGTATGACGCCAAAATTGGCGTCATGCGTGAAGTGTCCCAGAGCTGTTAAAGAATGAGCAAAATGGCGTCTCGATTATTGATGTCTGTTGGAATTTTTTATGTTTGCAAACATAGTATTCTTATATATTTTGGGAGTCGGTGATTACGAATATAATACTAAAATTTTGATTTTTTGAGATTTTCATTGTTTTGTAGCAAGATAAATATTGACGATTATCAATAATTTATGCGAATGGCGTCATAATGTTTATTCAGTTATTGTCCTTAATTTTCAGTTAATTTTTTTTTAAAAACTTATTTTTTCAACAAATATGTTGTCTCAGGATGACCCAGCGGGGGTCATTTGTATGTGGGGGGTGACTTGCACCCACGTGAAAATTAAAATCAAAAAATTGAAAACTTATTTTTGTCAATCGGGGGAAGGGTCAGCGGGAGCATTTCTATGTGGGGGTAGGTAATGCTAGACGCTATATTTGCTGACAAAATAGGTTTTTAATTTGTTTATTTTAATTTTCACGTGGGTGCAAGTTACCCCCCGCATAAATATGACCTCCAGCGGATCATCCTGAAACGGGACATTTGTTGACAAAAATAAGTTTTCAATTTTTTGATTTTAATTTTCACGTGGATGCAAATATCCCCCCCCCCCCCCTCCACATACAAATGACCCCTGCTGGGTCCTCCTCAGACGGTATATTTGTTACAAAAATTTTTAAAGAAAAAAAACCAAAAATGAAAGATAATAACTGAATAAACGTATGACGCCATTCCCGAAAATTATTAAAAATCGTCAATATTTAACTTGCTAAAAAACAATGGAAACCTCAAAAAATTAAAGTTTTAGTATTATATTCGTGATCACCGACTCCCAAAATATAAGAATACTATGTTTACAAACATAAAAAATTCCAACAGACATTAATAATAATCGAGAAATAGTCATGACGCCATTTTGCTTATTTTTTACAGCTCTGGGACACTTCAGGCATGACGCCAGTGGTTAATTTTTTAAACTTTTGAAATTCTATTAACCCCAAAATAGTGACGATTTCATAATACAAACAATGATCATAATAATCACAAAGGCAAACTGACATTTTAAAAAAAAATTTGAAAATCGAACTTGCGTTTTCGTTTTTGTTTTCGGTTTAAGTTTCGTTTTTAAAATTACGTGATAGGACAATCCGAATGCGTGTTTACTTTTGCCCTAACACTTCAGGTTTTCGAGAAAAATGGATAAATAGACCAAAAATGCTATTCGAGACTTATGGATGGTTGTAAAAACGTTTACCACATTATTAAACCCCTCTCATCTATTATAAAGCTAATTTATATACACCTGAGAGTGATGACCACTAATAAGGATTGGTTACAAGGGATTGTTTGTAGCTGGTCATCAGTGGTCATCACTCTCAGGTGTACCAAAGACATTTTCTGAATTAGACTTGAAGGTTAAAAAAAGTTTTGGGGCTAGTGAATATAAGCGAAAGTAATATGGTTTGAATATCCTAATAAGGGTTGGTTACAAGGGATTGATTGTAGACTGTCATGAGTGGGAATCACTTTCAGGTGTAGCAGAGACATTCTTTAGGTCAGATACAAGAGTTTAAAAAATTTTTGGAGCTAGTGAATTAAAGCAAAAGTGATATGGCTTCAATATCCTAATAATGGTAGGTTACAAGGGGTTCATTGTAGTTCGTCATCAGTGGTCATCACTCATAGCTGTACCAAAGACATTTTTTAGGTCTGATATACGTTTTAAAAAATTTTTGGGGCTTATGAATCTGAGCAAAACTGCTATGGCTTGAATGTCCTAATAAGGGTTGGTTACAAGGGGTCGATTGTATATTATTATTACACTATAAGATAAATTAAACCCAAAGAAGTGGTTTGTAAAAACAATAAAAATTACTATACCTTTTTTAAAGACAACTAGTAAAATACAATATACTCGATTAGTTTTCCGTACATTTTAGAAATTAAACTATAGTAATAATAAATAAAACAAATCGATGAATAATATTAATCGAATAAGGAGGGCTGCCAGTGGACTTGCAGATTAAAAATACACTTAGAAAATATACCTCTAGCCAATTTCTAGTTTAAGGGACTCTGAACAAAACACACAAGATACCGGGGATCACAACCAAACTTCAAGGTTAACAGTAGCATTTAATCTGCTAATAATAAACAAAGAGCTTTGCAGGTGCTATATTAACTACCTCCCTCTGCTAAATTTAATCAAAAATTGGTTATATTTAGTCAACTTATTTTCTCAGTATAGTAAAAAAAAGACTTTTTAATTTAAAAAGTGAGTAAATGATGAGTTTTTAAAATAAATAAGTCAGTAAATAGCAGGGATGCGTACGAAAGTATTGTTATGGTTCTGTTCCGGGCGCCAGGCACATAACGAAAGTAGGTAGGGATAATGTTTACGTGCTGCGGCACGTAACAAAAGTCGATGAGCAATCGGTTTTGTATACAAACACGAAACGAAAACTCAAGAGACTTTTGTTTTGGGCTGCGGCACGCAACGAAAATCCAAGAGACTTTCGTTCCGGGCCCAGACACGAAACGAAACGAAACGAAAATACTTTCGTTCTAGGCCAAGTAATGAAACGAAAGACACAGAAGGAAACTTTGTATCGCCTCGAGATAGCGCATTATATTTTTGTTTTGAACTTAATGAAATAGGAAAGAAATACAAAATATTAATTGTTAAATTACAATTTAATCAATTGTTGAAATTAATTATTTTGTTTATTTAATTGTTTTCTTTAACATCTATTTCATTAAATACGAAAATAAAACTGACTATGCTAGAATCGTAATAACTATTTGATTTATATTCATTTTTTAAAAATAAGTTTCACGTACATTTTTGGTTATAATTTTTAATTATTTAAACACATTATTAAAAAAATGTCTTAAAAAATGAGAGTACGCGCGCGTGAACGTTGGATTTGTGAATTGACAATGCGAAAATATTTATTACTTCATTATAAGAAATTGATTTATTTTCGTGGATCATTGAACCACCACTTTATCTCCAAATACGAATATAAGTAATAAATGTAAACAGACATGTTTTTAGTGAAATGATAAGTAATCAAATGTGTAGAGTATTGTGTACGTGAGGTTACTGAAAGATTTTTCTTAATTAAACCTTGCTTTCTCTATAATCACCTATTTTGCTCTCTTTATACGAAAATAACTATTTAAAAGAAGCTGTATTTTTTTTATAAAGTTGTTATAATTAATACTTTATGAATGAAATTAAAAACTATTGATTTAAAAAGTGTATAAAATGAAAAAAATTATGAAAATTTAGCATCAACTACATTTTTTTGCCAGTTATATTTTATTCATACAAACGTTATAAACAGTTAATTATTATTTGTCTATAACTATTTTTTTTAAACCAGGGTTACCACAGTCCAGGAAACTGAAATGGGTCAGGGAAAAGTCAGGGATTTTTATCAAAAGTACTGGAAAAATGCAAATAGACTCTAAAGAAAAATTATATTTTTCTGAAAATAATTAATGTTTGCAATTTAAAAAATAATTATCTTTTACACTCAGAAAAAAAATATATTAACTCACAGACTACTAAGTTTTTTATTTGAATAAAATAAATTTTTATTTGAATCGTATAAATTTGTATTTGTGTTAAATAAAATTTTTTATTTGAAACAAATAGAAAGTTAGTTGGCTGTGAGACAAATATATTTTTATTCGGCACAAATAACTTATCTGTGTGTCAAATATATCACTTCTCTGGGTGTAGAATTTTATATTTAATATATGAAATTCTATAACTGAGAAAACCGGAAAATATCCGGGATTTTAAATTAATCGAGAAAAACCGGAAACCAGCCGGGAATTTTACACCCAGAGAAGAGATATATTTGACACAAAGATAAGTTATTTGTGACAAATGAAAATATTTTTCTCTTATAGCCAACTAACTTTTTATTTGTGTCAGATAAAAAAATGTATTTGAATCAAATAAAAATTTATTTGATACAAATAAAAATGTATTCGATTCAAATAAAAATTTATTTCATTGAAATAAAAAATTTAGTAGGTTGTGAGTTAATAAATTTTTTTCTGATTGTACATCAAACCAGGAATTTTGTTATTATGCGTAAAACAAAGTTTATTAATATGTATTTTGTTTGATTTTATACCAAAATAAAACTATCTTCAATATTTTTATGTTGTAATTTCTAATACTAATTTAGTTTTTAAATAGTTTTTGCGATTTCATTATTTATTTTTATATTGAAAAATTATCTCATACTAAAAATTAAAGATTAGGAAACATTTCACTGTATTTTAATTTACTAGAATATGTCAATCAGTTATATTTTACTAATGTTTATTTTGATTTATTTAATTTTTGAAAAATCTAAAAATTAAAACAAATAATATGTGGTATTTTACATATAATAGTTTCTTTAAAAAATTAATTCTTTGTACAAAAAAAATGATTTTAAAGTAAACTAGACACATATAAATAACACAATGTCAGTCAACCGAAGATTTGTTTAAAAACAAATAATTAAAAAAATACGTAAAAAATGTTTGATAATTGTTTAAAAAAAATTTAATTAATTAACTTTATTCCATAAAAATATTCAATATAAAGTAAGATATACAACAAGTTATTAAAACCTATGTAACTACTTCTTTGATGTCCAGCGTAAAAATATAAAAACTTATATATTAAAAATAAAAGATTCTTCATATATAACGAACCTTTGAATGTTTTAATTCATTGTATCTTAAGCCATTTTTTATTATTATTGTAAAAAGATAAAAACTTTTAACTTTAAAATTAAAGATTCTGGATTTAAAGATGATTTTCAAGAGTAAACTTGTCAATAGAAAGACTGAGAGATTCTTATAGTTTTTATAATATACAGGTACTCTAAATTTGAATTAGCAGAAGCTATTTTTAAAAAGAAATAGATTAAAAGTTTAGTAAGTATCAAGTATACTGATTGGTTATATCTGAAAGATATACAAAAATTTTGAATTTATACACTCAGAGAAAAAATATATTAACTTCCAGCCATCTAACTTTTTTATTTAAATCAAATAATTTTTTTCATTTCAAACAAATAAAAAGTTAGTTGGCTGTGAGACAAAGATATTTTTTTTTTATACAAATAACTTATCTTTGTATCAAATATACCACTTTTCTGTGTGTAGAGTTATTTCAAAATCGTAACTAAATGTAAAACGCCAACCTTAAGAAGTTAATAGATAGATTTCACTTTGCTATACATATTCTAAAAAAATTATACTTTTTTGATGTGTCGGATGAAGATTTACTATAACTTTAAAGATCATCTTCAAATCCAGAATCGTTACTTTTGAAGGTTCAATTTTTTATATTTCTACAATGAAAATAGAAAGCGACTTAAGATTATAAGAGAGTAAAGTTGAAATAATTGCATATTTTTAAGAAAGGTCCATTTTTCAAAAATAAAAATACTTCCTAGACAAAAATTATAAAATGTAACAAATTTGTTATATTTTGTACAGAAACTTCAATAACTTGTTTCACAACTTATTTTCTATAAATGATTACTTTTATTTTTAAAATTGATGCGATTTTGATTTATAATAGCCCAATTTCTTCAGAATTCGATTATCTATAAATTAACGGATGTAGATTTTTAAAAAACTGCACCGTCTTTCAAAGATGATACTTTGTTTAACAAATGAAGTGCAATTTTTTTAAAACAAATAATCATATATCAAAAACGGTGCAGTTTTTTAAAAATTACCTTAAGTTAATTTATAGATAATCGAATTCTGAAGAAAATGAGCTATTATAAATCAAAATCGCATCAATTTTTAAAATTTGTAAAGAAGCGATGTAAGAGAACAGTTTGATTCCATAAAAATGTGTATAAACAATTTTTAACATTACAAATTTTTTTCCCTAAAAAATGACAATTCCCCTTCTCAAAAATATAGTTTTCAAAAAGTTTTAATTCCTTTGAAGGACACTGGAACTTTTTTTCTGATACCTTGTATTCAACCGAGAGATATACCTTAAGTTGGACACAAAAACATAATGCGATATATCGAGAAGATACAGTCGAAATCATACATGGCTTATCTCGTCAACGCTTGTCTTATACACGTAAAGATTTAGACTGTACAAAGTTCCCTTCTGTGTCTTTCGTTTCATTACTTGGCCAAGAACGAAAGTATTTTCGTTTCGTTTCGTGTCTAGGCCCGGAACGAAAGTCGACTTTCGTTCCGTTACATGGCCCGGAACAAAAGTCGACTTTCGTTGCGTGCCGCAGCCCAAAACAAAAGTCTCTTGAGTTTTCGTTTCGTGTTTGTATACAAAACCGATTGCTCATCGACTTTTGTTACGTGCCGCGGCACGTAAACATTATCCCTACCTACTTTCGTTATGTGCCTGGCGCCCGAAACAGAACGAAAATCATTTGCCGTTTCGTTCTGTTTTCGTACGCATCCCTGGAATTTCCTGCTCCAACCCTTAACACCTAAACAAACATTTAACTAAAACTTACACCGTGACTTTTTTTTAAGCAGAAACATTTTTATTCATTAAGATTTTTTAATAGCCTAAAATTTCTATTTTCGGCTCCAACCCTTAAGTCAATAACTACACTTATTAAAAAGGTCAAAGTAATAAATAAGAAAAGGGCTAAAAATTGAATTTTTCAATTTATACATTTTCACAAAAAAATTTTATTCACTATCAAAAAGTCACAAAAGCTAAATCAATTTCAGCCAAAATGATTTTAGTTAATCATTAAGTACCCTCAGCTAACTATTTTCTTGTACCAATGACTTCACACATTTCATCAAGCATAAATTATTCTAAGAATCAAACATAGTACGACTATTTCTAGATTTGAGAAAATTTTATATCAATCCAAATATGCATTCTTGGATCCACAGATAAATTTACATTCATTCCGTTTTTTCTGCAGCCAGGAACTTCCGGCTCTGGAAATTAACCCACCGAGAATTTCCTGCTCCAACTCTTAACACCTAAACAAACATTTAACTAAAACTTACACCGTGACTTTTTTTTAAGCAGAAACATTTTTATTCATTAAGATTTTTTAATAGCCTAAAATTACTATTTTCGGCTCCAACCCTTAAGTCAATAACTACCCTTATTCGAAAAATTCAAATTGCCATATTTCGTAAAACAAGCAATGTCATACTTTTATCAACTTTTCAAAGTCTAGGAATTTTCGGCTCTCGAAATTCACCCTTGCAGAATTTTCGGCTCCAACCCTTAACTCAATAACTACCCTTATTCGAAAAATTCAAATTGCCATATTTCGTAAATCAAGCAATGTCATACTTTTATCAACTTTTCAAAGTCTAGGAATTTTCGGCTCTCGAAATTCACCCTTGCAGAATTTTCGGCTCCAACCCTTAACTCAATAACTACCCTTATTCGAAAAAATCAAATTGCCATATTTCGTAAAACAAGCAATGTCATACTTTTATCAACTTTTCAAAGTCTAGGAATTTTCGGCTCTCGAAATTCACCCTTGCAGAATTTTCGGCTCCAACCCTTAACTCAATAACTACCCTTATTCGAAAAATTCAAATTGCCATATTTCGTAAAACAAGCAATGTCATACTTTTATCAACTTTTCAAAGTTTAGGAATTTTCGGCTCTCGAAATTCACCCTTGCAGAATTTTCGGCTCCAACCCTTCACTCAATAACTACCCTTATTCGAAAAATTCAAATTGTTATATTTCGTAAATCTAGCAATGTCTAACTTTTATCAACTTATTAAAGTCTAGCAATTTTAGGCTCTCGAAATTCACCCTTGCAGAATTTTCGGCTCCAACCCTTAAATCAATAACTACCCTTATTCGAAAAATTCAAATTGCCATATTTCGTAAATCAAGCAATGTCTAACTTTTATCAACTTTTCAAAGTCTAGGAATTTTAGGCTCTCGAAATTCACCGAGCAATTAAAAATAAAAATTCCCTTTAGAGTTCTGTTAATATGTCACTTTTGATTATAGTGCACTATTTTTTAAAAATAATTTCCGTTTTATTACATTCGCTATTTTCAGCTTGAAAACACAAACTGCTGACTCGTAATCAGCGACCCAAATCCCAAAAAGCCTTAAATCTAAATTTTATTTTAAATAGACTAATGTTTTTAAATTAATGTCAGTCTTATTGGATACGCCATTTTAAGTTTTGGAAATCTGACTTTAGATTCGTAATCAGCGCTATTTGAGCACGCGCGGGTATTTAAGATGTATTTTTGACAAAAGTGTTTAGAGTTCCACTCTGATTTTAACATATCTTATGAGAAAAAAGTCAAGCTTACCATTGAGATACATTACAATGTTTTTTAAAAAAATCCGATTTCGAGCTATAATCAAATTAACAAATTGACCTTGAGTTTCAAGGTCAAATTTTCATATTCCAAAAGACATTTATTATAATCAAATAGCCTGTAAAAAAAGCTTTAAAAATCACTATATAAATGTTAAGTTTTATGCAATCTACTTAGAAATATAATGAATTGAAAAAACTACATTTTAAAAAAATTCAAAATCTTAAAACTGCGTAACTCAAAAACTATTTCATAGAATTTAAAAATATTTGGTATTTACACTTCCACTAACAATGGAAACACATTAGCCAATTTTGAATCAATTCTATTTTACGACCGGGACAGTTCAGGAATTTTGCCCCATATGTATTGTTCATCGTATTATTCAAACAAGGGTAGTTTTGCAGTTAAGGGCTAAAGCAAAAAAACCTGTAATGTTGAATTTCTAGAGCCCAAAATTCCTAGACTTTAAAAAGTTGATAAAAGTATGGCATTGCTTGTTTTACGAAATATGGCCATTTGAATTTTTCGAATAAGGGTAGTTATTGAGTTAAGGGTTGGAGCCGAAAATTCTGCAAGGGTGAATTTCGAGAGCCGAAAATTCCTAGACTTTGAAAAGTTGATAAAAGTATGACATTGCTTGATTTACGAAATATGGCAATTTGAATTTTTCGAATAAGGGTAGTTATTGAGTTAAGGGTTGGAGCCGAAAATTCTGCAAGGGTGAATTTCGAGAGCCGAAAATTCCTAGACTTTGAAAAGTTGATAAAAGTATGACATTGCTTGTTTTACGAAATATGGCAATTTGAATTTTTCGAATATGGGTAGTTATTGACTTAAGGGTTGGAGCCGAAAATAGTAATTTTAGGCTATTAAAAAATCTTAATGAATAAAAATGTTTCTGCTTAAAAAAAAGTCACGGTGTAAGTTTTAGTTAAATGTTTGTTTAGGTGTTAAGGGTTGGAGCAGGAAATTCTCGGTGGGTTAATTTCCAGAGCCGGAAGTTCCTGGCTGCAGAAAAAACGGAATGAATGTAAATTTATCTGTGGATCCAAGAATGCATATTTGGATTGATATAAAATTTTCTCAAATCTAGAAATAGTCGTACTATGTTTGATTCTTAGAATAATTTATGCTTGATGAAATGTGTGAAGTCATTGGTACAAGAAAATAGTTAGCTGAGGGTATTTAATGATTAACTAAAATCATTTTGGCTGAAATTGATTTAGCTTTTGTGACTTTTTGATAGTGAATAAAATTTTTTTGTGAAAATGTATAAATTGAAAAATTCAATTTTTAGCCCTTTTCTTATTTATTACTTTGACCTTTTTTTAATTTTTGAGATAGAAAGAAGGTTTTAAGGGAAACTTGTAGCCGTTGTGGAGCCGAAAATGTTGACTATAATAAAATGTTGGAATGTAAGTTTTTTAAGGGTTTTCTGCAGTGGTGCTGCTATCTATGAGCAAAGCTGACAGCACCAGTGCATATTTTTTATTAAATTACATTAGTTTTGGTTCGGAATTGGGTAGATTTGGAGCCTTAAATATCGTGAACATAATTCTAGACTAAAAATTAAAAAATTATAATTTTGGCCCTTTGCCCTTTTTTTATTACTTTGTCCCTTTTTTAATTTTTGAGATAGAAAGAAGGTTTTAAGGGAAACTTGTAGCCGTTGTGGAGCCGAAAATGTTGACTATAATAAAATGTTGGAATGTAGGTTTTTTAAGGGTTTTCTGCAATGGTGCTGCTATCTATGAGTAAAGCTGACAGCACCAGTGCATATCCTATTCTAAAAAAGGCATGAAAGTAGGAGGAATCCATTTTAAGTCGAATATCGAAAATCTCGAAAAAACTCGAATGAAAGTTCAAGCATGGGAATAGAAAATTGTAATAGAAAGGCATTTCGAGTGCATATAAATCATAACAAGTAGATGGAGCTGTAGTCGAATAAAAGGTTTCTGCTTATGATTGGTTGGCACATTATATGACGTCATAATTCTGGGAGAATTTAAAAATATGCGATGTAATTTGCAAATTAATATAAGTTAAAGGAATATAAATAACATAAAGTTAATTGATTATTTTATATTTACAAAAAAATACACAGCTAAGTACCTAATAATTTTTAAATTATTTATAAATTTTAAAAAGAAAAATTCGAGTTAATTATTTATTTTTTTACAAAAAATTTTTCAATTTTCTAATTAAATCAATATTTAACTTTAAAAGAAATCAAGGTGTTAATAATTAAAGTTAATGGAATAAATTAAAGGTAATTAAAACACAGCTAAGTAATAATTTTAAAAAAGAAAAATTAGAGGTAAGTAATTTTTTTTTTCAAACAAATTTTTTAATTTTCAAATTAAATTAATACCAACCTTTAAAAGAAATCAAAGTGTTAATTAAGTAAAATAAGTTAATTATTTTATATTTGTAAAAATTACCCAGTTAAGTAGTAATTTTAAAATTATTTATAAATTTAAAAAAAAAAGAAAAATCAAGGTGTTACCTAATTAATTAAAGTTAATAACTTATATTTATAAACAAATACAAAGTTAAAGTAGGTACCTAATACAAAATTTAAATTATTTATAAATGTTAAAAAATAAAAATACAGTTAATTAGTTAGTTATTTTTTATTAACAAACAAATGCAAAGTTAACAATAATTTTTAAATTAATTTTTAACTTTGAAACAGAAAATTAGAGTTAATTAATTATCTTTTACAAATGTAAACTTGACGTCATAATTCTGGGAAGATTTAAGAAACACATACGTAAGCGATTTAGTTTTGAAATTAAATAATATAAAATTTAAAAAGAAATTAAAGAGTTAATTAATTACTTTATTTTTACAAATACAAACTTGATGTCGTAATCATTTTAATTTATTTCTACATTTTAAAAAAGCAAATTAAAGAGTTACTTTATTAATTGTTTTTTTTTACAAACAAATGTTAACTTGAATTTATGTGAATTTTAGGTCAATTATAGACTTTATATTGGTCAAATCGATTCGTTTTGAAATAAGGTATATAATTCTTTCATTTGTTAAGTTGTATTTTTACTGCAAAAAACTATATTTTCTGGTGAAAAAAGATGCTCAAAAAAGTTGATTAGGTTTTTTCAAAAATCCCTGTGTCCAAATTTCGATATTTATGAGCTTAATTCGTAATCTAAATTTTCTTAAAATCAGTTTAGATGTTTTCGAGATATCCCAGCGACAAAAAGTGACCACACACTGCATCCGGACTTTTTCTTAAAAATGAAAATTTAGAATTTTTGAATAAATATAAATCGATTTAGACTATTTTTGAACAACCGAAAATCTTTAAGATCTTAAAGTTTCTTTTATGAGTAGGAAGTAAAAAGAAATAAATGTGTAGCGAAGGATTAAAAACCTAAAAAATTTAAATAAATGTAAATGTAATTTATATTGCGGTAAATAATTAATAATTGAAGGAAATAATTGAAAAAACTGAACTAGAAACATTTAATTTAAAGAAAATAATTGCAAATTGAAAAATTAAGAATATTTTATTATTATAATTATTACTATTATTATAGGAATAATCGTTAGAAATAACTGCCCCTTTTACAACTGGATTAAAAATCAAAACATAATAAAAATTAAAGAAAATAATTGAACAATTACATTAAAATTAAAGAAACTTAATGATAATCGAAAAAAATAATAGAAACAATGCGATATTTTTTTTAATATTAAAGCAAATAATTTAAAATTGAAAAGTAGAATTTAAATTTGTAAAAAAATAACTGAGAATTGAAGAGAATAGTTCTACAATTGAATAATTGAATTGAAAATTTAAAACAATTTTTATGAGTGAAAAAAATAATTGAAAATTCAAGAAAATATTTGATAATCAAAAGAAAAATTACAATATGACCAAAATAATTATTATGAAAAAAAATAATTATCAAATGGAAAAAAAATCAAAAAATGGTGAGAATAATCAGCATTCGAAAAAACAAAATTTTAATTAATAAATAATCATAAAATTGAAGGAGAATAATAAATTGTCAATTGGAAATGGTAGAATTGTATCGAAATTTCAAGAAAATAATTGATAAATGAGAAAATTGAAATTTTAAAAAAATTGTCGATAATTGAAAAAAAAATTACAAAATGATTAAAATAATTAAACATTAAAGAGAATAATTAATAAATGAGGAAAATAATTGACAATCGAAAGAAAAATTCGAAAACTGGCAAAAATAATCGACAACAGAACGAATTACTTTTAAAAAATTAAAGAATAATTATAAAATTTAAAGAGAATAATCCCTGTCGAAAACTCTTTAAAATTATAAAGAAAATATAGATTTATTTATTAATGAAATTAAAATTATTTGATCTGATATTTAAAATTTTTAATTATCAGGGTGGGGGGTATGGTATTTAATTTTTTTTGGAAATTTTTTTTTTTATTTTTTTAAGTGAATGCACAATATTTTAAGAATATTGTGTCAACATTTTAAGTTGATCGGAGCAAAATTGTAGAAGTTACGAGTATTTGAGTGACCGTTCCTCGGAACCGTTTCTATGCCGCGCTCGTGCTGAGCAGAAGCAAAAGTCGACAAAAGTTTAAATTTCCTTTCGTTCGCGTTCGTTGTTTTTTAGTATTTTAAATTGTAATGTATCTGGACGAAAGAACTTTACCCTATGGATCTGGCATTGACGACTCTGAGTGAGCTTTACAGAATTATTGAATTTTATTTTGAATTTCTTAGTGTGTAAAACTTTAAAGCTCTCTACTGAAAAGTGCCATTTTTTAAGTCGGTGCGCAACATAACTAAAAATCTACTGAACCAATCGTTTTTAAATTTTCCACAATACTTCTTCGCATAATTCCCCAGGTAATTTCGAGGTTTTTTTGTTTTTTTTAAATAATTGTTCATTTTACAATAACGAATATGTCGGTTTTTTGGTCGAAAATCGGTTTTTTGACTTCAAAGTGCTACCAAAAATTCAAAACTTAAAAAAAAACAAAAATCCCCTCGATGTTACCTGGAAGAACATCTCCTTTAACAAATGCATTTCGATTTTTTTGTTTCTGATGATTCTGTTGCGAGTTACGCTGCGCACCGCAAGACAACTTTTTTTCGAAGCGCATCAGGAAATTTACATTCACTCGCTCAATTTTAAATACTTTTGAATGAGAATTTACCCAAAAATTGTTCGAATGTTGCTTTATTGTATGGAAATTGATTTAATAAACTGATACACTCTGCATCGCCAGAAACAATTCATAAAAACATGCCTTCTTTACCGTATTAAGCCCTATAAGCAAATTGAATACGGGTACGGGACGAAAGCATGAGACAGAAAAGGACAGAAACAGTCTGTGTCCTTTTTTATCTCATGCCCTGCTCCCGTAACCGTATTCATTGTGCTTTGGGCTATAACCATACCCCCCCCCCCCTTAATCAATTTAAAAAGCATTTTTTAAAAAATATCTGATTTAAAACAAAAAATATCTTAGTTCAAAACTTCAGATGTAAATAGACAAAAATGAATGAAAGGAATGACAGAACGTGAGGATTATCATTATTATAGATTTGTAAAATATGAAAAAAAATTGATTTTTGATAAAATTTCTAATAACTTTTAGACCCACAAGGAAATTCCCGGTTTAATAACAAATTTCCCGGTGATTTTCCGGTTTTTTCCGGCTTCCCGGTCAAGTGACCATACCCTGTTTGTTTATTAGAACCAATCAGGAATTTAAATAGTAATAAAATCTTGACCTTTTAATTATGATTCCTTCAAGAAAAAATTCCCTGACTTTTCAAGATGTTTTTAGAAAATCCCTGATTTTTTCCGGACTTTTCCCTGACCTGCGACCACCCTGTAATATATTTATACTTCTCAAAATCTAAGATAACCTCCCGGTACTTCGTAGAATGAAACAATGCACTAATTTTGATTAATATTCTATTACCTAACAGTTTCAACCCACTTCGCCTTAAAATGTAAAATAATTAAGCACTAATTTTTATTAATACTATAAGCAATTGAACGCTGTATTCGAAATAAATGCGCTTAACCATATTTTCCGTCATTACTTAAAAAAGTATACTTTGAATTTTCGCCCCAAGACTACGCGACCAGAATCTTGTGCGCAACTAATAAATGTTTTTAGAAATTGCAATATCTTTTAAATTAACAATTTCCAAACAATAAAATGTAGTTTCCAATCATTTCCAAACGATTTGGAAATCGTTTGATTTCCATGATGCGAAGTTGGTACTGTACTTTTTTAAAATTTCTATACTTTTTTAAGTTTGGATTTCCAATCAATCAAACAATTTAGTTTCCAATTATTTCAAAATAATTTTCAAATGATTCAAAAAAAAAAAAAAAAAAAGATTGTAATTTTTATGGTTTAGTGCTAACTTTACAGAGGTAAACTTTTTAAGGTGATGTCAGATGCACAGGCAGATTAGAGGATCAGTGAAATAGCATAGACGAATCAGATAGTTGCACATTGAAAACCATTTTCTGATTGGTTTACTCTTTTCTCCTGATTCGCTAATCCTTCAAAACTGACTTTAACCTTCATAGACCTTTTCATTTAACTTTTCTGTCTTCTTCTAATGCATGTACCATTGCATAAGCTGGAGAAAGACAAGAACTAAAATGAAAAGGTCTATAGTGTTATTAACACTTGATGACAATGGACAATATATAAATTTGCCTGTCATCATAATAATAATAGCCTAACGCACAATGAATCGTAATCGCTAATCCTTAATCGTAAGAATGAGAGGAAACAGGACAGACATATATCTCGGTCCTGCTTCCTCTCATTCTTACGATTAAGGATTAGCGATTACGATTCGTTGTGCTTTAGGCTAATAATATAAAAAATTTATTCATTTAAGCATTTATCCAATCAGATTGTAAATTAACAAAAATAGAAATAGGATAGTGCATTCAAATCAACGATGACGGCCGCTGGCGGCCGTCTGAGGCGCTAGTTTTATATTAAATTACATTAGTTTTGGTTCGGAATTGGGTAGATTTGGAGCCTTAAATATCGTGAACATAATTCTAGATTAAAAATTAAAAAATTATAATTTTGGCCCTTTACCCTTTTTGAACCTTCTTGTCCCTTTTTTAATTTTCATGATAGGAAGAAGGTTTCAAGGGATACTTGGAGCCCTAATTGAGCCGAAAATTTTTAGGATATAAAAAGTTGGTATATGTGTTTTTTTAAGTGTTTTCTGGAGTGGTGCTGCTAGCTTTAAGTAAAGCTGACAGCACCATGCATATTTTTTAAAAAATAGGGAGCCGAAAATTTCGGTTTGTGGCATTAAATTAGCCCTAAATGAGCCCTTAATTTTGATGTTGGTCTCATCATGATCCGATGTTTTGGTGCTGTCAGGTTTACGTAGCTTTTTTTTAAGTTCTAAGGATTTTAAGTTTAAAGGTCGGAAACTTCGTTTCTACAAAATTTAGGGGAAAAATTTTGTAAATGTTGGAACTTTATAAGTAATTAAGATAATTTATTTTTTCTTGTTGCATGTGAAAGGGGTTTTGTTCGTATTTACAAATCCATTGAAAAATTTTAAAAATATTAAAAATAACAAAATAGCGGTCTTTTTACTAAAAAACTTAAAATGGAATTTATTCAAAAACCCCACCTTTTTTTTGCTCAAAACTTTTTTGGGAATTGTGGTCATAGAGAGGAATATTTTTCATAACAATCTTATGATTAAACATTTTAAACAATCTAACTTGTGCCCGATTATGGTACAAAAGAAAAAAAATTTTTTTATTTTTTTTAGAAAAACATTTTTCTCAAGAAATATACTAGACATGAAAAAATTTCTCTAATAAAAGTTGTTTGTCTATAAAAAATTTAAAATAATGTCTTTTGTTTTTTTTTTTATAATTTGCGTTTTTTCAGTGAGTTTTTAAAAAAAATCGATTAAACTCTCTACCGTTAAACTCTTTTAAACAATAAAAAAAAATAATGACATTATTATGCAAAAATAATGTAACCATTGCCTTTTTTTTAATGAAAAAATATTGTTACCGACATTAAAAACGCAACAAATGTGAGCTTTTAATCAATTCTTTTCATAATTGACTGAAAAAACGTAAAATAGAGAAAAATGACAAAAGACATTATTTTAGATTTTTTAAAGACAAATAACTTTTATTCAAGAAATATTTTCATATCTCGTGTATTTCTTAAAAAATCGAGCCTGACAGATCGATAAAGAATTTATTTACGAAGAAATTAAAAAAAAAATTAATTTTGGTCAAGAATTGTGACCTGTAGAGTGATTTGAAACGAAAAAGTGCATTTTTCGCCACTGTGCGTCAGTAACTTTGTTGCTACGAAAATTATAAATTTTTAAGTTGCATGTCTGAAAAGAATATTAAATGAATTAGATAGAAATTAGACAATTAAAAATTAAGTAATTTGTAAATCGTAGGTATTTTGAGCATGTGTTTTAGCAGAATTTTTTAAATTTTATAAAGATTGAAATATTGGAAAAGGAAATTTTTAAAGTTCATCCACTAATTTGTAGGTTTTGTTTATGATTTGAGATGTTTTACATGTATTATTAGACATCCAAAGAATTGAAAAGTTTTTTTGATTGAAATCATGATTTTAATGAAAATTCCCCAATGATTTAAATCATGATTTCTATCAAAGTGATTTAAATCCATAACAACCCTGCTTTATAAATAGAAAATTTTTAAATTTAATAATTTCTAAAGGAAGCAAAACACTTTCCCTAAATTTTAATAGCAAGAAAGTTATATTAATATATCAAAATATATATAAAACCTCAAATTTTTAAGAGCTCCCAAAAAAAAGTTATATTAAAAAAATCATCAAAGTTTTCCTAAGTAGAAATTTTTCAAATCATTTTATTATTTTAAAGAAATAATATTGCAATATAATTTCCATTTATTCTAGGATTAAAATAATGGGATTTATATTTCTGGTAAGTTTTGATTTCTAAAGAAAAATAATTTTTTAATTATAACGTGTTTAATAAAAGTGCCACATTTAAGGTTACAAAATAACGTTAATAATAATTTTCAAATCCAATGTTAAACAACAACATTGAGTTTTGAAATCAGAATCAAAATTTCGCTACTTCTTATGTATTTATTAAACATTTGATTCAAGAGATATTTACAGAAAAACGCAAGTTTTTAATTAACGTACACTGCAAAAACATGGTGTCTTAAATTGGCCAAAAATGTCTTAAATTAAGATACTTTTGATGTCTAAGACAAGAAAAATGTCTTATTTTAAGATATTTTTGAACAATTTAAGACACCTGTTTTTGCAGTGTACCGTCAAGTTGGATTATTTTGTGCACAATACCACTCTTTTTTCACAATATGCTTTATTAAAATTCAGAATTCGAAGAAATAAAGAATTTATCTATTCAGTTATGTTGTAGACATCCTTCTAAAGGTGTCCTATCAGATAGCCGACAATCAAAGTTTGCTTATTTAAAAAGTTGTGTAATAGTATATTGTGCAACTAGGAAAAACAGTGAGTGATTTCGCGAGGGTGAGTTTGTAGCACGAGCCGAAGGCGAGGGATGCAAACACACGAGTCGATAATCACTTTTCTCCCGTGTTGCACATACTATGTTTTCTAACACACGTATACCGAAAGTATAAAAACATTTGCTGATAAAAATTAGTTAACATTCGCAGAGTGATAATCAACAGAAAATGCGCTTGGGCTTCTGTCCATTCCGCATGCGTCATTATCATAAAACACAATTCCGCATGCGTGATTCTCAAGAGACACTATTCCACATGCGTGATTATCATAAAACGCTATTTTGCATGCGTAATTGTCATAAAACTCTATTTCTCATAAGGATTTATTATGAAACACTTGTTTCCTTGTTAATGACGTTACCGGGAGAGATTGTACATTCCCTCCCTGATAATGATGTCACGGGGAGGGAATGTACATTCCCTCCCTGTCAATGACGTCATGAGGAAGAAATATAACATTCCCTCCCTGTCGCTGGGAAAGACTCACTTTCTGACCTCTTCACAGGTAAGAAAGATTGTACTTTCGGTGCGTGTGTTAGAAAAAAAATTTTTTTGAACGTTTCTGCTGTATGAAGTATTATTTCTAGATATTCTAGAGTACAATAAAGACAAAAAAAGTCAGAAATTTTTTTTCTAGGAATTGTTTAACTAATTTGAAAGTAAAACACTAAAGTTTCACAAAAATGTAGATTTACAAAAAAAGTTATTTCTTTAACAAAATTTTATTTAAAATAACTTCTATTACACTTCTTGAGTTATTTTAAGAGAAAAAGTTTCAAAATTAACTTGAAAGCATGTAATTATTAATCTTACTATTTTGAGGTTTATAAGGCACCATGAATAAAACTGAAATTTTATGCTTATTTCTCATCTTTTATAACAAAAATAAGACAAAAATGTTTCAAAACGAAATTCTAAAGTAATTTTTAGGGTTCCGTACCGTAAAACGGAACCCTATTAAAATCACTATGTGTGTCCGTTTTCGCACCCCCTCTAACTTCTAAACTATATGAGCTAGAGATTTCCAATTTGGTACACCTATTTAATTTCACCTTGGATTTACGAAAATGATATGGAAAACGCGATTCCACCTAATGAACATGCCGAAATCCAGCAAAAACCACTTTTTTTGCCCTAAAATACAAAAAAAGACCATGTCCCCCCCCCCCTAATCTTTTAAACTATTTGACTTAGAATGCTGCAATTTCGTACACGTATGTAAATTTACGTGTAGATTACAGGAAAATTATAGAGAACTTTCGTTAAGGCGGTCTTCATAATGTTTACTAGCTAAAAAGCACGATTTTTTGAAAAAAATTCGAAAAAATGACAATGCCCCCCCCCCTAAACTTCAAAACTATTTGACTTAGGATGCTGCAATTTGGTACATGTACGTAGAATTACGTGTAGATTACGGGAAAAATATATAGAAGTTTGTTAATGTTCGTCTTCCTAGAATGTACTATCCAAAATTCGTGTTTTTTTTTAAAAAAAAGTTTGAATAATAATTGGTTTACTCCTTATTTTTTAAAAACATATTTAAATAAACAGTACAAAAAGCTGGCGCAATGCCCCTACAATTGAGGGTTTCGTGGCTTTCTTTTAATCCCTACTAACCTCCCACTTACAAACAACCAGAAAAATTGTAAAAAACTACTCTCCTCTCTTTCTTAGTCTCTAATTCTGATTCTCTTGTATAATACATTATTTTTCCAAAACCATTCAGGTGTTTTCGTAATCATTCAGGTGCTTCCGTAACCATTCGGGTGTTTCCGTAATCATTCGAATGTTTCCGGAATCATTCGGGTGTTTCCGTATTGATTCGGGTGTTTCCGTAACCATTCGGGTGTTTCCGGAGTCATTCGGATGTTTCTGTCTCTTTCTTTTACTATCTCCCTCTCTCTCGCACACAACCTCAAATTGACAGCTATTGGCTGTGAACGACGGACGGATGGACGACAAAGTCTCACTATAAGGGTTTTGGTCCCGAATCACGAAACTCTAAAAACGGCCCTGGCCCTTCAGCTGCAAAATTTTTGGCTTATAGTGCTAAAAATTTGTACCAATAAAGTTTTATTTAGTGAATAATAAAAAATATTTTTAAAAATGGTTTCTTGGTTGATTCTTGCGTAACTGCTCGATTTCAAGATAAGTTTTGGTAAAAAAAAAATTTTTTTATTCAATGTTTCTCTGCACTTTTTTTTCTTATTAGGGTGTAATATAAGTATATTTTAAACGATTTTACTACAACTATATTTATACGAAAATAATAGCAAATTTTTGAAAATTGGCTGCTATGTGGAGCTGAACCGCATATTTTTATTGCAAATATAGTGTACAAAATAAAAATTTCATTTTTAATTTTTTTCTAAAACGAAAATAAATAATAAATTATTTTATATTCTGTGGGGCGGTTAGTGAACGAACGACACTGATTTATTACTTAAATTTAACAATAAAAAATTTATTCAAAAGTTAGAGAATTTAAAAAAATGGGTTCTCAGAACGATTCTCAATATTTCGCGCGGAAGAATACCTTTCGGGAGCCGGGCGACTCAAGACTGACTCACGCTTGCAACGGCAATTGCAAGCTAGACGAAAATGCTAGAAATTAGAAAAAGATAGATTTTCAAAGTAATAAGTTGAAGAGAGAAAGATAATTTAACCAGGATCGGTTTTTAATGCACTCTCGGCTGAATTTTATGATAGGGCAGCTGGAGGCGCCGCGCGAACCTTGGCAAGGGATTAAGATATTGCCAGGTTAGAATTGACAAAGTTTAGAAAATAAGAAATATTAGAAATTGTAGAAAATATTTAAAATGTACAATTTGAACAGAAATATTGAGGAAGGTTCTGAGGAAAAGTTTTACATGAAAAATATAAGAAATTACAAGTAAATATGTGTGAGTGTAAATGTAGCATAATAATGTATGTGTTAGAGTGTTGTTTGTGAATTGTGTGAAATGAAAACATTGAGAATCAGATTCAAAGTAATTAATTATTATAACAAATATTGAAAAGTAAAATATTTACTGAATTGTCAACTTGTCTGAAAATAAATTCAATACTGGCACAAAACTAACACAACACAAATCACATCTAGAACCAGTACTGGCACGGTACTAAAATTGCACAAGAAACAATGTTTTCCCAGTGCTGGCACAATACCACCACAGTGCCCCCCTGCTAGTGGTTAACGATTAAGAAAAACCACCTTGCAGACGGTCAGGGAACCGTACTCTTCTGCCGGATCTCGTTGATGAAGGTACCAAGCTCTTATCTGGTACCAAGGTTGGTGGTTGTTGTAACTGCTGCGACGGAGCATCCTCCTGGATGCTGGTATCTGCTGCTGGGCTCTCGATGGTCTCTGGATCGTCACTCATGATGTAAGCTGGTTTCAAGCGGTCAATGGAAACAGTAGTGTCTTTGCCATTGACGTGAACAACAAAGGTCTTGTCTGACCTTCGGATGACCTTGAAGGGACCGTCGTGTGGCTGTTGAAGTGGTTGCCTTGGAGCGTCATGCCTGACGAGAACTTGATCAGTTGTAGCGAGGTCTTTGAAGACAAAAGTCTTCCGTGATGCATGATTTGATCCTGGAACAGGATTCAAACTTCTCAAGTGTTGTCGAAGGACATCGACAAAGTTGGCTGGATCACATGTTTCATTGCTGGTACCAGTGGTACCAAGAAATTCTCCAGGAAGTCGGAGAGGTTGTCCCTAGAGTAAATCAGCTGCCGTTGCTTTAAGATCCTCTTTCCAGGCCGCTCTGATTCCTAGAAGCACCGTTGGTAGGGCTTCAGTCCAGCGGTTGCTTTGATGGCACATGATGGCTGCTTTCATCTGACGATGAAACCGTTCTACCATTCCATTGGCGGATGGATGATAAGCAGTTGTTCGCAGGTGAGTCGTACCTAACAAACGATTTAACTGTTTGAAGAGATGCGACTCGAATTGTCGACCTTGATCTGTGGTGATCCTGAGAGGAGTTCCAAATCGTGAAATCCAGTTATTAAAGAATACTCTAGTAACTGTATCTGCTTCCTGGTTTTCCATGGGTACTGCTTCCGGCCATCGAGAGTAGCGATCGACCATTGTTAAGCAGTAACGATGACCTTCCGATGACGGCATGATGACGATGTCGAGATGAACATGTTCAAATCGAGTGGATGGTAGCACAAAACTTCCAACCGGTGATGACACGTGACGTGAAATTTTGGATTTTTGACACTGGATGCAACTTCGAGCCCAATTTCTGCAATCTATTGTTATCGAAGGCCATACGTAACGCTGGGTTACGAGCTTGACTGTCGATCTTATTCCAGGGTGAGAAAGTTGATGAACCATGTTGAAAGCAATTCTTCTGAATTTGGGAGTGATGAATGGACGTGCTGATCTGGTGGTAACATCGCAGAAAAGAGAGACTTGAGTTGCAGATATGTGCACCAACTTGAGCTGCAAGGAGGTATCACCTTCCAATATTCTCTTTAATTCCAAATCATCTCGTTGATCGGCTGCTAAGGCTTCGTAATCCAGTGTATTTTGGATCTCTTCAACACGTGATAATGCGTCAGCAACTATGTTATCCTCTCCAGAGATGTGGCGAATATCAGTTGTGAATTGACTGATAAAATCAAGATGGCGAAATTGGCGAGGTGAACACTGATCATTTTTCTTCTTGAAGGCATAGGTGATGGGCTTGTGATCGGTGTAGATGGTAAAAGATCTTCCTTCGATCATGTGCCTGAAATGCTTAACCGCTAAGTAGACGGCAAGCAACTCGCGATCATATGCGCCGTACTTGCATTCGGCTGGGCTCAGTTTCTTGGAAAAGAAACTTAAGGGTTGCCAGCTTCCAGTAACAAGCTGTTGCAGTGAAGCTCCAACCGCGTAGTCGGATGCATCGGTGAAGATTGCAAGCTGAGTCTGTGATTCTGGATGAGCAAGTAGTGTTGCTTCTGCGAGACTTTCCTTAGTTGTTTCGAACGCTGCAGTAGCCTCAGGAGTCCATATAACCGGCGTCTTTCCTTTCACGTTTCCTTGGAGTAGGTCGTTGAGTGGTGCTTGGGTATCAGCTGCTTTAGGAAGGAATCGTCTATAAAAGTTGATCATTCCTAGGAATAGTCGTAGCTGCTTCACCGTATCCGGGCGAGGAAATGTGCGAATAATTTCGACTTTCTCCGGCAGAGGTCTGGTCCGGCACTTGAAACACAATATCCTAGAAATTTAACTTCGGATTGGCCAAAGACACACTTGGTGGGATTGATGACAACTCCGAATTTCTGAAGACGTTCAAATAGGATTTTCAGATGTTCAAGATGTTCCTCAAGTGAAGATGATGCTATGAGGATGTCATCAATATACACAATAGCAAAAGTCAAGACCTTGTAAAACTTCATCCATTAATCGTTGGAAGGTTTGTGCAGCATTTCTCAAACCAAATGTCATAAATTTAAATTCGAAGAGACCGAAGGGTGTTGTAATGGCAGTCTTCGGTATGTCTTCCTCAGCAACCGGAATCTGGTTAGAGGCACGCACAAGATCAATTGTTGAGAAAATGATGTTACCACGCAAGGAGTGTGAAAAATCCTGGATGTGTCTCACGGGATACCCTGTCAGGGCAGGTTCTCGCGTTGAGAGCACGATAATCGCCACATGGTCTCCATTCATCGTCCTTTTACGGGACCATGTGCAGTGGTGATGACCATGGACTTTGAGATGGTCTAGCAATTCCCTGTTTGAGCATAGCCTCAAATTCCATTTGGCAGCCCGAAGTCTGTCCGGGGCAAGACGTCTTGGCTTCTGTGCAACTGGTGGTCCAGAGGTGGTAACAATGTAGTGAACGGTTGAATGCTGAACCGATCTCGATGTACCATCTGGTTTCGTTATTTCTGGAAATTGCTGGAGAAGGTCTAAAAATGGTGATGACCCGGCAACAGTCTTGATACATGGAACGTCACATTCAATCATCTCTCCGTCAGAGACAAGTTGAGTAGTTTGGTCCAGTAATCGTTGGTTCCGTAAATCCACAAGAAGTTCAAAATGTGAGAGAAAGTCCGCGCCGATAATGGGCTTGGATACGTCGGCCACGACGAATCTCCAAGGAAAATCACGACGTAATCCGAGATTTAAGGTAAAGAGAACAGTCCCGTAAGTTGCAATGATTGATCCGTTTGCCGCGAAAAGCTCGTAGGTTGACTTTGCGCGCGGTCCCGGAAGTTCCACTCGCGGAAAAACACATACATCCGCACCAGTGTCTACGAGAAACTTAAACTTGCTCGATTCGTCACGGATAAATAGTCGGCGCGATAGAAGGGTAGTAGTGCCGTCGGCCGACATTAACGACTGCTCTGCTCGTTTCCCGCGTTGGAATCAAATTTGCACGGTTTTTCACACTTCTTAGCATTGATGCCATATTTCCAGTGGTACCAACAATTGTCAAATTTTTGTTGACGACCACGAGAACGCGAACGCGCGCGATCGCGAGGACCTAGGCGCGCGCTGCCCGATCGCTGAGACACTTGGTTCACTTCGAGAGACGCGAACTTTTGAAGCACGAGCTGTAATGTCCATTCCATGCTGTCCATTCGAGCGTCAAATGTTGTTGCACTATTGTTGCTTGCAGTCACGGTAGTCTCTGCAACGTTGCAGAGGTTCCCGTAAGCTTCCGCTACTGAGTCGGCAATCTCCGCTAGTTTATCAAGCGTGAGATCTTTTTGAGCTGCAAGCATTGCTTGCATGTGTTTTGGTAAACGTCCAAGCCAAAGACCTTTTAATATATCTTCGGAACAATTTGTTCCAGCAAGATTCCGTAAATGTCGAAGAAATTGCGTTGGCTTCCTATCACCAATAGGTTCGTTCTCGAGTAATTTACGGGTATTTTGCTCTTGTGATGAGCCTAAGCGTTTTGTAAGCTCTGTTTTTAAAAGCTCATAAGTTCTTTCCCCTTTTGGTTTAAGCAACACGTCACGAATTTCAATGGCGTAACGCGGATCCATTGCACTTAAAGCATGCCCGAATTTTGTTGAATCTTGAGTTATTCCCGCCGCGTCAAAACTGGATTCTATAATAACAAAAACCACAATTCCGGATCTGTAGGCATAAATGCCGGCACTTTGAAAGAAACACGCTCTACGTTGTCAGGCATTTTGTTCAATTATTTCACTGAGACATTATAAGGAAATAACAGATATTTGTAACAAAATTGATTTTGTTAATAAGAAAGGTCGCTGTTTTTATAAGAAATTTCACTGTCACTGTTAATGCGTTATTAAAAAGTTGACAAAAGCAATAAAACAATCACTTTTCACTATTAAATAAACGAAGCGTCGTTTGCTTGAAAAGAGTCACTTTTTCACTGTAAATTATCCCACGTTTTTAACTCGGGGTCACCAATTTGTGGGGCGGTTAGTAAAAGAACGACACTGATTTATTACTTTTTTGTTTGAAAAGTGTCAATTTTTTTTGTTTTCCTTCGTAATTAAAGTAAAAATTGCCTGGTTTCACAGCAATTTTTTTTTTGCTTAACTAAAAGAGTAAAAATTACTTTTAACTCAAGTAAATCTTAAAGAGTTTTTCTTTTTCAGTGTATTTGAAGCTAAATTAATGTTGAAAATTTCCCATGCAAAACAATGACTTTAAATTTTTTAATATTTGGAAAAAGGTTAAGGCTGGGTTTATAGTTTAGAACATATGAATATTTTTTCTGTTTAGTTTATTTTGCACCACTTAATAATTACAGATTTTCAACCAATAATTATTATCTATATATGTTACCGGCAAAACCCGAAGTCCACACTGAAAAACTTTTGATTTTAATATCTGCTTTATTGCTTATTATTATGTACAATAAAATTTAAGAGTTTAGGGATAATCGAGATGTGGTTAAAGAAACTAATACACTGTTTAAGAAAAGACGTTTTAGATGCAACACTTGTCTTTTTGATAAAAAGTAGTAAAAGTGTTATATACTTCATAAGACACATAATTATATTACCTCTAAAGAATTTAAAAAAGATGAAAATAAAGAAATGCAAGAATTATAAAACGTGTGTTAGAAACTTAAAAGCATGGGGTGCGCGCGCAGTAAAAAGAAAAAGTGCAGTATTTGTTTGACAGGTCCGAGATACAGATGCAAGTTCGTCTTTGATATTTGTATAGTTACAGGTATTCTGTATCTTTATAGTGGTATTTGACGAAATCTGTGTAACGAACAACCTATACTATGATATATATATATTACGCACACTTTTAAGCCTTAACTACAAACATATATAACATTTCGATGACGTCGAATAATCGCGCGCGTAGCTATAGAAAAGAGTGTTTTAACTTTCCTTATATACTAACTAGCAAAAGTTTCATGTGGTTTGAGAAAAACCAACTCCCATTTTATCAAATTTAAGATAACATCAGATTTCTATATATGTAGATATACTTTTTAAAGTTTCATAATTGTAAATTGATTAAAATGTTTATTTACTTAGAAAATATTAAAAAACGTAATTGCATAAATACTTTAAAATCGAAAATAATAATTGATGTTATACTCTGAAACCTTTAAATTTCATTGAATTTGTTAAAGAGATCTAAAAACTACATTAAAAAACTGGATTAAATATCAAACACCCAAAATATTTGTTTATTTTTCGATTTTACAGAAATCAGAAAAAAACAAAAACACGTTTTACTCGAAACCATGAATATGTCGCTTGTGCTGTTTTACCTTTCAGCCACAGAATTTCATCGCGTTTTTCTTTTTTTCGCCGTCGATCACGTAATTCTCGTGTTCTTGTTTTAGATAGCCGTAAGTCTTCAACCTGTCGATTACATTTTTTTTCTCTGATGATAATTTAGACGAACTGACTAAAACCTGATCATCGGCGTCAACGAATTCTTTACAGCTTGACTTTAAATCTCGCAATGAAATAAAACAGAAAGGGCATGGATACATTGCGCTGGCGGTTTGTTGTCCGTTTATGGTTAATAATAGCTTAAGATCACATGCGAACTAAGAGGTTATCGTAGCTTTCTTTAATCTTAGGCACAATGCAAATCATAATAATTTTGTTTACACTAGTTAACGCAGCGCTTTTACCAGCCCTACCTCCTTCTAGATATTTTGATCTTTTGGCCGGTGTAGGAACGTAATCAGAGTCAACTTCATCTTCATCCCTAGTAAACAGTGACATTGAAATTTTGAAAAATCCCTGGCTTGATTCGGCCATAATTTTTATGCAATAATTGCCAACTAGATTACGATGATCTACGACGGCTTCTAGTAATTGTTCACAATCCGCATACACGATCGGCCTATTTTTTTTTGTGTTGACCCCTTCAACATCAAAATCGTGACTACCTTGTTTATAAATGTCTTTTAAAAGCTTACCTTTTGCAACCGCGTGATTTCTATAATTCTTGGGAATCGCATTTTTTCCAGCGTTACAACGAATGAAATTCTCAAAAATTCTCATTTTATTTGAAGGTAATCCCAAATTGTTTTGAAAATTATTCAACTTCTCAGTAGTGAAAACAGTTTCTTTACTTTCTTTGGGATTCAGAACGATTGTTGTATCATGTCGGCCGAAATTCTGCAGTTTCAATTTTTCGGGTTTTAATAACGTCGAAGATTCATTATTTTGACCTTTTTCTTCTTTTAAAATAGATACTACAACTTTATCTTGTATATCTTTGGGATAGGTCATTACTATATTTCGTAAATTATCCACCAAAACACGTTTGCTATTGCAATCATGACGAACGCCTTTACCGACTTTTCCACAACAAATTTGACAAATTTTAATATCATTTTTCGCAGGTGTTTCAGAAACGTTTGTAGAATTACAACTTTTTTCTGAGATCGAAGTTGTATAAAGACCATTTTCCGAATTTATCTCGATTTCGAATTTTCGTTCGTGACCGTTACCTTTAATAACTTTTGAATGAGTCGTAGATCTTGCTGTTAAACAAATATAGCAGTTGCAAAAACCTTTTTCATTCCTTGTTTTTTTCTGCAATTGTATCGTTTTGTAGTCAGGCATTTTAATTCGAGGCCTGTTGGTTATTTTTTTCTCGTATTCTCTAATGGTATTGCGGCAGGTATTACACCAAGCCAAAGGATACTTCGAGTTATCCAACTTGAACGAACTATCTACGTGTTGCTGAATTAGAATTTCACCCTCTTCATTAATCTTAAAAAAATTCAATATTTTAGAACGACAAACTATTTTTCTTCCGCATGGACCGCAAACTTTTAACCTATTACTTTCGTGATCACAGAGATTCGTCGGCATTTTAGAGCAGATATAACCACAAGGGATAAAATAAAGAGCTAGAAAAATATAATTACCTAATTAGAAGTGATCAAAATTATACTTGTAACATCGATTTTTCTAACCCCACGTGACAGAAAAATCTTCGATAATTTGAGAATATTGTATTGCACAATGGGTAAAGTAACATTTAAAAACGGAGAAATAATTTATATGGTTGCTGCCTTTTAACTCACCTCGTATTTTCTAACTATATTATTATTGTTCTAATAAAATTATTGATAAATCAATTATTAAAATATCATAATACACGCCAATCAATATAACTTTACATTACATTAAGTTAGCTGAATTTATACGCGCCAACAAATGAACCAAGTCATTTTTTAAATTCCGTTTTTTAAAATATGTTACAATCAAAGTTTCAATTATTTAAAAATATTTTTAACTATTTATATATATACATACATATTAGGGTGGTCCTTAAAATGGAAAGTTGCGAATTTGAAAGGTCTCACCCCCTGATTTTGTTACTTATCGAAAAATAAGAGATACGTATTTTTTTATTTTTTTTTATTTTAATATTTGATGGTGCCTCATCGACCTTGAAATTTCCCATGCATTTTGCATGGGGAAAAAACTTTTTTTCGTAGATTTGCAATAAAATCATGAAAAATCAACATTTTTTAACCGGATTACTCTATTTCTCTTGGGAAATGTTCAAACAATGACATCCAATAATTTATTTAAGAATTTTTTATTATTAACTATTTTTTACAGGGTCGTGAAAAAACCCCATAAATTGCAAAATTATGGAAAAATCGTTAAAAAATATTTATTACTATTATTTCTGGTATTTATTGCTAAAATTTTTATTTACAACTAAAACAAATATTATTAATAATATTTTCAGGTAATTCGCAATTTGTTTAAACAATTTGTTGTTGTTATTGTTAAATTATTTTTAAATACATGTAGAAAAGTATGGTTTTTTGTATTATTTTACAATTGACTTTGACATTAATCATACAAAATAATGATTAATTGTTAAAAATTATAAAAATAATTGTTTAAACAATTTATTGTTGCTATTTGAAAAATAATCTTTAAATATATCTACGGAGTTGCAGTTTTTTCTTAATTTTGCAAGTAGTTGTGCTGTAAGGGACTGTAAAAAAGAATTAAATATGAAACATAATTTTCAACAATTGTTTAAACAATTAATTGTTGCTATTTGGAAGTTTGTATTTAAATGTATTTACAAACTTGCAGTTTTTCCTTAATTTTTTAAGTAGTCCTACTGTAAGGAACTGTTAACGAGTATTAAATATAAAACATAATTTCAACAATTGTTTAAACAAATTATTGTTGCTATTTAAAAATTTGTCTTTAAATACATCCACAATCTGGCAGGTTTTCCTTTATTTTTCAAGTAGCCCTGCGTATATTTGACTCTGGGTGATCCATATATTTTAGAAAGTTTGAAAAACATTAAGTTTATAGAATTATTATAAATAAGATTAACTATGAAATATAATGTTAATAATCATTTGAAGATTTTATTTGGTTTACAAATTTACTAGTGTTGATGTTTGTTAAGAGCTATTAAGTGTCTTATAATGTTATAAGACATACGCGTGTTTTTTCGCGCTATGACAAGTTTATACGCGTTACGCATGTATGACCGCGTCTGTACAATGGTTCATATATTTTGCAAAGTTTGAAAAAGATTAAGATTATAGAGTGATTATAAATAAGACTAACTATCAAATATAATTTTAATATTCAGTTGAAGATTTTATTTGGTTTACAAATTTACTAGTTTTGATGTTTGTGAAGAGATATTAAGTGTTTTATAATGTTATAAGAAATAAGCGCGTTTTTTCGCGCTATGACAAGTTTATACGCGTTACGCATGTATGACCGCGTCTCTACAATGGTGCATATATTTTACAAAGTTTGAAAAAGATTAAGATTATAGAGTGATTATTAATTAAAACTAACTATCAAATATAATTTTAATAATTATTTAAAGATTTAACTTCGTTTAATAATTTACCACTTTTGAAGTTGTATAATATACACCATTACACAAAGACACTTAACATTTTTAGCCAACTTCAAAAGTGGTAAATTATTAAACGATGTTAAATCTTTAAATAATTATTAAAATTATATTTGATAGTTAGTTTTAATTAATAATCACTCTATAATCTTAATCTTTTTCAAACTTTGTAAAATATATGCACCATTGTAGAGACGCGGTCATACATGCGTAACGCGTATAAACTTGTCATAGCGCGAAAAAACGCGCTTATTTCTTATAACATTATAAAACACTTAATATCTCTTCACAAACATCAAAACTAGTAAATTTGTAAACCAAATAAAATCTTCAAATGATTATTAACATTATATTTCATAGTTAATCTTATTTATAATAATTCTATAAACTTAATGTTTTTCAAACTTTCTAAAATATATGGATCACCCAGAGTCAAATATACGCAGGGCTACTTGAAAAATAAAGGAAAACCTGCCAGATTGTGGATGTATTTAAAGACAAATTTTTAAATAGCAACAATAATTTGTTTAAACAATTGTTGAAATTATGTTTTATATTTAATACTCGTTAACAGTTCCTTACAGTAGGACTACTTAAACAATTAAGGAAAAACTGCAAGTTTGTAAATACATTTAAATACAAACTTCCAAATAGCAACAATTAATTGTTTAAACAATTGTTGAAAATTATGTTTCATATTTAATTCTTTTTTACAGTCCCTTACAGCACAACTACTTGCAAAATTAAGAAAAAACTGCAACTCCGTAGATATATTTAAAGATTATTTTTCAAATAGCAACAATAAATTGTTTAAACAATTATTTTTATAATTTTTAACAATTAATCATTATTTTGTATGATTAATGTCAAAGTCAATTGTAAAATAATACAAAAAACCATACTTTTCTACATGTATTTAAAAATAATTTAACAATAACAACAACAAATTGTTTAAACAAATTGCGAATTACCTGAAAATATTATTAATAATATTTGTTTTAGTTGTAAATAAAAATTTTAGCAATAAATACCAGAAATAATAGTAATAAATATTTTTTAACGATTTTTCCATAATTTTGCAATTTATGGGGTTTTTTCACGACCCTGTAAAAAATAGTTAATAATAAAAAATTCTTAAATAAATTATTGGATGTCATTGTTTGAACATTTCCCAAGAGAAATAGAGTAATCCGGTTAAAAAATGTTGATTTTTCATGATTTTATTGCAAATCTACGAAAAAAAGTTTTTTCCTCATGCAAAATGCATGGGAAATTTCAAGGTCGATGAGGCACCATCAAATATTAAAATAAAAAAAATTAAAAAAATACGTATCTCTTATTTTTCGATAAGTAACAAAATCAGGGGGTGAGACCTTTCAAATTCGCAACTTTTCATTTTAAGGACCACCCTAATACATATATATATATATATATATATAAAAATACACGTATATTATTAGCACATTCGGTTTTTTTATTGATAATAAACGTTTTTGTCGATATTTTGAAAAGGGGAGCAGCTGGGATTTCCTGCGAAATTGCATTTGACTATTTTGGATGTGCTTAAAAAGATGCAATCAAAATTTTGAGTCTCCATTTTAGTAAGTCTTGAATTTGCTGAGGAGAGCTGTGTGCAGGCAAAAGCCGAATTGCCCAGGCAAAACGGGTTTTGCCTATGGATCTCTAGGAAATTTGGGTATTTCATAAAATCATAGGCATAACCCGATTTGCCTAGGAAATTCGGTTTTTGCCTGCACTTCGGGTTTTGTCGGTAACATATATATCTCCCTATAATATAAAAAGATTTCGCTGCCGCCGCCGCAGATTCAGAAATTTTAGAAATATATATAACATATATATATATATATATATGTCGACGGCGGCTGCCACCGCTGATTAAAGAATTTTAGATATGACATATATATATAACATATATGGGTCATTCCATGTGAAAAGGCAAATGACTTTGTCCACTAGTGGTTTTAAGCTATTGCAAAGCAATATAGCTTAAAATTTAGCATTTTTTATGTGCAATCGAATGCCGGGTGGCTCATTTTGACATTTTTAAAATGGCGGCCACCACAGACACATAAGTGCCACAATTTAAAAACTTGCGTCTTTAAAACTTTAAAATATCTTACATCTTGTAACTAAAAAAATTTAGAACCTCTAATTTAAATGTTTTTAAGGTCGCTAAATACGAATCCAATGACAGAATTTCAAAATTCAAAATGGCGGATTCAATATGGCGGATATATTTTTTTTATATTACTGAATTTAGCTGAAAATTGTTACTCAAGGGTTTTTGGGGTCGCTGAATAGGAATCCAATGTCAGAATTTAAAAATTCAAAATGGCGGATCCAATATGGCGGACATTTTTTTAAAAATTACTGAATTCAGCTGAAAATTGTTACTCGAGAGTTTTTGGGGTCGCTGAATACGAATCCAATGTCAGAATTTAAAAATTCAAAATGGCGGATTCAATATGGCGGACATTTTTTTAAAAAATTATTGAATTCAGCTAAAAATTGTTACTCGGGGGTTTTTGGGGTCGTTGAATACAAATCCAATGTCAGAATTTAAAAATTAAAAATGGCGGATCCAATATGGCTGACATTGTTAAAAGAATTATTGAATTCAGCTCAAAATTGTTACTTGGGGTTTTTTGGGGTCGCTGAATACGAATCCAAGGCTAGAATTAAAAAATACAAAATGTCGGATCCAATATAGCGGAAAATTCATGAAGCAATTAAGAAACGATTAAATTCACGTTTCAAGAATGCACCGGCAGTTCCAAAAATACAAAAAACCACGGTTATATTCCAGTGTCAGATACGACATTAGAAATAAAAGAATATTCCAATGCTGAAGAGTGTGCTTTTTTAAATATAAATAAATAGAAAATGAATTACAATCAGTCCTTTTCAGGACTTCTCTTTGATAAAAAAAATTTTTTTAAGCCCGTCATTTAGTTATTTTAGTAGATTTATTTCCGACTTATTCAGTTCACCTTTACTACTTTTTAAATTTTACCAACATATGCGTAATTAGCGATTTCAAGAACCTACTAGTAACAATATTCAGCTGATTTCAGTAATTTTTTTAAAAAAATGTCAGCTATATTGGATCTGCCATTTTGTATTTTTAAATTCTAGCCTTGGATTCGTATTCAGCGACCCCAAAATCTCCCGAGTAACAATTTTCAGCTGAATTCAGTAATTTTTAAAAAAATGTCCGCCATATTGGATCCGCCATTTTGAATTTTTAAATTCTGACATTGGATTCGTATTCAGTAACCCCAAAAACCCCCAAGTACCATGTTTCAGCTGAATTCAGATAAATGTATTAAATTTTGAAAAATGTATCCGCCATATGGAATCCGCCATTTTGAATTTTTAAAATTTGACATTGGATTCGCATTCAGCGACCCCAAAAACCCCCGTGTAACAATTTTCATCTGATTTCAGTAATTTTAAAAAAAAATGTCCGCCATATTGGATCAGCCATTTTGAATTTTGAATTTCTGTTATTGGATTCGTATTTAGCGACACGGTGGGGCTCGACGAAGTTCAACCCAAAGGTCTTATCACTAAAAGTTTTTTTACAAAAATTTGTTCAGTGATGAAGTTAGAAGATTTCAAGCCTATAATGAAAATAATCTGTCGAGGGTTTTTAAAATGAAATCGATTTTTGTCGATTTTTTAAAGGTTAACCGCTCTTATTTCAATAAAAATTGAGGTATTTAAATTTTCTTTTTTTAGATTTCTTCTTCCACGTCCCTTGAGCAATTTTCTTTAGTTAAAGACTTTTGTTTGTTTTTAATCGGCGTTAAATTTAAGAAAAATCACCAAAAAACGTGTTTTTTGGTGATTTTTGTGTTGTTTCTTAAAACAAATGAAGAAAAATGGTTTTCTAATTAAAAGTGTTTTAAAGCACGTACTTTTACCTTCAAAATAAAAAAAAATTATTAAATTTGCTGCAACTGTTCTAAAGTTACAGCATTTTTAAACAGCAAAAACAAGGAGTCAAAGGTGTTTCGAGGAGAACAAGTACATGTAGGTACTTAAATACGCTGCGGGGTGTAAATATTTTGATATATTGGAAAAGTTCATTACATATAAAGTAAAATAAAAAAAAAAGTCTTTCAGAAATCTGTTACTGTCTCAGAGATATTCTTAAATGCATGTAAGTTTCCACAAGTTTCTATTTACGAAATAATCTTTTGATTGTTTTTATAATCTGTAAGTTATATTTACTGAAAGAGCAAACTTTTTTATATTTAAATCAAACAGGCATCGGAATCTGTACATTCTGACTTCCAAAATACCTGGAAAAAATACAATGTGCAGAAAAACCACCCCGATTATCCACAAAGACTTCTACGAGCTCTTTATGAGTTCAACGGTTTGCATTCGTTTTAATGTCTGTAAAACAATAACATTTCCGTTCTAAATGTTATATGTTTTGTTACAATTTGATTTAAATATAAAAAAGTTTGCTCTTTCAATATATATAATTTACCGATTATAAAAACAATCAAAAGATTATTTCGTAAATAGAAACTTGCGGAAACTTACATACATTTAAGAATATCTGTGAGACAGTAACAGATTTCTGAAAGAATTTTTTTTTATTTTACTTTATATGTAATGAACTTTTCCAATATATCAAAATATTTACACCCCGTAGCGTATTTAAGTACCTACATGTACTTGTTCTCCTCGAAACACCTTTGATTCCTTGTTTTTGCTGCTAAAAAATGCTGTAACTTTAGAACAGTTGCAGCAAATTTAATAATTTTTTTTTGTTTTGAAGGTAAAAGTACGTGCTTTAAAACACTTTTGATTAGAAAACCATTTTTCTTCATTTGTTTTAAGAAACAACACAAAAATCACCAAAAAACACGTTTTTTGGTGATTTTTCTTAAGTTTAACGCCGATTAAAAACAAACAAAAGTCTTTAACTAAAGAAAATTGCTCAGGGGACGTGGAAGAAGAGATCTAAAAAAAGAAAATTTAAATACGTCAATTTTTATTGAAGTAAGAGTGGTTAACCTTTAAAAAATCGACAAAAATCGATTTAATTTTAAAAACCCTTGACAGATTATTTTCATTATAGGCTTGAAATCTTCTAATTTCATCACTGAACAAATTTTTGTAAAAAAACTTTTAGTGATAAGACCTTTTGGTTGTACTTCGTCGAGCCTCACCGTGCGACCTTAAAAACATTTAAATTAGAGGTTCTAAATTTTTTTAGTCACAAGATGTAAGATATTTTAAAGTTTTAAAGACGCAAGTTTTTAAATTGTGGCACTTATGTGTCTGTGGTGGCCGCCATTTTGAAAATGTCAAAATGAGCCACTCGGCATTCGATTGCACATAAAAAATGCTAAATTTTAAGCTATATTGCTTTGCAATAGCTTAAAACCACGAGTGGACAAAGTCATTTGCCTTTTCACATGGAATGACCCATATACAACACATATATATTATATCTCCCTATCTCCCTATATTATAAAAAATATCGCCGCCGCCGCTGTCGCGAACGCTGCCGCCGCTGTTTCAAGATTTGACCACCTACAGGGTTGCCATGTTTAATTTGCAAGCTTGAGTCAGTCTTAAACCGGGCTTGGGCCAGTCTAGAGCCAGGCTTGGACCAGTCTTAAGCGTGGCTTGGGCCAGTCTAAAGCCAGGCCTAGGTTGGTTTTAAGCCAAGATTGGACCAGTCTTGAGCCAGGCCTAGGCCAGTCATGAGTCAGTCTTGGACCCAAGTTTGTGTCCAGGCCATAATTTTCTCTAAATATCATTTTGGAGTGAAGATTATTTTAAAATAAGCTTTATTTTATAAATTACAGGGTTGCCACGGTTAATTTGCATGCTTGGGCCAGTCTTAAGCCAGTCTTAAGGCAGGCTTGGGCCAGTCTAGAGCCAGTCTTAAGAGAGGCTTGGGGCAGTCCTGAGTGGGGCTTGGGCCAGTCTTGAGGCAAGCGTGGGCCAGTCTTAAGCCAGACCTAGGCCAGTTTTCAGCCAGGATTTGGGTTAGTTTAGAACCAGGCCTAGGACAATTTTGAGGCAGTGTTGGAGCCAAGTTTGGGTCCGGGCCATAATTTTAATATTTGACTAATATTTTCTTAAATAAGAAAAAGATTTCGTGTATGTCACTGTTAAAATCACTTAAGAAAATAAGAAAAAGGATTAAGATGATAAAAACTTATCAGAAAATAAAAAAAGTAAACTCAAAATGTTACTTCATTGAAAAACATTAATCATTTTAAATTCCTTTTTTACTTATTTTACATAATATTTAAAAAATTTATTTTTTGTAATTCATATTTATATATTTATAAAATAAAGGTTATTTTTAACCTTTTTATGGCCTGGGCCGAAAATTGGGCTGAAGATTAAAAGATAGCAAGAGCGCAGGTGTCTTTTTGACATAAAGATTGTTATTTTTAAATAACCTGAATTTTATGAATATATAAATAAATTTTAGAAATATTATATAAAATAAAAAATAAATTTAAAATAATGAATGTTTTTTAATGAAGAAACAAATTTTAATTAGCAATTAAATTAAATTAATTAACTTTAAAAGACATGACGTCAAGACTTAATGGGAAGACTTCATCTGGCCTATTCTGACCTTAAACATTAAGGTCAAATTTGAGGGGAGTTTTGATCTACAGATCAAAACTTAACGAAAAACATCCTTCTGATCTTTGCATTTAAAATTTAGGTTACATTTAAGGGCATTTTGTGACCTAAAGTATTGACAGGAAGTCATCAGGCAAACATAACCTTAAAATTTAGATCAAATTCTAGGTCATGTATGAGCTAGAGATAAAAAATTAATTTAAATCAAAGGTTATTTTTTAGGTTTAGGTCGAATATTAAAGGGACTACTCTCTCTCTCTAATCTTTTTCCTTCAAAATGGAAGTCAAATTTTAGGTCTTTTGTGATCAGAAAAAGTCACATTTCCCGTCAGTACATGGGTTATGTTTTGTAACGTGGTTTTTAAGAAAACACACGTTGGGAAACAAACCTCCGGGATTTCGCCGAAGCTAACCTCACCTGATCGCCGGGCACACGGAAAGAAAAAAGAATTAAAACCGCGAAACACTCTCAGTACGCACTCTACACAAATTACTATTGTTTGCCGACGTGATCTTATGTAAATTAATTGATTCTTGATATTTTGTAAAATCGTTTGTTTTGTTTCTCGAAAACACGATATAAAAATAGTAGTTACTTTCACTACTACTGGTAAATTACCGACGCGAAGCACAGTCCGCGAGCCGATCGACACAAACACTACACTACCCGACACTCGAACCACGACGAAGAGGCCGACGTAGAGGATCAGGACGGTCGATGCCGCGATCGTTGGCCAGCTGATCGAACCTTGTTGACATCTGGCCAAGCAGACGGCAAACTAACAGTTAGTCCCGAAAGTGACCGCTTGGGGTCAGCAGCGGACGGGACTAAACAGCAAACCAGGGCCACCAACCGGCAAGCACATGAACCAACGTTGCGTGCGCCGGGCCCTGGAGAGCTCAGTGTGTACTGAGAAGTCGCCAAGTGAATAGTGCCGGTTATTGTGCAATTTTTCGAGGCTGATTCTGTGAAGTTGTCGCCACTAAAACCGAATAAAGAAGGATGTCTGGAGGACAAGAAGTCCTTTCTTAAAATTCGAAATCGGTGGCTCGAAGAGCAGCATTGTGCGCGGTCGCGGCTGTGCTGAGCCAAGGTGCACAGAGTTATTTTCTTTTTATTTGATTCTTGTGAATCGTGTTTTCGCTAGTAGTAATATTTTCATTAAAGATTAATTGAATTAACTCGATGTGTTTTACTGTGTTCACCCGAAATAAAACGTGAGTGTTTTACTTTTTCGAATTGTGTTCGATTATCTCTTTCTCTCTCTCTCGTATACGAGGTAACTCACGCCGGGAGATATTCGTGGTGATCGAGGGCTAGCCGGCGAACACCACACCGGGAGATCTCAACTCCGAGGGAGGCTCGGGTGCATGGTTGCATCTGGCGCGGATACAAATTAAAACGGGCTTCGAGGGAGTCTCGCAAGCCGAAAGCGTAAGGCTTGCGAGTCGGGATTGGAAAGCCGTCATTGTGGTAAGTCAGCAGTCTGTTACACGTAACCTTTCTCTCTCGCACGCATTGTTACCATGAGTTGCGTGTGTTAGAGAAAGAACGGTTACAACTGGCGACCCAACACATGGGGCAGAGAGAGAAAGAGTCGAACAATAGAACTTGACTAAGCACAGCCAGATAACGAGGCTTTGGAATTTAAAATTAAATTCGAAACAAGGTAATTTAATTTTAAAATTAAAATCTAAATTTGAAACTAAGCAATTTGATTTTAAACCAGAAATAAAATCTCGAAATTTATTCAAGTCTCTGAGAGAGTAAATTTCGAGAATTTCACGAAGTTTTGGAATTTCGTTAAGAAAGAGGAAAAGTTTAGTTTCAAACAAATTTTTGCGAATGTTTTATTAAATTTTTAATTTTTTTTTGTTTGTTTAAAAATATCGAAATAAAAATGGAATAAATAGTTTTTTTATTGGTATCATGGTGCAAAGTTTTTGAAAAATGTTTGTTCTTATTTATTTTTTGTAACTGGCTCTGGCTTATTTTTTTGTATTTATTCTTGGCAAAAAAATAACCTATACCGTCCCCCACCTCCTAAAAGAAAACTCGTTTTGAGTTTAGAAAATTGTTTCTTTTTTGTGTTTTCGGGATTTTGGTCACAAAGAGTGACCAACAGAAAAACGATACCGGAAAAAGTCCCTAGGAAGTCCCTAGGACAGAAATTTCTCACCAGAGGAAATTTTGGTAATTCGTATAAATATTCGGCCGTTAATAGGATGACCTGTTAAATTCGGTAATTTTTAGAAAGTTTCCGAGAATTTTGGAAATATCGGGAAATTTTAGGAAATTCTGAATAATTATCAAGGAATTTTAGAAATTTAAAGGTTTAATGGGCAGTAGAGGATCCAAAGGCTGCAATAAAGAGTACTACTTTTGGGATTTCGAAGATTCTGCAGGTTTTTGGAATTTCAGAGTACAAGTTGGAAGATCGCGGACTAGTAGGAAACTTTGTTTTATTTTTTATATTATTTTTCAAAAGGGACTAAAAACTCCGGATCAGAGACAAGCCTCATTAATAAACCTGAAGATTTTTTTTTGTGTAATAAATTTTTATTTGACAGCGATAAGTGAAGTAACGTCCGAAAATGGAGAACGCGAATACAGGTAGCGGGGATGACACAACTGGAAACGGGCGTGGGGACAGTAACGGTGAAAGACCGCCTGCCGAAATAATAGAACAAATTTCAGCCTGGTTAGAAGGCAGAACGGTAGAGGAGCTCCGAGAGGCCATGGTAAATTACGGTTTAAACGCAACGGGGACCGAGGCAGAGTTGTGCGATAGGTTAGGGCGGGACGTGGTCCGGAGAGGGGGTGACACAACAGTCCAGTGGCTCCCAGAAGACGAAGGGCCAAGAGGCCCTACAGAGAGATCACACCTCCACTTGACGCGATGGTCCACCTTTGGGGAATCCGGTAACGTTAGCAGCGAAGGGAGTGTAGCATCTTCGGTTCCAGAAAAGGAATCACAAGATTCTCCCCCTATAGTAACGGAACCCGGAAAGCAGAGCAGAACGTTTAAAATGGCGGAGCCTCAATGGGGAAAGAATCTCGCGTTCGAACATGTAAACGTGCGGTCACGTGGGGGAATAGGTCTTAGTGATGAGGTAAAGAGGGGCGAGAAACCTGAGGCGGAGGACGAATGGAGCCTAAGCGAATTGGCAGATCTGCTGAAACTGCAGTTGGAAGTTAACAGAAGCCAGCAGCAGCAGATCGAAGAGCTCCAAGCTAGTTTAGCCGAAGCCCTAGCAAACTCGCCAAAAGCCTCCACGACCAGCCCCAGCCCAGCGACAGGAGCACAATCAGTGCCGGAAAACTCGCGAGCCGGAAGTAGGGTACAGTTTAGTCAGTCCGGTGGGACTGGGGGCCCGCAATTCGTGCCAAACTCGACGGGGGGCACAAGCCCCCCAATAACGACAACCTCCCCTCCAGTGGTGTCAACAGCCACGATCTCGAACCAGTGCTCTTATTATAATGGGCTGAGCTGGAGCCAAGAGAGCCACAGGCGAGAGCAGAGACACCCGGGGGAGCCGAGAAATGCACAATGGGGACCAAACGTGTACACTCAGGCACAAAATGATACATGGACAAAACCAACTTTACCGACAACGACACACTCACAACTAGGGTATCCAACCAACCCGTTTAGTTGGAGAGACTCTGGAGTTGGTCGAAATTACCAATCTGATATGTTTCCGCCGGTCAACCCGACAGGGAGGGCAAGGGACAGTTGGAGAGGGGATACCGGAACAGTTCTCGGGCATGGCGTCGTCACTAGGGCCATCGAGGCATAGAGCTGAGGCAAGTTTTCCCCCAAGCAGTGGGCAAGAGTACTTCGAGCCAGACCCGAGATGGGCTGAAGGCTCAAATCCACAACAGGCTGGGTATGATAATTTCGGACGATACCAACAACCGAATGAGTCCCACAGTGGTCCAGGATACCCGCAGGAGGGATATGCTTTTCCGACAGCCGGACCACCATGGAACCAAAGAACTCCTTACTAGAGTTCATACCGTGCGACCAATCAGATAGCGGAACCGAGTGGGGGGCAAATGCCCTACAGACCCCAAGGTCAACGTCGAGACGTTGCACAGGGCGTAAGCGGGTCGAACATCAAGTTCAGAGGAGAAAGGGGCGAGAATATAGAACAGTTTCTATGGAAAGTAGAGGAAGGTAAAGCAGGAGCCTACCTCTCTGACGAAGAGCTACTTCTCGCTTTTCCTTTTCTCCTAGACAGAACGGCGTATCACTGGTTCCGTCAGAATAGGGATCGATGGTCTAGTTGGAACCAACTCAAAGGGCATTTCCGGAACAGATTCGGAAATGCGTTGTTCCAAGAAAAGCTGGAGGATGAGATACTGCGCAGGAAACAGGGAGCCGAAGAACCTGTGGCGGACTTCCTGACCTGCATGTACGGGTTGTTTCAGTTGTCAACGGTGCATATGCCTATGGAGAAACAACTCAACCTTATCTATGAGAACCTCAGACCAGAGTTTCGAAGATCGATCCCTAGATACAGCTTTTCAGACTACAATGGACTAGCTGTACTGACTGACCAGTACGAAAGGGTCTCTGAGACCCTACACGAACACGCAGCGCCACCACCCCCCGAAAAGTCGTTGATTCCAGACTTCGCGTATAGGGACCTAGATGCGTGGAAGTTGGAGGTCCCTACTGAAAGAAGACCAGATGTCTTTCAAGAGGCCCACCTAGATCCACAGTCCGCATATCTAGGAATCGACAAGACCTATCGAAGAGCCTTAGTCCAATACTACTGGCCAGGCATGTATCGCGACATGAGAGCGTGGGTGCGCACCTGTGACACCTGTCAAAGGATCAAAGCTGACCAACGACCGGCAGCTGGTCTAATGGGAAGACGAGTTGTGCAGCAGCCCTGGCAAGTCGTCGCGACCGACGTCATGGGCCCGTTGCCTAAGACCGCATTGGGCTACGAATATTGTGCGGTGTTTGAAGACGTTTTCACGAAATGGATCGAGTTAACACCCATGAGGAAAGCCAATGCCGAAACGATCATAAAGGCCTTTGAAGATCTAATACTTTTTCGCTGGGGCGCACCGGAAGTACTGGTGTCGGACAACGGAACCGAATACGTAAACCAAGCGTTCGAAGGGCTTACGGAAGCGTATGGTATCCGACACTCATTTACCCCGGTGTATCACGCACAAGCAGACCCAGTAGAGCGAGTAAACAGAGTGCTTAAGACAATGATCTCTGCGTACGTGGAGAAAGAGCACAGGCGTTGGGACGTCTATTTAAGAGATTTCAGGTTTGCCTATAACACATCGGTACATAGTACGACAGGGGTTAGCCCGGCCTACTTGAATCTCGCTAGAGAGCCACGCCCTTGCAACAGTCTACGCAGAGAGGTCGAAGAGCCAGTCGATCCAGTTCCGACAGATCCAACCGTATTGCAGGAAAGAATGTTAAAACTTAGGGAACTACAAGATCTCGTGACCTTGAACCACGAAAACGCGTTCGACAAACAAAAGAGCTACTACGATCGTCGTCGACGTCACGCGGTTTTCCAAGTCGGAGATAAGGTCATGCGCAAAGGCCAAGTCATGTCCTCGGGTAGGAAAGGCATCACGCGTAGTTTTGGGGGCAAGAATCAGGGACCGTACATCGTAATCCGGGTAGTAAGACCTTCCGTCTACGAATTAGGCACGGCGGAAGGAAGAAGATTAGGTAGGTTCCCTGTCAAACTCCTGATTCCATACCGTGACCAAGAACCTAGGGAAGGGGAAGAGGGTGAAGGGGGTGAAAGTGACACCACTCCATCCACCAGTCACCCCCAACGTGGGAAACACAGAGCCTAGTAGAGAGAAATATCCTGCAATCAAAGTCCTAACAAGGGTACATTTTTTCCACAGCCGAGAAGAGAGACCTCTTAGAGAGGGCACAAAGGAGACAGGAGGCCATCGATGACCTCCAACGGGCCCTCCAAAGAGTTGAGTTTTTGGAGGCAGATGAACAGGGATTCGACAGAGGTCATTGGGAAGGCCCAGAGAAGCGCCAGGCGGACGGAGGAGATGCTGGCCCTCGCGATGCACCGGAAGCAGCAGGGTCTAAGAGATACAGACCCCAAAAGGCAGAAAGGTGGGAGCCGGCGAGTCACATCCGGCCACCCGAAGCCGCAGTCCAAAGAGGAGAAGGACAGGCCCAGCCCCAACGGAGTCGAACAAACAAGCCCCCTAAACACATTAGGGAGCTGGAAAAGAGGCAAGCCGAGGGACGAAGAGCTGCAGAGCAGGGACGAGAGGAGGCTCGTCGCGAAGGGGCGGAGCGGCAGCGGCAGGCCGAGGAAGAGCGCGCCTGGCAACAACGCCAGCAGGCAGAAAAGCAGACCCGGCGTCAAAAAGCCGCGGAAGAGGCCGAAAAAGCCAAGCATAGCCGTGTAGAGGAACGCAACCGCTGGGCTAGAAACGTCCACCTCAGAAGAGATGAGAAGGAACGCGAGGCGGAGGCCCGCCAACGGGAGTACCGACGCCGACAACAAGAAGACCTCCGCCTACAAGAAGAAGAGAAACGCCAACGGGAGAGGGAAGTGGCCTTACAGCGTCGTGAGGAAGAGTTGGCCCAGAGGGAGGCCGCCATCCAAAATCTAAGGGGACAAGCAAGGCCCGAGGAACAAAGGCCAATATTGCAAAAGCCAGAGCCCCCGGCGAGCCGAAAGGCAATGGCAGCGAAGGCGGCGGCGAAAGCGGAACTCCGGCGTGCGCTAGCCGCTCACATCGCACAAGCGTCCTTGGCGAGCGTGGAGGAAACAGGCGAGTCTTCCGAGGAGACGTCGGAATCAGAGGAAGAGATCGTCCTACAATCAGCAGGACGTGGGACCCGTGGACGCGGCAAAACTTGAATTCCTTATGAAATAGTTTTGTATTCTGATTCTAAGGTCACCCCCCTCACTGACACGTGAGCGTGCGGGGGGTGTACAATAAACCAAAAAAAATTTATCTTTTTTGAGGTAAATGTCGAGTTAAAAATCATTAAACCCACCCATTAGATACCTAGAAACGGGGGGGTTGATTAGCTCCAGAGACTACCTAGTGTAGTCAAATGTCAAGTTTTGGTTCCAAGGACCTTCCTAGGTGAGCGCAGAACTCAAGTAGAGTTTCAGGGGTCAGGGAAACTTTACAAAGATGTGACAAAGAGGTAAGTGGACAGGACGGTCTGGGGTAAGAGTAAACTAGGGTTAAGCCAGAGCCAGGCTAGCGAGTCCAAAGCCTTTTGAGATAAGCGACGGTGCAATGATGTGGTAGAACTCGTCTGGTTGTCAGAGAGAGCCGAGTGCAATAATGAGCCTTCGATTCGGATGAGAGAGGAGACCGGGGTTAGAGTCACGTGAATAAACAAGAGCGGGTCGGCTTCGACTATGTCCGGGGGAGTTGTAACGTGGTTTTTAAGGAAACACACGTTGGGAAACAAACTTCCGGGATTTCGCCGAAGCTAACCTCACCTGATCGCCGGGCACACGAAAAGTAAAAAGAATTAAATCCGCGAAACACTCTCAGTACGCACTCTACACAAATGGTTGCATCTGGCGCGGATACAAATTAAAACGGGCTACGAGGGAGTCTCGCAAGCCGAAAGCGTAAGGCTTGCGAGTCGGGATTGGAAAGCCGTCATTGTGGTAAGTCAGCAGTCTGTTACACGTAACCTTTCTCTCTCGCACGCATTGTCACCATGAGTTGCGTGTGTTAGAGAGAGAACGGTTACAACTGGTGACCCAACACATGGGGCAGAGAGAGAAAGAGTCGAACAATAGAACTTGACTCAGCACAGCCAGATAACGAGGCTTTGGAATTTAAAATTAAATTCGAAACAAGGTAATTTAATTTTAAAATTAAAATCTAAATTTGAAACTAAGCAATTTGATTTTAAACCAGAAATAAAATCTCGAAATTTATTCAAGTCTCTGAGAGAGTAAATTTCGAGAATTTCACGAAGTTTTGGGATTTCGTTAAGAAAGAGGAAAAGTTTAGTTTCAAACAAATTTTTTCGAATGTTTTATTAAATTTTAAATTTTTTTTTGTTTGTTTAAAAATATCGAAATAAAAATGGAATAAATTGTTTTTTTATTGGTATCATGGTGCAAAGTTTTTGAAAAATGTTTGTTCTTATTTATTTTTTGTAACTGGCTCTGGCTTATTTTTTTGTATTTATTCTTGGCAAAAAAATAACCTATACCGTCCCCCACCTCCTAAAAGAAAACTCGTTTTGAGTTTAGAAAATTGTTTTTTTTTGTGTTTTCGGGATTTTGGTCACAAAGAGTGACCAACAGAAAAACGATACCGGAAAAAGTCCCTAGGAAGTCCCTAGGACAGAAATTTCTCACCAGAAGAAATTTTGGTAATTCGTATAAATATTCGGCCGTTAATACGATGACCTGTTAAATTCGGTAATTTTTAGAAAGTTTCCGAGAATTTTGGAAATATCGGAAAATTTTAGGACATTCTGTATAATTATCAAGGAATTTTAGAAATTTAAAGGTTTAATGGGCAGTAGAGGATCCAAAGGCTGCAATAAAGAGTACTACTTTTGGGATTTCGAAGATTCTGCAGGTTTTTGGAATTTCAGAGTACAAGTTGGAAGATCGCGGACTAGTAGGAAACTTTGTTTTATTTTTTATATTATTTTTCAAAAGGGACTAAAAACTCCGGATCAGAGGCAAGCCTTATTAATAAACCTGAAGATTTTTTTTTGTGTAATAAATTTTTATTTGACAGCGATAAGTGAAGTAACGTCCGAAAATGGAGAACGCGAATACAGGTTTTTGACTAGAAAATCATTTTTATTTCATTAAATAGTTTCTAAAATCATTTATTTAATTTTTATTTACTTTTAGAAAATGTGTATCTTTTTATTAAAAAAATTAGAAGATTTAAAATTGTATATTATTTTATGATTGTAAATTTTCAAAAATTATTTCGGATCTTAATAAATTATCTACTGTTATGTAACCATGTTTATTAATGCTTTTTAATGCATTCAAAATATTTTTCACTTTCAGGAAAGTACTTCCATTATCTAAATTATATATTATAAAAATCTTTCAGGTAAATTCATGGTTTTCTTTTTATATTTTCTTATTTCGTTATTTACTTTTTGTAATATTTATAATCACAAATTTCAAAAATTTCAAACTATTTTAAAATATTTAAAATTACATCATATGATTTAGAATTTTAAAACTTTTGAACGAAAAATTTGAGTTGTAAAAATTAAATTTAAGTTAAAATAAAGTTTTTAATTTAAGTTCTAAAAAAGTATAGGGCGGTTGGCGCGCGAAGCGCGCAGGGGGGCGAAGCCCCCCTAGTTATATAATAATATAAATTATATTGTTCTACACTATATGGTAAATATTTTTATCATAATATACTGACATCTACATTCATGAAAATAACATATTAAATCATATAATTTTGTTATAAAAGGACCAAAATCGTCAATTCTTGAAAAATTATTTTTCACTTGGTCTAAAAGCTGCAAAATCCATTGAGGTGCAATCAGCAAAACTTTTCTTTTTTCCACAAACACATAGATACACTATTATACTATAGAAAGTTTGAGTAAGACAGGACATTTAGTTTCATGGTAGTATAAAGTGCTAAAAAAAGAAATTATATGAATTATACAATTACGTAATAGTAAATTATATTATTATCAATTTAGCACTAATTCACGGCAATATTGATAGATCAATGTCAAAATTGTTTCTTCGAAATTATCTGCTATTTGAAAATGTTTGTGACCCTTGTCTTATTGACGAGGAGCACATAAAGAGCAAAAAATTTTAGGTTATATTTGTGATTTTAAAGAGGATCAACTCTGAATACAAACCATTAACGTTTTGACTCAGTCTTTGCACTGTAAAAACAGGTGTCTTGTGGGTGTTTTATTTTAAGACATAAGACATTTAGAAAGTGTCTTAGATTAATTTCAGGTTATTTCATTGCTTAATAATTTTAAAAGGCGCACTCTTATTGGTTGAAATGAAGACACACAAAAATGTCTTAAAATAGGACACCTGTTTTTGCAGTGATATTACTTCCAAAATATTCAATAAAAACTTATTTTCTTCTTGCATAATTAGATGGGTGGGAGGTTAAAATGTTCATATATACATATGAACTTTTCAAATATAAAAAATCTTAATTTAAATAGAAATATATATATATATATATATATGGGTCATTCCATGTGAAAAGGCAAATGACTTTGTCCACTCGTGGGTTTAAGCTATTGCGAAGCACTATAGCTTAAAATTTAGCATTTTTTATGTGCAATCGAATGCCGAGTGGGGTTTTTGGGGTCACTGAATACAAATCCAATGTCAGAATTTAAAAATTCAAAATGGCGGATATATTTTTTTTAAATTACTGAATTCAGTTGAAAATTGTTACTCAAGGGTTTTTGGGGTCGCTGAATAGGAATCCAATTTTAGAATTTAAAAATTCAAAATGGCGGATCCAATATGGCGGACATTTTTTTAAAAATTACTGAATTCAGCTGAAAATTGTTACTCGAGGGTTTTTGGGGTCGCTGAATACGAATCCAATGTCAGAATTTAAAAATTCAAAATGGCGGATTCAATATGGCGGACATTTTTTTAAAAAATTATTGAATTCAGCCAAAAATTGTTACTCGGGGATTTTTGGGGTCGTTGAATACGAATCCAATGTCAGAATTTAAAAATTAAAAATGGCGGATCCAATATGGCTGACATTGTTAAAAGAATTATTGAATTCAGCTCAAAATTGTTACTTGGGGTTTTTTGGGGTCGCTGAATACGATTCCAAGGCTAGAATTAAAAAATACAAAATGTCGGATCCAATATAGCGGAAAATTCATGAAGCAATTAAGAAACGATTAAATTCACGTTTCAAGAATGCACCGGCAGTTCCAAAAATACAAAAAACCACGGTTATATTCCAGTGTCAGATACGACATTAGAAATAAAAGAATATTCCAATGCTGAAGAGTGTGCTTTTTTAAATATAAATAAATAGAAAATAAATTACAATCAGTCCTTTTCAGGACTTCTCTTTGATAAAAAAAAATTTTTTAAGCCCGTCATTTAGTTATTTTAGTAGATTTATTTCCGACTTATTCAGTTTACATTTACTACTTTTCAAATTTTACCAACATATGCGTAATTAGCGATTTCAAGAATCTACTAGTAACAATATTCAGCTGATTTCAGTAATTTTTTTAATAAAATTTCAGCTATATTGGATCTGCCATTTTGTATTTTTAAATTCTAGCCTTGGATTCGTATTCAGCGACCCCAAAATCTCCCGAGTAACAATTTTCAGCTGAATTCAGTAATTTTTAAAAAAATGTCCGCCATATTGGATCCGCCATTTTGAATTTTTAAATTCTGACATTGGATTCGTATTCAGTAACCCCAAAAACCCCCAAGTACCATGTTTCAGCTGAATTCAGTTAAATGTATTAAATTTTGAAAAATGTATCCGCCATATTGAATCCGCCATTTTGAATTTTTAAATTTTGACATTGGATTCGCATTCAGCGACCCCAAAAACCCCCGTGTAACAATTTTCATCTGATTTCAGTAATTTTAAAAAAAAATGTCCGCCATATTGGATCAGCCATTTTGAATTTTTAAATTCTGACATTGGATTCTTATTCAGAGACCCCAAAAACCCCCGAGTAACAATTTTCAGCTGAATTCAGTAATTTTTAAAAAAAATGTCTGCCATATTGGATCCGCCATTTTGAATTTTTAAATTCTGACATTGGATTCATAATCAGCTACCCCAAAAACCCCCATGTACCATGTTTCAGCAGAATTCAATTGAATGTATTAAATTTTGAAAAATGTATCCGTCATATTGGATCCGCCTTTTTGAATTTTGAATTCCTGTCATTGGATTCGTATTTAGCGACCTTAAAAACATTTAAATTAGAGGTTCTAAATTTTTTTAGTCACAAGATGTAAGATATTTTAAAGTTTTAAAGACGCAAGTTTTTAAATTGTGGCACTTATGTGTCTGTAGTGGCCGCCATTTTGAAAATGTCAAAATGAGCCACTCGGCATTCGATTGCACATAAAAAATGCTAAATTTTAAGCTATATTGCTATGCAATAGCTTATAACTACGAGTGGACAAAGTTATTTGCCTTTTCACATGGAATGACCCATATATATATACATATATATACATGTAAACACTAGAAAATCAAAGTCTTACTTCGTTTACAACTGAAACCCAAAATAACTGAAAATCAGCCAATTTTTCGGGTTAAAATCAGTTTCAGTATATTTTATGGCTGAAATCCAGTCGAATTTGTCTCTCATGTAAACAATAACAGTCCAAAGTGTGCTTAAATTAAAACTTCTTTTTTAGAGTGTATATTTACAGTAAAACTATTGAGTGCACTATTTATGGAGAAAGGAACTGTGTAAGAAAACTATTTTTTCCCTTGATATTCATGTTTTTATTGTGAAATATTAGAAAAAATTCATGGTTTTTGAAAAAACGCATTAGTCTACTAAAAATTATTTTTAACAATGATTTTTAATAAAAAATATATAAGAGCTTGAATTTGGGCGAATCCAGTGCATTTTGGAGTTAATGAATTTGTAACGCTCCACACTTGACATTAAAAATATATTTTGTATTGACATTATACTATATGTAATATTTGTTTAACACAACTTTATTATACTATTGTAACTTTGATTATTTAATATTAACTAAAAAATTATATGAAATAAAAATAAACTTACAATTCTTTCAGGGACGCAACTACTTCCTATGACAGAAAAATCCCAGGGACGTAATTACCATGCAGCAAAACCCCGCATTGCAGGGGGGCCTCGGCTTGCTGGGGGCCTCGAGCCCAATAACCCTAATGCAAAAAATTTTTTTTTAAAAAATAATTAAAAATAGAAAATATGGACTGAAATTATTTATACACTATTTAAAAAAATATTGGGGGGGAGGAGGCCTCCTGAAAAAATTTGCAGGGGCCTCGACATTTGTAGTTACGTCCCTGAAAAATCCTCTACCTGCGAAAACACAGTCATTGCCATCTATCTTGTATATCAGATTCTTAGAGCATTCTGTCTCAGCAGAAAAATAACAATAAATGAATTTTCTAAATTTCAACAACTTTTTAATGATTTTTACAAAGTTTATTCTTCTCTCTAAATTTGAATAAGTAAAAATTAACAATTTAGATGTCAAAAGTCTTCCACTTATTTAATAAATCCAAATGTACTCAGAAATAAGTGAAAAATAGGCTTATTGAAAGAGTGGAAGACTTTAGACATCTAAATAAGTGTATTGTCACTTTTTCAAATTTAGAGTGTTTAAACCCTATAATTTTTAATATCTATAAGTACCAATTCTATGAATTAAATAAAATAATTTGATGTGCAGAACCTAAGGTTTTTGGACTTAGGTAAAAAACTAGAGACAAGAACAAGTAAATAGTTTTTTTGAAATCCATGGATTTTTACATTTTATATTTTGGCAAATTTTTTTTTAATTTAAAAGTTTTAGTTTTTTATGTGATTGAAATAATAGGTCAAATTAAAAATCTAGAATTTTGCAAATTCATAATTTAAAAATTTGGGTACTTATATATACAAAAATAAACAAGTACGTATCAAAAATAGTTATTAATATAATAAGACACAAATAAATAATAAATATAATTGAATTTAAATAGGTGTAAGGGAGAGTTGGCCACACCTATTATTTAAGTAAATAAATATAATTAATATATCATTTTGAGTTTATTACATGAAAGAATAAACAAAACACAAAAATAAGTCTTATCTTAAAGAATATCACCACAGTAAATAGATATTTAAACAAGTTGAAATTTTTCAGTACTGGAGTAATAGACAAAATAAAAAGGAAGTATTATATTTAATTTTTTATTATTTTTCGCCAAAATTTTGCTTTTCTTTATGTTTAAATGCAAAACGAAGAAATTTAGTTTAGAATAAGTGACCTTTTGAGTCAATTTCTGTAAAAATATTTGAATTGGCCATCTATCCCTTATGACATCCCCCCAGATTTCCCCTAATATTTAAATAAATAAAAAATTTTCATGTATAATTCTGACGTTATTACAAAGCTTGCCTCATGTATAGTTCCAAAAAATACGAAAATAAGCATTATTCTAAAAAAAAGAACACTTTAACAATCAGTAAAGTCAACCCATTGATGTTTTCGAGCACTAGTCAAAAAAATACACCAGGATTTCAAGTACTTTTTCATTTTTAATTTTAAAGTTTTTGTTGTTGTTTGCTTTCACGCACACAAATGAAGCAAAATAACCAATAATAACTGATATTTAATAACAAATTCAGTAAAATATTTGAATTGGCCATCTCTCCCGTATGGCCATCTCCCCCGGACTTACCCTAGCAAATTTAAACAACTTAATATAAATAAGATTTTATTCATTAAAAAACTACAGTGCACAAAAAAGCCCCCCTTGACGGTATATAATTGACTATTTTTTAGAAACTTATACAATTTCTTAAATTTCTTTTCACTTTAAAAGTTTCATACTTTTAATTATTTTTCATTATATAAGTATTTTTTTAAATTTTTTTCTCTTCACTTAAATTATTTAAGTTTATTTTATTCTTTTTTCTATCTGCATTTAGAAAAATTTATTAATTTTTATTCCTTGGATCAAAATACAATTTGTTGTTCAATTTTATGAGTTTTTTATATTTACACTCGTTTTTTGTAAATTTATTCAACATTATTTCATAATTTGAAAAAAAAAATTGTTTGAATTATTTTTTAATTATACTCTATATTTAATGTCTTAAAATTGGTTTCTGTTTAAAACTTCTTCTCATATGATTTTTTTTCATTTTAAATAAGTTCTGAAACTTTTTTTTAAAAAGAAAAGTCACATTTGTTTTATAGTTTTTTTATCTCACTTTATATTTAACTTTCTACATTTTCTTTTTTTAATACTGTTTTTAATATTTCAGTTTATTTTTTCATAATTTTTACATTTCTGCTTAGCATAAACATTTTTTTGAATTTTTCGATGTTTGTTAATTTTTTTTTTTTAAAGATACAATTGAACATTTTTTAAAATATTGCTGTATTATTTTAAATAAATGTTCTTAATTTTTCTCATTCTTTCAAACTTTTTGACGTTTTAAATTTGTTTTACTTTCTTTTAATTTTTCAGATCATTTATAATTTTTTATCAATTTTTGAACATTTTGTAAATTTATTAAATTTTAGTTTCCTTTTTGTATTAAAAAGTTTTTTTGTCACTTTTTTAAAATTTTTTAACTTTTATCTTATAATTTTATAATTTTTTCAAAGCATTAATTATTAGGTATATTTTTAAGCTAAGTTTTATATTCATTTTTTTTAATTTTCTTTTTGTTTGTAATTCTCCTTTTAAATATAATGCAGGTTATTATACTCAATTCTCATACTTTTGAATTCATAAAATCAATGTTTTTTATAGAAAGTGTTTAATAATTATTTAAGTACAGTTTTTAAAAAGTGTTTTCGAACATTTAATAAGGTTATCTTTGTTAATATATCTTTTATTTTATTTTGCTGTTCATACGATTATTTAAATTGTATCAAAAGAAAATGTACGTAAATTAATTTATAAACAAGAGCGAATCGAAAAATGCGTTGTGGCAAAAACAAAATATTTTCGTATTTCGTTTTTGCGCCCACTGAAATCTTATCCCGTTTTTTTTTCTGTTAAAATTTTAATTCGTTTTAGCTCCTAGTTCTCAACTTATTTCGTTTTTCCACCAAAGTAATTATTTATTCCACTTTTGCTTCCACAGTTTTTTTTATACCATTTTTGCTATCAGTCTCTCTATTTTGACGGTATAGAAATTACTTACAAGGTTATATTTTAGGAAAGAACAGATTTTTTCTTCTTGTGATGTTTCTGTGTCTTTGTGTGATTTATGTGTTCACAAGAAACACACACACATACCCACATACTTCTATTTACATATAGAGGAATTTGATGAGGACCCTCGTCAAGACCTAATTTATAATATATTTCTAGAATTTTTTTTAAAAATTTGTGAATAAAAAAAATATTTATAGGAACCTTTCTTTATGAAGAAGTAAAGTAGGATTTTACTTAATTTGTTACAAATTTTGTTGTGTAAATAAAGATACAGCTTTGTTCCTTTAGCAACAGTTTTCTGAGCTAAAATTGTTTGCAAGACATTATGAAAATATTGAATACATGTTTATTAATTGTTTAATATTGGTTATAATTGAGTTTTTTTAATAAGTTATTTAAATCCGATGATTTAAAATAAGAATAAGAAGAATATAATATAAAGAAAAGAAGCTGTTCGTAATTAAAGCGGAATCAAAAATGAATTCAAATATTAGTTTGAGCAAAAACGGGACAAAATTCTAACTCGTTTTTGCACCCAGTGAAATCTTATTTCGTTTTTACTCTGATAAATATTTATTTCGTTTTTACTCGTAGTGCGTAATTTGTTTCATTTTTCCAAATAGATAATATTTTAACTTCTCTTTGCTCCCGATAATTTTTTAACTTCTTAAACTTTTTAAGGAAAATAAATTCATTCTTTTTTTAAAATTTCAAAACGAAAAAATCAGATTGGCATTTCAAATATACAATTCAGTTTTTATTGTTTAAACAATTTAAATTATCAAATTAATAAGGTCACTGCGTTTAGATTTCGAAGATATTTTCTCATCAGCACTTACAATTATACAATTTAGTTACAATTAGACTACGTGACAAATACTTCATTTTGAACATTTCAGTACACTGTACGTGTATATTTCAGAGGTTGCTTTTATCACTAGAAAAACTCGTTTTTAAAATAATATTTTTACTTAGATAAGAATTAAGTATTCATAATTGAATCTAACCAATGAAAATGCTCCATCTGTTTAACAAAGTTCTTGTGCATTGTTTTTAAATGTTTATGATACTAATACATTATATCCTCAAGGTTATTTTAAGTTTTATTTATTGAAGTCTTAATCTAACTTTGGCAAACAAGCTCAGGGGCGGTCCAATCTAAATTTTTTACCCGGGCAAACCATAGGGGGCGGGCGCTTTTTAGTGCCTCATTTTTGGTACCCCATTTTGCATTAAGGCAAAATGGTGGACAGAGGGCAGCAACGATCAATCTGGGATATATCAAAGAGGGAAATTTTGATATAAAATGTTAAAATTAGAACTTAATTTAATTTTAAAATCTTGGACACTTAACTCTTTTATATTGTCGATTCTTGCGTAACTCCCCGATTTCAAGATAAGTTTTGGTAGAAAAAAAAATTTTTTATTTAATGTTTCTCTGCAACTATTTTTCTTATTAGGGTAGGGGATTGGGCCCCAAGATGGACAGGGCCCCAAGATGGACATTTCGTATAAAATTTTTGTTTAAGGTGACAGCGCCTTATGCTTTCTGTCATTTTTGTTGTTTGTATAGACGAACATTTTGATGCACATTTAAAGAAAAAAAACCAGCTGGTTTTTCTTCTACACATACCACGTAATTTTGTGTCTAAAAAAGTTTTGTAACAGTTTTTTCGCAGGTTGGTAAAGCTATTTAAATTTATGATTTAGAATGAGTACTGAACGTTATAATATTCTTTATTTATCGTATAATAATATTCTAAAATGATTTTACTAATTCAGTATTCATATATATATTTTTACTGGGGATTAAAAAATGGTGTCATATACCCTAAGATGGACAGGCCTGAAATCTCAATGTATTTTTTGCATATTTTTGATTTTACACTTTTTTCAATAATTTTTTGAGCCAATTAATTAAAATTTTTTTTTTCCACCATAAAATGTGATTTTATCGTTAGAAAATTTATTATATTGATATTTTTCGATATTTTATTACTTTTTACTGTTAAGCTATTAAATTGAAGGTTTTAGAAATTTTATTTCTTGATAAATTCCGTAAAATGATTAAGGGGACCCGCACCCGAATTTCCAACTATAACAGAATATAATTAAAAAAAAATTTTTTATTTTTTTTCGGACACTATTTTGGGTCAGAAATCATGTGAACAGGGAAAAAAAATTACCAAAATTTTTTCTGCAATTTTAACATTGCAACTTTTGACAAAATTAAAATTTTACAAAATCCATACCCTTAATTAAGAAATGAAGTCTAAGAAACTCAATAAAACAAAAACCATAAAAAAATAATAAAAATTGTAGAAGAAGAAGCATTTTTTGGTAAATATATAGTATAATGTCGAACATTTAGTATGCATAAATTTTTATTTTCATTAAATAAACATTTATTTTTTTAACTGAAAGCATGTCTACTCCATACGTGGGACCTTCTGTCTCAAGTAGATTTTTTACCTGTGAGTTTGAGCTAAGCTTATTATTTTACGTGCTTGCTTGGATTTTTCCATAGTTTGAATAATGTTATGTTTATAACGCTCACTGTTTCTTTTTCGGCAAATCTCTGTTGTTTATTCTCCAAGCTCTAAGCCAATTTCACGTTGAATTTCAGTTACTGTTCTCATTTTATCGCTCAATCATTCATAGATAGGTAAAATTTTTTAGTAATACAGTAAATGTAATGAAGTACCAATATTTATGCCATGAGAACCAGGGGATTCGTTTTTTGCAATAGCAGATTGATAGAAACACCATGACAAAGAGCCAGATGGACACTTTCTATATTTTGGTTTGACATCAATAGGTTGATGTATATTGAATGGTTGTGAGAGTTTCATTTTTCATATCCTGCAAATGAAAATAACTTACATAAATACAGCAAAAGTATTATAACCTCCTAATAATTTTTCTCCTCCTCCTCCCCCTGGTTATTATTTTGGTACATATATTGTACCAAACGTGTCCCCTAGGACGTAAGACTGCTGACGCTCTAAACTTTGGTAGGGCTCCCGCACAAAACTAGGACAGCTTTATTACCAAATTGTAATCACCTATTTATATAGGTCATTTCGAACGTACCGTGAACCAAACTTTTTTCGGTATAGAAGTTATCCTGCAAAATTTGTACCATTATTTTTGCATTTGTCGAAATGTCAAAGTGATTTTATTTATCGAAAACTTGGGGGATTCTTCTACCAAATAAAACCGGACAATACTTAGACATGACATGTGAGTCAATTACGTAGCCTAGCCAGTAAGCATGTTCACAACATACATTTTCGTGGAAATATAGTCATGTTCATGATCAAGGCAAACTTCTCAATACCTGTGTACCCTTGGCCTAACTGCGAAAAAACCCTGACAGTACGCATGTTGAAGTAAAATGTAGGTCTTGACGAAGAGAAGTTAGAAACTCGTTTCGAAGTATAAATTTCTGTTTTCTCATGTTCAGAACCTTCATCTTTGCAATCCTCATACACAGTACAATGTTTGTGAAGAAAATCTTGTTTTTCATTACCAACAACAATTTCCGGGTTCGTTCTACCACAATCATATCAATTTACATTGGAAAGGAGACGTGACAAAAGTCTTGTACCCACTAGAAGGTATTCAAAATTACTCTTTATTTTTTGAGCAGCACTAGAAACAGAAGATAGATTTTTTACTCGAACATTCAATTGTGGCGATCCTAATTAGTTAGTTTACAATCTTTCGGGCTCATTGACGTTATGAATATGTGAATAATTTGAATGCACTTGTTGGTTTTCAGCAACTTCACATTCAACAGTATTGTTCAATTGTTTGAATAACTTCAATTAGAAGGACAATTTGTCAAATCGGTAATCAAAAATAAGCGGTGACGGTTTTGTGAAAAAGTGTTTTCAAAATGCCAAAGAAAAGAAATTCCGAGTATTACAGCAATAAGGTGCAAAAAAGATGGAAAAATATGAACAATACTGTTGAATGTGAAGTTGCTGAAATCCAACAAGTAGATTCAAATTATTCAGATAACGTCAATGAGCCCGAAACATTGCAAACTAACCAATTAGAATCGCCAAAATTGAATGTTCGAGTAAAGAATCTACCTTCCGCTTCTAGTGATGCTCAAGAGGTGCAGAGTAATTTTGAATACCTTCTAGTGGATACAAGACTTTTGTCATCTCTACTTTCCAAAGTAAATTGCCAGGATTGTGGTGGAACGAACTTGAAGATTGTCGTTAGTAATGAAAAACAAGGTTTTATTCACAAACTTTGTACTGTGTGTGAGGATTGCGAAGACGGAGGTTCTGAACATGTCAAATCAGAAATTTATACTTCAAAACGTGTTTCCAACTCCTCTTCATCAAGACCTCCATTTGATTTGAACATGCGGATTGTTATGGCTTTTTCGCAATTAGGCAAAGGATACGCGGGTATTGAGAAGTTTGCTATGATCATGAACATGACTACATTTCAACGAAAAACTTTTGATACGTGTACAGACACTTTACATACAGCGTGCAACAAAGTTTTAGACTTAATTTATAAAGAGTGTCGAGGTCATGTCAAAGAATGTGACGAAATTGTTGAAGATGATTCTGACCCAAATGATTTAGTAGATATTGGAGTGAGTTATGATGGATCTTGGCTGACACGTGGTTACAAGTCAAAGTATGGTGTAGGGTGTGTTGTTGACATGGTAACTGGCTACGTGATTGACTCACATGTCATGTCTAAGTACTGTCCGATTTGTAAGGTGGCAATAGCCGATTTGGGAGAAGAATCTCCTGAGTTTGCAATATGGATGGAAGGACATGTTGATGAGTGTCAAGCTATAACCACGAAGGCTCTTCTGGATCGATGGAGATTGCAGCTGCAACATCCATATGGTTGCGATCTGAAAAATTTGGTTTTCGATACACAACAATGTTATCAGACGGTGATTCGAAAACTTTCAACCACTTGACTTCATTGAATGTGTATGGTACCACAATAAAATTGAAAAAAGAAGAATGTTTCAATCATGTATCCAAAAGGTAAGTAAACAACAGAGAAGCTGTGTAATCAATTTTGAATTTATTTAATTTTTGCATAAATTTGCCAAAAAACTAATCTTGAGGATTATTTTGATTTTCTAAAGGGCATACACTGGAATCAAAAACGCAGTTACATTATGGAAAGCTCGTAAAGTAACACTTGGTGGAAGAAGTCACGGTTCCTTGAAGGAAACAACCATTCAAAAGTTAGCTGGATACTATAAAAATGCTTTGTACAGGAATAAAGGAAATATTCAAGTAAATAAAAATAAATAAATAAAACCACTTTGACATTTTGACAACTGTAAAAAATAATGGTACACAATTTTTAGGATAACTTCTCGAGTTATTTATCAGTTATTCTTCTTTACAGGATATGAAAAATGCAATTCTCGCAACAATTGAACATGCATCTTCTACTGATGTGAATCCAAATCACAGTAAGTGTCCATCTGGCTCTTCGTCATGGTGTTTCTATCAAGCAGCTATTGCAAGAAACAAATCCCCTGGTTCTCATGCAGACAATGTTGGTACCCCACTAAATTCTCTGTGTTATGAAAAAATGTTACCTGTTTACGAAAGATTGACTGACGAAGATTTGTTACTTCGTTGTACTTTGGGACTAACGCAGAACAGCAATGAAAGTTTGCACAGTACAATATGGAATAAGTGTCCAAAAGAAACTTTTGTTTCTAAGGTCAGAGTTGAAATTGCTGTTGCTGAAGCTATCTGTGAGTTCAATGTTGGAGTAATGAGAACGGTAGCTGAAATTCAACGCGAACTGGGCTTAGATCTTGGACACCGAACAGTAGAGATATGTACAAAGGGAGACAGTGAGCGTTATAAACAAAGCGTCAAACAAGCTTCAGAAAAATCCAAGCAGGCACGCAGAATAATAAGCTTAGCTCAATCGCGAAGGGACAAATCTCTACTTGAGGCAGAAGGTCCCACGTATGGAGCAGGCATGTTTTGATTTACAAAAATGAAAGGTTATTTAATTAAAATAAAGTTTTATGCGTACTAAATGTTCGACATTATACTTTATATTAACCAAAAAATGCTTCTCTTTTTACAAATTCTATTATTTTTTTATGGTTTTTGTTTTATTGAGTTTGTTAGACTTCATTTCATAATTAAGGGTATGGATTTTGTAAAATTTTAATTTTGTCAAAAGTTGCAATGTTAAAATTGCAGAAAAAATTTTGGAAATTTTTTTTTCCCTTTTCACATGATTTCTGACCCAAAATAGTGTCCGAAAAAAAATATAAAAAATCATTTTAATTATATTCTGTTATAGTTGGAAATTCGGGTGCGGGTCCCCTTAAAACTAAGTTCAAGAATTATTACACGATGTTAATTTTTTATTTACTACCATTTTCAGAGACTTTTAAGAAGGTGTCCATCTTGGGGCCACTTTTTTTTAGACCGAAAATTTTAACAATTAGAAAAAATGCTTTAAAAAATGTTTATGTTCAAAATAAAATTTTATCTTTGTGGCCATAAGTTACCTTATAAATTGTACTTTCATCTGGTATAAAACATTTTAATATATTTTATTCGGTTTGGATTCTACAGCAATAAATCGATAGGGTGTCCAACTTGGGGCCCTCTCCCCTATAATATATAAACTTTTGTATGAAAAATGATAAAAAATTGTAATTTTGAACATGAATATCTCAATTTTGAGCATCGCAAGGGGTACTGAAATTTTAACCAGATAACCACACTAGAAACTAAAATTTATCCTGAAGCCAATAAATGGGCTGAATTTCAAACCTCACACTATATTATTCTATTGTTAATTATTAAGAAATCTGAAATTAAGCTTACATTTGAATTATAAAATAGTTATCAAAACTTTTAAAAAAAAAACTTTGTAAAAATTAAAAAAAAAATAATGAAAATTGAAAAAAATACGTTTCTTTTTATAAAAATAATTATATTATGCAGTGCCGTCCAGCAGGATTTGCCCATCCATCAGAATTTTCGTTCTTACAATAAGTTTTATATTTTGTAAACTAATAAAGATAACACAATAAATGAGGGCTTTTTTTAAAGTTTATGTGCTCTACTTTTAGAATCTCTGATAAGTAAAAGAAAAAAAAAACATTTTTATTACTAATTTAAAATTAACAATAGTAATAAAATTCCATTTTTATTGGTAAATTTTAAATTGTTGTATTTTTTAAACAGATCATCACATTTTATTGTCAGATACTGCACTTGAAAGGTAATTTTATCACTTTTAAAACGAACTTTTAAAAATTGTTCTGCGATTTTTTTAACAAAGATATAGGTAATTGTTTCAAAAAACAGCACTTTTTCTAAATTATGCATACGTCCAGAATGGTTGATTTTAGAAAAAAATTATTCGGAACAAAAATGTGCCTTTTTATGTGTAAAAACAGAAAAAAATCTTTTGAATAAAAAAAAAAAAATTTTTTACCAAATTTTGAGTTTTTTAAAAATATGTTAAAAAAATTTTTTCTTTTTAATTCTGAATATTTTTTTCTAAGTCTACATAAAAGGAGGCACATTTTTGTTCTGAAGAATTTTTTTCTAAAATCAACCGTCTGGATTTATGCATAATTTAAAAAACGTGCTGTTTTTTTTAAACAATTACACTGAGAAAAATGTATGGGGTGCAGTTCCGAATAGGACAACCCTCCGATTCTGATGAAACTTGGTATACTTACGTAATTTGATGCGCTGATTACGAAAATCATAGTGAAAATTGGCGACTAGGCCATCTTCATGGTAAAAAACATGTATAAAAAATCATAAAAATTTAGGTTTTTGAGTTTATCTCTTTAAATATTACAAATATCAAAAATTTCTTTTTACAAAAGCTGTAGATCTCCCAAAAATACATATTTTATGTTAAATGCATTTTTTACTAAAACTAATTAGTTTACGAGAAAATTGCAAAAAACATAAATCACCATAAATACGACCAAATATCCACCCCGTGTGGAAAAGCCAAGTGGGGCCAAACTGGCGCCCACTTGGCCCACCTGCCCCAGGTGGGCTCCAACTGGCGCCCACTTAGAAACTGGGAAATACTGGGAACTTTTCCACACGGGACATTACGTCTACATTAAATTATACTCAGTCGTAATTACGTAATTACATTATGTAACTACGTAGAATTGTTGGCCATATTCCACTGTCAGTGGGCACCCCAACCCCCCCTTAGTAAATCCCGGCGGGGGGGAAACGGGAAATCCAACTCTAAAGATTTAATATATTGATCTGATGATTTTTTAAATTCTTCTCGAAAAATATTAATTTTTGTTAAAAAATGTATACTTTCTAAAATATGTACTTTAAGGCCCTCTACAACTTTTGTCAAAAACATTTTTCTACATTTTGCGGTTTTTACGAGTTAAATGCAAAAAACAATGAATTTAAGGATTTATAGTTTTTTATGGGTTTTTCCATGAAAATGATGCACTCGTCAATTTTCACTATGCTTTTCGTAATCAGCGCAACAAATTACTTGAGAAATAAGTGTGATGATTTGAATTTCTTTAATGTTGATGTAATGTGTGTGGCTGATTCCAGAAAAAAATCGAAAATGGCTTCACCGAGTTCATCAATTTTTTTTTTACTCATTATTGAATTTTTTTTTTCTCAAGCCGTATTTTATGGCTTATTTGATTAAAATATTATAATGGTCCCCAACTCTATTGAGTTTGATATTTTTCAATGGAATATAAAGGTAGAATTTAGTGAGGGAATGATGATGAGGGAATGACGAATCGAAACAAAATGACCATAACCTCAGAAACATAACCTTACTTCCCTATGCACTGTGAACAATGCGATATAAACACTGGAAACATGTGCAAATACACTATGATTAGTAAATTAAAATGTGTTTACCTATTTATAAATCAACATGAGGGAATGACGTGAAGAAATGTATTTTTTAAAAATCTCATTGATAAATTAGTTTTAACAAAATATCCTTTCTACAAACGTTCGCTGCAGTATAGGTTGTCAATAACAATGTTGCCATTTTTCAAAAAACTTAAGGTGGAACTTGGTAGGCATTAAAACTTTGCTGCAATCACACTGTTTCAAACCGGTGAGGGAATGATAAGTTTTTCAAGGACAAATTTTGAAGTATATTTAAAAATACTTCCATTCGCTGTTTTTAAATTATAAACTCGTGTAGATACAGTTAATACTATCTTATATAAATAAAAAATAAAATAACAAACAATTAGTAAGGAATTTTACGTTTTAAGTTAATGATTCTCTTCGAATTCAGCAGTTGGGACATAGTGAGGGAATGATTTTCAGGGTACTCTCTTGGACATATCTTCTTTGTTTATCATATAAGAAATAAATTTGTTTCATAAATTCGTACATCCAGTATAGTAGTATTATTAAAAAAAATAACTTTTCATAACCAACAATACTGATTTTCAGAAATCATTAAGGACATCAATTTTTTTCTGGAATCAGCCGTGTATAGGTTGATTTTATGGTGATTTCTAGTTTTTTTCATTTTTCTCATAAACTAATCGGTTTTAGGAAAAAATGTTTCACAGATAAAATGAATATTTAAAGAGATAAATGCAAAAAACTTCAATTTTTATGGTTTTTTATGGTTTTTACCATGAAGATGATCTAGTCGCCAATTTCTACTATGATTTTCGAAGTCAGCGCATCAAATTACGTAAGTATACCAAGTTTCATCAAAATCGGAGGGTTGGCCTATTCGGAACTTTATCCAATGGATGTTTACCCTTAACGACTGGATGTTCACGCTGACCATCTAGATGCTAACGCTTAACATCCAGATGTTAACGCTTAACATCCAGATGTTAACGCTTAATATCCAGTCGTTACGGGTAAACATCCATTTTTTCTCAGTGTACCTATATCTTTGTTAAAAAAAATTGCAGAATAATTTTTGAAAATTCGTTTTAAAGGTGATAAAATTACCTTTTAAGTGCATTATCTGCCAATAAAATTTGATGATCTGTTTACAAAATACAACAGTTTGAAATTTACCAATAAAATGTAATTTTGTGACTATTGTTAAAATTAATTAAGTAATAAAAAAAAGATTTCTTTTAATCATTAGATATTTTAAAAGTAGAGCACATAAGCTTTAAAAAAAAGTCCTCATTTATTGTTTTATCTTTATTAGTTTACAAAATACAAAAATCTTTTTGTAAAGACAAAAATTATGATGGGTGGGCAAATCCTGCTGGACGGCACTGTATATAAATATAATAAATTATATGTTGTTGGTATGAATTTTCTCATAGTTTTTGAGAAAAATGGAGAAGATTAACCTCTTCTTGCAATCATAATTATGTGGTTAAATTAAATAAGATTAATCATTTTAAAGAAATTATTTTTTATTTGTTAATTGACACTCATATTATCACAATGCAACTTACAATGTAATAACATATATACAAATTTATAATTGTAATTGTAAATCAAACTCTTATTTTATACGGTTCGTTTTCGACTTAGGTTCAATCGAACATTGTTTCTTTTATATTTTTCATTTCAGTACGTTCATTTTCAGAATTGTTATAATAGTGTATCGATTTTGTCCGTTAACTTAAAATGTAGCACATTTTATCATATTCATTTAATAATTTATTTTAACACTTCAATTGAAAATTTTATTTCAATATTACATTTTAACATTACCATTTCAATTATTAAATAACAATTAATAAAATAAAATAAAATAATCATCATAATTTTAGATCAGTATTGTCTTAACAATTGTTACACATTTTTCTTCAGTGTTTTATATAAATTTTATGAATGTTTTCGTCAATTCGAATAATTATCATTAAATAATTATTGGAATGTACTAAACACAGTTTTTGTATAAAATTACAAAAATTTTTTTCTTTTTATTAAATAATTTAAGGGATTTTGCCCGCTTGGACACTGTAAGTTCCTTTTCCATCAGGACCAACGCTAACAGAACTACTGCTAAAAACTCCTTTGCCTCCTTCCACATTTCCAGATTGAGCTACTTCTTTAGCATCTCCTTCACCTTCACCGAACCGAGAGAAGATGCTGAAAAATTTAATATAGTTGGTTATAATTTGACTTCATGTTACTGATTTCAAGTCATATTGTTTTTCATAATAAAACATATATGTATGGATGTTTGTTAACAACTATAGTCTTTTAGTTAACGAGGCTGGTTACACCAGTCTATCTTATGATACGGAAATTTTGAAAAATGCACCTTATGATACGTTCTTTCCTTATGTTGGCATCAGCGCAGAAGTTAGTTGTCATGACGACAAATTTCTGCGCAGACGCAGTAACATAAGCAAGCTTATGGAAAGGTGCTTTTTCGAAAGTTCCTTATCTTAAGGAAGACGGTTAACCATTCACAATATTGTATAAATTGAAATTGAAAAAAATTTGTTTGTTCAACGTACTTAATGCCATTAGCATTGGCATCAGAGCTGGCACTAGCACTAGCTTGAGCGTTGGAAGAACCGGAAGAGCCTCCGTGTCCACCTGCAAGAGAGCCACCAAGTCCACCATGTCCACCTCCAAGAGAACCACCGCCAATACCTCCATGGCCACCTCCCAGACCTCCATGTCCACCTCCTAGACTTCCCTGTCCACCTCCTAGGCCACCATCATATCCTCCTCCAAGTCCACCACTTCCTCCATGTCCACCAGCATTACTTCCGGCAGAAGCACCGGCCTTAGAATTTGCAGAACTGCCTGCATTGCCTCCACCAAAGTTACCTCCAAAGCCTGAATTTATACCACCTGGATAAAATCCTGGATCAAGTTGATATCCTGGTTGACCGGGTAAAGGTTGGTTACCTGAAAAAATAAATGATTTGATGAACTTTGGTTTTAAAGATACAGTTTTTAGAAAGTACTTTCAAACTTTGGGAAGAAATGTTTACTTTTTACTAGAAAAGCTATATTGGAAAATATTTTTAACCTGGTTGAGGGTAAAAGTTAAAAGTTCCTGGCGCGAATCCAGGATCAAGCTGGAATCCTGGCTGTCCAGGTAAAGTACCTAGAAAAAAAATACAAAAATTTCTTTTCATGTTTGATTACAAAAACAATTTGAAAGTACCTTCTGGTGATTTAGTTTATGTACAGTTAAGGGGACAAATAAAGATATATGATGCAAGGTAGGAAATAACGCAATGTACTTGGTACTTTAAGAAAGTCATACGTGAGGATGTATTTTTAAATGACTGCTGAAAGTACAGTGACTAAAACGAGTACTTGTACCCTATGTGGCAAATCGGAAGATGATAATCTAATTTTTTTGTTTAAAGAGGACAGCCTTTATTAATTTTCACCCCCAAAAACCCCGAATAACAAGTTTGTGGTTTATTTTTCAAACTACTTTCTGGTGGACACTATAACTCCATCTAAGTTACATATATAGAATATCTAAGTTATAGGTTTAAAAATAATATTAATTACCGAAACCTCCATAGCCTCCATTATTTCCTCCATATCCTCCATATCCTCCATATCCTCCATTTCCTCCATTTCCTCCGTAACCTCCATAACCACCACCTAAACCTGAAAAAACCATTTATTTTTTTAAGAGGATTTAGAAATTAGAAGATCAAATCTTCATAAAGTCTTTATAAATCTACAAAAATAAATAAATTAAATCTTTATTATAGGTATACTGAAATAGAAATATATTTACCTCCACCTCCGTGTCCTCCGGTATATCCAGGTCCAGCTAAACTTCCCCCAAGACCTCCAGCACCTCCAGAAGCTAAAATTTCAGTAATTTGCAGTTCAAACACAATGGGAACACTTGGCGTAAAAACGTTCTTTGAAAATTAAAATGAAAACGTCTTCAGGGCGTTTGACATAAAACGTTCCTTTTTGTTGACAAGAAACGTTCCTCAGACGTTTTAAAGATCTTTTCATTACGTCATAGGAACAAAAGTTCAATGTTCCACAATGCTCGTGGACATTAAAGAAAATTTGAAAAACATCTTTAGTACGTTCGGTTACTCACTAGGAAGTTATCATAAAGAAAACTTCAAACAATTATTTTTAAAAACAATTCTTCTAACCTCCAGCATTAGCATTGGAATTGGCAGATGATCCAGAATTAGTTTTGATAACGCCTGAACCTCCTCCTAGACCACCATGACCTGCTAAGCTACCTCCTAATCCTCCATTGTTGCCTCCATAACCACCGGAACCTCCATAACCACCGGAACCTCCATAACCTCCGGTACCTCCATATCCACCTAGAAAGTAAATTAATTAATCTAATGTATCTTTAAATCTAATCTTTTATTCTTAATATCTTCCATAATATTTTACTTATAATATTCCATATAATAAAAAATATGTAATTCTCCACGATGAAAGGCTCAATTAAATTTTGCGAAATGAAAGTTGCGAGTGATGAAAGAAGTTTAAATTTTTGTTGATGCTTTTCTCTGTGAAGCATTACATATCAGTTCTAAATTACTTCGTTAATGATAATTCGTGTATTTCAATCTATAATATAAAACTTGTCAGTAAATCTTACCATTTCCGGCATGACTGCCTCCAATTCCACCTCCTTTGCCATCAAAACCTCCTTGACCAGCATAACTGCCTCCTAAGGAACCACCATGGTTGTAACCACCACCACCACCAGCATGGCTACCACCAAGTGCTCCTCCATGACCACCACCTAACCCTCCAGTGTAACCTCCTCCTCCTAGATGGTTACCACCTTGTCCTCCATAATGACCACCTCCACCAGAGTGGCCACCGCCATAGCCTCCACCATATCCTCCTGTGTAACCACCTCCTCCAGTACCAACTAATCCTCCACCTTGTCCTCCTAATCCACCTCCATAACCACCACCTCCATGGTTTCCAGCACCTAAAAACAACACATTTCATTGCATTATTATATTATATTTCGTTCTTTATATCACATCATTTTGATTATCTCTTTCTTTATATTCTTATATTTTTATATAAGCAAAAAGGGTCAGAATTCCTGAAGTTTTTTCAAAAATTCCTAATATTTGTTGAGTATAGGGATTTTTTTCATTCATTTATGTTTTAATAGTCCATGATGACACTAGAAAAACTTATACCCAAGCAGCACGTAATATTACGCGAATACCACAGTGATATCATATTGTAATATTGGTAACATTACGGGGTGATATTACAGTGATATTGACGTGATATTGAAATGTCCGCCTCAAGGTAATATTACAAGTAATATTACAGTGATATTAAGGTAATATTACAAATTTATTTTACATCAAATAAATTATTTTAAAAAATATTGGGCTCACACGGAGTTCGAACACGCAAGGTTCGACACGGCGGGGATACGCCTTGTACCACTCGGCCATCCAGCTCTTGGAATCTATTTCAGAAAGCGTTCTTCATATATTACCTTTAAATCCCTTTGGTACAATATGAAGAACGCTTTCTAAAATAGATTACAAGAGATGGAGGGCCGAGAGGTACAAGGCGTATTCATGCCGAGTCGAACCTTGGGTGTTCGAATCTCGTGTGAGCCTAATATTTTTTAAAATAATTTATTTGATGTAAAATAAATTTGTAATATTACCTCAATATCACTGTAATATTACTTGTAATATTACCTCAATATCACTGTAATATTACTTGTAATATTACCTCAATATCACTGTAATATTACTTGTAATATTACCTTGAGGTTTATTACAATATAAAATAACTGTGGTAATCGCGTTATATTACGTGCTGCTTGGGTAAAGGATATTTCAAAATTTGAATATTTTCTAAAGTTATAAACGATCAAATTTTTTAGCATCGTTTCAGAAAAAAACCATTTTTTGCGATTGAGTGTACCAATTTTGATAAATTTTGGAAGAGAGACTACACAGTTAAAAATTTTGTGTAAAAAACTGTCCACACATTTCTTGTGTTAAATTTAACACAAAGATTGTGTTAATTTAACATGAAGATTGTTAAATTAACATATAGTTTGTGTTATTTTAACACAAATTTTATGTAATTTTAAGCACCATAGTGCAATCTCTCTCCCTCTCCCTCTCTCTCTTTCTCTCTCTCTCTCTCTTATACAAATACGTAAAACCGCCAGTGAGATAAACGGATAAAATTTAAATAAACAATGCAATTTATTTAAATAAATTAAGTTTTTCATTTTTGAGGTTACAAATAAACAATATTCTCCATCGATTTTACCATTTTTTTTTAAACAATCTTCTGAAGTAAATTTTTTAGATTTTATTTCAACAATATAACAAAGTGAGATATTCTGTTACTTTAGTAATAAAAATAATTTCAGTCTCCACAAATTTTTGTAAAATAGCAGAAATTTAAAATAAAACAAATATGAAAGGAAAAAATCCCTAGACTCAACAAAAATTAGGAGGCCACTTCAGGAATTCTGACCCAAAAGTAAACGGTTCCGCTCTATAGACGTGTTGAAGAGGAACTAATCAAAATCTCTACCTGGAAAGTTTCTCTGTTAGTCGATTTACTTTTCCATCTAACATATTTTCTTATGTTTTCAAAAACACAAATTTATTTTTCTAAATGTTGCCGATTAACAGAAATACGATTCTGCTGTTACAAATTTAATAGTTATTACCTATTATATGTTTTTAATACTATGTTTATTTGATGCTAAAGTGCATTCGTAAATTTAAGTATATATGAGATTAAACTTAATAAAAAATTCGCATAATTAGAAATCATGACTACTGAAATATTTTTAAGTAAAATGTATTGATAAACAGAGAAAGTTCTAATTCTAGATATATGTGAATGGACATGTGTCTGAAATTAAAAATTTTTAGATTTTATGGGAAGAGTAGGTTTCAAGATTTTTACGTAATTTACAAGTAAATAACATTAATGTAAATTACGTATCGAACGCTTTCCCAAGAAATGTATGTAATTTTAGGAGTAAATAGTTGCAAAAACTCCATTAGAGACATTCTATTGTAATAAGAATTCGAATCTATTAAACGGAACCTGTCCAAGTTATAATGGCTTATTCAATTTTTATGCAGACAAAAAGTGAACTACAATAATACCAACTCACTGATCCGTTTTTGTTTCACACAAATAAAGTTCATAGTTGCAGAAAAAAAATACAAAATTCATGAAAAAATTTTCAACAACATGCCAAATATATAATTTAAAATATTTTTAACGATTTTAGTTCAAGTTATAGTTAACATTCCACCAATTAAAATGTTTTTTGATTTTGGTTTCAGATTGTCAGAACTATCCGGCTATCATGACAGCCGTTTTGAAAAAGCAAACAAAACAAAAATGAAAATAAAAACCAACAAAAAAAAAACAAGACAGTTTTTACATGGTTTTCTTAAAGGTTGACAAATTTGCATCAAATTTAAATGCTATTCGTTTATACATTTATTTTGTAGCTGCAGAATTTTGATAAATTTCAATTATTAGATCTTTAAATAGCGTTAATTATTATACCTCCTCCAAATCCGAAGTTACCACCATCAGCGGTTGCTCCAGCTTTTGCATCAGCAGATGCCCCCCCAGTCGCCTGAGAGTTTGTCTGAGTCTGAGTTTTTCCTGGACCTCCTGAAAAACTGGAGCTTGAGCTTGAGGAACTACTACTACTGCTGCTGTAAGCATATCGCTTTTGTCTATCAAAATTTGAGTCATCTGAAAAAAATAAGTTTATTATTATTGGGGAGAATAAACAGACATTTTAAAATGTGGACACCTTCAAGGTGTTTTGACATTCTAGCAAAGTCAAAATGAAAACTATAATTGACAATGACGTTAACAGAATAGTTATTAGATGAAATATATTGTAATTTTTTAACGTCCGATCAATATTATATTGATTTAATAAAACGACACATTCGGACTGAAATATTCTTCTTTTTATTTACAAATATCCAACGTTTCGAGAACGAACGGTTCTCCTCTTCAGAACATTTGTAAATAAAAAGAACAACATTTCAATCCGAATATGTCGTTTTATTAAATCAATATTAGATGAAAGTTACATCTTTTGATTTATTTAAAGCTGATCAAAAAATATATCTGATCCAGGAAGATATACACAAAAACTAATAATCACTTTAGAAAAATTATATTATAAAAAAAACACATAACATATAAAATAGTTAGTTAACGTATAGAAGAATTAACGAATTAAATAATGCACGGGCAAATATTTATAAACAAATTCCTAAAATTTGCATTACATTTAATTCTTTATACACTAATGGCTAAAATTGTGGGACCACTTACAAAAATGGGATTAAAAACATGACATTCTTAAAATGTTGATAACTCTGTCAGATATTAGCGAATTGAAATTTTTTATAAATCAATGGAAAGCTTATGAAATTTGCAGTTAAATGGTTTATTGTAAAGCTTCTTTGATAAATAGAAACGGAGATTCAATGTTATAAAGACAGCTGAATTTTTCGGTTTTTGTGAATTTTCATTGTTCAAGTTTGGTGGACTGCATTTTCTAGAAAATTAATTGAAAATTTTTGAAATTAAGCTAATTTAAACCTTGAACTATTAGCTTCAAAATAATCCCAAGAAAACTAAAATATCTTTACTGGTTCAAAAGTTATAAGTAAATGTGTATAAAGAACAAAATGCAACATTTCTTGTTTCCTCCCCTCTCGATTTATTTGCCATGTATGAAGCAGCCAAAAGTGAAGCGAACACTAGAATCGTTGCGTTTTTTCGTATCATACATTTATTTATAACTTTTGAACCAGCCAAGATATTTTAATTTTCTTTAGCTTATTTTAAAGTTTATAGTTCAAGGTTTGAGTTAGCTTAATTTCAAATTTTTCCAATCACATTTCTAGAAAATGCATCCCACCAAACTTGAACAATGAAAATTCACAAAAAACGAAAAATTCACCTGTCTTTATCACATTGAATCTCCGTTTCTATTAATCAAAAATGCTTTAATATCGGACCATTTATCGGCAAAATTTTATAAGCTTTCCAATGGCCTATGAAAAATTTCAATTCGTTAATATCTGACAGAGTTATCATCATTTTAAGAATGGCTTGAATGTCCTGCTACATATGTGCAACAAAATAAGCGTACTCTAAAAGAAAGACAAGGTGCAAACCAAAACCATTGTAAAAAAAATCCTGAATCTGTTTTCTATCAACATCGAGAAGAATTTAATCATGAATTTGATTAGGAAAATATTCAACTTATGGACCAAAAGTCATATTTTTTCAAACGTAACATCTCTGAGATGATACATATTAAATCAAATAAATTTACTTTAAATAAAAAAGAAGACATCCTATTTTTGAATACTTAAATATTTAAAAAAAGTTATATTTCTAAATAATTAGTTAGTTAGAGTTGCGTCGGTTGTCTGTCTGGTCGTACACAATTTTATTTTAATTTTTTTGACGAGTTAAAAAATGTTTAGGTTTTAACGAATTTAGATAATTTTTGTATTTTATACGCTAACTAACTATTTTATATGTTATGTGTTTTTTTTTTAATATTTAATTTTTCTGAAGTAACAATTAATTTTTTTTTATTTTTTATAAAAAACAGGCTAATGAGGCCAACGAACCCTTGTTAGCGAAAAAGTAAGCTTCAATTTATTTTTTATGTCATTAAATTAAATCAGGCATCGATTTAAGAAAATTAAACGATTATTATTAAAAAATTTGAGAATTTATTTTTCTAACTTATCAACTAGTTTAATCACTTCGGAATTTCTAAAATATTTTATTAATAGGTTTTCTAAAGTAGAATTTATTTAACTTTCAACAAGAATCTAACCTCATATTTTCAAAATTCAAAACGTCGAATAACGTAAGATTTCCAAAATTCAAATTACCGAATTCAAAATATTAGACGGTAAAGAAAATTCATAATAAAAAGATTATAAGTTTTTGTTCACTGAACAAGAATCTAACCTCATATTTTTAAAATTCAAAACGTCGGATAACGTAAGATTTCCAAAATTCAAATTACCGAATTCAAAATATTAGACGGTAAAGAAAATTCATAATAAAAATATTATAAGCCTCTAAATATTTATAAACACGTATTCTTATGTCAATTTTATCAACATCTCTAAACAATCAAACGGATTCTACATTCCTTATTTTTATATTGAAATTTAATTCATATTATCTACTGTGATTGACATCTAAAACACTTTGCCCAGCAAGAATCTAAAAAGCAAGAATAAATAGATTAAAACGAAGAAAATCATTTCGAAATATGGACAGAAACAATATAATGTCTGTAATTGACATCATCAGAGATAATTTATTCTTTACACTATTCTTAGGAAGGTTACGTGAATACAACATTTAACTCCGTGTATTATTCTGACTCAGCATAAAGAAGTAAAGGTACACGCTTCCAATGTCAAGTTAATTATCTACAAAAATCAATGTGAAGTTTATTGAAAACTGTGCATAATTCCCATTAATGCAAATCTGAAAAAATTTTCTGAATGACTCATAATTCACTTTTAGCCGAGATGTTACACTTATTCTAATTGTAAATACGATTAGAATTGAAAACATGTTATTATCCAACCACAATTAACTCAAAAAAAGTTTTGTTGATTCTAAGAAAATTTCTTTGAGACTTTTGTTTATAGCTTCAACGATACATTTTTGTGATTGTTGCAATTTTTTTCCCCCAATCAACAAAATAGTCTTTATTCATTAATACATTATTTTATTCATTAATTTCTTTAGAAAAAAGGATTGATATTATATTAGAACATTTTTAAACAAATTTCATCACACATTTTTTACTATTTATCTTAACGTGGTCAAAACTCGCCTAATCGCTAATGAAGCAAAAAAAACTCATCTCTCAAGATATATTGAACTTGTTGAACCTGAAACGAAGCACAAATACTTGCGCACAAATATAATCTCTTACGTGTTACACGATCTGTGGATGCTGGCACTTTTAAAGACAGGGAAAACCCAAAGACAAGGTCAAGCGTGTTAGTAAATTCTTCATCGAATATAAAGTTCAAAAAGAAAAAAATAATTACATCTCGCAACGTAATACAGATAAACGGAAAGGTCAAGTTTGTCATAACTTTCTTGATGTAAAAATGGGTCGTTTCTCTTCCGTGATTACAATAATAATAGATCCTTCCTTTCTTCTCATTTTCATTTGCATATTTCTGTATTTATAAATTATTCTAAATCTGATTTCAAAGTATTTTCAAGCATTTTTTTCTTGTTTTCAAAAATGACATAAAAACACTTTACATCAGGAAAAAAATTTTAATTGTGCTCAAAATTTTTTATATTCTCATTTTAGTAATAAAAGTGTGTTGTAATAAAAAAAAAACCGGTAACAGTAATTTATGCGGTTATCAATCAATCATGATTTGTATCAAAACTCAAATTCTAATTTACATATTTAAATAATTGAGTATTGTTTTATGATAATGTTAAATTGGCTTTTTGTAATATATTACTTGAAAATTCTGATTTTTGATAATTTTTGAAAGGGGATTTTGTGGTTGTCTGTTTTTGATTTTTAACTTTTTATATAAAAATAATATATAACTGTATGCCGTATGAATATCAGAACAATACAGCTAATTTGAAAAAAAAAGTAAAGTAAAATAAACGAAAAACGAAATGAGTTAATAAGTGGAATAATAAATTAAGTATTAAATAGAATAAATATGAAATAATTAAGACTAATAACGAATATAATATTTAAAAAGTAATAAGTGAAAGATTAAATAAAATGACAATTAGAATTATAAAAGAAATAATAAAATTAATTGAAGATGTGTTATTGTATATGGGCTTTATAGGAATAACTATAAAGAAGTAATAAAAACCAACTTAGGAATATCAAATAAATTATTCTAATAATAACGAATAAAGTAATAAATAAAATTAGAAACGAAACAATAAATGAAACAATAAACAAAAATGTAAAAAAAATATCCCTTTAAAAAGTAAGAAATGAAATAATAAATAAAATAGCTATAAAAAAATAACAAAAAAATAATTGTAAAATAGTAAATGAAATAACAAATAAAATAATAATAAAAATATATTATTAACATAAAGATAGTATGTATTCATAACAAATAATAATAATAAACAAATAAAAATTATTTACTATTCTTTCTAAAATAGAAACTTTAATTTTTCCAATTTATAAAATTCCGAAAAAACAAACTTCTTAATTAGATCTTTGTTTTAAAAAATAAACAAAATTTAAATTAAGTTTAAGAAGATAATTCATCAAAACAAATATTAAATTACGCAAATTATATTTAAAATCATTCTGCAAAAATTATTTTTATTTGTTATGAATAAGTGAGAATTTGGAAAATATTGTATAGAATTTGAAAGAGGTCAATTTCGTAAGAAGCTTAAAAATAAAACATTTGGTTTATTTACCTTTTGCGTTGACTGTGATGACTAAAAGGGCTAAAAACCCGATGCACACTTGTATCCTCGTCATGATGGACTGTGGCGATCTTAGAGTCATTCAATCTTAAATAGTTGAAACTCCCACCGATGACCCCTTCCTTCCATTGAAATGACGGCATTTGGATGTTCCCAGATGAAAAATAAAATATTTCATCAAGGTTGCAATGATCCTAGAATTCTTGGGATAACCCCAGCGTCAAAAAGCAAAATAGTCAACAAAAACAATAAAAATTCAACTAGGTATCTAAAGATCTTTTTTTTTCAAATTGATCATTCTTTGAAATCAAATTCTTCTTTATTATTCCACCAATTCTTTTAAATACCTTTTTAAATGGAATCTCTATTGATAGTGTTGAAAAATAATAAGTATTTTTTAGTTCATTAGTGAAAAATTAACCAAAGTTTAATTATTTGTTTATTTAGTATTAGTGGTTGAAAAAATTGTTTAAAAACCGTTACGGGAATTTATATAGTTGTAAACATTACAATAATTAATAAAGAAGATGTTAAATATAAAAATCAAAAAGAAAATAAAAGACTACCTTTGGGGTTTTTTCCATGAAAAAACGTGTGGGAAACTTATATAATTTTTTTTTAATTTATCACTTGACGGTAACTTTTTAATAATATAAATATTGTTATTTTAATAATTATTTTATCATCCTTATTTGTTTTAAAAAAATTATATTCAGTTTCTATTTATTTTTATAATATTTTTAAATAATTTCCGATCTTTAAATACAATCTTGTATGAAAATTTCGTTTTTTGTTTATTTTTTCCTAAATCCACTTCAGTACCTAGGTAATATTTGCTAATTACTTCCTTTGGGTGAAATTCATTTTTGACCTAAAAATTGACCTATCAATTTTTAATTAGGATAATAGTTATACATTTTTAAGTCATACAATAATGTTTTATTATGATTATTAAATTGATTGGTTTCCATTGTATGTAAATAATTTAATTAAATACTTATAGTATTTTCTAATTAATTTCTAATTCTAATTAAATATTATTAATATAATATTTATTTTTAGTTTCCTTTTGTTTAAGCAAGGAAACAAAATTTTAAATTTAAAAAAAAAATCTAAAAATTTGAAAGATTTTATTCTTCTAGAAAACTGCGACTTAGAAGACGTAAATAATGGCAACAGTTTTTGAAAATGATCGTGAAAAGTGTTAACCTTTTATGAATGACATATAATTTTTTGTGTTTATTTTGTGACTTTATAATAAGCTTTGAAACCATTTTATTCACTTTTTATTAATTCTACTGCAAGTGCGAGAACTTTTATCGTAAAATGCTAATTTATCTGATTTATGGTATCGAAATATTTTGACTAGAAGATGAAAGTATAATATGAAAGCATACAAAAATTAAATAAATCATTATTTTAATAATGATTTTTATTAATGTATAGAATGTATGGAAATGTATGAAAACTAAAAATTTTTCTTCTTATTTCCTAAAAGCTAATAAAATTCTAAAGAGAACAACAAAAAAAAAGTTATTTAGTTAATATTTTTATTCGATATTTGAAAAAACAGTGACTTTGACTGTTTTTTTTTTTAAATGAAAATTACTTCTGAAATAATTTACGTTTTTTAATGTTCTAAGGCTTATTTTAATAATAATTTATTATACAATTGACACTAATTATAAACATTAACGTATAATTATTTTCCTAAAAATGCAAGCTGCTAAAGTTGGAACAAAAAAATGATAAAAATTATGATGGGTTTTTTTAACAAAAAAATAATTTTGTAAAATATATGAAACTTAATATTATTCAGGATTTGCAAGAAAATTACAAAAAATATGTTTGTCTAAATTTTAAAAAATATTTTTCTGTTAAAAAATTAATCATAATTTTTAACAATCTTTTGGTCCAACAGTCACAGCTTGCACCCAGAGAAGTGATATATTTGACTCAAAGATATGTTATTTGTGCAAAATAAAAATATATTTGTCTCACAGCCAAGTAACTTTTTATTTGTTTCAAATAAATTTTTTTATTTGAAACAAATAAAAAGTTACTAGGCTGTGAGACACATATATTATTTCTCTGGGTGTGCATTTTTTAGGAAAAAAGTACACGTTATTTTTTAATAATAAATGTCAATTCTATAATAAATTGTCATTAAAATAATCCTTAGTACATTAAAAATCGTTATAATTATTTCAAAAGTAATTTTCATTTTAAATAAACAGTCAAAATTAGCTTTTAAGAAATAAGAAAAAAATTTCAGTTTACATACTTTTTACGTTTAAAGACATTTAACATGCAACTCAAAATGGGTGGTCCCATAATTCTAGCCGATTGTATAAATAAATAATAATACATAATAAAAAATAAGACAAAATTTTAATAAATAAATAGTAAACAAATAATAAATCAGTGATAAAACTTTATTAATTTGAGTAAGGGAGTGAAGCATACAGTGGGACACATTTAACAGAGACATTCTATTTCTCTAAAAACTGATTTAAAAAATGCCTCCAAAAACTAAACAGGAAACAAATTAACATATTTTCTAAATTTACAATAATTTTTTTTTAATCATCTAACAAAAATGAATTGTCCCATTTTTATATCTGTCCCACTGTAAGCTTCCTTATTTGTAAAACTTATGCAAAAATAAAACAATAAAATTTAGCATATTTTACAATTTCTTTATTTATTTTTTTTTCTTTCATACATTTTTCATTGTACCCAACAGGTTTTCTACATTGGTATAAGAAAATCCTTAGAGTGAGGCACCAAAAATATAGTTATTTTTTTTATGTTCGTTAAGATCTTCAACATAATTTAAGACTTGTCATGCTTTTAAATGCTTTTAAACTACCAAGAAAAGGTAGAAGTCTTAAAATTTATTAGCCGTTACTTCATAAGAACCAGATCCATCAGGAAAAGATTGGACCGAACTACTGCTGGAAATGCCATTCGAAGGTCCTTTTTGGAAAGTACCACTTTCGTGAATTCCATTCGCACCGAATTGTTCTCTAATGCTGAAAAAAATACAAAGGAAACTATTTACTTTTTAAACATTTTTGTAATTCAAATTAAAATGACATTTTTTCCCTTTCGAGAAAAGGGATATCAATTCTATAAAATCTTGAATTAATAAAAAAATATTCAATTTTATTATTAGAATTGTGTATTTTCCTCAATTAATCATAAAAAATCATTAAGAAGGAGACTTGTGATTCTTACTTATTTCCCTCGTTAATGTTGATGTTGCTGTTCGTGTCAGCACTTCCATGTGGTTTGACTGCTGTTTAGAAAAAAAGAATGTTTAAATGTTAATTATAATTATAATGATAATTAATGTTATAATAGTAATTATAATATACGTAATATTAATATATATTAATATATATATAATATGTATACATAATATAGTTAATATAATATAGTTAATTTAATTAATACCGTCTCTTTAAATCCGAGTGATTGAAAAGTTGACTATTAATTAGATTAGTAAATATTTTCATTTCCTTTGTAATATAAAGATATACGTATGATCAAATGCTTCTAGAAACATTTGTTATGACGCTTCGAAAAAAAACTATATAATCACATCGCACAATTAGTCGAAATTTCTTTTATGATGAAATTATAAAACGTAGCTTTAATCGTTCAAATCTAAAAAGCCAAGGAACTAAGTTACATAATCTTCATCTTTTCTTACACCGAAAATAAAATCGAAAAATAAATAGTCGGATAATAGAATTACTGGTATATGTGGTCGGAATGAGCTAAGAAAGACTAGCCAGAAACGGTTTTTTATATGGAATAAAATTAATATTTCCTTGTAGTCTGAACAGTCTAAATGTTGTTTTTTCTTCAAATAATAAATAGTAATTAAGTGAAATAATTTACTGTTTGGCGAATGTTGAGAAAATCAAGTTTAGAATTTAACGTCTCTCACATGAGAGTATAGGAAATTTACAGTAGCCCATCGGTTAGCAGTATAGACTAGCGTACTAAAATTCGAGGGTTCGAATCTCCGGGTGGATATTTTAAAAAAAAAATTTATTATGAATACCCGTTAAAATTACTATTAGAGAAGTAAGTAAATATATAACAAATAAATATTAATTATTAAATATAAGTAAATAAATTAAGATCATTGGATAAAAATAAATAAAAATGAATATTTAAATTACAAAATTGAAATTAGAGGAAAAACATAAGTAACAAAAGAAATAAAAATAAGTAAAGACGAAAATTATGAATCTCGTAAATGAACCGTATGAATTATTAATCATTCAATTTAGGAATTTATTCGAATAAACAAATATAATAATTGAAAACACTTACATTTACAAACACAGTTGCATCCCTCTGCAACACCTAGAAAAATCCAAATTATCATAAATTTTTGTTATTTTTAGGTTGAACAATAATTAAACAATTACTTAAAAAATAAAAATGTAATAATTTACTACAATATTTAAACATGAAAAATTTAATTTAATAAAAAGTTTCTATTATGAATATTGTAAATATTATATATAATTGTAATATTCCATGGAATCTGGTTTTTCGATTTAAAATTTTTTATTCAGAATTTCGAATGAGTTTCCGGATAGAATCGTTTCATCAGGCTTCGTATAACCTCAAAAATACCTTTTTATAAATGTGAACCGAGGGGGTTCTCACTCGAGAATTCTTTGTCTCTATGTCTCTCTCCTTCGCATTCTGCTGTCTCCGTCTGACTCATGCGACGTTCGTAGGATTACACGAAAGTCCGTACAATTCCGTTCCAAGTGAGAAGCCCCTCGATGTGAACCCTTTTTTAAAAATTACATAATAAATTATTAATGCCATAGGGTACCTGCTTGTTCTTGAAAAGTGTTTAAATTATTATTGTTATTTTCTCCTGGCTGTGTAATTGAAAATCCACCAGTTGGTTTAGCAGCGGCACTCGCAGAAGCCAAACCACTTCCGGTTGCTTGAGTCATAGTATTAATCTCAGGATGACCATTTTGAATACTACTAGAACTACTAGAACTACTAGAACTGGGACCAAATTTAAGAGGTGGGAAAGGTTTAAACGGCGGGAAAGTATAAGGTTTCCTTGGTCTAAAATCAAAGTTATTACCTGTAACAAAGTTTAGTAATTGATAAACAATACAATTAAAAAATAATAATAATAAATAATAATAACACTGACAATTTAATAAAATTATTAATAAATTCAAAAAAAAACAAAATATAAAAGAATTAATGAATGTAATATAATAAATAGCGGAGTTTAATAACAATGAATTAATCCTAGAACAAATTCTTGAAATTTTTGAATTTTTTAATTTTTTAATTTGATTATTTTCAAGATTAAAAAGAAGTAGTTTTAAATTTTTAAAAATTTGTTGATCTTAATTATTTAAACTTTTAAAAATCAGTTGAGTGCTTACCAGCCACAAAGGCGGTGACAAGAATAGTAGAAAAACAAAATACTGCTAGTCCGTTCATTTTACAATGCTTTGTGTTGGACAATTTAGTCCCTTCTTTTATACCGAATTTCCTACTGATTTTTAACAGGTTCAATTCAGATGACAATCTCTGTCATTTTAAAGTAACAATAAATCAAATTAATAATTCATTATTTTAAAAATGCATGCGTAATTGTAAAATATGACGAACAATCAAACACTTGGATAAACAAAAAAGTCATTTATATATTTTTTTTAGGCGTAAATGTTATTTTTTTCTTTAACTTGGGAGGATGAAAAATGATTTCTTTTAAATTATTATTGCAATCTGGTGAAATATGATTGTAAATAAAAACAAGCATATGCAGTAAAATAAATCGTTATTTGTTTAAATTCAAATTCTTGTGATAACTTTGTTTTAATGTCAAAGACCCTTTAAAAATGGAAATATATAGATATATCTCGAATACATTGAGGAAAAATCGAATTTGAGAAAGTAACACTGACTTGTAAACTTTTAGAACGAAATAATGATAAACAGTCTAGTAATAATTCCTAAACTTCGTAGACTGATTATTAAATTAGAATAATCAGTGTAAAAGTTTTAAAATTATCATTTTCTCAAACTCTATTTTTTTCTGGTCATTCGATTTATCGAAAAATGTACAGTGATCGCCAGATATGCTTTAACATATTTCCATTGGACCTACGTGTTAAAATGTTAAAGCATATCTGGCGATAGCTGTACACGAAAAATAATTTCTATATATCAGCTTCATTTCTAAAATAAAAAAGCAGATTTTTTATTTAACTTAAAATTTAATTTCACAAATAAATGAAAGACTTTTTACTTTTCAGATTTGGATCGCATGCACAAAAAAAGTAACAAACCTAATTAATTATTTTAAAATAGAGTGGCCAATAAAAAAAACATTATACTATTAATTAACAAGTTATAATATTTTGAGGACTTAAATTTTAATTAAAAATTATTTATATTAATTGATAATACTGAACATAATATAATCAAGTCTGATAGATTCTACATTATTATATTAATATTGGATAGGCATTATAAATTTTTTAAATGTATCTATTATATTTGATAAATTTTTAATGGACTTTTATAATTTATATAAAAGTTATTCAAAATATATGATAAAATTATTTTTAACTTTAGTGTGACACATAGTTTAACGCCAACGTACTAAAAAGAAAATTCCAAACTGAACCAGGAATGCAAAAAAGAGGCAAAACCAAATGTGTTTTAACAATTTTATCAGTTTTAATCGAATCCTCCTATATATATAAAATCTCTGTTCTCGAAATTCCGTAACGCCTATATCATTGGTTGATTCCAGCTTTAACGGGTTTTCATTGGTTGAACTTATTTTGATTCTCTTTCTTAAATCAAATTTCTGATCTTTTTCTATTATTTTCGAATTTCTATTCTTCTTAATATTTAAAACCTCGTTAAATTAAAATTGTTCTTTTTAAATATTGATTCTTTAAAATAGTTTTTCTACCCTAAATACTAATGTTTTTATTTAATTACATTATCTTAACATATTTCATAACCTCCACTATAGCATTACCTTCCTATTCAAAGATTAGCCGTTTCTTTAAGAAAATACTTTTAAAAAAAAGTTTTATAAGAGCGTAACCTTCCTGAAACTTTTAGCTATATGAGAAAAATGTTATTTTTTATTTTCGGATTTCTATTGAATTTTTTCTTTTTTCTTTTATCAAATATTTGAATCAGTTTGTACAAAAACCGCACAAGTCCATTTTTCGAAAATCAGTTTTTTTATAAACAAAATGCACTTAAAGCGAAGCAAAAAAAAATAATAGTGAATTATGTGCGATTTGTTAAGAAAATGTTGCAAAGTGATTTTTAAAAAATGTTTATTATTTATAAAATTTTAATAAAAATTATCAAAATAAAAAATTTTTAATGAACACGGTAAAAAAAGTTCTCATGAATTATCAAAAGTATTCACTGTAATAGATAAACTTATAGCTAGAATGGAGCCATGGATAATCCAAATTCGCTACAATAGTGAAAACGACATTTCTTAAGATATTTAACTATATTATAGATGCATTATGAATAGGGTATAAATTCGATATGTCTGAAATAGTGATATTGAAATCATCGAAATAGTCATTATCATTATATAACTGAAGTAAGATGCATACATAATTATGATGAAAATCTAAGATTTGAGATCTTAAAAAAAACCTATTTAACAAGAGTCATAATTTTAAGAATGCTGATTGACGAATTGACATTCTGAATATAGTTTTAAATAGAAGTTTGCTTTAATAAGTGATTTTCGATTAATAAAATATTTATTGTTTCTATTTTGCCAGTTATGAATCGGATTCAAAATTTTTGGGTTAGATTGGCATATATATTTCAAACATAAATCAGAAATTTTTAACATCTGGACATCTTAAATAAATTATGTGCTCTGGTACACGGAAAAAAAAGTACAACTGCATCAGTGAAACTTTTCTCCATAATGGCTAAACATTTAGCCAAAAACGAACGAGCGATATTGTCAATATCACTGTTTTGGCGAAATTGAAAATCGTCGCTCAATTTTTCTATATTAGGGAAAGTGTATTATTAATTTATATATTTGTCACTTCAAAAGAAAGATATTGAAATTCTTTAATTGAAATATTCAAAATGTATAGCTAGAGACTTGATTTTGATGAATAGTTAGAAAAAGCAGATGAATATATGTTTTGACAATTTCAAATTTAAATATTTTCGTGGTTAGGTGTTATTTATTTTTATTTTATCACATAATAAGTATTAAAATTTTTACTAAAACCTTAATTATAATTAATATAAGTGTTATAATTATCTTCAGTGAAATGTAGTGACGTTTAAAAAAGGAATCAAGAAGGAATGTGAATACGATAAAATAATTTGACAAAAATATAATTTTGTATTCGTACTTTGATTTCCAAAACAATAAATAAATTTAAATATGTACTTAGTTTCGTCATTAATATATGTAATTTAAGTTTAAATTGATATGATTTTCTAATATTTTGATAAGTAGTTTTTGTTATTCTTATAGTTTTATTTAAATTAGTTTTTATGGTTTTTATTGAAAAGTAGGGTTATTAAAATTGTAAATAAACCTAACAAGTTTTCAATACCACTATATTTATCATTTAATAAAGGTTTTTTTAAAGTTTCAAGAATGGATTTAAAATTTTCATTTTACGTTTTTTTTCTTCAGGCATTTCAAAATCAAATAAGATACTTATTGTATGTATACAAAAAATAAGGAATGCACTTAAACTTATATTAAATTTATCAATTTATTTAAATACAACAATCTTTTAGCTTTAAATATTTTATTATTAATGTAATTTTTTAACATTAAATCATGTGATTCATTGTTTACAGAATTAATAATCTTTTTACAATTGTAAACAAAAATTGAATGTTATTTTAATAAACTGTAAAATAAAAAAAGCCATTTATCACATGCAAAATTATATTAATTTGCATTTTGATTAATAGTTAATAGTAACTGATAAAACTAAAGGAATATGTAAATGTAGGTATTTATTGTTTTGAAAATATAAATATAAATAATTATAATATATTATTAACTCATTTCTTCTTCTTCTTTATAGTCCTTCTTCTTTCTTCTTTTCACCTTAATACTTTTCACTAATTTGGCTCAAGATAATAATGTTAATATTTTTATTTAATTTATTGTTATATAAAATTTTTCTTATTAGCAGGTTAAATAAATATAACCATGTGAAAGTTAGGACTGAAACTGTCAGTTTTTGACTGCTTATTTGTTTCAGAGATTTTCACTATCGCCAAATCACTAAAGTTTGTATCAAGAAGTTGACTATACCTACAGCTGACCTAAAGGTGCATTTCACTGTTATATTTAAAAAGTTTTTTATTTTGGTTATTTAAGAAAAATACATAATTTACTAAAATACGAAATTTCGAATTTCAACAATAACAAAAGAAATACCAATTTATTAAAACAGTTTACTGAAAGTAGCGGACACATTTATACAAATTAATTGTACATTTTCTTATTGTAGCTTTATTTCCAAATTCAGTGGTTCGCCACGCAAGATTTTTTACCGTGTATAAATATTTTAATACTTTTATATAACTTGAACAAATATATATATAATTAAATATAATTATATATACTATTTTCATCAGAGATGTACTTATTATACCGTCTGACAAATTGGAACTTTTTTTGCACTCATGATAACGAATCAAGGTTTTTCGGAAAATAGAGAAAGATTCTTGACACTGTGCTAAATCAATTCATTTACGGTTTTAGGAGCAACAACAACCCTCAAATCGAAAGTTATAAATTATATTTTTAAAAATCAAGAAAAATGATCGATTTAAAAGAGGTTACGTATTTCTACAAATTCCATTTAATTCAAATAGATTTTACAAATGCATCACACATTTTTCCTCTGATAATGTACAAACAATAAACTAAGTAAGAATATTATAAATTAAATCTTAATAGACTTGTATAAATAAAAAGAATTTTAGCATATACTGTTCCCACGCGACGTCTGCTATAGACAGCTGCAGACTAAACCGACTAAATTACGTGACGACATTAAAAAAAAATTGGATGGACAAAAATTATTGTAACCAACAATAGTAGAAATAAATTAATCTTGAAATATCAGGAATAAATGTTGTTATATTAGAAAATTGCATATATCGACTTATAGTTTGTGAAGTAAGCTAAAAGTGAATACGCACTGATATTCAATATCACTGCTTTAGGTATTTGATGTATATATACCGAAAAATAGTATGACTATTTCATGAATGAGTATTGCCTTTCTATAAATTGCTCATTTGTACTTTAAAGATAATAAACCTGTATTTACCATAAACAATATTCAATTTAGTTAAGAAAGCAAAAATACAAATAAGCATATTTCAAACTAAACATTGGTTTAAACTGAATAATAGATTTGAGCAATCTAGTGAGTTGAATTTCTTAATTTAATTATATTAATAATTTTTTGTATCCACGTTCATAGATTTTTTACCGTGAATGTTACTAAACATTTAATAAAACTGTGATAGTTCACTTAATTAAATACATTCTCTGTGTTTTTCATTTCTTTTCGTGCAGAAACCGCACAAGTCCAAAAGTTAATTTTTTCTACCTTATATATTAATTAAAATATAAATCAATCATATTGGATTTTTAAACTTATAAGTTAGTAGAAAGTAATGCAAGAAGCAGAATTGAAAAAAATTCTTACCTTTACCAGAAAACCAGTTTTTATTTAATCCCGAACAATTTCGATTTATGGACTTGTGCGGTTTCTGCACAAACTGATTCATTTGCATATTTTTTTATGAAAGGAATTTGAAAATTTGATATTTTTTATTGTTTAATGTTATTATTTTATTATTATTTTTTTTTGTAATAAAGCAAATAAGAAATTATGGAATTTCATTGGTATACACTTTCTGCTTTGATCTCATTGGCTGGTATAAATTTTCATAAAAAAATATTATATTCCTTTCTAAAATTCACAATTATACTATTGACTATTGTTGATAGTTAGTTAATATTATGTAACCTTTTGTTATTAAAAGTATATTTTTTTATTGTTTAATATTATTATTGTTTTGTATTATAATGGAATTCCATTGGTTTATAGATTTTCTGATTCGATCTCAAAAGCTGGTATAGATTTTTTAATGTTATCCTATTGGTTGGTTTAGATTTTCTAATTTTATCTTATTGGTTGGTTAATTTTCTTACAAAAATATTATATTCTTTTATAATAATCACAATTTTTTATTGAATAATGTTTTTACTTATTTAACAGTATTATTAATTTTAAATGTTTAAATTAATTCTAAAAAAATTCTATCTTTCTATTGGTTGACCATTGTTTCGGTGATCTATTAGTCCTTTTATCAGTATCAGTGAATGTTCAAGCTGTATGTTTGGATTGATAATAATTGAATCGTCATAAAGAATTAAAAAGAAAAAGCATAAGAATAATAAAAGAAGAAGTGCTTGTTGTAAGTGATTTTTTGATTGCAGGTACTTCTATTAATAGAAAATCTTATATTATTGATTAAAAATAATTCGTTATTGATTTAAATCATAAATATTTATTATAAATAATAGGAAACTATAAATTTATTATAAAAATATGGTTTTAATGACTTAATAAGAAATTAATTTTTACAGTTAAATTTAAATTGTATTCTAAAAAAAGATTAAACTTTTTATGATTATTATGCAATTGTAACGTTGGTATATTTTATATAGCTTTATTTGATATCAAGATATAAAAAATAATTTTTCTATCTTTTTTTTTATGCTTATAAAATAATCTTATTCATTAGAAAATGCCCTTTAAAACAAGCATAGAAAATTTAAAAAACCATCATTATTTCAAGAATAATTAAAATTTTTGAGATTTCTGCCAAATAACAGTAAGTACCAAAAGTTATAATAAAACGATAGCAAATTAAATGATAGAAATTAATATACATTTTTCAAACTTTGAAGATATGAGGTTAGATACTAATATAATTAGAAGTAAGAGAAAACAGTTATGCAAATTAATGAAATTCAACGTATGATTATTAATAATTTAATAACAGATTAAAATTAGATTAAATAACCGAAACTTATAAACAAATTTATTGTGAAATTATAATGATTTAATTCCAATTCCGAAGATCTTGGATTCAACGATCTACTTAATTTCAACGGCAAATCATCTCAGTTTTTAACATCTCAAAGTAAGTTAAATAAAAGAAATACTGTAAAGCAATTCTCTCCTCATTTCAATCCTCTTTCCTTTTCTTAATTAACTATTTATTTTAGTTTTAGCTTCCCAATTCTGGTATCGATTGGATTCTGGTTGGCTAGAATTGGTCTCTAATTTCGCATTCATAGTTTATTTCTTTCTCTAAAAGGTTTCCCTTTATTATAGATTGTGGCCCCACTTTTTTTATTTTTTATTAGAGTTTTTGGGAAATTCCCTCTTTAGAGGATATTTATATAAAATGGTAGAAAAATTTGCACGAATGAACGATGTCCCGAGCTAATAAGATTAATTTCTTAGGCTCAAATAAATAAAATTTTAAATTAAAAACGGTTGTAGTGTGTACGTTAAGTTTTTGACGTGACAATTTGGCGGCCATATTGGATCCGCTTTTTTGAATTTTTGAAATCTGATTTCAAATTCATACCAAAAATATTTACGTGCATGTTCTTAAGGTTAATAATGGAAATTTATGTAGAACTTATGTAACAAAAATAACAGATATTTTTGCCTCAAACTAATTTTTGCGGTTGAATTGTCTACTTAATATTACAGAATAATTATAAATCAGAGTTAAATAAAATTTTAGATTATTCTATTCTATTTATGCTAAAAGGAATTATCGTTTGATTATGAAAATACAGACGTTCATGAAATAACAATAAAAGTAAATTATTTTAGTCCTTCCACCAGCTTCCATCAAAAGCCCATTTACATGTTATTATTTATTTATTTATTTATTAATTAAATTAAAGTTTCTAGGCAAGTTTTGACTATCTTTTGTTTCTTTAAACTTCTCTTTGTCTTTTGTTTCTCTTTAATGTAAAATAGTTTATTTATATTAATTTTGCATTTCATGTTTCATCGGTCATTGTGTTTTTTGTAAAACTAAGCTCAAACTCGAAAGCATCGAACACAAAAAATCTAAGGTACCAAGTTTCAAGAAAGTCAATTTTTTTTTAATTCCTCCATAACATTGGATCTGCTATTTTAAATTTTGTTAAAGTAAGAACATCTTCGTAATCAGCGACCTCAAAAACCCCTAGATAATAGGTTTCAAAAAAATCTAACGATTTGAAAAAACTTCCCCGCCATATTGCATCCACCATTTTGAATTTTGTTAATTAAATGTCAGATTTGTAATCAGCGATCCTAAAATCACTCGTTAAAGAGTTTCGAGAACATCCAACAATTTTTTAAACAAATTTCTGGCATATTAAATCTGTCATCTTGAATTTTATAAAACAATGATAGAATTGTAATCATAGCGACCTCAAAAACCCATGAGTAAACACTTTTAGCCCAATATTTTTTCTGAGCCCAATTTCTGATATTTCAGCAGCACAATCAAAGGAATTATAAAATATTTCAAACAACACACATTTATTTACATTTAATTTATTACTGACATTAAACTTTATTAGTTAAAAAATTCAGTTTTATACACTTTTGAGTTTTTCAAATTAAAAGCCCAATCCTAATTGCAGTCCCCCTTCCTTATTAGCACTTTGTTTACTTCCAAATCCAAGTTGGAAACCGCTGTTAGATCCCTGTTGAGCTCCCGCTTGATGATTGCTTCCTAACCCAAGTTGGAAACCACTGTTAGATCCATGCTGAGCTCCCGCTTGATGATTGCTTCCCAATCCAAGTTGGAAACCACCGTTAGATCCCTGTTGAGCTCCTCCTTGATGATTGCTTCCAAATCCAAGTTGAAAACCTCCGTTAGATCCACTTTGAGATCCTTGTTGAACTCCTGCCTGATGACTACCTCCAACTTGAACTCCACTCTGAGCACCTTGCCCACCTTGATGGCTACCTCCAAACCCAAATTCGAACCCATGTTTACTACCATGTTCAATTTGAATTCCGCCCTTAGATCCGTGTTCTACATTAACACCTCCCTGACTTCCAGATTGATGGTTTCCTCCCAATCCTAATTGAAAACCGGATCCTTGTTGAACTCCCGTCTGATGGTTACCTCCTACTTGAACTCCACTCTGAGCACCTTGACCACCTTGATGGCTACCTCCAAGCCCAAATTCAAACCCATGTTTACTACCATGTTCAATTTGAATTCCGCCCTTAGATCCGTGTTCTACATTAACTCCTCCCTGACTTCCTGATTGATGATTTCCTCCAAATCCAAATTGAAAACCAGATCCTTGTTGACCCCCTGTCTGTTGACTTCCTCCGAATCCTAATTGAAGTCCTCCTTGAGATCCATGCTGTTGATTACCACCAAATCCAAATCCGAACCCATGTTGACTTCCATGTCCAATTTGAATTCCACCTTTATGACCATGTTGTATTTGAACTCCCGCATTGTGTCCATGATCGACTTGTACTCCCCCGTTGAGTCCATGATTGACTTGAACTCCTGCATTGTGTCCATGATCGACTTGGACTCCCGCATTGTGTCCATGATCGACTTGAACTCCCCAGTTGAGTCCATGATTAACTTGAACTCCCGCATTGTGTCCATGATCGACTTGAATTCCCGCATTGTGTCCATGATCGACTTGTATTCCCCCATTGAGTCCATGATTGACTTGAACTCCCGCATTGTGTCCATGATCGACTTGAATTCCACCCTTAGATCCATGTTCTACCTGGACTCCAATTTTAACACCATGATTCTTATGATGATCCAGAACACTGTTAATTATCCCCTTTTTAACATCAATAATATTCTTCGCGACGTCCAGTATTCCATTTATCAAAACTCCACCTTTATGTTCCACACCACCTTGTATGCTAATTCCTGCATTATGATTTACATCAACTGAGCCACCTTTTTGTACATTAAGATTTGCTCCAGAATGACCATTTAGTCCACTGCCTGAAGAACCAGTAGCTTGGACATTATGGTTCTTTTGCAAATCTAAATTTACGTTGAATCCATTTCCTAATTGGACTCCACCTTTGTTTTCGTGCTGAACTTGGATTCCTCCATTGTTTCCGTGTTCTACTTGAATTCCACCAAAAAGATCTTTAGATCCCGAAATTCCTGCTCCGTGATTAAAACCACTTTGAATATTAAGTCCTCCTGCTGTTTCGGTATTATGATTGATATTACTAGAACCACCTCCGCCTAATTGGACACCAATCTGGGCATGTTTTTTCTTATGGTGGGGAGTTCTCTTCTCCCTAACCGGAGAAGCTTCACCTGTAAAGAATTAATCGAGAAAATTATTAAGAAAAACATGCACGGACATTTTTAGTCATATCTCAAGAACCACTTAATACTTTTTTAGCTTTTTTAGCTCAAATTAAAAGTGACATTTCAACGAAGAAGGTGAAGTTAGTTTTAATTTGTTTCATGTCAGTTTATTGTAGATCAGGTAGCTTTGCTAAAAATACTGAACAATTATTAAAAAATTCTAGAATTTTTTTTTCCATTTTATCAACTATTGTAATCAGTTTGAAATTTCCAAAAAAAAATGTTATTAATAGGTTTTCTAAAGCAAGAATTTAATAAGCTTTCCACGTTTTTAAGATTTAAATCTCTTTTTTTTTTGTCCAAGATATCGTGATATTAATTGAGTTGTCTTCACTGTAAAAACAAGTGTCTTATTTTAAGACATTTTTGTCCTCACTTTTAAGACGTTTTAGGGTGTCTTAATTTTAAACCAATGAGAAAGCGTCTTTTAAAATTATTGACCAATGAAATTGCTTGAAATAACAATAAGACGCTTTCTTAATGTCTTGTGTCTTAAAATAAGACACTTAGAAGACATCAGTTTTTGCAGTGTTTTTTCGATCCACTTCGGTCGGTGGGACTGACAATTTCCGACGGTAGTGTATTTTTAAATAGCAAAACTAATATGGCGGCAATAAATTACCACAAGAATTTTATTCTTACCAAACTTGGTATTGAGATGATTTTTAAATCGTAAAATATAAATATATAATAAGTATTCAAATTTAAAAATTAAATATGTCCGACCAAGTGTCTAAAAACTGTTGGATTTCTTGCTAAATTTAGTATTTTACTATTCAAAGGTTATACAGCCCTCATATAATATACAAATTTGAAAATTCAAAATGGCGAATCCAAAATGATTGTCTTTTCTTAAATCTATCTGTAAAAGCTTTTGTTTGTAAATTACGTGCTAGACTTTTAATATGTAATTAAGGAGTAGCATTTTCAGTTTTTATATCTTTTCTATTAATAATTTTAAGTTTATAATTTTGTTACTACTTTTTGTAAAATAGGTTAATAACCCGTATATTCTTGATAAATAAATAAATAGCGCAGAACAATTTCTGCCTTGAAAATAAAAAATATTTAAGGAGTTATTAAATAATTACAATTACTTAAAAATTAAATAAAAAGAACTAAAGAATATCAAAAATTTGAATACACGTAAAGAAAAATTACTAGAATATAAATAATTTTTTTAAAATTTAATAACTAGGAACGGAGACATTTACTAGAAGGTGCACATAAAACGTTCAAAAATTGAGAAGATAAAAAATAGAAATAAAAGAAAAACTAAACCATCAAGGAACTAACTAAAAATGTTTAGATGCTAGACAGTGAAAAAAAAAACAAATTAATTAAATTAAATCATCAACGAATTAACTAAAAAATTTAAAAATACTAGAAAGTAAAAAAAAAATAACAATCAAATGAAAGAAAGAACAGGATCCATGAATAAACAATTGAAAGAAAATGAAAACAGACAGAAAATAAAAAAAAATTATTAGAATATAAAAAAATTGCTGGAAAGTAAATTTTGAAATTTTGGGGAAATAACTAGAAAAGGAAAAAATTTACTAGAAGTTTAAAGAAACGTCTAGAGAATGAAAAAAAAATACTCAAAAATAAAAAGAAACTTAAAAAATAAGGCATAAATGAAAGAAAAAACTAAAAATAAGTAAGAATTGAATAGAAAGTGACAAAATAAGAAGAAATTGAATAAAATGAAATTTATGAAAAAAGTTAAACAAAAATGTTATGAATGAAGTAACTTGGGAATTAAGAAAAAATCTGAAAATCGAATAAATAATTAAAGTTAAATAAAGGAAACTACAAAATGAAGAAAATAATTGAATCGTGAATTTCGAAAAGGGCTCAACTCTAAAAACCATAAGAGCCACTTTCATTATGAATTGTTAATAAAAAGTGACTAACGATTCTCAGAGTCGAGCCCTTTTCGAAATTGACGATTCAATTAAATTGATGAAAAATTAGTAGTAGTAAATATCAAAAATAAAATAAAGGTTAAAAATCTTGATATTAAAATAGTCTAACTCAAAAATAAAGAAAAATTCTTAAAAAGTGAAAAAATAAATAAAGTTTTTTGTTAAAAAGTAAAAGTAAAATTATAAATTGAAGGAAAAAAACTGTAATACAAAGTTGTATTATTATAAAATTGAAAAATACTTAAAAATTCACGAAATATTACGAAATAAATTATGTTAAAATTACTAGTAAGTGAAAAAATAAGTAAATAATGAATAAATTGCAATAAAATTTATAAATTACAAAATATTTATAGAAAGTGAAGAAATAGCTAGAAATTGACGAAGAAACTAGAAAAAATACATTATTTAAAAATAAAGAAAAGTCACTGGCATATATGAATGAATAACTAACCAGATTAAAAATAAATAACTATAAATTAATGTAAAACAACTAGAAAGTAAATAAATAACAAAATAACAATATGATTGTACACAAATAACTAAAGGTAAATAAAAAAAACAATTAAAAATGGAATAAGACTAATTATATATTATATTAGAGATTTAAATATCCAAATATTAAAAAAAAATAACTACCTAGAGAAAAGGAAATATGATGAGAATGTGAAAAAATAACTAAAATTTGGAATAAAAATCTAGAACGTGTTAAAAGACTCCTGGAAAGTTATATTTAATAAGTAATAAATAGAAAATAATTACTATAATATTATTGACTATAGAAAAATTACTATAAAGTCACAAAGTAGTTAAAAAATCAAAGAAATAACTAAAAAATGAAACAAATTTAGAGTTTAAAAAAGTAAGAAGGAAATAAAATAGAGATCTAAAAAAAGAAAGATTACTGTAAAGTGAAATAACTATATATAATTTATAAACATGTTTTTATATTTAATTTTTTACACCCCCCCCCCCCCCTCCCTTCTTTTTGCGCTTTTAGCAATATAGTATGTATAGTATATATGTGACTTGGACAGTGAAAAGGGGGCTTACGTGTCAAAAAATCGTTTTTCATTTTTTTGCAGATTCTGATAGATTTTTTGACGCTCTTTCACGTGGTGTAAACCAAAAAAAAATTTTTTTTGACACGTAAGCCCCCTTTTCACTGTCCAGGTCACATATGGTAATATAAAATACATAAATCAACTTACCAGCGACTAAAGCTACCAGCAAAATTGCTAAAATACTAAGTACTCTAAGTCTGTTCATGATCAGTTCTGTTCCTTTCGAACATTTCGACACATCTTTTATATCTCATTTTCCCACTAACTGAATTTTTTAAAAATTTCAAATAAATTGAACTTTTGTCATTTGTCAGGAAAAATAAACCAAATTAATAATTCATATTTTTAAAAAAGCACGTCTGCTTACAAAATCAGGATAATCATTTTTAATTATTAGTTAATAAAGGAACCACCTGCTTATACAATCGGGAATAACGTCATCTACAAAACAAAAATTTGTGTGGGTTTTCTTGAATTTTTTTCTTTCAGAAGTCATACAGCTTTTTGTTTATATAAAAATTAAATTGATCATATACACAGAAAAAAAAGATCATATGTCTATAATCTATTGAGAAATAAATATTTATTTGATCGAAATACATATTATTTGAATTACGTAATTGTTTCTTAGACCGCCTAATTATTTAATTAAATTTTATTTCATTTAAATTTCACAGATTTTTTTGGTGAAATTTTCATTCGAAATTCTTGTAGGAGCTCTTGTAGAAGTTATGCTTATACTTTCTACAAAATCTAATAATTGAAGAAAATTTTTTGAAAATGTACTTAAAAATAAAAAAAGTTTAGATATAAATTCCAATCAATTATTAAATTACAAAAATACCAATAAAAATTATGTTACAAACAGATAGAAACTAATTTTTAAGTAATCATGTTTTATTTATGTTAACGTGGAAAAATTTTATTCTACAACCTCGAAAAGATCGGCATATAAATTTGGACTCGGATCTGTCAGAATTCTTGGTTTTTCGAATTTTTAATCGGCTGCGCTTTTTCGACATTTTTTCAGAGCATATTTCGTAATTCTAATTCCAAAATTTAATTTATTAATATAAATAAAATTTCGAAATAATATAAACTTGTTCTTTATTTAAAGCTAAAATAACACTCTACAAATATTATAATATTCCAGAATTTTAAAAAAATTAAATTGATATTTCGACTTTTTCCCGGAACTTTAGATTGGATAGGAATCAATTTAAAATTCTTATCTTAAAATGTAATACAATGACCTTAAAAATTTAGCTATGGAAAATATTAATATGGAATTGTATAAAAAATTTGGCTTGATTTTCCTGTATAAAACATATTTTTTAAATTCCATAAATTCATAAACGTAATTAAGATAAACTGGAGAGCATAATTAGGTTCTAAAACTCATTAGTTAGAATTTTAATTTTATGGAATTTTATGAAAAGAAATAAGAAAGAAAAAGAATAAAACAAATTTTCATTTAGTAGGATTCTCATTCAACAGAATTTTGAATAAATTTAAATTTTAAATGCCAGAATGTCCATTTGACCGAATCTGTGATTTTCCAAATTTAAAAATGAACAATCAGAATTTTTGTGGCAAGTACCAATTTTTCAATTTTAAAATTTGCGAGAACATTTTAAATACAAATTCGATTAATTTTGAACTGTTTTAAATAAAAAGTCGATTAAAAAGAAAAACTGCTAAAAAATATAGATTTGGTGAGCTAAAAATTCTGTTGAGTAAAAATTCGGAATTATTTAAATTTGATTGAAAACAAACTTGAAAACTAAAAAATAAGCTTATAAAGAAAATCATATTTTATTAAATTCTATAAAATGAAAATTCTAAAAATAATGATTTGTGAAATTTTTTCATGAGCTTTCTAAATAGTCAATTTATTGTGAAAAAGTCAAAAAAACCAAAAAGACTTGTTTTTAAACAAGTTACATTTCTAATAAAAATATTTTGAGCTGTGAATAATATTAAAAATTGAATAATATCAAATACTATAAATATTTTGTTCTATAAACTTAATTTATAATTATCATCCCAAAATGCGAATCTAGCATCTTTATTTTTGTGAATAGCCCTTTTTAGGGGAATTAAGATGATAAGTAATCAAAAACAAAATAAAGTAATTAATTGAATAACATTAATTAATTAAAAATTAGGTATACATTAAAATAAAATATTGTTTTTTATATTTTTTTTCTTTCGATTCTTTTAAACATATTTTCAAACGGTCGATAAAGTATTTTTAAAAAATTATAAATTGGTAGCATAAATTTTCCTTCATCAATATTTTTAAATTATCAAATATTCTTATTAAAAAACTCCAGAAAAATACGCTTTTAAGAAAATTTATCAATCGTATCTTAAATACATATTGTAATTAGAATTGCAAATACTTATACCTGCTGTTTACGCAATGAATTAATATTTTTGACATAAAAATCGGAAAGAGAGTTTTCTCTCAAATTAAAAAAATATATTAAAAACATTCAGATCTAAAGGCATTGTTATTAATTTTATATGTTGTGGTAATAGTTATACATAGGAATATGTTTTGAATTTACAAACATTTTACAAGAATGTATTAAAAAAAAAATGTTTTTCCTTTTTCAGTAAAATCAGTTTCAGTTAACCTAATTTAGCTTTTAAGAGTAGGAAAGTCTCAAAAGATTTTTCTTTAGAGAGAGAGGGAGGCAACTGAGTTCTAAGTTCAAAAGTCGATTTCAAGGATAAAACACTTCAAGGAATACACATCTCAATTTAATCCAAAGTTAAAATTAGGAATATATTCATTTCATTATTTGATACCAACAAAAATTGTTTTAAAAAATGTGTAAGATGTTACTTTAGACAACTCTTATTTTACAATTTAATTTTATATAAAAAATTAATTTTTAATACGAGACGACAATTTCACTGCTTTAATTTGAAACATTAACCTAATTGAAGTAAACGTATCAAGGTAAAAATTAAGTCAAAATACAAAGTTTCCTTTAATATAAATTATTATTTTTATTCACACTTATTTTACAAAACCTACAGTTATGATAATATATTACAAACATCATCAATCTTATAATATTTTAAATAAAAATGTACTATTTTTAATGAAGAACTCCTACTGTTGTTTCCATTTTATTAAATTCTCCATTGCTTTCTGACGAACTGGAACTAAAACTGCCTTTAGCATCTGGGGAACTTATACTCATCTCGATGCCTGCAGTACCATCATCAGATAATCGAGAACTGTAGCTGTAAAATAAAACAAAAATAAAATTAAATTCTTTAATTTAACCTGTACCTCGTAAATTAAGTATAATGAAAAACAAGACCAGCTACCGATTTTGATTTACTTAATAAAATAAATATAGCTCGTCTGGCTTAAGGGCATGTGATAAAGTATGACGTCACTACTGCTAAAGACAAAAATTTCCCGTGAAATTTCTTTAAAAATAATAAATATTTTGACACCAAACTTTGTAGAGTTACTTAAAATTTCATTAGGAAAGTCTCTCTGACCCAAGTTTGTTTAAATTTTGACGTAAAATTAACTATTTTAATTTTCCGAAAATCGGCTATTTTTTTAAAACATAACTTCAAGGCAAAATTTAAACAAACTTGGATCAGCGATACCTTCTTAATGATTTTTTAAGTAATTCCACAAAGTTTACTGCATCAAAATATTGATTATTTTTAGAGAAATTTTACGGGAAAATTTAGCTTACATCAGTGACGTCATACTCCATCAAATGCCCTTAATAAACTAGGAATGTTAATTCCATATTCATTGAGATTAATTAAATTATGATTTTAAAATATTATAATTAAAAAAAAATACTATCTAATTTTGTTTCTGAACAGCAACTGGAGCAATGTTTGTGTTTTAATTATCAACTGTTTCATCTTTTAAAAATTGAAAATAAAAAATTTCTCTAATTCTTACAAGGGTATTTCTGCAACTTGAGGAACATATTGTTGTTGCGGAACTTGTGCAGACATTTGTGCTGAAAGATAAACAATTTATTAATACAAAAAAACATCGATTTATAGATTTAAATTATTAATTTACTTCGATATTATTTAATTTGTAATATTAATTGTTGATAAATATTTATATTGTATTAGCTATCGTACATCTTCGATGGAAAGTTTTTTTTTAATTTTATACATGGTGCGCCTGAAATGAGTTTTTATGAAAAGTGTTGCACTCGAAATTAGGATTCTAATAACATTTTCTAAAAATAAAAAATGTTTAGCAACAAACTATAAAAAATAAATAATAATTTGAAATTTTTTTCAAAAATTGTCATGTTTGCTGTTATAATTACAATTTTTAATCACCAAGTTTCGTTTAAATCGTCTGTTGTGATAGACAGACAGACAGGCAGACAGACAGACATGACATGACATTCTTTGCAGTAATTTTTTGATTTGATGACAAAAACGAATATTTATGATAAATATTTGAGGTTATAATCTTTGTATAGACAAAAATATGATTTTATTTATATAGGTTAAAGATAATTTATTCACAATATTGAAGATAATTGTAAATGGTGATTATAATAAGCAAAAAAAATAATACTAATTAATTTTATTAAATACATATTTATAATACCTTGTTGAAGAGGTTGCTGTGGAAAACATCTTGTGGTTTGTGAACAACCTGCAACATAACCATTATAACCTCCGTTTGGTAATTGATAATATCCTCCGTTTGCCACTTGGTAATAAACACCGTTAACTGGTGAATAATATCCTCTAGGAGGAGTTGGATATTGTCCGTAAGGTGGAACCTGTTGAAAATATCCTCCAGGATAATTTGCAGGATATTGTGTGAATGGTGGTTGAACTCTATTCGGTTGATAATTCATATTTGGTTGATAATTTATATTTGGTTGATAATTTCCATTTGGCGGAATGTTCGCAGCACTTGGCAGAGTTCCTATTCAGATTATAATGTAAATTACAAAATTAAGTTTGTAAAATTAAATTAATTAGGGTAAGTCCGGGGGAGATTGCCATATGGGAGAGATGGCCAATTCAAATATTTTACTGAATTTGTTATTAAATATCAGTTATTATTGGTTATTTTGCTTCATTTGTGTGCGTGAAAGCAAACAACAACAAAAACTTGAAAATTAAAAATGAAAAAGTACTTGAAATACTGGTGTATTTTTTTGACTAGTGCTCGAAAACATCAATGGGTTGACTTTACTGATTGTTAAAGTGTTCTTTTTTTTAGAATAATGCTTATTTTCGTATTTTTTGGAACTATACATGAGGCAAGCTTTGTAATAACGTCAGAATTATACATGAAAATTTTTTATTTATTTAAATATTAGGGGAAATCTGGGGGGATGTCATAAGGGATAGATGGCCAATTCAAATATTTTTACAGAAATTGACTCAAAAGGTCACTTATTCTAAACTAAATTTCTTCGTTTTGCATTTAAACATAAAGAAAAGCAAAATTTTGGCGAAAAATAATAAAAAATTAAATATAATACTTCCTTTTTATTTTGTCTATTACTCCAGTACTGAAAAATTTCAACTTGTTTAAATATCTATTTACTGTGGTGATATTCTTTAAGATAAGACTTATTTTTGTGTTTTGTTTATTCTTTCATGTAATAAACTCAAAATGATATATTAATTATATTTATTTACTTAAATAATAGGTGTGGCCAACTCTCCCTTACACCTATGGCCATCTCACACTACGATTGGCCATCTCTCCCTGAATGTCACTTTTTACAAAACATTAATTTTATGATTGTTAACATTAAAATATTTTATATTATTTATGGCTGTTTTAAAGTTAAATAGTCAATGTTTAATTAACAATAAACATCAATATATAAATGTTGTTTTTTTTATTTTTATGGACCTTTATAGAAAGTATGGCCATCTCCCCCGGACTTACCCTACTAACTAAATTACTATAGTAAATCAAAGTTAAGTTATAAAATAAGAAGTATATTCTTAAGGACATAAGAGAATATTCTTAATTTAAGAAAATGCTTCTCAACTTAAGAATGTGCTTCTTATTTTGAGAATACTATATTCCTAATATAAAAATATTTTATTTTTACATAGGCACCAAGAATAATTCTTAAAGTAAGAATACCGTTTTGTCGGTGATAACTATTGTGAACATATAGGAATAAAAAGATACGTTTTCATAAATGCCAAATTATTGATGAATAATTGATGATAACTGATGATACACTGCAAAAACAGGTGTCTTAAATTGTTCAAAAATGTCTTAAAATAAGACATTTTTCGTGTCTTAGACACCAAAAGTATCTTAATTTAAGACATTTTTGGACAATTTAAGACACCATGTTTTTGCAGTGAAGTTGATGATAATACATTTTTTAGTTGAAAATAAAGTTTAGATTTTAAGAAATGAAGTAACCTCTAACTTCCGTCGGATTATTTCCGTTAGTTGCACGAGCATCAGAAGTTGCTACTCCACTTCCGGTTGTGTGAGTTTTTGTGCTTGTTTTAGATACTCCATTAGATGAGGTAGAACTGGAAGAACTTGATGAACTTGAAGAACTTGAAGGATTTCCATATGTTGGTGCCCAACCTTGTTGTGGTACTAAAATTAAATGTTTTTTATAATATTTCTATTATTTCTGTTTATGTATATGTATACCCTCACCATCTACTGTGTTTTACATCAAGAAAAATTGTTCCAGGTTTAACTAACTTTTGGTGACTAAGACATGAAAAATTTCTTAATACAAGACACTTTTATGAATAGATAGAGATCATTCATGTATTATAATTTAATTATATAATATACTATTATATTAATTGATTAATTTAAAAATTAAAATTTTATAATTTTATGAAAATCTAAAAATAATATTTGATTAATGTTTTAACATCTTATTTACCATAGGAACATGACACGGCTAGTAGAAGAGCCAAAAAGCCGACGGTTGTTAGAGTTTCCATAATGAAGAATATTTGTAACTGTCTGAAACAGAAAATTATAAGATCTTTAAATAATAAAACCCCCACTTACCTAAGATAATGAAATTGGAACGAAAATAAGATTTTTGAAGATAATTCCGGTCTACATTATAATAAATTATGAACATCTTTTCTTGGCTATTGAATTTCTGTTACATGAATATTATTCAATCGATCTTTTTTAGAGCTTTATGTATAATTGCGAATGTTTAGATGTGACGATACAAAAGATGTTTGAAATATAAAAAGTTATAAAGAAAAATTTTTAGTATTTTAAATGATAATGAAGTGTGATTTTTAAATTATTCATTATTTATTTTTTCAAATGAAGATAATGAAACTATGCACTTTTTTACAATTTTATACAAATTGTATTTTTGGTTATCATTAACTAATTACTGACTGATATTTAAATAATACACTTCTTTTTTATAAGTGCTCTTTCCCCTTATTTTGTAGGATTTTAAATCTTTTTTAATATATTACCTATTAATATAAAAAATACGGAAGAAAGGAAAATAAAAAAATGTTCTATGCACAATAGGAGAATAAAGAACAAAATGTTGTCAGAATAATATTAAAACAAAATAAATATTAAAAAATATTATATTGTAAAATATTATATAGAACTGAAATACTAAAGTATTATTTACAACATTTGAAAAATTAATTGAATTTATAATTTTGAAAATGTTGAGAATCGCAAGTCTTTTTAAAGTGGATAAAAATAAATTTTCAACATTATTTAATTGCGTAACCTTGCAAGTGTCCGTAAATCTATATACAACAAATTTTTATTCCCACCTCATTGTCAATACGGCTGAGCAAATATGAAATCACTTCTTTTGTTAAGTGCAGCTAAATTTTTTGCTCATTTAATCAAACAGAAGCGCGCTTAATTATTAAAGCCAATCTAAGTAAGAAGAGTTTTAGTTATAAAAAGAGTTTTATAAGATGAATGCAATACTTTAAATAACAAAAATTTTAATGTTGGATCTGAATAAAAATTGCCTCTAATTTAAATGACTGTTACTTGGCATATTTTATAAAATGAATGTTTACTTGACCCAAATTATTTTTTATCAAATAAAAAGTATATGAACCAATAATTTCTATGGCTTAAAAAACAATTTTGTTTTTAAATGATCCAAATGCAGTGATAATTATTTCATTATACAAATAAATATTTATTTCATATGATTCAAGTAACTAATGATTTGAATCAATTTTTTTCACTGCTAAATTATTAAAACTAAATTCTGAAGATCAGTGCAAATCTTCTTATTTATATTTTTATATTTACTTTGAGCCTGTTAATACCTCTGATTTAAAAGACAGGTTTAAAAAATTTCTTTAAGCCTTGTGTATTAAAATTTAGAAGAAGAAGAAGAAGAAGAAGAAGAAGAAGAAGAAGAAGAAGAAGAAGAAGAAGAAGAAGAAGAAGAAGAAGAAGAAGAAGAAGAAGAAGAAGGAATTTTACGAAATCGTAAAAACTTAATGGATTTTTATATAACTTGGTATCTCATTTTGAAGTCACTATAATGACAAATATAGAGACTTTTTTTAAAAAATGCAAAATGACGGATCCGAAATAGCGGACTCAAATTTACAATTTGAACAGATTTTCTTGAAACTTCTTACTTGGAAGTTTTTGGCGTAGCTGATTACGAATTTAAGTTCATATTTTTAAAATCCAAAACGGCTGATCCAATGGGTCAGACTAATTCTTAAAAAATTTATAATTCCTTATATCTTTATTAACATTTTGAATTTCACTAATCAGACTTCAAATTTGCAATACACAACTACAAAAACTCCCGAGTTAAATTTCTTTAATGAATTTGTTCAATTTGAACATTTTTCTCAGGCAAAATCCATGCAAATTTTTTATTTGAATCCGACATTGAAACCATTTTGAATTTTCAAAAGTTGACTCTATATATGTCATTGTCTGAAAATCCGTCACTTAATTAATTTTGAAATTTAATTTCATCAATATAGTCTTTCCTTGTAGCCTAAACATAAGAAGCTTTAATTTTTAAGCCACCAGTGTAAAGAGGCTCAGGATAGTAAAATTTAACGATTGACTACAAATAATACAGGACCACAAAACGTAATTTCTACAGCTTTTTTTAATTATTTTTTGTCATTTTGTCTTTTTCTGTCCACGTTTTAAAATCCAAAGTGAAGTTAGTACCTGCTTTTTTTTTATTAATTTTGATTCTCTTTATCAGGAAATTTTGAAATTGTCTTAGTTTATAGACAAAATATGCAGATGAGGTAGCCTTAATGACAAGATATTAATTATAACTAACAATAATTTATATATTACACCCTTATATGAATTTTAATAATAATTTAGATTAATTAAAAGTGTCGAATAGTCGAATTTATTAAAAATTCAAATGGCGTCATTTTACTTTATTGGAAAAAATTAAAATTAAATACAGTTTAAATTATTCTGTAACTTTTTTAACCATTTTTGAAGTTTCGAAACTTTCATCAAGTTTGCTGTAAGTTTGAAAACTTCCGGATAGGTTGCGATTCTGAATTTAATTTTTTCAAATATCAATTATTCTCTTTAATCTTTAAATTATTGTCATGAATGTTTAAACTTCAAAACCAGTTTGTATTCTAATTTTTTTAATTTTCAATAATTTTCTTCAAATTTCTATTACTTTTGTCATTATTCAGGTATTTTTGTCATTTTACGATTATTTTCTTCATATTTCTATTATTTATGCAATTTTAGGATTATTTTCTACAAATTTCAATTACTATTTTATTCAAATTATAGAATGCGACCTATTAATATTCAATATGGTAATTATTATTGTTATATCAATTTTAATTTTATTGTTACTTGTAATACATTTTTAAATTTTATAATTGTAATGAGCTTTTTCCCGTAAATAAATAAATAAAATCAATGTTATTTATTGACATGAATTTTTAAATTTATTATATTAGTTTTCAATTATTTTCAACAAATTTAAATCATTTTCTTCATTATTTATATTATTGTCATGAGTATTAAATATGTACATTTTTTTTTAATTAATTTCAACAAATTTCAATTATTTTCTTCAAACTTAAATTATTCTCTATGAATTTTTTATTTATACAATAATTGAAAGTTTTCAATTATTTATGTCATTATTCAATCAGTTTCTTAAAATTTCAATTGTTTGGTCAATTTTTCAAGTATTGTCTTCAAAATTTTCATTTTATGCACCAGTTATCAATATTTTTTTAATTACAATTACTTTAGTTATTGTTCAATTATCTTCTTGAAATTTCAATTCTTTTTAAAACTTTTCAATTTTTTTTTTTAAATTTCAATTGTGTTCTTCAGTCTTCAAATTATTGTCAGGAGTATCAAAATTATCTACACAAGTTCAATTTACTTTCGTTATTTTTCAATTATTTTTTTTCAAATTTCAATTACTTTTGTCATTAATCAATTATTTTGGTCATTTTCCAATTATTTTTTTTTGTATTTTTGTTATTTTTGCCATTTTAGAATTATTTTTTACAAATCGCAATTATTTTATTCATTTTTAGGGTTCCGTACACCTTCGGTGTTCGGCGGAACCCTTATAACGAGACTCGTGCGTCCGTAGCCAAAAACCATTCCCCCCCCCCCTTAACTTCTAAACTATTTGATCTAGAGGGCTGAAATTTGGTACACTTATGTATTTTCACGTGTAGATTGCACGAAAAATATAGAGAACATGATTCAAGGTGATGTTCATAGCGTTGTCAAGGAAATAACAACTTTTTTTTAGCAAAAATGCATTAAAATGGACCATTCCCCCCCCCCCCCCCCTTAACTTCTAAACTATTTGACTTTGAGGTCTGAAATTTGGTACACATATGTAATTTCACGTGTAGATTACACGAAAAATATAAAGAACATGATCTGGATTGATGGCCATAGCGTTGTCAAGGAGAAACTGCAAATTTTTGAAAAAAAAGTTTTTTTTCTCTAACTTTGCCATTATTTGAGCTAGAGGGCTAAAATTTGGTAAGCCCTGAAACCCTATAAAAATTTCAGGGCCTCCCCCTAAAAAAAATTCTTGATTTTTATGTTATTTATATGAAATACAAGCCTGTACCCTTAAGCAAAAGTTTCATGTACTTGAAGGTAGAATTATTTTCATAATCTGAACGTTCTTAATTAATTTTCTTAATCTGTACATAAAAATATGCAAATATACCAAATTTTAGCCCTCTAGCTCAAATAGCGTCAAAGTTATAGGGAAAAAACTTTTTTTTCGAAAATTTGCATTTTTTTTTTTTTTGATAACGTTTTGACTGTCAATCCAGATAATGTTTCCTATAATTTTCCTGTAATTTACACGTTAAAATACATATGTGTACCAAATTAGAGCTCTCTGTTTGTTAATAAGGTATATCTTTGTTTCATAAATGTACGGAATCCTAGATTTTAGTACGGGTGTAACTCGTACTTGCCCGATTTTAATTTTTTTTTATTGTTATGGACTTTTAAATTTCTTTCACCTGTTTTCAATTTTTTTCATTATTTTTATTATTGTCACGAATTTATTAATTTTTTTACACCCTTTTCAATTATTTTCTTTAAACATTAATTATTTTTTTCATATTAGATTTTTTTGACATTTTTGAATTATTGTCTTCAAACTTCAATTAATTTCTTAAGCTTTCAATTATTTTCCTCAAACTTATAATATTTTTTTAACTTTACAATTATTATCTATAATTTTTTAATTTTTACACCAGTTTTGAATTATTTATTTCAATATTTTAATTGTTTTGTCAAGTTTTCAAGTATTTTCTTCAAATTTTTAATTTTTTTAAAGTCATCAATTATGTTTATCATTTCTTAATTATTTTGTCAAACTACAACTATTTTTGTCAATATTCAAATATTTTTGGCTTTTTGGAATTATTTTCTTTAAATGTTATTTTCTTCAATCTTTTTATTGTTGTCATGAATTTATTAACTTTTGAAGGTCAGGTTCCAATTATTTATGTCATTATTCAATTAGTTTCTTCACATTTTAATTATATCATTAATTTTTCAATTATTTTATACAATTTTTAAATTAATGTATTAAATTTTTTATTTTTTTACTTCATTTCTGAATATATTTCTCATTTTTCATTAGTTTTTTTTTCTAAATTTTAGTTATTTTTGTCATTACTCAACTATTTTCTACGCTTATACATTTTTTTGATAATTTTTAATTATTTTTTTCAAATTTCAATTATTTTCTTAAAAATTTCTATTATTTTTTTCAATTTTCCAACTACATATTGTCTAAAAAGTGTAATTTTTACTTTAGCTTTTATAATTATTTATGTCATTATTCAATTAGTTTTATTACATTTAACTTATTTCTTCAATATCTCAATTATTGTGCTAAAATTTTAATTTTTTACACCATTCTAAAACTTTTGTTTTAAATTTTAATTATTTTTGTCATTCTTTAATTATAATTTTTTTGTAACTTTAATTATTTGTGAAACTTTTTCAATTATTTACTTCAAATTGCAATTACACCTGTTTTGAATTATTTTTATTATTATTTTTATTATTATTTTTATTATTGTAACGAATTTATTAATTTTTTTACACCTTTTTCAATTATTTTCTTCAAACTTTAAGTATTTTTCCATATTTGAATTTTGTTGCCATTTTTGAATTATTCTCTTTTAAATTTCAATTATTGTCTTCAAACTTCAATTAATTTCTTCAACTTTTAATAATTTTCCTCAAACTTATAATATTTTTTTTAAACTTTAATTATTGTTTATAATTTTTTAATATTTACACCAGTTTTGAATTAGTTATTAATTAGTTATTTTGTCAAGTTTTCAAGTATTTTCTTCAAATTTTTAATTTTTTTTAAAATTATCAATTATTTTTGTCATTTATCAATTATTTTTTCAAGTTACAGCTATTTTTGTCTATATTCAAATATTTTTGTCATTTTGGAATTATTCAACTATTTTCTATACATGTACATTTTTTTCAAATTTCAATTATTTTCTTAGAAAGTTCTATTATTTTTTTCAGTTTTTCAACTGTTGTCTAAAAAGTGTAATTTTTACCCCAGCTTTTATAATTATTTATGTCATTATTCAATTAGTTTCATTACATTTTACTTATTTCTTCAATATCTTAATTATTGTTCGAAAATTTTAATTTTTTTTCACCATTCTCAAACTTTTGTTTTAAATTTTAATTATTTTTGTCATTCTTTAATTATTTTTTTGTAACTTCAATTATTTGTGAAACTTTTCAATTATTTACTTCAAATTCCAATTACCTATTTCGTTTCAATTTTTGTCATCATTTTTTGATTTTTAATCAATTTTTCAATTAGTTTTGTTATTTACAACTTTTTTTTCAAATTGAATTATTTTTGTAATTTTTTAATTATTTTCTACATTTTTCAATTATTTTTGCGATTTTCGAATTGTTTTTTTCAAATTTGAATGGCTTTTCCTGACACTTAAAAACTCATTATTTACTCACTTTCTTAAATTAAAAAGTCTTTTTTTCACTATTTTCAATCTGCAAGTCCACTGGCAGCCCTCCTTATTGGAAAAATATTATTCATCGATTTTATTTATTATTATTATTTATTATTATAGATTAATTTCTAAAATGTATGGAAAACTAATCGCGCGCGTTATATTTTGCTAATCTGTCAATAATCGTGAGTTTTGGGTAAATTTTAGAGGCATTTTATGATAAACACTTTTTTATTCACGAAAAATGTAAAAAAAAAGAATCGTATCTAAATACGTTTTAAAAAGAAATATTACAATTTTTCTTACTGCCAAGACGAAAGAACTTTTGTAAAAACTAAATATTATTAGGATTATTATAAAATTTAAAAAATAATACTCTAATAACATTTTCTGATATATATTATATTATTTTGAAGGGTATAATTTAATTTGTATCTGTGTTATTTATAACTGTAAAGTATGAGCAATTTACACGGAAATATTACGACTACACTTTTCTATCCGTGTGCACTGGTTCTACTTGTCCTTCAACATTTGGTTGGTCTCCTAAATTAATCCTTGCAAGGTCGTAAACATATTGAAGATTCTTTGAGATATTATTTGAATCAGCTGTAGCGTCGGCTGATGCATGTCCATTGCCATGACTTTGGGTCATTGTCTTTGTGACTCGTTTACCATCATTCGATGAAGAACTAGAAGAACTCGAGGAACTACTGCTGGATCCACAATGAGGCCTTTGTTGTTGATTTGGGCTATTTTGTGACCAAATTGGTAAATTTGAATCAAAGGTGGCAGTGGCATTGGCTCCAGCTTCTCCTTGTCCATCAACGTGGGTTTTAGTATTTGTAACGGTTTTACCATCCTGTGATGATGAAGAACTAGAAGATGAACTTGAGGAACTCGAGCTTGGTCTAGAAAACGATCGATTCACTAAATCTTCTGCTCGTTTTACACGATAAAATTCGTTTTCCTTCCTCACTGGACCTCCATATACGATATCTAGAAATATTAATTTAAAATAACAACAAATGTTCCAAAATAATATAATATAATATTTATAAATATTAATAATAATATTAATAGGGGAGTGGGCCCCAAGATGGACATTTCGTATAAAATTTTTGTTTAAAGTGACAGTGCCTTCTGTTTTCAGTCATTTTTGTTATTTATATAGACCAAGTTTTTGGCGCACATTTGAAGAAAGAAAACCAGTTTGTTTTTCTTCTACACATACCACGTGATTTAGTGTCTAAAGAAGTTTTGTTACATTTTTTTTCTTAAGTCAGTAATGTTATTTACATTTGTGATTGAGTATAAGTCCTTAACGTTATAATATTATTTATTTGTCGTAAAACAATATTCTTAAATGATTTTACTAATATTGTGTTTGTATACAAATTTTTACAGGGTTTCAAAAAATAGTGTCAAGTACCCTAAGATGCACGGAATGGAAATTAATTATAAATTTTATAAAAGTATTTTCCAATTTAGGGAAAAAGAATCAAAAAGAGAAAATTCCAAATTGATAATTTCAAACTTTAAAAAAATTATATTAAATTTGCTACAGACTATATTAAAGTTTAAAAAACTTAGCAATGATTCGAATGGTTTTTCTAAAGCTTAAAATTCCTTGTATGAAAATCTCACTTTTTGGAACTTTTTCCCTAAATTATAAAGCATTTTAATAAAATTTATAATTAATTTTCTTTTGCGTATCGACAAATTTCAATGTATTTATTTTGATATTTTCTATTATACACTTTCCTCAATAATTTTTTGATTCTCACCTAAATGACATTTTTTATTTTCCGCCATGTAATATAATGTTATCGTTAGAGAATTTGATATATCGTTATTTTTCAATATATTATTACTTTGTTACTGTTAAGCTATTGAATTGAAGTTTTTAAAAATGTTATTTCTTGATAAATATAGTAAATTATAAAAAATTAATTTAAGAATTGTTACACGATGTTTATTTTTTATTATTTATTTTTTATTAAAATAACGTCACTGGTATAAGAAAAATTTTTCCGTACAAACTTGTTTTTAAAATATCAAATACTTTGACACCAAACTTTATAGGTTTACTTAAAATATTAATAGAAAGGTCTGTCTGTCACGAGTTTGTTTGAATTTCGACCTAAAATTATTTTTTGAAAAATTTACTAATTTTCGGAAATTTTAAAAACTTAAGTCTACGGCAAAATTCAATTAAGTTTTTAAATATTTCTATAAATATTAAAGTTTGAAATGATGTAATGTTGATTCAAATTTTTCTGCAGTTTAGAACTTATTACATTTTATCAATAAATTTTTAAATTTAAATAAATTAAATTTAACTTCTGCTTTTAAATTTACTTTTCTTCAATTATTATTTTTAAAAATTTTCAAAGATTTAATGCAACCATTAATATTTATAAATCTCATTTTCAAATAACAAATTATTGAATTTATAAATTAACAAATTAGTTTTAATTACTAATAAGCAATGTTTACCATTTAAAAATATTTGTTAAAAATTGTATTGTTGACAATGAAAGAAACACGAGTTTTTCTCGTAAAGAATCATAAGTAAAATAACTGTAAAAAAAATCATTAAATATTTTTGAAATCATAATATTAAAAAATATTTTAAACGTTGGACTAATAATTTTTAATTAATTAACTAATTGAACTTTAAACATTCTTCTTAAAACTGATTTTTTAACCTTTTTTACTTCAAAAGTTTTTTCATATTCAAAAGAAGTAAAATCTATTAAATAAAAATGACATTATTATTCAAAAAGTTATAGGCAATAATTGTTTAATTAAAAAATGAACGAAGAAACTAAAAATTGTTTTAATAATAAACAATGTTTTTTGTTAAATGGAGGAATTATTTTGAAATAGTTACCTGCTACACAAACGGTTAATACTAGAAGAGCCAAAAGGCTAAAGGTACTTGGACGCTGCATGATTGTGAGAAGACTATGATTTGCTTGATCTATTCGGCTTCTTTAAATACTCTTTTTATCTCCTTAAAATGTTATTTAAAATCACTGAAAATTAATGAGATGATTCTAATATATCAGTAACCTATTTTATCTATTAGAAATTTAGAGATAAATAAACCTTCACGGTTAATCTGGCATTACACAACTTTTATTTTGAATACGTTATTATTCATTAATACAAAAATATTTCCTGGACTGAGAATTATAAAATCATCTTAATTTTGCTTTAATACAAATACGAGTTAATTGCAATTTTAGATACATATTTTTTATATCCACCCATATTCTCAAACTAGCAATAAAATATAAAATTTTAATCAAGTAGAAAATTATGTTCTTTTATTACTATTGAAGTGAACGGAATTATGAAACTTTATCTGTCTTTCCTGTTTTAAATTAATAAAATTACAATAATTAAGTAATATTAAAATAATAGTACTTTTTAACTGACGTTATACATTATAGATATAAAACATTTTTAGTTTAATGACACATGATAATAAAATACGTCACTGGAGTAGGAAAAACTGGTCCGAAATATTTTTTTCGAATTCCAAAATATTTACCATGAAACTTTTTAGAATTACTTAAAATTTCATTAAGGTAGAAGGTCTTTTTGAATCGAATTTTGTTCAGTTTCGCCTTAAAAATAAATTAAAAAACATTTGTTAATTTTCTGGAAATTTTTAGACAAAATTCAAACAAATTCGGACCAGAAAGACATTAAAAATAATATTTCAAGTTATACTAAAAAATTTCGTGCCAATCAATATTACAATACTAGCAAAATAAAACTATTAGTTTTTCATGCATTTTACAAATTATAAAATACAATAATAAATATAAAAAATTGGTAAATACTATTTATCTAATAAGAAAAAATAAATATTTTTAATATAATATATAAAAATCAATTAATATAAATAAAATAAATATTTATTTAGGACAAAATTTATAATATTTTAGAATTAAAAAGAATTGCAAAAAATAATTGAAATTAAACAAAATAATTGCAAATTTTGCAAATTAATTGAGAAAAAAATGAAATCAATTAAAAATTGGGAAAACTAATTTAAACAATTATAAAAATGTTTTAAGCATAAAGAAAATAATTAAAATTTGAGAAAAATACTTGAGAATCTTAAAAGTAAATTAAAACAAAATTGAATAATGAAAAATTAGAGAAAATAATTGAAAATTGAAAAAATATGGTTAGAAATTGAGATAAATAAATTTAAAAAAACTAATAATTAAAATTTGAGAAAATAATTAAACAAATTACATAAAATATTTTAAATAAAGGAAAGTTAAACAAAACTTGAAAAAAGTACTTAAAACTTTCAGAAGTTCATTCGAAAAAAAAAAATAATTAAAAATTAGAGAAACTAAATGAAAAAAGATAAAAATAATTTAAAATTGAACAAAATAAGTTTTAATTAAAGAGAAATAAGTAAAAACTTGTTGGCACAGGGGCGGCTTTAGGCAAAGTGTTCGGGAGGGGCGATATATGGGATAGAAAGAGATAGCACTATAATGCTATCTCTCTCTCTCTTATACAAATATAAGATTCTCGGGGGGGGGGGCGGTCGCCCCATTCGCCCCCCCGTAAAACCGCCAATGTGTTGGCAATTTTAAAAAAGAACGAGAAAAAGAACGAAAGTAATTGAAAATTGAAGAAAATAATATTAAAATTAATATAAATAATGAAATAATTAAAAAGTCAGATAAGACTACAGAATTTTTTTTAAATAAAGAAAAAATAATTGAAATTTGAAAAAAATAAATGAAGATCTTAGAAATCAATAAAAAAAAAAAGAAAATAACTAAGAATTGGAGAAAAGAATTGAAGAAATAAGCTAAAAGTAATTGAAATTTACGATAATTAATAGACAAATTTTGAAATTATGAAAACAAATAAAAATGATTAAGAATTGAAGAAAACAATTGAAATTTTAGAAAAATTCTTAAAAATCTTAGAAAATAATTTTAGAAAATTAGAATAACTAAAAATTGGAGAAAAGACTGGAAGAATGCTAAAAATAATTGAAATTTACGATAATTAATAAAAATTTTTGGAAATTATGAAAACAAATCAAAATAATTGAAAATTGAAGAAAATAATAGAAATTTGAGAAAAATACTTAAAAAAATTTAAGAAATTAATTTTATAAAATGAGAAAAACTAAAAATTGGAGAAAAGTCTGGAAGAAAGGTAAAAATAATTGAAATTTACGATAATTAATTAAAAAAAAAAAAAATCTGAAATTCTGATAACAAATGAAAATAATTAAAAATTGAAGAAAATATTTGAATTTTCAGAAAAACACTTAAAAATCTTAGAAAATAATTTTAGAAAATGAGAATAATGATTAACAATCGAGAAAAATAATTAAAAAATGATAAAATTAATTCAAAATTGATAAAAATAATTGAAATATGCTGAAAATAATTTAAGATTGAGAAAGAAAATTGAATTTTGATGAAAATAATTTAAATATGAAAAATTGAAAACATTCAATAAAATTTGAGAGAAATAACTGAAGAAATCATAGAGTATATGTTTAGAAAAAAATAATAATTACAAAATTACTAAAAAAATTTTAATTAAAGAGAATAATTAAAAAATTGCAGAAATAACGAAAATTGATAATAATAATTGCAATATCGGATAAATAATTGAAATTTTTAAAATTAATGACAAAATAATGAATATAATTATAAATTGATGAAAATTAAGAAAAATTGCAGAATTTATTTTTAAGCAAAAGAAAATAATTAAAAAATCGTTATATAATAGATAATTGATGACAATAATCTAGATTTGAGATAATAACTGAAAACTTAGGAAATTAATTGCATGTGTATATATTTTAAACTTCTTCAAAAACCATAATAAATTTTTAACGCATTTTTTGAAACTTTTTTTTTACACAAATAACAATTAAAAATTAGCAGAACAAAATAAAATAAAAGGGACTAACTTCACTCTGGATTTTAAAACGTGGACAGAAAAAGATGAATAAATATTAATACTAACTAACTTCACTTCAGACTTTAAAACGTGTACAGAAAAAGATGAATAAATATAAATAAATAACTAACTATAGGAGTTTACGGAGTTTATTATTATTTAATTAGAATTACGATTTCGTTTTTAAGAATTCAAAATTGCAGATTCGAAAGAGATGATTCAAAATGTCGGTCCAAAATTTAAAAAATCGAATTCGCTTAAAACTTTTAGTTTTGTGAATTTTTGAGCTTGCTCAGAAAGAATCTGCGACGTGAAATATTTAAAAAATTTATTGGGTGGAAACAAGTCTTTATTTACTTTTACATTTTTTTGTAATTACTATTAATCGTCATTCTAAATCCACCATTTTGAATTTTTAAAAAGTTACTTTAAATTATAGTAATCAGTTACTCAAAAATTTCCCAAATAAACTAACAAGTTTCAAACGATCCCATCGATTTTAGAAAATTTACCAGACATATTGGACCCGACATTTTAAATTTTTAAAAATTGACTTACTCATATATTCGTAATCAGCAGCTCCAAAAATTAGGTAAAATAAAAATTATGTTAAATATAGATACGTCAAAATAATAATTCTGTTCAATATTCGACTTAATAAAATTTAAATACTTATTTCAATATCATTTTTTATAACTTCTCCTTCGTATACAATCAACTTGTTTTTAGATTTTTTGTAAATATTTAATCTACCAGATAAAATTTAATCTCATTAACCTAGTTTTTTCAGATTAATATTATCACCGAAAAATGATTTTCTAAACACAATATATTAAATTAGGTACCAAAAACTATTTTCCTTTGACTTTTTTTCATCAAAATAGGAACTCAATTACAACATCAATTTTATCTTCCAATGACCAAAGTGTAAAATTGATTAATTTAAAAACTGGTAATTGGATTTTTTCACATTTTCTAATTGGCATTTCAATTTTAATACAGTTTTTAATAAAATTAAATATGTAAGAAAAATTTTCTATACGTCTATCGTAAAAAGAGCAATCTGAAATAGAATGATCCATAAAATAAAAATAAAAAATGACGAAAGACTAGATTTTAATAATTTTCTTTTCTGAAATGACCAAGAAAACAAAAACAATTTATTAAAACGACTCTGTTATGAGAATTGAAGATGTCATAATTATAAATATTTATTTATTCTTCCGCCAGACAAATTGAAATAAAAAATCAGTTGTTGATGAATCAAGATATTAATAAGTATAATGAAGGTATTTATCGTTAAAAAAGTACGTGAGATGCAACTTTTTGCAGATCATTTTGCAGATTACATTATAAAAGCGTATAATAATAAAAAGTTTTTTTTTCTCTATTTTCATTGAATTCATTATCATAGAATAAAAGTCACAAAGGTCTTTTCAACTTGATTATTCATTAAAGTTTAATTATTAAAATTGTACTCGGAAGTCTTGATAAATGTTTGTAAAATATGAAATAATTCTTTTATTTCTAGATTTCTTTTTAAAAAAATGCAACAATTATTAGAATTTTCTATCTTATGATAGAAAAAACTAAAAAATACAGGTTTTACACTAAATTACTCAAGGATAAATAATAAAAAATCATTTCAGGTTGATGAATAAATTTTATTGTGTATACACTTATGTTACAAAATTTCACTGACATAAACGATGATAATTAATAATTTACTTTTTCAAATGATAAAAAATGAAATTAGACATTAAATTTGACATTTAATCAATTACTTTTCATAAACACGAATCGTAAAATAATTTTTCTCTCTTTTTATTTTGAGAGGATAAAATAAATGATCGAAAATATACTTTCTTGGATTACAATTTTCTCTCAATACATTATAACATGGATAATAAATGTTTACATTAACTTTTCCAGTCTTTAAATGTTAAATTTATTTATAACGATAGAATTTTGAAAAAGGATAATTAATAAATTTCTAGATCCGAAGATTAACAAACGTCAAAAAACCAAATTTCACATTAAAACTTTATCTCAAATCACAAATAACTTTTAAAAATCTAACAAAATTATTGTCTATTTTAAGACATAACTTATGAATTGGTCCAATATTGTGCTTTGCTAACTTTTGCATTTTACTAAATAATAGCTGATCTAGAATCTATGTACAATTTCTAAAATCTATGTGAACCTTTATAACGTACAGCCAAATACAAATCAGTCTGCAATGACGTACATAATATCATTTATAAAAAGTAATAATACTATGTATGATAACTAAATTACAAAATACATATTATTACAAAACTCATCATTACATTTTCACTTATTTTTGTTTTCGATTTCAATTCGTTTTTAAGGCCGCATATTTGATTGTTAACAATTACTTTCTAGAAAAACATTCTTTTTCTCAGTCACTCTTGCACCTGTTACAGTAAACACACAATCTTTTTGTTTTTTATACAAATTGAAAAACAAACTTATATAATAAAGATTCATTTAAAAAACTCATTACAAAAGATTTCATTTAAAAAGAAGTTTACAAACGTTTCTGCCATGAAAACAAGATGTCAATGTCTTTTCTCACAAGTAGCTAATCTCGAGGAATGAAATATTTTAGAAACATATATTCAATTTAATAATCTTCTTTTCGATTGAAATTTGTCGGTACGTGACCTTGTTGTGTTGCACTTTTTATTACTTCCATCCATCTGCAAATGTTCAATTAATAACATATGAAAACGAAAATGGAATTTTGTATAAAACAAAAATAAATACGAAATTTTAGTTTGAATTTTCAATTTTGCTTTTAAATTTGTCAATATTTTAAAATAAAAATGTTTCAGTAAAGTCTCACCTGCCAAAAGTATAATCACTTTCTGCTCTAAAGAAATATACATGACTTTTAAATTGCAATTTAAAGACAAAATCTTTATTAATTGCATCTTTTTCCGATGGTGTTGTGACGGTATATCCCAACAAAGGGAGACACGCAAGTGGAAAATCGTCACGATGTGACTTGTAGAAAAATAAACAAAAGTTTGTGAAAACGACCCAAAGCCTCTGCCATCCGTTGCTATTTTTAAACTTCCTCAGGAGAAATCCACTCAGTTGATTCTAAATTAAAATTTTAAAAAAGTAGAATGTTAAAAACATTGAGGCCGTATGTTGGTAATTAGATAAAAACAATTTTTTTATAAAAATAAAATAGATGAGATAGTTAAACCAAAATTACATCAAATAAACAAAGAAAATAATAAATAATTTTTGTTTATAAAAATAAAATAAATGGGATAATGAAACTAAAATTACATCAAATAAACTAATAAAATGATAAATAAATAAAATAGATGTAAATTAAGAAACAATCTAATTAAGAAACAAATATCTAGAATAAAAAATATATCGAATTGTAAATTAATTTAAGTAAAGAAAAAATATTTACTTCAAATGCTCGAAGTTGGTCGCTGTAACTGATACTTGTATTTCTATGCCAGCAAACATGAACGGTTGTATTACTTCTTTGAGAAGCTTTGGCTCCACCGCAACTGGTTCGATCGATTTCAATTCCCATTCCATCTCCCACCTCATCAGCAGAGTCAAAAACTTTTATTTCATGTAAACAAAAAAATGTAATATGTATGGATAACGAAAGTAAACAAAGATTTCAATAATAATTAATTTTTAAATTGCAATTTTCGCAAAGAAAATTAAAACCGCTGGCAGTAAGACGCCACTTGATTCAAAACAAATATGGCCGACATAAGAGTGTTATTTCAGACAGTGCAATGTTTGAAGTTTATTTTTACAATTAATTATTATTTTCTAAGTATTATAAATTAAAAGCATTTTAGCTATAGGCATTAACAGTTCATTTTATCTTTGCAAAGATACTCCGTCATCTAAAAATATGATAAAAGGTGAATTCAGAATTTTTGTTTAAATTTTATTGTTTTCACACAAAATGAATAATTATCACTATTATAAAATTATCATTCACTTCTGAAAACACCTCAAAACCTTGTTTTTTTAAAAATACTAATCACTGTGTACAGGGGCGGCTTTAGGCAAAGTGTTCGGAAGGGGCGATATATGGAGAGGGGCGGTCGCCCCAATCGCCCCTACGTAAAACCGCCACTGACTGTGTACAAACGACGTAAAAGTTTACTCTGATGTCACTCTTATGTCGGTCATATTTGATATAGTTCCTAGGATACACGATAGGGACGTTTTGTAAATTTAATATGCCAATATTCAGGCTTCGAAGCGTAGTAAGAGACTAAAAAAAGTATGAAAAAGTAGCCTTCTTATCAAAAAACGTAGCCTCAAAATTGAATAAAAGTATAAAAAAAGTATTGTTTTTTAAGTGAAGTAAAATTAGTTTTTATGTTCAATTTTAAAGTGAAAATAATTGTTTTCTAATAAAATTGAAAGTAAAAATAAATAAAAATATTAACTCACAAATTTTACAATAGAGATTCTAACCCAATCGTTTATAAAATAAATTTTACATATTTTGCCTAAAGATAAATTCTATAATTTTTCTATTGTTTTCTCCAATTTCTAATTATTTTGCTTAAATTCCTTTTGCTTAATTTTCAAAAATTGCAATTATTTATCTAAAATTTTAATTATTTTCATCAATTTTAAATTATTTTGTTTAATATTAATTTTTTTTATCATTTTTCAATTTTTTCTTTATCTTTTAACTATTTTAATTATTTTTCAATTAATTTCATAAATTTTTAGTTATTATAGCACATTTAGATTTAGTCTTCAATTTTTCAATTTTTTTTTTTTTTTAATAAATTCTGTAATTAACCTATCTATAATTATTGCCTTCAGTTTCTAATTACTGTCATTATTATGTCATAATTTTCAAAAGATTCAATTCTTTATCTGAAATTTAAGTTGTTATCCCTTAATTTTTAAATATTATTCCAATTTTGTAAAATTATTTTTTAAAACTTTCAAGTATTTTTCTCAAATTTCAATTATTTTCTTCAATTTTTATTTATTTTGATTTGTTTTTATAATTTTAAAAAATAGGTATTTATTAATTATCTTAATTTCAATTATTTTAAGTTTTCTTCAATTCTTTTCTTCAATTTTTGATTATTTGCATTTTTTCAATTAATTTTCTAGATTTTCAAATTTTTTTCTTAAATTTCAATTATTTTCTTTAATTTTCTCAATAACTTTTACAATTTAAATTATTCTCTCTTTGAAAATAAAACAATTCGATTATTTTTTTTGCTATATGTTATATTATTTGTAGACGTAATTCTATGGGTTTTAGGATCAGTAATTGAAAAATTCAATAATTTATATGAGACTTTTATGGGAATTTTAAATTAATTTTCTTAATTTACCATTCATAATTATTATAAAAATTTTTATTAGTATCTAAAATTTCTAATCATTTTCATTAATTCTGAATTAATATCCTGAACTTTCACTTGCATATCACAATCTTTTCAATTATTTTGTTCAATATTTATTTCTTTTCATCCTTTTGCAATTATCTCTCCATCTCTCAATTATTTTAATTATTTTTTATTACATTTCCTCAATTTTCAGTTTTTATCTTAAATTCAGATTATTGTCTCCAACTTTCAATTTTTTAACATATTTTTCAATTATTTTCTTTTGCTTAAAAAAAAAAATTCTGTAATTTTTCTATTATTTCCTCCACTTTCTAGTTATTTTCATTCTTTTTACATAATTTTCAATAATTACAGTTATTTATCTGAAATTTTAATTATTTTCATCATATTTCAATGATTTTTTTAAATTTTAAATTATTTTCATCATATTTAAATTATTTTTTTCAATTTTAAATTATTCTTATCATTTTTCAATTATTTCCTTAAATTTTTAGGCATAATTTTCATTTTGTAAAATTATTTTTAAAGGTTTTTAAGTATTTTTCTCAAATTTCAATTATTTAGGTTCTTTTTCATAGTTTCAAAATTTTTTTTAATTATTTCTCTGTAATTTTTATTTTTTTACTTAATGTTTAATTACATCTACGACTTTCTTGTATTTTATATATACCTATATTCTGTATTTTTTGTAATTTATTTCCCTTAAATTAAAAATCGTTTTTTTTCAATTTTAAGTTATGTAATTTTTTTCCATTTATTGTCTTTAATTATGTCTTTAATATGTCTTTAATTTTTAAATATTTTCTTTTTACTTTTAGGTACAATGAACTTCTAAAAGCTTCAAGTATTTACCTGCAATTTTCTTTAATTTTCCTTCATTTAAAATATTTTATATAATTTTTTCAATTATTTTCTCAAAATCTAATTATTTTCTTCAATTTTAAATTATTTATTGTACTTTTTCTTTATTTGCTTAAAATATTGATCATTATCATCAGTTTTTAATTAATTTTCTAAACTTTTAATGATTTATCTAAATTTTAATCATTTTTTTCAATTTCCAATTATTTTCTCCAATTTTTCATTATTCTAATTTATTAAATTTAGTTTTAGGATTTTGCAGTTTTTTTCTCAAATTTAAATTATTTTCTTTAGTTTTAAAACATTTCTATGATTTCTTAAATTACTTTTGACTATTTTAATCGTTTTCATTATTTTTTTTTGTCAATTAATTTGTCCAATTTGCCATTATTGTTTTTAAAATATTATAGTTAAGATATTTACAATTGTTGATAACTTGGATATAAGAAATTACAATTTTTATAATTTATATAAAACGCTGTTCATAATTCTCCGATAGGAGAATATTCTCGGTTAAAAAAAAAGTAAAGTAAGAGTAAAAGGGAGCTAAAATTGGCATTTTTTTCACTAATGACGGAAATGGCCACTTTCCATTACTAACGCCATTAGGTCAAAATTTACTCCTTTTTATTACATTTTTTGCCTATTAGAATTGAAAAAATTTCTTCATAAACTATAATATTATTTTATAACTTTTGATAAATACGTACTGCATGTTTTAAGATTTGAGTAAGGAGATTTAGATTCTGTTGCATTGGCCATCGCAATACTCGTATTTAAATCTTCAAGCCAACGCTCTTTCTCTTCTTCATTATTAGCTGCTACTGTGAGGTAACTAGATATAAAATAAAAACAAAAAACAAATAATTCAAACTTGTTTTTTTTTATGATTTCTAATAATCGTAAAAAAGAGGGTCACTCACTGATTGCCTTGGCCCAAAATAACGAAAACATTTTCTGCCACTGTTTTGTTATCGCTCTCTTGAATCGACATTCCTTTCAAGGGAAGCTGACCATGTACTCGAAAACACTGAGAAGGCTGCTGAGTTCTGGATGTGTAAAGTAGTACATCGGAAAACTAAATGAAACATAACAAAAATTTTCAAGTTTATAATTTTTTATTAAAATCTAGATTTGAAATGAATTTATAAAATTAAGTTGGGCTTTTACTAACCAAAAAAAACATCCATTGTTGAAATCCTTTACGACTGTATTTTTGCAAGCAACCTTGTCTGATAAATTTTCGATCTCCCTGGACTAGATTATCGAAACCGCTTATGTCTCTTTGTAATTCGCAAAGTTGAACAAGGTTCTCCTATAAAAAATGTATTTTATTAATATTAAATTAGTATTTAGTTTATTTTTATATAAATCATTCGCAAAGTTGTCGCAACTGAAATCATCATTTCAGCTGAACTGAATCTAAAAATTAAAAATAATGAATTAATTACCGCTTGATGCAAAATTGTGAAAGCCTCCAATAAAGTTTCTCCGAGTCTATCTCTAGCAGCTAAACAGTCTTCGAAGTCAGTGTGATCTTTTGGATAATGATCTAGTAACCCTATAAGAAAAAATAATAATTTCAGAGCTTCAATAAAGATAAAGGAAAAACGTGAAACAGTCTTTCCTAGTTTGAATTTTCGGTTATTCTCAAATTCTTAAAAAATTTTAACAATGATGTGGATAAGTAATCTTACTATCAATAATACTGTTGTAATGGAATAGTCGCTGTAGCGGTTTTAACAGAAACGAGCTTAGGGGTAGGTAACAATGTTTCTGAGACTCAAAGTCCCTGCACAATTGATCAAATTGTTTCGAAGTTCTCATTGAATACTCCATTTTTTCTAAGACTGGCATCAAATTTTCTAAGTACTGATCATAAAGTGGAAGAATATTCAATAGCGTGTTGTAAAGAAAATCTCCAATATTGTGTCTCGCGTTGCTCTCCCAACGAGTTAAGCGTGCTTCCATTTCTTGAAGACAAGGACCATGCGCATCGGCCAAAAATTCCAATAGCGTCACCATAGAATCACCTTCCGAGTCTGTTTCTTTCGTCAATTCTTCCCGGAACCACTGTTCATGATTATAAAATATATAGTACTTAAAATAAATTATTATGAATACCAGTATCGCCAGAAATTGTCAGTTCGCTTACAAAAATAATATTAAAAATATCTCCGTAGGTTTTCGTTGATAAAGACCTACGAATTTCTTCATTTTTGCAAATTTTAATTATCCAAATATTCATGTTTCTGCATGTTTTAATAGGTAATAAAAAAAGTTTATATTCGGACCAGACCATTTTATTTGGACCAAAGTTGTTGCGGACCAATTTTTGACAAATTTAATATTTTCAGAAATGATTCTTTATGGTTTCTAGAGTATAGATAAATATTTAATCAAATCTATTTTTATATCTTTCAGGTTGCGAAATAATCCGTTGATTGCATTAAATATTTAAAGTAAATTCGGGAAATCGATTACAAGTAGACGACGTTTTTTATTGACATATATTACATTAAAACTTGGAAACATTACACGAAAATATAACATCATTATCTATTATTTAATCTGTGATTGTAACATTTTAACATTCAGAAGCCTATTTACGTTTTTGATTTTTTTATTAGAGAAAATATACTACACCAAAAAATCAATCGACTTTTCTAAATATCTATTTCTCTGTAAAGAATTAAAATAAAAAATAATAGGTATTTCATGCATGAATTCGAAATAATTAGTTGAACTGAAAATAATGCTCGCTTCCGTAAAATTAAAAAAAAAAAAAAGAATTCAAAATCAAAGAAAATTTGAAAGTGGTAAAAAAAGTATACTAGCAGAGAATTGGAAAAAAGTTGAAATACGGATTCAATTAAATGTTCTGTAAAAAAATGGAAAAATCGACTATTCAGAAGAATTCAATATTCTGCACTTTCAGGTTGAAACATAGAAATTTTAATTTTTCTCTATTCAACGCTTCTTACCGAGACTGAAGCAGAGAATTTTATCTTTAAAATGATACCAAAAAACTTAAAAAATGTGAAGTAGTTTTAAAGATAATAAAATTTCTCTTTATTTCTAACACAAATATTACCAAAAAATTATGAAGATGATTTTAATATGATATTTCTAAGTGAACTGATAATTTCTGGCTCTACTAAGTAAATAAATTTATTTTTACAGAAATAATGTATTTGGTATACATAAAATAGATTTTTGAGGTTTTCTTTAAACATTTGAATCATCATGGTCTAAATTTTTAAACGTAATATTGTTTTGCGCAAACCAAAATTACATTTAGAGTTTGGTGAAACTTTTAAAATCATTTCTCGGAAAGTCAAAATGGATCTGAAGCAATACTGGCCCATTAATAACTAAGAAATTGTTGCGATACCAACTTGTCATATGCGTGTAAATCTTCAATAAATACTTAAAATTCTAATCGTTAAAAATCATTGAAATCTTTAATAAAACTAAAAAAGTTTCCATTATCAAATTTTCGTTAAATTATCTAAACTTACCACATTGATAACATCCAAATCTTTTTTGTAAGTTCTTTCAGTCATGAGTAGCTCTTTAGCAATGAAATAAGCCTTGTCAATCGGCCATTTCTGAAAATAAATTAAAATTGGAAAAATATATTCAGTAAATGGAAAATCAAAAGTCACTTTTCAAAAACTTGAAAAATGGCAAATTTAACATGGAGGATTAAGTTCTAGACAATTGTTGACTTGTTTTAAACTTCCTTATCTATCTTTATAAAATTAACTTTATGAAAGAACTCAGGCTTCACAGTGACAATGAAGAATATTCTAGGGGAAAGAGGGGACTGAATATATAAAAGTGGGAGAATATTAGAGAAAAGTTAATAAATATAAATAAATTATATTTCTTAATTAATGTGCAAGATAAAAAATTTTCTAGTCCAAGTTTTATGAAAGGGTAAATAAATTTGCGAAAAAATAAACAAAATATAAAGAAAATTGAATAAATTTACATAAAAAACGAGTTAATCTAAAAGTAATCAGATAAATAAAAAAAAACTCCACTTCGACCCCCCTTTAAATTATCAATTTAAATAAGAAAATCAATAAAAAAAATCAGTAAATTTTTCGAATTGTTATAAAACCAAAATTATATAAAATAACCTGAAATACTTAGCGTAAAAAAAAAAGAAAATTTAGGTATACAACACAAAAAAAAATATGGGAAGCAAATAAAATAAAATCTTGAAAAAGTGATTAGCATTAATAAATTGTATAAAAATACAAAAGAAATAATAATAATAAAATACTGACTCTTTTTTTTAAGAATAAGAAATTATGAGGAATAAATTTAATTTATTGATAAAATGATATGTATTTAAAATTTCAAAGAAACAGAAACATGATTATTACATTAGAAAATTTATTATGAATAAGTTAAACAATGATAAAATAAAATTATCAAGGAAAGAAGGAATTGAAAAAAAAGGTTAAAAGTTTTTAAAACATCGGAAAGATTTAAATTAAGGACGTTCTCTCCATTAATATAACCTCAAACTAGAAAGTCGTTTTTCAACCCAAATATATTATATTAATCAAATTAATTTTACCAAATTTTGAAAGATCCAGTTGTACATTTTTCAGAAAAAATTAGGTTTTGCTAAAATTTGTTGTCAAATAATAATTTATTTAACTTTTTATGTTTTTTCTTTAAATTTAATGAAGAACTGCAATTATCATCCAATTCTGATAAATTATAGTTCATTTTTCACGTTAAAACATTCTCTATACAATTGTATTTGTTGGATTTTATTGAGTAATATTTTGTTTAAAAGTTATTAAACAAATAAAATTTGTCTTTTACATATTTTTTAAGGATAAATTGAACACTTACTCAAGAAGAGGTTATGTTTCAAGTAATTATTTTGCCTTTTAAAATAGAAAAACTTGCTTTTAATCTAATTATATTTAGACAAAATGTGGCAGAATTAATGTAAGACAAAGTCAACCATTAATCATCACAACTGGAAAAAATCTCCAATTTTTTTAGATTAAAAGTTTATTTTTCTATTTCAAAAAGCAAGAGAATCACTTCAAACATAACCTCTTCTCGAGTTAGATGTCCAATTCCTCATTAATCAGAATATTATTTAACAAAATAAATAAATAATTACACAATCACACAAAAAAATAGAGTTCCCTGGCCTGGGTATGAGACCGATATTTACCTATGTATTTTGATGCGCTGAATCCGAATCCGCATCAGAATTAATCCAGCGGGTCTGATTTTGAACCTAACCTCAAAATCAATAAAAAGACACTTTTTTTCATTAGAATCTGAACCTGATTTAATTTTAATACATGTCTAGGAACAATAGAAAGCTTGATTTATGACCTTCAAAACACTTTTTTAAAAATTGTTCTACGATGATTTTTAACGAAGATATGATGTTTCACTTAACATATGATTTTTTAAAATGTTAAAAACGCGTGAATAGTGAATTATGAAAAAACATTATTTTATGTAAAACATAGGTATCATATCTTCGTTAAAAATCGTCGTAGAACAATTTTTAAAAAAGCGTTTTAAAGGTCATAAATCAAGCTTTCTATTGACCCTAGGCATGTATTAAAATTAAACCGGGTTCAGATTCTAATGAACAAAAAGTATCATTTTATAGATTTTGAGGTTAGGTAAAAAATCAGACCCGCTGGATCAATTTTGATGTCGGATTCGGATTCAGCGCATCAAAATAAGTAGGAAAATATCGGTCTCATACTCAGGCCAGGGGACTTTATTTTTTTTGTGTGGCTGTGTTATCTAAAAAATAAAATTGTAGAGATCAACGACAAAAATGAGCTATTATTTGTCAGAACTGGATGACAATTGCAGTTGTTCATTGACCTTAAAGAAAAAACATAAAATGATAAATCATTATTATTTGACAACAAAGTTTAGCTCAATCCAATTTTTTCTGAAAAATCTACAACTGGATCTTTCAAAATTTGGTGAAATTAATTTGAATAATATTTTTATTTGGTGTGAAAAACGAATTTCCAGTTTGAGGTTATGTAAATGGAGAGAACCTTCTTAAACTAAAATGAATCACAAAATAATTAATTTTTTAATTTTAACTGTGAATTTTTGAAATAAATATAATTTAAAACTTTAAATAAATTAAAATTTGGGATCAAAAGTTTTTTGGATTTTTTTTTTAAATTTTCAGCTTTTTTAAGATTACACTTGACCATCAAATTTCCGTATTTTCGGATCGCTAGACACAAAATATAGAAGATACTGGAAGTCAAATTACCTTAGTTTTACGAACTTCCACATCTTCAGCATCCCCATTTTTAATAACCTTCAATGGACTGAGATCTGGAGTATGCACCATGCTGTTATTACTAATTTCCGGTACTCCATTAACTTGTTTTTCCGGGGATTTTGCATTTGTAAAAACGGAATTGTTGTTTTCCTTCTTCGGTGATGAATCATCGGTCTCCGTTTTTGAGTCTGTAAATAGTCAAATTATTAGTTAACTAGCATTTTTAACAAGGTATAAAAAAAGAGAGTAAAAAAGGTAAGGCCGCGTTTAATATCAAATACAAATGGGCGTCAGGCTAGAGAGCGACATGCTAAGGTGCTATTAACATTTGTTAAGAAATATCTCATCCTTAAAAATTGCAGATAGTATAGCTTCATAAAAGCAGTAAATTAAATTAGCAAATGAAAGTTTTACAACGGGAAACATAAATCGCGGCTGATAAGTTCCTTCATTTAAATCCGAAAACAGAGAAAAATGGTAAATTAAATATTTATTTAATCCAAATAAAGAAACACTTAAAAATATTGATATTAATATAACGCAATAATTATAATTTATAACAAATTACTAAGCAATCTAAAATACGAAAAATACTCGATTACTCAAATGCAGATTTACTGAATGCATGCAAGTAACTCGACGAGTCTCAAGAATATAAATAATCTAACAATCGTGCTCACATTGGATAAGTGAAAATTAACGATTTCTCTACTCTGAAATATTCGCCTAGAATAATAATTGAGACAATAAAATGGCAATAGATAAGAGAATACAACAAAAAATTTTGTATCTACTCTAATAAAAACGAGTCTGGAGAAAATTCTGAATTGTTCTATGAATAATGCTTCGTCCTAAGATTTAAACAATGATTGCTAAATTAAAATAATTTTTAAATTAAAACGAAATTAAATCCATATTTTACAATAATTGTCAATAAAAATACAATGTTTCATGAATTTTAATCTCAGTCCAGACTCGAAATTAAAACTTGGATGCACATTACACATACAAAAATGTTGTTAAGAGGAGAAAAAAAATATTCACATTTAGGATTCGTTGGGGATTACTCACACATGGTATATTGTCATCCAGTCGATCAACAATTCCAGGAGTGCGATAAAAAATATACGAAATGGAAAACAAAGAAAAATATACGCACGAGATTAAATAACAACTCAGACGTAAGCGAGGATATTTTTCAAGACCTGTGCGAGAATTACAATGAAACTGAAAATTTAATCCAAGAACTAGAATTCTTAGATTTAAGAAAAATCAAAATGTTTTTTCTTTTGAAAATTGTTTTCAATTTTTTCAATTGTATAACTAAGGAAAAACTTTAAATAAATTGGAAAAATACAGCGAAGATCAAAACGTGATAGAAAATATTTTTGATAATAATAAAGAAATGTTGTTATTAATAATATAAAATTAATTGACAACAGGTTGTACGAAGGAGAATTACACAGAAAAAACCTGGGACCAAATTGAGTAGCAAAAATTGAATATATTGTTAAATAATAAAAATTCAAGAAATATAATATAATTGTCTGATATGAATAATAAATCACACGGGAAAGTTTGTTCAATTTTAAAGAATAATGCGTGTTGTCTTGTCACTAAAATGTCACACATTTTTAGGTTATAAACATGAAAACATCTGCTTCAATCAGTCAATCTTATCAACTGAGCCACTGTCGTAGTAGCGCTAAATTTGAAAAATAATTATTTATTTTATTAATTATTATTATCTTAATAATTTTCTTAATTGCATCTTTTATTTTATATTAAAATTAGCAATAATTTAAATAATATTACAATTAAGATAACTCAAAAACTGAAAATGCTACTAATCTAAAAATCGAAAATCTATATCCTTACATAACCTGACATTTTATCTCAGCTTAGATTATTTTAAGTAACTTGAAATTTGTCGTTTACTCAATTTGATACCAAACTCAAAATGAGTGTAATCAAACATGAGTTCAGATTTTTTCTGTGAGAAAAAGAAACCAAAAAATTGGAATATAACTGAAACGAAATTAGTTATAGGCCTGCAGAGTTACTTTATATATAATTTATTATATATTAATTATTATGTATCAATAATCAATGTACAATATACTTCCTACTTTTGGAATATCAGTTTCTCTTTAGTTTGTCTCCCCGTGTGGTAACGCTCATCGGGGAACCGCGCAACGGATATAGAGATATAACAGTTACGGTATTAATTAGATAATAATTTTTTTTCAAAAATTACACAAATACAAATTAATGAAGAGCGTCGTGGTACCTATATACTTCACTTTTTTTCATTTATATCTTAATATTTCTGCCTCATCTTTCACTCACAATCTCACAATTTTACTCTCACTTTTAACTACATCCACTCACCAATCAGTATTCCCAAATATTTTATTAATTTCGTTAAGATCGTAGAATAAGAAAATGAACATTTCAAATCTTTCCAATTGTCACCTTGAAAATACAAATTTCGACTTTCATTTTGCAAACAATGCTTCTTGCTCCTTTTAACCCTAAACAAATTAACAATTTTTTTTGCGTTTCATTTTGCTTAGAAATTCATGTTTAATTGAAAACATCTTGGATAAAAAACTTTTCAATAAAGTTTGTAAATAACAAATTTTTTAATTCAAATTAACAATTTTTTTCAAAAATTGCAACAAGTTATTACAAAAATGTAACAAAATTTATTAAATATCACACTTAAATGTCAAGCACAAAAATAACGTTATTTTAAGATAAAAACAAAGTGTCAAAAGGGGGAATGAGTAAACTTTAGGATAAAACAGTTTAAATTTGTTTCTTTTTTATAAAGTGGTATACGAATATTTATCAAAAGGGTTTCTGAACTATAAAAGCAAAAAACGAGATTAGTCTTATAAACTCCATTATTTACTAAGGTTCTATTTTCATGTATTTGGACCATGCTTGAAATCATGCAGTGAAATATAATATATTTATATATATATATCAGTCACACTAGATCGTCGAAAATACTTCGATTCAAGTGAAATTTCTATAGTCAGTGAATTAACAAATAAAGTAACAATAATTGAACTTAGGACATAGAAACAATCCTCTCGGATTGTATATTGATCGATGTTCGAGGCTTCGAGTATTGTTTTATTTGACCTAATTTTAGATTATGAATTTTTAAGACAGTTAAATCATTAAAGTGGATTTTTAAGAGTAAAGGTCAGATAATGTTGATTTTTAAACTGGTATTTTAATTTATTAATTTCCCAATTGACAGAAATAAATCGGTTATTTCCGTTCTTTAAAAAAAATATTTATATATTATAGGTACTTATTTTATTAAATCGAAGATTCGAACACCCTAGAGAAAAAGTGATAAAGAGTATATAAAAAAGGGTTAATGGAAAATCCATTGATATACTGTGGAAAAATATTGGAAAATTGAAAATATAGTGATTTTGACAGTATCTGTGATCCAGTCTTCTTTAAATGGACAGATTCGAATGCGGTAAAAACATCGTGACAAGTGGCAGTGATCGTGATCGTGGCAGGGTCGCTACGTAATGGTTCACAGGTGACAATAAAGCCATTTATTATGATGCGGGAAAATTTTTTACCACAGAATACAGGAGTTAGGACTTCTATAATATGGAAGCAGCAGCGTAACTAGGTCACACTTCATTAATTTAAATTTTCCTCTCTTGCAATTTAACGCTTCGCCTAGAATGACCCATTTATCTTTTTCAAAATTCCACTATCCACATCTTTTAATTTCAATCACAAGTATTTGAATTTATCCCAATTATTAATAATAAACAATTACTCCACATTTTTATTTTAATATATGTATATTTTAAAAAATTGATACTAAAATCGCCAATTTAAATAATATCAAACACAGAGAAATGCGAAATATATGTTTAAACTCTTGTAATATAAAATTTGTAATATAATTGAATTTTTTTAAAATTTAGAGTTTATCAATTTTTTTACGGGAAGGGAGAGGAAAGAACAAGCAGTTACGCCACTGAGAAAATAAAAATTCAGTCAGGACCTACGAAAACTAAACAAGCATGAGAAGGGGAGAAGAAAAGGTAGAATTCAGTATTTTAGGAAATATTTTCAAATTGATCATTTTTTGATAATAAAAATCAGATTTTAGGAAATTTTCCTCAATTAACGGTTAATTAAGATTAGAAAATGAGTTACTGATTAAAAAAAGAGAATCATTAATTAAACTAAATTAATAATTATCATAAAAATAAAAAATACTGTATTTAAATCTCATGATTTAATGAGCGATTAATGAAATGAGAAATGACTTATGATTGAGCGATAGAAAAATACAATTAGCTATTAATTATTATATCGTCCGTGAAGTAGAAAAGGTGACAGAGACTGAAAAATACAAATTACACTTTTTAAGATGCAAAATGTACAACAGTTAATTAATTATTATTTAGTAATTAATTATTGATAGAATAAAAGATCGAATTGATTTAAAACATCGAGTATTGAGCGAATATATTATTTATTACAAATTTGTATATTTAACGCGTAGAAGACAATTGAAAGAGAAAATCAATTATTAAAAAAAAAGGAAGAAAAAAAAATACAAAAAATAATTTTTTGAAAATTATTTCTAGACTTTGATAACAATGTGAATTAACGATTACTAGCGAGAAACGCTTGTGTAAAAACTAGTCAACAGTCATTAAAGATCATTAACAAAGACAGCTTCTAAAAATCTAAACCTCTAATCTTCTACATATCCTAAGGATTTACAACCACGATTACTAGAGTGATGGAGAATGACAGGAGAACCATAACGTTAAATACTCTTATCAACATTAATAAATTTTTCAAAAATTGCTTTCAAGTATTTTTTTCTTAATTTTTAAAATTTTCTTTTTTAATTTTCTATTCACTTTTTTCCATTCTTACTGTTTACTGTTTCATTATTATTATTTACCTTCTGTTCATTTTTACTTTTTATTTTTAATTCCTTCTTAATAATACAATAAAAACATTCATTATTAATAATAATTATTTTATAACACGTTATGGATCTCACTTCTTATGAGATGAATTTGTGATTTAATGAATGTTAAAATGAAAACAAAAAATGAAAGCATCAGCATCTAGATAGAAACGACTAAGAAAATAAATCTAAAGGGATAGAGGGTAATTATTAAAAGGAAAATGGACTTTCATTGTTTCACGAGATAAAATGAAATTTGTAAACAATCATTATTAATAGGCTCTTACCATTAAACAGAGAAGTTAAAAGTATTTGCTAAATGAGCAGAAAAGCTTAGATAAATCATTGATTGTTCAGACAATTCATTTATCTTCATTATTTCTATTAGCAAGAATTTTAATTGAATCAGAAAAATATCTTTATACAGTACTATTCATAAATCTTAAAACACCTGTTTTTTACTAGTAAATAAGATTTTTTTGTTAAATATAATTATTTATTTATTTTGTGATTAAGGTTTACACCGTTTTGAATTTTCGCGCCATAAGTAATTTCATTAGGTTGCCGTCTTGCAAACAGCTGATTTATTTACCGCTAATTTCAGAGCTTACGTTCTGAAACTTGAGATTCACCGAAATTAGACTCAAATACGCAATTTCTCAAACTGACTTTAAGAATAATTTATTAAAAGTTGTTATTTCGTTGCATTATTTTCTTAATTTGAAAATTTTGGAATTGATTACTTGAAAGTTTTTGATATTTATCCATACTTTGTCCCTCATAACACGAATCGTATTTTTTGAAATAACACAGGATTCACAAAAGAGAGCAGACAAAAGCAAGAGGAATCCGGAATTAATAAAACAAATTAAAAACTTTAACTTTATAAATATTATGTTTGACAAAAGAAATTACTTTACGGAGATCTCCCCGAACACAGCAATAACACTAAAATGACCATAGAACAACGAAATGCGAAGATGCCTAAATAGATCTGAAAATAATTTACAACCAATCAGAGTCTTTGTTAAGACAAAGAGTCTGATTGGTCCGTATAATATTTCCAAAATTTTCTAGCCAATTAGAGACCTACTTTCCGTTTTGCCACTTTCTAGTGTCACTGTCATATTTTACCTCATTAATAATAATATTAATAATCCTCTTTAGTTTTGTCAGCTTTTTTATACTGTGGTATTTAAAAAAAGTAAGATGTCTGTTATAAGTAGGGACAATTCAATTTTGAGATCAATGTTCGAATTTAAAAAAAATAGAACAAAGGTTATGCTTTTGCGTAAAAATTGAAAAGCTAACAGGAAAAATAGTAATTAATGTGTATCAGAAAGTAAAAGATTTATGTAATTATAAAAAACAGGTGGTTTAGTACTTATAGTTAACAAATAACGCATTATCAATATTCACTAGAAAATTGTCAATATTAACCAGAAAAATATCCAGACATATCAACATTTACCAGAAAAATCAGATTTTTCAAAATTTTGAGTTTTTATTAATATACAGGTACGGTAATTTTTACTATTTAGATTGAATATCGGAGAATGAAATTTGCGAAATCGCAAAGCAACGAAAGTGGATTAAAATCTTTAAAAAAAAGGAGAACTGGTTAATAAAAATTGGTTGTGCTTCTGGAATTGAAGTATAATTATTGAAAATTATCACTGAGGATACTTTTTGTTCCTAGTCAGTCAGCAAATCTTGATTCAATAATCAGGTAGAATTAATGTTCAGTACTTGCTAGATTAGCCTTGAAAGTTAGTTTTTGTCTTGAAAGTAAGATTCGTTTTTAAAATTCGGTGTGTCTCTCTGATTCTTTACTTCCCTTCGCTTCATCGTGGATAAACTGGTAAGAAGCGATTGGTCAAGGTGCGGGGCGTCGCGTGAACCATTACGTTACGCACCTGGTTGACCCGATACGGCACGTGCCATGCTGGCGAATTCACAAACCCATTCGAGAAGGTCCAAGGATTGTAATCACCACCTGTCAAGAAGTACTTCATCTTCGTAAAAATGCCTAAGATCACATTGGGTGATAAATTGCCAAAACGATATCATTTAAATGTAAAAAAATGAGCCTATTCATACCACTGGGCGGGCACAAGGGAGGAGCTTACTTTGCACGTGGCGTAGAGTAAGAGTGGGGAGATAAGAGTAAGAGAGAAAAAACGCTGAGTATCTCTCTCGCTCTTATCTCCCCACTCTTCTTTCACGTCGCGCGTCAGATTCCTCGTTTAAATTTACCTCTTAAGTGTAAACAGACTCACTGTTTGAAAATTAAATCCAAAGTTTTTCCAGTTGAAAATTAATCTTAATTTACAAAAATAAAAAAATTGACAATACCAATTAGAAAAAATTGTGTTTTGACAATTTATAGCATCCCATGAGATCACCTGAGCTCTTTTTCCCCCAAAATAAACCAATTTAATCAAATAAAGAAGTGATGAAGGATGAAATTGTTGAGCAAACTTGTAAGAATTTATACTTTCAGATAAGTTAGTGTTTGATATTTTAAGTTTAGAAGGCAGATCTTGGAGGACTCAAAGTATTCTTGAAAAAATATAAAAGCCAACAGATTGAACGTCAGACTGAGACATTTTATTTTCGATATTAGTTGAAGTAAATTTTTTAGAGACTGAACTAATCGTGAAGCAAACACGTGTTGACATTCGACTCATTCAACAAATACTCGCATCTACCAGTACATTGTTCCTTAAGCGCAAAAATGACTTTTTAAATACTTTAGATAATTGTATGCAATTATGTTAAAGATACAGTTAATAGTAAAGACTTCAGTCATTTATAAATATCGAATTAACGAAGTGAACTAATGAAACCCTGACGCTTTCATTTTCGTTACAACTAATTTATATAAATAAGTTTATAATGCGTATTTACAGCTACACCTCTTAATCAATAGAAGGATGTTTCAAAATAGTGAAAATAAAGAAAGTAACAATGCATTTGAATTTTGCTTTGATTTTTAATCAAATTTACCTTTTTTTTCTGAAACATCCCACTCTTAGTTTCTCTCTTTCTTCTTTGATTTTTTGAAAATTCCTGGCACATTCTACCCCAATGAAATAAAATCTCCGTACCCTGAGACCTCCTTACAATAATAGAAAATTTTTTCGTCCTTCTAGGACACTCTTGTTTCTTTTTAAAAAATATAAAAGTAATAATTAACTAGTTTTTTTTTATACAGAAATATTATAAATATATATTTTGAAACGATAATGAGTAAATAAAGAATAAGTGCAATAATAATGTGCGAATGGATGATGGACTGCAGACAATGCAGAATGCAAAAAATATATATGACAATTTCGAGAAATAAAAAGGATCACTAGATGTATGAAGATGCTAATATGAGAAAATAAAACAAAACTGAAAAAGAAGAGTGTCAGCTCAACAACTGATTGATAAAGCATTCATTTACTGGGAAAGATAAAAAATAATTTGAGCTGACTCTCTTAATGAGAAACAGGACTTATCAAAAAGATTCAGTCACATGCTTCGAAGGGATTTAAATAATGAGGAAGAGACGAGACACCACAAATTACATGAAAACGGGCCCGCCGACCCCAACAAATTTTCAACGACAAATTACGTATTTCAACATTGCAACAACCTAAAATTTGTTCATTCCTATAAAGACGCGGTTTAATTTATCATCCAACCTAGCTTCGACTATTTTATGCAAACAGACGAAATCTACCACTTTGAATGTTTTAACAATTCTAAACAATCATGAGACATCAACTTTTCATAGATCTGAATACACTCGCCATCATCAATCGGCACTCAGCACTTTAAGTATGTATTATCAATTTTTTTTTAAATTGTGTCTGTATTTTTGCGCATATAAATAAATATATAAATAAGTAAACATATAAGTAGACATATTTATATATTTATTTATAATTATACACACTTGAGCGCAGCTCAAGCTTAATTTAAAAAAGAGAAACTTTCTGTTCAAATAATCCAGAGCTTTTATTTAAAAACAGATTTCATTTTTTTTTTTTTTTATTAATGAAAGATAATAAAATTTAAAAGAGGATATGTCGATCCAGATTTTAAAACTTTTATTTGTTTATATTTGTTACTATAATGTAAAGTTTAACAAAAGTAGCAGTTAACTAAATTCTTTTTCTTTAAATTTTATTATCTTTCATGTAAAAAAAAAATAAAATAAAATCTGTTAAAAAATAAAGGCTCCGGATTTTTTGAACAGTAAATTTTACTTTTCTCCTACTGTGATTTAGTCCACTCAAGCAGCGCTCCAGTGTATACTTCTGCGATATACAAAGTTTTATCTTCAACACTAGAACTTATCGATAAAAAGCGATAATTAATCCTGATTTTATAGCTATAATGAGAATTTAAATATCACTTTCGTATTAAATGTCGAGTTTTTAGCTCTTAAAATAATTATAATAAAGGTATTTGCTAAAATGGTAAAAAACTTGCATCGTCTTAATGACTAGAAGTTTCTTTTGAAAAGCAAAACAGACTAATTCTATATTTTGCGCACATTTAAGGCTTTTGCTTATTTAACATTTGATGAGAATAAACTTTCTCACAGAGAAGAAAACTCTTCTCAGACCTTTTAAATCTTGAAAACGACTTCATGTCCCGAGTTATAGAAGCTAATTAATCAATTAAATCAACAGGGACAACAAGATATGTTCTAGATGTTCTATATAACTTGTAAGATAATAATAATAATAATAAAATAATTCAATAGGAAAACTTTCTTATAAAATATAAAATGAAAAACAGTAAATCAAATTGTTTCTTTAATTACTCAATTAATTGATTTAATTATTCCATTATTTAATAATTTAATTATTATTGTATATCATTTCAATAATATTGAATAATAATTCATTATCTAATCAATAATATTTAATATAATAGAGTGTCTAGCAATTTATCATTTTCAAACTCTTAGATTGTAAATTACAATTTGGTGAAAGAATGACAAAAAATCACAAGAAAATATGTATATTAGACAACAAAATTCAAATTAAGGGGCTTCAACCTGTTGACATAACCTCAAAATAAAAAGTGATTTTCAACGCAGAATATAGATATGAAGAATATTTGCTTTTTCAAACTTTTGAAACATTCTGCTTTACAATTAAAAAAAAAACAGTAGTCGAGCTATTCGGGTTCTGATCTTGGATAAGTCGGTAAAGCATATTTCTACCTACATCGCAGTCGGTAATGCAGGTTTCTACTCGGTTTTTACTCAGGTGGCATATCCGAGTTCTACTTTGCCTATTGAGATGAAAGTCCCAGGAGATACCTACATTACCGACTGCTAATAAGGCAGAAATCTGGTTTACCGACTTAGCCAAGATTAGAATCTTGTTTCAGAACCCATATAGAGTAGTAGAACTATGCGAGTACTAGAACAAGCTAAGTCTTTTCTAAGTCGGCAAACCAGATTTCTATTTTATTAGAAGTCGGTAATTCAGATTTATACTGTTTTTCGTACTTGTGCAGTATATCAGAGTTCTACCTTACCGAATGAGATGGAATCCTTCATAGAAACCTGTGTTACCGACTGCTAATAATATAGAAATTTTTATTTCCGAATTAGCCGAGATCAGAATCCTGTCCCAGAACCCGTTTTCTGTTATTTTAAAACAAACTTTGTATACCTAATAATTATTTTACACTTTATTATTTTATTTAAATTACATGTCTTTTAAAATTACCAATTCTAACTTATTTAAATTTTATAAGCAAGTTTTTTGGTTACTGAATTTTGATGATATTTTGTTCGAAAGTTAAAACAACTAAAATTTGTGATTTTTATATTTTTTAAACTTAAAAAAATTCAACAAAACGACTTTTTAGTTGATATTATGTCAAGAAACTAAAACTTCTTAAGAAGGTCTAATTAAAAATATGAAAATTAACATAGAATAAATTAAAACGTAAAATAATTAACAGTATATTAAAATTTGAGTTAATTAAAATTTGAAAGTTTAAATAAATTAAAATTTAAATTAATTGACATTTGGGGATTATTGGAGTTCTAAACAGTAGAAATGACAAAATTCAGCTAAAATTTGAATTTCAAAAACGAATAAAAAAAAGGAAGAGAAATAAAAAATTTTAGCTATTTTAGGTATTTTTTTTAAATTAAAAGTGAAAAAAAAACAAAGACTTTTTCTACCTAAATTGTTCAACTACTAAATCATAAAACACAAATATTATTAAAAATTCTTCAATCTTTTTGCAAAATTCCGACAAATTCTCGATTGTCAATAAAGTTAATTATTTTCTTAAAATTTTTATAAAGCCGAAATTAATAGAAAATTTGCTTAAAATGTCAAAGGAAAAAGTTTTAAAACTTAAAATAAAAAAAAACATTTTTTACTAAATCCTCGAATTTTTCGGCTCACTAGACACTCTGTGATATTAAATAATATTACTTAAATAATTAAATTACATTATGTACCTAATTTAATCTTCCTCCGTTTAAAATTCTCAACAAACAAAAGTTTATAATTGAAATAAATCGTTGATTAAATAGTTTATAGTTTAAATTATTATTTTTTCAGGACACGAATCGCTTTCACCTAAATTGAAAGAAAATTTTTTTTTTTCTACTAACAACAAATGTCAGACTATTCTACTCTCCTAATTTATCTATAAATTGCTGTCTTGACTACTAAAAATTAATTGATATTTTGCTTAGCCTACAGAAATTATCGAATTTCCTAACTAGACAATAAGTCATGATTTAATGATTAATGATTGATTCAAAGATGACTTTAATGTTTAAATTGGAACATTCGCGACAAATAGAGTACAACGTTTACTCCATACACACGGAATCTATTTAAATTCAAGATTACCTTATAAATTAATGGGTCTTATCAAAAATTGTGTGAAGAATTTGGTATAAAAACTAGGCACGGTGTAGAATTAAAAAATGAAAGGGACATCGATCGATTCTCTAGCCTTAAAAATTTCTTTTTACAACTGAAAAAGCTTCCTTTTGATCCTCGATTTGCTTTTCAGTGGCTGCTTTAGTAGTAATGCATTTCTGTGTATGATGTTATATAATTAAACAAACTTTGAGAATATAAGTTTACATTTTTGTGTTCTAAAAGTGTAATTGGTTTTATTTAATCAATATAGGAAAATAATGAGAATAAATTGGTTCATTACAAAATTAATTAATAAGGTATTTTTAATTATTCATTCGTGTTTATAAAGTATTAGGTATTTATAATATTCGAGATTTCGAAAACATGAAAAATCCCGAAAAAAGCAAACTTACATTCCCAATTTCAAGTTTACGGTAATTTTTTTTTAAACCCGCTTCAGAATTATTATTCATAACTAAAATGTGTGCACCTTCTTAAAGTCTATTTTGAGCAACGTTTTTTTTCCTTTTTGCCTAAGTTGAACTAAATCGGGGCTCAAACTTGTTTCTTGATCTTATTTTTAATTTCAAACAGCTTCACACCCAATAGAATCGAAACTAGAATTTTTAATAATTTTCTCACAATTGTCACTATTATACCACATTTATTATTTACGCAATATGCATTTAAGGGAAAGAAATTATAAAACAAAAATCATCAATAATCTAGTTTCGACTCTCAAGGACGAATTTAGCACTTCTTTTAGACATTTCGATGATTGTCATCCTTGTAAACTGAAATCATACGATCACATCGACCCTTGATCCTAACGATTAATAATATTCTTTATTCGTTCAACTCTTTTAATTCAATTTATTTCTTTCTTTTACTTCCGTTCTATTTTTTAACACCTAGATTAATTCTTCTAATTAAACCGCCATAAATAGCGTAAAATATTTTGCGCAAGTCTTGTTGGTTTCTACTACGAAATTACACAAGATATATAAATTATCGTTGATTAACTATAGGGATCTATTTGCTTTCTTAGAGACTCGCTTCTCATGTAGAATTATTCAAATAGGTCATACCTTGAAAATTCGTAACAAATATTTTCTATAAAGACCGCTCTACATAATAATCTATAAGATCATTTTGATCATTACGTCTTTGAATATCTTTGGCTTTCAACTCCACGTGAATTAGATTCACCCAGCTTCCCCCTTTTAAATCTATTCAGCGTCATAAAAAAGCATTTATAGAATTTGCAAACTTTCAACTGAATCGTATTCTTTTTTTTTATATAACGCTCTATTGTCACGTAACGAAAGGTACCGATCATTCTTAATTATTAATTTTTCCGACAAATCCTTAAAGTCCGATACGTCACTAAAAACAAACGAAGATAGGTGAAGCTTCAAGTGACACTTTCAATTTTTTTCTTTTGTTATAGTTAAGGGATAACTTCAGGGTACAAAAATTTAAATTAAATAAAATAATTTTTCTGAAAAAACAAATCGAGTTGTAATTTTGTCGATAATAATATTTTGAAAAGATTAAAAATTTGACAAATTGAAATTTAGATAAGTTGAAATTGGAATTAGTTAATGTGTAAAAATATCAAAATATTGATAAATTAATGTTTCAATTAGTCAAATTTATATTTAATTCATATAATACTTAAATTTTAGGAACCCTAAAAATTCCTGGAATTCTGTGAAAAAAGTTATTAAAAATATTGTAGTTAAAATTTAAGGATATTCTGAAATTCTGAAATTTTTTAATGGGGTGTTTTTTTAGAGTGAGTTGATTTAATTAAAAATTCTGTTTTGAAAATAGTGATTGAAATTATTTGAAATCCTAAAGAGTTAAATTCATAACCTTTACGAAATGAACCCTAAATTCCAACATAAAAAAGTTGTTTTCTGAAAGTGCTACTTGGATCTTTACCCACCTATTAAACGACTCAATTCAACGCGAAATAACGCAAACATCCAGTATCAATTTGTACGAAATTAGCGCTTTAATACTATTCCCTTGTGCTCTCAATTCTAATCGAATAACTCAATTCCAATTTAACGCGACTTCGTTCAATTCCCTCGATCGGATTTACTTAAAACTCACTCAACTCGGATACAAGCTCGTTGTTAAACTAGAATTCTTGACTTTCGATTAATTTCTCTTTATAAAATAAAATTCGATGATGCTATCTATAGTAACCGAGTTTGTAAGTTTTCGTTGTTTTAGTGCATAAAACACTCATTTTAATTGGCTTCGTTTCCTTTTACTTTATAAATAAACTTTTATTTTTGATCTTCCTCCTTATCGTCTCTAGTATCAGACAATTCGTCACCGACAACCTCCACATCGAGACTTTGACCTGGCAAAAGTGGAGGTGGAATATTGGCAACATCGAAACTCGAATCAGTGCTCGATACAATCTGCCCATCTTTAATTTCAAGGTCAACCGAGACCCGATGCCTTCTCTGCTGTCTTTTTCGTCTAAAAGCTCTCTGTCCTCTGTCCGGTGTATGCGCAGGACTATCCATACTAGACGAAGTGTCACCTTCACTCTGAGGACTTTTATTCGAAGAATAAGGCATTGTTTTTGTTCTGATTTGTGCCCTGATTTGCATCGGAGGACTGGATGTCGTTGACTCTCCACTCAAGCTGGTGGTCGAATAATAAGGTGTTGATTTTGCTCGAATGGGAACGACAACAGGTCTCTCTGTGGACCTAGTACCAGGTTTGTGGTCTTGGGGTTCAGAGTGAATTCTGCTGAATCTGTCGGAACGTTTTGATTCTTCGATTCCTTGTAATTTTCCTTGATCTCCGAAAGACCACTCATCTTCACCTGATCTGGATCTTGAGGTTAGTCCAGCATACCTCTCATGCATGTCCTCCGAACTGTCCCCTCGACTCACCTCCATTCGTACCTGATCACAACTTGGATACTTCATTGCTGGTACATTATCATATAACTGATCCTCGTCTTCCTCTAAAATCGGCCCCGGAAGATTCGAAATTTCAACAACGTCAGGGAGAATGTCATAATCCTGTCGAATCGCTTCATCGTACTCACTCTCAAAAGTAATCTTCGGAGGAGATATATCAACAAAGGCGTGGGGGACTCCGGGATCATCCTCAAACCGACGACGATGCTCGTCAAATTGACTCTCGACAAATTTCCTCGCCTCGTCGAATTCATCCTTCGACGAGTCCTCATCCTCGCCTAACATTTTCCCTTTGCTGTCGTAAGAACCACTGCTCATTGGATTCTCGTCATCTGGAAGAGGTGGACTTTCAATAAATTGGCATTTCGAATTTGGTCTCATACTTGTGACACTTTTGTCCGAGGTTGTTGTGTCGCTTTGGCTTTTCTCGGTTAAATTCGAGTAAAACTGTTGAGGGATAATTGTTGTGCTGCCGGACCAATCGGAGATGGAGGCTCCTAATTCAGCGAGCGAGTTGTCGTCAGATTTGGTGCCTGAATACTGGCAAAATTGGCGGACGGTGTTGTTAGAACTTGACCATTCGGACATGGAAAGGCCCATAGAAGTGTCCTCGCTGTGAGAGGAGCCGGTTATGTATGAATTTGACTTTGGTTTAACAGCTATCTTGACAGTGCCATCGACAGTTGTCGCTGAAGCGGAACTTTGACCGTCTTCCATGAACGCAGAGTGTAAATCTTCATGAAGGGTTCTATTTTCATCACTGGAGTCACTGTCTTGATCGACTCTCCCGGTTGTTGTGTCGGTACTATCGGTTACTGTAACCTTCACAGCTTCTTCGGGTTTAATCTCCATGTAGAAAGTTTCAACGTGACTAACAACGGGAGTTTCGAAAAGAGGGGAACTCGGTGGAGTGGGCCAGTCTTCGGAACTTTGCAGTTGGAGTCGGGCCCTTCTGGTCTTTGGGGACTTCCCATCATCGTCCTGGAGGTCGATTGGAATGTCTGGAAGTTCGGACGAGGTTCTGCGATCCTCGGAGACTGAAGGATGAGCCGCTCCAGAGGGTGGATCGGATGATAAAGACGGTTGATGATCACTGGATATTAAAGATTCGTCCTCGAGACTAGGAGACCTGGAACTCGGTTTAAACGAATCCTCCATATCGCTTTTATCCTGCTCGGAAGTGGTTGACCGCTCTGAAATTCTCGAAAGAGTGCGAGAGAGGGAAAAGGCTCCATAATTACTGAGAATTTCGGGACCTACTGGATAACTAAACCCTCCTGGGAAGTCCATTAGATCTTCCTGAAAACTGTCCTCATTAGGGCCATTACTGTCTTCTGAGTTAGGCTGATGATGATTACTATCATCAGGTGGCATCCATCCTTCTTCGAGACTCGAACTTCCAGAACTTTCCAAAGGAAATGGTTTCCAAGTTGAACTCAACTCTGGCTTATGATACGGATGAGAACTGCTACTGCTTTCTTCCTCCATGGATCCTTCTTTACGTGACTCTTTTATCTGAGCTATTTCTCTCCTGTCGATTATCGGTTGCACTTGACCAATCCCAAGAGGTCTTGCAATAGAACAAGAACTAGAATCCGGATCTTCTCTATCCGGAGTGTAAGTATTAGTATCTTCACTCCTAGACCTCTCGGTACTTAACCTAAGTTTCCTATCGACTCCCAAACGATGAAGATCCAACGTATCTGGAGATTCCTTACTAGTAGGTTCATCTTCCGGCAACTCTTCAGCTCCCTCCTCTTCCTCTTTCTTCATCTCCAAATACTCCGGAGTGAGTTCAACCTCAACAAGAGTCTTCTCGTCAGCTTTATCTACCCCATAATCAGGTGAACTCATATCACTATCACCACCTGGCATCTGAACTTGAGTATCTATAGCATCTAAAGTGTCCTCACTCGTATCTCCCGAGTCTAATCTTCGCTTCTCGTGGACTTCAATCTGATAAGTCTCTTGGTCTATAACTTCCGGATCCTCGTCACTGGATTTTGCTTCATCAGAACACTCTTCTATCGAAATCTGTATAGGGGATCGAACCATGACTGAGGAATCTTGATTGAAGTCGTAAGGCTCTGGTGGAAACTCACAATCTTCTTCAATAACACTAACCGTAACATTAGGTAAATCTTCCTTATCAAACGAAGAGTCTTCTACTGATGTTTCGTTGCTAGGCATTTTCCTCTTCATGTGCACAATGTCCGGAACATTTGATTCCGAATCTCTCTCCTGATCTACTCTTTCACCTTCTTCGGTGTTAGACTCCACGGAACTCTGATCAATAAATTTCGTAGAGGAATCAATTTTTAACTCGTAGAAACTAGACGTTGCTTTATCAATTATCTGCATTTCTTGTTCATAAGGAATCAAATCGGGACATGTTGCTATTTCATTGTTCTCTGTTAAAGGCGATTCTAAATACTGAGTTGATGTTTCTGTTACTGATAAAGAATCGGTGAAAATTTCCGGTATCGTTGTGTGATCAGTGCTGTCGGATTTATGGTTTGGTGAAACTTCTGCTTGGATGGATTGTTTCTCGGGTTTCTCGTCTTTTTTACCTTTATCATCTTTTTCTGCTTTTTCTCCTCTTCCTTCTTCTTCACCTTTCTCAACTTTATCACCCTTTTCATCCTTTTCAGCCTCTTCCGACATGTCGACAGTATCATCCTTACTCGAGAAAGCATTAACCGGTGGTAAGCGATGCAAAGCAATAACGGGAGCATCTAGCGATTTTGCCCTCCTCTGGGAAGTTGGAGATTGTGTCGCACCCTGACGTTGTAAAGCTCCAATTCCACTTCCTTCTGACAATCCTAATCTTGCCCTTGCGAATAAAATAGGTGTCTGTCCAGGTTTTCGTAAAACAACCGGTGATTCGGTAAGTTCTTGCACTAATGGAGACTTTTTGGCGTCTTTCTTTTCGGAGGAAATCTTCTTATCATCGGAAATTATTTCTGGGTCGATAGGTTTTGATTCGGTTTCAAGGCTTACTTCGAGGGGTGGAGGTATAATGTCGTTAAAACTGTCCTGAGGCTCTTTTGGTTGACTATCAACTTCAGCTTGTGTATCTTTTCCCGGTTTGATTTTTACGGAAGCTGACCTTTTAGGCGACACTTTATCAACGGAATCTTTTTTCTCGGTACTACCCAAACTTTTAGAAATCCCAAGAGACTTTGGTCTCGGTTTATCACTTTTCAAGCTTCCGGCACTCTTGATCATATCATCATCGACAGAAGCGGACTTTCCTTTAGGTTTCTTAACGTCCTCTTTCTCGTCTCTAGATGAAGACAAAGATCTACTGTCCGACAATCTTCCAACTGATCTGGATCTTGTTTTTTGAACTATGCTTACTTCAGGTGCAACATCGGTTGTATCGATTATAATAATTTCCTGGGGCATCTCTCCGAGTTTTAATTTAGATTTGTCTATTTTCGAGCTGGCTGGAGAAATTCGGAGTTCCTTGGATCCGGTTTTCTTTAGTGTGGGTTTGTCACCTTCCAAAGACTTGGACTGTTTTTTGAAGTCTTTTTTCGGTTCGGATTTTGCTTTCTTCATCTTTTTGGGAGAAACGTCTTGAATAAAGTGCTTGTTTTCACGATCAGGAGATAGAAGAGTGTCAATTGGTGCTTTTTCTTCTGCTAATGATAGGGATTTGGACCGAATCGGTTCACCGTGAGGTCTTAACATGAACGGAGTAAATTCCGGAACCTTAAGACTATCCAATTCTAGAGTTGGTTTTATTGGTACTTCATCAAGCGGAAGATCTGCTACCGGATCTACAAAATCATCAAAGCCGGTGTCGATGATTCTCGGCCTTGCAACTTTGGTGGCAGAATTTTTACTAGCTTCCGTGAATCTTGATTCTATTTTATCTAAAATTCGTTTGGTTTTTTCTGGAATTGTTGGCTTCTCTAGGTTCTTGGATCTAACTACTTTGGACTTTTCGGGTGATACAATGAGTTTTGGAGAAATTGGTGAAGCTTTTTCACCTTTAACTAAACTATCAGTCTTTTCCTCGGAATGATCAGTAATTAAAAGTTTACTGGGTAAATTTCTCAGTGACGGTTTATCGGGTATTGGAGGCTTTTTGGCACCTGGTCCAGTCGATGTAACCGGGGTTACGTATCCTAAAGGCATTATGGGAATTTCAGGTAAAGGAATCTTTTCAATACTGTCTTGTTTCTCTAAACTATCGTCTGGTACTTTCAGTTTTTCCTTCTCTCTACGCCCTAATTCCTGTTTGATTTCGAGTCCAACAACATCGGCAAAATTGAATCCTTTTGATTTATCATCGGAAAATCGTTTCTTCTCGAGTACCGAGACAATTGTAACAAGAGGATCGGTTGGTGACAGTTTCGGCGACACTTTAGGAGATATTTTGGGAGAAACTTTTGGGGAAACTTTAGGCGACACTTTGGGCGATACTTTTGGTGATCGTTTTTCTTTAATGGAGACGATCGTAACAGTTGCCTTAGTGGGAGATAACTTGGAAGACTTTTTATCGAGACTTGAAGATTTTATATAAGATTTATCAATTAAGGAAGCGTCGGATTTGGTTTGATCTAGGGACATTGATTTAGGGGAAAGGCGACAGGGTGATGGAGATTTGGAAGCTTTAGTGGGACTTTTGTCAGTTGGTGACAAATTATAAACGAAGGTTTTACGATCAGTTGGTGATCGTTTCGAACCGGTGCTTAGATTACTCTTAGATTTATCAGAGGGATTTAAAATTGACTTTGGTTTATCGGGACTTACTAAAATACTTTTCGGCTTTTCGGGTGATAATTTGATAGGCTTATCTATTGGAGGTATCTTTGACAAATCTAGACATGGTATCTTACCATTGTCTGATTCCGATTTCTCATCAGAGGCAGTGCCATTCATAACATGTCGTTTGTGCAAAGTGTAAGGGATATCGATATTGGATTTTTGAGCTGAAACTTCGTCGGCAAATGCATCCTCATCCCCGGAATCGGCTGGGGTTAGATCAATCGATTTTTGATGCATCAGCATGTGTCTCTTGCTATTAGATCCTAATCTCTGTCTAGCTGGATTAGGATCACTTTTTGTGCGTTCAACAGGTATGTGCCCAGGTAAGGAAGCGTCTTCGAAACCAACAACCACACCTCCAATAATTTTGGGATCATATTCTGTAAACACCGCCTTGGGTTTTAAAATGTCCATTTCATTAGGAATACCTATCACAGTCTCTGTGCGTGACTCTATTGACAATTTTACTTGGCGTTCTTTCTCACGACGCTCGTTTTCTTTCCTAGCTTTTTCCAAACTTCTCCAATCGTCCCTCTCTCGTGGCTTTTCCTCTGTTTTTCCATTTCTTTTTTCTTTATAATCTAGTTTCTCGATGCTCTTACGTCTCTCGTAATTTTGTTGTTCAACGTACTCAAAACTTCTTGAATCGAATCGCTCGAGATTTTTACGTTCGCAGGAGTCCACTTTTTCAAAACTTTTGCGTTCTGATTTTCTGTCGTAAGGTTTCTCCTTAATATTAAATTGTTCGACGTAACTACGTTCAAGGGAGCTTAAACGTTCGATTGCGACTGGATCAAAGTCAAAAGTTGGTCGCTCTCGGGAATCTAATCGCTCGATACTTTTACGTCTGGTGTCTTTCAAAAGTTCAATTGAACTTCTGCGTCCAGAATCCACACGCTCGAAAATGTGTCTTTGATTGTAACTCAAAGGACTCCGGGGACTTTTTGGGCTCTTGGGACTTTTTGGACTCTTAGGGCTTTTTGGACTCTTGGGACTCTTACCAGGACTTCTTCGGGAATCGTATGAATCGAGACGTTCGATACTTCTTTCTCGTCGTTGTCGAGTCTCGTGTCGATGGTTCTTGTCTCTGTAAACATTATCAAGATTATCGAGACTTTTGCGTCTTTCTCGTTCGACGACATAAGGTTCTTGGTAGAAATCAAACTGTTCGAAATCTCTTTCCCTAGAGTCTAATCTTTCAATACTTCTTCTAAAATCGGCCGTATCATTTCGCTCCATACTACGACGCCTGTAAATTTCCCGCGAGTCTAACCGCTCGATACTTCTACGTTCCCTTCGTTCCCTAGTTTCAGCTCTTTCGGTTCTCCTAGCTTCCCTCGAATTCTCCCTCTCAATACGTTTTCGCTCTTTCTCTTGCATTTTCGAAAATACCTTATCTACTTTAATTTCCGCTTCGCGTCTTCTATCCCGAGCCTTATTACCCCGACCTAAACTACCAGTTTCCACATATTGTCTTGATGAATAATCCTCTAAACTCGCAATACTACGTGCTCTCGTAGTCCTACCTGACTTTTTACCCTCTACTGGACTAAGATTATCGTCAATTCTCGATTTCGGTCTCATAATTCCCTCGTCCCGCAAAACCTCGGAATCTACATGGGTGATCTTATGCTTGGATTTTAAATTCTTTAATTCATTTAACACGGTCATTTTCTGTTTCTGTACCTGAAGGACAATGGGATCTTTCTTATTCGAGTCCTGATGCGGAAGAGGTGGTTTGGCTTCGATCGAATTCGCGTGTCGGGTTTCGAATTTCCGCTCTATCTGGGTATTGGACCGATGAATTCTCGACTCTGTAATGACAAACTCACTCTCGGGTTTACTAGTGGCTGAGTACCGATCGATGGACTTGGATTTCATGTTTTTAATGTCAGTGAGCACGGATTTGAAAAGTTGCTTGTCAGTGGATTTGATTGATCGATGCTTGACGAAGGAATCGGTCTCGGAGTCCATTTGGAACATTTCCGGCTCGATTCCTTCGTCACTATTGTCAGACATGGGTTCGTTTTCATTGTGGGGACTGGAGTAGGATTCAGGATATTCAAATTCGTGCTCGCGTTCCAACAATTCATAGGAATCGTGCGAGAGATCGTCGTGGGAGAGATCTCCCGCCTGTCCGGACTCTTCGTGTCCAGACTCAGTTGATAGTGACGATGTACCAGGATAAGAACTACTGTAAATACGATCCGGAACTGAATCGTGTTCAAGTGAGGGTAGTTTGGAGCTGGCGACACTATAGGAACGATTGCTCTCGTCGTAACGGGTGACGGGATTGTCGAGCTCTCCCTGGGATGGCAATTGGAAAGGCCTTAAGACAGATTCCCCGGAGGATTTCTCCTCCTTTGGAAGTGCTTTGCCGGAATCCTCGAAACTGGAGGCGTACAATTCTCGGCAACTAACCGATCGCTGCCAAGGATGTCGAGGCAAAGGCCGTGGCGGAGGGAATTCAGGGGAAGATACGCTGTTAGAGGGGCTGATACGACCTGCTGTTGTAATCCGCTGCTGACTGGTAGCATGCAACTGCCGCTGAGCTGGGGCCTGGTTCGGACTGGCAGGTGAATGCACGTCGATAGAGGTGAGCGTCCGAAAGGATGTAGCTGTGTCGTCGCGACGGTGACTCGTCCCTCCCATCGAGACACTCGTCACAGTCGTCGGAGAATCCAGTGTCATCGAACCGCATGACAGAGACAGAGCCGGGGTTCCCAGTGCTGTAAAGTTGACATTTTAATTAAACAATACGGTAAAATAGGATCCAAGATCAACAAAAAGCAATGAAATAAACAGGATTTAAAATAAAAGATGTAGCAACTAAAATTCCAAAAATTCGGTGAAATTGCTGATTAAACTAAGTGCAGAATTTAGAGCTTATAGCCACTGGCTATAGATTCATTTCCTTTAGTATTAATTGAACATTGTGCTTTAGAAATTAGACAGAAATAATAGAAATTAGTTTTTTTTAGAATTAAGTGGAAAATAGTATAATTAAGTGCGTAGTCTATTATTATGTACAATTGTTTGTGAGAATTTCAAATTTTACTTTGAACAGGCATTACAGTACTTGGCAGAAAAAAAGCGAAGAGAAATCTGTGACTGCGGTTGTGTCGTTAACTTAATTGATTTAAGATGCGTGACTAAGGAGAAGCGTAACGTAAAGCATTGTTGGAACCGCCTTTAATGTGAGAGAGCACCCTCGGGAACAACTGCGCATGAGTTCTAAACGTTATGTCATTGGTGAACATGTGGTGACGTTTAGAAAGCATGCGCAGTTGCTTTCAAAGGTTACCCTCTGGAATTTTTTATTAATGTAAAAGTAAGAAAAACAAACCAAACGTTTCGGCTCTCTCACTCTCTTTGCCTTCCATTTTTTTTTAGTTACGCATTTTATAAACCAGTTAATTACACAGTCCCACAAAAAAAAGTTCCCTGATCTGGGTATAAGACCCATGTTTTTCCATGTATTTTGTTGCGCTGAATCCAAATCTGCCATTATAATTGGTTCAGAGGATCTAAGTTTGGTCCTAACATCAAAATTAATAAAATGGAAGGTACTTTTTGCTCGATAGAATCTGAACCCGACTTAGCATTTGTAAATGTCTTGGATCAATAGAAAACTTGAATTATGACCTTTAAAACGCTTTTTTAACATGGAAAAAAATGATTTGAAGTAAAGCAAATCGTATCTTTGTTAAAAATCATAGTAGAACAATTTTTAAAATTAAATCCGTTAACCTTCTCCGCAAAAACTAAATATTTTGACACGAAACTTTGGGGAATTACTAAATATATTATTAGGAAGGTCTCTCCGACCTAAGTTTGTTTAAATTTTACTTTAAAATAAACTTTTTGATATTTCAAAAAATCAGCGATCTGTGTTGAAAATTAATTTTGAGGCAAAAAACAACAAATTTTTTTGATCAAACAAACTTGGGTCAGAGAGATCTTTTTAATTATATATTAAGTGATTCTACAAAGTTTAATGTCAAAATATTATGTATTTTAGAAGAAAGTTTATGGACAAAATTTTTCTGTACCAGTGACCATTCTCCATCACAAGAACTTAAAAGTCATAATTCAAGCTTTCTATTGATCCTAGATATGTACAAATTTTAAGTTGGGTTTAGATTCTATGCAACAAAAAGTACCATTTTATTGATTTTGAGGTTAGATCCAAACTCAGATCCCCTGGACCAATTCTGATGGCGGATTCGGATTCATCGCATCAAAATACATAGGAAAATATGGATCTTATACCCAGATCAGAGAAATTTACTTTTTTGGGGAGGCTGTGTAATTCCACATAACTGCAATCTATGTTACAGAATTGGGATCTGAAATACACCGATGAGCCATCTGGTGTCAGAGAAACATATTAAAATAACAAGGTCCGATTCTGTAAACAGCATTGAATTCAACATTTTAAATTAATTATTTGTATTTAATTGAAAATTCTTAGAATACTTATTTTGAAAAATGTGTTCTTTTGAATGAGTAGAAATGTGTGGAATAAAATAAATTTATGTGTTATGTGAGTATATATGAAAATTTGTTTTTTATGTGAAAGATACTACTACTGTCGCTTTTAAAATGACTACTTTAAAGAAGACAATTCCAGTTCAAATGTTACGAAAAGTAATTTCAACCGATTAAAGAAATATAATAAATTATGACAAGCAAACTAAACAGAAAAAATATATGTTTTAGTTGTTTATTATCACAGCTGCATGTAACTACATAACCTATATCTTTATAGTTAAAATACTTTTGGAAGACAATGTCGTGTTCTTAAGAGACAAATAAAAGAAATATCTTAAACATTAATTTGTAAATTTCATCTATTTTAAAAACTATTATTTGCTTTAATAAATAGCAATAATTAAAAACACCGATTTCTGACACAAGCTTGCAGCTGTTTACAGGAAATCGACCACCCTAGATACGGCGATAACACTAGCGACAACTACATTTATCTTACGCAACTACAAAAATCTCTTTGGTTAGAGAGAAATGGAGATATCGCTGTCTCTTTCTATCCAATAGAATTTTTGTAGTTGCGTATGACAAATGTAGTTGTCGCTAGTGTTATCGCCGCATCTAGGTGTATAATATTTTTGCTTGTGTTTGCCTTGCTTAATGACGTCACGATTTCAGATCCTAATTACAAAGTTAGAATTCAGTGTTCAGAAATTCAGTCCTAATTTGTAAATTGGGTTGAAAACCAATTGACAAAAAAAGCCAATTCTGAAACACTGATTTCCAATTCCCCTTTTCTTACCAAGCACTTACTAAAACTACTTTGTGCAATTTTATATTATAGTTTTTTAGAATCACTTTAAAAGTTGAAGTTTATACAAAAGACAAGAGTAAAGAAATTGAAATATAGTTTTCAAGACTAATTAGAAGCTTTCTAAAATACACTATACATACTACACTACTTTATATATATATACAAAATAATGAAAGAAAAGGTACCGGAGAAGGATATAGAAAGAAAAATAAAGAAAGCATTTGTGTTGATGGTTGGTGTCGGTGGTCATGGTACATACCGGGGTCGCCGAGGGGCAGGAGGGGGTGGGCAGAGATGCTGGAGCTGCCCATAAGGGAGCTGCTTGATGTGGCGCCACGATAGCCTCCCCCCTCCGAGCCCTGCAATGCCCTACCACCGCTAGTCTGCCGGAATGAATTGGACCTGCGAGCAAGAGAGTCAAGTTCAGCATCAGACCTACACCTCTAAACGCCAGGTTTCTCCAATTAATCCAAAATTAATCAGTCCATCAGTTTATGTCTCAACAGCTAACGTCATCAACGTGTATTAAACAAAACACCTGATAAAATAACTAATATTCTAAAATATCAAATAATAGACCGTTTTGTTTTCAGGGATTGGACGTAAATCTATACTTGGGTGTGTTTACACCGCAAATTTCGAGGCGGTGTAAACAGACTCATGGGGTTTATCTACATATTACATCATACAAAATCAAATACTTTAGTCCCCATCGCACGATATTGCTCACTTGCAATTTAACGTAGATTATTACAATTTCATAAATCCATCCTACACTGGAATGACGTAATATGTGGATGTACCCTTAAGTGTAACTCGACAATTTTATTGAAACTTTATACACTTAGAATTATAAAAAGCTTTTATATAAAAATGCAATTTATAGCATGGAATAGTTAATGCTTTCATCACAATCGACTTTGCTTATCAATCGAGTAATCTACTTGTTTTCAGCGATGCGAGGCGCATGAATAATTCCTAAAATCCATTTGGCATAATTTCATTTGACATACAGTACCGGCCACATTTGTCAGCCCACCCATTTTTTAAGAATTGAAAATCTTCTTTAAGCGTACAAAGTATAATTATTAAAATGTTTATATTTTCATTTCCTAAAAGTAGATGAAATTCTGAAGAAAATAAGACCTGAGTGATGTGATTTAGTCCATTTTTCATTGAAATATATTTAAAAAAGTACAATTATTACTGTTTTACAAAAATTCAAATTTCTGACGAAATTGTGATGGATTTTTGAATTTCCTATATGCTTGTTTTCAAGGTAATTTTCTAAGGAATAGAACTGTTATATAAGCATTAAAGTGCAATTTTTATCTTAGAATATGCAGGGTTCGGAATTTCGACAAAACAATTTATAAAAATTTGAAAACACATTGACGTAAAAACAATTTTAAAAATTTTAATAAATATACCTATTATATTATTTCTTTCAGAAATTTGTTGACAATTGCAACTTTGTTATATTTTATATAGCTGTATTTGACATCAAGACGTTAATTATAATTTTTCTATCTTTTTTGGTCCAAATTTCAAGCCCTGCATATTCTAAGATAAAAATTGCACTTTAATGCTTAAACAATATAATTTTTTTCCTTAGAAAATTACCTTGAAAACAAGCATAGGAACTTCAAAAAACCATCGTTATTTCATCAAAAATTTGAATTTTTGTGAAACAGTAAAAATTCTACTTTTTTAAATGTATTTCAATGAAAAATGGACTAAATTACTTCATTCAGGTCTTATTTTCTTCAGAATTTTATCTACTTTTTTTGGGAAATAAAAATATTGAAATTTTAATAATTATACTTTGTACGCTTAAAGAAGTTGTTCAATTCTTAAAAAATGGGTGGACTGACAAATTCGGCCGGTACTATAAGACCCATGTGGCAATGGCATACATCTCAAATGGCATAAATCCCATTTGTCATAAAACTCATTTAGCATAAATCTCAAATCGCATAAAACCACATTTGGCATAAATCTTTTTATAAATCTTTTTATCTTTTTATACCCCCAAAAAAATAAATTTAAATACTCTAAACTTTTAATTCAAAAATTAAATATGTTTATTCTATAAAATTTTATAGAGTCTCCTCATCTAATAAATTTATTTAAGATTTTTTACTTAAAAACAAAATTTAATTTTTTTTTAAATAATAAAGTTATTATTTTATTAAATCATTTTATAAATTTATGGCAAAAATCTCAAATCTCCAATTAGACTTCATGCCAAATAGGATTTAAGTCAATTGAGTTTTATGTCATGTGAGTTTTATGCCACATGGGATTTATGCCAGGAAAGATTTATGCTAAATGAGATTTATGTCAATTAAAGTAAATTTATGTAAAGTAAGTTTTATGCTCAATGGGTATAATGCCAAATGGGTCTTATGATAAATAGGATTTATGCCTATGGCTTTTATGCCAACTGAGATTTATGCCAAATGGAATTATGCCAATTGGGATGACTTTTGAGTCAGTTGAAGAGGCAGTAAAAGTCAGACTAGTTTTTGATAACTTGTTAAAATTGCATTATTAATAGAATGTGGTTTTTAATTTCAATAATTAATTAGGAATTAATGCACATGTTGAACTTTGTTCCACAAATTCACTTTTGACAATTTTTTTGATAAAGAGTTCACGGAGCTAGAATTTTGTGTTTGGCTGACATTTGTCGCAAATTCTGAAGAAAAATTTTAAGCTATTGTTTGAGTTTTTTGAAAATATCTAGCAGATGTTACCACATTATTCTAAAAGATGAAAATAATTGCTGTATTATGTTAAGGTATTAGTCGCGTAAATGCTCCCGCAAAACTCCCGCAAAATAAAAAGAACAAAAAATAAACTTTTATATCAACTCACTTGCTTCCTTGTGACCTCTTCTAATATAATATATGTAATTTTCACGATTTTGAGTCAGGTACTATAAGTTATCGTGATGTATTGCTTACACGTTTTCGACATTTTTCAATGAAACCACGTGAAAATGAAAAATTATGAATTTTTAAATTATTGTATTTTTTATACGACGTGGTCAATAAAATTAATTTTTTTTTAAAGGATTTATTTTATCTCAATGTGTAACTTAGTAGTTTTATTTGAAAAACTGACGACTTGTTTTTTTATAATTGAATATAAGAGACATTTTTTACATGCATTTTGTGCTATTGCATGTAAAAGGTATAAACTTTGAATTAATATTTTGAAGCTCAGAAGTGGTCAAAATTAATAGGATAGATCTCATTTCATAGATAAATACCTCATGAATACAGATACAAAGTTTTAAAAAAATCTGACGAAAATCATTTTACGCGACTAATACCTTAAAATGTCAAAATGTCAAAATTAAATATAATTGATTTTAATCCTAGGATTAAAATCAATTAATTGAATAGTATATATTATAAAATATAATTATAAAATTATAAATTATAAAATATAAAGATAACCCTGACGGATTAGAAAAAGACAAATTCGAACAAAGTTGAAAACGTTTGTCTGCGTTTAAGTTTTTAGTGGCAAATTTGATTGATAAACTTAAAAAATGTAGAGACCGATTCCAGAATTAACTAATAATGTGCAAATAAATGTTTTTATCTAATTACTTACATTAAAACAATAATAATAATAATTTCCACGAAAATTTTTTATGGAATGCTAAGAAAAATGAGGTTAGATTTTCATGGAAATTATTATTATCAAGTTTTACATAGTGACGGCAGAAATAATTTTACAAGGACTTTATTAGTTGCTCCTGAAATCAATTTCTACATTCTTAAATATTTTTCTACATAAATTTGGCAATAGAAACAAACGCGGTCAATGTATCCGTGTTTGAGTTTTTCTAATCCACCAGGGTTTATAGATCAATTATTGACACGTGTTAGATATTTTTAGAAAATTCAAATAAGCCTCTTAATCTCTTGACAGCCCCTGCATATAAATATTTGAAAACATAGATTTTGATAAAATTTATATTAAAAAGCTTATATCTAAGAAGACGTGTATCGTCTTTTTAGACAAATTTTAGAAAATTTGTTTTCTAAAATGCCCATGATAAAAATAGTTTCGTTTCATTTTAAAGGTGAAAGTTATTAAATTTTTTTTTAAATCTGGTTTCAAATTTGTAGTCAGCGCTAAAAAAAAACATTTAAAAAATTTCCTCCATCTACAAAAGTTAACTTCTACTCTTAAAATTGATCGTTTCCCGTTAAACAACAATGCATGCCAATTATTTTTCATAATTTTATAAGTGTGCAAAGTTTCATTAAAATCGTCGAACTACAATTATTGTGTAGGTTTACGTCAATGTTAGACGTAGGTACTTTGGTCAAAGATATTTTTTTCGTTAAAGGTGTTAGATGATCAATCTCAGAAACTATTCAAAAAGAGATGGATCCAAATTTTTTAAGCAACCAGAATAAACAGGTATTCAAAAAGAGACCAAAATGTCTTAAAAAAATTCTTCCCAATGTCCAAAATTCAATTATTTTCTCATTTTCAAATAAATGCTGAATTTACCAAAAATAGCAACTAAAATGCTGAAGAAATTTAGAAAATTGACAATTTTTTACAAATATATTCATCCAACACCCAAGAGTAAAATATCACAAAAACATAAATTAATTTTTAAAACTTACTAGTTAATAAAACAAAAGTTTAGTGAAATTATTCAATAAGACAATTAATTTAAATTACTAGAAAGTATTTCTTCTTGACATTTACACATTCTAAAACATTTGTACAATTATTTTCTTTCCGTCATGTAGAAGTAATGTATGCTAAAGTTAGAAAGTATACCAAGCAAGAGGAAACATTGAATAAAACGTTAAAATACGCAAATTATCTAGAACAATAAATCTTGTGCCTATAATAAAGAAATACACTAAAGTGCGCCTCCACATTGATAAGAAATTTTTATTATATTATAAAAATCACTCTTGGACTTAAGTCTACATTCTTAAAATATAAACAAAAATTGAAAATACTCTTAATAGAAAAACATGAGTTCTTTTTTTTATAAAGGGGTTTCTTAGACGAGTTTTAAAAGTCTCATTAGTACAACTAATCATTTTTTTTTGCTTTCAATTAAATCTGAACAAAAGCATACTTCAATATAAAGAATGCAGTCTATCTTGAAGCATGTGCATGCTAAATTGCTGACTTTTGTAAGTTTCTAATTAAAAACTATATATAATTAAATGCTTGTTAGAATCGTATTTTGAATCGTGCATTTGTAAAGAATTATTGATAACGATAAAATCGTCAATCTTATGTATTTACAAGGAAAAAGATTGGGAAGCCGACATTTTGACCAAAACTCAATTGACAGAATGCGCAATAGACTGAAATTTATTTATCCAAATATTTAAAATCCCGAAACCTCATTTATCAGAGTATTGAACTTTACGAAACTTTATTTGACGGAATATTTAACTTTCTGAATATGCATTTTCCAGAAATTTTATTTACCAGCATTTTTTTTGTCCAACTATTTAAAAACCAAACCTCTATTTGTTAGAATATTTAACTTTCCGAAAATACATTTGGCAGAAATTGGCTTTATCAGATTTACCATTTCTCTTCATATTCAATTTTTCGAAATTTTATTTTTCAGATAATTTGACTTCTCAAATATAAATTTGACAGATATTGAATTCTTTCAAACATACCGTTTGCTTAAATATTTAATTTCTCCAATCTCCATTTCTCAGAATACATAATTTTTCGATTTTGTACATTTTAGAAACTGTATTTATCAGATTTACCATTTGTCCAAATATTAAACCTCTCAAACCCCATTTTTCAGAATATTTAACCTCTCGAATTTTCATTTGTTAGAATGTTTCAATTCTCGAATATATATTTTTCAGAAATTGTATTCATCAGATTCAATATTTGTTCGAATATTTAACTAGTCAAAATTTCATTTATCGGAAAACGACAACTCACTTAAAATCAGGATAACTTGGTCAAAAAATAAGAAAGAGAGTTGAAACTTAAACAATTGGAAAGCTTATAAAATTCTGCTTTAAAAAAACCTATTAATATTATTATTAATGTCGGCGTAAAAACGTCGGCGAAAACCGTGCAACATGCGATAGAAAGAAAAGAGCAGATATCACGTTCTCTCTCAGACACATGGTTTTCGCTTTCCGCCGACGCTTTTACTACGAAAAACATGCCCGTACATTTTTAGTCATATTTCGAGAACCACTTAATAGTTTTTAAGATTTCTTCCCTGAAATTAAAGCTGACATTTCAACGAAGAAGGTGAAGTAAGTTTCAATATTTTCACGGTTTTTGCCGACGTTCTTACGCTTACATAGGACGGTACCTTTATCAACTAATATAATTACTTTAAAATTTCTAAGAAAAATTTAATAGTAGGTTTTCTAAAGCAGAATTTAATAAGCTTACCAATTGTTTAAGTTTCAACTCTGTTATTTTTTGATTAAGTTATCGTTTTCGATTCACTTTACAATTTCCGACGGTAGTGTATCTGATTGGCTGGTAATCTTTCCAGAAATATTACCGGCTAATCAGCGAGCTCTCTTAGAAATTCTACATTCCGTGTAAAATGCACATTCTCGAATTTTTGTGTTCGGAAAGTTTGAAACTCTAATAAATAAAGTTAAATGTTCGTACAAATCATGAATATGTTAAATACAATTTCTAAGAAATATATATTCGAGAATTTAAACATTCCGATAAATAAAAATTCGAGAGGTTAAATATTCTGAGAAATGGGGCTTTGAGAGTTTAATTATTTGGACAAAAAGAAAGAATTTCTCGATAATGCATATTCAGGAAGTTAAATATTCCGACAAGTAAAATTTCGGGAAATTAATTATATTCTGAAAAATGAAGTTTAGGGAATTTTAATAATCGGATAAATAAATTTCGATCTATTGCACATTCTGTCAATTGAGTTTTGGTAAAAATGTCGGCTTCCCGAAAATTGCAGATATTATAAGAGGTTGTTCTCTATTGTGTAAGCTACTACTATCGATGAGTACCTTGCTGGTATTAAATTCACAGGACAATTTTATATACGTAATATAAAATGGTTAGTGTCGTCGGATTACATTGATAAATAAAATCAGTGATTAATAAAAGGGTACATCGATCATTCAGGTTAATCGTGCCTGATGGTGAGCCTGACTCCCGCCACCCCTGTCCGAGCAGGCAACACTGACAAACGGAAATATATATAATATGCATAATAATAATAATGTAGAAGATTGTTTAGCTAAAGACAAACTTGAGAGATGTCGAGTGACCAGTCGCGAAGTGCAATGCGACCCTGGCATTAAAGTGCAAATACCGACTCATGTTTCCGGTAAAAGCAAGACCGTGCCACCGCCCGTCTTTTACACATGATTGGTGCGCACATTAATCAAAATCTTAATGGTTCAAACCAATATTAGGGTGTGGGGGGGGGGAAGTTATACGCAATGGTACTCATGCACTATCTACTAATTACTCGAGAGACTTGTACGAAGCACCTCTCGATTTATTTTAGTAAATTGAAAAAAATCCTCACCTTTGGAAAGTCTGCCTTTTGACATAATTATCACGAACAAATTCCACTATTTGCTTCTGTGTCTTCCCGCTGTACCTGTTTTAATAAATGTTTGCTTTTAGTGCATTGATAATAAGTAAATTATAGACATCTTAATTAGAAATTGCTAATTGAGTTAACATAAAAAATTTACATAAAATTATTTATCAAGATTTATGTAGTTTTTAACAAAAGGCAAGATTGAACGTGTTGCTTCTATAATTTCATGTTGCAATTATTTATTGGATGAAATAATATATTTGTAGCAGGTTTCGAAGTTCAGTATTTGGCAATAATAGTATTATACTATCAATGCCTTTAAGCACAAAGAAGTATAAAAAATTCATTTTCTATAATAATAATCAGAAACAAAGTAATTACTTTGATAAAACGCATTTTTCAACTTTCAGATCAGAAAATTATGCAAATAAGTTAGATTGTATAAAAACGTCTCGTGATAAAATTTTTCGTTTATTATTAAAAAAGTTCTTCTGTAAGTTTGACAGTCATATTCGTAAAAATAAAGAATCTATTAGATTAATTATTGTTCACTAGCAAAATATAAGCAAAATATTAGTTTTCCGTAAAAAAAAAGACTTTTTAGTTTAAAAAAGTAAGTAAATAATGAGTTTTTAAGTGAAAAAAGTTAGTAAATAGTGAGCTTTTAAATAAAAAAAGTGATTAAATAGTAATTTTTTCAATAAAAAAAGTGAATAAGAAATATAGAGTTTGATATTACTGATACAAAATTGGGGAGCACCAGCAGGAAAAGCCATTCAAATTTGACAAAAATAATTGAAATATGTAGAAAATAATTAAATAATTACAAGAATAATTAAATTTGAAAAAAAAGTTGTAAATGACAAAACTAATTGAAAACTTGATTATAACTCAAAAAATGATGACAAAAATTGAAACGAAATAATTGGAATTTGAAGTAAATAATTAAAAAGTTTCACAAGTAATTGAAGTCACAAAAAAATAATTAAAGAATGACAAAAATAATTAAAATTTGATACAAAACTTTGAGACTGGTGTAAAAAATTCAAATTTTCGCACAATAATTGAGATATTGAAGAAACAAGTAAAATGTAAAGAAACAAATTGAATAATGACATAAATAATTATAAAAGCTGGTGTAAAAATTACACTTTTTAGACAAAAGTTGAAAAATTGACAAAAAAATAATAGAATTTGCAATAAAATAATAGAAACTTGAAAAAAATAATTTAAAAATATCAAAAAAATGTATATGTGTAGAAAATAGTTGAATAATGACAAAAATAACTGAAATTTAGAAAAAAAATTAATGAAAAATGAAAAATATATTAAAAAATGAAGTAAAAAAATAAAAAATTTAATACATTAATTTTAAAATTGTATAAAATAATTGAAAAATTAAAGATATAAATAAAATGTGAAGAAACTAATTGAATAATGACATAAATAATTGAAAACTGATCTTCAAAAGTTAATAAATTCATGACAATAATAAAAAGATTGAAGAAAATGACATTTAAAGAAAATAATTCCAAAATGTCAAAAAAATGTCAATATTGACAAAAATAGTTGTAATTTGAAAAAATAATTGAGAAATGACAAAAATAATTGATAACTTTAAAAAAATTTTAAATTTGAAGAAAATACTTGAAAACTTGACAAAACAATTGAAATATTGAAAAAAATATTTCAAAACTGGTGTAAAAATTAAAAAATTATAGACAATAATTGAAATTTGAAGAGAATAATTCAAAAATGGCAAAAAAGTTCAAATATGAAAAAAATAATTAAAGATTGAAGAAAATAATTGAAAAAAGTGTAAAAAAATTATTAAATTTGTGACAATAATAAAAATAATAATGAAAATAATTGAAAACAGGTGTAAGAAATTTTAAAGTTCAAGACAAAAAAGAAAATTGAAAAAAATAATTGCAATTTGTTAAAAAATAATTTTAAAATGGCAAAAATAACAAAAATATTTGGAAAATGACAAAAATAATTGATTAATGACAAAAGTAATTGAAATTTGAAGAAAATAAAATTGAAAAATAACGAAAGTAAATTGAACTTGTGTAGAAAATTTGGATATTTTTTACTATAATTTAAAGATTGAAGAACACAATTAAAATTTTAAAAAAATAATTGTAAAGTTTCAAAAATAATTCAAATTACAAGATAATTAAAAAATAACAAAAATAATTGTAATTTGAAAAAAATAATTAATAACTGGTGCAAAAAATTTAAAATTTAAAGACAGTACTTGAAAAATTGACCAAACCATTGAAATTTTAAGAAACTGATTGAATAATGACATAAATAATTGAAAGCTGGTGTAAAAATAAAAAATGTACCGAGAATAATTGAAGTTTGAAGAAAATAATTGAAATTTATGGAAATTAATTGAAAAAAATGTACAAATTTAATAAACTCATGACAATAATAAAAATAATGAAGAAAATGATTTAAATATGTTGAAAATAATTGAAAACTAATATAATAAATTTAAAAATTCATGGCAATAAAAAACATTGAATTTATTTATTTATTTACGGGCAAAAGCTCATTAAAATATAAAATTTAAAAATGTATTTCAAGTAACAATAAAATTAAAATTGATATAACAAGAATAATTACTATATTGAATATTAATAGGTCGCATTCTATAATTTGAATAAAATAATAATTAAAATTTGTAGAAAATAATTCTAAAATTGCATAAATAATAGAAATATGAAGAAAATAATCGTAAAATGACAAAAATACCTGAATAATGACAAAAGTAATTGAAATTTGAAGAAAATTATTGAAAATTAACAAAAGTAGAATAAAAACTAATGTTGCAAATTTAAATATTCCTGGGAATAATTTAAAGATAGAAAAAAAATTGAAATGTTGAGAAAATAATTGAAAAATTACAGAAGTAAATGAAAACTTGTGTAATAAATTTAAATATTTATGACAATAATTTAATGGCTAAAGAGAATAATTGATGTTTGAAAAAATTAAATTCAGAATCTCAATTTTTTTGGAGTTAAAGAGTTAAAAAAGTTAAAGAATAATTAAAACTGTATTTAATTTTTTAATTTTTTATAATAAAGTAAAATAACGTCATTTGAATTTTTAATAAATTCGACTGTTCGACACTTTAAATTAATCTAAATTATTATTAATAATAAAAACATTAGTAAAAAAAAAAAACAGAGAATAACTTCACTTTGGATTTTAAAACGTGAAGAGAAAAAGATGAATTAATATAAAAACTAACCAACTTCATTTCAAGTTTTAAAACGTGGACAGAAAAAAATGAAGAAATATAAATAGTAACTAACTTCAGGAGTTTACAGAGATTATTTTTTTTTAATTAATGTTTGACTGAATTTTCTTCTGGAACAAAAGATTTTTTTCTTAACAATATTCTTTCGTTTTTTGACACTTTAGGTTCAGTTGATAAAACTTCAGAGTCGCTATCTTCTCTTGCGATTGTTGCATTTTTAATCACGCTTTTAGCCATACTTTTAAGCTTAGCAACAAGGCTTCTCGATGAAACAGTAACATCCTTATAACAATCATTTTTCACTTTATACAGTCTGTTTTATAATAAATTATTTAAAACTTTTATTCTGTTCTGGTTGATTTCTTAAGTTAACTTTAATATGTTATAAGATAATAATATTATCTTTCATAATATCTTCTTTTCTCATATTTACCAGAATCGGAAAAATTAACGTGGAGTTAAATTTTTAAGGATTAGAATAAAAAAACCTTTTCTACTTGTGCACAAACACAGAATTTAAAAACAATTTCCGAAAATAACAAAAATTAACTTAATAAATTCAATATGAATGAACTGACACACTAAAAGAACAAAAACTCTTAAAATCTATAAATATACTCTTTTGACATTTTTACTTTTTAGAAATTAACATTTAATACCTCTTGGCTCTCGATCAAAAATAGTAGTAGGTTTGCAATAAAAAGTATCAAAAGAAGTATTCAAAAAATTGAAAACGCATAATGCTTTGAAAGCTGAATGTATTATTATTTATTCCCAATAAGCTCTTTGTAACTTTTTTGTTTCCCTTTTTATTTCTGAAAGTTTTTATATCTGTTTCAAACTCATTATAATTTCTGTTTATTTCCCACATCTCCTCTAAATCTATGCAGAGTATTTCTTGTTTCATATTTCCTCCTTTTTAACCCGTAATTCTTCCTGGTCCAAAGTTTCTAAAATTACATCTTTTTATAAATATTTCTATTTTTCGTTTCCTGAAATGAAGGAAATAATTTTTTGGCTTCTAAAAAAAGTACAAAAAGAAAGTGGAAAAGTACTTAGAAACCTGCTACAAGAAAAATTTTGAAGTTTTTCTTCCAATTATTTCTCAGAAAAATTGAGTGATCTACTGTAGCCTATTCTGCCCTATATTTCCAAATTACTCAGTTATAATTGTAAAAAAAATCCATTAAAAGGAAAAATTCAAACAATAATTTGCTTTTATTTTAAGTTAGAAATGCATATTAAAATGAAATTAATCTTACCTAAAAGACGAACCGCGACTGAGTACTCGGGTCTTTTGGCGCACAACGCGTTTGACAACAGAGCAACGGAAGAAGCCGTGATTTTCTACACATTTTTTCCAAAAATTTTTGCATTCATTGCGTCCATCGAAGAAAAATTCTACCGTGTCCTTGTAATATCCCTAAAAGAATATTATTGCCGAGAAAAATCAGTTGATACTAAAAAAAAATTCTCATTATATTATAAAGTTTTACGAAAAAATACTTACATATCCTTCGGGATGAAGTTTGATAAGAAATCGTTTTCGTTTGAAACTGATTTTTCTAATTTTCGCCCAACTAAAGGTGTTTATTTTGGTATAGTTTTGAAAGACAACAATACCCATGTGCGCAACTGCCAGATTCAGCGAGACTCCTTCGTGGTCCTGGTATTTCAAAAATTAATATTATTTCTTTTCTATGTATTTATTTTTATTAATTTGTTTTCTTGTTATTATTATTTTTAATAACCGTTACACTATCTTCCTTAAGATACGCAACTATCGAAAAAATATCTTACGATAAGCTAGGTTATGTTACTGCGTCTGTGCAGAAGTTCGCGCCATGACAACCAACTTCTGCGCAGATGCCAACATAAGGAACGAACCCGACAAGAAGGCTGGAATAACCTAAAACTATTTTTATCAATTCTATATAATACCTGAATTTCCCTTCATTTTATAATTTGGCATTGTAAATTAAAATTAACAAAATTGTATTCCTTATAATTCAATTTTTGACAAAATTGCAATAAATATAAGAATTGATCCCGACCTTTTGTCACAAATCTCTGAAAAGAACCACTGATAACCACTGAGCTATTCGTGACTTAAATACCTATATAAACATAAATGAGTCTTTTGAATTGAAACTATAAAAAGAATTGACAGGGAAAGAAAATTTTTTAACTGTATTTTTTAATACGGAATTAAACATTTTGTAGACAATATTCCATAAGGAATTATTAGGGATAGAAAAATCATGAATGAGTATACTGCTTTACAGAATAGAAAGAAGTTTCTGGAATTAAAAACATTTCAATACACTATTCTGCTGCATGAAATAGAAAATCATTTAAGAATAAAATAGAATGGATTCTATGGAAATTCTTTTTTTAGACCTTTAGAACTTTAAAAAGGAAAAGGAGGAAAAATCAGGTTTTAAATAGAATAAAAAATATTTAGTTTGACGTGGAATTTTAAAAATTCTAATTTTTTTTAGTCCCAGCCTTCTTGGCGGTTTCAAAATTTCCGTATTATAAGGATCATAAGGTAAACGGTTGTAACCAGCCTTATTGTGAAAATTTTGTAATATTTATAATTTTTTTTAGAAATTTTACGCTTACTTTGGCAGGATGCATTTTCATTCCATAGAGTTCACAGCGTCGAGCAGTTTCCAAGAGATTGAGATCTGCTTCTGCAGGAGATTGTCCTCTAATAAAAAAAAATACTTATTCAATTTCAGAGTAAAGCAATCGTCAAAAGATTAAAACTGAGACAATATTAGCTAATATTTAAATTCAGAATAATAATAAAATTATCCAATTTTGAATGCAGTAACACAATTTATAATGAATTATTGAAAACTCTCATCTTGAAAACTTACGCATGTTTTTTATGATTTTCCATTATACGTCGTTCCAGCTCATGGTCTTGGTGAGGCACGAATTTATAAGTCGATAAATACGTGTGATCGGGATAATCTTCTATAACATAATCTCCACATTCTGCTATAGAGAAAAATAACATTTAATTTGGTCGATTTCCGTTATTCCGGAGCAGGTTAGCTGCAAGAAACTTTAGAATTTTATTATATATTTAGTAAAATTAAGTATAATAGATTAAGATTAAGATTTAATAGTTTGTGGTAAATATTAGATCAAAACATTCATTAGTTTAAGGGATTTAAAAAAAAAATTTAATTCACATGTTCCGTCCTAACAGACTTAGCAAGGTTTTCTTTTTTTTTTAAATAAACAAAAAGATACAAGAAATAATTCTCTTTGAGAATAATTTTTTGTAATTTCAAAATTAAGAGAGTTATTAAAAAATAATTGAATTGCCAGTAAAAATTCAATGAAGTAACTGCTAAATTGATCTTACCTGCGTTTTCTTGAAGATTCAGAAAGAAAAAACAAGAACAAAAAGATTTTAGTATGGAATTTTAACAAATGTTCACAATTTATCCAAATTTAAAATCTTTCTTTTCTTGTTTTTTTCTCTTAGATTCTACAATAAAACTCAGGCAAAATCATTTTAGCATTTGCGTCATTAAATTTTTACTGGCTGCTCAAAAGTTATTCAATTATTATTTAATAACCAAGTTAGAGCTAATAGTATAAATTTTTTTAACGTCGGGTATCTTAATATTTACCTCAAACATTAGTCTTTACTATTATAACAAAATTCCAAAGTTTCATTGCTCGGAGTTAACTTGCTCCGAAATATCGGAAATCTCCCTTAAGGTCGCACAGTTGGTTTATAGTTACTTGTTTACTAAGTTAGTGCAAATTGTATATAATATTAAATAAGTAAACTAATGATTATTATTTATTGATCTATTTATTGATAAATTTATTTCCCTAAATCATGCTTATTAATTGAAATAAGCAATTGAAATTGAAATTGAATGAATAAACTAATACATATTGCAGATTGAATTAATAAATTAATTAAGTAAAAAATAAATCAAGCAGTTTCAAAAGTTAAATTAAGAAACAAATTGCCAGTATTTAAATACCTATTTACCCCCTAAGTGAGACAGAAAGGCAATAAAATTTACAATGACTGATGACAATGGGACAATTGTGATGATTGATGCCATCAAGAAAACCGTACCACTTGAAATAACGATGACGAGCGAAGTTTAATTTAAATATTTTGAGTACTCTACATTCTGTTTTAAAATTGGACTAGGTCATCAATATCGATTATTGGTGAAGATTGGATTTTTACCTTGAACTATGTAGCTGGCCATTAATGCTGCAGTGTTGTCATTGCACTGCAATAAACCCAGAGCTAAATCTCGTTTAATTTGCAAACAGAACAAGTATCTAGTGAATTCTTCTTCGAGCTGTGCAGGATCAGGCGTGTAAAATTTGACGCAAAACCTCAGCAGTGGATCGACAAGTGACAGTCCTACTTGTCTACAAACTGGTTTTTCTAGGTCCAACCAATACTAAAAATAAGAAAGAAAAAAAATTATAAATAATTTTTCAACTATTCGAGAATTTTCTTATTTATTTTATTCGCAGATAATTTTCAACTTACTCTTGTTCCGTTAATCTCCTGATACTCAAGGCCGAAGTAATCTGCTTCTAAGAGATGTAACTGTTTGCAAACTTGGTCAAAGAGAACTCTGCCCAATGCTTTCGCCTGAAAATTAAAATTAAAGGATAATTATTTCTTCGCCATTTTGATTTTTGGAATTCAAGATTCGAAATCATTTACCCCATGAAAGCTTTATTATAATAAGTAAATTATACAGCGCGAGATTAATTTCTTAGGTTTGTGTTATCGGCAATTAAAAAAATTTTAATATAATTTTTAAATAATATGAATAAAACAAGTTTAATTTACATAGAATCCTCTTTATTAGCAGGGTGTCTACTAATTTTGTCCCACAAAATTCCCGGTCATTTCCAGGTTTTTCCCGGTTTTTGTTCCTATTTTTCCCGGTTTTTTCTCTTGTTAACTTAAAATATATTTTAAGTATACATAGACCTACAAATGGCTACAAAAATTGAATATAACAGTTGATAATTGAAGAAAATAATTGAAATTCAAAGAAAATAATTGAGAATTGAAGAATGAAATATTTAACCTTACAAAAAATAATAATTAAGAATTAAAAGAAACAATTAATAATGAAAAGAAATAATAAATAATGGAAAGAAATAATTGAACATTGACAAAGATATTTGATAATTAGAAACAAAATTGAAAAAAAGTAAATATTAATCTACAATTGAACAATAATTGAAAAAATTGAACAATGGTTATTAAATTCAAAGAATATAATTAAAAATTGCTCAACTAGATAGAAAATAAAAAAAAATTAATTTAAAATTTAAGTTAATAATTCAAAATTGAAGAAATAAATTGAAAATTAAATAATGAAATTGAAATCAGAAAAACACAGAATTATTGAATATTAAAAAAAAAAACAATTAAAAATTGAGAAAAGAATAATTGAGAATTCAAGAAAATTACTGAACAATTGGATTGAAAAAAGAAGAAAATAATTTATAATTGAAAAAAAAAAAATGGAAAATGACAGGAATTGTTTAATATTAAAGAAGACATTAAAAATTGAAGAATAGAATTGTTATTTAAAGAAATTAATTGAGAATTGAAAAAAATAATTGAACAATTGAACAAATAAATTGAAAATAGAAGTAAATTATTGAAAATTGAAGAAGGTTTTGAAACATGAAATAAATAACTGATAATTGAAAAAAAATAATTGAAAAAAGTCGAGATTACTGAATATTGAAACAAACAATTGAACATTTAACAAAATAATTAAAAATTAAAGAAAATAATTGAAAATTGAAGAAAATAATTAAAAATTGAAGAAAGTACTTGAAAATTAAATACAATATTTGAAAACAGCAGAAAAATTAAGAAATCGACTGAAATAATTGCAAATTGATGAAAATAATTTTAAAATTCTCAATTTAAATAAAAATTGAAAGAAAAACATGATTTAAAAAAGCTGAGAATTGTTAAATATTAAAGAAAATTGAGAAGAAATTGAAAATTGAAAGAAATTGAGAAACTGAAAGAAATATGAAAAAATAATTGAAATTTAAGAAAAAAGTTGGAATTTGAAGAAAATAATTGAGAATTAAAAAAAATCATTGTAAAAAGCCTAGAGTTATTGAATATTAAAAAAAATGGACAATTAAAGAATAAAATTGAATGTCGAAAATTATAATTGAGAATTAAAGAAAATAATTCAAGAATTGAACAATGAGATTGAAAGTAGAAGAAAATAAGTGATAATTGAAGAAAAAAGAAATTGAAAACCCAGGAATTATAGAATTTGAAAAGAACAATAAAAAATGAAGAATGTAATTGTAATTTGAAGAAATTAATTAAAAATTGTAGAAAATAATTTGAAATTGAAGAAAATGTGATTTTATGAAAATCGTTGAATAATAATTGATGAATTAAATTCAAGTTTCAAAAACATAATTGATAATTGAAAAAAAATATTGAAAAAAGCCGAGAATTATTGATTATAGAAGAAAATAATTGAAAAATGGAGGAGTTATTGAGATGGGAAATAAATAAATGATAATTGAAAAAAATAGTTGAAAAAAGTCGAGAATTATTGAATATTAAATTAAATAATTAAAAATTGAAGGAAATAGTTGAGATTTGAAGAAAATAATTAAAAATTGATGAAAATAATTGAAAATTGAATCAAATAATTGTCAATTCAAAAAAAAAAATGTTTAGTTGAAGAAAATAATTAAAAATTTATTAAAATAATTGAAAATCGTAGAAAATATTTCACAATTAAATAGACTAATTAGAAATTGATGAAAATAATTGAAAATTGAAGAAAATAATTGGCAATTGAAGAAAATAGTAGAAAATCGAAGAAAATAATTGAGAAATGAAGAAATAATTTTAAATTAATGAAAATAATTCCAAATGGAAGAAAATAATTGAGAATTGTAGAAAATAATTGGAAATTGAAGAAAATAATTGAAAATTGAAAAGAATTTATTATCCTAGAAAAAAAAATCCCGGTTTGACCGAAAATTCCCGGTTAATTCACAGTTTTTCCCGGTCAATTTAAATTCCCGGTTATTTCCCGGTTTTCCCAGTTAGTAGACACCCTGTATTAGGGAGCCAATAGTGGACTCGAAATCTAAACTCGTTTTTCTCAAAACCAGGTTCTTGTTACTTCTAACTAAGTTTGAATCCTTGCAACTTTGCGAACTTTTTACCAAAAAGGGTTTAAAACTTTGAAAAATGTTCCAAATTTAGTCAAGAATATGCTCCTATGAATAAACCTAACCTTATAAATTATTTGAAATAATGAGAATAATTGCAAAATAGTAAAAGTAATTAAAATTGAAAGAAGTAATTAAAATGATTAAAAAATTGCAAATTGTAAAAGTTAGTTGAAAAGTAATGAAAATATTTAGTAATTGGGAAAACTAATTGAAAAATGATAAAATTAATTCAAAATTGATGAAAACAATTTATATTTTAGAAAAATACTTGTAAATCTTATAGACTACTTAAAATAATAAGATTTAAAAATTTGGAAAAATAATTGAAAAATGATGAAAATAATTGAAAATTTAAAAAATAGCAGAATTTTGAGAAAAACAATTGAAAATCTGATAAATGATCTGCAAAATTAGAATAATAATTATATTGATTATATATTGATTATTATATTGATTATATATTGATTATTATATCGATTTTTTTCAATTATTTTCTCAAATTCTTAATTATAATTTAAAATTAAAGATAATTTATTTATTTGAAAACATAAACGGGAAAAATCTCTTTATTACATACAAACAAAAATTAATGCAAGAGATTATTACAAAAAGTTCTAAAAGTATAATTGCAAAATCATGAAAATAATAAAACATTTAAAGAAGTATTAATAATAAAAGTAATAATATTAAAAAAAATTGCAAATATTGGAAATAAATTGAATATTAATGAAAGTAATTACAAATTAGGAACGGTAATTGAAAAATGATCAAACTAATGGAAAAATTAAGAAAATAATTAAATTTACAGAAAAAAACTTAAAAATGTTATAAACTATTTGATAAAATGAGAATAATTAAAAACTGAAGAAAATAATGTAATATTACATAAGGATGAAATTAATGAAAATAATGTTTAAATAAATAAAGTTTGAGAACAATAAATCAAAACATTAAAAAATATATTTGAAATTAAAAAATTTTAATTTAAAAATGACTTTAGAAATTGAAAATTGAAGACAATAATTTAGATTTGAGATAATAAAAGACTTTGAGCCCATTGATTTACTAATAAACAAATTAATAAAAACATAAATAATTAAAAACTCAGGAAAATAATGTTGAAAATGCTAAAAAAAATGGAAATTAAAAAAAATGATTAAAAATTAAAATAAATAATTGAAAATTTGAGAGATTAATTGAAAATAATGAAAATGTTTGAAAATTGGAGAAAATACTAGTAAAATGTAAAAAATAATTAATAATGGAAGAAAACAATTAGAGAGGAATGCAAATTTTAAAAAGGAATTAAAATTTGAGAAAATTAATTAAGCATTTAGGAAATGAATTGAAGAATAATAAAAATAATTAAAAATTGGAGAAAATAATTGTAAAATGATATAAATAATTGAAAATGGAAAAAAATAATTGATAAAAATACAAAATATATTTGAAATAATGAAAAAAGTTGCATAAAGATAAAAATAATTGTGAATTGAAAAATGATAAAAATAATAATTGAAAAAGACAATTAACAATTTGAGAAAATAATACAAAATTCAATAAAAATTCTAGCAATAAAACAGTATTTTTCATATTGAATAATATTTGGAAAATGATTATAGAAAATAATTGAAAAATGATAAAAATAGTTAAAAATTGGAGTAAGTTATTGAAGTTATAATAAAAAAGAATTATCAAAAATTAAATAAGTTTTTAAATCATTTCAAATTTAGTATATTATTATGTCACGCAAAATGAAGAAAGGGACCAAAGCAGGAAAAAATTTTAGGTTATATTTGTGATTTTTGGAATGAAAATACACAAAGAGGATCAACTTTCTACCCCAACGATTAATATTTAAATCTCCATTCTAATCCAAAATATTTAATAAAAACTGGTTTTGATTTTTCATATTAAAACAAGAACTTTTAATAAAGTTATATCACGGAACATAACCGTAGAATAGAAATAGAATAGAATAGAAATTGAAAAAATAGAATTTTTTTCTTCTTTAGATCCTTTCCTTCATATCGCGTGATATATTTGAAGCGTGGATTAATTGAATTTTTAATTAATGCAAGTTCAAATTAATTAAAGTTTGAAAAAATTAAAATTACTAAAAGTTTAAAACTTGACAATATTTTAAGAAAATGAAAAATGATTTAAATTTGTAAGTAAAAAATATATCTGATGACAAACTTTAGGTGTAAACAGAATGAATGAATAAATAAATGGATGAATGAAACTTAAAGATTAATATAAATAATTTTTTAAAAATTTGTCCACCATTTTGAATATTGGTTAATTAAAAAATAACAAAGTAATTTTGTCTTAAGGTTAACATTTATTGAATCATAAAAACATTTCTAAATTAAAAAAACTATATGTAACTCCTTAATGAACATTGTTTTTGATGCCATTATAACTATATTCATGTCAGTTTTCACCGATCGAAAAAATAGGAAAAACTACCGGAACTAAAACTAATCTTAAAAAAAGAAAGTTGAAAAAAAATGTTTTTATATACTATGCACGTGAAGCTGCAAGAAGAAATCAATAAAAGAGCTTGCATCTCCCTATGTCTACATTACATGGTGCAGTATAACCAATAACTTATACGCTCTAATAGTTCATATTGTAGAAAGATTATATAAAGTTTCAGGAGTGATATGTAAAGGGTGAGTCAGCCAAGGTGAATTGGTTAACCGGTAAATTAGTATTTCATGTGATTTCGTGCCCATCATTCTCAAGGCCGAAATCGTCTGCAACTGAAATTGGCACTTATTAAAATTAAAAACGTTCCCACTGAATCCCTTCAGTATGATTGTCTCAAAGAGAAACTGCTTTCAGAGAAATTAAATCTATTTTGAATTCCTCAATCGCTTTTAGAGGTAATTTCAATTAAACTTTATTGTAAAATAAATAGTATTTTAAATCAAAAAGTATTTCAAACTAAAAAGTATTTCAATTTAAAAAATTTCAAATTAAAAAGTATTTTAAATAAAACAGTATTTCAAATTAAAATGTATTTTGTATCATAAAGTATTTCAAATCTCGAATTTCAGATAAAAGATTATATCAAGTCAAAAATATTTTTAAATTAAAACATTAATATTTGGAAACTTTATTTTGAGCGTACTAATTAAAGGGGAAAGATAAGAGTTACTGAAATAGTATTCGACTGAGAAAATGGGAATAAAAATAAAGGAATTTGAGAAAGTCATTTAATTAAAATACTAAAGATGTTGAATACACTAAAGCGGAGTTTACGAAGATCATTAGAAGTAGTTTCACGGCCCACGCCCCTTGACCTCGATAGTCAATGGTTACGCTAAAATGCAGACTCTGCAAATCTGAGATTAATCAATTCTAATGTGCATGAATTACAAGTCAAGTGAGCATCAGCTCAAGTTTTTATCCAATAACCTTTCTTCAAAAATGTCGTTAAAATGATTATCCAGCATCTTTGAGAAATTGTTATTTCAAGCAGTCATTCATTTTTACACAATTCGAACTTGATGTTCGTCAAAAATATAATGAATGCGCAGATTATATTTATTTTAAATATTTTTCTTTATCAGCCTTTATTCTTTTCATTTTTTACATTTTGATTTCTTATTTCTAAAAATAAATTCTTAAATATCCACAAACATATTGTAAATATTGTTATTATTACTAAAGCTCTCAAAGGGACTTTTTTTATTTTATGCAAGTTCCGGATTCAATATAATAACAGATGAGAGATGAAAGAAACAAAAAGAAGAGGCTTTGGAATTATACCAAAAGATCAGAGATATCATAAGTCAAGTGCTTTGTAAGAAAGATAAAATATTCTTTATAATGGAAAGAATAATGAAAGGCAAAGAGTCTTTGAGCTCACTTTCAAGTAAATATCTTGTTACAATTACTACATTGAATAAATTTGTCAAGATCATTTTAAATTACTTGGAAAAAATAAAGAGTTCAATTTAAAATTAAAATAAAAATTTAGCCACGAACAGGAAGCATTTTAAACAAAGATCTTTATATCGTCTAGGATACGTAGCATTAGATAGAAATTTAGAAAAACTGAAAAATGTTGTTCTACAACTCATAAACGATTTTTCCAAACACATTTAGCATAATGTTAATCAAAGATTTATGAGCAAGACATTAATATTTCAATGTAAAATGATATTGCAGAATTTATCGACTTTATTCTATTAATGAATATGACGCTATTTTTTTTAAATCACGAGCTTATTTTAAAAGGATGAGAGGATATTTTTTAAATTAATTGGCGTTTTTTATAGTGTTAACACTAAGGCGATAATTGAATGTTTTTTTTAAACTGTTTAGGGTAATTTCAAACTTTAATTACTTTGATTTCAAGATAGAATACTTTTAAATAAACTTATTTAAGTATGATCTAAATTTACTTTAAATCATCGGCAATTTAAAGAAAGAAACAATTAGTTGATATGCAAAATATTTTTGAAAAAGTACTTGAAGTACAGATTTTGTAAAAATTTATTCAGACTCTTTGTTTTTTTAAATAGATGCAAAGGTGAATTTTTTCTAAAATAAGTGACAGAATATTACATAAAACATAGTTTTTGTAGTGAATGTGATTGTGAATGTTCATAAAACTCGAGAAATATTTACTAAGTTTTTGTAAAATGTTCTAATGGATCAAAAATTGTCAAAATGAGCTTCAAATAAATATAATCAATAGTATTTAATAATTTATCTCCTCTCTGGCATTTAATAAAAAATAATTACCTTGTTTCTATTTATCTTATGCTTTTAATTTTTAAATAAGATGCTTTTGTAATTTTTCAATAAGACTTTAAAATTTCATAGTCTAAATTTCGAACTAACGAAATTATGAACTTCTCAAAGTTATTTACCCTTATAGAAAAGTATGACAGAGAAAAATGACAGAAGAAATAAGTTTTGTTGCCAAAATACGAATAAGACTTTTCAAAATAATACAAGATTCGTTTAAGAAAGAAAGCGAAACCTAATAATATGCGGGAATTAAAAACAAGTTAAAAACTGATAATACACACTATATCATATTCGAAGAAAGAAAATATAATGCTGAGAGACTTCACAGTCATAGTGACAATAGAATAACAAGATGCAAAGATACTTAACTGTTCACCGAAAATGGATTCACGTCTTCAATTGGTTAGAAAATTTCTGGAAATATTACGGACCAATCAGAAACGTACACTCATTTCCGACACACCGGCAATTTTCTTTGCATCTTGCCTCTTTCGTCATTTTATGTTTTATGTATCAGTGTTACCGTTGTCAAAGTTAAGTTGTTTAAGTTTTATCGTGAAAGAATATATCTTCAGTTTGTAACTTGTTTATATAACCCATAATACCGCTTCGTTGTGCTGCTATCTTCCGTGTATATCCCATTTTAAAAAGCCCTATATTTGTGCTAGGGCAACAAAAGTGGTGACATATTGCAAGTGTGTTAAGATTAGGGTTGGAAAGTTTCATGAAACTTTCCTAATTGAAATGTTTCATGAAAGTTTCAATGCTTCATGAAACATTTCAAAGTTTCAATATGGCGCAAATACATGGGCAAACTAACCTTACCTTACTTGACAAATAAATTTGAAGGCGCGAAATTTAAATTCTATCCCCTCCACTCAAAGTTTCATGAAACTTTGAAACTTTCGTCCATGAAACATTGAAAGTTTCAATGAAAGTTTCAATGTTTCAATGAAACGATTCACAGCTTACAACCCTAGTTAAGATCGAAAGAACGTAAGCTCTGAAGTTGGCTATAAGCATAAATCAGCTGTTTGCAGGATGGCAACCTAACAAAGTTAATTAAGGCGCGAAAATTCAAAACAGTGCATTGCAGAAACATAATAACAAGGAACTAAAACTTTTTCTAAAATTATATATTTTAATAATGTCCTTGTGCCTTTTCTCGTGAGTGATAAATTCGATATTAATTGTTTAACGAAAAAATTAAAAAACAAGGAAAATAAGAATCTCTTTGCATTTTAAAACCTTAAATTACATTTAAAATAAAAAACCCAACTTTCTTTCTTAAAAATAAATTGGTTCGGTTAAATTTTACGAGAAGTCAAAAGCAGACTTAAAGATACAGAATCGTACGAAAATTACGGTTTATTGGGTTACAGAGTGGCAAAATAAATTGATGTAATTGATTAATGTTGGGAAGCGACCTTTGATGGCGAGTCGAAAGTGGGTCTAGTTATTCGTTAAAACAAAATCAATAAATTACCTGCACTTGGAACATGGTGATGGTGTCGTCAAGCATCTGTATTCGAACGGCAAGCATCTTTCCAGCTTTTCTAGGGGTTGTGGGTGGCGTTCGACTTCCGCCATCGACACCGGCCGGTGTGGAATGGCTGTGAGGCATTTTGGAACCACCACTCATGCCGATGCTTTCTATATCATTCATTTTTATACATTTGCTGGATCTCTCGTCTCTTCATTCGCAGACTCTACTCATTTACGCCCTGGGCGTAAAATTAGTTTTGGCAATAGTCATCTGCAACAAAAAAATAAAATTTCAAGTTTTATTTCACTCCATACTCTCGAGTTTCAACCTACTGGGCAAACCCAGAGCAAACACTTTTCACTTCAATTGTTTCAAATCAATCGAATAAATGAATTTTTCATTTGCAAATACTGCTGTTTGAGAAATCAATCAAACATACATGAAGTTTTAAAGCCAATCTTGTTTTTTGATAACTGTAACGGATTTACTTTTATTGTTATTTCTATTTAAAAAAAATGTTCTTATTTTTTTTACCGGAAAAAATTGTGGGACTACTTACAAAAATGGGATTAAAAACATGACCGTCTTAAAATGTTGATAACTCGGTCAGATATTAGGGAAATTACATTTTTTTGGACCATTGGAAAACTTATAAAATTTGCTGATAAATGGTCCTGTTCTGAAGCTTTTTTGAATAATAGAAACGAAGATTCAATGTAATGAAGAAAGGTGAGGTTTTCGTTTCTTGTGAATTTTCATTGATCAAGTTTGGTGGGCTGCATTTTCTAGAAAAGTAACTGGAAAAAATTGTAACTATACTGAATTAAACCTTGAACTATTACCTTTAAAATAAGCCAAAGAAAATTAAAATATCTTTACTGGTTCAAAAGTTATAAGTAAATGTATAATACGAAAAACCGCAACGATTCTAATGCTTGCTTTACTATTGGCCGAGAGAGGAGGAAACAAAGGAATTGTTGCGTTTTGCTCTTTATACACATTTACTTATAACTTTTGAACCAGTAAAGATATTTTAATTTTCTTTGGCTTATTTTAAAGGTAATAGTTCAAGGTTTAATTCAGTATAGTTACAATTTTTTCCAGTTACTTTTCTAGAAAATGCAGCCCACCAAACTTGATCAATGAAAATTCACAAGAAACGAAAACCTCACCTTTCTTCATTACATTGAATCTCCGTTTCTTTAATAATTCAAAAAAGCTTTTTATCTTATTTGCTTATCGGCAAATTTTATAAGTTTTCCAATAGTCTAAAAAAAAATTCATTTTCCTAATATCTGACAGAGTTATCAACATTTTAAGACGATCATGTTTTTAATCCCATTTTTGTAAGTGGTCCCACAATTTTGGCTGGTAGTGTAAATGTAAAGTTAAGTAGTAATTTACAATAATTAACAGAAAATGATCTAGTTTTGATCGGATGTATTTATCTTATTTCATTCAACATACGGATCTTTTTATTAATTACTTATTTTATTCAGAAACTGACAGGTTTATCTTTCTATTGAGTAAAAACGATATCTTAAGGGGTCGATTGAAATAAACATGCTTATCAAAATGTTGTCAGATATATCCACCATCGAGAAACGATGCGGAAACAATTACGAAATAAAATTATTTTACATTGAAAAATGTTCTTTTTCAATAACAAAACTTGTTCCCGTACTTTATAGCTATATTTCAATGTTAGATGACCCTGAACTTTACTCAGAATAAAGCTGTTAGAATAACTTTGAACTCCAACTACATTACAAAATTATTACATACAACTTTTTTTACGATTTCTTAGAATTTTTAAAGTTGAAGAATATTTTTAAAAAATGGCTTTTTGAAAAGTAAGCTAATTTTGTGTAGAAAACTTACACTTGAAAAATATTTATGTAAATTTTTCACACTTTCAATCTCGTCAGCTTCAAGGAAACAATTCTACGTTAATGACAAAAAGTTTTTTCAATTGCATATACGATTTCTTATAAAAAAAAATTGCAAGGACGTTAAAAAATGTTTATTACTTTTTAGGAATCACATTAGTTTTCAGAAAACGTAATTTCATTTATGTATTTTGCTAAATTAACTAATTTAACTATTTTAGTGACAACAAAAAAATCTAATCCTGTTGCTCAGAAATTTTTTATAAAATTTTAAGAGTTTTATTGGAAAAAAAAAAATTTGTAACCCAAATTCTCAAACCCAAATTATTCTCTGATAAAAATATCAGATTTCAAATAAATTTTTAATTTCGGTTAAAACTAATTTCAAAGTTTCATTTATTTGTATAATTTACATTCAAAAGTAGGTGAAAGTTTTTACAACTTTTAATGACATTTGAGAAATTACTAAACTTTTGCAAATTCAATTATTACAGTCCGGCTTTGTGTACTTTTTTCCCTTGACATATACACAAAGGGGAAATCGTGAACGTTTATTAATTATACAATGGTCATAATAAATGAAGTAAAATTAGGGAGCTTGCTCTTTATTAATTTTTGAAATAAAAATATAATATTAATAATGAAAAAAAGATTGAGAAAATCGGATAATATAATAAACTCCCTTTTTTTGTGTTTCCCATATATAACAGTTTACCGTTAACGAAGATAAAATTTTTTTAATAAAAGAAAAATTCAATCCTTAAAAGAAAAAGAAAGACTTTATCGACAGTTTTTCTTCTTTTTGAATAATAAATAAAAGCAATCAATACAAATTATTTACTAACGAATGGATCGGAAAAAAAATTTGTTAATTAATTGTGATAAAAAAATTTGTAGAGGGATATAAATGTGTGAATGTCACGTTCTTGACATAATTTATTAAATATAGACAATGCTGGATGAAACTCAGGGAGATAGTTTGAACAAGTTACTATTTTTAAAAAGTTATTCAATACTAATGCCATTTGCTGAACTAATTAATTCATTCACTGTTTTCTTGCAATTCGCGTTTATTGATTTAAATAGAGTTGTTTTTTTAATTAAAAAGTTTTCAGTTAATTAAAATGTAAGTTAGGTCAATTTATGTGTTACTTTTTAGACGTAATATTGACTTAAGTTTACAAATGTTTCTTACAAGAGAAGTTGAAGGATAACGAGACATTTTATTAAAAAAAAAAGATTTTATAAAACGAGCAAATAAGTACATGGTATTAAAAATATGTAATAAAGGTACATGCGATTTATAATTTTTAGGTATAAGTGTACATGAACATTTTTCCCCTGGAGGAAGCGATTGCGTGCAAATTATATGCTTTTTTGAATGACCTTCATTTCTGTTTCATTAAGGATATTAATCTTATTATCCTAAAGAGTAAATTATTACCTCCAAGAGTGAAAGTATAACCCAATAATTATTAATTTAAAAAAATAGAAGAAAGGAATTTCTGAAAATTTTTAACATCATCATTTAATGAAGAAAATTTGATCAAGTTTCTCTTATTTTGTTGTTTAAGATATAAAACAATTTAATCGTTTATATGTATATTATATTGAAAGAAAGCAAATTAAATCGTAAATTTTAATAAGAAATCTGTTATTAAATTACTTTGTCATTAGGATTGGAAACAAGTGCGTGAAATGGAAAATTCATTATAAAAACAAGACACGCATTGATAATAATACGCCTCAGAGGCAAATGCAATTAAAAGTAAAACCTGAGTGATGATTCAAAACAAAACTACGTAGCACTGATGTCATATTTAATTAAAACATTAAATTTTAAATTATTGATGAACAAATAATTATTTCCGAGTAAGGTATTATAATTTAAGTAACATTTTCATGTACAAACAATCAATACGAATAATGAGAGAGAATAATTAGATTCTGAATATTGTAATAAAATACTCATTGATGAATCTTTAATTTCTGATTTTTTCAACAACTCTGATTTTATTGACAAGTAAAATCAGACTTTTATTTGTAGATTGCTAAAAACTAGCATAATTTTTCATATTAGGTTTAGTAAAAATTCAAAAACTGTAACGAACACAAAATCTGGTGTCAAATTAAATAGTGAACAAATTTTAAATAAAAAGTGGTTCAATATTTTTTAAAATCCTTGTGTCAGGTTTTAGATATTTGGGAGTTTAATAAGGCTACCAAATTTTATTAAAATCCATTAAGCCGTTTCTGAGATATCTTGTTGACAAAAAAGCCACACACACATACATATCCGCGCATGCGCGCGCAGTCGCGCAGATACATCCGAAAATCACGGAAAATGTTTAACAATTTAAATTAGTCATCGATTTTTTACTAATTCAGGTTTAGTATCTCCAAAAATAAAAACCAATTCACTTTTTCTGAATTGGAAGAAAAGTTAAGTAAACCCGTATTCTTAAGGTGAAGTCAGACAAACAATCAGAAAAAGTTCGTTAAACTCAAAATTTTCGAATATTTTTAATGATAAAAAACTATTTTAATTTCAAAAACATTTTGGAGGGAAGGTAAATAAAATTTCATGTTTAGACTTTTAATATTTTGCTCACTGAAAGTAGCAAATAGAAAAAATTACAATTTTCTTTTGATTGAAAACGAATTGGATAACATAACCTAAAATTTAATAATCATTCCAAATAAACAGAAAACTATAATTTTTACTCAAATATGTAACTTCAAATTAATTAAAATATTAAAAATAAAATTGTTCATTCTTCCAGCAAAACGATTTTAAAATTTAAGAAGGAATTTAACACCTAATCGAGAAGAGATTATGTTTGAATTATTATTTTGCTTTTTGAAATAGAAAGCATGTAGATCATTAATGAGTTTTAATGGTTCATTTTGTATCAAATTAAACTTATAGCACCTTTCGTTTAAAAAAGATTACACTAAATGTTAGTTTTTCTCGTTTTTGTATTTCCAAAAGCAAAATAATTACTTCAAATATAACCTCTTCTTGAGTATGTGTCCAATTCCTCATTATTGATTTACTTTAAATATACGGAAACGTATTAACTTTTTTCCGATTTAAATCTTTTTAATTTTCCATTAATGGTTCCATTAGACCTAGGTAGCAAAAAATTTTAGGTTATGTTTGGGAAAATTCTTTTACATAAAAGAAGTTATGGACATATAATTATAAAAATAAAGAAAAATTAAAAACACAATAGAATGAAACAGTGACATTTTTATGACAAAAAATTTAAAAAAAAAATAGCAACTCTATTCAAAAAATAAAACTATTTACTGACATTTATTTTAATTAAAAAAATAAATAAGAAGAAAATTAAAATATTTTTAAAATTAAAAATTTTTAAATTATAAAAATTTATAAAAAAGTAGCAACTCTTTTCAAAAAATAAAACTATTTACTGACATTTTTTTTAATTAAAAAAATAAATAAGAAAAAAATTAAAAGATTTTTAAAATTAGAAGAATTAGAGAATTTTTATAGAATATTGAAGAAAATAAAAATGAATAAAATTTTGGAAAATTTTAAAAAATTTCAAAAGAAAAAATTTTATGAAATAGAAGAACGATTTTAAAATGAGAATACATACTACAAGATTAAATTTACATAATATAAAATAAAAGAATGGTCTTCAAAAAAGTAGAAAAATGAGAAATTTAAAAAATGTAGATAAAAGCATCGAATAAATGTTTTCAAAAATTCGTAATTACAAGACAAAAACTAAACAATTTAAAACAAGGAAAATGTTTCTGAGAAATAGAAAAATGATGACAAAAATTAAAGAATTAATTAAAATTCAAGAAAGGACTAAAAAAATTATGAAACAACAAGAAAATTAAATGAATAGCAAGAAAATAGAGAAATATTTTTTTTTAATCTAACAAACTGTAAAAAATGTAACAAGTACAAAGAATAAAAAATTTTTGTAAGAATCTACTAAAAAATTAGAAGAAATAAAAATAATACAAATATTAAAGAAAAATGAGCGTATTTGTTTTTAAAAATATGGAAATAATTAAGAAAATCAATGAAATAAAATTTAGTGAATGTTATAATAACAAAATTGTGTAAAATAATATTAAATAATTTGCATAAAAAGAAGAAAATTAAAGAAGAAAAAAAATTTTAAAGAAGGAATATGGATTATTTAAATATGGAAAATAATTAATATTATTTAATTATTATGTATTAATTAATACGCATTTAAAATTTGAACTAATTACAATTTAAAAGTTTGAATTAATTGAAATGAGTTAATTGACGTTTGGAATTTATTTGAATTATAATGAGTTATTTTTATACTAAAAATTTGTAGATCGCATGTATTTTGTATTAACACAATTTTGTAAATTTTACATAGAATAAAATATTAAAATTGCAATTTTCAAGAATTATCCACTAATTTTTGGATTTTTTTTTATGGTTTGCAATTTTTTACATGCAGTATTAGACCTCCGGAAAATTGTAAAGTTTTTTTTATTTAAATCATGATTTTAATGCGAATGCTCAATGATTTAAATTACGATTTAAATCATGTTTTAAATCAAAGTGATTTAAATCAATTATATCCCTGCTGTATTTATTATGATTTTATTTAATGTGCAATTTAATAGACAGTATTAATATTTGTTAATTTTATTCAAGATTATATTCTATAGTGTTAATTTTATTCCTGCGAAAATACTGCTGATGGCACCCAATTAATTTTCGTGCCCTGAAGGTAGTTTATTTCATATAAATTAATTAAGAAAAGTAAATTAAAACAAATATTTTTGAGCTCACACTATAGATAATAGGATTCATAACATAACTTTTGACGTTTGTGAAATGAATGAAATCGAGTTTCACCTGAATCAGCATTTTTGAAGAGCCAGGTTAAATGTAACACAAATTTACATAACAACATGTGTCATGTTTCACGCAACATTCTGATCTGTGTAAATGTTTTAGGTGTTGTAAGCAATTTTGATTGTCGAAACTACTTAATAATTGAAGTTATCAAGGAGTGTTTAATAATAAAAACTTATACTTCTTCAGAAAGTAACTTTGGTATTAATATTAAATTAGACAGAAAAGTATTATTTGTACCATTTTGTATATATGAATTTTCAAACAGTTTAAAAACTACTAAATTACCACTTAATCAACCCTTAATTGATAATTAAACAAAATGACATCCTTTCGAATCTTCTCAAAATCTCCGAGTAATGAGTGAATTTCTCGAGTTAAAATTGAACTTGTTGAAAATAAATATCGTCTTATTAATTCTGTCACTTGCTACAATACTCTTAACAGATCCGAACGGGTTTTTTTAATCCCTTTTCTGAAGTTTATTAAAGATGGTCAGAACGCCATTTCTAGTTGAAACGAAGCAAAAATCCTGTAGCAATTGTTCAAAAGACTCAATTTCAAATCGAACAAGTTCGAGAAGGATTTAGAAACAAGTGAAATTCCTACAACAGAGGAAAACAATGGAATTAAATGAAAACAAAACTTTTTATGGTTTATGTCTGTCCGTCCATCTTTTGATTTGAGCACGCCCCAAACAAGCAGAGTTCATTGATCACTTTCACGGGAAGGCGTTTGCCGGCTTTTCTCTCAATTCTAAAGCTTGCTAACTTCTTCACAATATTAACGCATAATTTTGATTATCACTTACATTTTCGGCAGTTTCGGGTGGGGCCCCCGTGGGCAGATTTTCCGAAATGTTCCAGGAAGAAAATTGACACCACACACACCGTTCATACATCTACGGAGCACTGTGCAAGCAGCACTGGTTTTAATCGACCCCCCACTACAAGTTAAAGTGGTTCTCAAACCGAAGAAACTTTTTAAAAACAAAATACTCTTTAAAGCCGTTTTTCTTCAAAAAATATTTTTTTACTTTTTTGCAATTTATGAAATAAACAATTGTTTAAAAATGTATTTAATCGTGTGAGGAAAATATTCTTGCATTTTTTATTATTTCAAACACCAACACAGCGATGAGTGTTTGACAGGAGTTTGACAGTTCGTCTGCTTGTCACTTTTTTCTTATTAATGAAAAGAAAATTAACAATTACCTTCTACTTTTAAAGTAAAATTCTTTGTGGATAAAGATGTTAACATAATTAAATCCGAATTATTCATGAGAGATTAATAATGTGTATTTTAATAGATTGATGGATAGGTGGGTTTATACAGTTTAAGGTTATGTTTCAATTTTTTATTAATGTTTATGACAGATTCGCTTTGTAATTTAGAAAAAAATATTTTATACGAGAAGATATGAATCCATTTTTAAACATGTATTTTTGGATTTTTGTTAAGGAAGGAAAAATGTAGTAGACTTTCTTAAGACAACCTCTTGTTCTCTTATGGTAGTCTCTATTGTTGTAATATTTGTTCTGATACAGTGCCTCTGCGCACCAGACTTTTTGAATGCGCTTACTCCGAGCTTCTCGGAACTTGCAAAGGCGTCCATCGAAACTCTCCGAAGAATGAGTTCCAGCAGGAGCGTAGCTTTAAATTTCGGTTCCTCGCTTAAAGATATAAAAAAAAATCTTCAAAGAAAATAGTTTTATTTTTTTAAATGAATGTACCTTTGAGCGTGAAATGTAAGCGCAACAGCACTTTCCATGTTTTCTGGGTCGCTAATTACTAATCTGAAAGAATTTTAAAATTCAAAATAATTAATTTAATTTTGTAAAATTGCTATATTTCTATATAATAAACTTTGTATAAGGATACTTAAACTCTAATTCAAATCACTTCAATTTTCGAAGTGTTTTTTTAATTTTTAGAAATAAATGTTCAACAAAAATTTTATATATATTTGTTTAATTTTAAAAAATATTATCAAATCTAATTGCCCTGTACTCAATTTATTTAAATAGCTCAATTAATTAAAAATTCCAAATTTTGTGTAAAATATGACAATCTAACCTAAAAATTTCCAAAACCGATTCATAGTTGCCAAATCTCGATTGAATAAATTTTGTAATAATAGGAAATCACGCATTAAAAATAACTCCGATTCAAAACTATTCAAAATTATTCAGAATGTCAACCATTAATCTGCTTTTTTAAAAACTCCGATTTACTAGAAGTTTTATTCAATAAGTTTTTTTCTGGGGGTTTCTAAATACGAATCTAACGATTCTTTATATAATTTATTTGATCAATTTTAAAAAATCAGTCTATTATATTAGGTCTACTATTTTGAATTTTAAAAATTAATACCGGACTTGTAATCAGCGAAAAACCCCGAATAACAAGTTTCGAATAAATTATGTTTAAAGAAATCAGTCCACGATATTAGTTCTCCCATTTTTAATCTTCAAAAATTAACACCGGGTTAGTAATCAGCGACCCTAAAAAATTCTGAATAACAAATTGCAAATAAATTATGTCAAATTTATAAAATCGGTCCGCCATATTGGTTCCGCCATTTTGAAGTTTTAAAAATAGACTCAGGATTCGTAATCAGCGACCCTGAAACCTACTGCAAGTGACCAAATTTCTGGAGAATTCGATAATTAAGAAAAATCGGCCCGCCATATTGATTCCTCCATTTTGAATTTGTAAAAATTAACTCCAGGTTCGTAAATCCCTAAGTGCCAAGTTTCATAAAATTTAACCCTTGAAGATAATCTAAACATTCTAGAAAGGGATAAAACGCGCGCGTGTGTGTGCGTAAAAAATGTAAATTTATTTTAAAAAATTAACAATATTTACTATTACAACCATACAGTTTTACGTATTCTTATTTTCAGTACGTTCGTATAAAAACTAGTTACGCTACTGCGCCAGTTTGTTTTTCAGCAGGGTTTGATAGGTGTTCCAAATAGTTCCGAGAAGCTCGGAACAAAGTTACATTTCCTAGGTGCCTAATTTAGAAATTTAATTATCCAGTTTTAAAACATCAAACATCATGCATCTGTTTGATTTGAAAATATACATGGGGAATTTTTTCTAAAACACCTCAGTTAAAAATTAGAAATTTTTTGGTTATTTTTATAGTAAAATGTTTCCAAAATAATAAATTCTTAAAATAATAATGCTTTTCCTTTTACATTTGTAGAAGGGGATTATAGTCTGAAAAGAAAATTTAAAATAATATTTAAAAATGAATTTATAAAATGTAATACAAGTTTAATAGAGTCGGATTGTTCAAGAAGCTTATAGAGTTACTTTTGAACTGTTATTACACTGAAGAAAACAAAGTTTAATATATAGTGACTCTAATATATTAAATATTGAAACTGAATTTTGATTATTAATTTAATCATTGTAAAATTCTTTTTTCTACAATGTAACAGTTTGAAAGTATAATTCATAAGTTTTTCCATTAGTTTTTGAATTTAATCCGATACTTTACAAAACTTACATTAAATTTCATAAATTCATTTTTAAATCCTGTTTTAAAATTTCTTTCAGTGCAGAGGTTGAACATTTGAAGTTTTATGTGACATTGTCATTTTCAAATCCAAATAAACTTTACGTATATCAATTTTTTATATAATAAATTTTAAAGCGTACTTCATGGGGTTTTTAATTGTTACAACAAAAAGCTTAAAAAAAGTCACCCTTATTTTTCAAAATTAAAACATTTATTTATCAGTTTTGACACAAAAATAAGAAATACATATAGAAATAAGAAAAGATAGTAAGTTTCATTCAGAAAATTGCATTTGTTTCTACTTTATTAACTTAGTAAAATCAATTTAGAAAAATTGTATTATTATTTCAATTAATTACTTAAATAGTAGTTAATATAATTTCAAAAATATTATTGAAAACTTATTGAACTAAGAAAATTAGTAGAAAATTAGTAAAATCTGCTAAGAATTTTTTTCAGTGATAAAGAAAAAATAGTTCAAATTTGTATTTTTTCGTAATTGTATACATAAAAATTCTTTTGCAACATTTAGACGCCATTTTGCCACCCGCCATCTTGAATTTTACATGTCAGATTCAAGATGGCGGGTTAGCGATGGATTTTATCTTGAAAATGATAAAGTAGTTCTGTTATAAATTAGTTAATTTTTTCAAAAAGAGATAAAATTATCAAAGGAATTAAAAATTAAAATAAGATTTTATTTCACTATGTCAGTACATATTGTAATTAACCCTTTCAATCGTCTAGTTGACATAAAAGAGCAAGACCCCTTTTAATCCAGTGTCTTACATCTTCATCAGTTTCTAATAATATTGACAGGACGTAGTTGGAAGAATGACCCGTTGTTTTTAAAATCCCAAATCGTGCTGATGTTATATATAAAGGACACTCGTATCTCTTGCCAATTTGAATATTAATTGTCTCGGTTGGCTTGAACCAAACTAAGGGCATTTCATCCCAAAGAACTTTTGGAATACTCTCTACAAGTTTCATTTTTTTTATATCCCATTTGGCTCCAACAAGGAACATGCCATAGGTATACACTCCATCAACTGGGGCAATATTCGACTCGAACTTTGGTAAAACCTAGAATTAAAATGAATTATTTATTAAGAGGATGTTTACACCACACATGTTTAAAAGTAGGTGTAAAAAGGGCTACATTGAGCAGGTTTGCACCACAAGAGAAATATACCCGGGTAAAATTCTCGCGCTTTTTATTGTTATCAGGCTTTAAAAGGCGTTTATATATAGCGATCCTAAAAATGGACAGAAGTAATTTTTTATAATTTTTCGAATTTTATTCTTTTATTTTATTTTATAAAATAAAATAAAAATCCTCATAAAAGGGAAGTGAATTCGTAAAAAGATACATGAGTTTTCGAAACTATTTGGGAATTAGAAAATTTGTAAAGAAATTAAATTTTACCATTTAATGTATGGTGTAACTTAGGTTTCTAGCGCCCGGGGCGAGATAAATATTTTGGCCCCCCCCCCCCCCTATATTTCTTAGGAAAATAGAAGTTAAAAAATATGTTTAATCAGGGGCAGAGAATTGTAAATTTTTGCAACCTGTGCGCTTGATATTGACCGGCGGAGAGAGGGGGGGAGAAAAGAAATAAAACAATATTAAATTAAAGAGTTTCTTAATTATCGTAATTATTGTAACGCAAAAGTTGACAATTTATATGATTTCGAGTACATTTTCGAAATAAATAAACAAATAATCAAAATAATATAAAATTTGTGAAAATCATTACAAATTAAAAAAAAAAATTAAAAATTGACAAACTTGATTGAAATTTGAGAAAAATAATTGAAAAATGATTAAAACATTGAAAAGTGTATACAATAACTTAGATTTGACGTAATAAATTAAAATTTAGGATATATTAAATTGAAAAAAAAAGTAATATAGGTATCTAATTAAAAGTTGGCTAAAATAAATGCGAAAATATAAAAGAAAATAAAAATTAAAAAAAACAATTCAAAAATGAGATAAATAATTGAAAATTGAGAAATTTAATTCAGGAATGAAATTTGGCAATAATAAAAATTTGAAGAAATTAATTGGAAAATGATAACAATAATAATTCAAAACTAAAGAAAATTATTAAAATTAGAGAAAAATATTTTAAAGTCTAAAAAATTATTTGAAGAATAATGAAAGTAATAAAAAATCCGAGAAAATATTTGCAATGTTATAAAAATAATGAAAAATTGAAGACAATAATTTTAGTTTGTTAAAAATAATTGAAAAAATTACAACATATAGTTATAATAAAAGAAAATTATTGCAAAATAATAAAAATAAATGTGAATTGGAAAAATAACTGAGATTAGAGATAAATAATAAAAAAAAGTTAGAGAATTTATTTAAAAAAAATTGAAAATGACAAAAACTAATTTAAAAATGATAAAAATAATTGAAAATTGAAGAATTTAATAAAAATTTATAAAAAAATAATTGTAAAAATTACAGAATATATTTGAGATAAACAATACTACTTGAAAAAGGAAAAAAATAATTGGAAACTGAAGTAAATTATGAATTGAGAAAATTACAACATTTGTTTGATGTAGAAGAAAGTGATTCAAAATCCAAGAACATCATTGAAATACTTGAAAAATACAAAAAACAAAACTCAGATTTTGTAAAAATAATTGAAAAATAGCAAAAGACATTGAAAGTTAATTAAGAAATAGTGAAACTAATTTGATATTGAAGGAAATAATTTAAAGTGAAAAAGTTTTTTTTAAAAAAGTAAAAGAAAATAATTGAAACTTGCAGAAATTTGGAATTTAAAAATTAGGGGAAAAATTAAAAAATAATGAGAATGATTGGAAAATTTTTTTGAAAAATGATAAAAATAGTTGAACATTGTAGATATTAATTGCAATTATAAAAAATAATTTTAAAAAATACAGAATATTTGTAAACTAAAAATATTACAAAATGATTTCAAGAATTTTAAATTCAAGAAAATAATTACAACATGATAGAAATAATCGAAAATTTATTAAAGAAAATAAAAATTTCAAATATATTATTAAAATTTTCGGAATTAATCAACAAAGATTCAAAATAATATAAAAATTGTGATAATAATGCAAATAATAAAAAAAATGATTAAAAATCGACGAAGTATTTGAAATTTGAGAAAAAAAAAATTGAAGAATGATTAAAACATTAAAAAATGGATGCAATAACTTAAATTTGAAATATTAAGTGAAAATTTAGGAAATTTATTGAAAAATAATTAACATATCTAATTAAAAGGTGGAGAAAATAATTGCAAAAATATAAAAGAAAATAAAAATTGAAAAAAACAATTGAAAAATGAGATAAATAATTGAAAATTAAGGAATTTAATTCAGGAATGAAATTTGAGAATAACTAAAATTTGAAGAAATTGATTGCTACATGATAACAATAATAATTCAAAATTGAAGAAAATTATTAAAATTTGAGAAAAATATTTTAAAATCTAAAAAATTAATTGAAAAATAATGAAAGTAATAAAAAATCTGAGAAAATATTTGCAATGTTATAAAAATAATGAAAAATTGAAGACAATAATTTTAATTTTTAAAAATAATTGAAAAAATTACAACATACAGTTATAATAAAAGAAAATTATTGCAGAATGATGAAAATAATTGTGAATTGAAAAAATAACTAGAATTTGTAACATAAAATTTTCGTTAATGTCAAAATATTTTTAACGTTTTAGTCAGAATACGATAAAAAATATTGGTTAAAAAGTTAATCAAAAATAATATTCAATTTTACTATCTTTAAGTGATTTTAATTTAAACCAGTCCTAAACGTCTATTTAAGTTTACTCGTATTTTAATTTATTCAAATTTCAATTAATCCAAATTTCTTTAGTCACAAATTAATATTTTACATAATAACAATATTTGATGTTACGTCAGAACATCAAACTGAAAAGTCTTTTTGACATGAAAATAAAAAAATATTGTTTTTTATAAATATTAAAAAAATTATCTTTACAACACCTATTTTCGATTAAACTAATTATTATTTTCAAAACTTTTTATCTTATAATTTATTATTTTATCAAAGTATAGTATTTTTTCACCATTACTTCATTTTTCTTATTTTTGAAACATTTTTCTCTTCTGTCTATTGCTTTTATTTTATTTAATAATTTTTTTATACTGTTTTAATATTTTTTCTATTTTTCTACTTTGTATGCAAAATAATTATAAGTTTTTTTATTTCATATGCAATTTTATTTTTATATCTTTCAATATGTCTATTCCTTGATTTTTCTTATTTATTTATTTTTATATTGAAAGAAAAAATGTTTCAACAATTTTTTTTTTTTTTTAGTGATTAAAGATTTTTCTTGATCCAACCATTTTTGTTTTTTTAAGATTAAAACATATTTTTACAAACTTTTTCTCATTTTTATTGTGGGTCTGAGTAAAACATTTTCTTCAGTTTTCTAATTTCTTTTTATAATCGCTAATACTTTGTAAATCTATTCAATCTTTTTAAGTTATGTCTATTTTTATCGCGAACTCACTTACATTTTATTATAAAATTTTGGGATTTTCTTGAATTTTTTACAGTTTATTGTTAGGATTGTTTTAAAAAATGATCTACTGTTATAAACATGTTTTTCGTTCAGTTTTCCTAAACTTTTTATTATTTTTAAATGATGCTTTTCGTTTATATTTTTATCTTTTTATATTATTTATATTTTGTAAATTCACTACTTATTTTTTAGTAGATTTTCACTAAATTTTATATTTTTTGTATTTTTCTCCATTCCTTAGATATCTTATTATTATTATCTCTTATTAAATGTTCTTAATTTTTCTTATTCCCTAGAATTTTGTGACTTCTACCTAAATTCTTTTCCTATTTCTTAAGTTTTCTGTTTTTCAAATATTTTTTTTTTATCAACCTTTTAAATTTTAATTAATTTTTAAATTTTTTTATTATTTTTTTGTTTCTTAGACATGTTTTCCTTATTTTGAAGAGGTTTAGTTTTTCATCTATAATATTCCCAATTTTTTAAAAACATTTAATCGGTTTTTTATAATCTTATTTTTTAGGTTTTCAATAAATGTATTTATTGTTTTTTTTCGTTAATATTATTATTTTTTTTTTTGATTCTTTATGATGTAGTTTCTTAAGCCCGAAAAAATTGTAGTTTACGATCCGGAAAATTCGGGAATTCGAAAATGATCATTCGCTAAATGATCTTGGACCCATTGAGTCTGTTTACACAGCAAACTTAAAAACATGCGAAGAAGAAAATTTTACATTAACAAAAAGTGGTAGTTGGGAGATGATAAAATTAAAAAAAATTAACATTTTTCATTATTTCAAACTCACTTCAAAATTGAAACCAATTCTATCAATTGGTATTTTGTATTTTCGAGCAAAATTTTGGGTGGCTCCTGTTAGAAACGCGTGAACGAATGAAAATCCAGATATCCAAAAACAAGGTGGTTTTCCATTTTCAAGCCACTTTTTAAGAAAACTGAGCCGCTCGAGAAAATCATTTATAAAACTCGGAAGAGGTTTTAAAGTTGGATAAGCACTTGCTTTAGTCCAGGTTGGAGGAAGTTTCGCATTCAGCATGTAAAATGACAGAATCTGCAAAATGGACAATTTAAATTGATAATATAATTTATGAGTTCTTTTAACAATCATCAACTTGTTAATTTAAAGAAAATAATTATTAATTGTTTTTTGTATTTTTAATGTTATCTTCACCTCTAGTGCTGGAGACATCACTATCAACCCTTTCACCGCCTTTTCTAGCATTACCAGTGAAGTTTTGATTTCCTTGAGGAGAATATTATACCGTTCCATTTCTTGAGTTAAAACGGTATTCATTGACTCTTCATAGGAAACGGGATATTTTTTTTGTGCCTCTTCTAAATCAAACAAATCAGGAAGTCTATCATAGATATCGTTTTTCATATTAAGCAGCAATTCATCCATCTTAGAAGCTTCTCCGCTTGACACTGATCCTTGTAATTGAACCATCGAATCGAAAAAGATTTTCGAAATGTTCAAGTCTCTTGTTATTCCTGCATTCATGTGCAGTCCAAGGACTTCAGGCATTGTTGTAAAAGGAATGCCTTCTATTTGTTTAACGTAATCTTTATATTCATTCCTAAAAAAAGAATACAAATTGTTTTTTAATCTTAATAACAAGTAAGATTAATTTTACTCATTTTGGTTACATTTTTAACATGAAAAGATTTTTTGTTCAAAAATAAGGTTTTTGAGAAAGAAAAAAGATACTATTGAAAAATCGATTGGGTATTTTTGAAAATCCCTGTGTCTAATTTTAGATATTGATGGGTATAATAAGCGTACTAATTTTTATTAAAATCCGTCAAACAGTTTTTGAGGTATCTTGGCGACAAAAAAGGGTGACATTCACATATGCACATATACCTACACACACACACAGCTCTACATTCATTTGCTTTAGAAAGAAAACGCAGAATCATAAAAAAATCGATAAAGGGTTTCTTTGACCAGAGTCAGGTCTTGTAAAATGTATAAATTTTAGATAAAAATGAGACGTTTTAAATTAAATTTAATGATTTAAGGAGGATGGTGACCAAAACAAAAATGATAAGATCATTCTAAAATTTATAAAAATAAGTTTTTGAGAATATTTGGAAGCTAGAACAATTTACTTTTTATTTTTTCACTGTCCCGTTTTTTAGAAATTAAATAACAAAGTTGCAGGTATTTACATGGGCTCTTATGGATAAGACATAGTCAAGTTCTCTATTTTAATTATAACTTGTGATAAAATGATAAACTATTTTTCAAAAACTTACGGTCGTAAAGTTTAAAACTTTTGGAATTATCAGCGAAAAAAATTAATTGAGTCTTCTGTTTCATTTTGGAGAAATAAAATAAAATCTGACTATGAAATAATGATTTCCTAACCTTTTTTGAATCATAACAAACAAATTCTATGAAATGTGACAACGTCGCAAGTTCACGTCATGTAATTTTGAATCTACGCATATAAATTTATATGTGAATTGATTGCGCGGGAATCAAACTACCTATCAAATTCAAATTCGAAACAGTGTAACCAACATTGTATTACTATAACTTCTAACCCCACAAACAAATTTTCTAATAACATTTTTCTGACAATTGAATGATTTTCTTTAAATATATTTATAAAACAAAATAAATCAACGATATTAAAAAATAATTTTTGATGCCCAAGATATTAAATATTTGATTTTTCATTAATTAAGTTCATATTTAAACAGTTGGTGACAGTTGTTTTAATCTCATGTAAAAGCTGTAAAAGCATACAAAAACCCCTTTTACCGCCTGCCCCTCAAAGACAGTCACCATCCTCCTTAACAAAATTTTTAAGTTTATTTTATTAATACTCTTTGATTACTTACTTTTTGGGAAGAGCGTATTCCGGTCCCACTTTTGAAAAGGCATAATTCGGGTTTGTAATAACGTCAAAATTATAAAAATCAAGAAGTATTGTATTCAAACATCTTCGATCTCTATCATCGGTAACTCTTCCTCCATAATTACATTCTCCGGTTAAATATAAAATAGCTTTGAAGGGTACTTCCTCGTAATCATTGATAAATATCTGCAGTTGTTGGACAGATATTTGGAAATCTGATTCATTGAATCCTAAAAACGCGCAAAATCAAAAACGATTTCAATTCGTATATTTGAAAAAAATTCTTTTTAGTTTATTACTCACCATACGCAATATTCCAACCCTGTGAACCGTAATTTCTTCTTTCCTGAACAACTGCATGAAAGAAACATAAGCTATATAATAATCTCGTAAAAGATCTTTCCTTTCCCGCACAGCCTTCATAAAATTCTGGATCATTAACTGGTTCTGATTTGTAAGATCTGTAAATTACGAAATTAAAATAATAATAATGATAATAAATTTATTTGAAAAATTAATCACTTTTTAAACAGTTATAAGCAGTTTAAACTAGTTCTAAACAGGTTAAAACTAGTTTTATACTTATAAAAAGGTTGAACAGTTTTGGACCAGTTCTAAAATTTTCTCATATAGTTCTAAACAGTTTTAAAACAAGTTTAAAATAGTTCTTAATAGATTTAAACAAGTTAAAAATAGTTATTAAAAGATTTAAACAAGTTTAAAATAGTTTTAACAGGAACGAGTTTTGGTCCAGTTTTAAAAAGTTTTGAATCATTCGGAAACAGTTTTAAGTATCTCGAAACAATTTTGAACCAATTATAAATGTTAAATGTTAAGTAAAAATTCATATTAGTTTATATTCGGTCAAAAACAAATTTTGTAAAATAAAAATTAGACTACAAGAAAATTCTATTAATTGAAATTGGTTAAATTGGAAATTCTAAAAAATTAAATTAGGGTCAAAATTTCTCAAAAAAATCAATGTTGGTCTCGGGTCTTTTGATTTTTATAAAACTTGGTGAAAATGTAGTATTATATGACAAAAGTTTTGCCCAAAAATATTTTTTGAAAATTTTCAAAATTGTGGTTTTTACAGGGTGTCAAAATTTTAAGTACCGTTTTTTTCAAAAACGAATATCTTTGTGGCATTTCAATCAATATTGTTCATATTTATGGTGTTTATAAATAATATACCAACACTTTAAACGTAATATAAGACCAAAAAAATTTTTCAAAACTTGTCCCGAAAAAAGTCAAAAAAATTTTTGATTTCATTTTTTCGATCAAAAGCACCCCTACGATTTCTTTTTAATAACGATATTTCGTTTCCTTATTTTTTTCTGAGTTGATTAAAAAAATAAAGTTCTGGAGACTTTAAAAACAACCGAGATATTGGACTTTTTATGACGCGGCCTACGCTCTCTGAATTCAGGCAAGCTTAACGCCGGGACACGGACGCATTTTTTCAAGCATTTTCAAAGTTAATTATTTTTATTATTAGGCATGTAAATTGGTTTTCGTAATAACATTTTATTACGTATTTTTTATCACTCTTTCATAATTTGTCTTCAAAATTGCAAAAAAATAAAATTCCAAAAAGCTATAACCACTTTTTTGGAAAAAATGCAAATTTTTTAAATGTTTGATTCAAAAATGATTTTTTTTTTCACATAACCAGTGACCAAAAAAATTCTCCCCCTACAAATATCGTGTCCACAATATTCAAGCTTCAAAAGGATGAACCATACATTCAAAAATATTAAGATGGCGGATCCAAAAATGGCGACGACAGTATTTTTGTTTCAAAAAATTGACACCCAGTTGATACTTCTTTTAATTCTCTCTTTATTTATATGAAAATGAGTACCTGAATGTTTCTGGGGTCGCTGATTGTTAATCTAAAGTCGTATTTCATAAATTCAAAATGTCGGATCCAATATGGCGGTCGATATTTTGGGAATTGATCGGATTTTTTTGAAACATTCTACTCGGGGGTTTTTGGGGTCGCTGATTGTGAATCTGAAGTCAGATTTCAAAAATTTAAAATGGCGGATCCAGTATGGCGGTCGATATTTTGGAATTGACCCCAAAAAACCACGGGTAGCATGTTTCAAATAAATCCGATTAATTTCAAAAATATCGACCGCCATACTGGATCTGCCATTTTAAAATTTTGAAATCCGACTTCAGATTCACAATCAGAGACCCTAAAACTCCCGGGTAGCATTTTTCAAATAAATCCGATCAATTCCAAAAATACCGACCGCCATATTAGATCCGCCATTTTGAATTTTTGAAATCCGACTTTAGATTAACAATCAGCGACCCAAGAAACATTCAGGTACTCATTTTCATACAAATAAAGAAAAAATTAAAAGAAGTATCAACTGGGTGTCAATTTTTCGAAAAAAAATACTGTCGTCGCCATTTTGGATCCGCCATCTTAATATTTTTAAATGTATGGTTCATCCTTTTGAAGCTTGAAAATTGTGGACCAACATTGATTTTTTTGAGAAATTTTGACCCATTAAACTTAATTAAAATGTGGTAACAAAAATAAACCAATAGGTCGTAAGTTAATTTATAATTAATGTAGATATTTTTAACAATTATCACTTATCATATAGGTAAAATAAATTAATTGTTCATTATTTTAGAACAATATAGTATAATCAATTATCAAGGTATTATTATCAATTAATGTACAAATTTATAATAATTAATTGACATGTACCTCAATAAATTTGATTGGAGTCCCATAGGTGGTTCATTTGTCATTTTCACACCGTTCTGCAAGACCGTAATTGGAAATTTATCGGAAGGATAGCTAGTCAGCCATAGACGGAAATTAACCGAAGTATTTCTAGTGTCAAAGTTTTCGCAAATCTTTTCAAGCTCCGGCATCCAGGAAACTGCAAGATGACAATTTTGAAGACAAACCCAAGAGCCTTCAGCTTGTCCTTGTTCAATAAGTCTTCGAGCGATTGGACCTTGGCCCTGACCCAGAGAAATGGAAGTAAATCTCGAACTATATTCCATGTTATCAGCAAAGTTCGACAATGAGCTCATTGGATCTGATCCTGGCGAAAGGATAAAAATCAAGGGAATTAAGAAATTTGAATCCCCGTAGGATTTTGCGAGATCAAACGGTGGAGGCGTTACAAATTTCATTCCCATTGCTGATTCGACAAACTGCATCACCTGAAATGACGCAAAGAAAAATCTCATTTTTTCCCCAGATAACCAAATTTATGACATAATTACTATAATATAAAAAATCCAAGTATAGGGTGGATTCCCTTCTTCACTCATCAAAATTTGGGAAATCTTAACAAACTAAAAAATCAGTACAAAAAGCAGGCGCACAGGGCTAATAATTATGAAATTCGTGTCAGTTATATGAATTTAATTGTATATCGATTATATGAAAACATTCCATGGAAAAAATCTGGGAAAACCCAAAGATATTCCAGGAATTCCCCGGAATTTTTCTAGAGCTACCAGGAATTTCCAAGGGATACCCCACGAATTTTCCCACAGTTCCCAGGAATCTCCAGAGATTTCCCAAATGTTCCCAAGAATTTCCAAGGGATATCCAGGAGTTCTCCAGAAATTTCTTAAGAGTTTCAGGAATTTTTGAGGGATTTTTAGGAGTTTCCCAGAAATACCCAGGGATTTCCCAAGGATTTCTTAAAAGATCCCATGAATTTCCAATGGATTGCTAAGTGTTCCCGAGAATTTCCAAAGGATACCCAAAAGTTTTCCAGAAAACCCCAGGGATTTTCCAGACATTTCCCAAGATTTCCAGAAATGTTTAAAAAAGACCCAGTTGTTCCCCAGAAATACCCAGGGATTTCCCACGAACGTCACAGGAATGTTCAGGGATTTCCCAGAAATTTCCTAAGAGTTCCAGGAATTTCAAAGGAATTCCCAGGAGTGTTTTAGCAATTACTAGGAATTACTCACGATTTTCCCATAGATTTCCCAAGAGTTCCCAGGAATTTCCAATAAATTCTCAGGAGTTCCGCAGTAAATCTTAGTAATGACAAGTCATTTCCCCCGAATTTTCCAGGAATTTCCAAAAAATTCTCAGGGATTTCTAAGGGATTATCAGGAGTGTTTTAGGAATGACCAGGGATTACTGACGATTTTCCAATAGATTTCTTAAGAGTTCCCAGGAATTTCCAATAAATTCTCAGGAGTTCCCCAGGAAATCTTAGTAAAAACGAGTCATTTCCCATAAATTTTCCAAGAATTCACGGGGATTTCCCAAGTATTCCCAGGAATTTCCACGAATGCCCAATGATTTCCCAGTAATTTCCAGAGATTCCCAGGAGTTTCCCAAAAGTTTCCCAGGAATTTTCAGGTATGCCCAGGGATCTCTCACATTTCCCCATGAATTTCCCTGAGGTTTTCCAAAGTCCCCAGGAATTTCTAATGGATTGCCAGGAGTTTCGCAGAAATGCCTGAGGATTTCTAAAGTGTTTACAGAAATTTCCAAAGCAATCCCAGGATTGCCCAGGGATTTTCCACAATTTTCCTAAGATTTCCAGGAATTTCTAAGGGATTCCCAAGAGTTTCTCCAGGAATACCCAAGGATTTCCCAAGGATTTATTAAAAGTTCCCAGGAATTTTCAATTGATTCTCAACTGTTTCCAAGAATTTCCAAGGGATACCCAAAAGTTTCCTATAAATTTCCAGGAAAGCCCAGGAGTTTTCTTGAAATTTCCCAAGAGTTCCAGGAATTTTTTAATTATTTCCAGGAGTTTGCCAGGGATATTCACGGATTTCCAACGAATTTCCAGGAAATTCTAAGGGATTCCCAGGAATATTCCAGGGATGCCCAGGGAGAGCTTACGATTTTTCCATGGATTTCCCAAGTGTTCCGAGGAATTTCCAATGAATTTCCTGGAGTTCCCCAGAAAATATTAGGAATGACAAATTATTTTCCACAAATTTCCCAGGAATTCTCACGAATATCCCAGTGATTTATCAAGAGTTCCCAGAAATTTCTAATGGATTCTTAGGAGTTTCGAAGGAATGCCCGGGGATTTCCACTAGTGCTGCCCACGAGACCGAGACGAGACTCATCTAGGATAAAACGATACGAGATCGATACAAAGTTTCTCGAGACCGAGACTCTCGACGAAAATTTAAAACAAAAAATAAAATATTATTACGAGAAATTACTTATTATTTTTAAGTTAATTTATTAACTTCTATAAATAATTTATGTAATTAATTAAAAGACAAATATTTTTTAACTGAACATTTTTGTTATATTTTTATAAATAATTAATAAAATATAAAATTAATTAAATTTAATTATTATTATTATTCAATTATATATTATGATATTATTTAGGGTCAGTTGGGGTAATTCCGAACAAAATTTTTAATTTTCACGAATAGCGTAAGATTTTAATTTAAAAGGCAATTCTGTCGATTTTCTTTTGCATTTTTTTGTTACGTCACTTCCCTAGAATAATTACAAGAGTTAGTAGAATTTATAGGTGACCTTGAATAGCGAAAAACTGCTGTTCGCCATTACCTCGACAATTTTGGGGTAATAGCGAACAGAATTTTTTTTATGAAAGTCTAAGAAGAAAGTTATCTAATGTATATTACTGTAAAGGGATGAAATAGCTTGAAAAAAATATATGATACTTCAATTAGTGGAATGATAATGTATCATATAAGTTCAAAAATCAACCATGCCTTTCGTAGCAATGTAAAAAATTAAATAACTTGAAGAAATATTAAGGGATTTATGTTAAACTTGGTAACAAAATATTTCTAATGTCGATGAAAATTAAGTATAATACTATCTTATTTTACGAGTTATTTTATAAATATTATGTACTACAAGTAAAAAATAAAATTTAATAAAACTTGCACTCAATTTTCAACTTTTATTTAAAGCTATAGTTAACTTCTTATATTTTGTGTATCACTTTCTTTAACTTAATTCTAAATTACTCGCATTAAAGCAATAAGTAGATTGATCGAGACTGAGAGACCGAGACCATATTTGTCGAGACCGAGACCTGAAATTTTAATACTCAACGAGACCGAGACCGAGATCGAGACCATAATTTCCGAGACCGAGATCTGCAATTTTGATATTTAACGAGATCGAGACGAGACTGTATGAAATCTCGTATCTTCTCGTCTCGTGGGCAGCACTAATTTTCCACACTCCCAAGAACATTTCCCGAGAATGGATAGGGATTCCCCACGAATTTCCCAGGAATGCCCAGGAATTTATTACAAATTTTTTAGGGAATTCTCATGAATTCCCAGAGATTTCTCTGGATTTTCCCAGGAATTTTCCCTTGAGAATACGCCAACCGCAAAGCGGTTCTATTGTCTGGAAACGACGGATGGACGCCAAAATTTCGTTATTAAGATTTTGGGCCTAGGACACGAAACCCTAAAAAGAGTGTAAACTTATAGCAACATGTAGCCCTAACTAATTATTAATTAAATTTAACAGAGATGTACTTTTAAGAAAATAAGAACCTAAAAATCGGTGTGCTAGTTAAAAATGGAAGTTTATAGTAGAAGCCAAGTTTAAGCATGATAGAGTGAGGAGAGAAGAGTGAGAGAGAAACTTAGACTTTTTTCCTCTCTTACTCTTAAATCAATCTGTAGAATTTACGCTAAGTTTAAAGCGAACTTCTCCTTTAAAACTTTTTTTTTAAATCAGCAGTCTAAACAGACTCTATGCATCAAAAGACTTAAAAAGACATGTGTATAAAGTGTTAATCTTACCTTTGCGGTGGTTTTGTCAGGTCTGATTAATCTCATGACAATCAACTTTTGAAAAATGGTTAATTTCTCTTCCCAGGGTTCTGGCAGTGCTGAATTTTGTGGATTTATCAAATCGTAAAATTGATGCCAAGCATTCAAGTTCTTGGTAAAACTATCCATGAAATCTGCGAAACAATGCAAAGTACCAACGCGACAGATTTCATCCCAAGACTTGTCAGAAAACCAACTAGATGCTGGATTTTCTAATTCGTTTCCCAATGCGATTCCACCAGTAATAAAGAACATCATTTCATCCCTATTAATTTCTTCGCTTGCGAGTAAAATAGTTGTACACAAAACAAAAGAATATAAAAGCTGTAAAGAAAAAAAAATTATAATTTTTATTTGATAAATAGTAGGTAAAAAACCAGGGTTGGAAAAATATTTGGGATTATGGAGTACTTCTTACTCTGGAAAAGGTAGAGAATAGAATTCTATACTCCAAAACTGTTAAAAACTTTTAGAAAGAGAGAATCAGGCAAAAAGTAGAGCAAAAATTAAATTATCAAAATTTGAAAAAAAATTATAATTATTTATAAAGGTAATTGGGACTTTTTTAACAATTTCTTTTATACTTTTTTGAAACTATTGTTTTATAAGAAAAGTTATGAAATATAAGGAAAAATATTATTTATACTATTTTTTAACCAATTAACGATATAAAAATAATTAAAATTTTTTTATAATATGACTTATACATTATTCCACAATATTACTTTCATTTAAATTAAATAATAAATTTCATCCAAAATTAATACATTATGTGTGAAATAACAGTATACAAGAAATTATATGAATAATTAAATAATTTTATAAATTTTATTTAGAAATAGATTCAAATTTCAAAAAGTTAATTAGAACTTTGTTATATTATTTACTTTTTGATTATTTTTACATATTTATAATTAACATTAAATTAGTTTTATTAAAAATTCATAATTTAATTTATAAAGAATTGAAAATTACCTTAAATCTATGATATTAGAAAAATGTATTTATTTAAAAGGAAGTATCTTTAATTTTTCGTAAAAAAGAACAAACTAAATTTTGATTCTAAAAAGTAGAAAGTTATAGATACCCCCCAAAATAGAAAAACATTTAGAAAATGAAAAAGATAGCTAGAAAACAAAGGAATATTATTAGAAAATGAATAAAAAATAATTAAAAATGTTCAAAATGGCACGTCAGAATTAGTTTAATTGCTAGTAACTTAAAAATAACAATAAAATGAAAATTATATTAATAAAAAGTGAACAAAAATATTGAAAAAAAATTATTAATTAAGGACCGTTCAAAAAATACGTAACACTTTTTTGGATCTATTTTTACCCCCCTCCCCCTATAAGCGTTACGTACACTGAGAAAAATGGATGTTTAAAATTAGATGTTTAAAACAAGATAGTAACGCTTAACCTCAAAATATTAAAGGTTAACATCTAAGATATTAAATTTTAACATCTAGATATTAAAGTTTAATATGTATATGTTAATCCTGAACATCTAGATAGCTGTCCCTATGTTAAGTGATAAATATGTTAACCGTTAACATCCAGATGTTAAGGGTAAACATCCATTTTTCTCAGTGTATTTTTTTACCGGACCCTTATAAAACTAGAAAATGGATAAAATAACTCTAAATGTCAAAATTTTAAGCAATTATTAAAAAATAAAAGAAAATCACTGACAGGTAAATAAATAACTAGGATAAATAACTGTAGATTAATAAAAAGTATCTAGAAAATCAGAAAAAATGGAATATTATATTGTAGATTAGAATATCTATTAGATATCAAGATGAAGAATTAGAAAGTAATAAGTATCACCTTAATGTAAAAAATAACTAAACTTAGTTTTTAAAACTAGAAGATGTTAAAACTCCTGGAAAGAGAAAATCTCATAGAAAACAAAGAAATATAACTAGAAAATGAAAAAACCTTACTGAAAAGTGAAAAATACGAAGAAATTTAAAGAGATGTCATTAAAAAATTTTGTTAGATTACTAACAAATGAAAAATTTACTAACAGGGATTACTAACAGGGTAATTGAATATAATAACTAAAAACCTAAAACAAGAACTAAAAAATAATAAAATAAATGACTAAAAAGTCAAGTAATATTAATAGTAAAACACAAAAATAGTTTTAGTTTGTGGAAACTATAATCTCCACCTCTAGATGGCACAAAAGTTTCTGTGAATTACGCAAGATACTAACTTTATCTTTTTCAAACAGTGAACGACAGACATTTTGATACAAATTGTAAGTGAAGGTTTCTCTCAAGAAATTTAATCTTCTCTCTAGGATTTTACTTTTGTTGGCAGTTTCAATGGATAAGATGTAAAGATTGATAAACCAAGCCAAGGAGTATTGATACATGGGATCAATGTTCGGCAAGTCTGTGATGGTATAATAAAGTGAAGAACCATGTTTAGCAATTGGTCTATAACTTTGTCTGAAGTTTTCTATTTTAGCTTCAGTATCTTTCGCGGATTCTTGCTTTTTGATTATATCAAAAGAAAGTATTTTTGAAGAATCCAATATTTCAATAGCTTCTTCATCCTCCAATATGGTTGCTCCCGAAACGGATAAAGTTTTCAGAATATTATCTTCAACCTGTTTCAGTGCCTTTTTATTAGCAGCACTCTGAACTATTAAATATTCCCGTTTTTCCTGAAGATCGGGTCTCTCCTTTGCCACCACTATACCCAATAATTGATCCTCCAATCCTTCAATTGTCAAGGCAAAATTAATCAATGTCACTTTATTGTAAACTTCCGGTAAATAGTGAGGATTTCGCAATTTTGTGGTCATGTAAAATCGAAATCTTAAATTGTATTCGATACTTTTCTCTCCTAGATTCACATACCAAATTCCTGCAATTTTGTAGATATTCTTCATTAAAATTGGATCTAGAGGAGCCTCTAGTGTTTCTAGAATATTTTCAACTAAAACCGGTTTTCCGTATTCAATACACTGTTCTATTATGTTCATGTAATTAGAGTCTGTCAATTTTACAACTTCCAGTTCACTCAACTTCTCCATTTTGCGAATCCACTTATTTGCCTGACTCTGTGGATCAACAAAAAGACTCCATCGCATCGAATTGTCCATTATAATTGCATTCTCTGTGGAAAAGGAATCACGAGGCAAGCCAAAAATATTCCAAGAATTTATTTTTATCTCTGATCCGAGGACTTCTATAAAGTTGTATTTCTCGGAGCAAGGTATTTTTAAATTTCTCACGTAAATTCGCCATTTATCTATGTTTTCTACTCGATAAGAGGTCGAAAATGGTCCTAGGTATGCAATCATGCCACACGAAATTAAAATATCTCCTGGTAAAGTGTCGTAGCTTTTTTGGAGATTTTCGGCACATAAAATCCAGCGTTCCTTTTCTCCACCTAATCCGCTTATCAGTTTTTCAGCTCTCATTAGTTTGTTTTTGCAATTCGTCACCTGAAAAAAATAACTCTTTTATCAAACCAGCTGGAATGAATTAGAAAAGGATATAGAACTTTTCTATCCCTTCCAAGTACAAAATTTGAATCCCTTTTTTTTAAATAATTTTTTATTCATTCCTATCCACTATTTCCATCATTTTTCATACATCGTAGATACAAATTGATTACAAGTTTCTAATTATTTTAATCCATGTAAAACTTGAAATTTTTTTTTTCAATCCACTTGAATCCACACCTAATTATTTTTTACACACTTTTCAGTGTTTAATAATCTTCCGCGTTTTTTAACCTCTTATTTGTTATTGTTATTATTATTATTATCCGCGATACATTATTTTCTATATCCATTTGAATCTTCTCAAAAAAATTTCCTATCCCTTTCTATCACGACATCTTCTTTCAATACTTTATCTATCTATATTAATCTTTTAAAAAACATTTTCGTTTCAATTTCTATCCATTTGAAACATAACAAAAGTTTCGACTTCAATATTTTTCAAAACTAGCATAATAAGCATTTTTGGATTGAAAAAGATTGGAAAATAAATTAAGTTTAAAAATCGGGTTTTAATAAGTATTCATTTGTAGATTAAAGTAAATCCAATCTTTTTCAATACCAAAATATTTAATATTTTAGCTTTTAAAAATGTATAATGACAGAAATCAGCAATCCGAAAGTTTGAATTTGGGTTCACTATAAAATTAAATAGAAGATAACTTTATTATTTTAGGATTAAAAAGGATTGGAAAATAATTTGAAATTTTTCGAATTATTCAAATGGATAGAAATTGAAACTGTACATTGTGGATAGAAAATGAGGAAAATATTTTTGAATAAGATTAAAATAGATAAAAGTACTGAAACACTGTGTGGTGATAGAAAAGGATAGGAATATTTTTGTAAAAAATTCAAAAGAATATATAAAATAATGTATTGCCGATAAAAATAATAATAACAATAACAAATAAGAGGTTAAAAACGCGGAAGATTATTAAACACTGAAGAGTGTGTAAAAAATAATTTGGTATGGATTCAAGTGGATTAAAAAAAAACATTTTTAAGGTTTTACATGAATTAAAATGATTAGAAAACTGTTATCAATTTACTATTACTCTTTTCCTACAGCCATAGTGTGATTCAAAGATCACTTACTTGAATATAGAAAAAAAAATTTGTTGTTGTTTATATTTGGAAGGGATAAGAACTATTTTAATGTTAAAAAAAGTTATATTTGCATAAAAAATCATGGATAAAAATATATAAATACTTCTTCGTAGTTATAAATGGAATAAAAAATCAGAGACTAAAAAAGATAGTTTGTTATTAAAATATTTGAAGGATAAAAGAAGATTAAAGTGGATAAAAAAAAGATAAATTTGAATAGAAAATCAGGGATAAAAATGGATATACTGCTTTCAGTTATAAATTAGATAAAAAGAGAATTAGACTGTATTCAAAATGATTTATTTAGATACAAAAATAAGAGATCGAAAAAGATTGATTGTTATTCATATTTGGAATAGATAAACAAGCGTTAAAGTGAATAAATAAGGATTAAATTTGGATAGAAATTTAAAGATAAAAGTGTATAGATTCACTTAAAGAATAGAGATGTATAGATAGAGATTCAAATCGATAAAGTTGATATTGATTTGGATTAAGTTTCTGGGATTAAAAAAGATAGATACTGTGATGGACAGAAATACGAATTAAAATGGATAGGTAGGAATAAACAGAGAATAGAAAAAGGTATACATGAATTCGAATTGATTGGTAGGATTAAAGCAGAGATAGAAAAAGATAAACGTGAATAGAAAAAGATATATAAAAAGTTTATCCTTTTTTAGGGTTTCGTGGTTTGGGACCGAAACCCTTATAGTGAGACTTTGTCGTCCGTCCGTCCGTCCGTCGTACACAGCCAATAGCAGTCAATTTTAGGTTGTGTGCGAGAGAGAGGGTGATAGTGAGAGACAGAGACGGAAACACACGAACCAATAGCTGTCAATTTTAGGTTGTGCGCGAGAGAGAGGGTGATAGTGAGAGACAGAGACAGAAATACACGAACCAATAGCTGACAATTTTAGGTTGTGTGCGAGAGAGAGGGTGATAGTGAGAGACAGAGACGGAAACACACGAACCAATAGCTGTCAATTTTAGGTTGTGTGCGAGAGAGAGGGTGATAGTGAGGGACAGAGACAGAAATACACGAACCAATAGCTGTCAATTTTAGGTTGTGTGCGAGAGAGAGGGTGATAGTGAGAGACAGAGACGGAAACACACGAACCAATAGCTGTCAATTTTAGGTTGTGTGCGAGAGAGAGGGTGATAGTGAGAGACAGAGACGGAAACACACGAACCAATAGCTGTCAATTTTAGGTTGTGCGCGAGAGAGAGGGTGATAGTGAGAGACAGAGACAGAAATACACGAACCAATAGCTGTCAATTTTAGGTTGTGTGCGAGAGAGAGGGTGATAGGGAGAGACAGAGACAGAAACACACGAACCAATAGCTGTCAATTTTAGGTTGTGTGCGAGAGAGAGGGTGATAGGGAGAGACAGAGACAAAAATACACGAACCAATAGCTGTCAATTTTAGGTTGTGTGCGAGAGAGAGGGTGATAGTAAAAGACAGAGACGAGGGAAAAAGAATTACCAATAGGGACGAAAGGTGACTTAATATTTAATAAATTAATACCTAAGATTTTTTTAATTATTTTTGAGACCAAAATTTCTTTGAATCCGTTAACGATTCTTTCTTTAGTTATTGGCACTTTGAGACATATTTTGAATCGAATTGATAGTTTGAGACATTGATATTATATTTTATTTAAATAATCATATACTACACAAAATGAGGATTTTTGAGATGAAAAATTGGTTACTGCCAGGTAGTGCATGTTGGAAACAATATGGTTGTTATTATGTAAGTAAGTAACAAAACAAATATAACAATGATATTTGCTAAAACTAAATGTATTCATAATATATTATAGAAGAGAAACAGAAATAGGGAAAGAGAGGAGATGGTTTTTTTTATCATTTTTTGGGTGTGTGTAAGAGTTGTGTGTGATCAAGAAAAAGCCACGAAACCCTCAATTGTAGGTGCATTGCGCCTGCTTTTTGTACTGTTTATTATTACAAAAGATTAAAAAAAAATTCGAATCGATAAAGTTTCTATCCCATTACTTAAAAAGACTTTTTACTCTCTATTCCCAATTAGTAAAGATCATTTTTTATTAATTTAAATCGAGCGGATTCGTTAACTGTAAATTAGTAATAAACTATTCATTCACTTTTCAATTCGGAGTGACAAGATTCCATCACAAAATAATTATTACCTCTAGGAATAACGTCACTTCAAAAAATAGAGTTAATTATTTTTCGATTCATGATTCTCACCTCATTTTCCAGATCTATTTTTTTCGCCAGAATATTTTGCAAACTGATATTCAAAGCTGCCAGTTTTTCATTGAGTTCTGCCAAAGCCTGGCGTTTTTCATTCAATATATTCATAACAGTTTCAAAAGATTTTTCCGCTGCCGCTAGTTTTTCTCTTTTGGGTGCCACCACCTTCGCAACTTTGTCGTATAGAACCATAGCACGAACCCACTTACAAAGACCTTCAGCGGCTGAAGAAGCTTTTGCAACGATGCGAGGCTCGAAATTTTTATCAGTTAAATAGACGCGTTTTATTATCTATACACAAATTTTCACTGTATATTTAAAGTTGTAAAATCTTTATTTAGGAATTTAGAAAAAATAAATTTAAATAATTAAGTATTAAAATTACCTGCATGGTTTGAATTGGAATATTATCCTTATCGTAGTCACGTAGGTAATCCAAAAACTTAATATCATTAAGGATTCTTTTACTGGGTCCCCAAAAATCAAGAACTTTTCTTCCACTTGATGCATCATTCACTCGATCAGGTGATATGTTTAACATAACGCAAACAGCTGCCATTACAAGTTTAACACCCTGGGGAGGATTTTTCATTGATTTCACCATTGTTATGTCGGCAGGTTTCAAAGTATTTAGAGCAGCTGCAAAAATTTAGAGAAAAAATTATAATTTTTGTTTTGTATTATATTCATTAGTTTTATTGAATTATGGTTATATTTTTATTAGGCAAGAGCCAGAACTCTTATAATGGGATTGTCAAGTCCGTCTGTCTGTCCGTCCGTCCAACGCGACATATACAGCTATTTACGGTTTTAGCGCTAACAGATATTTTTTAAGATAGATGTAAAAGTTCAAAAATTTGAGGACACAATTTTTTCAGTGCATTTGACGACATAAATGGATCAAAGTGAAAATAAAAGGCATTAAATTTTCTTTAATTAAAAACAATCAACTTCTAAACCCAGAGTTCCAATATTGTTTTAATAAAAGAAATTTAAATTTGGTTTTTCATTTTAAAAAAAGTACTTTTCCGTAATTTTTTATGGAAAATTTTTCATCTTTTACTTTATTAGAAAACATCGATTTTCAAGACGTCATATCAAAAACTAAATTGAAACATTCTCCGTTTTTTTTATTTTGCAAGAAATTTTATACGCTTTATGCTCCTTTCTATTAAATATTAATCACATCGTAAAATCGTAAAAAAAAGTTGTCTCTAAAAAATAGTATGTTCTGAACAGTTTTAAATAAAGTTTTAATTGTTTGACGTATAGTTTCAAACAGTTTCTAAAGATTATTAAATAAAAATTTAGACAGTTAGTAAGTTTTAAGCATGAGTTTTTAGTTGTTTTAAATAGCTTTAACCAGTTCTAAAGAATTTCAACAAGTTGAAAATAATTATATAAGCATCAATTACAAGGAACAAACATTTTTAAACCAGTTTTAAATATTTTTAAACAAGGTTAAAATATTTTTAAACAAGGTTAAAACTCTCGTAAGTTCCAATCTTATTATTTCTTCATTTTACAATCTACCAGTTTTCATTTAATTAATTAATGAGTATTTATTTCATCTCTTAAAAAAGTACCTATTGCCTCGTCAAGAACTGGTATAGCTTCAGCCAAATCTGCTTCACATTCTACCTTCAAAGCTCCTGCAATTTCTGCCTGAGCATTTGCCACAGTTTCATCATTTTTAACTAAAATTGTTGCTGTTTCAACCGCAATGTTTTCGCTTTCAATCTTTTTCATCGTAGCTGTCGTTAACTTGGCCGAAGCTTCAAGCTCAGGTCTTAAAGCCGAAAGAGTCTCTTTCATTTTTTCAATTTGTTGCGCAGCAAAGTCGAGTTTATCCAAGCCGTTTAAATAGCGATCTCTAAAAATGAGTTTTTATTAAATTTTTTTATTAAAATTTTTGTATTCCATTTTGCTTCCGAATTTTTTATTATTTTAAACTGTTATCTACATAATTACTATTATATAATATATTAAAAATTTAATGATTATCTATTTAACTAAATAGTTTTATTCTTCAATTTCAGCTAAAAATGTTAAGTTTTTATTTATACTCCTTTTAGTATTTATGCCATGCCGATCCTAGGCCACGGGTTCTAATATAGACTAAATTATCAACAGTCGGCAATGCTCTGTCGATAATGTAGATCCGAACCACCGCACAGTGGGACGGATTGTAAAAAACCTGGCCAAAACCCCTAAATGTGCTTAAAACTGGCTAATATTTTTTACTCGGGGGTTTTTGGGGTCGCTGATTGCAAATCCGATGTTAGTTTTTCAAAATTCAAAATGGCGGATCCAAGATGGCGGATGAAAAAATAAAAAATGCCTTGGATTGTCACAAATCTTGTTACTCGGGGGTTTTTTGGGTCGCTGATTGCGAATCCGATGTTAGTTTTTCAAAATTTAAAATGGCGGATCCAAGATGGCGGATGAAAAAATCAAAAATGCTTTGGATTGTCATAAATATTGTTACTCGGGGGTTTTTGGGGTCGCTGATTGCGAATCCGATGATAATTTTTCAAAATTCAAAATGGCGGATCCAAGATGGAGATCACAGTGTGACAGAATCACAAAAACCTGTTTAAAATATGAAATCGTCTTCCAAATTAATTAATCTTTAAGGTTTGATTTAAGCATTGTGAAAACATCTTTTCTTGATAGAATCACCTCTTCGTTGGAAAACCCTGTAAAAAATAAAGCAAAAATATTATTGGAATTATTAAACAATTGTAAAGGAACACATGGAATAACGCATATTTTCAAATATTTATTAAGGAAAAAGTTGCTGAAGAATAAACTTTTCTTTCAATATATTTTCAATGCAACCCCAAAAAACTTCTTAACAAGTATTTCTTTCTAATTGTAATATAATTTTTAAAAAGGACATTTTTGATCCGCTATTTTGTATTTCAAAATTTAGATTTTAAATTCGTATTCTGCGACCTCAAAAATCTCTTAACAAGTACTTGTTTCTAATTTTAATATAATTTTTAAAAAAATTAGCGGCCATTTTGAATCCGCCATTTTGTTTGTTAAATTTTAGATTTCAGATTAGTATTCTGCGACCTCAAAAACCCCTTAGCAAGTATTTGTTTCTAATTTTAATATATTTTTTAAAAAAATTGTCGGCCATATTGGATCCGCCATTTTGTTAAAAAAATTTCGATTCCTAAATATTAATTTACGACTTTAAAAACCTTCGAGTAATGAGTTATAATTGATTTGGAAAACACTTTCATATTTCAATCACTTATTTGTTATTCCGTCTTATGGTTCTCTGGCACAAAAATGCTTTTTACAATTGGTTCCGGCAGTTTATGGCAGCTACCCTTAAAATGTGTCTAAAGTAATAGTGTAAGATAGAAATCCCAGGTGGAATAAAAGCATAAGTCTGCATAAGTTATTTTAAAAACATTTTTGAAAATAGATTTTACTTCAATCACTATTTTTAGATATACGTATTTATACGTATATATATTTGCACTTACGTAAACGTGAATTAATATTTACTATATACAAAAAGTTTATACATACCTTCAGGAAGATTTTCCATTTTGACAGCGATTTCATACAACTAATTTTCACCTTTTAACTATACTTTAAAATTTCTTAGAATCACACCTAGTGGCACGCGACTTGTGGTCACGGAAAGAAGGTGAACTTTGCGATGACCTAATAGCGAAATCAAAGCTGATATGAAAATGTCCTTCTGGATATTCAAACTTGGATTATCCCCAAAGCAAACCATACCAATTATAATGTAAAATAAAGAAATTGGTTTTTGGCATTTTGGCCACGTTTTGGAGCTTTCGTCCCACTGTGCACCGGTAGAGATATAACTTATCGGTTATATTAGACAAACTAGTGGAATCTACATTACCAACCGCAGATAAAGTAAAAATCTGCTTTACCGACCAATGATAGTGTAGATCTCTACATTATCCCCTGTTGGTAGTGTAGACATCTTCATTACCGATCGTCAGTAACTTAGTCGAAATCAGAACTTACGATACAAGCTCGGCTTATCATAACTATACCCTTTTTTCATAATATAATTCATTTTACCTAGCAAGCGTAAGCTCTTCTTGTTTAAGGTTCATTAAATCTCTGTAGGCTTTAATCAGATCCAGAAAAGCAGCAGAAGTGATATAAGTTTTTCTTCCAAAAGCTTCATAAAATCGGGTACTGATCTCTTTTGCACAAACGTGAAAAAATTTACAGGCAACAACGGCATTTACTTTTACGTTCTCTTTAACATTTATATCCGTCGTGAACCTGACAGCAACCTGCTCTAAAGCATCCTCAGGCCAAATTTCAAACCAGTCTATTGTACAACAATTTACTAAACTCGGATAAAGTCGTAGTCTGGTGCGAAACGATTCTCCAACAGGACTAAAGCAAAGCATAATATGCAGCTTTTCTCGACACCGATTGACAAAAAATGCCAAAACAGCAAGAATCGATATGTCCAAATTTCGATTTCCACCTTGAGCTGCTAATCTAGTCATTTCTATAATCTCCTGCTTCTCCTCCATTGTAAAAAGATTTGGAACTTCACCTGAATTCAAAAGACTGTCGATGTCACTCAAAAAAGTTTCTTCTTTAACTTGGCCCTCAGTGAAGAGAAAAACTACATCTTTCCCAGATCCTCCTGTCTCTTTCATGACCTTTTTTAAATCGTCTCTCCACTCATTGACACCGTAAGCACTGCCTATTTCTGGCTGGAATAATGAGTAACCTGCCATGCCTAGAATTTGTATATTTTGTCTTTATTTACTTGGATAATTTATTTATATATTTTCTCTATTTATTTTAAACGTAATATTAAATTGTAACATATATAAAACAGAAATTTACTAGCTGCGAGTCTTGTTAGAGACTGTCTTCCAGACCCACCAACGCCCACCATCAAAAGACTTCCTACAGAAGTGGCAACAATTCTACAAATACGAGCAAGATGCTCCAAAGCGTATCGAAATAAAACAATATTCATTTTGCTTCCATGAGTATTATTGTAATCCTCTAAACAAGAAATAGCCACACTTTTATATTCCTCCATAGAGACAATTTCTTCATATTTCCTGTCTTCTTGTATTGCGTCAACATCCATAAAATTTCCAAATATCAAGCTCTTCATACTCTCCTCTGTCAGTTGGTCATTAAACTTGGGTAAATGCTCAAAAACATGATCGAAATGTTCTTTAAAAACACCCAGAACTGTTTCTTTGACTTTTTCAAAAAGCCATACACGATCATTGGTGTCGATTAAACGATCTCCAAAAACTCGAAGAATCTCATGAACCCAAAGTCTAATAAAAATTTCTTTAGACTCAACTGATTCTCTCTTGATCATAGTGCAACCAGTAATGACTCTTGCAAAATCTCTTAAATTAAAAAGATAATGTGATTTATCTGGAGTTGGTCGAAGATCGCTAATTGCACTGTTAAAAACTGCTATGGTAGCATTAACAATAGAATTTATTGTCATTAGAACATCTGTCGCGAATCCATTTCGTTTAAGACCAACTAAAGCTACACTAGTGAAGATCTTGAATATACTTTCCTTTGAGAAATTGCTGATCGAGTATAAGCTAAAATGTCTCAGAAATCGGTAATAAAGTTCTTGTCGACTTCCTCCTGGTGGAGCCATAGCACACATGAACATTATATCGAAAATTTTAATCGGAACCGGTTCCTTTAAATCGAACCTGGAAATAAAGTTTTCATAATTTTAATGTTCATTACTTTTAATTAATTTTTAAATAACAAGTAAAGTTTTTATTTTACTACAACCAAAAGTTGTATCATATTTAAAATCCTTACCATTGTTCATGATCAAAAAACTGCCTCAACAATTCAATGGGCGGCTGAGCACCATAAATTTCCTTAGTTGGCATATTGACATCATCGATAAAAACCAAACAATAAGTACCTCCCATTGGCCCATAATGTCCCCTTCTTCTCTTAAAAAGTTTAGAAAGCACCAACTCCTGAGTCTGAGCAGCTGTAGTCTTTGGCGTAAAAGAAATAAAATTAGGAAGATAATTTTCGCCCAACTTATTCATCATCAGATCTTGTATATAAAACGTTTTTCCAGTTCCAGTTGCCCCGTACAATAGAAACCTCTTCTTATTTTTAATATGTTTTAGAAACAAACTTTGATATTTCACTGTATCAATTGTCGGAACCACCATTTGACCAATACTCTGAGTCTCTATTAGTTTTTCAACTTTTGCCAAATCTCCATAACTTTTCCAAACACCCTTTCCTTTGAAGAGGTAATAACTATCATGTATCGAACCATCACTTGGTAAAGATATTAACCCCTCTGCTATTTTCCCGGGCATTGGACTCTCTGGCTGTTCATTTCTCCAAAAACTCAAAAAGTACTCATTGAAAGCTTCACGTGAATCTGTATCCAAAGTTCCACCAATTCCCCAAACAATCGCCAGCAAAGTGGAAGCTTGAATCCAAGGGACGATATAATCTTCATATTCTTGCTGCGCCTCTTCTATGGCATCGTTCATGTACATTTCCAGAAGATCCAAAGTCGAAATCACCTGATTAATCTGTCCAGCGGTTACTGTGAGTCGGCATTTTTTGCGGACGAATTCTAAACAAGGATCAATCAGCCATTCGAAAATTTCATTTAGGAAATCTTCTCTTCCGTTTTGCCAACTGGGATTCATTCTGTTTATCCAAGATTTTGCGTAAGGTCGCCAGCCGAGAATGTGAGGTTCTATGTAAATCATTCCACATCGAGAAACGGTGGCGGGAGATGCCTGAAGGAGATCCATCGCTTCGAAGATCATGGACATGACGTTTGTCATCTGCATGACCTCTCCTGAGGTCAGACACAATTTTTTGTTATCGTCCAGAACAGTGTTCAAGTTCTCGATCCAAACAGCATCAACTGGTCCATCAAAAATCAGCCATTTCCTGTCAGCACTCTCTTCTGAACAGAAATCTCGAAATGCAACCGCACAAACACCGTCAGTCCACTCGGATGAAACCGGATCAAATTGACCATACAGTTGTCCCATTGTGATCGATTTTGGATTCATTGTGAAGAATTTCGTCGGTGCTCCATTCTCATCTCCCCATTCATGCATCAGTGTTAAAGTATCCGCAAGAGTACGCAGACAACTCGTTTTCCCGCCGCAAGGGTCACCCACCAGCATGAATCCATGTCTCACAATCATCATTTCAAAGACCTGAATAATCTTCAGCAAAAAACTATCTACTGGCTGTAAATTCTTCACCCTTGCCACTTCTTTAATAGCTTTCATAAGCACTTCATAATCCGGAACTGGTAATACAGTTTCCGGAAAAAGATCAGAGATTATTCCCTCGAATAAAGGAACATCATGGGCAAGAAACTTGGGTAAATTAACATCGATAATTGATCTTAACATCAAAATCATTTCATCTTCATCCGGATACTTTAACTTCATATTTTGTGCCGCAGTTAAAACAGTCTTAACAGCTCTCATTCCATAATCATAGTGAGATTGAGAGGAAAGTTGCTCAGAGCATAGTTTATAAGTCGTCACGATTTTAACCGAAAGGACCCTCGCATTGGTAAATCCTGAAGAGTAGAGAAAGATTTCTCCTATCATTGCGTAGTCTGGGACCATCATCGCGACGGTCCTGAACAGCACTTTCAAATTGTCCGGAAGTTCGGATCTTCCAGCATAACCTGGATTCATAGTGATACAAACGTAGACTGCTGGATTAAGAGTCAATTCCGTTCCTTCGAAGACGAATTTCTCTAAATTCGCTCGAACTGCCTGGACAATGCAGAGAATCTGTTGAGCTACTACTGACAATACTTCCAGTTCTATGCGATTAAACTCGTCAAAACAAGCCCAAGCACCACATGATGCGAGTCCCTTGAAAAACTTTCCCATATTCTTGTAATCGAGACCTTCTGAACAATTGAACACCACACACTGGATCGCTAGTGCTCTTGCGAGATCTTTTACTGATTCTGTTTTTCCCGTCCCGGCTGGACCTTCCGGGGCTCCGTTTAAGTGTAGAGAGTAGGCGCCTATTAGAGTTCGATAGCATCTGAAAAATGGGTAGTTTTCAATTTCGGGAAATTGGTATCTAAAATCCGTCCAAATTAATTTTCATCATAAGCTCAAACTACAAAGTAGTGTATAAGAATACCCCCTTAAAATGTCTATAATCCCGAAAATGTTGAAGCCGATTTCCCTTTTTCTCTTACAAATTAGCAAAGGTGAACCTTTGGGACTTTACCTTATCGGCAAAGAGCTCTTCTTTCTTCTTCTTTTCTTCTACCTACCTTTTTGGAGGTGATCTTTTCTCCACCTCACGTTTTTTCTTACATTCCATGACTTGGTTTCGCAAAGCTTGAAACTTCTCTTGAACCTTTCTCTTGTCCTAGCCTCATCAAAAAATTTATAACCTTTATAAAACTTAAGGTCTGCTCGAGCTATGACCTTTCGGTCATAGATCCATTGTCCGAATTTTTTTAAACCACTCTAGACCTCCGCCGCAACGTTCCTTTGGACTTTAAACTTGTCCATCATGACCCCAAGTTCTGCCTCCATAGTTATGAAGATCTCTTCTTCCTCTGAGCGCTATCTATTGCACTCCGACATATCCTTTTCACAGGACTATTAATAAATGTTCATCTGTATACAATCTTGAACAGTAAGAGGCCATATATTATCCCTCATTAACCAACAGACATATGGGTTAGGTAGTGTTAAAAATGTTTAAAGTTATAAGAAAGATTTCTTGCAGGAATTAAATGGGTGGTTTATAGCTTTCTGTAAGCATTGTGAAACAATGCTTAATCTGTCATAGAATCTTTAATTCTCTCTCTCTCTCTCTCTACTGGATGGAGCTCGAATCGTTGGTAGGAGTTCTCCCTCCCCTTTGGTTCAGTCAGCGAGGGCCTGATAAGATGATCAAGTTCCGTTTTGGCTGTTATACAGTCCACATCGGGCGCATTTTCCCGTGCATTTGTCGACGGATTGTTGACTGGTTCTCCATTTTGTGTTCATAACCGTTATACAAATGTGACGTAGTAGTGAAAATAATTGTATGTCATTCATTCCTGTCATTAATTTTCATTCAGATGATACAAAATGTCTGCCTGCAATCAGCTGAGTATGGTCACGTGACAAGTTCAGCAGACACAATTTTGAAACTTTTCTCGTTAGGTTCTCCACTTTTGCTAATTTGTAAGAGAAATAAAATTTTGATCACTGATTTAACAATATCACCTGTCCGTTAATGGAGTTATGACAAGACGGGGACAATTTCCCAAATATTCATAAGCATATGATACAGTTGCATTGATGATTCTCACTAAAACATCATCTTCCCAATAATATCGCAATTGTGCCAACCATTCGAAATCGGTTTCGTTAGTTATATTTTTATCAATCAGTAATTTAACTACGTCGTAGGCATGCACGTCGATAGTTATCAAGGCATTTAAAGTAGTTCTGTTTTGTTTCGATAAACGTCCTGAAAATATCATCATCCTTAATTTTAGTTTCTTAAAGTAGAGTAATAATAGAAATGTAAAACACTTTTTTTATATTTTTAATAATTGTATCTCTTGAAATTCCAACTGGCAATGAACTTGTTTCATTAACTAAAAATAATTGACATTAATATAAAACTTAATGGTTTTTTAAATTACCTTTTACTAAATTAACCATAGCAAAAATCTGCTTCTTTAGTTTATCATAGAGGGATTCCAAGACGGATAACATATGAGTTGCTAAACTACTTTGAACTTCGATGCTCCAATATATTTGTGAGACGCAGAGAACAACCATTCCTGGCCAGAGTAAAACCCAGGAAACTCTCTCGTTTATTTCATAGTCTGTGTAACTTAATAAAACTTCGTGTCTTATGGACTTTATCATTTGTTCCTCAACCTAGTAATAATTTTGAAAATAGTAATTTCCTTGGATTTTGCTAAAAATTAATTTTTGAAAATGTTTAAACTAATATATAATTTAAAATTAATTTAAAAATCAGAAAATGGTTTCAAAATAAATTTTGAGTCAAAATTTAAACAAACTCGGACCAGGCAATTTAAGATGATATTTTAGGTGATTAAACAAAATTTTATGAAAACATATTCATGAGTATCAAAAAAATGTTAACAGGTTCTTCGGTCGGTACATTCAATTTTCTGCCTTTTGAATTAAAAAACTAGCACCTGAACAAGCCATTTTTCAACACATCCTCGAGCAGCAGTTGTCGAAATTATATCATCAAATTTCACTTCTTCTCTGTCATCGCTCAGCATTGAATAAATTTCCAGGTCTTCGTTGAATCTGTAAGACGATATTGGCAAAATTTTAATATAAAATTTTATTTGCATAATTTTATTTTTTATAATATTTTAAACCAATATGGAAAATCTTGACAATATTACAGTTCTGGATAATTTGTTTTTAAAAGATCCAATTTGTATCGTAATTGAATTGACACCATAATTTGAAAATGAAAATTATCTTGAAAGGTAAATTTACATTCTAGTATATTGAATCTTTTTCATATGGACATATGTTTTTATATTTAATTTATGAAATGTGTAATATAAAAAAAATTAGAAACGCTTTCATTAAACATTTTTCAGACTACATTGTACCCAAGTTTGGCAATTCCCTCGAAGCATTTTTTTAAATGAGGTTGCACTCGAAGAGGATCCTTTGTTTCAGAAAGAATCTCTAACATGTCGTCATTGCTGAGGAAAAAGAATCGTGGAAAATATAGTCTTTTCTTTTCGAGGTAATTTACTACTCCTTCATGAACCTTCTCCATCATTTCGTTAGCATCTTTCATACTCTCGTAAAGACCTAGCTATAATATAGTAAAGAAAAATCAAATCCAATAAATTATAGATATAAAATAATTAATTTTATTCATGTTCAGAAATAAAATTAGTTTGAAATTGACTATTTAATCGTCAAATACAAACAGAGCCTGCTGTTTCTCGAACTCTGGGTTCTCTAAAAACTCCATTCATCGATCTGCGAAATACCGCGTCCACTTCGGCAAACAAAATTCCTTCTTCAGGTAACTGAGCGACGATATCTTTACTTGAAAAAATAGGTAGAAGATACATCCATTGAACTTGGACCTAGAATGATAAATTTTTCTTTATACCTTTGTTTTAAAATTTCCTACTATTCCGTGACGAAAATAATTTTTTTTCATATTTTTATTACTATTTTAATTTAGACCTTTGTCCATTCTTCAATAGTCCTCTGCATTCTCAAAAGTAGTTCATAAAAAACCTTGACTTCTTCTTGGATTGGTTTTACGAAAGCAGATCCCCTCATTGCTTGAACTTTAACAATTTGTTCTTCCAACAAGGCAACAATGTCATCCAATTGTGTCAAAATATTGACTCCTGAATCTTTATAAGCCATTGTGGTAAAATTCACGTCATCCCAATCGTGCATCAGTTTTGACAAAAGTTGCTGCAACGCTAGTTCCTTTGTTGCACTTGTACTTATAATTTCATATCTACAGAAAATGTTTCCTAAAATTAAGCAATTATTTTTTCCTCCAATTTCGACTAATTTACGTATACCTACTCGTCCAAATTTTCCAGCAAATTTAAAGCTATTATTTTTCTTAGAGTTGTTCCAGCATTTGGGGTCAAATCAAAGCCAGCAATTTGGGACATTTCGTCCCAATGTCTCTGACGAAGAGCTGGATTACAAAAGCAAAGAGCTATTGGCACATATTGCTGAAAATAATTACAAATTTGTAAAATATTTTTCAACTTGTAAAAAGAATTTAAAACGTTTTAAATGTAGTTTTGAGCTTTTAAGGACAGTTTAAAATGTTTTAAAATAGCTTGAATTTCGAAAAACAGTTTTATAATTACAAATGTTTAACTAAGATGTTAGTTCGTTTGAATCAAAAATCGTATGATCCTTGGCGGATTAGATTGCCAAATTTATATTGAAAACTCAAACTAAAGAGGCTGACATTTCAGCAAAGATTTTGGCGTGAAAACGTCGGTGGAAAACAAAAATCATGTGAGTGAGAGAGAACGTGATACCTGCTCTTCTCTTTCTCTCGCATGTTTCACGCTTTTCACCAACGTTTTTACGCCGACATGGGACTGTACATTTATCAACTAATACAATTACTGTCAAATTTCTAAGAAAAATGTATTAATAGGTTTTCTAAAGTAGATAATTTAATAAACTTTCCAATTATTTAAGTTTCAACTCTCTTTCTTATTTTTTGACCAAGTTATCGTGATTTTAATTGAGTTGTATTTTTTCGATCCACATGTTTTTTTTTCTTAACTTTAATATTAAATATAAAAAGCACAGTTACCTTAAACCATTTAACAGCTTCCAATAGTTGATAGCATAATTTGATTGGAGCAGGTTGTTGAAATGGATCCGGATCGTCAATTGAGCCTGTGAAACTATCGTTCATCGAGTCAATTTGTATTTAAAAGTAATTTTATCTTTTTAAATACCTGTACTCATATCCCATGGCAATATGCATTTTAATCTTCGTCTTGTAGGTTTTACTAGTTTTAGTAAAATCTGTAAAATAATCTGTAGTTTTGCTCTCGATAATAGTTGCATCAAGATACTCGAATGGACCATCTAGCCAAACACCTAAATCTCTTTTCCACTGATAGGCACGATATGTCAAAGAATAATACGGAATGATGATTTCTTTGATTTCCTTGATTTTCGGATAAATGGTCAAGGGAAATTTGAAAAGTTCTTCTTCCTGATTAATCCATTCAACTTGTTCATCCATTCGATCTAGGCATCGAACAAATTTTCGCATATCTTCAATGTACTCTGATATTCTTTCCCCATCGTCCATATCATTCATTATTTCTAACCTGAGATGATTGATGGTTTTAAACGAATTAGATTATTTATACTATATATAATTATAAGTAAATTATTTAAAAATAAAAAATGTAAAACAAATAAAATAAAAAAATACTAATTTAAAACATTCTTACTTTGGGAATGTATCATCAATCAGCGTAACTAGGGTATTAATTTTATTTTGCAGATGCTCCTCGAGTTCGAATTTTCTTTGTTCATACAATGAGCTGTTTTCACCGAAAATTAATTTAATGCGCTGCAACCAATTAACTGTTGTATTATTCAATTCTATATGATCTTTACTCAATGTTGTCATTACAAGTAGTGAAGTCATCATAAATAAAGAATCAGAGACTTTTTCACTGAGTTCGTCTAATAAAGTTGTGGAAGCGTGTAGCATGAAATTTCCTGTAAATTATTAAATTTTGGTTAATAGGTGTAACTTTTTATAATAATTGAGTTATAAAAATCTGGATTACCCAACTCCAACAAATCTTTAGTATTTTCTGGAATATTCAAAGCCTTCGCTGCCAGTTCCTCAAACTGTCTACATATCTCCAAATTAAAATTTCTGTGACTCTTAATTAATTCTTTAATAATGTGATCTTGAATTTCTTCGGCATAGAGTTGTAAACCCTTTTTTGCGTCATTTTGAGCTACTTTGGCCACTGAAAAATGTTCGAATCTAGTCTGTAAATAATTACATTTATTGAATCAAATTTATCGGCACTGAATCTCCTGAAGAGTCTGCAACTCGAGGATTTCAGTGTAATTGAAATCATGGTTATTAAATTCAAGACTCACGAGTCCACTGATCTTCCAAAGAAAGTTTTTAAATTCTTCAACTTTATCTAAATAAGTAGAAAATTCGTGACCAGCTGCAACGTAATTTACAATATCTTGATTTGTTTCCGAACTGAAAATGACATTAAATTCCTGACGAAGTTCTGCGACGTAAACATTTAAAGGCTGATACATGATTTCCAAACTTTGGCCAAGATTTTGGTGCGATTGTTGCAAATACCACTCGGGCAAAGTGATAGGAATAAATTCATTTGATGTTTTTACGTTCACCCAAGACTCCAGTGATGGCAAATATCGAGCTGTATTTGCAATATCATCAATAAAAGAATGGAAAACTGAATAAATTTCACGCATGAAGGGTGAAGTAAACAACTGATTGTTTTCACATTTTAGTTTTATCTAAGAACAAAACATCATAGTTACATATAAAATGTGGAAAATAAAGAAATTTGTTAAAGAAAAAATTATTTTTTGTAAAAACATTTTTACACATAGCATTTTTTATAAATATCGATAAAAAAATCTATTTTTTCTATGACGACCTAAATGAATTTTTTTAATTATAGTCTTTACAGTGATAATGAAGAATATTTAAGGGGAAGTAGGGGACTGAATACAGAAAAATTTGGGACTTTTAGGGTACTTTAAAAAGATTATAAATAAAGATAAATAAATAAAATATCATAATTGATTAGCAGGACCAAATATTTTGTAGTACAAACTTTAAAAGAGTTACAGTATTTTTTCTAATATATAATTAAATTATTAAATTTTATGGTAAATATTTTATTCGTAAATAAGTACATGTAACAATACCACATGGTCAGAATTGTGGGACTACTTTTATCTTGAAATGAATAAAAAACATTTTTAAACGTAATGAGTATAAAAACCTAAGTATTTTTCTTATTTCGTAAATGCTGAAAAAATTATCAAAAAGAATGGGAATTTAGATCGACTGAAAATTGGATAAATTGAAGTTTGGATTATTAGTAACAAGGCCGTAGCCAGGGGGGGTGATAGGGGTGTTTGAACCCCCCCCCCAATTTGTTTGACAGCTGTTCAAGTTTTCAAAAAAAAAAAAAAAAAAAAAGGTTATCACTTTGACTGTTTGTTGACAAAACCCCCCCCCCCCCGAAAAATTTTTCTGGCTACGGCCTTGATTAGCAATAAGTTGGAACCAATAATATTTAAAGAGATAAAATAAAATAAAATACAAAATAAAGCAATACATTGAAAAATGGAGAAAATCTTTAAAGAAGAAGAAGAAGAAGAAGAAGAAGTGATGGAAAATAAACTACAAAATAAAAAACAAGAAAAAAAAGAAAATGTAAGAAGATAAGTAAAAATCATATTAAAAGAAATGACAAATTTATTTACAAATTAACAAAGTTAAGGAAATTATTCCCAAAGGGAAGAAAATTGAAAAAGAGATAGTAAATAACAAAATAAAAGATAAAACGTTTTTTAACATCAGATGCATTTTACAATATATTTAAAAACAAATATTATTAAAAAACAATATTATCTAGCAACTTTATCAAAGAGTATATAAATTTGCAAAAAAATTGAAAAAATGTAAAAAAATTGATTAAATAATTTAAAAACAAAACCGAGTTAATGTAAAAACAATCAGATAAATGAAGAAAAAATTTTATTTCCCCGTCTCCTTAAATTATCAAAATAGAAATGAAAATCCTCGAGAAAATAAATACATTTTTTAAAACTTTATAAAAACAAAATTATTTGAAATAAACTAAAGTAATTTGCATAAAAAGAAGAAAATCACACAAAAATAATAAGCAAAAGAAATAAAAATGTTCTAGAGGAAAAAAAAAATACTGAAAACATTTTTTGAAGAATAAAAAATTATAAGAAAAAAATGTGATTGTTCGAAAAAATGATAGTTCTCAAAAATTTCAAAGAAATAGAAACATGACTATTACATTAGAAAATTCATTTAAAAATTAAAGAATGATAGAAGAAAATAATCAAGGAAGGAAAAAATTTATAATAAAATTAGAAAATTTTAAAAATGTAAATATTTCAATAAGGTCAAAATGAAATATAAAATAATTAATTTTTGACTGCTGGATTTTGAAACGATTGTAATTGATTGTAGTTTGAAATTAATATAGTTTGATTCAACTGGAGTTTGGTATTTATTTAAATCATAAAAAATTGCTAAATTGGACATGGAATTACTAAAATCTAATATTTTTGACTTTCCTTTACCAACAATTTTTAGATCGTATTCTGAACCAATTTTAATTCAATTTTTCAACTTACTAAAGAATAAAAGATTAAAATGAAATTTCTCTATATTTGTCTACGAATTCCTGGAATTTCTGAAAATTTTCCGGATTAGAGCACAATTTTCCCGGATTTTTAAAAATGAAAATTATGGATTACAATTTTGAAATAATATATTATAAAGTAGTTGAGTAGCTTTTTTAATGTTTTTATTACAGGGCTGATAAAAATCATGATTTAAAAAGAAAGAATCCGAATTTTTTTTATTTATATCGTTAAAAATATTATCCGTATATAAAAGCTCAAAATGTTTATTTGTATTAGTTTATTTTTTAAGCTGAGAACATATAATAAGAAATAATGAAGAATAAACATTTAATCAAAGTCAAATAAATTGTCGAATAAATAAGAAAATTTCAAAAAAATATCTTAAAAATTAAAATTCATATGATTGTAGAATTAAGACAATTAGGTAAGACCAGAAAAAGAATAACAAATTATAAAAAAAACAAGAACGTAAGAAGATTAAAAAACAGTCTATTTAAAAAAATGAGAAAATTCTTTTAAATAAAAAATGTCATGGACATTATTAACGAAATTAAGAAAAAATAAAGAAAACAACACACGAATAAAATAGTGGCATAAAAATATATAAAAAGTAGATTCTCTTTTAAAAAAATTAAACTATTTGCGGTCATTTTTTTAAAATTAAAAAAAAGTAGGAGATAATTAAAGAAACTTTAAAATATATTTCTAAAGAGAATAAAATTTTAAAAGAAAAGATATTCTATGAAATAGAAGAACGATATTAAAATGAGAATATTTATAGTACAGGATTAAATTTACATAATATAAAATAAAAGATTTAAAGTTTTCAAAAAATTTGAAAATTGCGAAATTTAAAAAATGTAGATAAAAGCATCGAATAAATGTTTTCAAAAATTCGTCATGTTGAGATAAAAACTAAACAATTTAAACGAAGAAAAAATGTTTCTAAGAAGTGGAAAAATGATGACAAAAATAAAGAATTAATTAAAAAGCATGGGAGGACAAAAAATAGTGAAAAATCAAGAAAATTAAGTAAATAGGAAGAAAATGGAGAAATGTTTTTTTCCTTAATCTAACAAACTGTAAAAAACTGTAAAAAGTACAAAAAATAATAAAATTTGGTTAGAATCTACTAAAAAATTAGAATTAATAAAAATAAAATAAAAAGGAATTTAAAAATCTTTTAAAAATAAAAAAGTTTAGGCAAATTAAACCAAAAACATTTGTACCTATAATATTACACAAAATCTAAAAATTTTATGAAAGAATTAGTAAGTTTGCAAGAAATCTCGCAAAAAATAGACAAGATGTGAAAACAAATTAAATAGATTTTTAAGAAAATGAGCGTATTTATTTTTAAAAATATGGAAATAATGATGAAAATCATCGAAATCAAAAATTTAGTGAATGTTATAATAACAAAATTGTGTAAAGTAATATTAAACAATTTGCATAAAAAGAAGTAAATTAATGAAAATTCTACAATAAAACGACAAATACAAACAAAAAAAAATCAAAAGTGAAAGGAATTAAATTTTTAAAGTTTTGTAAATTTGAATTAATTGAAATTTTAAAGTTTGAACAAATTGGAATATGAATTAATTTACGTTTGGAATTTATTTAAATTATAATGATTTAAAGATATAGAAATTTAATACATTTTTTTTGCTATCTTCATACCAAAAATGTGTAATTCGTAGGTATTTTGATCATCTGTATTATAACCCAATTTTTTAAATTTCATAAAGATTAAAATATTAAAATTGAAATTTTCAAGATTTACTCATAAATTTGGGGTCAGAACAAAAATAAATAATTAAATAAATAAATTAAATAAGTATTATTATCGAATACAATTAAATCATGTATTAATTATTACATACTTTATCCGAGCTAAAAAGCTCTAGTTCGCTCCACCTTTTAAAATCTTTAAAGTAGATACAATATATTATATTTTCCCGACATTTACAAAAAATTCCCGGATTTCCCGGATCTATTTACAAATATTCCCGGCATATTCGCGGATTTTTTCACGAAATATTAAATTCCTGACAAATTTCCGGATATCCCAGATTTCACGGATCGCTAGACACCCTGGAAAAGTTTTCTAATTATTAGGTGATTTTTAGGGATCAGACGCAAATTTAGAATTTATAATTTAAAAGACTTACATTTAGCATTGGAATCGTTAATGGATCTTTGACTGTTTCAATTAAATGTTCAATCGTATTCATCATTTGTCGAATTATTTGAAGAGCAAGAAGTCTTGATGCACATTTTAAAAAATACGGAAGCATGTTTCTTGAAACTTCATGTAGGTAACGTGGTTGAGAAATTAGTCTAACAATATTATTGTAGTAAGAAATCGTTAAAATTGTTTCAGCCTTCTTTAAATCTGCTTCGAATAAATCCTGAAATCTAAAAATTTTTTGTTTCAAATATAAAAAGAAAATTCTCATTAAAATAATGTCAAATATTTAATTAAATTATTAAAGTTGAATATGAAATTAAATACCTAATAATTAATTTAATTTTCTAGTGAATAATTATAGTAAATCGTATCAAGTTTAAATAAATATAATATAATAAATTAATTTGTATTATTTGATCAACTATTTACTTCGACAATTCAATAAATCCGAGATTTCGATATTTTCTGAAGTCTAACATTAAATCTTTGAGAATGCCAGCTTTAGTTACTATGTTCCTGATTAGTTTGTGAGAAAGAAAATATTTCTTTTCTAAAATACTTCGATTTTTTAAAAATTTGCTCCGATATTCAGTGTGACCTGAGAACTTAAAAGATGGATCTAATTTGTCAGATTCGTATCCACTTTCGATTGCTAAAACTTGTCTTATTCCTAATTCGTGTAATGCTTTATAATAACGCTCTTTTATTTCCCTCATTTGATTATCAAAAACTTCATAAAATTTAATTATTAAATAATTTGGCAATTTCATCTTAATATTTTTTTCCCACTCCTGTAAACAGAATATACATATAATCGTAAAAGAACTTCTTAAAAAAGTTACATTAGAATATTTTCATTTATAAAATTACAGAATAAATAAATAAAAACAAAAAACTTTTATTACAGGAAGAAGTTCAGTGGTTGGTAAATTGTCTGCGTATTCTTTCATTTTCGATAAATAATAATCTTGTGGTTTTTGAAGAACACATCTATCCTTTTTGTCTTTCCTACTTTTAGAATCTGCATTGTTCTCCTTCAATGCATTATCTTCAATTATTTCATAAAGTTCTTTTCTTCGAATCTGCAAATAACACGAGATTATTTTCAAAAATAATTTTTCTAAAAAAGGGATAATAATTATTTTAAAGTAAAAAAGTAATGAAGTCGTTTTGCGTTATATTCAAATTGAAAATAGATTTTTAAATAATTACAGTAAATATAATTGGTAACTATAAATTATATTAATTACAAAATTCCAATAAAAATAAACAATTATAACCTTCTCAGTACGAAAATTGCAAAGAAAATTTTTCTCCACATTTTCATGAATTGCTGGAAATTCTGGAATCGGAGTCGTTTTATAAACACGAGTAGTACCATATAAAAGATTATAAAATTCAGAAGATGACATTTTTAATCAATAAAACTAAATTTATTATTGCTTCAATAATCAATTTTTATTTATTTTTAAAGTACCGGCCTTTACCGGAACTGTCACTATTTAACAACTGAAGTCAACTTAGAAATAATAAACGCATATAAATTAATTTCGAGATTAGAAACATACTTTAAATATTTTGGTAAATAATAATTTGTCGATTTGAAAATAAAAACAAATTTTAATTCACGTTCAGGTTATGTTCAATTTTTAATAAATTATTTGTTTTACGGAGAAGAAGGGGTGTTACTGGACAAGTCCGATTTTCACCAAGTTTGTCCGGTCATGACTGACCAAAGGCGGACAAAGGCAGGATGTATAATAATAAAAATAACAAACTAGAATTAATTTGTTATAAACTTGGCAACTAATATCTAATATAATCTAAAAATACGCAGATTGAATTAAATATTAAATAATTTTAAGAACTAGTAAAGTTCAATATTCAATTTTCATTGATTTAAATTTCGCGCATTTGAATTTGACAAGACCTCAGTTTCGTCTGCTATCAACTGAAGAATGTATATTTATTTTCTCTTTACTTTGCATAATTTTATTATTCCACGTGTACTTTGCTTTTAGTTACATGTTTTATTTGTAAAAAAGATTAGAAAATTAATGTTTTTTTTTTGAGGTTCCGAGGATCGATTTTGTATCGATAGTTTCGATTAATTTCGAGCTTTTAGTTTCTCACACACATGTGACATGTATAAGAATGTTGTGTTTGTGTTTATATATACGTGTACGCTGTTGTATACATTTTATATTTTGACGTGCTTTTCTAAAACCACTGGAGTGTTTTCATTAAAATCAGAAATTAATTTTCTTGACACATTAGCTCTAATTTGTTTAAATATGTGAAAGTGACGTATTTTCGTAAAAAAAAACTTCAAATGATTTATATTGTGTTTTAAGACGCTCTTTTAGAGGTTACTTTCACTTTTACAAATGTTTTCATTTAGAATTACTTCGTTACTTGCCGGTTTTGGGTGTAAATATACTTCGAATTTGTAATTAAATTTTTCCAAATAAAGTTTACATTTGAAAGATGAACTGCTTGAACGACAAAATTGAATATTTGGCTCCAAAAATGCCATTTTCATGTGCACTAAGTGAATTTACACGACTGGAAAAATACAAGGTTGCTGTTAATAATATAGAAAAGGTATGGCAACAGATTTGATTAATTGTAAATAAGTAATCAAGAAACTATTTAAAAACATGGTAAATAATTCATTCATTTTTCTAGATTCATTCACAGTCAGAGGAACAAATTAAAACCGCAAATCCTTTTTTAAGAGACAGTTTAAAAAATGCCTGTAGAGGGCAAATTGATGTTATTGCAATGTCAGAAAATGTTTCTCACTATAAATATTTGTTTATTTATGAAGATAGAACATCTAGGTATATAGTTTTAAAAGCATTACGAAGTAATGATTCTAAAGAAGTAGCGATGAAGCTTTTAGATGTTATGACAATTATCGGTGTTCCTCATATTTTACAATCTGGAAATGGTCAAAGTTTTGCTGAAGAAGTTATAACCCAATTGCTTTGTTTATGGGATGGGTTTAGAATAACTGCCGATGAAGCTTTAAAATTTAACGACGAAAGAAATTTTAAAAATATTATCAAAACTTGGTTGAGGAAGAATCCCAAAAAGAAATGGATAGAAAGTATCAAGTTGATCCAAGTACTGGAAAATGCCACGTTTTCCACTGAAAATAATAATCATCCTTATGAATTACTTTTCAAGAGAAACGTATACGAAGATTTTTACAATAATGATAAAGATCCAAAAAATATTGAGTCGGAGAAATTTATGTTTGAGAACAACGATGTTGATGATTGTTCCTCTATTTCAAATGATTGTAAATTCGAGGATGAAATCATCGAGAAGGTAATTTTAAAAATTTATTTTACTTTCGTATTTTGTTTGGTTTAGCATTTATTAGTATATTGTTTTCAGCACATCGATTTAACTCAGAATTCACCCATAAAGTCTCCCAATGAAAATTTAAAACCCAATTTTAAGTTGTCACCGATAAAAAATGAAGAATCACAAGTAAAGGAATCTGCCTCAGAAGAAGACGACTTAACTTCCCTCAATAAGGCAGAAAATCATACGTTCAAGTGTAAATTTTGTCCAAAGCAATACCTGAAAGGAGGACATTTAACAAATCACCTAAAATCCCACAGGAAATCAATAGAATGTACAAAATGTACCAAAACCTTTCGTAGTCAAGCTCTTTTTGAGCGTCATCAAAAATCCCACAGAGAAATTGCCCAAGATCTCTGTAATGCAAATCAAAAAGAAAATATGACAAGTATTAAAAATATTGATTTGCATCTACACAATGAACTATTAAAAGGAGAGGCTGTTTTAGAAAAAGATTTTCAGCCTCGTATATTGCCTCCTCGAAAAAAGTCCAAACTTCGAGAAAAGCGATTGAAGGTAAACGACACATTAGAATGCAGTTATTGCGAGCAAAAATTCGACTTTCCGAGCGTTTTAAAAAGACATATTCGTTCGCATACAAATGAAAGGCCTTACGTCTGTAAAATTTGCAACAAGAGATTTAAACAATTCGGGCATCTTAGTCAACATTCTATAACCCATACTGATTACAGATCATTGCAGTGTAGTCAATGTGGTGTTAAATTTGAGTCTTTAGACGCCTTGAAAATTCATGCCGAAGTTCATCCTATTTTAAATAGAAATCTCCAATTCACAAAAACTCGTCTTTTTGAATGCGATATCTGTAAGAAAGTTTTTACCACGAAAAGTGTGCTAGAGAGGCATATTTTAACCCACACACAAGAACGACATTATGAATGTGATGTTTGCGGTAAACGATTTAAACAGTCGGGACACGTCAAGTCGCATATGTTGGTTCACACCGGAGAGAGAAGATTCCAGTGCACGGTTTGTTCAAAAAGATTTAGTTTAGCTAATTCCTTGAAGAAACACATGTACATACACAATGGAGACAAACCTTATCAATGCGATGTTTGTGGTGCAAGATTTTTGGAAAAGAGAAATTTGAATGGACACCTTATGACGCACACTAATGAAAAACCTTTCGTTTGCAAGATTTGTGGCAAAAGGTACACTCTGGCGGATACTTTGCGACGTCACGTGAGTGCTGCTCATGAAGATGGAAGGACTTATCAATGTGAAATTTGCGCAAAAATGTTCAAGCAATTGGCTCATTTATCTGTTCATAAAAAAGTCCATAACGACGAGAGACCATTTCAATGTCACCTGTGCGAGAAGAATTTTAAACACAAGAATGTCCTGAAGTCTCATCTGGCTATTCATGCAAATGTTCGACCTTTCGAGTGTGATGAATGTAAAGCGACTTTTGTCAGGAAAACTAATCTTCAAACACATATTGCTTCGGCTCACATGAATGAGAGGCCGTACACCTGCAATATTTGCGGGAAAAAGTTTAAACAAGTTAGCCATTTAAATGGACATATCATTGTGCATAGTAATTCTATGCCTTATCAATGTGACTTCTGTGATCGAAGATGCAATAGACTGGACAATTTAAAGAAACATATGAAAATCCACACAAAAAAAGATTTCAATGTACTTAAGGATTCCAAAATTGTTCCTGGATAAGATTTTTGTATAGATTTGCAAAGGATTGCAATTGTGGAAATTTTTTGTTATGTGGAGAAATTTTCAGGTAATGTGGTTTATGGAAGTGTGATAAAAAAACTCAAGTTTTTTATACAGTCAGGGTGTCTACTAACCGGGAAAATCTATTTGTTTTAAAAAATAATTTTTTACTTCAATTTTGGTTATATTTCATTTCAAATATTTAAATCAAAAAAGCTAGTGACATAGCTTAATAAAAATTTGTTAGTTGCAAATAAAAATTTCTCGTCGAGAAATCGAATCAAATCGAATTATAAATTTTAGGTATCAAATCAAATACGATACAAATTTGAACGAATTTGCATTAAAATAAAATGTTTGATTCGAATTCGAAATCTTCGAATAGTTCGAATTGAAACCTTTGCAATTTGAATTCATACTATTCACAAATCTCTAATAAATAATCAGATAAATAAATATTAAATTTTAATAATAATTTTTTTGAAATAAAAAAAATTAGATATAAATTTTTGTTAATACCTCTGAGGTTAAAACAAGTTTATAGGTTTTTTTTTTAATTATAAAAGAAGAATTGTAACTTCATATTAAAACGTTAAAAGGTTAATTTAATTCACTTTACTCTGCATTTTCTAAAAGCTTAAAAATTTATCGGAATTTCTGATAAAGATTTAATATAACGTTAAAATGCCTTGAGTTTGGAAATTTTTTTAGTTACATATTGAATAATTTACCAAGAATTAAATCGTAAATAATCTTAAAAGTAATAAATGAATATCTTAAAAATAGGCCATCAAAGTTTTAAAAGATTTTAAGTCGAAAATTTTACTAAACATCTGAAAAATTAAAACAAATTTGTAAACTTTTCAGAAAGCAGTATTTAAAACAATTAGCTTTGTACACATTTTTAAAATCTATTTTTAAGACATTATTTTTAAACATTTTTGTGAATTAACATTTTGAAAATATTTGTATTTAAAAAATTTTGTAAAATTATTTGACTTAATTTCAGTTAATTTAAAAAATGTAGGTAAAAAATCGTCAACATTTCTTTTTAAATCTAAAAATCTTTAAATAATTGTTTTTATTAGACTTCTTTTAAAAATTAAGAATAATTTTATTAAACTTTTTGTTAAATTCCGTAAAACAATAAATAAAATTTTTAAAAAGTGTTTTTGAAAATTAACAAAATAATTTTGAATTAGAATTAAAATGAATTAGAATTAGAATTTGAATTAGAATGATTGGAAAAATTATATTAAATGACAAATTCATTATTTGTTATACATAAATTTCAATAACTTGTTTTATGTCTTACTTTATATTTGTAGGTTTATTAATGCTTGAAAATTTTTTTTTTTCATTTGACAAGAGAAAATAAACCGGAAATTTTATTGAATGAAATTAGTAAACACCCTGATAACTTATACAATCAAACCTGGTTAAGTGGGACCTGGATAAATGAGAAACCTCTATTACTGAGAAAATTTCGAAAGTCCTGACAATTTTGTATAAAAACCCCTTTACAAGTGGGAAAGTCCAATCTTTTTAACTAGGAAGAATATTTGCCATTATTCTATAGATCTCTGTTTACTTCAGTACGAGTTAGTCATCTATAAGGAATTTGTCGAAATGTCTACTTTCAAGAGAAAATTAAATATTTAAGCTTCTAGTGATAAATTAAAAATATGTGAATTTGAAAATGGCAAATCACGAAAAAAAACTGTGTAAGGAATTTAATATGCATCTATCAACACTATATATCGAATAATTCAAGATAAAGATCAAATCCAATGGAAAAAAACAACCAGTAACAATAGAAGGTTGTTTGACAAAATTTGTTACCTGGAGTATTTTTTTAACAAAATGATATTAAAAAACAAACAAAAATCACAGAATTTTTGTGAAACATTTGTTTTAATTCAGAATACAGTTTTTTAACTAATCGGGGAAGGTCATTTATTCCATAAACGTGCTGATAATAGATCTATAAAATTTTCAAAAACGGTTAAATTTTTGAAAATTTAAAAATGGTTTTCTGGACCCATCCATTGTCTACTTATGTCCTCTTCACTATGAACTATGTTGAGTGATTTCTCTCTATATTCGTCTTTCAAAAGTAGTCATAGATTTAGTATTTCATTTATTAATTAAGGCTGATCCGTAATCTCCGTACTTTTCTAATTTTTAAGCTTCAATTTTTTCCTATTAAGATTCACTTTTATTGAAAAAAGAGTTTTTTACTTTCACTTTCATTGTTTTATATGTATTTTTATATTTTTTTTATTTTAAAATATTTTTTTTTTAATTTCATTTTGTAAGGTTATCAAAGGTGGGGTTTCTTTTGGTAAGATTTTATTTTTGTCAATTACATTTGTTGAAAAGTTTGTGTTCTTTTCAAGTATTTACATATTTACTATCGAAATTCAATAAAAAAATATTTTCAAATTATAAACATAATATTTGTAATTGTAAGTATTACCTTTGTTAACTGCTTTCAATCTTGTAAGAGTAATAATCTCGGTTTATTTTTAGTTAATTTTTTTAATCAAAAAACAAGTAAAAACATTTAAAAAGTCGACTCTTTTAAAAATAAAAGTGAATTTAAATCGAATTGCAAAATTGAACTATGAAGATTTGAGTACATGCTGTGAATATTATCATCCTTAAACAGAAATTTTATTTTTTGAAAGAGATTTTAAAAATACTCCACGCAAGTGGAAATAATTTTAAAAATAATTTTGTTGATTATTTTTATATAAAATGATAGTAATTGTGATTTGAATTCAATTTATGAAAAGATAAATACTGCGACTATATTGTAACTGAAAACGTAATTTGTTAGTTGATATTCTGTTTTAAGTTAAAATTTTAGGATTACTGTAAAGTATGGAATAATATCAGTATTCAAAAAAGTATACCTGCTTTTTGTATACATTATAAGATAAAAAAAAATTCAATCCTGTTAAATATTGCATCACATTAAATACAACGTGTGACAGAAACAAGAAATTTTTAAAATATATTTATATATGGTACATAAATACATAAATTGAACATCCTGTTTTTTAATTTTTTCTGTGCAAACATTTTTGCAAAATTATGTGAGGTTTTTAATTGTATAGAATAATTATTTATACAAATCTTACAAATAATTTATGACCTACGTTGTGCAATAAACAATAAAAAAAAAGTTTATTTTTCATAAATTTATAAGAGTTTAATATAACTTAAAATTTATAATTGTGAAAATCGATAACTATAAACATGAGATTGTTGAACTTTCCTTATCTTTTGCGAAACAATATTTAATCTCATTTTGTACTAATGTAATAATAGGTTTAATCTTTTAAATTAGATTTGCAAAGAATTGCTTTTTCTATACAAAGCAGGTCTTCCTGAAATTTAATTCGTAAGCCGATTTGTAAATGAGCAATATTGTAAAGAAAGTCTGATGAAACTTTGCTTTGAAAACTAGTGCGTGCGTGTTTCTATAATTATTGTGATGTGTAATTAATATTAAATAAATTTTTAATTGTTGCAAATACAATTAACAAGTGGTTTTATTTAGTTAAATTTTAAAATCTATTCCATTTTAAATTTACTTCAAAATTTTAGTTAATTTTATCAATTTAATTGATAATTATTAACTTAATTATTAACATTTAAATTGATTACTAAAATTTAATTTGCCGCTTTTGCCATTTCATCATGACGTCATGGCCTCTTTGACGTTTGTTTTTTATATATATGAATATATATATGTCATTATGTCAATTTGACAGACGGAACACGTTGCAAAACTAGTATAGGTTAGGTTTGGTGTGTCTGGAACAAACAAAATGGGAAGAATAGGATTTAAGTTTGGTACTTTTTTAACAATAGTGATTGTCTTGATAGCAATCTATTATAGAAATTTCGACGATGTTCTACAAAAACGTTTAGTGGCTGTTTTACACGGATTAGAAAGATTGGAAAGCCGATATGGAATTGCTGATAAACCGAAAATAGCAGTAGGATATGGTATTTGCACAGATGTTTCGGTCGAAGCTAAAGATTTACTTCCCTACACAGAAAATGTAGGAAATCCTCAACATTTCGATGAAATTAGCACCGATTTGGAATTGTACAAAAGTTTTGCTTACTATTATCGTCATGGAGCTGCTGCTGAGTAAGTTTTTATTTTAAATTGCTCTCATTTTTATATAGTATATACCTTAAAAAACGATAAAAATAGATTTTCACTTTATAATTACATTCTAAATGAAATTAAATTTCCTCCCAATAAAGTAATGTTTTATTTAATCGGAGACCTTTCTATTTAAAAAGAAATCTGTTTCGATTATTTATTTTACGAATTCGTGTTTACAGTAAATAATTAACTGTTAATTTTTTTAGACGCTATATGGGAAACAGCCTTCTTTTTGACGAACTGGTATCAAAAGCCCGGAAAATTTCTTCCTCGTATTCAACGATTGGAGGCAATGCAGCTGTGATGGCACTTCGATTTCTGAAAGAAGGATGCGACGTTGTTTTGGCAGCAAAAATGACCAAATCTCTTTATCAAATGATGCCTCAATCGATGAAAATTGTAGGTGGCGAATTGAAACGAGACGATATACATTTAATTCTCGAATATAAAAGCGGCGAAAGCTGGGGTCCTTTCAAAAGTGGTAGAGCCAATAGGTACTCACTTATATAAATATTAATATGAATATAAAAATTAAAACCCTAATTTAGATAAAAACTCAAAAAGATGTTAATTTTGTAGATACATTCTTCACAACGATCAAAATAATCCTATGATAAGTGCTCTTGAAGATCTTGACAAAATACTGCCAAAATTTAAACCAGATTTACTAGTCATTGGAGGTCTTCAAATGATGGACAATTTCCCATTTCAAGATGGTGAGATTTTTTTTACTACAATATTAATTATTATAAAAAGAAAGAAAAAGTTTGGTTGTCCTATAATCAGCAAATTAAATTTATGAAAAGTTTTCTAAACGTTTCAAAAACAAAAATTTATCGAAAAAATTAAAATACTTTATGTTAAATTGTAAAAAGGACAGAAAATGTAAAAACAAAATAGAGAAATATTTGAAACACAAGAACAATTATTAAGAAACTATATAATTATTTTTATTTAAAACAAATGCATTTAATGTTTCATTTTTTTGGATTTGACTATTTTCTGGGATTAATAATGTAAATTAAAAAATTCTGTTAGTTGATGTTTTAGTCTTAAATTTGTTAAAATTGCTTTCTACACTGTTTCAGCATTTCTTTGAAGATAATTTTTTGTGTTTAATTTCTCTCTTTTTTATGGAGGAGGGACGGGGGTTGATTACAATTGTTTTTATTAATATTCTGGTTATTATAAATCAAAAAGAAATTAATTTACTTTTCTTTCTTATTATCTTTTTATTTTATCAGGGTGGTCGCAAAATTTCATTTTCAAAATTCACTGAGTTTTCCCTGGCTAACAAATTTTTCAGTGATTTTAAATCTTGCTTTATATATATTGAAAATAATCTGTCCGACAAAAATGAACTTCATTTCTTCCCCAAAGTCAAAAGACGTCTTTTTGACCAAATTTAATTTGAATAAAAAGAAAACAACAGTTGCTAATTTATTATTTAATAATTTTCAGGTTATTTCGCAGTTTAATTGTTTACTGAATACTTTCTCTAATTTTGAAATATAAAAACATACTCCATTATATTAAAATTAGATAATTTTAATTTACACTTTTTTTATTTTTAAAACTATGTAATGTTGCTCAGTATACCTACCTAATTATTTTTCTCCAGAATTATACAATATTACTAGAAAATATTACAAATTTTAATCAGTTAAAAATTTTGACAACGGGAAAATATTTTCTTCTTAATACAAAATTAAAATATAATTTATTGTACATTTAGATGAAATAAATAATTTAATGTAAATGTAATACTAAATATTTAATGAAATGTTAAAAATCTTATTTTATTACATTCATTTTTTTTGAAAAACCTGAGTAAAAATTTAGAAATACACTACAACATAATTTAAAATTAATTTAAAATAGTTTTCTAATATAGAAATTAAAATTTTGACCTTAAGAAATATTGATATTGTATTATATATAATATTTGAAAAGTATAATTATGCCAATCGATATCAGATACTTTCCAAAATAAAGACAGTATAATTTCAAATTATCTTATTTTAATGTAAATGAATTACCTTTTTATATTTCGAAATTGAATGAAAATATTAAGTAAAACATTAATTTGCGAAATAACCTGAAAATTATGATCAAATTTTTTATGTTTAAAATTTGTAACATTAATTTTTTATATATAATGCTTGGGTTATACCTAGTGCTTGTGAAATTCGACAAATGACAAAATTGAATGCAAATGAAAAAATATTTTTAATCACCTTATCTCAATTAAATAAAATCCTCCCTTTGGAAAATTATAGTTTAAAAATCAAGCTTTCATTTCAAACAAAGATCAAGTTTCTAGCAACTCTTTTCTTTCCAGATTCGAAATCAGTGTGCAAAAATCTATTAAAAGTAATAGGAAATATCTTTCGGACAGAAATAAAGTTCATTGTTGTCGGACAGTGTAATATACTGTTTTGAATTATTTTCACATTTAAAATTTTGTATAATGGAAATATCTAAAAAAAAAGTACTGAAGAATTAAAGTGATAAAATCTTGATATTTAATTTGTGGTTTTTCATAGAAAAATTTCCCTGGATTTTAATGATTAAAAAAAAATTCCCGACTTTTCCCTGACTTGCGGCCATTCTATTTTATAAATATTTTATTTTATATGACCAAAATTATTCTATACTATTAAAGAATATGAAATTTAGAGTTTTTAAATGTTCCTATGAATTTTGGGAACTTTTCACCGGATATTTTTTGTAAATTTACAACATTTTTTCATATTATATAAAATTCTTATCAAATTCTCTGATTTTTCCTGACAATTAAGAGGTCATCCTATTGCATAAATTAAGTATTTATTGCTCTCTTTAAATTGATTTAAATCGACTATTTTTACAGGTGTACGTTCTAGTCGATTACTGAAAGTTCACAAGCAAATGGTGAGCCAGCCAAAATCCACGAAAATCCATTTTGAAATGGCTTCATTTGTGGAGCAGAGTTTACTCAATGAACTTTGCAACAAGGTGATCCCTTTCGCTGATAGTTTGGGCATGAATGAGCAAGAAATTGGAAACTTGTACAACTCTCTCTTGTATGGGAATATTTCTTTAGTCACAGATTCTACGCCACGAGTTGCCAAGATTTTGGACCAGATGAGGATGCTGTTCAAATTGATTCGAGTTAAAGGAAAATCTATTGAGAATTCGAGAGAATTGACTAGGATTCATGTTCACACGTTGGCTTATCAGGCTATTTTTACGGTTAAAAATTCTTCTTGGAAGAATACAGTGGCTGCAGCTGCAAAAGCTTCTCTCACTGCCCATCGACATGTTTGTGGATCACAAAACGTAAGTCAATTTAAGACACATCAAGACGTTTTAAGAATAACCAGGATGGCCACTTTTTTATGAAATTAAATTCCCGGTCTTTGCTGGTCAATTTTTTGGATTTCTCTGTCACAAATTTTTGAACAATTAAAACAGTATTTTTAATTTTGCAAAATTAGCCTTTATATTTAAAATGTAACTACTTAAATTTAAAATTTACACATTCTTATAATCTTATTAATAATTTTAATTAAAGGTTAAAAAGTTTTATTATCACAAAATATTAAATCTAAATTTTTGCACAATAATTTTAAATATTTAAAAAGAATTACATTTTATAATTCCTTTATCAACATTAACAAGCGCGCGACAAACTTTGCATTGTTATTGATCATTAAAAACTATACATGTTTGCAATTTCAAATAATGAAAATTACGAAATTGAAGAATATATCTGAAAAAAGTACGAAAATAATTGACAGTTGAAAACGAAATTCGAAAAATACCTACATAATTACACAATTGAAGAGAACCGTTTTAAATTTTAAACAAAATAGTTGAAAAATTATAGGAATAACTGTCGGAAATAATTGCAAATTGAACAACTGAATTGAAAATAAAAAAAAATAATTGAAATTGAAGAAAATAATAAAAAAATGAGGAAATAAATTGAAAATTTTAAAATTAAATTAAAATTTGAAAAAATAATTGATAATTGAAAAAAAAATTACAAAATGACGAAAATAATTTACAATTGAAAAAAAAATTTAAAAAATCAAAGAATGATTATAAAATTTTAAGATAATAATTGAAGGAAATAGTTGAAAAATGACGAGAATAATTGCATAAATTGTGGGGAAAATGAGGAAAATAATTGTCAATTGAAAACAAAATTCAAATAATGATAGATTAATAGATAACTAAAAAAATAATATGAAATTTGAAGAAAATAATTGCAAATTGAAAAATTAAGAAAACTTTAGAAATAATTGTTGGAATCAATTGCACATTTAACAACTGGATTGAAAATCGAAAAAAATATTGAAAAATTAAGAAAGCTATTAAAATTCGAAGAATGAAATTAAAATTTGAAGAAAATATTTAAAAATTGAAAAAAGCCGAGAATTAATGAATATAGAAGAAAACATTTGAAAAGGGTTTAACTCTAAAAACCGCTTGTCATTTTTTATTAACAATTCATTATGAAAGTGGCTCTTATGGTTTTCAGAGTTAAGCCCTTTTCGAAATTATAACTATTCAATAAAAAATTAAAGAAAATAATTGAACAATTGTATTTAAAATTAAAGAAACTTAATGCTAATCGAAAAAAAATAATAGAAGAAAGGCGATAATTTTTTAATATTAAATAAAATAATTGAAAATAAAAAAGTGAAGTTTAAATTTGAAGAAAATAACTGAGAATTGAAGAGAATGTTAGAATTGAATACATAATTTAATTGAAATTTTAAAACAATTTTTATGAGTGAAGAAAATAATTGAAAAAATCCGAGAATTATTGAGAATATTGAGGAATTAAATAAAAATAATTAAAAATTAAAGAAAATATTTGAGAACTGAAGAAAATCATTATAAATTGAAAAAATAAATTAACAAATAAAGAATTAAATTGAATTTCCAGAAAGTAATTGATAATTAAAAGAAAAATTACAATATGACGAAAATATTTAAATTTTGACGAAAATAATTATACCTAATTATTAAAAAAATAATTAACAATTAAAAACAAATTCAAAAAATGGCGAGAATAATCGGCATTTGAAAAAAAAAATTTAAATTAATGAATAACCATAAAATTTTGTTTTTCTTAAATTTCATGATTATTCAATTGTCAATTGAAAACTGATGGATATTATGGAAAAAATTGTAGAAAATGAATGAAAATTGAAAAAATCAGTTGTAAATTGAAGAATTGTTTTGAAATTTCAAAAAAATGATCAATAATTTAGAAAATGAGAGAATTATTGAATATTGGAAATAATTGAGAATATTGAAGAATATCGAAATGTCAGTTCAATATTTTAGAGTAAACTATATTTTTCATTGACCTTATTTTTTGTTAATGCAGTTAAACGGATTTTCATCAAAATAGACACAAAATTTTAATTGATTTGTATGTTTTATCTAATTTTTAATTAGAAATTAAATAAATTTAATAATAATTTCCTCACGCAATTAAAAATATGAGTTTTGAGATCTAGAATACAACATTTATTTAAAGAAATTTAATTTAGTAGTTTTGTTTAAAAAAAATAACATTGAAAGTTTTGAAACAAAAAAATCTTTTAATCATTAAGAAATGAAATAATTATTTTAAAAAGGTGTTTAAGACACTTATAAAAAACTTAAAAATGGTGCTTGTTTTCTTTTCAATGATATAATAATTTATGATATTTCCTTATTTATTATTCAAAAACAAGAGGTTTCACCTTATATATATATATAAGTCGTGAATTAATAATTAGGTAATAATAATAAAAATTATTTTATTTTTTTAATAATAAAAAAGTCGTATAGGACAAAAAAGAGGTTAAATATATTTATTATTATTATTACCTACCTAATTCTTATTTATTATTATTATTATATTACTTATAATTCTACTTTTATTATAAAAGGCAAATAATAATTATATATTAGATACATAAAATAAAAACTCATATAATGTCTAATTAATTTAAAAATATCATTTTTTTCAAACATAACTGATTTAAAACAAAAAAATATTTAAGTTCCAAACTTCAGGTGTGGACAGATTGAAAGAATGAGTAAAAAAATGAATGAATGAATCTTGTGGATTATTATAGATTTGTGATATATATAAAAAAAATTGATATTCGATAAAATTTCTCAGAACTTTTTGATCCGCGAAGAAATTCCCGGTTTAGTAACAAATTTCTCGATCATTTTCCAGTTTTTCCCGGCCAAGTGCCCATCCTGCACAAGACGCTTTAAAAATAACGTTTACCTTCCAATTTATTAAATTAAATATTATTTTTATTGTCGATGATTATAGCGATCACTCCGAGTCAGGTCAAGAAATTAAAAACAAATTTTACGTTTCAACGGCACAGCCGTCCTCTTAGAAACTGAAAAGTTTATTATAATATAATAATTATAAATATTTTTTAAAAAAATAATGTAAACAGTTTATAAGTCAGTTTAGGACTCGGAATGATCTTTATAATCATCTACAATATTAAATACAGCCGAGTGATAAATTTAAATTAAATATAATTTTATTTTTCTATTCATCTTCTCTCCTAGGTGGACTTGGGAAAAGCTACTCTCATTATGGACGATAGCTTCTCAACATCCGCAAAATCTGGATCAAGAATACTGCTTGATGAAAATAAACCCGTCTCTTGTTGGGATGAAAACTTCAACATAAACAACGAACGCATTCCTGTAGAAGTTTGCATAGCACCTGTTCTAGTTTGCACCGAAGCTAGTCAAACAGCTGGAGGTGGAGATAACATTTCCAGCGCTGGATTAGTTCTTCAAATTTAAAGAATGTTATGTCAATTTGATGATAAAGTAGCAGAAATGAAACTTTATCTCGCAAAGGCTTAAAAATTGGCCTCTAAACTTATCTTTAGAAAAGAAGATAAGTATGTTACTTAATGCATTTAAGAAAACTTGTGAAATATTCATTCCATTGTCGGTTCTAATCTTGTACATAATTAAAAGACTTTGTTACAATGCATCAAAGTGTTTTGATGTATTCTAATGTTTTTGTTTTAGAAAAATGAACAATTACTAATCTTCATTACTTTAAATATTTTAAAATTTAAGTTAAATTTGCAATCTTTCTAATTCAATTATGTATTTAATGATATTTTAAATAAGTTTCTAAGCTTTTTGAGCGTGAATTGTAATCAAAGTTATTATTTATTGAGTGTTGTGAGATTAATGCAACGAGCAATTTTTGAAAGTAACTGTCACTTATTCTTTCTTGCATACACCACTTTTATATTTCTGACATTGGTAAAAACTGATTAAAACTTGTTCGTAGATGTTTATTGTCTACATAATCATCGTGCCATTAATTTATTGAATACCGTAAGAAATTATGTAATCTTATCTGATGATTGTCTAAGTCAACGAATTTATTTTATAGAAAATATACATTCTAGAAAAAGACACGATGTGATATTATCTAGATAGAACGATTAAATTAAAACGATTCTCGATTATTAGAATATACATGAAAATACAATGTTCAAATATTGTTTTCAAGGCATGAAGTCAAATTGTGATTTACGTTTAATTTTAAGTACATACTTATGATATTCAAATATTCCACTTTTCAAGCCCAAGCCTTTGAAAAATCCAAGTTTTTGTATTACATACTCTCTTTTCAACTTTTAATTAAAGAAAGAGAAGATAAGGCTATTTTTATGAGATTTTAAATCCTGTCAAACCACTGACTTTCGATCAAAAGTATCACTGAAATATTAATTTTAACATATTTTTTATATTATGAAAACTAACTTCGAAAGTTGAATTTATTTTAAACACTTAATAAATATATGGGGCATTTTATTTCTAAATGATCTCAGAAACAATTGTCAATTTTAGACAATTTTTAAATAATCGAGGAACACTTTTTCAAAAATTGATAAATCCAGATTTTGTTATTTGAAGAAAATTAATAAATGCAGTTTGGCACCTAATGCTCAGAGTTAATTATAAAATAGACAAACTATAAACTATACGAAATTATTGATATAAAAATGTTTTTTGAACTTGAGGAGATTTGTTCTTAATTAAAGTTTATCATAATTAGGGAATTTAAAGGTTTTTGTAAATTTTAATAGAAAAAAAAAAATTTTAATTTATCTTGCTTAAATCCAGATTTTTTAAATTTGAAAATTCTTCGTTAATAAACATTTTTCTAGATGTTAAATTTGTGTTTGTCTCCACTTTTTTTGTAAAATGGATTTACCAACTTTTGAAAAAGTGCTCCTCAATTATTTCTTTCACATACTATTTTTCATTACTATATTCATTTGTCTGAAATTATATTAGTACGAATATGCATTTGATAGAAAACTTAAAATGCAGAATGTTCATTTGTCCGAAATTGCAATTGGCTGAAAAAGTACCCGACAGAAATTTACTAATTGCCATTTTCTTCATATTTTCTGATTAGTCAATCTTAAAATTGGCGCCAAAATATTACTGTCGGATACTTTTTCGGCCATTTGCAATTTCGGACAAATGAATATTCTACATTTTAAGTTATCTATCAAATGTTTATTCAGACTAATACAATTTCGGACAAATGAAGATTCTGTCAAATGAATATTCTAGTATTTGAAAATTCGTTTAGAATGGAATTCTTTTAAATGAAAAGTTGGTTAAAAGGATTTCTGCAAAATGAAAATTCTGTTAAATATGAATTCGGTGATCTTTAATTCTGTTAGGTCAAAATTCGGATTAATTTATGTTCGATTGAAAGCATACTCGGAAATGTGAAATTTGGACTAAAAGAAGATTCTTCCTAATGAAATTCTATAAAATAAATATTCTAAATAATTCATTTTAGAACTTATCATACGTCCCTTTAAAAAACTACTAATTAGGTACAAAAGTAATTGAGGAGTACTTTTTCAAAAGTTGATAAATCCACATTTTGTTATTTCGAAAAAATTAAACAAATGCAGTTTCGCACCTAACCCCTAGAGTTATTTATAAAGTAGAAAAAATATACGAAATTATTTATATACGAATGTTTTTTGCACTTAAGGAGATTTATTTTTAATTAAAGTTTATAGTAATTAAGAAATTTAAAGGTTTTTGTAATTTACTCTAGGGAAAAAATTAAATTTTTAAATCATCTTGGTTAAGTCGAAGTTTTTTTTAAATTGAAAATTCTTTAATAATAAATTTTTTTCTGAAATTTAAGTGACAGATCGATTTGTAAGGTTTCCAATATGTTAAACTTGTGATTATCTCAACTTTTTTAGAAAATGGATTTATCAACTTCTGAAAAAGTGCTCCTCAATTTGGCCTTAGTAAGTAGTAGAAAATATAATTATTTAAAAATTGTCTCAAATTGGCAATTGTTTAGAAATAGAATGCCCCATATATGAATTTAAATATTTTTAAAACTGTCAGCGATGACTTTTGATAAAAAATCAGTGGTTTAACCAGACTTGGGCTTTTTTTATACATTCTACCCTGCAGTTAGTAGTTAATACATAAAATAACTTCGCAGAAGTTACAAACAAAATAAACTTGTTTTACAGAATTTAACAAAATCTGAATTGCAAACTATTAAAAACTATTCAATATGCATTTATTTTAATTTATCTTAATTTTTTTTTAAAAGAAAAAAAGCAGTTTCGAAAGGTCTATTACAACTACAATTTACACTTGTGTATAGATTGTTTCTTAAATAAAAACACGAATCTGTAATTCTACAGCAGTTATTTATTCAATTACATTTCTTTCTGTCTACAGAAATTACAGTTCAATGATAAAAGATTACGAGGTAATTGTTCGTGGAACAGACTCTAGTCCGTTAAAAATAACCAAACCTCTATTGAAAATTTGCAGCTTGTGAATAATTGTGAATAATTATAATGTACATAATATTATATTTCAGAACTGTATTCCTCAATGTGCAAAATCTCTTTTCAGTGAAAAGTAAAAATCAATTTAAATCAACTATTTATCATAAAAATCACAAATATATTCTATAAAAATTGAAAAAAAAATACTTGAATAGTTAAGTAAAACAATATACTGTATCTCTCTTACAAAGTTTAAAAGTCTTTATCAACGTTCTCCAACATTTATCTAAAGCATTTGAATGTCTATAAAATTACCAATTTGTTTTAAATTTAATGTAAACTTTGATTGTAGGAAAAAGATAACAAAAAATTCACAAAACACAGTCACCTTCGTCAATACCCAGCATTCTTAAATCATCTGGTCCAGGTTGAGTGTCGACCTCTTGCTCAGGTTGGACAATTTCGGGAGGTGGTTGGTCCATGTATTCAGGACCATAGCCGACACAACCAAGCATACTGTACATGGAGGCGTACATGATGGTATTTTCCTGAGGATTTTGCTTTGGTTCTTGATCTTGGTCCTTGGGAAAGATGATATTCAGAGCCTCTTGAAGATCCTCGGGCAGAGGATTGGAGTGGTCGGTTCGTTTATCAGTGGGCTCTGGTATTTCTGAAACGTCGGAGACCATTGTTTCACCTAATGAAGGTGGTGGGTTTGGATAGGCAACAGGAGGTGGAACTTGATGATTCTGAATGAAAGGTGGTCGTACCTGAAATCTGGGAGGTGGATTCTGAATAAATGAAACAGGATTGCCGTAGCCTGGAGGAGGCCTGTTTGTTGCGAATGTTTTATCGTTGGGCGGTTGCTGATTTATGAAAGTTGGTGGTGGTTGATTCATGGGAGGCAAGGACGTTGGTACAGGAATCTTGGCTGTATCCTTCTGTTGATCTATAATGGGTTGCTCGATGATTACTTCCTCGGACTGATCCTCAATTTCCATATCAACAACCTGCGGAGTAATTTTCTCTTTGAGAACAGGAGGCGGAGGAGCGACGAGTATCTTCATTTGCGACTTGCCCCCAGAATTGTTAAAATTTACTGGCGTTGCTAGCTTTGTGATATGAACAATTCCTGGGGGATTGATGATCTCACTCGGGACTTTTGGAGTATTTTCAAATTTACTCTGAGTGTAGGGAAGAGGAGCGGGTTCTTTCTCGGGCAACTTCGGCTCCTCGTTTTTTTTCTTAAAAAGGGGAAGCCGCCCGATAAAAGGGAGCTTCCCTTTTGTAACTGGAGCCAAAGGTTTCTTTATCGGTATTGAGTTTTTTTTTAATTTGGGATCATTATTTTTTTTGTCAAATTTTAACTCGTCTTGTGGTTCGCTATCTTCCCTGCGATCTTTATACTTGTCGTAGCCTCTTTTTGGACTTTCGCGCCAATTGCGATCTCGACGGGGAGATTCGCCGGATTCACGTTTTCGACGATCTTCATAGTACTCTCTTTCTCGATCTCTATCACGATCTCGACCTCGTCTTCTGTCGTACTTGTCATAACGTTCGTATTTGTCGTCTCGTCGATCGTACTTCCGATCTCGGTCGTCTTTGTATCTGTCGCGATCACGTTCCCTATCATCATCCTTGTCACTTGGCTTATTATCGGGAGGTTTAATAGGCATATTGACTTGCTGCTTTGTCCAGAATCCCATGTGAGGTTTCGGTATCTCCTTTGGTTCGGGAATTTCAGGTTTATTCGGAGGTGGTTGACTCTTATCTTCATCCTTTTTTAGCCAAAAGGGTTTGGGTGGTTCTTTTGTTCCCCAGGCTGCCAATTCTTCCTCCTTTTTTTGGTATATTTGTTCTTGCTCGACTTCCTGGATTGCTTTTTCCATTCCCTGCTTTCTGTTATTCATGGATTTTATTTCTTCTTCTTGCTTTGCTTTCAATTTGTCACGAATAGAGTTTAATAGCTGCCTTTCGTCAGACTCTTGCATTTCTGAATTTGCGACATTCTGAATCTGCTGTTGAGGAACTTGTGTCCAGGGTGTTTTCAACTTAATTCCATGATAATCGATTTCCTCGTTTAAAATTGCTTGGGTTGATGCTTTCATTTTGTTTCTCATGGCAACCCTGATGCTTTTAGAAGTATCTTGATCAGACTCGGAGTCTGTATTTTCGGAATCACTGGATGAGTCACTATTGCTACTTTTTTGCTTTCGTTTCTTACTTTTCTTTGATTTTTTCTTGTTCTTTTTCGCTTTCTTAGGCTTTTGTACGGGTACAGGTTGTTGCTCGTCTTCCTTGTGCTTTTGTATTTCCAATTGTATCTGTTTGTGCTTTACTTCTGAAAATGCTTTTTCACGATCAGCCATCCAATCAGTTTCCCAATGTGGATTCTGCTCTACAAACCGCTGTCAAATAAAAAGAACAAAATTGACAAATATTCATTACAAAAAGGAAATTTCAATGAAAATCAACTAGACTTTTTGATAAAGAACTTATTTTTTATGAAATATTATTGACTTTACTATTACTTTTAAAAAATCCTGTTTTGATGAATAGAAAGTTTAAAAAATAATCAAATCAATATGTCTTATAACAATTAATGAAATTAGGTTTATGATTAAACTTACAGAAAAGTTCTCAGAATGCCTTTTCGACTTCAAGTGCAAGCTAGCGCAGTGAAGGTCGCCAATCCATGCATCGCAGAGTTTACAATACCAAGCAGTTGCGGGACTGAAGAATTGCAAACCTAGAAACAGAAAATAAAAAATTTAGTACCGCAGATGGACATAAAATTGTACAATAATTAAACAGTTTTAAAGATCAGTAAAAATGACCTTTTTATCAGCTTCAAAAATTTCCTGAAAATGAGAAATTAAAACTGGCAGTATAAAAAATAAAATACTGCTTTTATCCGTTTGTAAAATCATCGTCAGTACCTGAAAAGGACGGGAAAAGATATTTATTTATTTTTTTCAGAGTACAGTCACAGTTTTATACATCGAGACCCAATAATTAAAAACATCTCACATTTTGATGTTTTACAATAAATTTGTCTTAAAATATTGTTTATAATTACAATATTTTACAGTCATTTTAATACATAAAACGTTGATTATATTGGAAAAGTAAAACACACTATGTACAATTTACAAATTTAAAATTTCGATTAAAGCTACACTTCAAACACTAAATGGAAATACATCGAGCTCGATGTATTCACCGTAAAAAGCACCATTTTCACCAATTTAATAAACACTGTTTTCTTCATAAAAAAAGTTTCTTGAAATGTTGAAAAATCAAGTGAAATTAGAAACAAAAAAGTAACTAATAAACTACAATTTGTTAATTCGATGACTTGATTCTCATTCATGAGCCCAGAGGTATAGCCGACATTAAAACCTTTTTTCTTACGATATTTTTTTTTAAAGAAACTAAAATATTTCTTGCATCAAACGCGGAAACTTAAACCATTTACGGAAACTATGTAAGCTACTTTAGAAAAAAAAATAAATAAATAAATAAAATTTACATTGTAAATATTTTTTAGAGTTTTAAAATCACGATTCAATTATATTAATATTTTTCACTGAAATATTAATTAGGAAAGTAAATCAAATTATTAGTAATTAATAACAAAATAATGCCAGTTTTTAATTCCATTACATAAAAATGTATCTTCTCTTGTTTCATTTACTATAATTTTCATTCAATTTAGGACCACATTTTTTCTTCAATACATACCGAGGGCAAAATGATATCAGCATTCAAGCTACGGAATGTACTATATTAGTAGAAATCCACTGAAAATTTTCTTTACCTTTTATTGGTGTTCGTTTCGTTGGTAGACCAGGGTAGTAGGGCACTTCTTTCTCTGCTCCTTCACCAGTATGTTCATGCCACGGCATATCTACGATCTTACGTTCCTGTAAATTCAGATAAGAATAAGTTCCCTTTATGTATAAATAATCTAATTCATCTTTAAAGGAAGCATAGGCTTACTTCCGTTAAATAAACCACGATAATCCAAACAAAAATAAGATTTATTGCATAAGGAATTTCTCATGAAATGTTATTTGTAATAAAACAACGAACAACCACAAAACCGGTAATTTTCTTTTTTAAAAATTATTTGCAACTAACCATGTTCAAACACTTGATAAAACTTCAAACTAAAGAGTGGTTTTTAACAGAAACTAAAAATATAGATTATACTACATTTTGAGAAATTCAGTTACGCGCACATCTCAGGAACCTTAAACTTTTATGTTCCTGGAATATATCTAGATGATTTTGATATAAATTTTGATACAAATGTTTATTTCTAAGTAGTTTATTTTTTAAACTGAAAAAAATATCTTGCAAGTTCATATGATCGCAAAATTAAGAAAATTAGGTAAAAGCAACTAAAAAATAATAAATTATATATATATAAAAAAAAAAAAAAAAACAAGAACGTAAAAAGATAAGAAAACAGTCTAAAGATGAGAAAATTCTTTTAAATAAAAATTATCATGGACATTATTAAAGAAATAAAAAAAATTAAAAAACAACACAAGAATGAAACAATGACATAAAAATATATAAAAAATTAGAAACTCTTAAAAAAATTCAACTATTTACGGATATTTTTTTTAAGTGTAAAAAATTAATAAAAAGATAATTAAAAACAAAACGTTAAAATGTATTACTAAAGAGAACAAAATTTTAAAATTAGAAAAATTAAAAAGTTATTCTACAAATTGAAGAAAAAAAGAATGAGTAAAATTTTGAAACATTTAAAAAATGTCTGTCTAGTTATTGACATTAACTATTATGCTTAAAAGGGCATAATATTCAAATTTGGGGTTAAAAATGTGTAAAATAACAGAGTTTTAGTTTTGTATTCAGAATTATAGTTTTGTATATTGAAACTGAAGAAAGAAAAAATAAATCTTAAAAGAAGAAAATATGCTGAGAAACGAAAATAAAAAGTAATCCTTTTGAGAAAATTAGTTAAAAAAAGAAATACAAATTTTAAAAGATAAAATATTTTATCTGTCCATGAATAAAATTTAGAAGTTTGTAATTTAAACTTTACTTGGGTAAATTTTGAATAGTGTGCTTAAAAAAAAATTCCAGCCTTTTTTCATTGAAAAGTTTAAGGTTTCTGAGATAGGTCCTTAAATATAACATTAACATTTTGTGTTTTTTCTTTAAACTTAAGAAATAATTGCAAGTTTTATCGAATTTTTGTAAATAATAGCTGGATTATTCATCTGGGAAAAATGTTTTACGATTTTGTTTAAAAAAATAAAACACAAATTTCAATTCTTTAATAACTGACAAGCTAATAATAAATTTATGATAATAAACAAATTTGAAGGAAAATAATTAATTGTATAGAAAACTGACACAACTTACTATGCAAGTCTCTTTGTGGTCATTGCTGTGAAGATGATTCAAATATTCCTTAGCTGTTTTAGGAAAGATGTCGCAGGTTTTACACCAATGCATTTCAGGATCATAATGTACAAAATTATAAGTAGGTTTGTCATCTCTGGAAGATTTCTCTCTATCGGATTCTAAAGGCGCCACTTTCTCAGGCGTCTCATTTTTTTCCGATGAAAATTCTTCTTTGGGACTTTTCGGTCGTTTGTTATAGTGTTGTTCTGGTTTGAATTTGTTCTTCGATTCATCCACTGTTTTTTTGTCACCGATAATGCCACTTAGCATGTCGATAACGTTGTTAATTGACTTCATTTTATTTTGAATCTCAACCTGTGTGATAAACAATCAATAAAGAATACGATGTACATAAGTGGGTAATCACAAATTAATTATAAATTTGTAATTACAGATATTTAATTATAAATTAGTAATTATGAATATAATAATAAATTCCGATATTCTTCTTTTGAACTGAAAATAATTTCACAAATTATCCGAGAATACGTTTCTATTATTATTTATCTTTACCTGGAGCTTCTGATTTTCCTTAATGATTCGATTATTCTCACGTCCACCTTCTTTGCCAATTTCGTCACACTGTTGTCGTAAAATTTCCAACTCTCGCTGGAGTGTAGCAGATTTCTTAACATACTCTTCCCTTTGTTTTGCTAGTGTTGCTTTCTGCTGTTTTACTTCAGCTGCGATTGCTGCTCGATGTTCAGTTCGAAAGGCATTGGAGATATATGAATGATGGGACGAGAAATTCATTTAATAAGACAAATTAAAATATTATTTTCAAGATAATAAAAATCCAAAGAATTTTAAAGTATAGTCTAAATTTTCTAATAAATTCAGTTACTTTATTTTGACTTGAAAAAAAAGAACCTCAATAAAGTAATGTATTAAATAAATGATGCAAAAGAATCGTTACTTGCATGAAAAGATGCAATCTTTAAAAAAAGTATCTAGAAGTAAATCCATTAGTAGTAAAATATATATAATTGCAATTATAATTAAACTAATTAAGACGCTACTCACCTTCTTTTTTAACATCCTCTGATCTCGGTAACGTCGGCGGTACCATTCCTGGAGGAACAGGTTCGACGGTTCGTGACTGTTCCTGAGTACCGGTTAGCGAGGGTGGTGGTGGCGCTTGTTGATTGTTGTATTGTACTTGATTTCCTGGCCAATTAGGAGGTGGATAGTCCTAGAAAATGAAAGTTTTCATTCATTTACTAATCCCTTACGAAGTTTCCAAAAACCCTTACCTTTTCACATCCTTTTTGAAATCAGGAATTTGGAAAAAACAGTGCAGAATCTTCTAGTAGAAATGCCTTTAATCAGTTTATCGTAGTTGACTTCAGTAAACAATAAATAACGCGAATGCCATACTTACTGAGACGCTTCGTAATATTGAGATACGAAAGAAAAAGGATGTCATTGTAAAATCACTATCGAGCGAAAACATATTCGATTATATAAATTACGTGCTAGGTACCCTCTGTACATGTACACACGTCGTAAATAACCCACCAAAAAAATAAATTTAAGCGCCTTATTACTCAAATGAAATCCCGCAAAATTCACGCAGTGCGCTTATAATTATTTTTTTTTTTCACACAGCCGATGATCTATTCCGAAATCTTTTAAAACTGCATTCAAAAAGAATAACAAAATGTGATCGAAATTTTATGAAAGAAACATGGTGATAAGGTGTTCCAAAAAAGTTGTTGATTCCTCATTTCATTTTTTTTTTAATTTTGCCATTGCTTTCTTGTAATTTTTTTACTTTATATTTAGGAAAGCTTAAAAAGTGCTTAGAGTTGAAAGCGAAATTCATTGAATTATACTAGCTTTCATCACTGAAAGAAATATTTCTAAAAATTTGAAAATTTATTTTTTATTTGTATTGGAATATTTTTTTCATAGGTAGATTAAGAGTTTAAGTTAAATTTTGAAAAATAAAATAAAATAGAAATTGGGTTTATTTGAATATTTAGAATTTCAAGTTTATGAAGTATTTTTTGTCTAGATTAAAAATATATTCGATTATAGGGCGTCTAGCAAATGATTATTTTCATAATGTAAAATACTGCCTCTTTTAAGGAGATTATTCAAGAATTTTAAAAATATGCAAAAAACTTGGAAGGAACAAGATCATTCAACATTATAGCAATTTTAAGAAAAAATCCAAAAAACTTAAATTTAAAATGGAAAATTAAAGAAACATTAGTTAATCTACGAAAAAATAGTAAAATTAAAACAGAAACTACAAGAATGGAAAAAATTAAAACACTAAAAACAGTCAAAAATAACAAGGAAATCTTTAAAAACAAATCAAAAAAATTATGAAAAACCAAAAAGGAAATTTCAAATAATATTTAAGATTTTCAGAATGAATGTGAAATTCAAATTGGAGATAATCTACTAAAAAATAAGAAATTGTAAAAAAAGAAATGAAAAGATTATAAGTTCAAGAAATTCTTCAGGGTTGCTACGTTTTCAAAATATCAAAATTCCATTACTTTTCCTGGTTTTCCAGACAATTACAATTACAAAATTAAAGAAAATATCTGAAAAATTACGAAAATAATAGACAATTGTAAACAAAATTCGAAAAATAACTAGATTAGTACACAACCGAACAAAAAAATTGAAAAAATCAAAGAATAATTATAAAACTTTAAAAAAATAACTGAAAATTGAAAAATTTTTAGAAAATGATTGAAAAATTTTGGAAAAATTGAAGAAAATTATTAATAATTGTAAGAAATAATTGAAAAATGACCAGAATAATTGAAAAATTGAAGAAAATATCTGAAAAATAACAACAACAAAAATTGACAATTAAAATAAAATTCGAAAAATGATCAGATTAATAGACAACTGAAAAAAATAATTGAAAAATATAAACAAGAAATATTAAATTAAGAAATTAAGAAACAAGAAAAATTAAGTAAATTACAGGAATAATTGTTGGAAATAATTACAAATTGAACATCGAATTGAATTGGATTGAAAATCGAAAAAATAATGGAATATAGAAGAAAATAATTTAAAACTGAAGAATGGTATTGAAATTTGAAGAAAATAATAAAAAAATGAAGAAATAAATTGAAAATTTAAGAATTAAATTCAAATTTGAAAAAATAATTGGTAATTAAAAAAAGATGAGAATTATTGAATAAAATAATTTAAAATTGAAGACTGCAATTTCAAATTGAAAATAATAATTCAGAAGTGAAGAAAATAATTAAAAACTGAAGAATTAAATTAAAGATTAAAGAATTAAATTAAAATTTTGAGAAAATAATTGACAATTGAAAAAAATTAGAAAACTGTCGAGAATAATCGACAACAGAAAAAAAATTGTAAAGTTTGTAAAAAATAATTGGAAATTCAGGGAAAAAAATTAAAAGTTGAAAGAAATAATTAAAAAATAACGAAAATAATAATTGGAAAAAATATTAAAAATTGAAGAAATAAATTGAAGATTAAAGAATTAAATTGAAATGTGAAGAAAATAATTGATAATTGAAAGAAAAATTACAAAATGACGAAAAATTAAAAAATTTTTAGTAACACATTTTTGCAGATTTACTACAAAATAGTAAAAAATGAAACTTTTCCAGTTTGTAAACGTAGGTTTTCTTAACAAATGATGAAAAAATGTTATTCAATAATTTATTTAGTAATGTTTTATAATAATCTATTTATTTATTTATTTACATTTCTGTATTTTTACTTTTTATTTCATCTAAACTCGTCTTGTTTTGAAATAACATTTGGTAAAAATATTTGTATCTGTTAATAATATTTTATTCTTTTTCTTTATTTCATTTAAATTCGTCTTACTTTGAAATAAATTCTTAGTAGCAATAACTGAGTCTGTTATTGATTTATTATTTATTTATCTTTTTTTCTCTTTATTATTATATTAGTTTTGTTCTTATTGAGATTTATATTGAAGAAATCTTTTCTTCCTTAATATCTTTTTTTTCGGTCATCTACGGAAACCTATGTTTTTAGTTTTAAGAATATTATTTTTGTTAATTTTTAATAAACATATTTTCAGATGCCGAATGGTTATGTTTGTACTTATTTAGTTTCTTGGAGGGCTATGTAGCCCTAGAAACTTGTATATGAATAAATAAATAAATTTATAATGAATAAATAATACATAAATTAAAGAAGAACGTAATTCTCATTTCTTCAGATTGTTTTTGCATTTTTCCAGTATGTACTTTCGATAAAAATACTTAATATCCTTGACTTGTAACAACCCTAAAAATCTAATAACAAAACAAAAAATAAATGAAAATAAAAAGAAAAATTTGCAATAAATAAAAGAAGTTAAGTAATTGAGCAGCACTTTTTCAAAACTTGATAAATCCATTCGAAACAGTTTTTCAAAAAAGAGACAAACGTTGTATATTTATAACCAGAAGTGGTAAAAAAGAGTTGAAAATTATTTTGCATCGAAGCGATCGACTATATAAATAATCAGTATACCAAAAAAATTATATTATTTATTATTACCATTATTTAAAAAACAAAAATGGATTTATTCCGTTTTGTTTCAGCATACCTGATTTTCAAATATTGAAATAAATTAATAGAACAAATATAATACGTTGAAGTGTTTCTGAACTATTAAAATCTACCAGATAATCTTTTATTTTTATTAGATATAATTTTGTACATTCATGAATATAATAATTATACTTGAGCTTAAAAAAAAATTAAATTGTAGTGTATTTTAGGATTTATCAATTTTTATTCAAGTATGATATAATTGTCACAGATTTAGAAGGGATTTATGCAGTTTTAATAACAAATTGAGAAATTTTGTGAAATTCTGAACCATTGGTAAAAATCATGTTCCTTGAGTCCGAAATGAATAGAAATCATATATATCTATTTTTTTTTTATAGATTTATCAAGTTTTGAAATAGTACTCCTCAATTATGAAAAAATGTAGAAAAAATACGAAATAAATTTAACTAAATAAATTATCTGAAAAATATGAAAACAGTATCCCGAGAGGGATTTTTTTTTTTTTAAATAATTTGTTTTTTTATATTAAAATGAGTTGAAATTATTAAAATCCAACTTTGAATCGAAAAAAGGGTAAAAAAAGCAAAAGAAAGTTCTTTAAAAATTGATGAATTTTAAGCAAGTATGAAAAAATGTAAGAAAAATACTGAAGAAATGTTTGAAGTTAAGAAAAAATTAAGGAAACGAAAAAAGAAAAAATTTCCAAGTACAGAATTTTTTGTGACATCAAAATTGTTAGGGTGTGTGTGTTAAATCTTTATCTTTTTCTAAGTTAGAAAGAAACTTTTGTTTTATTATTACTCAAATTTATGAATATTATTTTTCAGAAGAAATTCTGTATTGTTTTGAGTTATCAAAAAATACATATCCAATGTTTGTTTACACGAATTTCCGGTTTTTTTCAAGATTTACTAAATTCCATGCAAATTCTCCGATAGCTAGACACCCTACATATATATTTTATCCAATTACATTTAATTGAATATATTTTTTATTAGTAATGTAAAGAAGACATATTAGTGTATGTCAGTTTTTGTTATATTGATCCACAATGATACTTATAAAACGAATGTCGTTTATTATTAAAAAAAATTGATAATCGGACAGAAGAATCAATCACTTATTCTGAATATAAGAATATTTTTGCATCAAGCTTATAATAAGATAATGTTCAGAAAATGTTTATGCTAGTTCGGGTCCGATTTAAAAAATTTATTAGATTGGATCAAGAGTAATTTTCTATCAGTGATGTTTGATATTTTGGAAATTACTTTTTTTGGAACGCTTAAAGCGAATAATTTCAACTTCTTCAACTTTAACAAAGACTATTTTTGTTCTTTGTTAATGAATACATTAAGATAAAGTAACTTACGCTGCGATAACCAGGAGGTTGTTGATAGGAATATTCGTAACCCTGACTATAATTGTAGTTATAGTTGTTGTAACCTGGACCGTATCCGCCTAATTGAGGGGGAGGTTGTGTTGTATTTGGAGGCGGTGGAGCCTGAATAAAATGCAAATAATGTCTTTTATGTATACAAATATCATACTTCCTCTATAAGTGAATGCTCACAAATGACTTTATACGCTCTGGAGGAAATGGGGTTCTTTGCTGAACGTGAAACAATTAATTTTATCTATGAAAAATAGCGTGACAGGAAGAGTGGGAGGTTTGAATACAAAATCTGCAAAAAGTGTGTGATGTCATTTGTGAATGATTTCTAGGGAAGCTTAAATAGAAACAAAATTTATAATAATTGCAGGGATCACAGTGAATTCTTCCTTCAATTTTAGGTGAAAAAGGGGATTTCGATTTTCAAAAAAGGGGATTTTCTTTAATAAAAAGGGGATTTTGGAAATTAAGAAAAAAGGGTTATATTAATAATTCAAGTTTTCTTTTACAAAATTGTATTGTTTCTTTTTTTCAAAACAGTTTTATTAATTAAAGAAATCTTTTTTTTCTATTTTATGTTTCAAAACAATTAATTTTTGTTTAAAATAAGTAAATATATTTTATTAACAATTTTTTTCATCCAATAAAATAAATTTGATATATTTCAGCAAAAATACATGGTACTCAAAACATGTTTTAATTTTAGCAAAAGTATGACAGCAAAATTTTTATTACAAAAATATAATTAAATACATTAATATAATAATTTTCATAAAATTTATTTCTTTTTTAGCAGAATGTACCAGAATTAGTTCAAATTATTTTTATTAACCTTTTTTATTATTTTATTTTATGATGCAAAACTAGTAATATTTGTTTAAAACGAGTAAAAAATATTAAATAAATTTTTTTAAATTAATTAATTAATTTACTGTAATTGATTAAGAATACGTGGTAATAAGAATATTATTTAACTTTTTAATATAATTTTATTTTAATTATGTCTGTGCAACTAAAAATGACTCACTAATTTGCTGTAATTAATTGAGAATACATGGTAATAAGAATATTATTTAACTTTTTAAAATAATTTTATTCTAATTATGTTTATGCACTAAAAATGACTTACTAGATTGGTAATTATCATTACGGCTTATAAACATTTTTTTATTATTAAATTTTTCTATTAAAATTGTTTATTTATTTGTTATAGGAAAATAAAGATATTTAATTCAATTGTTTTTAAATATATATTAAATAATAGGTATTATTAGTATCATGTATTTTATTTTAATTGCAGAGAATTTATTTTATTAAATAAAAAAATTGTTATGTAGTATAGTTAACTTGATTCAGATGAACATTAATAATTTTAAATCATAAAATAAAATTAAACACCGAAAAAATTTAGTTAGTTATTATAAAGATAGCAAATTCTCAGCTACAGTAGCTAATAATTAGCTAAGGCTGCTAATCTGTTTTTTTCGTGTACAATAAAAATTATTTGAATTAATTTTATCATATTTTGCTGAAAGATTATATTTTTTTTATTTAACAGTCTAACAGAAAATTTTACGTCAAAGATTTTCATGTTTGCTGTATAAAATCTAAATAAATTCAATAAATAACAAACAACACAAAACCATTTTAAGTTAAAAATTATTTTTTAACATTTAAATTCAATAACTAATTTCTCATCATTGTACAGGCACCCTAAAAAAGGATAAATTTTTGCATTTCAGAAAATGGAAAAATAGAAACTTTTTGAAAAAAAAGAAAGTCAAAGAGGAGAAAAATTTTAATTTGAGGTGTTTTAGGTGATTTTTCTAAAAAAGGGGAAAAAAGGGGATTAGGTGAAAAAGGGGAGAATCTGGGATCCCTGTAATTGATACAAAATAAACAAAAAGCACAATTACATGATGATTATTGCAAAATAGAAAAAAATAACATCAAATTTAGAAGATACTATAAGTACTTTAAGTAATGAATTAATTATTATCAATTTCTTTTGTTATTACCTGATATGGAACCTGGGGAGGAGGATATCCCGCAGGAGGTGCAGTAGTGCTAGGTGCGGAAGGAGCTGGTGGTGCTTTATTCCATTCTTGAGGTCTATTTGTCTCTTTCCTCCTTCTGTCTCTTGAAGAAGATCGGGATCGACGTTCCCTTGAACGTGATCTCCTGTATCTGGATCTTCTCGGAGAAGGAGATCTGTCATATTTTCGAGATCTCCGCCGATGCCCTTCGTCAGAATCCTCACTCGGACTTCTTTTGCGCCTGGATTCCGACTCCATTCTTTTTGTAATTTAAAATTGTTTGCTAAAAAAATCAGGAACCTTATTACTAAAAAAAAACTCTTGACGGAACAACAATTACATTCTAGTATTTTTAAATTACATAAACCTCAAATTCTTTATTAAGTCACTTTACGAAGCTTTTTTGAAAACATTTTATAATTATTTACGAAACCATTCGGAGGATATGGTGAATTAGGTTTTTAAAGAAAAGGAAATTTTAAACCCGATAAATAAAATCGACTGTACCGTTTAAACTTTATTTCTGACAATTTTGATAAACACTATTTAAACTATTTTGTGAAACGATTTGATGCGGCCATTCGCAAAAGCTTAATATTCTGTACTACCAGGAATGCAACATTTTTGATGGAAATAAACTCACCTCACTAATGCTGCGAGTAGATTGTGTCAAAGACCGATTATCAATTTCTTAGCAAGATTACATTTTGAAACACAATATGTTCCCGTATTGATCGCATTATTGCAATTAGTGCACTTTTCACCAAGAAGCCGACAAACTGGAATAAAATGGTGATAATCAACTACATTATTCCCAACCGGAAGTATGCATGTCAGTATGCGTAGTTATCGACTTTTCTGAACTCTGAAACTAACCTCGAATGAGTTGCTATTTTGATTTCGTCAGTTGGTAACCTGAACTGACCGCGAGAAAATAATCAATACAAAACTATGAGTTCTTGAATATAAATTAATTTATATAATAATAATTAGAGACTTATTATTATAATCTACAAATATGATTAATTGTTTAATTTAATCATTCTTTTATAAATTTATTCTTTCATTTGCTTTTATTCACTTATTATTATTCATGCACAGGCACAACATGAAGTGAGTCGTTTTTGTTTTACCCACTTGACTGACTTGCCTGACCAGACTTGGGCACGATACATTTTGTGGACATTTTATTATTATTTATTCAGTATAGAATAAAAAACACTAAAATAAAAATAGAGATGTTTGAATTTGATAATATTGAAAACTAAACACTCAACAGATGGCAAATATAAATAATAAATAAATACAAATTTCACTCCAGAAAATTTTGAATTTTGGTTTTGAAAATCTGACGAGTTTAGGCGCGAAATTTGAAACTTAAAGTTCACTTTAATTGTGATTTTTAAAAAATGTTAAGCAATAATTGTAGGTATATTATTTTATATAATTATTTGTTTAGTTTTTAATATTAATTTTCTGAAGCAATAATATATATTTATTATTATTTTCAAAATTTTTAGTTGAATTATATTTTTTAATTTTATTAAAAAAATTTCAATAAGTTTTATTTCACATGTGAATATTATTAAAATTTGCTTCTTTGTTTTCATTTCATAAATTTAATTTACAAATACATGTTAATAATATTAGAATAATTATGTCTCCTAATAGTAAATATATACAAATGTATTTAAAGCAGTTTAAATTGAGGAAGTAATAGATTTTTAAAAAAAAACATTTTTTTTTTTATTTCATTTCGTTATTTGAAATTTTGTAAAGAATACAATTTCAGTTAAAATTTTAAATTTAAAAAAAGCTTTAAATGTGCAATATATGTTTTTTATTCATTCCTTATGAATTCCATTTCTGTCCAATGGTATTGAATCCTGTGTTGACAATAAGTTTCAAAAACTTTTCAATCCTTTTCAAATGTCTAGGCCACGAAGGAATAATATTGAAAATAATTAAAAAGTTAGTTTAGGTAGTATGCAACCCGCCTTACAGAGAAAGTTAAAAATAGATATTGAACAGGGGTTGATCTAAAAATTTTAGTATGAATTAAAATCATGAAATTCATATATTTCCTAATACGGAAACATATAATAAATATAAGAGACAACCTTTGCTTTTTAGACAAAATTTATAAAATTTAAGATTTAAAAAAAATGCAAAAAATAATTGATATTTAACAAAATAATTGAAAAAAAAAAGAAATCAATTAAAAATTGGGGAAAGTAATTTAAAAAACCATGGAATTGTCTTAAAAATAAAGAATATAATTTAAATTTGAAAAAATTACTTGAAAATCTCATAAATAAATTGAAAAAATTGAATAATGAAAAATTAGGGAAAATCATTGAAAATTGAAAAAAAAATGATTGAAAATTGACATAAATACTTAATATAAAGTTGAAAAAAACAATTAAAATTTGAGAAAATAATTGAAAAAATTAAATAATATATTATAAATAAAGGAAAGTTAAAGAAAATTTCAGAAAAATACTTAAAACTTTCAGAAGTTCATTGAAAAAAAATAATTAAAAATTAGAGAAAATAAATGAAACAAGATAAACATATTTTAAAAAATTAAAAAGAAGAAATAATTAAAAACTTTTTGGATATTACGAAAAAGAACAAAAAAAAACATAAAAAATCATATAAATAATTGAATGTTGAATGAAATAATTGAAATCTCAGATAAATAGTTTAAATTTTTGAAATTATAAAAGAAATAAAAAAAAATTAAAAATTGAAGGTTATAAATAATGGAAAATATAAATAATTGAAAAATGATTTTACAATTTGAAACTTGAAGACAATAATTAAAATATAATACAAACAATGATAAGTTGTCAAAGATAAATCACATTTGAGTGAAATAATTGAAAAAATAACAGAATTTTTTTTTAAATAAAAAAAAACAATTGAAATTTGAGACAAATACGTGAAGATCTTAGAAATCAATTGAAAAAATGAGAATAACTAAAAATTGAAGAAAATAATTCAAAGTAAGTTGAAAATAAATGAAATTTACATTAATTAATTAAAAAAATTTGGATATTATAAAAACAAATGAAAATAATTAAATGGAAGATAATAATTGAAATTTTAGAAAAATACTTAAAAATATTAGAAAATAATTTTATAAAATGAGAATAATAAATAACAATTCAGAAAAATAATTGAAAAATGATATAATTAATTCAAAATTGAAAAAAAATAATTGAAAAATGATGAAAATAATTTAAGATTGAGAAAAATAATTGAAAATGATGAAAAGAATTTAAATATGAAAGATTGAAAACAGAAATAAAATTAGAGAGAAATAATTGAAAAAATCATAGAATATATGTGTTTAAGAAAAGAAAATAATTAAAAAATTAGCAGAAGTAATCGAAAATTGATAAAAATAAGAATTGAAATTTCAGATCAATAATTGAAATTTTTAAAAATTATGCCAAGAGAATGAAAATAAATAAAAATCGGAGAAAATAATATAAAATTACAGAATTTGTTTTTAAGCAAAAGGAAATAATTGAAAAATCGTTTAAAAAATTGAAAATTGAAGACAATAATCTAAAGTTGAGATAATAACTAAAAATTTAGGAAATTAATTGAAAAAAATGAGAATATTAAAAGATGGAAAAAAATGGCAAAATTATAAAAAGAAATGAAAATTGAACAAAATAATTGAAAATTGAGATATAACTAAATTTAAAATTTCAGTGAATTAATTCAGAAATTACGAACAGGATTAAAAAGAGAAAATAATAATTGCAAAATGACAAAAATAATGGTAAATGTAAAAAATTAATTTAAATTTGCGATGAATGATATAAAATTTAGGAATAAATAATTAAATTGATCTAATGTCAAGGCAAAAATAATTCAAATTGAAAAAGTGATTGTGAAAGCTAAAGAAAATAATTGAAATTTGAGGAAGGTGAATATAAGATTTAGGGAAATAATTTAAAAACAATTAAAATAATTAAGAATTGTAGGAAATAGTTGAAAAATGGTAACGATAGTATAAAATTGTATTTTAAGTAATTGAAATCATAATACATAGAAAAGAATAATTAAAAATTGAAGAAATTTTTAAATCACTTTAAATTTAGTATTTTTGAAACGTGGATTAATATAACTTTTAATCAATGCAAGTTTACATTAACTGAAATTTGAAGAAATTAAAATTGCTATAAGTTTAAACTTTGAGAACATTTTAAAAAGTTGAAATAGGATTTAATAGTTTAAAAGACAAAAACATCTAGTTACAAATGTCAGGTGTGGACAGAATGAATGAATTAAACTCCTAAATTATTGTATATAATTGGGGGCCCATTTTCCTTTTTGCCTTAGGGGCCTTGCTCTCCCAGTTACGCCACTGGTTACATATCTTGAAAATAGATTACTCAATTGTAACTTTCGTAGCAATTCGGTCAAGGCGTCTGACTTCTATGCTTGAAACCCGAGTTCAAATCTTCAAACCATTGATTTTTTTCTGCATAAATATTTAAAATGTTATTAAAAAGGATTAAATTTAACTTATTTTCAATGGTTTTTGATAGATACAAAAGAATTAGACAGAAATAGAATTCATAATCTTTAGAAATTTTCAATTATCTTTCTAATTTCTCGCTTCTTACTGGGATATGAACTGTTAATCCATTTGTACTCTTTTATTCTTTTTTATCTGTCTTTATACTTAAAATTGTTATCTATTTATAATCACTTTTATTTTTGTGAACGTAATCCTTTAATTAAATTCAAATAATGTTTAAAAAAAACGAATTCAAAAGGATAGAAATTTTCATCTATTCCATTTTAATTCTCTTTTAATTTCTTTCAATCCTTCTGCAACTTTTTTTTCTATCTGCTTTATGTAAATATTTAATTTCGTTTTTAATAATACATTTATCTTAAATAATCATACATTATATATAATGTGTAAATAACACTTCATAAGAATAGACAAAACCTTGCGGATTCAAACGTATTGACAAGTATAATGAAAAAAATTCAAAAAAATGCAAGTAACAAAGATGGAGAATTATGAAAATGAATTCTATTCTTTGAAAAAATAGACAAGGATTCATAAGAATAGACAAAAAATGACGAATTAAAATCTACAAAAAAGTATTGAAATACAAAATTATTCGACAATACTCATGTATAACTGAATTTATCGATTTCTCCGAGTCAGTCAAAAATTTAAAAGTAAAGGTTAAAAAACATTTTTTTTAACGTTTCGACAGACAATGCTGTCCTCATCAGAACTGTAAAAATTTATTTAAAAATAGATAAGACACTTTACAAAGAAATACATTAATAAAATTTACAATATGAAAAAAAGAGTTGTAAGTTACCTTATAAAAAGATTTTTTTAAAAAAATTTAAATGGAAAAAGTCATAAATATAAAATTGTTAAAATTATTTTATACTTGAAAGAGTCAAGACGTCAACAATACAGTGTCTGACAGATAACTGAATTTAGTAATATTAAGATGAATAGAAGATATATATAATATAAGATATAAGATGAATCACAAGAAAGAAAACAAGTTACGGATTGAAAGGCATTGACAAGTAACATGAAAAGAATTTTAAAAAATAGAAAAGGATTCATAAGAATAGACAAAAAGTTTTGTTATACAATCAAAAAGATACATCTCACAAATAGAAAAGGATTCATTATTAAATGAACAAAAACTTGCAGATTGAAAAGTATTGACAAAAATGCATAAGGATTCATCTTACGAATAGGAAAAGTTTTATATTACAGAATAGACAAAAATTTGCAGATTGAAATGTATTAACTACTATTGTGAAAAGAATTTAAAAATTGCACGTAGCGAATAGAAATGAATTCATCTATAACGAATAGAAAAAAATTCATAAGAAAAGGCAAAAAATTTTGTTTTGTGTTCAAAAATATTCAGAAGAATACAGAAGTCGAAAATCGTAAAGTTTTGTCGTGCATTGAAAAGTATTCAAAAGTATAGATCGAGATGGCTCGAGATTTTTCAATTGTGTGGGTATTTATATGACTCTATATTTTGTCTGGGAACAAAGAAAAGTGTAATAAAGTATTGTATATTTACAAAGAAGAGTGCATGTGTAAGAGTAGACGATAAAAGGGGAATATAACGAAATAGAAAGAAGAAATGAGAAGTGGCAATACAAAAAGACAAGTTTTACCGCAGAGTTTCGCGCAAAACCACGAAACAGAATTACGAGACAGTCACTGAGTCTAGGGAATGGGAAATTGATTAATGGTCGAACTGTCAATGTGGTTTACTGATAAGCAACCGAGACTGAAACCTCGCCGATTGAAACGCCCTGCTAAGCACCTGCGAATGTGATTTTTGAGGTTTCAGATAAAAGCAGAAACCTTCATCAATTCACTATTTTCCACGATTTTCATCTCTGAAAGTTCAAAATTAATGATAAAAACCACATCTAACAAGAATTATTCAACATTTCAACAAAAAAAATTCAATTAAATAAAATATAAAAAAGAGAATAAAAAAAAAGAATTTCTTATTTTTGAATAAAAATTTTCGCTCAATTAACTTTTTATAAAATTATACCACAATGGAGTTTTAAAAATAACTGGGTTCAAAAAATTCGCGAAAGCGCTCATGTTGTTTCTGTAGTTTGAAAAAAAAAGAATTTAAAATATTCCAGATTTGAAAGAAATTAAATAAAACTTTTTGTTTAAAGAGAAATAAATCAATTTCTCATTTTCTCGTGATTCAAAATATTAAGTTGGATCTGAATAATAATTTTATTTCTCAATTTAGGACCTTAAATTTTGGAAAAGCTGTTTTATAAACATTGAAAATTAATAATATTAATATATTTGTCAATTTATTATAAAATATAAAAACCTGTCTTTCATTTCAATTATACTTAATATCTAAATCTGAATTAGTTAAAAATAACTAATTTGGAAGCAAAAAGTCAGCCACTAATTCAAATAGTTAAATATTTCTACTAATCATTTAGTGAAAGATAACTATAATTTATTATTAGTCAAATTCATTTTCAGGTTATTTCAAAATAACTAATATTTTAGAAAAATACCTGTTTACTAATTCATTAGTCAACTTTAAACTATTTTATAGTTATTTTTTTACTAATAATTATAATAGTTATTTATCTCTAATTAATGACACAAAAAGTAAAAGACGATTTAACTATAATAATGAGTTATTTATAACTAATTCATTTAGAGGAGTAAAACACTACTATCATTGATTAAGTTTTTGGTATTTTTAATTGAAACTATAATTCTACATTTTTTTATTTACTATACAAAGTTAAAATTTTAAATTATACTAATTTTAATTTATCCAATTTTAAATTTATTTAAATTTCAGTCAATCCAAAATTCAAATTATGTACATATTCAAATGAAAAATTGTCAAATTTCAAACGATTTAAATTGCAATTGATTGAAATTTTATTTCTATTCAAATTTTCAACGATTCAAACTGTAAACAATTCAAATTTTAATTATGTTAAATTTCAATCCATCAAAAACTTATCGCAAAATATAATTTTATTAAAATTGTAATTAACGCAAATTTCAATCTACTAAAATATTAATGTATTCAAGTTTCAAATTAACTATGCATTTTAAATATTAATCCAAAATTTAATCTTTTTAAATTTTATTCGATTCAAATTTCAATTAAACGTAAACTTTCAGTAAAACTAAACTTTTATTGTTTAAAACATTGATTAATTATGAACTTAATTGATCGAATTAATTTAATTTATCTATCTATCAAAACACAAAACTATATCAAAATCTTATACTATCTCAAGTAATAATCGTAACAAGTTGTTGGAATTTTAATTTATTCAAATTTTTTTCGATTTTTAATTTCGATTTATCCAAAGTTCGATATTAATCGAAATTAACTTTACTCAAATTTTAAACTACTTTATAAATACCACTTTATTAAAATTTCCATCTGTTTGAAATCAAATTTTTAATTGTTGAAACATTTTTTATTAAATACATATTGTTTCGACTTTTCAAATTTTAAATAATTTACATTTTAATTTTTATTTAGCTCAAATTTAATCCATCGAATCTTAAAATTATCAAAGTTTTAGTCCATCTAAATAAAAATTGTTTCAAATCCGAATTTTAATTTATTTAAATTTTATACTCAATTTAAATTGCAATTGATCCAAAATCCAATTTATCAAAATTTAATTTTTTCAAATTATATAAAATTCAATCCCATCTATATTTGATAAATAATGAAACTTATTATTAAAATTTTGAATAGACAACTTCCATAGAATCATCTCTCTAAATCTGAATTAGTGATTTTCTACTAATGAATTAGCGAAAAACGAGCTACTATTAAATAGTAAGAATTTTATTAATTTTTAGTAGATAACTACTAATTGTTAATAAAATTACTAATTGAAATAGTAGAAATCTGCTAATTAAAATAGTGAATTTTCTCTTATTTCCATTAGTAGTTTTCTACCAAAAAAATTAGTAAAATTCTTGCGATTTAATAGTTGTTCATTTTTCGCTAATTCATTAGTATAGAAAATCACTAATTCAGATTTAGAGAAAGTTAAGCAGAATTTTATGAAAAAAGTCATGTTTTTTATAATTTAATTAATATTCTAATTAAAATAAACGTTTTTCTACTTAAAAGTAATTATTAACTTCTGCGATTGCCAGGTTGAAATGAAAGTTTAAATTAAATTCAAGTCTAGTTACATTATTTTAATGAATAACATTTCAAATTAATGCCTAATAGGGATTTTAAATCTGTATGAATAATTGAAACTGTAATTAGGTTGTTAATTATACAGAGAAATGGAGATAATGAGAAATAATTTCAAAACATAAATTTGCTTAAGTACCGTGGATTAAAAAAAATTCATTTACGTAGAGAAAAATTTTTCTGCTTACATCGTTACAGAAATTTACAATATTTATAATATACAATGTTTATAATTTAGAACACTTTTAATTTATTTATTTTTCTTAAAAACAGACAAATTACAATAAAATTGATTATAATTGTAATTTGTCTATCTTTAAGTTATAATTTGGATAACTTAAATTTATTATACTGACAATGATTTTAATGTGGCTTTAATTACCTTATTTTTTATTGCTAAATGACAAAATTAATGACATAAGAGATTTTACAACTTTCTTCTTATTCGTCTTTTTTGCATATTTAATATTTGAAGTTTGCTGTATAAAGGAAAATTTATGTTTAATAATTAGAATCAATACTTGAAAGTTCTAAGTTTTCAATCTTCCAGCATAACTGATTCAAACTCCTATAAAACTCCTCAAAAGCTGCTTTTCAACTAAATGCCAATAAATAATTAAGACCGTTGTGAATGAGTCTTGACTCTTTGACAGAAACTTTCGAAAGAAGAACAATAGAGAATAACAGATTAATAAGAGATAATGAGGCTTGGACAAATTTGCGATAAATATTTTAAATATTAAATTTCAGAGTTCATAAAAATACGAAAAAAATGTCATAAAACTGCAAATTACGAGATTAAATTTCTTATTAAGTTGTTTATAATAAATTTATTAACAATTATTTATTAAATCATAAAAATCAAATCATTATTAAAATGTTTTTTTTATTATAAAAATAATTTTTTATGTAAAAAAAATCCGTTTTCTTTACGGGCTAATTTAAAAAATACAATGTTTGAGACAAGTTTGAAAGAAGTCGCATCAAAATCTCGTAAAACGATACTCAGACACGACGTGCCATGCCTTTGTGCCAGGTGCGAGATTAATATCTTGAAGATAATAAAATCTCAATGCGGTTGTTAAAGTAATACAAAATTTGAAAAAACCGTGATATAACGGAAGAGAAGATCTTTATTTCTATGAATATTCAGGTTCAGAGGATACATTCTTGTTGGATGTTCTTTCGTTAAAAAGGACCGAATTAACGATCCAGTGGCGCTTGCTGAGGAAAATTTGAAACGGCTAATGAATTCCGACGTAGGAATTATTACTCAGATTTTTTTTCAGAAGACTAACTTGCCGTCATATGAAAGCTCAACGACTCTTCAAGAGGGGAAGAAGTTTTGAAGTTGGTATTTAAATTTGGTATGTCGTTTTTGTGGGATTATATACGAGCTTCGTATTTTAAAATACTACTTGAATCTTTATTCCCCTTTCAGTATATATAAAACAAAGATGGACATCAACGATGATTTGCTTTCAGACAATTTTTTATGGGTTTTGTAAAAAAATTGGATAAATTGGATTATGCTTTAATTAAGCTATGTGAATTTTTGTTTTTAGAGCAATTCCAGAATTAATATAAAAACCTATCAACATTAACTTTGCATTGTTGTTGGTCATTTGAAACTATAAATTTTTGCAAATTCAAATGTGCAAAATTACGAAATTGAAGAATATTTCTGAAAAATGACGAAAATAATTTATAGTTGAAAAAAAAAATTCGAAAAATGGCCACATAATTACACAATTGAAAATAATAGTTTAAAAAAGTAAACAATAAATATTAAATTTAAACAAAATAGTTGAAAAATTATAGGAATAATTGTTGGAAATAATTGCAATTTGAACAACTGGATTAAAAATCAAAATAAAATAATTGAAATTGAAGAAGATAGTAATAAATTGAGGAAAGGAATTGAAAACTTAAGAATTTAATTGAAAATTTAAAAAAATAACTGATAAATTGAAAAAAAAATTACAAAATGACGAAAATAATTGACAATTAAAAACAAAATTCAAAAAATGGCTAGATCAATACATAACCTTACAAAATAATTTTAAAAATCAAAGAATAATTACAAAACTTTAAGATAATAATTGAAATTTGAAAAAATTTTAGGAAATAATGGAAAATTGCGGAAAATAGTTAATAATTGAAGGAAATAGTTGAAAAATGACGAATATAATAGTCAATTGAAAACAAAATTCGAAAAATAGATTAATGGACGACTGAAAAAAATATTTAAAAAAATTGAAGAAGTAATACTAAATTTAAAGAAAATGATTGAAAAATTAAGAAAATTATAGGAATAATTGTTGGTAATAATTGCACATTTAACAACTGGATTAAAAATAGAAAAAAATAATAAAAATTGAAAAAAATAATTAAAAATTGAAAAATGGAATTGACATTTGAAGAATATACTTAAAAATTGAAAAAAAGTAATTGAAAAAAGCCGAGAATCAATTAATATAGAGAAAAATAATTGAAAACTTAAGAATGGAAATAAAAATCTAAGAATGGAATTAAAAATTAAAGAAAATAATTGAACAATTGTACTTAAAATTAAAGAAAGTTAATGATAATCGAAAAAAATAATAGAAAAAAGGCGATCATTTTTTAATATTAAAGAAAACAATTGGAATTGAAAAAAAGGAATTTAAATTTCAAGAAAATAACTGAGAATTAAAGAGAATAGTTCCAGAATTAAATAATTGGAATGAAATTTTGAAACAATTTTTAAGAGTGGAAAAAATAATTGAATAAATCAGAGTATTATTGAATATTGTGGAACTAATTGCAAATCGATAAAAATAATTTAAAAATGAAGAATTAAATTGGTAATTAAAGAATTAAATGGAAATTTCAAGAAAATAATCGATAATTAACAGAAAAATTACGATATGACGAAAATAATTAAATATTCGCTATTAAAAAAAATAATTAACATTTGAAAAAAAAAATTCGAAAAATGATGAGTATATAATCGGCAATTGAACAAAACTTTTTTTTTACAATTAATGAATAATCATAAAATTGTAGGAAAATAATAAATTGTCAATTGACAACGGATAAAAATTATGGAAAAAAATGTATAAAATAAATGAAAATTGAAGAATTGTATTGAAATTTTAAGAAAATAATTGATTATTATGAAAATGCTAGAATTATTGATTATTGAAAAAAATAATTGAAAAACGAGGAATGCAATTGATAATTAAAGAAAATCATTGCAAATTAAAAAAAATAATTAAAAATTAAAGAAATACATTAAAGAATAAAATTGAAATTTTAAGAAAATAATTAAAAAATAAAGAAATATATTGGTAATTAAAGAATTAAATGGAAATTTCAAGAAAATAATCTATAATTAAAAGCAAAATTACGATAAGACGAAAATAATCAAATATTAGCTATTAAAAAAAAATAATGAACAATTGAAAAGAAAATTCGAAAAATGGTTGAAATAATCGACATTTCAACAAAAATTTTTTTACAATTAATTAATAATCATAAAATTGAAGGAAAATAATAAGTTGTCAAATTACAACTAATGACAATTTTAAAAATAATTGTATAATATAAATGAAAATTGGAGAAATCAATTGGAAATTAAAGAATTATATTGAAATTTTAAGAAAATAATTGATAATTGCGAAAATGCTAGAAGTATTGAATATTGAATAAATTAATTGAAAAACGAGGAATGCAATTGAAAATTGAAGAAAATAATTGAGAATTAAATAAAATAATTAAAAATTAAAGAAATAAATTAAAGATTAAAGAATAAAATAGAAATTTTAAGAAAATAATTAAAAAATGATAAAATAAATTGCAAATTAAAAATTAAATGGAAATTTCAAGAAAATAATCGATAATTAAAAGAAAAATTACGTTATGACGAAAATAATTAAATATTAGCTATTAAAAAAAATAATTAACAGTTGAAAAGAAAATTATAACAATAGTGGGAATAGTCGACATTTGAACAAAATTTCTTTTTTATAATTAATAAATAATCATAAAATTGAATTAAAATAATAAATTGTCAATTGACAACTGATAAAAATTATGGAAAAAATTGTATAAAATAAATGAAAATTGAAGAAATCAAGTGGAAATTGAAGAATTGTATTGAAATTTTAAGAAAATAATTGAGAATTATGAAAGTGCTAGAATTATTTAATATTGAATAAAATAATTAAAAAACGAGGAATGCAATTGAAAATTGAAGAAAATAATTGAGAATTAAATAAAATAATTAAAAATTAAGGAAATAAATTAAAGATTAAAGAATGAAATTGAAATTTTATGAAAATAGTTAAGTATTGATAGAAAAATTACAAAATGACTAAAATAATTAAGTATTATAGAAAATAATTTAGAAATGATTGATTAAAATTCAGATAATTAAATCCTTAACCAATAAATTGAAGGAGTTGTTATTTGCATAAAAGAACGTTTTGATTAGAAGATGCAGTAATTTATTGATATAATTGTAAAATAAAGATTAGTTTGATTAAAATAAGTATCAATTAAAACTTTTATTTATCGATTGAAATTGAAATTTAGTTGAAACTTCAGTAAATTAAAACTCATATATAAAAATTTATATCTACGCTTAATTATTAATTTAGATTTCCATTACTAAATAATTATTTTGAAATTTCAAAGATCTCAATTTAAACTTCTTCGCATGAACATTTTAAGTAATTTTTTTATTGATAGCATTAAATTTTAGTGTATCGAAATGGCAGTTCAATATTTGAGAGTAAACTATATTTTTTATTAATCATATTTTCTGTAAATGCAGTTAAATTAATTCTCATCGAAATAGACTTTAATTTTAATTGATCTCTGTTATCGAATTTTTAATTAGGAATTAAAGAAGTTTAATAATAATTTCCTCATGCAATTAAAAAGAAGCATTTTGATATCTTGGATATACAACATTTATTTAAAGAAATTTAATTTATAAGTTTTTTTTTAATTAAAATAACGCTGGAAGTTTTTAAACAAAAAATTTTTTTTTTTTAGAAATGTGTTTAAGACACTTATAAATTATTAAAAAATGGTGCTTGCTTTCTTTTCAATGATATAATAATTGATAATATTTTCTTATTTATTATTATTATATTACTTAATTTTATTTCAAAAGGCAATTATTAATTATATATTAGACACATAAAATAAAAAAACATATGATTTATAATTAATTTAAAAATATACAATTTTTCAAACATAACTAATTTAAAACAGAAAAAATATCTAAGTGCCAAACTTCAGGTGTTCTATATCAGAGATAGATAGGGGTAATTATTACTGTAATATATAAGAAAAAATATTATAATAAAAATTGTTCTTGTCATATATAGGTTAAGAATATAAATACTTGTAAATGAAGAATAAATATTCACGAAATTAGAATAATTATAGGACAGATTCTAAGATTCTTAATCCAATGCGCTATTAGATTAGATTTAAGAATGCGTTTCTCTGAGTGAAAGATAACGTTTTATTAGTTTATTAGATGCATTTACACATAAATTTCGTGTATCTACTCAAATTACAGATGTAAGAAAATTTTGGGACATGGGTATACAAAAATAGAAAATTTATGTTGTTTCTTGTAACTGCAGTGGTTCTTTTATGTGCGCCTGTATCTGTTAATCTAAGAACATAAAGTCCGTTGACATAAAAGTGAATTTCAGTGGAAAAAAGAACACATTGGACCTTTTTTCCTCGCACGTTTGTGGAAAAGGGAGGGGCATTAGTCCTGCAAGATTTATGTAGGCTTAACGCTCTTCTAGCATGCATGGTCCATTCAATTGATGTCAAGCGCAGTAATGTGTGAACTTCCTATTTTAGGCACACGCTCAATCAAATTTAACCGCCAATAATGCTAATTCGAGTAACCTGATTCGGGCGAAATTGCCGAACGCTCGTACGCACACCTAGAACCTATTTTTCACACTTCTCCAATGTCATTTCGATTGTTGATTGGATTCAGTAATTACATGCATATATCTTTAAAATTATTTAATTTATTCCCGCATAGAGAAGAAATATAATTTTTTTTAAATGTTTATGAGTCTGGAAAATTCACTGTTGGAATAAGTTATAAGCAACTAATATACAATTAAAAAGAATTTTTAACACTCTCTAAATCTTAATTACCTAGTTAAAAAGAACTGATTTTAAAGATCCTTTTAAAGCAAAAAATCAGTCACTAATTCAAATAGTTATATTTCAAATAACTATTCAGAAACCATTATAGAGAAAAATTTTAAAATTGGGAAAAAATAACTGGAATCTAGATATATTATAAAAAGATAATTAAAAATTACGAAATACCACTAGAATGTGAAAAATATCTCAATTTTGGAATTCAGAAAAAGAATAAAACATTAAAGATTCCTACAAGGATAGTAGAAGGCCAATAAAACATTTTTTACAAATAGGCAATTTAAAAATTAAATAAAGTTTCAGAAAATAAAAATATTTTGTCATTTATGGAAAATCTAACTAGACAAGGAAAACAAATTTGTAGAAATTTAGACAAAAAATATTTAGAGACGCAAAGAATTGCTATTAATTAAAGCAAGAATTGGAAAAAAAGTTAACTGAAAAAGGAAATAAAGTGCTAGAAAATTGAAAAAATTAAAAAGAAATTGCAAAATAACTAAGTGATGACAAAAATTATGCCAAAATTATGATAAACAGAAAATTAAACTGCAAAAAGTAAAAAAAATCTGTCGTTAAAAACGTAAAAAGTATAAAGTAAAGAAAAAATATTAGAGAAAAAATAACTAGAAATGGAAGAAAATAACTAGAAATTAACTAGACATTATGGAATAATAACTATGAACTTAGAAAGAAACAAATATAAAGAAAAAACCTAAAAATGGACTAAGTAGCTAGAAATTAAAGGAACACATGAAAAAAACTGAATTAGCAACTGCAGCTAACATTAGCTAAGACATATAATACTTTTGATACGTCAGCTAAAATTAAGCTGTGATTCCTAAATAACTTCAAAGTAAAACAAAAATTTCATGGAAGTAAAAATTAAAAAAGATATGAAGTTGCAAAAAATAAAATTTCTAGAAGTTGAAAGAAACATCTAAACAGTTTTTGCAAAAATTACCATAAACAGAAAAAATAACGAAACGCTGAAAATAATTGGAAAATGAAGAAAAAGTACCAGAAATTAACTGTGGATTAACAGAGTGGAAAAATAACTAGAGAGATAGAAAATTACTAGAATTTATTGAAAAGTAACTAGAAAATGAAGTAAGATTAGTGGAAACAAGATAGATAATTAAAATTACTGGAAGTTGAGAAAAAATAACTAGAAAATGTAAAAAATAACTGAAAAGTGAAACAATTACTGAAACCTATAAGACGACATAATTTGTAATAAAAAAAATATTAGTATTGTAACAAGCAACAAGGAATTGGAAAAATAACTATAGATTGATGAAAAATTATAAGAAGTTTTTTATATTTATGAATAAATTTATATTTAAAAATTAAAAATTATATAAAGTAATGAAAAGTAACTAGAAATTGAATGAAGATCTCCAGAATTTGAATTAATAACTAAAATTGAAGAGAAGAATTAGAAATTGAAAAAATGCATTTTTGAAATAAACACAGATGTGAAAAGTAAACAAATAGCTTTAAATAATGAGAAATAACTAGAAGCTGAGAAAAAATAACTATAATATTAAGAAACCAAATGATAATGTATAAAAAATGTGTAGTAAATTTGAAATAAAAATTGTAAATTATTAAAAAGACTTTGATAATAAAAGAATATAAAATTTTCAGTAAATAAAAAAAATAACTAGATGGTGAAAAAGAACTACAGATTAAAAAAAATATCTGTAAAATGAGTTAAAATCAATTTATTGAAAATTGAAAGCGATAAAACTTCTGTTATTTTAAGAAATTAATTAGAAATTCTTGAGATATGACTTAAAATTTATAAACTTACTAGAAAATGAAAAGAAAAATTGTAGTTTAATAAATAACTAGACGTAAAAGAAAGAAAACAGAAAAAGAAAAAAAATGAAAAGAAAATAATTATTAGGAGTTGATGCAAAATAACTTTAGGATTGATGAAAAAACAACTAAGAAGTTCAAAATCTATATTATATAGAAGTGGAAAACTGGAAAGTATGAGATACTAAAAACAAAAGAATTAATAATTGAAAAGGAAACAAATTACTAAAAGTTGAAAATACAACTATAAATTGAAAGAAAATTACTATAAAGTGGAAAACAACTAGAAGCTAAAGAAAATTAATTATAAAATAAAAAAGTACTATAGAAGTGAAACAAATAACTAGAACCTGAAAATTCTATTATAGTTAAAAAAAAAATTACTAGAATTTGTTGAATAGTTATTAGAAAATAAAGAAATATATTTAAAATAAAGAAAAAAACTAGAAATAAATATAAATTAAATAAAAATCACTGGGAAGGAAATAAATAACTACAGATGAGGATAACTAAGAATTAAGAAAGAGGAAATACGGGAAGAATGAAAAAATAAAAGGTGAAGAAATTAAGATTAAGATAAGAAAAAAATTCTATTTAAAAGTAAAAAATACCAAAATATTATTTATTTATTTATTTGAAACAAAAAGGAGAAGAATTATTTAAAACATTAACCTAAAAATAAAGAAAAATTACTATGAAAAAATTACTAGAAACTAAGAAAGGTAAGAAGAAAATTTGAAAAATTAATGAAAAACGAGAAAATATACTACAATTTGAATGAACTACAAGGTATTTAGGTTTTTGCATAAAATCTGCGAAAAGTCGAGAATGTTTTTTACATAAAAAATTCATGGGAAACTTCATGAACTCTAAGCTACCTCTAAATATCATTCAATTTGAAAATAAAACGATAAGCGTATTTTTATTTTCGATAAAGCATATAATCCTAGGGGATGAGGACATAAAAATTCAAATTATTTTTGACCAGTCTATACGGCTAGGCTATAAATGTCTGCTGTGTATTTCTACACTCAGAACTCAAATCTGTTTAATATTCGTTTTAATCAAGTACGTCAGATTTTTAAATATTGAAAATATATATTTGTCAGAACCTGATATTGTTTGTTTAATTAACAAAATATAAAGACTATATTCTTTATCAACCCTCATATAAAATTTCACCGATTCACATTAAGAGAAACAGAATAATTTTCAAAAAAAAATGAATTTTATATAAAAAACAATAAATTTTATATCAACTGTGAAAATAATTTATATATTATTTATTTATTATTACTTAGTGTAAATTAAATATAACATGTTAAAAACTAAAACACAAAAATGTTTGTCACACAATACGCTTATAATAGTGATTTAAATAAAAGTGTCAGGAAAACTTTTAGTTTGAAACGAATTGGGATGGAGAATTTTTTAAAAAAGCGAACTGTTTCCAGTATCGACGAAACACTACTGTTTTATGCTTGGAGCGTTCAATGCATTTTTGGAACTTGATCGTAACGACTCAATTCATAAAGGGTATTTCAACCATTTTATAAAAGCTGACGGGGCCGAAGGGAAAATCCACTGCGTCCGAAACGATCGAATGATCCGATCGCGGAACTAGGTAATGCTTCTATTTATGAGAATGTAGTGTTGCACGATTTGTGCCTTGCTTTCCATTGCTTGGCCGTTTCACATGCTCTTCATCATTTTTATGATGCAATTTGAGACTTGGATTTTCTTCCACGACGTACATACATCTCGATAAAATCATCATGTCAATTTTTTTCTCCAGTAGAAAATGTCTTTTGCAATATCTCTGCACTTCCAGACATAAAACAGATTTTTATTGCTGCAATGTAAATTTACACATTCCTTTACACGGATTATTATATCTTAGTACTACTACCAACATCTGATTTTTCTTATTAGTAACATATTAGAGATACCATTCCAATTAGTGATCTAATATACGTAATATAATTAATTGGAGAAGTTTTTAAAGAAAAAGAATTTTAAATGCAAAAAGAAATGAAAAAATGTGAATTATTTTATGAATTTATCATGAATTTTAAATTTTATATAGGTCAATCGATTCGTTTTGATTCGAAATCTGAATTGTGTATTGTACAGATGTTGTACTTAACCTTAGGCGCAGAGTCGGTTCTAAGGTGATACAGTTTCTGCGCTTATGTGGGACGTATACTGTACTAAGAATGTTTGTACACAGAGAGAGAAAGAGAGAGAGAGAGAGAGAGAGAGAGAGAGAGAGAAAGATATATTCTGTACTTCGCTTAGCGCTGCTGTCGCTCAAGTTTAATTCGTCGTGTGAACTAAAGTAATGTACGGTATCTGTCCCGCATTTAGCGCAGCTGGCGTATGTGTAAGTACCGATACTGTGCCAAACTGTTCTCAGTTTATATTTGATGTCTCAAATTCTTAGACACAAAGATGTCTTATTTACATTTAATTGACAATTATAATTTGTACTTATATACTTTTATTTATTAATTTTATTTTTGTTAGTTTGCGTAGGATGTGAAAACCTGCTTTCAGGTACCCTGCAGCCTATACTACAGGGTTATGACGAAGTGACAATATGCCGACCCTCGAAAAACACACCCTTCATTAGGGACCTTAAGACCACTCCTGGCATGCTTGTTTTTCCTGAAACAGGCACACTTTCCAGAGCCTGACACATGTGACGTTTCCTCCGAAGTACCAGGCTCAACCGCATATAGGAAGCAGAAACATTCTGCATGAGTGTGGCCAGCATCCCCACACTTAAAGCAAGCGGAGGACCGATCCATCCCCTTGTAGTCTATTCTTTTATGGTCATAGCCAAGGCACCTATGGCACATTGTGACCATAAGTCTACTTTTAATTGGGCAGTTTAGAAAACCCAATTTTACTCTTTCAAGCTTCTCTAAGCGTTCTGCTTTTTCTCGGTCTGTGACAAGAATGGCGATTTTTTTGCCTCGCATGTTTCGTCCGAGGACCGCGAGCTGGCTTTTTTCTAGAGAAGTATGCAGGACTCCCTAAAGAGCGGATACTACTTCCTCCTTTTCAGTTAGACTATCAAGGTCACGGATTTCCAAGGTCAGCCTTTGGCCCTCCGATCAAGCTTGCTTGGTTCGCGCTCCGGGGAGCCTGGGTTTTTTTCTGGCTGTGAGTTAACTTCAGTGGAAGGTAAAGACGTCAAGGTATAATAATATGCACTGTCGGTAATCGACCTGTGCAGATCACTAGAACTCGACTGTCGATAAACCGGTTGTACTCAGGAGAAGTTTTTCTACAGTTTCCCCTCTCCACTGGCGAGCAAACCCAATATACCTGGTGGTCCAGGCAAATGCGAGTACCCCTAATTTCAAGCCGTTCTGTAGACGCAAAAACACTTAGAGAATATACACAAAAGTACTGAATTTTAGGAACTCCCTACGGGGGACACTCATTGGGCTGTAAGGTCGTTAAAACGAGTGTATAATAACTAAAAAAAAAAGTTAACAAGTTGGAGAAGTTGAACTTTATAACTGAGCCTTACTTTAAAAATTGTGGAAAGATCTTGTCACTCCGTAGAATCGTTTGTTGGTTCTTGACGATAGCGCAGGAGTAGTTTGTAGAAGCGGCTGGACAAACAGACTTAATTGCTGGACCCTGATGCAGGTCGATTGTTGTGGAGGTCAGGAACTGGTTGTATTCAGTCCCATCACAGTTTCAACACAATATTAAATGACAAAATCGGACCGGAGAGAGGTAAAGGCAATTTTGATAAGAAGATATGTTCTGTTCAATATTAATCCGACATTGATGATATAAAGAGTTTAATTTGATGATTTGAAGAGTGAGAATATCGTTCTCTTGACACCAGCGACTATTTAATTAAGATTCCTAATTATACTCTTTAATCTTCTGAACTGACTGATTTCTTATCTTACTGTTGGTCTAATTTATATCGAATAATTAGGAAGCATAATTGCCGTTTTTGCTTATCTCTTCTCCCCGCAGTCTTGCATAGATCCCTACACCTATTCTCCTCCCGTTCCCCTTGCATAGGTCCAAGCTTGTCTACGCTAAAGAAAAAGTGTATCGTAGTTCTTTAAATTTCAGAAAAGAAGATGGTCGCCCTTGCTTTTCTCTTCTCTCCGCAGTCTTGCATAGATTTCTATACCTATTTTCCTCCCATTACCCTTGCATATGTCCAGACTTGTACTTCCTACCGCTATAGAGATTGTCTACCGTAGCTGTTGCAGAAGTGTGTCTAGAATTGCATTTTGTCTAATATCTTATGTAAACATGAAATGAGAAATATCGTTTGCGAATTAAAAAATATTCATTTTTAACGATTTTATAGCAAATTTACAAAAATGCAATTTTTTCTCTTTTAAAAATACATGGGAAATTTTGGTTGCCTGGAGGCACGTGTTAATATTGCTTGATTTAGCTCAAACTTGCAGGAAATGGAGTTCGAGAGAATGAGCTACACGAGCAATGAGGAAATCTTTCGCGCGGCCTCGTGTATCGAACGATATTTTTCTTTATAAATTAAATACTTGCAAAATTTGATATGTCCGACACGCACAACTTCAGTTCACTTATTTATTGGCGATTCAAACAGCTAAAGCTGCGCCCCTATCGGCCGACTTTGAACTGATATTGGTGTGACTCTCTGCGTGAAATACCATGTGTTTTGTGTTTTGGCAGTGTTTCTATGTTTATTATTTCGATTTTTAGAGCATGTGTAATATTTTATTATAAATAATTTTACAACCACCGAATAAATATCTAAGTAAAATTACAAATGAACATAAATTTTCGTGGAAAAAGCAAAAAAGAGACCGACACAATTGTTGCGTTTCCACAGTGCTCCGTGTTAAAAAATATAGAAAATCATTTTTACCAAATTCTAATTGATCTTTTGAGATGCCAATAATAGGAATAAAAACGATAAAAGCTTAAATGATAATGTATGAGTTTGCAATAATATTTTAAACCCAAGGATTAAAATCACGACACGTATGTCTGTATTGAGATTTTTTGGTTATATTTGTAAGATTGTTCTTTTCGTTTTTTTTTCAATTAATTTATAATTGGAATTCTAAATCTCATTCATCTTCAACAAATAAGCAGTAAATAAAAAAAAATTATTAGGAACGTGTAGTATAAGACATAACCAAAAAATATCACAATATCACATAACTTGCGAGCCTTGCGAGTCGTGATTTTAATCCTTGGGTTTAAAATATTATTGCTAACTCATACATTATCATTTAAACTTTTATCGTTTTTATTCCTATTATTGGTGACTTGAAAGATCAATAAGAATTTGGTAAAAATGATTTTCTCTATTTTTTAACACGGAGCACTGTGGAAACGCAACAATTGTGTCGGTCTTTTTTTTCCTTTTCCCAAGAAAATTTATGTTCATTTGTAATTTTATTTAGATATTTATTCGGTGGTTGTAAATTATTTATAATAAAATATTACACATGATCTAAAAATCGAAATAATAAACATAAAAACACAGCCAAAACACAAAGGCTGTCAATATTTTACTCCCTAGTCACAATATTTTGCACATCCTTTTTCTTGCAAGGTATAGGGACTTAGACATTTATTTGTATAGCTGCAAACAGTTACCAATCGAAAATTTTGCAAGTATGTAAACAAAAAATTTTTTCTCAATTAATTTTCCGGGTGGAAATCGAAAATTTGAAAACATCGTCTAAATCAGGGCCATCTTAATGAATACACATACACACACTTATTGCTTATTTTATTGCTTATCATTATGTGCAATAAGATAGTTTAATTTAAATACAATACAATAAGAGTTGCACAAATTACAAAACGTGTGTTAGAAACATGGGGTGCGCGCGCAGCAAAAAGGAAGATGGCAGTATTTGTTTGACGAGTCAGAGACACAGACGCAAGTTTGTCTTTGATAAATGTATGGTTACAAGTATTTTCTATCTCTAGATAGAATAGAATTTGACGAAATCTATTGTGTATGTAACGAACGTATACATTACGCACACTTAAGCCTAAACTGTACAAATATATAACATTTCGATGACGTCGAATAATCGTACGCGTAGTTATCGCTGGAATAGATTGGTTTGGTTTGATTGGTTTGGTTTGATTGTTTCAATTTTCCTTATATACTAACTAGCAAAAGTTTCATGTGTTTTGAGAAGTAATTTTTTACTAAATTAAATTGAAAAAGATAATAATAATTACCGTCTGCGGTTCAGTATTCTGGATGAAACGAAATTTTACTAGATATCGATTTTTTCAAATATATTTTTGAATAAATATTGTGAAGTGGTAATATGGCTCATGAGACATATGGCTGCTTGACAAACTGTCGTAGAAAATGTCTAGTAAAGTCTTAGATTTGCTATAATGAATAATATCAAAATGTGTTAAAAATGAATTTCGTTTTTTCACATTTAAGCTTTTCTAACCTCAAATAATACTAATTCTAAATATATGTATTAATTTTTTGTCTCACGAAATTTTACTTATTATTAATAGCAAAAAAAATAATTTCATGACAGTTTTCCTTAAGAAAGTTTTGTTTTCTGTTATATATCTTGTCTCAGAAAATGCGAAAAAGATCTCATTATTGGAAATTTTGTTACTGTGTTGTATCACAAAAAGTAGAGTTCACTTTGATTTAAAATTCGGGAAATAAAGAAAAGAACTTGTGAAATATATTTTTAATAATTGCAGATAGGAAGTAATTTCCAACGTTCATTTATTACAATCAAATAAATGATTTGAGGTATAAATTCGCTTTTTCAGCGACGGTTCGAGCCTAATTGACAAATTGTTCCTTAAAGGAGCAACTTTTGTCTCAGCAGTTATTAAACTTACATGAATTTCTCCTGTTAAAGTAACAACGCGTAATTAAACAACAGCTGCATAAGCTAATTTTGATGCGTCACTAAATCCATGCAATTCTATATAGCGAACATTATAACCCAAATAAATAAATCTAGGAATAGAAATTTTAGAGATTGATGATAAACTTTCTTGGAATTTATTCCAAGTGAGTAATATTTTTTTTGGTAATATATCATCCCACGATAATTGTAGTAACCACAATCATTGTAACAAAACTTTAGCCTGTATAACAATTGGACTTAGCCAACCCAAAGGATCGAACAATTTTGCAACACATGATAGTACAGATCGCTTAGTTGGATATTCAAGATTTGGAATCTGCGCTTGACAATTAAAACAATCTGAACCAGGATCCCAAGAAATACCTAAAATATGAATATTTACATTTTGCTTATTTGAAAAATCTGTTGCCAAAATATGCTTAGTTTTTTGTAGATCTTGTAATAATTCTGGGGAATTGCTTGACCATTTTCTGAGAGTAAAACAAGCTGATGAAGTTACTTTTATAACTTGATCTCTTATATTTCTCGCTAAAATTAAAACATCAGCTCCTATAAATACGTCATCAACTTACGTGTCATGTTCGAGAATTGGAGCAACAAGAGAATAATTTTTAGCTTCATCTTTCGCCAATTGCTGAATTACTCGGTTAATCATCAGCAGCTACTAATATCTGACAAAACATTTTTTCGACATCAGCTGATAAAACACAGTGATGAGATCTCCAACGTGTTATAATAGAAAATATATCGTTTTGAAGCTTAGGTCCTACATGCAAGATATTATTCAGCGATTTACCATTAGAAATGGGAGCGGAAGCGTTAAAAATTACACGCAGTTTTGTCGTAGAACTAGATTCACGTATAGCAGGGTGATGTGGAATAAAAACGCGGGAAGAATCATCTTCTTGAGAAGAATCGAGGAGAGTCATGTGACCTAGAGACTCATATTCATGCATAAAATCAGAATATGATTTTTTGAGTTCCTTATTTTTCTTAAGTCTTTTCTCCAATCTGACAAAAGATGACAGCGCTATTGATTTTGATTCTTTAATTTCAGTAATCGGTTTGCGAAATGGCAAGCGTATACAATATTTACCATCTTGCCGCCGAGAATGCGTAGCATTAAAATGCTTCTCACATTCTTCATCATCTTTAGGAAAATAAGTAATAATGGGAGGTTCTTTAATTTCCCAAAATTGACGTAAAGTCTTATCGAGAGAAGACTCATAATCGTGATGCACCTGAATGGAAAGAGAATTCGAATTAATAGTCAATAATGGTCCAGAAAGAATTCACCCAAAAACCGTCAATTGAGCAGTAAGTAAACCTAAAATATCATGTCCAATACCTTCGCGCAATAAATTTCCATAAAGATCACCTCCAATCAGAAGATCTATTTTGTCATAAGAATAAAATTCTGGATCTGCAAGAGCAATATCAGATTCAAAATTGAAATTGTGGTTCAAGACAAATCTTCCAAGCTGATAATTCGAAATTTTTAAAATAACTAATGCTCTGGCTGGAATTTCAAAATTATTAGAAAAACATGGTTTTATTAAAAAATTAACAGAATGAGAAGCTTGACCAACTTTAGTGCCACCCATGCCAGACATAGTTGTAGAAATTTGTGATCGAAGTAAGTTTAATAATTGCGTAACGTTTTCCGATAAAAAAGTGGCTTGAGAACCTTGATCCAAAAGGGCGCGTATTGTCACTTGTCGACCATCCTCAGTTTCTATAATAACACGGGCAGTGGCCAACATAACTGACGTAGGTTTATTTTTTATGTTTTTATTATTCGACATATTAAAATGCGTTGTTATATTAGTCGTTAACTGATCAGTTACAAGAGATGGAGCAACTGTAGGAGTAGGGACTGAAGATGGTTCACTCTTATTTAATCTATTATTTCGATGCAATAAATAATGGTGTTTATCACTGCAAAACTTACAACCACCCTTGCTTAAACAATTTGAAGAAAAATGACCCTTTGCTAAACTTTTATCGCCAATACTCATTTCCCATTCGCAACGTGTATTTTTATCAAATTTTGAAGCAAGCAATGATACAAGCCAATCATCTCATTTGTCAACAGGACGCTCAAGAGTTTTTAAAGAAGACAATACCGAAGTAGTAGTATCACGCATTGATTTTAAACTATTTAATACATCGTTAGAAATCTCAAGAAATTCTCTTAATTTACGCAAACAATCTTCAATTAACCCTTTATTATTATCATATCTAGATTTTAGTCGATTCCACGCGAGAACAAAATTTTCACCGGTAAGAGAAATAGCTTTAACAATTATCTGAGCTTCTCTAGCCAAACTCGTTAATAAATACTGGAATCGTTTAATATCCGAAAGCGATTTATCGTCGATTATAAGTGATTTAAATAATTCTCTATATAATACAACCAGTCAGTATAAATACCGGAAAATACAAGAATAGTGAGATTTGGCTTCTTCAATCTCGGGCGATGAGACATTTCTGAGTTTGATGAGTCCTTTTGATCGAGTAATTTTTTAGAGAAAAAATCAAGAGCTTCTTTATATGAGGATTCGGCAGCAAAATATTGTTTCTGTTTGAAGTAGAGTAGTTCTTCATCGTCTTCTTCAATAAATTGTAATTCGAGAAAAATGTTTAATTGCCTACATTTCTCTCAATGTATTTTGAGTTCATTTAAACGTTCTCTTAACAACTGAGAAGGAAAAGATGTTCTTAATTTGAGACGTGGAACTATATTTTGAATCTGAATAATTATAGAATCTTGTTCCAATAACAATTTAGCTAAATTGCGTCTAGGCCGCATATTGCTTATGAACTTTTAGTTTCGTTTATTGAGTAGAAAAACAGTTGTCAGTGAGACGGTAAAAATGCGAATGACTTGCTAAGAGAAGTTAAGCTAAGAAAAAAAAAAGATTGTCTTTGAAAAGATAACGATATAATCATTGACGAGGTGACAGATAGGTAACAAGGTCTCTCCGACAGAAGTCTCTCTCTCGTAGTGATAAGAGAGAAACCGAGAAATTGAAGAGAGAGATTGGATTTAGAAGAATTAGGCTCGAATTCAACTTTAGAATATATATAAAGAGTAATTCTCCAATACCTTATCTCCTTAATGTGTAAGAGACAGAAACTGAGCATAAAGGGTACAGTGTTCCTTTTTATTGATTTTTTCTCTAGTCAAACAGTCACTTATATCACCAACAGCACTTCAAATTGTTGTTAGAACTTCACTTGCACTTTGCACTAACTTTTCCCAAATTTCATGAGATTTTGAGTCGAATACATGCGGCTCAAAAGACCAAATGTTTTGTATTATAACAAAAAGTAGAGTTCACTTTGATTTAAAATTCGGGAAATAAAGGAAAGAACTTGTGGACTGTATACAAATTCGCTTTCTCAAGCGACGGTACGAGGATAACTGACAAATTCTTCTTTAAAGGTCATTTACCAAGATTAAGAGACAGAGGTCTCTTATTTACAATTTTCTTCGAATCGACAGAAAAATAAACTTAAAGATTAGGAAACTATTTTCAAATATAAATTGAACGAATAAAAAAAAAAATTACAAAATGTTAAAAACTAAGATTTTCAAACATATAACTACAATAAAAAGTAAAAAGAATCCTTTTTATCTTATGTCTGTAATGAATGTATCGAATTTTTAATTTAATTAACATAAACCCCATTTTTCTATTCAAAATCCATACACAATATTCAATACACAACTTGGGTTTCCGAACTTCTGACGTCATACTGGTTTACTCCATACTGCACAATACCAGCATGTAACGTAAAATGCATAAGGGAATAAACGTCTTTCTTTGGCATTATAAAAGATATTGATAAAATGAATGAAATGACATCAAAATAAACTCGGGGGTTGAATTTTATTGAGTTATTGGAAAAGTATAGAAAATATTTCCTCAAATGTATAAGCAATCTGTTTGACAATGGTGAGTAATTGCATTCTGAGATGTTATTGTGCATAGAAAATGTGTTTGCGGGGGTGCCAAGACGTGAAGCTGCAAATCGATATTGCTCAGTGGATGGAATTTCACGAATGGGGATAGTGATTACAGAGAAACCAATGAATGTAATAGACAAAACCCTTTTGGTGAAAGTGTACCAGAGGTTTGTTCAGGAATTGTTATTACATTGGGCAGCACGTTATTCTCTCTCTCTCTCTTCATCTCTCTGTTTCTCGGTCGTTCATCAATTTTACTGTTTTTGGGCGCAGCCCATGCGGTAGGTATAGGTATACATATATATAAGTATACAGTATGTATTATATTTCCGTGCGTGATTAACGATCAAGGCACTATTATTAAAGCCATAAGGATACTCCTTGTGCAATTTTATTGCCGGATGACCTGTTCCTCCTTTTCTTTATTTATTTCCTCTTTTACTTTTCTTTCTATTCTGCTCTTCGCGCATTTAGTTCACCACACAGTCCTCTCGTTAAGAATATGTGAATGCTCCTGAATAATAGGGGCATAAGTTTCAACTATTTTCAGAGCGTTCTCCGAGGTTTTCGGAGCAGTTTTCAAAGTCCTTATAAAGTCACTGATATGCATGTGTTCGCTCCATTATGTATGCGTGCCATGCGGCTATGTCATATTGCACGCCAAAAATTGCCAAAGTATAAAGCTTTTCAAAGAGCCAGGCAAAATTATACTCGCTTTTTCTTCTCCATTGTTTTTAAAATTTAATCTGCTTTGACGAGGATAATCTTCTTTAAACAGAGGGTCAATTACCAGACGATGTCCTGATAAACAGACCTTTTCCGATTTATAAACTCGGGCTTTTCAGGTATTTTAAAAAATATTCTACGATAAAGGAACAAGATAATTTTCATAATGTCCGAAATTAAAAAAGTAGAGTAGATGCTTATTCATGAGTATTTTTTAATAATAAATGCTTATAAAATACAAACAATAAAGACGTGGTGTTGAATTCCAATTCAAACAATCATTTTTAAATCCAATCTTAAATCTTTCAATAAAGTTTTGCACTAAGTCTCTGTCAAGCGGTTGAGGTAAGTTTTGAAGGGTGAGAGTGACAAATAGGGGAAAAGGAAAACTTTATAGTCGACTAACGAGTCAAGTAACCGAACATAAAATTGCCTCCAGCCAAGTCTCAAATCCAGAAATATATTATTATATTTCCATCTGCTATCCTGTTCAGTAATCACACAGATTTGATTTTGACGTTTAAATGAGAAAGCAAGGTGTGTGATATAATTTTTTAAATAATAACAATCATGATCCGTGGAATTAAATTTTAATGTTAAGGATTTACTATTTGCTCCTAGAATAAGCGGAAGGAGATGGGGGAGAGACTAAACAAATTAAATCGAAAATCATGTTTCTTTTCTTTTTTCAATTTTTAATTTCAATTTTTTGTATCTTTTTTTCCTTTTTTACATTCTCTCAATGAAAAACTATTTAATTTGTGCAAGTTTGAACTAATATTGTAGTTTCCGCAGTTCTTGATGTTTTGAGATTTTCTGATTCCAAAACCATGGGTTTTACTAAAGTGTCTATCTGTCTGTCTGTCTGTCGGTCTGTAAGAAGCAAAAAATGAGAGACTTTTCAACAGGCCAAAAATAAAGGTCAAGTTCGTTAATCAGCCATTTAATCGAAAATTGACAGAAATAAAAAAATTTTCAATTTCAAAAAATTACTAATCTTTAAAAATTGTTTATAATTTTGTTTTTAAACATGGAAATTTAAACGAATAATTTTCGATATAACTATTCGATAAAGATACAACTTTTACAAATATTCTAGAACTTCGCGTCGGATTACTTTCATATTTTTCTTTAAATTTGTATTAGTTTCAAGTAATGTTTACTTAATTTCTAAGTGGACGTCCATTAATTATGTGAAGTCAAAATAGAAGAGGAGAGGGGTGGGGGTAAAACAACTTGAACAAAGTCTCACGTCAACTTTATAATTTAAGACAATTTATTTTTTTTATTTAAATAAAAAACATATCGTATAGATTTCCGAGAAAAATGAAAAATCTCACTTTTGGGAAGGATTGGGTCCAGATTTAAAAAAGCACCTCACGTAATTAACTCTAAGCATTTTTCTCTTTTTAGTTCTTTGATTTTTAATATTTTAGAGTTTTTTTCCTAAACTTCGAAAATTCTATTCACAATTTTTAGATTATTTTATTGTTAACTTACTTTTTAAATTTCTAGTACTTTTTCATTAATTAATGTTATTTTCTTCATTTTCTAGTTTTTTTTTCTTTTTTAAGTTATCATTTTCATTTTATAGCTATTTTTTGACTTACTTTACGTAATATCACAAAATTTTTTAGTTATATCTCTTTTGAATTTCATAGTATTTTTTCAGTCCTAGTCTTTTTTTTTATTTTTAGTTCTCTTTTTTCCACATAACTGTTACTTTTTAAGCATTCTATTGATTTTCTTAATTTCCTGGTTACCTCTTTCATTTCATAATTATTCTTATTATTATATAAATAGTAATTTTTTTCAATTTCTAGATACTTTTCTTAAATATTGCAATTTTATTTCTTTTTAGTTTTAGTTTTTTTTTTTTTTTAGTTTTTTAAATTTTTATTAAATTTCGTATTTTATATTAGTTATCTTCTGTAGTATCTAGATACTTAAATTCGTCATATAATGTGTAATCTATTTATTCTCATTTTCAAGATGTACATTCTTCATCAACTTCTAGTTATTAATCTACCGACCCTAGTTCTTTTTTCACTCGACAGTTTTTTCTAGTAATTTCAGTAATTTTCCGTTAATTCTTTAGTTTTTTTAATCATTTGATAGTTATTTTTAAACTTTCTATAATTTGTTTTTTCATTTCTCAATTACATGCTCAATTTTAAATTTCGAAATAAAATTTATAGAAAGTTTTTCAACCTTCAGCTGTTATTTTTTAATTTATGGTAATTTTTTTTCCTGATCTAGTTATTTTTCTCAAATTTTGGAACATTTTTTACCTAATTTTTTCTCTATTAAAAACTTTTTAATACGAAATACGCTTTAAATTTCTACGCATGATTTCATTTTCAAGTAAGTTTTCATTATTATTTAATTCTATCTATTCTTTATAAATGTTTATTATTTATTTTTTATATAGATATAATTTTTGAACTTGTAATTTTATTTCTCTTCTAATTATTTTCCTCGATTCCCAAAATATTTTTTAGTTTGTAGATATTTTTCATTAATTTTTATTTCCTTCTTTGTGCGAGTATTCTAATATCTAGTTTTCAATTCCAAAATTTAGTTACTTTTTGATATTCTAGCTATATATTTCTTTTTTCCAGTCATCCTTTGTTAATACCCAGATATTTAAACTTACAATATAGCATACATTTTTTTTCTCATTTTCTAGATATTTTTTTTTCAATCGTATAGTTATTTACTTTCACTTTTAATTACTTATTCACTTATATGTTTGATTTAAATTTATAGTTATTTTGTAATTTTTTAGTAATTTTTTAACATCTTAGTTATCATTTGTATTTTATAGTTATTTTTTATTTACAAGTAACTTATTAAAATATTTTGGTTCTATCTAAGAAGTTTTTTCATAATAATATCTTAATAAAATATTTGAAAATATTTTTTTTCTCTTTCTAGGGGTTGGTAATAAAATTCTAGATTCAATAATTAAAATTTAGTTATTTTTCACATTCAAGTGATAGGAAATTCTTATTTTTTAGACAGAATCAAATTTCTATTATTATACACTATTATATTTTGAAAATATAATAAAATAGTCCATTTTTTACTATTTTTAAGAAGCTTTTTTGTTTCCAGTTTTTTATTTACTTTCCCAGGATCCTAGTTTTTTTTAGTTATTTTCCTTAAATTGCAAAATATATTATTTTCTCTTGATATTTTTCTGTATGTTCTCGTTATTTGTCTTTATTTTTTAGATGTTTTTCTTTTTCGAAGAGTTTTTAAAACCATCTACTTCTTAATTTAAAAATTGAAGAGTTTTCAATTCTAGTGATATTTCTCAATTTCTACACATAGTTTTCTATTATTTAGATATTTAAATCTTTTATAAAATATCCAGTCATTTTTCTAATTTTCGAAAGTTGCTTTTCTTAAATTTCTTATATTTTCATTTCTACTTGACTATTCACGATTTAATCATTATCTGTCTCTTTATTAATTCCATTAAATTTCTGATTTTCTTTGATCAAATTCTAGTTTTTTGCCATTCTCTAGTAATTTTTTCACATTTTATTTATTGTTTTTATTTTATAGTTATTCCTTCAGTAACTAAAAATAATTTTTTTGTATCGCTTAAATTTATCAAGTTTCATTTTTCTTAAAATTTTCTCTTTCTTAGTAAATACCTCCAGTTATTTTTCATTTTCTACTAAATATTTTTTATTTCGTAGTTTTTGTTTACTTTTCTATGGGTTTTTACAGTTTTAGAGTATTATATAAAGCAAACATATTTCACTAGATATACAAAAAGAACAGACAAAATTTTCATACTACATTAAAAATTTTTAATTTCTAAAGCTTCGCACAATTTCTCAAATTTGCAACTTTGGTATTATAATTTCAAAGATAAACATTTTGCTATCTATTCTGTTAAGCGGATACAACATTGTTGATAGTCACATTAACACTTTGATGGATTCACGCTCATCTTCTAGTGGATAGTTTGTGGACGGAAGAACAAATGACTAACTAATTTAACATTTAGTCGGTAAGATCATTGTCTTGAGATGGATACTGTCGTGGGATAAATGGCCTTCAACACGAAACTTGGTCAATCGATCAATCAGTTAATTAGTTCATCAATCAATCAGTTTCTATCCATCGAAGGGATGATGTGTACAAATAACTCGGGATTTATACAACAGGAACAAATTCGTTTCCCGGGGATTATCGAGATTTAACCGGATTTCTGCAATGATATTTTGTTTCTTTTAAACCCTGTAAGATTTAATTGAGTATTAATTTCACTGGAAATTGTAGAGGCGATAAACCAAGGGAGGGTATAGACTACAAATTAACAGATTTTTCTTGACATTATAAAAAGAATCAATTAATCTAAAACAACAAAATTGATGTTTTCTTGGTATAGCTAGTTAATTCAATATTCATCGAATAATGTTTTTTCATGACACACCACCATTCGAAAAGATCGTAAAGTAAAAGCAAATTTTATGGGATTAAATGTTAATTTTATATCTATTTTATTAGATTTAAAGTCTATTTTCAAGGCTACTTTTAATACTGATTTACTGTCGTATTCAGGATTTGTGTCACTTTAAATAAGTATAATTAATACATGAAACTGAATTGTGGTCAAATAAATTCAATGATTAAACTCGCAGAATTTATGAGAATTTGAGAAATTTAGGTGGAAACAAGAGGATGATTAGTCACGAAATTCATGTAAAACTAGATTAGTTGGAACAGTATAGAATTCTGTCAATTACGTATACAAGTAAACCAAAAACATTTCAATCGATATTTTGTCCTGTAATTACAAATTACCCAAAATACGCATAATTAACTCAATGTCCCTTCTGAGAAAAAAAAGTTGATACAATTTTTTTTATTGAAATAGTATATCCTAACCCTGAAAATTAAAAGTCCGGGAATTATTTAATTAGTGTGAAAGGGTGCGCGACTTTTTTGGCAACATTTGTAGAGAAAAAGTTGTCATGAATCACGCAGAAGCGTAAGGTGATATTCCTGAATGAGAGGACCGGAAGCTAGCTCATTCTCCATAAAGGAGAATGGAACTACTACCGGTTACCGGTTCATGCAGGATATTCCAGGACCGGTGTGATGCATCCGCTAGTGGTAATGAAATATAGTAACACAATATCCGTGATATTCACGTGTGGTGTGTCATTTCATGCAAAGTGCCCATATCGCGTGTACCAACGAATTAATTCATTCATCAAGAAGTCTGCAGGTCGCTTAAACGGAAATGAGGACTAAGTTTCTACATTACCGCAACATTTAACCATCCTTACCTTTTTGGCCAGATTTAAAGGTTTCTTGGTCGATTCCCAGTAACTCGGTACAAAACGGTCACTAAGGAATTTTAATTGATTTTCTTTATAGTTTGTGAATCGTATATAAGAAAGGAATGATATAACACAGCTCGAAAAAAAATTATAGTTTTAGTTTATTCCAATTCAAATAACAGCTAAATTTTTATTAATCCTATTTTTTAACATAATGATATTTTTTTTAGTGGAAATTAAAACTTTGAAGAAATTGTAAGGAATTACAGACTTCGAGAAAAAAATATTTACTTGGAATTCAAAAAATTGATGTATTATATTATTAATTAAAAGAGTATTTTTTGGAAGATTAATTTTTAAGAAATAATTATTGAAATTATTGATTTCACTAATTTCGCATTTGAATAAACTTCTTTTCATATCGCTTCTTTCAAATTTTTAAAAAATAATACAATTTGAATCGAGGATAATTTATTTGCTGAAGAAAATAATTCTTTACAATTTCAAAGTTCGGATTTTTAAATAAGTAGGGGATAGTCGGCCAAAGCCTATAGTAAAGTTTGGAGCAAAAAAAAAGTATTTAATTATAGTTTTGAAAAATATAAATCATCAAATATTAATAAACAACATTTAAGAATATAATAAGGTAGTCCATTTTAAGTACTTATTTCAGAAAAAATAATTATTTAAATACTGATGTCAAAATTCAGCTATTTTGACTCATGACAGGGGTAAATTGCCTGTGCATAAAAAAGTGTGGAAAAATATAAATAAAAGTAAAAAAAAATTTTTATATTTTTTCTATAATTAATCACCTTGTTAATATTAAAAAAACAACTAGCTTTGAATACCAAAATACAATCTTTTTATCATAAAAATAAAGTTTCAATCCAAAGCAGTCCGACCAAAAATTGAAATAAAAACTACAACAAATAAATAAAGCTTCTACAATTACAAAAAAACTTACAAAAACAATTAAAACTTTGTAATAAAATACAAAAATACCTGCTTGATTCAAAATAGCGAGAGTTTTAGAAAGAAATCCTAAAATTTGACATTCATTGACATCAAAAATCTGATATTTTAATCCGCCATGATTCTTTATAATCACGTGACTCACGTAACTCTCGCAACCGTATGTATTTTATTGCGCATGCGCACTCCTTTTTATTTATCCCGCGCTTATTTAAAATCATGTTTTAAAAATATATTAAAAATGATTCTTCAATGCACAATTATTATAATTATTATTAATATAAATGCAATAATTAATATAATTTATTTGTTAAAACATTGATTTTTTATACAGAAGCAGTAACAACTTGATTTTTAGTTTCTACATCAAAATATACGTAACTCGAGAGATTTTCCATATCGTACGTATTTTGCTTAGAAGTTTTACAGCAAGTAGACAATTTAACCCAGGCAATTTACCCAAAAACACACGATGTTATTAAATTAATTATTTTAATTTTAGAACTCATTTTTATAAATTAAATCAAAGCGTTTAGAAAGCTAAATGTTTAAGGATTAATAAAAAAAAAATTATGTACGTCTGTTAGATAGAAGTGCATATTTTCTAAAATTTAAAACTGAAAAAATTATCGTTAGAAAGCATAATTTTCACAATTCTTAAATAACCTCTTTAATAATAAACTGATAAACGTGAAAATTTATAGAAATCATCTTTACCTTAATATACTTCATTAATAAAAATACTTAGGTTTAATATTTATTTTCTGTCAAGTAATTAACGATTGCCAATTTACCTAATTAGGCATTTTACCCGACTCTCTCCTACACCGTTTTGCAAATATAGTTTTTCCTTCATAAAAAATAAAATACAAGAAGGTATATTTGCTTAAAAATCCGAACGGTAAAATTGCAGACAATTATGCATTTTCTGAAGAAACTAAGCCGTCATTAATTGAAATCGAATTGTTTTTTTTTAAATTTCGTAAAAGCGAAAAATGAAAATAGATTTTTCATATTGAAAAATTGTTAATACAAATCGTTTCTGTAAGTTTTCAATTTTTTTCTTGAAAATTGATGTTTATTATTTTGAAAAAAACTAAAATAAATATTCTTCTTTCAAGGTAAGCATTTTTGTATGAACCTCCTTAAATTAATTAAAACCTTAAATTTTTGTATAAACCTCCTTAAAATGAAATCTAAACTAAAAATCTGAATTAGTGAAAAATCGGTCACTATAAAAGTTTCTATTAATTTTTAGTATCATTCTCTTTTTTGAAATATTAGATTTTATGTTTTTATTCAAGTTCAATGAGTAATAAAATTAGTAAAGTTTCTCTTTTTGAATTGGTAGATTTTATATTTTTACTTAAGTACAAATATTACAAATTAGTAGAAAATTTTACTGTTTTGAATTAGTAGCCGATTTGTCACTGTAATTCAGATTAAAAGGGTAAATTTTGAAAAATTATTTCATTCATTTAGTAAATCTTCATTTATGTTTCAATTGATACAAGCTTCAATTTTTTTTTTTTTTATTTAACTCAAGTTTAAATTTAAATTAAAATCATTAAGTGCCAGAATAAATTTGCCGTTAAATTTAAATATAAAATATTATTTAATATAATAAAAAATATTAAAAATGTTATTAAATTGATAATATACAAACATTAAAATTAATTAGTAAAATAATTTAATTTTAAAAAATAATAATTAAAAATGTTTTAAAAGCTTTAATAAATAAATTAGGATTAGATACCCTATTATTTAAATTTTATTATCAATAACTGTTACCAAATTTAATGTATAAAACCTAAATTTCATCTAATTAAAAATGTAATTCATTAAAATTTAAATTGACTCCAATTGTAATCACTTGAAATCGTCGGCTGAGAGCAAAACCATGGAATTTCAAAAGAACAATAAAGAACGTACTTTTTCAATAATTTGATTAAAAACATGCCATTTAAGAAAAAAAAAATCAAAACGTATCATTTTGCCCAAGCGATGTGAAAACGTGCTGTTTCAGTTATTACTAAGAAAACGTAATAATTTCAGAAAATTATTTAAATTTATGAATTTTTCAGTTGATAACAATTTTAAAATTCTACGGAGGTTAAATGAACACTGAATTATATTTTTTAATGTAAGTTTAGGTATTCAATAATAAACACAAAATGTAACTTAAAACGAAAAAAATCTACAGAGGTTAAATAGACAAGACATGAATTAAATTTTTTAAATGTAAGTTTACTTAATAATAAATATAAAATTTTACTTTAAAACAGAATAATACAGATATGTTACAAGATTTTTAATAATATTTTGCGGAATATAAAACAAAAAGGGTTGAAAATGTAAATTTAAAAGAAATGAATTCAAAAACTAGAAAAACTTATTCTTCTAAAGTTAAAATTCATTTATTTATTTATTTATTTATTTATTTAAGTAATTCATAAATGTTTGTCATTCTTATGTAAAATGATTATTTATTTATTACTGATTATTTAGTTAATCTGCTTTTAAAATTAATTTTATAGACATTTAATCACACAGTTCAAACAATGTTTAATATAAAATTTATTTTAGCAGAAGAAGTAAACAATCTCAGGAAGGAAAATAATACTTTAAACTTCTTCTGCTTAAATTGACAATGGAAGGGTGTACTCCTCGCTTCTCAATATAAAATTTAATTTAAGAAAATAAAATATTTTGTAAACATTGTAAGTCAGAATTTAAAAATCGAAAAATCCTAAAGATTCACAATCACAATTTGCTTTCTGTAAAGTTCCACAGTTTTTATAACAGTTTATTAAATTAATTGCTTGTTTTTTCCAATTTATTGTAAAAAAAGTTTAAATGTTATTAAATTTTGTCATTTTTAGCTTAGCAATTTATTTATTGTGTACTTTAATAATAAGAATATATAACCTTCATAAATTTTATATTAACATTGTTTGAACTGTGTGATTAAATTTCTGTAAAATTAATTTTAAAAGCAGATTAAATAAATAATCAGTAACAAATAAATAATCATTTTACATAAGAATGACAAACATTTATGAATTTTAACTTTAGAAGAATTAGTTTTTCTGGTTTTTGAATTCATTTCATTTAAATTTACATTTTCAACCATTTTTGTTTCATATTCTGCAAAATATTATTAAAAATCTTGTAACATATCTGTATTATTCTGTTTTAAAGTAAAATTTTGTATTCATTCTTAAGTAAACTTACATTTAAAAAATTTAATTCATGTCTTGTTTATTTAACCTCTGTAGATTGTTTTCGTTTAAAGTTACATTTTGTATTTATTATTGAATACCTAAACTTACATTAAAAAATATAATTCAGTGTTCATTTAATCTCCATAGAATTTTAAAATTGTTGTCAACTGAAAAATACATAAATTTAAATAATTTTCTGAAATAGTTACGTTTTCTTAGTGATAACTGAAATAGCACGTTTTCACATCGCTTGGGCAGAATGATACGTTTTGATTTTGTTTTCTGAAATGGCACGTTTTTAATCAAATTATTGAAAAAGTACGTTCTTTATTTTTATTTTTGAAATTCCATGGTTTTCCTCCCAGCCAACGAAATGTTCAATGCATCCAAACTTTAGTTTATAAAGTTTGTCCACTTTTTAATTCACATTTGTTTTTTTTTTAATTTTTAAAAACAAATAGTAAAATAAAAATCCAAATATTTTCCAAAAGGGTTATCCTTGATAATGTGTGAACAATTTGAAGGAGGTTGTATCATTCAATTTCTCATACGGAAGCGGCATAAATGTAATGATGATTTAGCCGAATGTAATAGGTTGACATCCTTCTATTATCCAATAACGTATATCATACCATACATACTTACATGTTTTTAACGCGGTCCATAAATTCATGGCCCCTTGAAAAATAATTTTTATACCTTCTGTTCTTCTACATCTTCTATTTTTGCTTGCTCATATAGAGGAAGCTTAGGAGGATCGTTAAAATTGTCAAAAGATAGGTTAAATCGATTTATTTCTACCTAAAAAGTAAAAAATCATAATTTTTCTGCGACTTTTACTGTTTTTAATGACTAGGAGAAAATTTATCTGTAAATTTGTCATCATTTTATAAAAATTCGTTTGAATAAAAATAGTGCATTAAAACTAATGATATTATAATTTTAATTTATTAAGAACATTATTATTAATGAGGACTTCTGTAAAATCGTTTCTTATTTATTAAAAATTGCTTTAAAAAATACTATTTAGTGCCAGAACACAGAAGTTTGCTTTCAGTAGGTTAAAAATCGTTTTAGATATTTAGTTATTTGAATGTATTTAAGACAGAAAAATTTAAAGGTAAGTTATTTCCAGAGAAATTAAATACTGTAATATTTAAAGATAGAACGTCCAAGGCTGCGTACTGCCGGTAGGACGCGCTTTCACACAGTAAACGTCCTTCCGGAAGGACAATACATTTTTGTGAAAAAATATTTTAATTTCATATAATCATCATTATCATCATCATCATCACCATCATCATTATCATCATAATTCATCATCTTTATCATCAAAGGAATTGAGTGTATTATTACTTTTGTAAATATTGTTATAACTAACGTATAATGACGGCCGGTGGTAAATGGCTCCGGCGCGAGTCCCTCGGAAATCGCTCTATAAAATCAATATGGAAGCAGATAAGTATAAAAATAAATATACGGTTTTTTAGGTAATGAAACAAGCTTTCAGATGACGTAAATATCGATTTTTTAAATTTATGTACAAGGGCTAGGTAGTCTTTTTAAAAAAACGAAAACGTCCTGCCGGCAGTACCGCGCGTCGTCTTTTTGTGACTAAAAATTATGTGAATTTTTGGAAAATTTAACTTCGTTTAGCTACCAAGCTTCGGGGTTTGAATTTACAAGTTCCATGTTTACATGCGCTGAAAGCTTGATTCTTTACCTTTCCAACCATATATACTACTTTTTGTTTATCTAAATCCATGTTAATTTCATAACGCGATTTCGTACGTACTCGCGGAAGGCTTTTTTGTCCTGCCGGAAGGACGTTGGACGTTCTATCATTAAAAATTTAAACAAAATTGTATGTATTTTAAGTTTTTGTGATTTATTTTTAAATCTAGGTAAAAAAGCTGAATAACCTGACCTACAAACATGTTCTGAATATCGTTGACAAAAATGTTTGGTTACAAGAGTAGTAGATATAGTTAATATTATTTTAAATATATAAGCATTTTTATTAAAAATAATGAAGCCAAAGAAAGACATTGTCCCAAAAAAATGCTGAATCCAAAAAAGTAAATAAGAAATGTGTCAGGATGATCTTTAATAGGGGAGTACCGGGTAAAATGACTAATTGGGTAAATTGGCAATCGTTAATAACTTGGCCAAAAATAAATATTAAACCTAATTATTTTTAATAATAACTTATATTAAGGTAAAGATGATTTCTATAAAGTTTCATGTTCATCAGTTTATTATTAAAGAATTTATTAAATAATTGTTAAGATGATGCTTTCCAAAGATAATTTTTTCAATTTTAAATTAAATACTATATGTGACTTGGACAGTGAAAAGGGGGCTTACGTGTCAAAAAATCGTTTTTCATTTTTTTGCAGATTCTGATAGATTTTTTGACGCTCTTTCACGTGGTGTAAACCAAAAAAAAATTTTTTTTTGACACGTAAGCCCCCTGTTCACTGTCCAGGTCACATATACTTTTACTTCACAAACGTGTATAATTTTTTTTAAATTAGTCCTTAAACATTTAGCTTTTTAAACATTTTGATTTCATTTATAAAAATGAGTTCTAAAATTGAAATAATTAGTTTAATTACATCGTGTATTTTTGGGTAAATTGCCTACTTGCTGTAAAACTTCTAAGCAAGATATGCACGATACAAAAAATCTCGAGCCTTGCGCATATTTATACGTAGAAGCTAAATGTCAAGTTCTTACTGCTTCTGCATAAAAAATCAGTGTTTTAACAAATTAATTTGTTTAATTATTGCATTTGTATTAATAAAAATTATAAAAAAATTATAATAAAAATTATAATGCATTGAAGATTCATTTTTAATATATTTTTAAAACATGATTTTAAATAAGCGCGGGATGAATCAAAAGGAATGCGCATGCGCAATAAAATACATACGATTGCGAGAGTTACGTGAGTCACGTGATTATAAAGAATCATGGCGAATTAACCTGTCACATTTGGCATTGAATGTCAAATTTTAGGTTTTCTTTTTAAAACTCACGCTATTTTGAAGCAAGCAGGTATTTTTGTAATTTATTACAGTGTTCAATTTACTTTTGTAGGTACTTAAAACAACTACCTTATTATATTCTTAAAGGTTGTTTTCTAAATATGTGATGGTTAATATTCTTCAAAACTATAATTAATCACTTTTTTTGTTTTGCTCTAAGCTTTACTATAGGCATTTTTGAAAACTCGTAGTAATTGGTACATATACCCTACGCAAAATCAGTAAATGTCACATATATGTTTCGTGTATGAAACATTTCTTACAATTCTGATAATCAAAACAAAAATAATGAAAAAAAACAGAGAATGAAAATATCATTGTTTTTGTTCATAGAAGCATGAAATGCAGAAGCTACGCTTTCATTATAAACATTAACCGGTAAGAAATCTTTATCACATTTCCTGAGGTTAAACACCGTGCAATGCTTATACTTATCTGGGGATCAACGGAAAGCGCCTTCAATTTACAGGTCGTCGCTATAATGGGAAGCCAGGGAAAAGGTCGAGTGGGTTCCTCGTCTATTCTTCTCTGCTTCTGCTCTATTCCTCTATTTATAATTCTATTCTCTTTATAAAGACCCCTACCAGCTTGCCATCTTGCTGGTCTCCAAATTAGAGCGGTTATCGCGGTAAAATCGTCTGGTCACCCTTGTTTCTCCGCGAAAGTTCCGAATTGAGACTAAACTCCTCTCTGGTCCCGAGTGAAGATAATTACCTTATACTCTGAAACTGAAAATGATTATTAATTTTCGTCGATATCAAACTTTCCTTCCATAATCAAACTTCCTATCTTCCCCTTACTATTATTAGGTGTTACCGTTTCAGTTCTTAAAATCACAGTCGTTATCGATGCCATGATTCATCTTTCTCAATTAGTTATTAAATCCACTTCGCTGATCACGATCTTGATGAGAAAGTCAAAATTAAATTGGTTTCAGGAAACTTGTAAACTTATTTTTCAACTTTTTCACCCTCGTCATCTCTATAGAGATATTTTTCTAAATTACGCAGAAAAATAATCTAAACTCATATTTGATGCGCAACTTGTTTTAAAGTGTCGGTGTCAAAAGAGTATTAACGTAAACTTCTAAGTCACTTAAAATAATCCTAAACGGTATAAAATTCTAGATTGATATTCTGGGAACTTGACTGATTGAATAAATAAACAAAAAATTAGGGGAGACTGCCCGACAGTGGATAGCAAAAGTTTTCAACAGGTGTACCTATTTCAAGTAATACCTTTACCTATTTCAGACTGAGGTAATTAATCAAATGTTTAACACTAAAACGAAGCTAGTCTATTTACTCAATTAATGCAATTAGGAAGATGAACAAAAATTAACCACTTATTTATTATAAGTATTTTTATAAAACGATAAAAAATTACTCAACAATGATCTCCTGTCAACAGTAGATAATCGTTTTCTGTTTAAAAAATATAAATTTTGTGGAACAGCTTTCTACTAATAATACAATTCGTTGATAAGTATTCTTTAAAACAATATCAATTTATCAACATAAAAGTTGTTTATTCTTTGATAATTAGAAAAATATTAGAAGTACGAGAAATCTTGTCTATTTCTGACTTTCTGACACACACCTAACCAAACCTATATAGTAACTTAGAATTAGAACTAAGACAACGAAAATTTTAAAACGAAGAAAATCAAAAATCAAATAAATTCTTATACCTATTGTGTATCAACTTATTTATATATATATATAAATATTTTCTAAGTTTTCTTTTATTAATAATAAATTGATTCTGGTTATATTATATAGAAGTATTCAAACTAATTAAGAAGTTTTCGAAAACAAGAAAATGCTATCAAAACATAACATCAACTTCTGACAGTTCTATAATATTATAATGGATTATCTATTGTTGATTATCTACTGTTAAAATTTACACTGGACTAGAGGATCTCTACACTTAATAACATAAAATTTCGAAAAGTTTTATAGAATATTTTATTACATATATCTATACTAATTTTTTATATGAATAATTTGGAAAAATTATAATAACAATTAGGAAGAATTTTTTATAACAAAATTTACTTAAACTATTTTGTGTATAATATTATTTTAAAAGTATTTAACGAATTTTATTTAGATTCATTTTTATTAATTTTTAAACAAAAACATTAACGTTAGTTTTATAAAACTGTCTAATAAAAGATACGTAGGTAAATATTAAAAACCTAATGAAATCTATGTATCTTACAATGAAATTGCAAATATCAATTTATTTCACACTTATTTAACATAATATAATTTATAGCTTATCTTAATAAAATATATAATATAAAATTAATAAATCACTTATCTTAATAAAATAAATAAATAAATAATATTATAAGAAAATAATAACACTAAAATAAATATTAAGTTTTCAAATTTACCGCTAATTCGATAGTAGCGCCGTTTGTTTGAATACATTTTGCATTATGAGATTGGTAGCCATTCAGGTTGAAGTACTTTTTTCAATGTTTATGACCTAAAAATAAGAGACATTTAAAGAAGAAGTGCGCAATTACAAGCAATTATCTTTAAAATTGAACAAACTATCTAATCTAATATATATTACTCATATCAGGTAATTGGGATAAGTGGTTGTTAAATCACAAAACAAATATGAGTATCTGAAGTAGGTAATTTTTGTAACTGAAGCACGCAGATGAAAGAACTTTTTCAAAATACATTATAAAAATAATAAGTTGCAATTCACTAGGAACAAAATTTTTTAATTTACGCACATCAACACTCTCTTAACAACATTTTGTTGATAGTAAGAAAGTTCTTAACGTCGGAAATAATATATTTTTTATACAGGGAAAAGTCAAGTGTAAATAATATTGCTTTCTTCTTAGAATTTAGCATTAAAAAGTTGTAATGTTTAAAACAATTCAATCTGTTTATTAATATTAGCATCTTTTATTGTCCACTTTTTGAGAAAGTAATAAAAATGTATGAGTTAGGATTTCTGACAGGTCAACTCGACGCCTCCCGTTAATAAAATGCTTATTCAATTGACAAAAATATATAATTTTAACTCGGAGCACAGTTCAATATGAAGCTAGTTCGTTGTCCGTACAATATGATTCCTATTCAATATTTAGAATAATATAATGCTAACTCAGAGTATAACTAAAGTTGAAGTTTAAATACTGTAAAATAAAAAATACTAATTCAAATATGATATTGCATAACTCGTTTTCGTCTTTAAATGTAAAAATAAATTAAATGCATGATATTTCTCATTATAAACAATGAATTACGTGAAATCAAGTTCTTAAACTTCTATTATTCATTCACTAGATTAAATTTAATTTAAGAATTAAAACAAAGCTTACTAATTTCTTTAATATTTTAAACTAAAATATTAAGATTTTAGACAAATCTTTAGTATTATTATTCAAGATTATTATTTAAACTTTGTAAATGTTTGATATCATAATGCTAAATTACTAACTCAAAATTGCATTTATTATAATTTAAATTTAAGTTTACGTACAATAAATAATAAAATATATACCTAACTTAAATACGATTTAAAACCTAAACGACGCATCACGCATTATCTATCGCTTTTAACATGTTTACCATGACTTTTAGTTTTCTTATATACTAACTACTATAAAAGTTTTCCACTTTCGAGAAACACTAAAACTTGAAATATTAAAAAATTATTACCATATTTTTTTAAGCTATAATAGTAATAATTTATTTTTATCCTCAAATATTTTAAGGTCTATTTTATACACTATTCTAACTATGAAAAAGTCAAACAAAATTTCTTTAATTAAATTTACTTACTGAAATAAGTATATTAAACAATTTTTTAAATATAATTTGACATAAAGCATATTTTCTAACAGTAAAAACCGAAAATTTTCTTTAAATTTTTAGATATTATGCTTGAAAAAATTATTAAACGTTTAAAAATATTTTAAATATATTACTAAAATATGAATAAAACACGTTTAATGCCAATTTTTATTTAATTAAAAAGAAATAAATATTTTGAGAGACAGAACAATTAACTTTATTTATAAAAATTTAATTTAAATTTTTTAATTTCACTTTTCTGGATTTAAGACTTTAGGAAAGCTGTTTTTCGAAACTTTAAAAATTAAAACTATTCTTTTTTCCTATTCATGGAAATTTATTCTAAAATATATTTATAACTTATCTCTTATATTATCAGTTAAAGTAAAACTTTTATTAATTGTTGTTTGTAAGTATCTTAAATCTTTAACTGCTTAACTTTCAATACATACAATCAAAAATTCAATTATTCGAATTCTTTTCTATGTATATTTCAGTTTGTCCAAATTTCATTCGATATACTTTTCAAGCGATCTTATATTTAATTAATTATAAATTATATTGGTCAAAACAATCGTAAGTTAAATTGTCAATCCATACAAATTAAATTTTAAAAAAATATCTATTAAGATTTTAATTAATTTTTTTAATATATTGAATTTATAATGTGCACAAATGGCATTCGGTTTAAGTTTAAAACAATCTAACTTTCAATTAATCCTAATTTTTACTAATTATTCATATTAATTAATTAAATTTTTAATCGCTTATGCAAATTTAATTCGTTTAAATAGTAAATTTGTTCAAATTTTAATCGATGTAAATTTTAATTGATTCAAAATTGAATTTATCCAAATTTATTTTTATTCGAATTTTAAATTATGCAAATTTCAATCTTTTAAAATGGAAATTTATCCAAAATTAATTAGACTTAAATTTTAAATGACCCTACTTTTAATCAATCCTAATTTTTTATTGGTCAAATGCAAAACAATCATGAATTAAATTTTTAATCGCTTCTAAACTTAATTCTTTTAATTTGTTAATTTATTTAAATTTTAATCAATTTAAAATTTAATTTTTCCAAATTCGATTTGTTTTTACTTTTAAATTTTACAAATTTCAATATATATTAAAATTCGAATTTATTTTTTCAATTTATTTAAATTTTATTCAATTTCAGTTTCAAACAATCCAATTTTTAATCAATTGAGGGTCCGGATTCCATAAGGTGTTACGCGTGACTAACGTAGGCCCCGCGTTCAGCGAGAACTCACTGAACGAGGGGCCAACGAAAGTCACGCGTAACACCTTATGGAAGACGGACCCTCAATTCTACTTTTTATTGGTCAAAATAATCATTAATTTAATTTTTAATCCCTTCTAAATGTATATTATTCTAATATAATTAATATCTTAATCAAATAACAAACATATTTATTTTTTTAAAATAATCTCTTTTTACTAAAAATTTAAATTGCAAAATAATTTTTAAATCATCGATATAAAGAATGAAATTCAAGAAAAAAGTCAAACTTTACAAGTCCGAACATATGGACTGAAAAAAAACAAAATTATAAAAAAAATAACTTCAATAATGCGAACATAGACGAACAGAATAACGTCGAATATGTATTATAGATAATATTCTATAAAAATATTAAAATTTTTATTTTTATAATTTTTTTTTACTTTTTGTTAATTGTTTCTTTCAATTTAAAACTTTAAATCTATTATACGAAAATAATGAAAAGCTTTGCAAAGTAAATAATGTGTTGAAGTCTGACGAATTAAAGATTCGGTTATCTTCGTTAGTCATCGGTAACCATCGGCGTTAAACGGAGTGTGATATATATAATTCAGGAGCCTTTACAAACGACTACAGTAATCATAACAAAGCAAATAGGAATCAGTATTAACAAAACTTTAATTTTCGTCGACCTGTAGCACAATTCGTTTTTACTATAGACTACTGTAATCATAACTATTTTATATGTGAACAAGTACAGTTTTTCTTTTAATCTATACATTTAGCAATGTAATGATTCCAAAAACTCAATTTTATCTCGAATACTGCAGTGCATGTACTCCTTACAAACTACTATAGTAATCGCTCCTGCTCAACTTTTTAATCATCAACACATTTTTTGTATTCATCGCAAAAAGTGGTCACATATCCGAGCTGTACTGTAGACTATAGTAATCATTACAATTAAATTTTTTTCCGTTTGGTTTACTAATTTCGGTTCTTTTTGGCTGTTACTCAGTTTAAGACATGTTTCACTTTTCAAGTTGAATCTGTGTACATTCGGAGAATTTTGTCTCGAAAGCTTTTCTAAATGAAATAATCTTAAATAATAAAGACTAATAGAAGTAAATTTTATCCTCGATCTTGAGGGACTTGTATAATAAAATTTAATTGTATCAAGAGTCGCGCAGCAGGACCATCCGGGATCAGTAACGCAGATTTATTGCAATTTGACTTTAAGTTCTTGTAAATAACGCTGGCTTTGTAGATCCTATCTTCTATCGTTGGTTGTACGAATCTCGTATTTTTAAATTACCTTGAAAATAGTAGGATAAGGTGTTAGCGCTTGGTGCACCGTGTTCTGAATTTGTTTGGTTTTTTTTTTTCAACGAGCTTAGTATCATGGCATTTACGATCCGCCGAGTTTAGGGATTCTACTAACAGCTTCCCCAAATTGATTATATTGCACTAAACTTTACTCACCATTTGTAATTTCAATTATTCTTTAATTCTAGTATCTTTACTTATATACTTGGGATTAATATGAAGATTATTAGTATTTTTAAATATATTCCTTATATTTCTAGTGCAAAATTTACAGAAACTTGAGTTCGAATGTATATTTTCCAAGTCCTAACTAATTTATAACCAGTCCTTGGCACCAAATCTCCAACTTTGAATGCCTTAACCGTATTTGCAGATTTCGGAGGAGCACCCCATTCTAATTACTAACCACACTCGATGTTACTTAACTCGCTGGATGGCAGATCCGATCCATATCATTTAGTTAATTAGCAGAAATGTGGAATTTTATTTAAAAATTTTTATAAGACCAAAAAAATTCTGGTTTTAATCGACCATCGTAACAATTTTTTTTGGAAATTTTTTATTTTCTCCAATTTCTACTTAATTGGTCACAACTACACCAGTAATTTTTTACATCTTTTAGTTGCTTCAAATTCTTAACTATTTTTTTACTTCATAGTAGCATTTTTAAATTCTCGATGTTTTTTTATAACTTCTAATTACTTTTTTCTATTTTAGTTATTTTTCCTAAACTTGAAAGAATTATAGTATTGTTTCCTCATTTTCCTTCTGTTTTCTTCTATTTTTTATCTGTTTTTTTCTTTGAAGTGTTTTTTAGCAGTTTGAAAGTATATAATTCGATATACCCTACCATTTCTAGAGTATGAAGTACTCCATTCTCTCCATAGGATGGATTTTGGTGACCCTGCCATTCAGTACAGAATTTACTCTTCTGCTGAAAATTGGAAGCTTCACTGCGCACTTTATTTAATTCTTAGCTTTGAATTCGCATCGAAGTTAATCTTGGGAGCAATTTTCGGGAGTTTGTACTCTTTGAATAAAATAAGCTGTCAGAAGGTTACTGCGCGTTGTATTTCTAATAGAAGAACGTTCACCACAAGTAATTTAAAATGCACTTTCCTGAAAACAGACCTCTTAGTTCGAACGACGTAGCAGTTTGTAAACTGCAAGGGTAGTAGGTTTTAGAACAAGCCCCTATATCTCAGTGATAAACTTGAGGCGTTTGTTGCCAAGCAGGACCATATGCAATATATGCTCAGTTTCTTGTGCCGTTCCTTGAAAGGAAAAGAATTTGCGTGTCTGAAACGAGGAGCCAGTTCCATTTCTATTCATCTCGAAAAATAAAGGCGTTTTCGATCGCAAGTTCCGATAACCATGAATATTTTATCCCCATTAATGTCTTGCTCTTGTCCTCTCTTCCACTACATTTCTCACCCTCCTTATTCACTTTTCGGCAGCCATTTACTAAACTAAATCATGCATGGAAATCATATGTTCATACGTGCCTTTACACGAGAAAACATTAATTTTATAATTCTATTTCTTTTTAATCTAGAGAGGGGTAGGTAACTATAAAATATATCATTCTTTCGGCGAAGAAGTTTTAAATGAATTTTAATTAATTTAGTTTAAAGGACTCAAAATCTAATCATAAGTGAAATTAACATACTATTTGTAAAGTACAATCTATTCGGAAATGACAACTGAAAAATTGCAAAATTACTAGAAAATGAAAAAAATTACTAAACTGTGAAGAAAAATGGATGGAAAGTAATAAAGTAGCTAGTATGAAGATAAATCACTACGACGCCCCCCGTTGATAAAGTGTTTATTAAAAAGCCAGTGTAATAAAATGTTAATTTGAAAAACAGTAGAATAATGTTAAAGCAAGGTTATAAAGAATGTTATACAAAATGTTATTGCATATTTGAATTAATAAACAAATTTATCCATCTTTCAGTCCAATTAACAGTTTATGACAAAACTTCAAAAGACATTTGATTGAAAAAACAGTTTAATAGAAATCATATCCAAAAAAATTAATTATAAAAATGACATTCCACTGTTTTTCAAATTAACATTTTATTACACTGGCTTTTTAATAAACACTTTATCAACGGGGGGCGTCAACTAGGATTTAAATACAAGCAGTTTGAAATTGCGCGAATTGACGTAGAAACTGAACAAATATCTAGAAATTAAGAGGGATAATAAAAAAAAGAAATTTTACTAGAATGTAAAAAAGTAACTAAATTCTGAAATTAAAAATTTTAAATTTCCAGGAAAAGAAAAATATCTAAAAAATTCAGAAAAGCAACTATCAAAGAAAAATAAAAACAGAAAATAAATTAAATTTAAAAAAAACTAGAAAAAAAATCACTATGAAGTGAAAAAATAATTGAAAATTAAATGATATTTGAATCGTTTACTCAGCGAACCACTTACGTCAAATTGAGTTTCAGACAAAAAAATTTTATGAAAATATCCAGAATCGAATTATAACTTGAAAAATATCTAGGAAATGCAAAGAGTAACTATATAAATTGTTAAACATAAATAACTGAAAATAATTACTAAACTGTGAAGAAAAATCCCTGGGACGTGATAAAGTAACTAGGATAGAGATAATTAACTAGAATTTGAAATTCATTAGCATTTTTAAAGGGAAAAAAATTCTGAAACTAAAAACCAGATTTTAGAAACTTTTAGAAAAACAAGAACAACTTAATCATTAATAACTACAACTAGAAAAAAAATAACTAGAAAACAAAAAAATAACTAGAGAATTAAAAAATACGACATTTAAAAAAACTAGAGAAGGAAAATAATTACTAGAAGATAATATCTATCGATATAGATAATATAAGTAAATTAATTACTAGAAAGTGGGGGAAAAATAACTAGATAGTTAAAAAACAAAACAAATATTTAGAAATTTATTAGAAAATGTAGTAAATAAGTAAAAAATAATTTCAAAAGAAAAAAATTGATAAAAAAGTGCTAACATGAAAAAAAATTACTAGATATTAAAAAAATTAATTAGCTAATCAAAAAAATTACTATGTGAGTTAAAAATACTTGAAAGTGTCAATGGAAAATTTACAAAATTATCTCGAAACTGTTGAATTATAAAAAAAAGAATTTATTTAGAGAGGGGTAATAATAAAATATATGATCAGTTCCCAAAAAAGAAAATTAATTAGATTTTTATCAATTTAGTTTAAAGGACTCAAAATCTAATCATAAGTGAAATTAACATACAATTTATAAAGTACAGTCTATTCGAAAATGACAAACGATAAATTGAAAAGTTACTAGAAAATAAAAAAAAAATTACTAAACTTTAAAGAAAAATGAGTGGAAAGTAATAAATTAACTAGTATGACGATAAATGACTTGGATTTAAATACAAACTGTTAAAAATTGCGCGAATAGATGTAGAAACTGAAAAAATATCTAGAAATTAAGAGGGAAATTATAAAATAAAAGAAATCCAAAAAGTAACTATAAATTGATAAACATAAAGAACTGAAAATAATTACTAAATTGTGAAGAAAAATCACTGGAGCGTGATAAAGTAACTAGGATAAAGATTAATTAACTAGAATTTGAAATTCACAAGCATTTTTAAAAGGAAAAAAATTCTGAAACTAAAAACCAGATTTTAGAAACTTTTAGAAAAACAAAAACAACTACAGCATCAAGAAATACAGTTAGAAAACAAAAAAATATCTAGAAAAGTAAAAAATACATTATTCAAGAAAACTAGATTAGGAAAATAATTACTAGAAGTTTAAATCACGTTAATAAATTAAAAAAATTAGTACGAAATCAAAAAATAAATAAATAAATAAAATAAATAACTAGAAAAGTAAATTAATTACTAGAAAGTGGAAAAAAATTACTATAGAAAGATAAAAAAACAAAAAAATATTTTAAAGTTTATTAAGAAATGTAGTAAATAAGAAAAAAATAATTTCAAAGGAAAAATCTTGACAAGAAAATGCTAACTCGAAAGAAGAAAAAATTACTAGATAGTTAAAAAACTAAGTAGATAATGAAAAAAAAAATAACCTTGTGAGGTACAAATACCCGAAAGTGTCATTGGGAGATTTACAAAGTTATCTCGAAACTGTTGAATAATAAAGAAAAAATTAGAATTTACTTAGAAAATACAGACAAAAAATGAAAGCTAACTTATTAACTAGGAATTAAAGGAAAAATCAGAGAATAAGAAGAAAGAAGTCGAAAATAAAGAAAATAGCTACGAAGTTATGAAAAATTTGTTTCAAAAAAGTAGTAAATAAGAAAAAAATGGTTGCAAAGCGAAAAAATGTAATAATGAAAAAAGGTAACTAGAAAGTAAAGAAAAATTACTAGATATTAAAAATTTAACTAGATAATAAAAAAATTAGTGATGTATGAGGTGAAAAATTCTTAAAATGTCAAAATAACTAAAAAAATTAACTAGAAACTGTTGACAATAATAAAATACATCAAAATTAACTTAAAAGTGAAAACAAAATCTGAAAAATGACTAAATATCGATACATTTAAGAAAAACAAATAAAAACTAAAAAAGAAGTAAACAGTAAAAAATAATTTTACAAATTTCAGAAAAATAACAGGTGATGGATGAGAAAAATAATTAAAAAGTAAAAAATAAATACAGGAAAAAAATATCAAGCTATTATTGAAATGAAAAATTTGAAAGTAAGAAATAAACTTAGAATGCAGAAAGCAACTAAATTTTGAAGGTAAAAAAACTAGAAAATGTGATACCACAGCTAGAAAAAAAAATTTCTAGATTATAAATAAAGGTAATAAAAAAGTTAATTATTTTACTAAAAATTAAAAAATATCACTGAAAATTAGACAAATAACTAAAAATAAAGAGAATAATTAAAAAATTAAAAAACACCGAAGGAAACTGTAATTTCAAAATTTTAAAAACTATATCTGCAAAGTAAAAAAATAATTAGGAATTAACGAAAAAAATTAAATGTTATAAAAAATTTATGAAAAAGTAATGAATTAAAAAAAAAATTTTAAAGTAAAATAATATTGATATAAAGGGAAGCGAAAAAGTAAATAAAAATTACTAGATAGAGATTTTGACTATAGAAAGTAAATAAGTAACGAAAAAAAGATTGAATTACTTGCAGAAGACAAAATAATTGGAAAATCAAGGAATTAACTAGAAACTGTTAAAAAATAACTAGAACGTAAAAAAATAACTAGAAGGTAAAAAAGACTAAAGAAAATGAATTATTAACTAAAAATAAAAGAAAAACAATCAGAAAGAGATAAACGTCGAAATTTAGAAGATAATAATTGCAATTTGTGAAAAATAACTAGAATTAAGGAAGAAAATAAATCAGAAGTAAAAAAATGTTTAGATTCTATAGTGGGAATGTGAAAAGAGAGAATTATAAACAAAGTAAATATCAAAGATAAAAAATTACTAGATGTTGGAGAAAAACAACTAGAGAATGAAAATATATTATACTATAAAGTGAAATATTAACTAGAATTTGAAAAAAATAATTGGGAAATATCATTAATATTTATCACAATATATAAAAAATTATTTACCATTCTCTAGATATTTGTTTACTTTCTCATATTTTTTCTTTATTTAGTTATATATTATTTTTTTTAATTATTTATTTTCCAATTTTTAGAGATGTGCAAACAGTTCAAATCCGAATCAAATTTAATCGAATTAGCAAGATTCGATTCGATTCGATTCGATTCGTGGATTAAAATTCATGATTCCCACATCTCTACCAATTTTCTTTTTTAAATGTTTAATTATATATTTGTAAAATTTTATTTTATGTTTTTTTCTAGTGCTTTTTCGATTCAGTTACTCTAACTCTGTCTTTCTGTTATGTTTAATTTCAAAATTTTAACATGAAATTTCAAATTAGAATCTTCACAAAATTATATATCAAAACTTTCATAAAAATCCTATATATTTCAAAATATAAATTAAGAATATAACTGCTGTTTTATACCCATATAAAAAAAAACTTCTATTTACCCACCATTATTTTGAACTTACTCTATTATACTTTTAAAACTCTTTATTTCTTTCCTCTGTCTTTAGACAAGAAAGCATTAATTAAATACAATTTTATTTTTCAATTGCTTCCTAACCAAAAGAAGCGATTTCAAGAAGAAAAATGTTGCTCTCTGGTAACAGGTGGAAAAATATGAAAGCATTATGTAAATTTTTTATCGGATTTTTTATGCGTTATAAAACTGAAAGAAATGGTATGCAAAATGTTGTAATGTAAGGATCTTCACGTAATTGAGTAAGAAAAATAAATTACTTCATCTAATTTAAATCAATAAGAAGAAAATCTTTTCCATTAGTACTGTATAATAAAACATTCCATCATAAACATATGAATTATTAATTTTTTTGTTTACTTTCTTCAAAACGAGATTTTAAGTCTATTTTAAAATTCTCAACGAACTTTATCGGAAAATGTCATTATCTATTAATAAATCTCGGTTCCCAAATATTTTCTATTTATTGATCCATTAGTTGAACAGGTGCCAAATATTTTTCTGATCTGAAACCTCACTTCGTATTTCAAACTTGAAGCCATGATAATAAATAATTTAAAAATAGATAGATATACATTTTTTCGTGAAGAAATTCTTGAAATTTTTGTAAGATACAATTTATTTAAATACAATTTTTCAATTAGCTATTGTGCTTGATAGTATTTGTTTTTGTAACTAATGCACATTTTCAGAGGAATAATTAATAATATTTTTTTTATAGTCTCTGTAATTATTAAAGTTTCACAATCTACGCTAAAGGAAATTATACTGGAATCATGTTTATGTATATGAGAGTACAAGATTCCGCATGCAAGGTAACATCTTGTTGCATTATAAACTTGAATAAACTTTGAATTTGACTTTGGAGTTGTTTTAACTTTCTTCATAATCGATTTAAATTTCTATTTTCATTTGTACTAAAAATTTTACAATTTAAATGAAGAATTTCTGAGTTAATTATGAAATAATATAATAATTACTCCTTTTTTAAAAGAATCTTTGCAGAGAATATTTGGAAACTTTTGAGTGAAAGAATCAGTTAATTATTCGTTTTGATAATAATATTAAAATTATTCTCTATATTTGAACATTCAAGCCTCATTTACGGTGTTTACTGTTAAAAACACTAAGCTCTCTTGGGCAAAGCTACCTCTGCGAAATGAATTCACTATTTAAACGCAAGTTTTAATTTTAACTACTCCGAGAGCTCTGTTTGAGTGAAAACAACAAATTTATTTTTTGATTCCCTTGATCTGGATGAGATTTGAAAATTTCACTTAATTTAATACACAGTGTTCATTAATTAAAACCAATTTTGTGTTTCAATGTTTAGACAACTTTTCCCAGACTTCAATTAACATATTTATGAGAGGAAATATTCAAGGTATAATTATTTTAAAAGCAAAATGTAATATTGTTGATTGAAATTTTATAGAGTCCGCTTTTATGAATTAATTTGAATGTGATTTAGTTGCTTGAAATCTTTGAAAAGTGAATTTCAGTAATTAATGACTATGTTGGTAATAACGTCATTTCAAATCTCAGAAAGGATTTATTTGAAATTATTTATTCAAAAGCATTAATTGAAATAATGCTAATAATAATTAAATAACTGTTATTGAATTTGTAATTAGTGAATTTATAGAGCGGTGACATTGAATTAATATTTATTATATTCAAAGAATTAATAATAATAGCTATGATATTATAAAATATTACATTTCAGTAAAATAATTCTTTTTCTGATTTCAGATTTTTAATATCAAACAAACAAAAAATTGTGTGTTTTAATTTCCTGATTTTTTCCCAAGGAAAAAGCATGAGGGTATTTTTCTGATAAAGTGATCTTTATCAGAACCGATGAAAATAGATCTTGTAAATCCCTGAAGGGGTTAAAATGGGGGAAACCATATATAAATAGTGCGATTAATCCTAAGTAAACCATTTCCCTATTTACAAATGGTAACCGAGAAGATCTACAAGTAAAAGGGGCTTACACAAAAATCTATTTTAGTCTCTGTCATTGCTAAATTGCAACAAAACTTTGAGTGTCGGTTTGAGAGTTTTTTTTTATACAAAAGGGCATTTTTTTAAAAACTATTTCACATTTGAGGTGAGAAATAAAATATATAAAAATAATATTTTTTTATAAAATACTGTTGGCACTATTTTTAGGTGCCTAAATTCGGTCAGTGTATGTACGAAAGGAAGAAAAATGAATTTGTTGGAAAATACTAAGTAAATTTTTTTAAAATAAAGTAACATACAAAATAAGTGGTAATTTGTATCCATCGGATTTATTAAAATTTGAATTGATTTATGTCTATAGAATTGAGTAAAGTTGTATAGTGAGAGAAACAAAAATTAATTAAAATTTGAATATATTAAGTTTAACACAAACTGGTATAGAAACAAAACTTATTAAAATTTTTAATCCATTCATAAATTAATAAATTTAAATTTCCTTCAATTTAAAATCCAATTATTCAAAATTTCAATTAATCCAAACTTCAAATTAATGAGTTTTTAAATGATTGTTTTTATATTTTATTGAATTCACATTTCGTGTATAAGAAATTGCGATTCGATGAAAATTTTCATCATTGTGAATTTTGTCAACAAATCAAGCAGGATTGGTTAAAAATTTGATAGCTTAAAATTGAGGTCGATGGAAATTTACACTTTGAATATATATTGAATATATAGGCAGATTAAAAGTTGGTTACTTTAAAATTGGATTAAAATGAATTTAAATTAATATAAACATAGATTAAATGTTGTACTTTGAATTCATGATATCTTTTATTAGTTTAAAGGTAAGTCCATATTAAAAATAAGAAAAGGTTACTGTAAAAGAACCAAAAATGTTGTAAATATATAAAAAATGATGTAAAATGACTTGAAATTTAAAAGTTGATTAAAAGTAACTAGAAACGGAAAAAATATTACTATAAATAATAAACAAGATGCCAAATTGTAAAAACAAAACTATAGAATACTAAACTATATAAAATATGGAAAGTGATAGCTAGAAGTTGAAGAAATAAAATAATTTAGAAATTAGAAACTACTTTCATTTGAAACAATATTCTCAAAATCTGAAAAAGTAGAAATTGAATATTTGGGGGTAGTTTTTTACTGATTGAAAAATAAAGAACTCATTTATCCTCAAATAGTGAAAACCTATTAATAGGTATAACTCTTGAGTTACAAGATTCCGCAAAGCAGGATATTTACATTTCAATTGAACAAATAATATTACATCAAAAACCAGAGTTATTTATTTTCAGCTTTAACCTCCTTAGAATATGCATCTACACTAATTTTTCTTAAAATCGTTTTTATATTTAAAAACTAAATACATAAATGTTGAGAATTAATTTTGGATTTAGTGTATTTTTTCGATTTTTTGTAAACAATTTTCTATAATTCGATTTTGGAAGTCTACTTATATAAAACTGCTGAAAAAATGATATTGTTTATTTATAAATATAAGGCAAAAATATCACTTTGAATACCAGAAAACAGAAATTTCTAACTTATTGTCTTTATTTTATGAATTAGTCATTTTGAAATAAGTACTATTTTAATTAGTTAAAATACAATAAACTACTAATTTATTTATTCAGATACTGAACTATTAATTAAATTGGTCAAAATTCTACTATTTTAGACTTAGAGAGTAACTAGAAAGTTTAAAAAATAACAGGAAAGTCTGTAATGTTCCAAAAATAACATCTTTTACACACGGGTCATTCTCTCAAAAAGGACAAATTCAAAAATAGAATTTCTTAAAACTAAAATGTTTAAAAAAATACATTTATTATTGATCTTATGATAAGGGAGGACCTAAATAAACGAATCAATTACTTTGTTACAAACTTTTCTGAACATTATTAATTAAAAACTAATTTTTTAACTAAAATATTTATTTAATTTTTTGTATTTATTTTTAAATACGTTTGTTTACATTTACTACTTATATTTGTGATCGGTTACGGAGGGGAGTAAAAAATGGCGCACAAAATTAATTTAATTCTAGGAAGTATAAATCTGTCAAATATTTTTTCTTTGTTCTTCACACATCAATTCAAAATATAATAATGAGTATATATATTGCTACAAAAAGGATAGAATTTTATCGAAGAATGAAAGTAATATAACTCTAGGTTTAATTATGGTTACGGTTACAGAGGAGAGTTTGTACATCATATAAACATGAATATTTCAACCAATTTTAAATTCTTTAATTCTATCTCATTTAATATAATCCAACAATTGATATTGAGTTTCATCATTACATTACTGATTATTACATTATTTCTACATTATTTCTATTAATTTACATTATTTTTTAGCAGGGCTGTAATTCATTTATCATTGGGACATTTGCATTATAAAATCATGATATAAATGAAAAAAAATTCACAATTCTCCGGATGTCTAATATTGCATGTAAAAAATCGAAAACATTTAAAAAAAACACAAATTTATGGATAAATCTTGAAAATTTCAATTTTAATATTTTATTCTTTATAAAATTTAAAAAATGGTGCTAATACAGATGTTCAAATACCTACGATCTACAAATTTTTGGTATAAAGATAACAAAAAATAGTATTAAATAATTATATTTTTAAGTCATTATAATTTAAATAAATTCCAAACGTCAATTAACTTATATTCCAAGTTGTTTACACTTTTAAATTTCAAATAATTCAAATTTAAGTGCATATTAATTAATGCATAATAATTAAATAATATTAATTTATTATTTTACATAGTCACAATAATCCTTTACTTTCTTCTTTTGCTTTTGCTATTTTTTTGTATTTGTCTTTTTATTTTGGAATTTTCTTTAATTTGTTTCTTTTTATGCAAATTATTTAAAATTATTTGACACATTTGTTATTATAACATTCACTAAACTTTTTATTTCGTTGATATTCCTAATTATTTCCATATTTTGAAAATAAATACGCTCATTTTTTTAATAAATTTATTTAATTTGTTCTCCCATCTTTTGTCTATTTTTTGCAAACTTACGAATTTCTTCATAAAATTTTTAGATTGACTTTATTTTTCTAAATTTATTGTTGGACTTGTTTTAACTATAATATTATAAAAATATTTTCGGTTTAATTTTCTTAAACTTTTTATTTTTAAAGGATTTCAATTTTATTTCTGATGTTCCTATTCATCTTTATATATACATTTCTTTTATTATATTTCTTACCAAATTTTTTTCTTTTTTGTACTTTTTACATTTTTTTACAGTTTCTTAGATTAAGGAAAATCCATTTTCTTCCTTTCATTTACTTGATGTTTCACAATTTTTTTAGTCCTTCATTGTATTTTAATTAATTCTCCAATTTTTGTCATAATGTTTTTTATTCTTAGAAATATTTTTCCTTCTTTTAAATTGTTTAGTCTTTATCTTGTAACTCCGAATTTTTTAAAAAAATTTATTTAAAGCTTTTCCTACTTTTTTAAAGTCTTTTATTCTTTTATTTTGTATTATGTCAATTTAATCTTATACTAAATATTCTCATCTTAACATCGTTCTTCTATTCCATAGAATTTTTTTTCTTTTAAAATTTTTTAAAAATTTTCCAAAATTGTATTTTTTTTTTTTCTTCAATTTGCAAAATAATTTTCTCTAATTTTTCTAATCTTAAAAATTTGTTGTCATTAGTAGGTAATACAATTTAATGTTTTTTTTAATAATCTTCTTATTTATTTTTTTAATTTAAAAAAAAGGTTCTTAAATAGTTTAATTTTTTGAAAAGTGTTTCTGCTTTTTATACATTTTTATGTCACTGTTTTATTTTACATTTTTTTCTATATTTCTTTAATCATTAATCTTCTCTTATCTATTTACGCTTTTCTGTTGTTAATTTTTTTGTAATTTATCATTTATTCGTTGCTTTTACCTAATTTTCTTAAGGTATTTCTCCGATGGGCAGTCCCTGACAAAAGTTAGTACTTCAGTTTATAGCGATTATTAATTAATATAATTTATTTTCTTACTTATTATTTACAATTAATAGTTAATCGGATATCGGCCAATAGTTTTTTAATGAAAATGTTTCAAAAATGAACAATTGTTGTTAAATTTTTAACGTTTTTCAAAGATACCTATTTTACAAGCATATCTTTTCTTACCATTTTTTTTTAAAAATGGTTCAATTTAAGTAAATAATAGCTTATTTTCTTCAGAAAAACAAACTTGACAACTTCATCTAGTCGAATTTTTGAAAAAGTGGATCATTTTTTAAATAAAGCAGTTTGTTTATAAATATTTCGAAATATGTTTCTAAATAAATGACTATATTTAAAAAATGGTCCACTTTTTCAAAAATCTGACGAGGTGAAGTTGTAGAGTTTGTTTTTCTGAAGAAAATAATAATTTTTGAAACGTTTTCATTAAAAAACTATTGGCCGATGGCCAATTAACTATAACCAGTAAATAATAAGTCAAGAAATAAATTATTTTAATTAATAATCGCTATTAATTGAAATACTAACTTTTGGTAGGGACTGCCCATCGGAAAAATACCTAAATTTTGCAATCATATGAATTTGAAGATATTTTTTTAAAATTTTCTCATTCATTCGACATAATTTATTTAATTTTGATTAATTGTTATATTCTTTATTATTTCTTCTCAAATGTTCTCAGTTTAAAAAATAAACTACTTAAAAATAAACATTTGGAAATTTTATACACTGATTTTCTTTAAAAACCCAATTTTTGATTTAAATCAAAGAAATCCGATTTAGATAGAAAAAAAATCGGATTTTTTTGATTTTTTAAAATAAATCATGATTTTTATCAGCCCAGTTTTTTTAGATAAAATGTCTCGAACATGTGATTTGTCGGTTTTGGGAGAATGACCCATACATAATTTCTAAGGGTGTCCCCCCAGATAAAAGTTCCTTGCTCCCCGCACACAAAGAGAATATTTAAATATTATAAATACAGTTTTCGTGAATCTACCAATTTTTCCTTTTTTTAAAGGTACGTATTACTCATAAAAACAAAACTTCACTAAATGCCCCATATACCAATTTTTCGAATGATTAACGAGCTACACTTTTAATTCCACATAAAAGCGACCCTTTGATATATAACGACTTTAGGTCACGAAAGTTAATAATTAAAATGCACCCTCTAAAATGATGACACATCTATGACTCTATTCTCCATGACGTTTCTTTATTGAAAACGTGTTAAATCGGAAAACCCCAGCTTTTCGATTCTTACCTCCGATATATAGATATAGGTATAAAGCAAAGATTGGTCATCGTATTCATTGTCGTGTGTAAACTAAACACGGGACACATGATGGCTTTACTTACGAAAACATCGGCACACGCACATCTAGGTGCGTGGGCGTGTGTGCCACTGATCTAAAGTTGCGTTGGGGGTACAAGGGTCTCGTTTATTGTTAGAGGGGCCGTGACGCCCAAGTGTAGATGGGGACTTGAGAATTTAGTTTCTCTTGTACGTTCCTCTTGCCACCACGTGTTTCGGTTTCTGGTTATCTTTCTCGGGTTTTGCCTTCTGATTCCCTCGTCTACTGGGAACAGTAAAAAGTGTCACGAAAGCTTTTTCGCGCACAAGAATCCTTGGCAGATTGACACTTTTCCTTTGGGACGGATTTGTGGATTTTCTGGCAACGTATTGTGGATATTTCTACTGTGGTGAAAAGCACGTTGTTATTTCACGAGAGGTGCACACCAGTTCTTCAACTTCACAAGTGTACTGAGTGAAAAGTGAAAAGAAAAATCGCACATCTTCTGGATATTGAAAAGCAATGTGCAAGGTGTAATTTTACGAAAGGATTTTTCAGTTTATTTTCAAATCTCTTTCTCTTTTAGAGCAATAATAATAATAATAATATTTTCACTGTGAGGAAGCAGTAATAATAATAATAGTAATAAAAAAATATATATATTATTAAATTATACAATGTGCGGGATTAGGTTCTAGGCACTTTGCTATCGACAATAATAATTATAAAACTTTTAAATATAATATTTAAATATATTAATAAAACAAATTTAATAAAAATCTTTTTAAATACAAAAAAATTTATATTCTACAATAATAAAGAAATATATAAAGTATACATTTCTATAAAAATTTACCGAATTAATATTAATTTTTTTTTAAAAGACTTTAATAACGACACTGTTATTTTCATTTTTTATCACGTATTACATATTCCCTAAATCGTAAAATACTTTTTTAAATTTCTTAATTATTTTTCATTTTAGTCCACACTGCGAGAAATGTTTGTTTAATCTGAAAATGCAGATTTGTTTGGTAAGGAGATAAAACAAAAAAATTTGTTTGGACTAACAAAATTTTATATTTAAATCGACTATGTTCTAACATTGATATACGATCAAATTATGAAATAATGGTTTTTATTTGTTTGAAATATAAAATTTGTTTAAACCAAACAATATTCGTTTGATGTAAACAATACATGTTTGATCCAAACAAATTGTTTAGTTGATGCACTTGTCTATTGAATCAAACAAACATTTTTCTCAGTAAATAATGTATTTATTTTTTTATCAATTTAAATTAATAGTATTCATTTCAGTAATTAATATCTATTCCAAATTTAATGGCATTTTTAATTTCTAAAATTACATTTTCTATACTGATTTTGATAGGGCGTTAAGCGCGATTTTTGAAAAAAAAAAAAACAATTTAAGGTTCTCAAGATCGAAAATAAGTTTATTTATTTATTTATTTACATCAAATAAACGGGTAGAACCCAATACATAAAGATAAGATAAGAAAAAGCTATAAAAAACCAATTTAACAATTCAGAGGACTAGTTCCAAAAGTTACTTTCTTCAGCGCTGAAATGAACAAATGTAAACTTTTGTTAAAAAAAAAAAAGTTAAATTAATATTCACTTTTTAATAACAGAATTAATAGCTGAATATATACTTTTAAGTTAGAGAAAAAACTTACAAACTTTAAAGATAATAATTCAATTAAAAAAAGTAAATTGAAAAGATGCTGGAATTTTATATGAAAATTGAAAACAGAAGTAAAAATTAAAGGGAAAATACAATTTAAATTTGAAGAAAATAATAAGAAATTGATGAAAATAATTATAAAGTTCAAAAACATAATTTAAAATCCAAGAAAAGATATAAATTGTAAGGGAATTATTAAAAAATAAGATTAACATTTCGAGAGAATGAAAATAATTTTGAAATTCATAAAAAAAAAACAACTGAATATTGTTGACAATCACTAGAAGTATTAAAATTGACAATTAAAATTGGCAATAATAATTAAAAATTTGAAGAAATTTGAATAATTGCAAAATGACGATACTAATTAAAAAATACTAAAAATAATTCTTCATTGATAAAATTAATCCAAAAAATTGCAGAATAAAATTGTAATTTGAAGGAAATAATTTAAAATTTGTGAAAGTAATTAAAAATACTAGAAAATAGTGGAAATTTAGAAAATACATTTAAAAAATAAAAGCATTCTTTAATTTTTAATTAAAATTTAATTTGAATTTGAATTTGTGAAAAGTAATTACAAATTTAGGAAGATAATTGAAAAATTATAAAAATAAATAATGAAGAAAATAATTATAATTTGATGAAACTACATATAAAATAAAAGAATAATTTAAATTAGAAGAAAATAATTAAAAATCGAAGGAAACTTAAAGAAATTAAAAAAATAGAATTGGTATTCCAAGAAATTAAAAAGAAATTTAATAAAATAACTAAAGCAATAAAATAGTTTTTAATATTTTAAAATTCCGGAAGGTGCATCGATAATTTTTAGGGGAGGGAACCGGTGAAATTTCAACATTTTATAATCTTGTTTAGAGGTGCCAAATTTCATTAGGATTTTGGATTTAAAATTATTCTGCAGTGATGAAATTAAAAAATTCTTTTTGAAGAAGTTTAGAATTCATACGTAATTTTGTTCAAAATTGTAAGAAAAGGCATTGAAATTTTTTTAATTTTAATTGTGGAAGAAGTTAGATTTTCGAAATTTTTCCAACAAAATTTTAACTTGTTGCTGAAGGGTGTTAATTTTTTTAAGGGTTTTAGAATTTTCAATTTTTTTTCAATCAGTTTCTTAAATCTGTACGTGATTTTGTTCCAAATTGTAAAGAAAGCAATTAAAAAAAGTGTTGATAAAAATGTTCAACAAAATTCCAACGTGTTGCTGTAGGGTGTCAATTTTTTTTTGGCATAAGTTTGTATCTAAAATTACAGTAGGTATCTATATTGTTCAAATTAAAAAATTTTTTGACGTTTAAAAAAATTATTTTTTAATAAAACCTTTTCCTTTGTTTAAAAAATGTTTTTTAAGTAATGTTGTTCAGAATTGTAAAAAGCCTCTTAAAAACGATAGAAAATAGTAAAAATTGAAAATGGAGTTAGATTTTCCAAATTTTCATTTTCTTATTTTTGACATTATAAAATAATTTTAAATCTCCAAAATAAGCTAGAAAAAAATTGGTACCACTAAGCTTCATGAATTTGGTTAGGTTCAAATTTCACTGATGTCTCCCCTTAATCATTTATTTCTAAGATAATAATAAAGTACGTATATTATCATATTATTTAATTCCAAAATAACTGATTTAATACAAACAAAGAAAAGTGACAAATTTCAGCAGTGGATAAAATGAGTGAATAAATAAACGAATTAAAATTGAAGACATATGCAATTTTTATCTAATTTTGAAAACCATTTTTTTTTTAATGTAAAGAGATTCTAATTCGATGATTGTTTTCCGAGAATGAATAAAAATTTTATAACTGACGTTTAGCAATCGTCAGAATTGTGGAATTCGATTCTCAGAGGGCGGATGGCACATATGGGTTATATATTGATGAAATTGTGGGAATAAAGGGACTGGGTCAAAAACAAATAAAAAAATTAGGCTTTTGAGGATCAGGAGGAGTGAGTCGTAACACGAAAAACCAATTGCGCGAATACTCAAGAGGGGTCTAGCAGAGGGTAGCTGAAAAAGAGAGTCATACAAATACGTTTTTGCGATTGCAGTATACGCATTCGACAGAAAATAGGAACGTGAAAATGGTGTTCGGGTAAACTGAAATTTGCATGAATGAATTACTCGCGGGAATTCTTTGATTGACAGATACTGGCTTTGTCCTCTTGAAAATGTTATTTCATATCCAGTTGTGTGTTTTAAATTGATATTAAATTGTAAACTGCTATTACATTTTCATTTATTTTTAATAAACGTCGCAATTACTTTTCTGCAGAATTTCGTTTACCTTGGACGCTAATGTAATTACAATTTTCACTTTTAAATTCAATTTGGGATGTGTTCCATATAATGATTTTATTTCCTTCTTTTTTTAATTTTCAAACTATATAAATAACCTTGTAATAGTTCCTTTTGAAAACACAAATTTTTTTTTTCAATAATTTTAAAAAATTGTATCATTCTATTCATTGTGACTAGGAAATTGACTCTTCATAAAAAAGTCAACAAAATTCGAAGAGTCAATTATTTATTTATTCTATTCATTTATAATACCTGTTGTAAATTTACAAGTAAATTTGTTAATTAATATAACTGATTCTTATTTAGATGTACAATATAAACAAATTTGTTAGAGAATTGCTTTGTTTCTGATTAAAATAATCAACAAAACTTCAAAATCACATCAAATTCTCAACTCCAGACTCAAAAAATATTTATTAAGAAACATTAAAAACAAAAAATTTCTTATTCAAATCGACAAAAAATAAAAAAATTCTTTTAAGATATAATAGTTTTTGAGTCCTACTTTAAAATGATTGTAACAAAAAATTATAATTTTTTTATTTTGTTAGAAACCTAGTTAAAAGATAGATTTCTGGAGAATCACCAATATAGAAAATGTGTGCGGAAAATAAATTTTTTGTGTTGAAAAACAGAAAATTGTTAATTATAGTAAACTTGAAAGCGAATTTCTTGGAAACGGATGGGATTTTTGTGTTTTTATTAATTTGTTTTGGGGATTTAATTTTAGAAAGTACTGGAGAATATTTGAAGTGAAAATTGAGTTAGCAGTTGCCTTACGGCTATTAAATCTTGAGTTTGGGGAATACGACGTTGCTCTGCCATAATTTCGTGTTAAGCAAAGGGTATAAACGATGTTTATTTCGGAAATGTTGAAAGGCTGAGGAGGTGTAAAATTATCACTCTCCAATCCGGAAAATCGCAACTCATATTCACCGAATCTCAAACGTCCTTTGGTTTCGTGACTTTTCATTCGCCTCAGGATGCTCATTTCGACAGTGTTTAGCGCCGTATTTCAGATTCGCTCCGACGCTAATACTTCCTTAAGCGCACCACTCCCTCACTTTCATCTCCAAAAGCCTAATTAACTTCAGTAATTATGTACACGTCCGAACGAAAAGCTTTGCATTTCGTTCCTACAGCGGCAATGTATCTTAACACATTCTGCGGTTCAAAGAACACTTGACTACGTAAAATGCATTATTTTTGGAGTAAAAAAGTACGTTTTTTCTACACTGAAAAGAATATTTCCGAAGATCTGACATAATTATGGATAGATCGACCATATTTTATTGCATGTAATTTTAATTTTAATGAAAACAGTAAATCGACTGTGGCGTCTAGAGTTGAAAATGTCTTGGTAATTTAATATCTGGTTACATTCTCGAGAATATAACCGAGAATATTCTCCTTACGGAGAATTTAGAAGAATTTTCCATGTTTGAATGAGCTACACTATTTTGAAACACAAACAATTAATTGAAATAAAAATGGATAAATAACAAAGTAATTCTTATTACAAATTAACTATAAGTTAATAAAGTGTAAAAATTATTATTAAATATAACAATTATGATCAGTGTTTTATATAAATTTTAAAAATTGTAATTTCTTATATCTAACTAGATTAAACAACGCGCAAGTAGTTTTTACACCTTATGTTATCATATTTTATTTTATAATTTTAGACCCCTCATACATCAAGAACCACGTAACTTTCTTTTACCTCTAAAACCAAGTAACTCCCTTCTACCTCTAGAACCACGTAACTATTTCCGGCTTTAGTATACATATATATATATTGATAATAGATTATCTCAGTGTCTCACTATAAAGAAAACGGTCAAATGTAATCTAAAAAATCATAGAAATGTTTTAAAATTAAAGTAAATAATTTAAGTTTAAGAAAAATACTTTAAAATCTTAGAAATAAATTGGAAAAAAATTACAATAATGGAAAATTGAAGAAAATAATTGAAAATTGAAAAAAATGATTGAAATTGAGACAAATGATTTAAAATTTAGAAAATTAATTTAGAAATGATGAAAATGATTTAAAATATTTAAGAAAATAATAAAACAATAATATACATAATTTAAAATTAAAGAAAATAATAACAGACTAATATAAATAATGAAAAATTGAATTAAATAATTGAAATATCAGATAAATAGTTTAAATTTTGGAAATTATGAAAAGAATTGAAAATTATTAAAAATTGAAGAAATCATATATGTATAATGCTATTATTATTATTATTCTTATTTTTGTATAAATAATATGTATAGTTCCTATAATGGTCTATTTTTTACTGCGGGATATATTATGAATTAAATAAAAATAAATAAATAAAATAAAACACAATTAAAAATTAAAGAAAAGAATTTAAGATGGCTAAAAATAATTAAAACTTAAAATATAATTGGTAAATTTTTTGGAAATTATGAAAACAAATGAAAATAATTACAAATTGAAGAAAATAATTAAATTTTTGAGAAAAATATGTAAAAATCTTAAAGAATAATTTTACAAAATGAGATTAATAATTAAGAATTTAGGGAAATATTTGAAAAATGATAAAAATTATTAAAAATTGAAAAAAATAATTGAAATATGATGAAAATAATTAAAATTTGAGATAAATAATTGAATTATTTGAAAATTATGCAAAAAGAATTAAAATAATTAGAAATTGGAGAAAATAATAGAAAACTTACAGAGTTTACTTTTAATCAAAAGAAAATGATTTAAAATTCTTTTAAAAAGTTGAAAATTGAAGACATTAATCTAAATTTGAGATAATGAGTGACGATTTAGGAAATTAATTGAATAATAATTTAAAGATGTATAGAAAATAATTGCAAAGTGATATTAAAAAGAAATGAATATTGAACAAAATAATTTAAAATGGAGATATGTATTTGAAAGTTTAGGATACTAATTCAGAAATAATGAAAATGATTAAAAATTTAAGATAATAATTGCAAACTGAAAATAATAATGGTGAAATAAAAAAATTGGTTTTATTTTGCGATAAATGATACGAAATTTAGCAATAAATAATTAAATTGTTTTATTGACGAAGAGAAAATAATTATGATTGAAAAGTGATTGAAAAAATTAAAAAAAATTATTGAAATTTGTAAAAGGTAGATTTAAGGAGGTTTATCCAAAAAACTAATTTCTACAGATTCTTATAAAATTTTAATGACATATTAAATGCATATTAAATTTTATTGAATTTTACAGTTCTGTTCTTAAGATATAAATTCATAAAGTTGGGACTTTTACATGGAAACAGCAACAAAACGCGCAAAATGACTAGATATTTTAATTAATTAAAAAAACTCTGTTCTACAAATTTTTTTAAAAAACTAATATTTTTTAAACTGTAATAGAATACAACTTTTACAACAATATTTAATTAATTCACCGTACCGTTGTAAGGAAAATGTTATTTAAGGGTAGTAATCCTTCACTTTTTTTAAATAATGAGGAAGAAGAAATTTTAATAGGTTGGAATTTTCAACGGAAAATTTTTTTTTTAATAAAATTTGTTTGTGTAATGATTTTAGCTACAAAATACTATTTAGAAATCAAATTATAAGACAAAATGAAATTAAAAAAATATTGACTATCATGGTCCGATAGAATGAGAACCGCTTGAGGGTATAAGCGTCCTTAAGATATAGGGCGAAAAGTGAAAAACCGAGTGAAAAACAATAATAATAATTTAAAATTGCAGAAAGTAATTAAAAAATGATAAAAATAGTTTAAAATTGTAGTTTAAGTAATTGAAATCATAAGAAAAAATAACTATTAAAAGTATCAGAAATGTTTAAATCACTTTAAAGAAATAATGTAAAAATTTATTTGATTTTATTACGCAACCAATGCAACAATTTGACAATAAATTTGTTAACAATTATGAAACTTATGAAACAGTTTATGAAATTGATAAGATTTCAAAATTTTGAAACATGTGCAACATGTGCAACTATAAAACAAAAAACTCTAGTGGCACCCCGGTCATTATGGGAAATTAATATAAATATAGTTGTCAAACTTCCAGATATATTGTCAATCAAAATCAAATGTCTAATCTGAACCCAGTGTTTTTTTTCAGTAAATTTATATTAATTAAAAGTTTTTATTAAATTTAAAGACAGTCGTTTTTTAATCAATAGGTTTTGTGAAAAAAGTCAAAATTCCAGGCGATCGTTAATTGTTTCATTAAAATATAATTGAGCAATTTGGTTTCGGGGAAGATGATGAATGTGGGGCATGTGATAAAATGATTGGAATTTTCGCTTCTCACTTTTTCCGGATAGAAGGAGCATCGATTATATTCGCACGGAATTTCGTGTGGGACATAGGAATAGGTATTTCTAGAACTTTCTATATTTGCCAAGGCGAAAATAGAAGTTCGAGGTTTGTCAACGAACCTCGTTAGGCGAAATTACGCAATTATGGACCAAATTACTTTCGGAGGCTTCACTTTCCCTGTTATTTTTAGGTTTTCGGAGGAAATCTGGTTATAAAAATCTTAATGTTTTGTTTATGAAAATTAGTTATGATTCAAAACAATGCTTTGAATAGTTCCAGTCAACGTGTTACTTAATAGAATGTGATTTAATTAATTTAATTTAGGTGGATTTATTTAACCACCCAATATTGTTTTGGTATAGGTGAATTAATATATATGATTTTTAATATTTTAAAGATGTTTAATTCAAAATTAATTTATTCAAGAAAAAAATATTGTCCGCTTTCTTTTAGTCCTATTAAATATTTCACAGAGGGTCGTTAAGAATAAAAATTCGAATTTACGATTTAAAGAATAGTGGTTTAAATTCACTCTCCCTATTAGTAAAATCGTCATCTATTCGTAATCCGCCGTCTTAAAGTTCCAGAGAAGAATTAAACACTTTAATGAGTCTCATAAAAGTTTTCAATGAACTAATTTTAAGTTCTTTTCACAATTCTCTAAGCGATTAAAAATGGGTTCATGTAATTGCCAAACTGAGTTTTAAACGGGTATATTTTTCAATAATCATCTTCATACTTCTTTTCATAATATTATCCAAGCAATTCGATCGCTCTTAAATCAAAACAGGTTATTCAAAAAAAAAAAAAAAAAAAGAAAATCAGTTCATCTGATAAATTTTATAACCTAATTTTCTTAAATTTTAGCATTAGTTTTAAGTCAATATACAATGTCAAAATAAAGTTTATTTGTATAAAGTTAATTTAACATTGTCAGTTTTAATTTACAAAACGCCCCTATCGGTTGCTCTGGGAACTATTCAAAATGTCCGACATCAGAGTGGAAATTGACAATGTTTATACACTGAGTTCAGTATTTTTTAAAAGAAATAAGATTTTAAATTGTTTTTAGAAGTGAATGATAATTTTATAACAGTGATAATTATTTATTTTGTGTGAAAACAATGGAATTTCAACAAAAATTCGGAAATTTCTCCCGCTTTACAAGTCATCTTTTCTACACAAACTTCTCTTTTAATATTATTAATTAAAAAAACACTAGTAATTGTGTGTGGTTCTGAATTTGATGCACTGGTTTGAAGGCATAGAGAATAAATTTCGAATTTTCCGTAGTTTTATTACTGAATCGGCACAATATTATCATGTCAAAATTAACTACATTTTGGCCTTCTATAATATATTCCTAAATGACCGAGTTAGCTTTCCAGAAAGAAAATAAACTACTTTAAGCTTAAAGTTAACATAATTTTTAATAACACTCAGAAAATAATAACTTATTGCAGAAATAAACATCGAAAACTAACTGTCTTTAACAAACCACACTGATGTCGGCCATCTTTGTTTTGATACAAGTGGCGCCTCGTAGCCCTCGGTAGTAGTTTTCTTTGGCAATAGCAAAGATATTATAATATCTTTGACAATAGGTATTATAAACAATTAAATTAATCTAAATTTTCATAATACTTTTAGGCTTTAAAAACAATTATTAATTAAAATTGTAGCCTTTAAAAAAATCTCATTTTGAATAACACGTTTTTAATTTGTTTTTCTAAATAACGTGTTTTATATCTGCTCTCACGAATAACGTGTTTTGATTTAGGAGCAATAGAATTATAAATAATACGTTCATATAATTGCAGTCATCTAAAGAGTCAGAAGAAAAACAATAATCACAAAGTAATCACCCAAAGCGACACTAGCGACACGTTTTCGTACTAATGTACTCAGTCGGTAACCAATTCTCTTAAATATCCAATTACAACCATTTTGTACTCATAATTTTTGATTCCAGAATAAATATTCTTTCCCCTACGATGAAAAATGAGTAAAATTGTGTCTGGGTAAGACGTTCATTATTTAGGAATTTACCTCTAGGATATATTTTAGTTGAGAATTTTTGATAGTGTCTAGCTTGACGGGATTTCATACTGGAGAGGTAAGCCTTGAAGTCAGCACACCTCTACTTTTAGCCAGCATCATAAACATACACGAGGGAAAAAGAATGCATCATAACTTGGTACCTTTCTGGCTTCTTTTATTATACACCTGTGCAAGTGCAACCCTCATCCAGTTGTTCCATGCGTCGTCATAGAGTGTAACAAGAGCATTAATTAGTAATGCCTTCCAGGGATAATTTGCACCGTTCTTCATCCCCGTTGTCATCATCTCTAGCTTCGGTCTACCTTTTAAAAAATTGATTCCAGTTCTCCCTGACTCGCGCCTTTGAGATGTAATTACGAGGCGAAATGAGAACACGGAGAAACGAGAATCTACTTTGTTCACCAACCAAAGGGATGAAAATTCTCTCAGTGGTAATACCTTCATGATTTCCCAAGTAAATTACAAAAAATCTATTTCATAACCAAACTCCAATTTTGAGTAGCAATTAGTGCTGTTGAATTCAATTTTGCGAGAAGCACATAGTACGGGTTATGATTCTGTTCTTTTTTTTATACTGAGGCTTGAAATTATTTAGGGAGTTGAAATAATTCATTTTTGTCATTTTGACACTTTTTTTTAGAATAAAAGTAAGGTACTTTCCAAACTAAGGATGTTTTAGCAAATAATAAAATAAATTGATGAAATTAATACAATATAAAATATAGATATAATAAATACAAATAAAAAATAGAGTCCAGTGATATAACACACTGTATTCACATTTTTTTAAAAAGATACAGCCAAATTAAATTAGGTCACGAAAAAGACAAAAAATAGATAAATTTATTAAACTAACTATTTTTAGACGGTTAGTTATTGGGTATTAATTCAATTTTCCACAATTTGGTAAAAATTCTTTACTATCCCATAACCTTAAATTTATACAAATTGTAAGAATTCGTAAACAATTAGTAACATATAAATTAAATTATAATAATCAAACAACTAAAAATTCTTTTATTAATAAAAAACTTAAAATTCTTAAAGATATTTTCAAAGTCTTATGCAAACTTCATAATAATTAAAAAAAATTTGTAAAACTTATTGGAATTAATATCAAAATGCAAATAGCGTAGTAATAAATGTCCATTTTGTAAAAAAAACAAGACAAACAATTATATTATATTATGTTTTGCAGTAGATGTTTCTTTGTTTTGAACTTTAAAATATTTTTCACCCATTTAAAATGTTATCAAGTTTTAAATTTCTAACAATTTTAATTCCTTCAAACGTCAATTAATTTAATCTTGAATTGATTAAAAATTAAATTAATCCATGATTCATTGAAAATAAATTTGAAATAATTAAAAAATGTCTTCAATTTTTAATAATTCTTTTCTGCTGTGACTCCAATTATTTTTTACGATTTCCAACTATTATTATAGTTTTTCAAAAATTTTCGTCCGTTTTTAATTACTTTAATTATTTTTCAATTCTTCCCTTAAATTTTAAATTTACTTTCCGGAAATTTCAATTGTTATTCCTTTCATTTTTTCAAATAAAACTTTTCTAGTTTTAATTATTGTCTTCATCATTAAATTAAATTAATTATTTATTGATTATTGTATATAATTATTTTCAATTTCTCTTGTCAATTTTCAATGATTTTTACAAAATATAATTATTTTTCAAATTAAAATAATTCTTTTCTTCATAAATATTTATTAAATTTTTATTGATTAGTTTTAAATGTTAGTTTATTTTTCAATTATTTGAACGATGTTCTTCGAGTTTTATTCATTTTCTTTAAGGTCACATAAATTCTATAATTTTCTCAATTATTTTTCTTAAATCTTCATAACTCTCTTTAATTTACAATTACTTTTGTCATTTTTCAAGTAGTCTTGTTTATTTACAATAAATTTCAAATACTTTTTACAAATTTGTATTACTTTCTTCAATTTTAAATTATTTTTAACATTTCTCAATTATTTTTCTTCACTTTCAATTATTTTTCAATTTATTTTCAATTCATTTTCTAAATTCTTAATTATTATCTTAAATTTAAGTCAATTATTTTTTTCAATTTACCTACCATTATTTTCTTTTGCTTCAAATATCTGCTGTAATTTTTAAAATTATTTTCTTCAAATCAAAATTATTTCCTTTAATTTTAAATTATTTTTATTATTTTGCAAATATTTCCCCCAATTTTTTATTATTTTCATTATTCCTCAATTAATTTTCTAGCTTTTTAATTACATTTCTCAAATTTCAATTATTTTCTTTAATTTTCAATTAATTCTTTGGAATTTTTATTATTTTCTTCAATTTTCAATTATTGTTATCATTTGTAATTATTTTCTCCAAACTTTAATTATTGCTGTTATACCTCTTTTAAATTACTTTTCTTAAATTTCAAATATTTTCTTAAATTTTTAATTAATTGTCTCAAATTTTCTATTTTTTTATCTTTCAGTTATTTTTATTATTTATTTTATTATTATTTTCTCCAATTTTGTATCATTTTAATTACTTTTTAAATAATTTCCTAATTTTTCAATTATGCTCTCAAATATAAATTATTGTCTCCATTTTTCAATGTTTTAAATCATATTCCAATTATTATTTTTCTCAAATCTCAATTATGTTTTTAATTTGTTATTTTTTTTTTCATTTTACAATGACTTTCAGAAAATTCTATATTAATATGATTATTTTTTAATTAATTTCAAAACTTTCAATTAATTTTCTTAAATTTTAATTAATTGTCTCAACTTTTAATTAATTGTCTAATTTTTTTATTATTTTGATCATGTTCCATTTATTTTTATCATTTTGCAATTATTTTCTTCAAATTGTAATCATTTTAATAATTTTTCAATTAATTTCCTAATTTCCTAATTTTTCAATTATTTTTTTTCGATTTTCATTTTTTCTTGCATTTTGCAATTAGGTAGGCATATTAATTATTTTTCAAATAATATCCTAAAATTTCAATTATGATCTCAAATATAAATTATTGTTTCCACTTTTCAATGTTTTAAATAATTTTTCAACTGTTTTTCTCATATATACTCAAATATGTATTTTCTCAATTATACGTTCTCCAATTTTTATTTTGTTCATTTTTCAATGATTTTCACAAATTTTATATTATTTTAATTATTATTTAATCAATTTCAAAACATTTAATTTTTATCTCGAATTTCAATTATTTTCTTAATTTTTCACTTTTTTCTATAATGTTTTAATTATTCTCCTCAATTAAAAAAAATTAATATCATTTTGTAATTACTTTGTTTTACTCTTCATGTTATATTCTAAAATTTGTTCAATTATTTTTCTAGAATTGCAATTATTCTTCAGTTTTCTATTATTTTTATCATTTTCAATTATTCCACTAAATTTTAATTATTCTCATTTTTTCAATCAATTCCTAAGATTTTAACGTATTTTTCTCAAATCTCAAATACTTTCTTTAATTTTTGTAAGTTGTAAAATTTTATAAATTTTGTCCTATAGAAATAAATCTTGTTGTATTTATCTTTGAGTATTATATATAATTTAGAATACTTTTAATTGTTGATAGCACAAGCTGTAGAAAATAATCGCGCACTAGTTATCTAATAAATTAAAAAGCTATAATATTTATCAATTGAATTTTTTTCAGATGAATTGACGACCAATCCCACATCGATTCCTCGAAGGCATTTATTTTTCGGCTATAGTTTGACAATCGAGTGAAGACGATGAGTAGGAAAGTGAAAAATAATAGTGAAAGTGAATACACAATTTTTATAAATAGAGTTAATGAGAAGTACGTGATTGTGAGAAAATAATGTTGGTCGAGAGTGTCGAATAATTACAAAATAATTGGAAAGACGAATGTGAAAAGTGAAAGAAATTTGGGAACATTATTAAAGTTCTCGTTCCCTAATCTGAGTGTAACGTTCACGTTTACGTGTCCGGAACGAAAACTATGTGGCACGAGGCATGATGAAGGGGAGAAGAATCGGTGATCCCGCTCGAGAGGAAAACCTGGAGACTTGCCAGAAGAGTCGTCAGAACTGCAGAGTGTCATTCCTCCTATTGGCAATCTGTGCGTTGATTCCAAATCCAACTATTTCCGGTTAGTATGCCTGCAATTCACGTTTTATTTACTTCTTCAGGCGCCCATGTAGTATTTAAACATATCATTGAAGCTAAAAATAGCTCGAATATAACGATATTATTTTTTTAAGGGCATGTGATGGAGTATGATGTTACTAGTCTATAGGCAAAAAGTTGTGCGTAAATTTTCTTTAAAATGCTGAATATTTTGACACTAAATTTTGATGAATTATTTAAAATATCATCAATAAGGTGTACCTGACACAAAGTTTGAATTTCGCTTTAAGGATGTTGCAAGGAGAAAATTAACATAACCTTAAAAATAGTTTTCCAGGCAGCGTGCAATTGCGACAATTAACCAATTTTTTTTATAGAAACAAAAAATGTAATTAAAAATATGGCCATGTACCCATAATTTAAATTCTATGCAGATTCTGAAACTGATTTGAGATTTTAAAACTATGTATTATTTGGGCTTCAGTTTCTGAACAAAATATTGAAAATCGTGTACTTTTTTTTGTTCATAGTTTTCAATATTTTGCTCAGAAACTGAAGCCCAAATAATGCATATTTCTAAAATGTCAAATTAGTTTTAGAAGCTGCATAACAGTCCATAATTTATGGACAAATTACGTAATCTATTTCATCACATACCCTTAAACGCTTTCCCGGATGAAACAAATGGATTGAGAAGGAATAAAATACTTTGCATCTTCTTCAATCATTTTGTGTATGTAATTTGCAAAAACATTCTTCTCATTCAAAATTTAACTGGTTTTGATTTCAGTATATAATTTTAATATACGTCGAATTTTATCGATCGGCTAGTATACCTATATCCAAATTATAATAAAATTAAATTTCATTAAGGGTTTTGCAAGGAAAGAATTAACATAACCTTAAAAATATTTTTCTAGGCAGCGCAAAATTTTGATACTTAGCCAATTTTTTCAGAAACAAAAAATGTAAATAAATAAACATGACCATGTACCCATAGTTTAAATTCTATTCATATTCTAAAACTAATTTGACATTTTAAAAAAATATTTTTGGGAAGCCCAAATTTTTGGGCTTCAGTTTCTGAACAAAATATTGAAAATTATGAACAAAAAAAGTACACAATTTTCAATATTTTGTTCAGAAACTGAAGCCCAAATAATACATATTTCTAAAATGTTAAATTAGTTTTAGAATCTACATAAAATTTAAATTATGGGTATATGGTCATATTTTTAATTACATTTTTTGTTTCTAAACAAATTGTCTATAAGTGTAGAAATTGTACGCTGCCTGGAAAAGTATTTTTAAGGTTATGTTAATTCTCTCCTTGCAACATCCTTAAACCCTAATTTTTTATCGATTTAAAGATTTAAACTTCAATTTATCAAAATTAAAATTGATTGAAAGTTCGCTTATAACACTCAAATATATCTATAAATTAAAATTCATTTAATCTGACTTTTAATCAAAATTCAATTTTTTTTGTTTGAACCCTGATATAGTAATCGATTTAAAGTTAAATTGTTCAGATTTAAATTTAATAAACTTATTTAATATAATTTTAATTTTTTAAACGCCAGTTTATCCCTCTTTCAATCGGCCCAAAAATGAATCAATCCATACTTTAATAAGGTTCATTTAATGTTTAATAAATATTAGCTTAATTAATTTATTAGGCTTAATTATATGTGTAAATATAATTGAGAAAAAAATTCAAAATTAAGATATATTCAAAGTTTAATCGATTCAGATGGCAATTTATTTTAATCTAAATACAGACAAATTTAAATTGATTCTAATTTTCAACACTACAAATATTATTATTGATGAAAATTTTAATAAACTCCAAACTTAATTCCCCCAAGTTGTACTAATTTTCATTTTATTTAATACGAATTTTTATCAACCTTAAATCAAGTCCAAGAAAACCCTCAATTTATTCAAAGTTTATTTAATAAACATTTTTATTTATCTAAATTTTAATCGATTACAATATCAAAAGATTTAATATCCACAATTCCACTTTTCAAACTTGTCATCGATTGAAATTTACCTTATGCAAATTTCCAAGAATTCAAAGTTCCATTAGTCAAAATTTCAATTAATTTAGACTTCTGAAAAAAATTTTAATATATATTTGTAATAATTCCAAACAGTTCTAAACAGATTTTATCGGTTATGATTAGTTTGAAACAAATTTTAAACATTTTTAAATTAGTTAAAATTATTCTTAAATTTTTAATAGTTTCAAGTAGTTCTAAATAGTTATTAACTGTTTTGTACTAGATTTCAAAAGTTTTGAGCAACCAAAATAAGTTAACCATAAATAAAAACCAAGTTTTTATTTTTAACCAATTTTAAGCAGTATAAAATTGTCTTTAAAGAGTATTAAGTTTAAGACATGTTTTAACTAGAATTAAAATTTTTTAACAAATTCTAAATAGTTCTGAATAGTTTTAAACTAGGTCTAAGAGTTCTAAATATTTTTGAATTAGTTCTAAGCAGTTTTACACAAGTTCAAAACAGTTTGAAATGCTTTTGAACTAGTTTTAAAGAGTTTTTAATTAATTTTAAATAGATTCAAATAGTTTTGAACTAGGTCTAAGAGTTATAAATATGTTTCAACCAGTTCTAAGCAGTTTTAAATAAGTTGAAAACAGTTTCAAAGGCTTATGACTACTATTAAAAAGTTTTTAACAAATTCTAAGCAGTTTTAAATAGTTTTGAACTAGGTCTAAGAGTTTTAAATATTTTTAAAGTAGTTCCAAACAGTTTTAAACAGTTCTGAATAGTCTAAAACTAGTTCTTAACAGTTCTAAACGCATTTTAACTAGTATTAAAAAGTTTTTAACTAATTCTAAATAGTTTTGAGTAGTATTGAACTAGCTCGACAAATTCTAAATATTTTTGAACTAGTTCTAAGCAGTTTCAAACAAGTTCATAACAGTTTCAATGGCTTATGACTACTTTTAAAGTGTTTTTAACTAATTCTAAGTAGTTTCAAATAGTTTTGAACTAGGTCTAAGAGTTTTAAATATTTTTAAATTAGTTTTATACAGTTTTTAACAGTTCTGAACAGTCTAAGACTGGTTTTAAACAGTTTCAAACAGTCTAAAACTAGTTCTTAACAGTTGTTAACGCTTTTTAACTAGTATTAAAAAGTTTTTAACTAATTCTAAATAGTTCTGAATAGCTTTGAACTAGCTTGACAAATTCTAAATATTTTTTAACTAGTTCTAAGTGGTTTTAAACAAGTTCAAAACAGTTTCAAACGCTTTTGAACTAGTTTTAAAGAGTTTTTAACTAATTTTAAATAGATTCAAATAGTTTTGAACTAGGTCTAAGAGTTATAAATATGTTTGAACCAGTTCTAAGCAGTTTTAAATAAGTTGAAAACAGTTTCAAAAGCTTATGACTACTTCTAAAGAGTTTTTAACTAATTCTAAGTAGTTTCAAATAGTTTTGAACTAGGTCTAAGAGTCCTAAATATTTTCGAAGTAGTTCTAAACAGTTTTAAGCAGTTCTGAACAGTCTAAAACTGGTTTTGAACAGTTTCAAACTGTCTAAAACTAGTTTTTACCAGTTCTATCTGCTTTTTAACTACTTCTAAAGAGTTTTTAACTAATTTTGAGTAGTTTGAATCAGTTTTGAACTAGGTTTAAGAATTTTTAATATTTTTGAACTACAGAGCCGTCCAGCAGAATTTTTCACACTTCAGAATTTTTGTCTTTACAAAAAGTTTTGTATTTTCTTAACCAATAAAGATAATACAATAAATGAGGACTTTTTTCAAGCTTATGTTCTCTACTTTTGGGATATATAATGAGCAAAAGAAAAAAAAAATTTATTGCCTATTTACTCTTAACAATTGTCAAAAAATTCCATTGTTTTTTTTGTTTTTAATTTCAAACTGATGTATTTTATAAACAAATCATCACATTTTAATCGCAGACAATGCATTTGAAAGGTAATTTTATTACCTTTATATCAAATTTTTAAAAAGTGTTCTACGTTCTTTTTAACACAAATATAGGTAATTGTTTTAAAAAACTGCACTTTTTTTAAATAGAAATAAGTCCAGAACGGTTGAATTCGCAAAAAAAATTGTAAGAAAAAAATGTACCTACTTATGTGTAGAATCAGAAAAAAATATTTAAAATTGATAAAAAAAAATTTTTTTTACCGTAAAAAAAAGAAACAAAATATGGTTAAATTTTTTATTTATTTTAAATATGTTTTTTTGAATCTGTACAAAAAAGGGCAGAATTTTTTTCTTAATAATTTTTTTCCAAAATCAAGCGTTCTGGACTAATGTCTATTTAAAAACAGTGCTTTTTTAAAACAATTAACTATATCTTTGTTAAAAAAAAAATCTTAGAACAATTTTTAAAAATTTGATGTAAAGGTTTATTAATTATATTAATTAATTATCTTTCAAATGCATTGTCTGCGATTAAAATGTGATGATTTGTTTATAAATTACATCAGTTTGAAATTAACCCCAAAAAATGGAATTTTTGGTCTATTGTTAAAAGTAATTAGGTATTAATTTTTTTTCTTTTGTTCATTAGATATCCTAAAAGTAGAAAACATAAGCTTTAAAAAAGTGCTCATTTATTGTATTATCTTTATCGGTTAACAAAATATAAAACTTTTTGTAAAGACAAAAATTCTGAAGGTTGGTTCTGAACTGTCTAAAACTAGTTTTTAACAGTTTTAATCAGTCTAAAACAGGTTTTGAACAGTTTCAAGTTAGTTCTAAACAATTCTAAACGCTTTTTAACTAGTTTTAAAGAGTTTTAAACTAATTTTAAATAGTTATAAATAGTTTTGAATTAGGTCTTAAAGTTATAAATATTTTTGAACTACTTTCAAGCAGTTTTAAACTAGTTCTAAACAGTTGTAAATAGTCGAAAACTAGTTTTAAACAGTTCTGAACGGTTTTGAACTGGTTTAAAAGAGTTTGAAAGACTAGTTTTTTGACTAGTTCTTAGCAATTTTAAAATATTTCTAAATAGTTCTATTAAATTAGAAACTATATTTAAATACTTCAATGAAGTTTTATATTAATTTAAAATTTTTTTAATATTTTTAACTAGTTACAAACGATTCTAACTAGTTTTAAACAAGCTGTAAGCAGTATTATAATATTTTTTTCAAGTTTCTGAATTCGGTTGTTTATTGTACGAGAAAACTAGTAAATAAAACTTGGAACAAACATTTAACGAAATTTCGTAATAATCTTTAATTATACCTCAATATATTACAATTAAACACAAATTCGACACACTTTCTACAATTTTAGACTCAGTATTAAAAATATTTTGACTTGTATACATTAAATAATACTCAACTCGAGGAAAATAGAGTTCAGACAAGTCGATAAATAATAAATAAACGAAAAAATAATGTGGATAGAGAAAATTACTATAATTATATGAAGAAACCTATTACGAGAAATTCCATTAATCTACAAATAGCTTTAAAGTTCATATATAAACTTTCTCTATAACTTTCAAGTCCAAAAGAGTTATTAACTAGTTGTCTAAAAACTTTACGATCGTCAAGGTTTCATGATGAGTCATATCCGTAAAGCTGCATGTGGAATTTAAAACTTTGTTTCCTTCTTATTCGCAAGATTTCTATACAGAAATTTCCTGGAAATATAAATTGATGAAATCTACGTTCTCATAGTTGTTTTCAGTTTATAAATATATGCTCTATTAAACTAAATATAGGGAAGAGTGAACAAGTATTTTATTTTGTTTTAGAGAAGTAAATAAGACACTTAAATTCAAAATTGTACATTTCTGGAACGTACGTCGTTTTAGGACCAAAGCATAGAAAAGTGGACACGAAGAATTGGACGAAGCGCCGGCACTTACTCATGCTTAGGACAATTTAGCTTAATTAATTAACCGGCGTTGTGACGGCGCGTTAATTTATGCTCATAGAATGATTCACGGCACTTCTCTCGACTCCATGGTCACGGAGTTTCCCCTTTCTTCCTCATTTCTACTGGAAAATCAAAAGTCTCCAAGTCAGAAAGTCGTCGCCTTTGTCTCCTTTTCGTAAAAAATTACAAAATTTTCTTATGCAAGTTGTTGAGGAGTAAATTGAGAAAGGAGACGCTTGATGAGCGAAACTTAATACATTTTTTATTTCTTCACCATTTCTGCTTTTAGTTGGTTTCACGATGGAAACTTTAGTCCAGAAGAGAACAATTCGGAGAAGTTGAATCTTATTTAAAAGTCTTTGATTGTGATTTCGAAAGAAATTTTGAAAAATTCCATGAAAAGGTAACAATCTGGATTCGAGCTTCGTTCCTATTTAAAGAGGAAAAAGAAATTACTTCTTTGAAAAATGTGTTGGGAATTTTTAGAAGACTGGTTAGTTAAAAAGAAGCGATTTGAGACAGCTTTGTGAAGATTAAAACTACTTGAAATGCGCAACAACTTTGACTCCAACTTTTATTAATGTGGGAGAACTTGTTGAAGGGTTACTAAGTATATATAGTGCTTTTTACATGAACTGGATCTTGTTATATTATATTATCTAATTACTGAAGATTGTTGGTATTTCTTTAGTCGGGTTTCAGCTTTACTCATCTTGCGAAATTCGCATCTTAAGGTACAGATATTAGGTCAAGGCTTTCAAGCAATTTCCCTATTCGTTAACTTTGAAGGAGTTTCATAAAATAGTTGACTCTAATGTTTCAAAGAATTTTCCGTTGTAAACTTCATCTTAAGTACTTTGACTCTCTAGTTTAGTAGATAAAGGTTCTAGAAGTAAAAGATAAAAGAAGGGCTGAGAAGATAAAGAGTAAGGCAAAGTCAAAGTTGAACATGAATTAATTACCTATCTCGGAGACAATAATTAAAAATTTTTACTATTTTTTTTCTTGCTAAAGCCCTTTGAATGGATTTTATGTTGTAATTACAAGGGGAAATGAAAATTTGAAAAAGATGGTGAAATGTAAAAATTATTTCCAACAAACGGATGAATTCAGATTATCTGAATCAATTGGAATCGGAATTTTGAGTATTTTATAACTCGAATTCGCGAATTTCAAGTGCATAATTTAAAATCGAGAATTCAACATTCTGAATTCTATGTACAGAATTCCACATCTAGAATTTGACATCCAGAATTTTAAATATGGAATTTCATATCCAGAATTGCAATGACCGATTCAACATCAAGTATATCTAATTTCGGCCTCCTGATTCCAGATTCGATATCCTGAAGTTTATAATCAGGCTTCCACATCCGCGATTTCACAACACGGATTTCTCATTATGGAGTCTACTTTCATCAGAAAAATAGATTCCACAACCTAGATTCCGAATCTCAGATTTAAATTCTGGGTTCTATATCCAGAATTTAAATTTCAGAATCCCACATGAACCTAGGATTAGAATACGTAATATAAAATCTTGGATGAGCAAATTTTGGATTTGGAACCTAGGATGTGTAATTCAGGATGTAGAATCTAGAATGTAGAATTTAGGATGTCAGATTTGAGGTGTGGAATCTATGATATGGAATTTGAGATGTAGGATTCGAAATATTGGATTTAGGAATTAGAATCCGCTCTCTAGGATCTAAGATATGGAATTCGGGATGTGGATATCCGAGATGAGAAATCTGAAATGTAGAATTAAAGATGCAGAATCCGCTACGTGGAATCCGTGATGCGTAATCTGAAATATGTAATCGGGAATGTGGAATTGTGTTTGTATAGGATTCCGCATGTAGAATCTGATAAGTGAAATGTAGAATTGGAATCTAGGATGTGAAATTTAATATGTTAAATCAGGAATATAGAATCTAGGTTGTCAAGTCCGAGTTGTAAAATTTGGAAAATAGAATCCGATTGTGGAATTCGTAATGTGAGATCCGGAATGTGGAAAACTGTATGTCGATTTCTATTTATGCAATATACATAGAAGAAAATAAAAATGTAAACTTGGATATGTAATCCGTGATGTGGAAACCATGATATGTAATCAAGGAGATGGAATTTGTAAAATAGGAACAGGAATCTGGCTTGAGGAATATTAGATACGAAGTCGGGAACATGGAATTTCGTATATGGAATTCTGTATGTAAAATTCTGGGATCTGGAATCTGAGTTGTGGAATCTAAATTATGGAATCCGAGATGTAAAATTAGAATGTAAAATCCACTGTGTGTAGTCGGTGATGAGAAAACCGGAATTTAGGATGTGGAATCTGTAATCTGAAATTTGATTGGATAATCTAGAAACTGGAACTTTGGAATAAAATCAGTATTATTAATTCTGAAATGTGAATTATGCGTTTTGGCATCTGAAACATGAAAATGCTGATCCGGAATCACGGAATAAGAATTCCGGATGTCAAATGTAGAATTTAGATTGCGTTAAAGCTAATTCTGGCTGTAAAATTTAGATTTTTGTATCCGGTATGTGTCATCCCGGAAGTGGAATCCATGATATGAAATTCTGATTGTATATCGTGGAAAATGAAACTTTGGAATGAAATCAGTATTATTGATTCTAAAATGAGAAATATGAGTTTTGAAAACTGAAATACGGTATCGCTGATCCGGAATCAGGGAATAAGAATTCCATATGTATAATCTTAAATTTAGAATGCATTATGGGTAATCCTGGTTGTAAACTTTAGGATTTTGTACTAGGTATTTGTGATCTTAGATGTGGAATCCGTGATGTAAAATTTTGATTGTAAATTCTGGAAAAATGGAACCGAGGATTGATATCAATATTATTGATACTGAAATAAGAAATATCCGTTTTAGAATTTGAAACATGGACTTGTTGATCAGAAATCAGGGAATAAAAATCCCGGCCGTCTAATCTTAAATTTAGAATGCATTATGTGTAATCCTGGTTGTAAAATTTAGGTTTATGTATCGGGTATGTGGGATCTGGGATGTGGAATCTGTGATGTAGAATTGTAATTGTAGATTCTGAAAAATGGAACCTATTATTGATATCAATATTATTGATTCTGAAATGGGAAATATCCGTTTTGGAATCTGAAACATGGAGTCGCTGATCTGGAATCAGGGAATAAGAATTCCGCATGTCTAATCTTGAATTCCGGATGTTTAATCTTACATTTAGAATGCATTATGGGTTATCCTCGTTGTAAAATTTAGGTTTTGATGTCCGGTATGTGTGACCTGGGATGTGACATCCGTGATGTAAAATTCTGATTGTAGATTCTGGAAAATGGAACCTAGGATTGATATCAATATTACTGATTCTAAAATGGGAAATATCCGTTTTGGAATCTAAAACATTGACTCGCTGATCAGGAATAAGGGAATAATAATTGCGGATATCCAATCTGGAATTTAGAATGAGTAATAGATAAACGTATTTGTGAAATTTAGGTTTTTGTATCCTGTATTTGTGATCTAGAATGTACCATCCGTGATGTAAAATTCAGATAGTAGATTCTGGAAAATAGTAACTGGGATTGATATCAACATTATTGGTCCTAAAATGCGAAATATGGGTTTTCGAATTTGAAACATGGAATTGCGAATACGGAATCGGGGAATAAAAATTCCTGATGTCTAATCTGGAATTTAGATTGCGTTAAAGATAATTCTGGTTGTAAAATTTAGATTTTTGTATTCGGTATGTGTCAACTTGGATGTGGAATCCGTGATATAAAGTTTTAATTCTAGATTCTGGAAAATGGATCCTTGGATTGATATCAGTATTATTGATTCTAAAATGAGAAATAAGCGGTTTGAAATCTTAAACATGGAACCGCTTATCCGGAATTATGGAATAAGAATTCTAGATGTCTACTCTGGAATTTAGTGTGCGTTATAGATAATCCTGGTTTTTAAGTTTAGGTTTTTGTATCCCGTATGTGTCATCACAGATTTGGAATCCGCGATGTTAAATTTTGTTTGCAGATTCTGTAAAATGGAACCTAGGATTCATATCAAAATTATTGATTATGAAATAGGAAATATCCGTTTTCGAATCTGAAACATTGAATTGCTGATCCGGAATCACGGAATACGAATTCCGGATAGCTAATGTGGAATTTAGATTGCGATAAAGATAATTCTGGTTGTAAAATTTAGGTTTTTGTATCCGGCTTGTGTCATCCCGAATGTGGAATCTGTGATGTAAAGTTCAGATTGTAGATTCTGGAAAATGGACCCTACGATCGAAATCAGAATTATTGATCCTAAAATGGGAAATATGGGTTTTGGAATCTGAAACATGGAATTGCGAATCCGGAATCAGGGAATAAGAATTCTGGATGTCTTATCTTGAATTTAGAATGCATTAAAGATCATTCTGGTTGTGAAATTTAGATTTTTGTATTCGGTATGTGTCAACCCGGATGTGCAATTAGTGATTTAAAATTCAGATTGTAGATTTTGGAAAATGGAACCTAGGAACGATATCAATATTATTTTTTTCCGAAATGGGAAATATCCGTTTTGGAATCTGAATCATGGACTCGCTGACCCGGAATCAGGGAATAAGAATTCCGAATGTCCAATCCGGAATTTAGATTTCGTTATAGATAAACCTACACTGAAAGAAATAATTCCACGGTACTGACATAATTATGGATAAATCACCCATAATATATTGCTAATATAGATACTGCCATAATATATTTGTCTTTTAGCCATATGACTGGTGAAACTGCGATGTATATTTTTAGGTTAGAAGAACTGTCAGTGGCGCACCGATGCATTATGGGATATTCATTCATATAGTATTCGAAGTTCTACAAAAACTGTCAACAATAATCATATGGCTGATAAAGCTAGAGTATTTCTTTCAGTGTAGTTGTCGAATTTAGGTTTTTGTATCAGGTATGTGTCATCCCAGATGTGAAATCCGTTATGTAAAATTCTGATTGTAGATTCTGCAAAGTGGAACCTAGGATTGATATCAATATAATAGATTCTGAATTGTGAATTATGCGTTTTGGAGTCTGAAACATGGAGTTGATAATCCGGAATAAGAGAATCTAAATTTTGGAATCTAAAACGTGGAATCGCTGATCCGGAATCAGGGAATTAGAATTCTAGATGTCCACTCTGGAATTTAGGCTGCGTTATAGATAAACCTAGTTGCTAAGTTTAGGTTTTTGTATCCGGTATGTGTCTTCACATATGTATATTTATTTGTAAATTGCGTGCGACACTTTTGGTCCAAAATTAAAGTGTAACATTTTTGTAATAATAATAATAATTTTTTTTTTTCTACATTATTATAACTTAAAGTCAACAATTTTCTTACTATTTTTTGTAAAATGGGTTATCGACCCGTATACTTTGATAAATAAATAAATAAATATGTGGAATCCGTGATGTTAAATTCTGTTTGCAGATTCTGGAAAATGAAACCTTGGATTGAAATTAGTATTTTCGATTATGAAATGGAAAATATGCCTTTTGGAATCTGAAATATGGTATCGCTGATCCGGAATCATGGAATAAGAATTCCGGATGTCGAATTTGGAATTTAGAATGCGATATACATAATCCTTGTTGTAAAATTTAGGTTTTTGTTACCGGTATGTGTCATCTGGGATATGGAATCCGGAATCCGGAATTTGCAATCTAACACATGAAATCTATAGTATCTTGATTCAAAAATTTAAAAACACTGAAACTTGTACAGTTGTTGTTAGTATTAAATCACTTATCTAATTCAAAGTGCGACACTAACGAAGTTCACTATTGAGTCTATAGAATCGTGAATTCTGCGTTCTGAGAGTGAATATTAATAAAGTGACGATACTGTGAGAAAAAGGAGCATAATATTGTAGAGAGAAATTTCTAAAGAGAGAAAACAGAAGGAGCAGAGAGCAAAGAGCAAAGATAGTTGAAGCTGTACGTAGGGTACCTATATGATATAGAAGTTCTTTGAGCAAACTTGAGTTCCCACTTTCTCAATATTAAAATTACCAGGCCACAGTCATATTAAATTCTCAAATGCGATATCTAGAGGATACTTTTTCTCTCGGTTCTATCCCTCTTTTATTCAGACTCTTCAACTATCCTTTACTCTTCCTGTCAAACGTTTGGATGGATATATATATTCTTTCTCTTTCTTGCGCTTGCATACCTTCTCCACTCACTGGCTCCCAACTTGGCGACAGAATAATTTCTTAATCTCCTGCGACCGATAGAGGAAACTCAAATACTCCAGAGGAAATGGGTCTGTAGCTGGAATGGAGATGAAGCACGTTAGGAAGGTGTATTATTCATTTATCGTTCTCTCACAGTTTACGCAGGAACGATACTAATTAATATGCAACCCCTGGTTTCGCTGCTTCTCAAGAAAATTACATTATATTCCTGATATCTTCGAAAAAGATCTTGATATCTCTTTCAAATTTATTCTCCAAATGAATCAAGCTCAATTTAATGCGAATCGTAACTTTCAATTAAATAAAGATTTCTTGAAAGCGTATCTCTGAAATTTTAATTAACGCCTTAAAATACAGTGATAATAATCTAATAACGTAATAATGTCACCTTTTCCCCTAAAACAGAAAAACATTAAATTTTTGTTTTTAAAAATACTTTTCAATTCAAAGATATAATGAACTTTATCTTATTCTGCTAAAAATACACTCTAAAGTGATTCATTTTTCTCGCTTTAAATATTCATCACATTTATATTCTTACTCTATGTTTTAACGTCACTATACTGAAATTCAATTTCTTCTGAACGGAAAATGAAAATTCCAAGTGAGAATCTCTAGCTTGAAAAATTATACACGCCTCCGCTTTTTCTCTGTATTTCAGGCATGAAAAGGTTTTTTTAATTTTTCTATTATGCTCTTATCTCAAACTGTTTTTCATTACTTTAACATTTTTTTTGTTTGTTATTTAGCAATTTTCAGATACTTTTTATTTTTTCAATAATTATCCTTTCCTCGTGTATTTTCTCGTTATTTTTTCATCTTGATTTTTTCATATTTCAATGGAATTGTGATTTTTTATCCAATTTATTTTATTCTTTTATTAAAAATTTTATTTCATTGTTTTTATGTGAATTTGATTTTTCAGACTTTATTTTAGTGACCCTTTTATTTGAAATTGTTCAAAAGAGATAATTCTTCCCTAAATTGGTTGAAATTCGCGAACGAGTGCGTCATTGTGGATGGTATATCACTAAAATAGAATACTACGAATAACTGGGCGTGTGTAGGCTTTGAACCCCCTGAAACCGGAACTTGCCTAATTCTCGTATCCGTTGCGCCTGACAGGGTGGTAAAATTTAAACCGGACCACGAATCACAACATATCGTAGATGGCAATCTGACATTTATGCGCGCAATTAATCTATAAATATGCGGATCGGTAAGTAAAAGAGTGAGGGAAAGACGAATATATATATTACAAACGTAGGCTGCAGGAATTTTCTCGGCCGTTGATTTTCGGCGATTAGTGCATCGTTATTTCGACTGGAGCGAATAAACGAATGTTTTCCTGTTCAGACACCCAGTTGACTCTTTTTAAAATGTTTTTAAAGAAGAAAATTAAATTTTTGAAATAAACATAAAAATACACTTAAAATAGTACAAACTGTTTAATAACAGGGTCAGAATTTGTGAAATTAGTACACACAGAAAAAAAAAGATTTTTCTTTTTTTAACAAAATATTGATGAAATTATTATGTTACATACTAAAAATGTTCCTACCAAACGAAATTTTTTTACAAAAGTTATTGCAAAATGAAAATTTAGAACACTTTAAAATAAAATCTTATATTTCTGAAATGAGTTCAACGATTTAAATGTACCTTGGATTGAAGCAAAGGGCATAAAATAGACTTCCACACTTGCAGTCCAAAAATTTTAAAAAAAAATTATTTTTGTAATTTGTTTATAAATTGTTTATAAACAAATAATTTTTTTCTAATGTTCTGGATCTTTTAATTTTTAAAAATTGGAAAAATTATTATAATACTCTTAAAACCCTAAGGAATCGAAATCCATTGAGAAAATTAATAAGCGATTATTTTTTGGGGTCATTCCATGTGAAATTCGTTTGATCGAACATAGATATTATTTTTTAGTTTTCTGTTTTTCTTTAGTATTCTAGTTTCTAGGTGCTACACAAGTATGCCAAAAAGTTTCGAATCGTTTTTAATCACTTTTTTAGCACCCAGAATATTACTAAACAACAAAGCTATTTGTGATATCAGAATATTTCATGAAATGTCCCAAAAATAAAATCGCTCATCAATTTTCTCAATGGACTTCGTTTTCTTAGAGTTTTAAGTGTATTTTAATATCTTTTACCGGTTTATTTTAAAAGGCCCAGAATATTAAAAAAAAATTAATTGTTTATAAACAAATTATAAATTTATAAGCAATTTATAAACTAAATTATGAAATTTTTTTTTAATTTTCGAACTGTAATTGGAAGTCTATTTTATGCCTTTCCATTCTATCCAAGGTAAACTTAAATCAGCAAACTCATTTAAGAAATATAAGTTTTTATTAAAAAGCGTAAAAAATATTAATTTTTCTTTCTTTCTTTCTTTTACTTTTGTAAAAAATGTTTAAAAACTTTTTCGTTTGGTAGAAATATTCTTATGATCCAACATAATAATTTTTTCAATATTTCGATAAAAAACTGCAACTTTTTTAATGCTTTCATTGTTTTATTAAAGTTTCTTTTATTTTCGTTAAGTGTTCATGACATTTTACAATTATTTCAAAAATTTTCTTCCATTTATAAAGTATTTACTACTGTTAAAAAATATTCTTTAATTATTATCTTACCTTCTTCAATGTTTTAATTTCTTTCTGCACTTTAAACTATTATTTTCATAAATTTTCAATTATTTTCTACAAATTACAATTATATTCTTTAATTTTCTCAATTAATCTTATATCAATACTTATTTTTAGTAAATTTTAATTATTGCCATCATTTTCCAATTAGTTTTTCTTTTCTCAATGAATTTATTTAACATCAAATAATTATTGCAAATTTCATCTATACATTTCAATATTTTCAATTATTGTCTTCTATATATTTTTATTTATTATTGAATTTTTTGTTTTAATTATTTTATTAACTTTTTTTTATTTTCTGCAAATTGCAAACATATTTTAAAATTTTTTTCAATGCTGTCCTTTGATTTCTAATGATTTTCTCCTGTTTTAAATATAGGTATTCTTTAAATTTCTCAGTAATTTCCTTGAAATTTCAGTTATTTTCATCAAATATCAATTTTCTTCAATTTTTTAATTATTTTTATAAATTTTTAATTACTTTCTTTAGTTTTTAATAATGTTGATCGATCTTTCAATTACTATCTTTAACTGCTTGAATTATTTTTGTCAATATTCAAATAAACTCTTTAATTTTAATTTGATTTCTCAATTATAATTAAATTTAATAATTTTTAAAATTTTGTCCTTTAATTTCAATTATATCCTTTGAATTATTTTTTTCAATATTAGAAATTTAATCAATTTTAAAGTTTTTCGTAATTAATCCTTTTTTTTTCTTCTAATTCAAATAATTCTTCAAATTGTAATCCTCAGTTTTTTTAAATTAATTTTTACGTATACTTATATTTATTTTTAGTAATTATTAATTATTTTCGTCATTTTTCAATTTTATTCGGTTAATTTCATTAATTATAATTATATTTATAATTTATATTTATATAGTTATTCAATTATCCATATCAAATAAGGTCAGTTATTATCATCTATAATTTTCATTTTTTTCAATTATTTGATTAATTTTTTTTTTTATTTTCTTCAAATGTCAAATATATTTTTAAATTTTCTTCAATGCTGTCCTTCGATTTTCAATGATTTTCTTCTGTTTCAAATATATGCTTGAATTTTTTAAATAATTTCATTGAAATTTCCATTATTTTCATCAATATTCAAATTTAATATGTTGTTCAATCTTTTAAATTATTTTCATCAGTTTTTAATTATTTTCATTAATTTTCAATAATGCTGACCAATTTTTCGATTATTTTCTTCAATCTTCAATTATTTTTGTAAATGCCTAATTGAATTTCTCAATTTTTAATTGAATTCTCCAATTTCAATTATATTCTTCAATTTTAAAAATTTTATCTTTTATCTTTTAACTCTGAATTATTTCTTTTAAATATTTTAATTATTTTCTTCAGTTTCAATTGTATTTCCATTTATTAATAAAACAATTGGTAAAGACAATTTAGTATTGAAAAAAATAATTCAAAATGTAATTATTTTCTGTCTTTTCGCAATTATGTATTTCTTTTCTTCAAATTACAAGTTGTTTTTTTTCAATTTTTTAAATTATTTTCATCAATACTCAAGTATTTTTCAATTCTGTTTTTATTGTTCATTTAATTACTTTATTAAATATCTAATTATCAATACAAATCTTAATTATTAATTTCAATATTTTCAATTATTGTCTTCCATATTCACTTATTTTAATAATTTTTCATACATTTTCTTGAAATATTATTTCTATTTTTTAATTATTCTTTCCAATTTTTTACATGAATAAAAGAAAATTCATTGTTAAGTATTTTCTTCAATTTTGAATAAGGTTTTTCTATTTTTTAATCATTTTCATCAATGTTAAGTTTGTGTTCTTTATTTTAAAAATCGATTTTTCAATTTTTAATTACATTCTTAAATTTAAAAAAATGTTTGCTACAATTTTAAATTATAAGCTTTTTAATCTCTTTTTGAACGGATAATTCTTTTTATTATATTTTTTATTAGTGTTGTCATTTATCAATTATTGTCATCCTCTTTTAATCAATTTTGTCAATTTTTAATTCTTTTCCTGTAATAATTTTTTTTGTAATTTTTTTCTCTTTAATTCCTCTAATTTTTAGTTGCTTTCTTCAAATTTCAATTATCACTTTTATCAATTTTTTTTTGTTTTAATTATTTTATTAATTTTTAATTTTCAGTCTAAATTGTCAGTATTTTTCAACATTGTCAATGATTTCTTTCGATCTTCAATTATTTTCTTTTACCTATTTAAAATACATTCTTCAATTTTTATTTTTTAATTATTTTGTCTAATTTCTTTTCAAGTTTTTGAATTTTCAATTATTTTGTAAAACTGTTATAATTTTTCTTTTGCAATTTTATTATCGTTTCTTTATTTATTTTTAGTTATTTTCTCCAATTCACTACTATATTCTTCAATTTTCAATTATTTTCTGCAATATTGTTTCTTTGCTTATTTTTAGTTATTTTCTTCAATTTTTAATAATTTTCTTTAAATTTGAATAATAAGTTTAATTACCCGCTTTATTGTTTAATTAATGTAAATAAAAAATTAACTACAGTCTTGAAATTTCAATTAATATAGTAATTTACTATTTAGGGAATACAAAATAAGTAATAAGAAGTGAAAATAGAATTGTCTTAATTAAAGTTCTCTTAAAAAAATGACTACTAATTTGGTATAATTTTCTGTAAAAATATAAACTATGAAATTAATGTTTTAATTGAATCTTCTTCTTATTTGAACAAATTATTACCTACTAAACTTTTTGTATTTATATTTAAATATAAGATTAAAAATATTTATAATTATTAATAACAAAAGCTATAGAAACTAAAAGTCTGGTTATATAATAATTATTTACACTGAGTGTTGAGTTGCCAAAACAAACTATTTGTAAGCAAAGGTGCGGCTGAAATTTTAAAATAAAAGGTATCATTTGAGGTTCTACTTTTAGACATATCATAATTTATCTGTTCTAGAGCAAACCTTGAATAAAAAAGCTTTTGAGAGGCATCGTTTTGCAATGTTTGTGCTCAGTTTCCCTCGAGTGTAACTTCTCTTGGACGAATCTGTATCGCTCTTCTTTCTACCTTTTTTTTTTTAGAGCCAAACGGAAAGTGTCAACGGGCGTCATAACTCACGTTCTCACGGTTATTTTCGACGAATGAAAATCAAGCGAGAGGCGACAAATTCCCCATTCCAATAAACAAGTACCAGTGATGCGTTTCATTGATTTTACCTCTTTATCTCCTGTGCCGTTAACGCATCAACGAAAAAAAGTCACGTCTATTCATCAGAATTCCCTGAGAGCATTTTGTAATATCAAATATTGTTAACCTTTTCTGAAACACAATGTTAATGTCACCAATTTATTAACCGTTAAAAAATTGTACAAAAAATGAGATTCATGTTGCTTTCAAAACATTTTAATAACCACCGCTGCGTTTATAGTTTAATTAAAAAAAATTGTCTTAAAAAATGTCCGATGCAAATTTTTAATTTCGTACTCTGTTTTGAAACGTTGTAAAAGAAAAAGGAATGCACTTGGTTTCCCTTTTGTGAAATTTATTTCGGAATTGTTTTCTGTTTTTAAAAACATTTTTATTTTTTTACAAAATGCTTAGAGAGATGTAGGATGAAGATTTTTTCTTTCACGAAAAATAGTCGAGGTCATAAAAGTTGAAGATGATGAGGAATAATTTCTGCTGAGTCATGTTGCGATCGTCTGGTGATTATGAGGCTATTCGCATCTGCTGATAGGCAATCGGAAGTTAGTTGACCGGAAAGTTCGATGAAATTAGATTGTGCTCGGATTTTTCATGAAGAAAAACTAAAAGATATAAAAGAATTCCCGGAGACCCCGCATTTTTTTACCTAGATTTTATCGATCCAACATATGTGCAGGTTACTTTATAGGGGATCAGTGTGTATCGGCACATGCAAGATTATATTTCCATGCTGCGTTACATCCTCTTAACGGATTATGGAAGTTGCGACCAGAGAATGTCCAATCGAGCGAATGCGTTCTCGCGATTCAACTCTCTCCCTGAAAAAAGTATGTTACGTTTGAAAATTGAGTGGCGCTCAAAAGTCTCTTTTAGAAAATTAATCAAGTACAGGGGAAATAATTAAGAGCATTTTAATCGTATTATAATGAAAATAGAAATCCGGTTATTTTTATTTCCAAATCCATTTGAACCGATTTTCTGTTAGACTGGTGATATTTTTATCTCAATCTGTGTGTTTTAGAATCTCATCAGACATTTAGTGAAACCGAATATTATAAAGTTGAAAAGTTGATTAAGTTGAGATTTTAAATAGTGTTATTAAAATCTTCAAATTTAGCTTTCTGAATTATTGTGAGAGTCAGAAGCTTATAACAATGAAGTTTCTATATTGCATCCAATTAGGTTGACGGGACAATAGACGAAAAAGTCAGTTTTTTTCTGGGAAACGAGGTAAAGTTTTAAAGGGGATGCTTCTTGATCAGTTACTTCAAACATGGCAAAGTGTAATCTCAGTTTAAAAAGGAACTGTTATTGAATGAATTTTCTTCAAGTTTCATCTGAGCACAGGTGTTGACGTCAGGAAACTTTGAATATGAACTATGATGAAGATCATACATCTTCTACTTAGACAGAATTTAAAAATAAGATTGAGGTATAATTGGATCATGTCGCATTACATTGTTACTTGCTTTATAATATACGATTTCTTTCCTTCGTCCTGGAATTAAAAAATGGCTGAATTAAAAACTATCGGTTCAAATTTAAATTTATACTGAGTTACATCCAAAAAGAAGAATTTTGTACATTTAAAAGTCACCATGAGTTTATTTTCAAAAATATTAATTTTAAACTCTACGCAGTTTAATTCTAGAGCAATTCTGGAAATTTTAGTAAAATTGTTAGTTTTTATAATTAAACATCAAATAAGTTATTTTATAGGTGGTTAAATTCTGAGAGAAAAGCCGCAAATCTAATTAATGTTTCAATAAAATGTAACGAAAGTAGGTGAGGCTGAATCATTTGGTTGAAAATTAATCAAGTAATCAGTAATCATCGAACTCAAATTCGGAAATTAAATGGAATTCGGAAGGGATTTCAAAAAATTATAACTAAAATTTAACGGAATTCTAGTGATTATATATTTTCAGATAATTGTCGAAATTTTGACTAAACGCCGACTGAATTCTAACGGATTTCTGCCTAAACTTTAAAAAACAGTATTTCAACAAAATCCACACCAAAATTTTGTATTTATTAAATTCCGACGAAAATCCAATAGGGTAATTATTAAAATGTTTCGAGATATCCAAAAGAATTTTTACTGTCAATTATACAAATTCCGATAATTTCGAAAAGACTTCCGATAATATTCCATCAAAATTCCAAGAAATTCTGGGAATTTCCTTTAATTTCCAATATGAGACTTTGGCAGAATTCAGACTAATTTTCGCCTTAATTCCAATTAAATTCAGATTTAAATCAATCGAAATTCGAATATAATTCCGATATTTGCTGAGATTCATCTCGAACTGTAATTGGGAATTCCGACAAAAACTAAATGGAATTTCCAAATTAATTCGGTTCAAATTCCAGTGAAAAATCATTTGAGCTCGAATGAGATTCCCGTTTAATTAGGAATAATAATTAGGAATTTATTTTAATTCTGGCTAAATTCTACTGAAGTTGTAAAGAAATTTTAAATTTCGGCAATTGTAAAAATTCCGGTTAAATCGAAATTTGGAAATGAATCGAATTCGAATTTGCTTAGAATTCCGCCAATTATTCAACTTATGACGGAATTTACAGGGAATTAAAAATATTATCGTAGTTCCGACATAAAATCGATGAAAATCCAACGGTCTGAATTTTGATAACTACAGGAATTGGAAAAGAATTCCGATGATATTGAGTAGGAATTTAAATAGTTACTGGTGTTCCGAGTAAAGTCCGTAAGAAATTAAAAAACTATTGAAATTCTGAAAAAATTCCATTTAGATTCCGACGAATTCAACCGGAATTTTAATAATCTTCCCATTACAATAAGGTGAAAATCTCGATAATTACCGACATTGGATTAAATTAATTAATTAAATTAATTTCGTTTCAATACTTAAAAAATTTTCAGGAATTCCTCGATTTTTATTGAAGCTTAATAACATTGAAATCACTGTTCGGTGGCGCATTTCGATAATTACAAATTCGCAATTTGAAATGCAATCTGAATTTAATTAGAATTTAAAAATTAGTGAAATTCTAAGTAAATTTCAGTTTGATTTTTTATGGGATTTCAAGAATTACCTAAATTTTTAAAATTATCGTGGTTTTGTTGTAATTTATTTCATATTTTGACTGAACTCTCTTAAATTCCAACGAAATTGCAATGATTTTTTAATCGCGGTTTAGTTATTCAAATTCCGATTGAATTTTGGAACTTTGATAGTTACCAGAATTTCTTTTGTAATTTCTTCAACTTTCTGACAAAACGACAAACAATATTAACGTAATTCTACGGAAAATTCCGGAAATCTTTCAATAATTATGGAAATTTCGTTAACCAAATGGAAAGCAAAAAAGTCTTCCATTAAGTAAAAGAGTTATATTTCTACTAACCGTTTAATAATTTTAACTATTTTTTACTAATAATTAGTTATTTTTCACTAATTGCTGAAACAAAAACTCAACCATAATTTTATTAAATTAGTTGTTTTTCATTAATACAGATTTAGAGAACACTAAATTATTTGAATTTCATTTAAATTACGACTGAATTCCAAAAGGAATTTAGACTACTTTGATTTTAATTCCAATGTAATTCCGTTATATTTATCAAAATTTGGATGGAACTCCAATTGAACTATTAAAATTCTTGGGGAATTTATTTGAAGTTGTAACTAAATTTCAACGAAATTTTGACTGAATTGGAACATAATTCAGACGAAATTTCAAAGAAATTTTGTCTTTGCGACGGAATTTCAGTAATTTTACAAATTTAGGTATTTCAAATTTAACTGGAAGTCTGTCCGGAATTTATTGAGAATTTCGCTAATTACTGAAATTTCGGTGAAATTCCTACAATTCAAGTAGTACATAATTTCGACTAAAACCTGACTAAAGTCGAATTCAATACCGGATGAAGTTTCAACGAAATTTTAATATAGTTGCTGTAATTTTTATTATTTCGACCATAAACTAATAATTGTAAAAATATAAATACATATTTTGTCTGAATTCCGGTAATTATTTAAATTTCAACGGAATTTTCCGTGGAATTCTATTAATATAGGAGCCTATGGAAATACGACGAAAATAAAAAGAATATTAATTTTCTTTGAAATATATACACCAATGATATATCAATAAAATGGTACTTTTTATTCGATAGAATCTCAACCCGAATTAACATGAATACATGTCTACGGTATACATGATTTTACCATTTGAAATTAGTCATATTTTTTGTAAAACATCATATTTTCGTCAAAAATTATCGTAGAATAATTTTTAAAAAAGCGATTTAAAGTTTTATTTAATTTAAAGTTTTATTAATGTTAATTCCGGTTCCGATTCTATCGAACAAAAAGTAACATTTTATTAAAATTAGGTCCAAACTCAGATCTTGTTGGTTTGTATGTTTAAGAGCAAATTAATTTTTTATTATCTTAGTTGTATTTTCATAGGAGCTCCTATTTTAATAGAATTCTACAGAAAATTCCGTCGGAATTTTAATTACCGGAATTCCGAAAAAATATCGCTAATGTTTTAATTATAGTTCGGCCGAAATAATTTTAATAATTATCATAATTACATGGAAATTCTGTTTACATTCATCCGGAATTTCTATATAAATCTCTATAATTTTTAATTAGAATTTAACTGTGAAGAGATTTAATATAAATATTAATATTGAACAAAATATTAACAAAATCTATTCTAGACGTCAAGTGTATTAAATTCCATTCTATATATATTATTCCAACCACTCAAAAATCCTAAATATTTAAATTAAAAAATACCAAAATAAGGAATATTTACACATATTCAGCAAAACAGACATATATAAATATCTTTTGATTTTATTAGAAAAGGAAGTAAACTTTTAGTTAATCGTATTTTAGACTCGGGTACAAGGAGACATCAATTGCCAAGAAGAAACAATAAATACATTCTCTTGCAGATAAGTTCGCAATAGTACAAAATATACAAATTTGTTTTTGTAGAAAGCGTGTGGTGCAGTAATCTTGTCTCCAGCCAAGTTTGTCGCCAGAATTTTCGCTTCTTTTTTGTCATTCCATTTTCTGAGCCAAAACTAATTACAAGCCCCGCATAATGGTCATAGCAATTTTCATGCGTATACACTGTTATCTATTTTCGAAACGCGTTATTAATGCTAAAACTTGCGTAACACTAGAATCTGCTTTGAAGTTTCTCGTAAACAATGCGTATGAAAATAGCTGCATGTGAGTACGCTATCATAAATTCATTCTTCAACTGCTTTATTTAAGTAATTAAAATAAACAAAATATATGACTTTCATATAAACGAAATATGAAAGATAAATGTGAAATGTCTAATTTTAGAAAAATACCAGAGAATTCTCTTCGCTTTTCTGTGACCGAATTATATATCTTGTTTTTTTTTTTTTATTTTAACAACTTTATGTTCTTTCAACTCCAGTATTTCAAAAACTGTCTTTAAACTCCTTTTCACTTTTCTGAAACTTCAGGATTCAGAGTTGTACAGTTAAATTACAAATAGTTGAAAAGATTTTCACGAGGAAATAATATTGAATGACGAGAAACTTTAATTATATTGTTAAATATTTAGCTTCAGTTTTAATTAATTATTTTTCAGTGGTTTGGAAACTCGAAATTATAATTTTTAATTTAAACTCGAAATCTTATAATTGTAAAATTAATTTAGATCCACGTGTTTGGTTTAGTTTATTCCTCCTACTTTTTATTCATTAAATTTTAGATCCTTTAAAGGACTTATGTTATTCAGTTTTCACATATGAGTTTGTAAGGTTTAGATGCACATATGCGCTGGATTTTAGCATAAAAGTTACGATTACATTCGTTTCAGTTAGAAAAGTTATGAGAAAGTGGAGCAAGACGAGAAACTTGAAAAATGCAAAAATGGCGCAAACATCCACGCTTAAGGGCCAACAGACCGTAACCCGCGTATTTTAAGTTATTTTTAACAATCCGTGACATATGTTTTTATCTGCAGGTCTACAATTTAGGTTTTAGCTTTGTGTCCATGAAAATGAATTTATAACTCGTTAAAAAAAACCCTTAAAAAACGTTTTAAAAAAGGCTGAAAGATTTAATTTTTATGAAACTGTATCTGGAGGATTTTATAACGAATTTTAAAAATTATTTAAAAAAAAAACAAAATGAATTATTATCAATATTAAATCGGATCAATTTTTACAATTTTGTTCACCATTTTCAATTTTTTAATCATACGTTATAGATTAAAAATTGTTTTGTGATATTTGTAACAATATAGAGTTTTTCTGATGGAATTAAGGATTTAGAGAAAAAATAAAATCGGTAAAAAATTTAAACTTTGTTCATGGACTAACGTGAAAAATACCTGAACTTACTTTTTTTCTTTCTAAATTTAAAAAAAACTTTAAAAGTGATAAATGGAAAACATAAAAAAGAAACATTTACCAGCCAGGATAGATGAAACCAAAATCGAGCCATCGAACGGAATTAAAAAGAGATTAAATTTACTATCCTCGTTTTAACATATTGTCTTTTTTGTTCCATTTATTTAAATCCGATTTAAATGGTTGACTATCTGTTGTGCGTTCTGCCATGGCAATGGATTTATAGAATTATATCTGAAAAACAGAAACTGGGGTCAATTTATTGTCTAAAATTCATTTTAAAAGATTCACTGCTATTTCTAGTCTATAAAAATTTCAATAGGCATTGTTGTAGTATTCTAATAATAGATAGAATGTAAAATGATTCTTTATGAGAAAATTAAACACAGAGGGAAAAAGTATCGAAAGTATTAAATAAAGATAAATTTTAATTTAAAAATTATTTACTTTTTTCATTTTATTGTTTAAAAAAATTATTTTTTGTTTTAATGTATTCTCTTATTATTTCCTCGGAGATAAATATTTTGTTTATTAATTTATTTAGATATTTGTTAATTGTTTATTATAATGTTTTATTTAAAACTTATAATTATTATTTTATAACTTACTTTTAAACTCTGCTCATACAAGAAAGTATTAATGAATGACTGTTTTGATTAAAAACATAACACAAATAATAGAACGATTTTTAAGTTTGATATTCTTTATAATCGATAAAAAACGCACTTGCTGAAAGTTAAGCTTACTCTCAACAAAAAATGCAAAATTAAAAAAAAAAACAATTGAAGAAATGCATGAAGAATTTGAAATTTCAAGATGACGAATCCAGTATGACGTCAAAGTCGTAGAAAAAAGTTATTGATTAAGCAAATATTGTACAACTCCCTAAACAATCACCGAATTAGTCTGAATTTTTTACTTAGATGCTTTCAATGTTACTGATTGCAAATCTGAAGTTAGATTTTCTGTATTTAAAAATCATTTCACATTCTGGACTTCACATTCCAAATTCCATATTATAAATTTTACATCCTAAATTTTGTGATGTGGAGTTTGGAATGTAGAATTTGGATTGATGAATCTAGAAAGTGGGATCAGGAATCTGGAATGTGGAATATAGAATCTTGTGTTTAAAATCTGAAATATAGAATCTGAAATGTGGATTTTAAAATCTAAAAATTAGAATCTAAAGTTTGGAATGTGGAATGTCAAAACTGAAAACTGGTTCTAGAAGCTGGAATGTAGATTTGGAATGTGTAATCTGTTGAATGTGGAATATGGAATTTTTATTGGGGAATTTGAATTTTGGAATTTAAGATTTAGAATTTGAAATAAAAAATCTTAATTATTACATTTGCGATATGGAATCTGAGATCTAGGATGTGAATTCTAGTATTTAGTAATTGGAAAGTGAAATAAGGAATCTGGAATATGAAATTTGAAATATAAAATCTGGAATCCGGAATGAGAAGGAGCTAGGAACTTTTCTTACTTAATAAATAAACAAATAAATAAATAAAAAAATAAACTTTGGAGTGTGAAATTTGGATTGTGGAATTTTGGATGTTGAATTTATGATGTGGAATCAGACATCTAGAATATCGAATCTAAAGTTTAGAATGTAGAAAAAAACCAATCAAGAATCCAGGAAAAGTTACTTAACCAACCTTTTGAATTTAAATTTACAAAATTAAAAATACCTGACAAAAAGTTTTTTTAATGAAATAAATTTTACTCAAAATTGGTTGTTCTTTAATCCACTCATGTTATTGAATTAAAAAACAAATCTTTAGGTTAAAATGAATATTGTCCAGTTTGTATATGCTTTTAAAGAAAAATTGCAGAGATTCTCACGAGATTTAGTACATACAAATGAATAAATGACTGGGCATCGGGAGAGACATTATTTCATCTATAGAATAAGAGGAGCGTTCATTCGTGATAAATTTTGAGTTGTGATAAACGAATCATGTTTATAATCCTTGAATCATGTGATCGCGGTGAGATCCGGCATAGCGTCCTTAAATAAATGTGTGAAAACACATGTGTCAAACATATGGGATTCACTGAGATATATTCGAAGCCGTGTCACTCTGTTCATCTCTTCAGAAGGGCAGATAATCAGTGTGTATATCTTTTAGTTCAGTCATATACTCGGCCTTTCTACGTCACACTAGATCTAGAGTTGACAGTACAAGATGAGTTTCCGGTCCCTTGTGATGCTTTTTTATTTCCAACTTCACTTTCTTTATATCTCTCTGACAAGGCTCACAAATTCAATTTTATTCCACATCTCGTTTTTTGTTTTAAAAAATCGTCTTAGCTTTAAAAAACACATTAGGAACACGTTTGTCAATTTTAGATGATAGTAATTTATACTTTTTTTCATGCGGACAAGTTCACAGCTAGTTAAGCTTCTCGACCCTTTTAATAAAGATTATCTTCGTACATATGAAGAAAATATATACTTATAGCACACATCACTTCCTCGTTTCGCATATTATTTATTTGTCGTGAATTTTTATTTACATGATAAATAGACTCTAATAACTCAACAGTAAAAATAAGTTCCGCAATTCTTTTTCTGCAAAAAACCTTGCTATAATATTTCAGGTTTCATTAAAAAAAAAATCCCGTTATCACTATTAGTTGTTTTTTGGAGTAATCCAAAGTGATCTAACCTACCTCAGCCAGGGGCAAGTTGACTCATGATTAAAATTTTATTGTTTAAATTTTAAAACATTACTTTATATAATAAACTTAGTTTTTAGGGCTATTTTATAATAAAATAAATTGAAAAATAAATATATACAGGTAAAAATATATACGTCAAACCTGACAAATAAGCTTCTAAAATAGTGAAAGTATAAAACCTTAAAATAGAAAAATTGCTCATATTGAAAAAACGTATTTTTAATTCAAAATTTTTAAAAAGTATTATCATTAGTGTTGATTGATTGAAAGAAATTACGGATAATTTAATAAATTTAATTTGTTAATTTAATTTGTGCAGTATATTCATTGTAGTATAATTATATAGTAGATTCGTTTAATTATCCTCGAGTTTTGAAAGCGATATGTGAATTTTTAATAAATCTCTCAGAATTCGTAGATAAATCCTAAAAACTTCAATTTCAATCTTGTATTTTTTTAGAATAATTTAAAGAATTAAAGTTGAAATAATCGGAATTCAATCCAAAAATTTTAGATAGAAAGATAGAAGAAAAGTATAATATATTATAAAAGTGAAATATTAATTTCTAGCAATAATAACGAGCGCTTAGACGCGCGAGAAATAAAAATCGAAAAAAATTTAAATTAAATAAAATAATTAAAAATTATAGAAAATAATAGAAAATTGAAAAAAACAATTGAAAGAAAGTTGGGTGGATTGGAGAATTGTCTTGACAATTTTCTATTTAAAAGTTGAATTAAGCAATTGAAAATTAAAGAATAGAATTGAATTAAGAAAATAATTATAAATAATTGATAGAAAAATTATAAATTGAAAAAAATAACTACATATTAAAAAAAAAATTACATAATAATTATTAATTAAAAGATTACAAAAAAGTCGAATAAATGTTTAAAAACCATAAAAATTGAAAAAAATTATATTTCCCTACCTTCTAATATTTTCCCTTTTCCTTTTATATCAATTTAGAAATGAGGAAAATAATTGTCAATTGAAAAAAATTGAAAACTGGGACAACTATTGACAACACAATAACATTATTTTATATATTAAAGAATAAGTATAAAATTTAATGAGAATAATTGTAAATTGAATACTGTTGAAAATTATAGAAAAAATTGTAGATTTGTTTTCTAATTTATATCACTTTCTTGAAATATTTAATTTTTTTTCTTCTAATTTTTTATTTAAAAAAAATTTTGTGAATATTCTGTTTTGCATTGTTTTTCTGTATTTTTATAATATCTTAACATTTATCTCTTTTTAAATTCTTTTCCTTTTTTTATGCATTTAATAATAGTTTTTATATTTTTAAATTTTTTGTTCTTTTTCGTTAATTACCTACTTCAGTTAATTTTAAAAAAGTTTTATTTTTATAACATTTAGAAAAATTTATTTATTTTTTCATTGATTTATTTTATTTATTATTATAATTAGGAGTTAGGAAAACATAATTTTTTTCAATTTTATGGTTTTTTAAACATTTATTCGATTTTTTTGTAATTTGTCATAACTTATTAATTTTTATAATTTTTAAATACTTTTTTTTTCTTTTATTTACTTTTATGTCAATTTTATCTTATAATAAATTTTCTCATTTGATCATAATTTCTCTATTTTTGAGAAATATTTGTTCTTTTTTCAAAATTATTTAATCGTTTTCATTTAGTATTTCATTTAAAAGAAATTATTGTTTTTTGCTTAATTTTCAATACATGTTTTTTAATGTATTTTTTTTCTTTAGTAACATTTTTCCGTTTTTTAACTGATTTTTTTATTTATTTTTATCCTTTCAAGAAACATATCCGTGATTATTTTAACTTTTTGAAAACCTTTATGTCCTCTTTTTTGTAGTTTCAATTTTTTTTTTACCAAATTTTACTATTTATTCATATATAACAGGGTAGTATTTTGATTTAAAAAATGAAATTTAATCAATGTTTTTTAAATTGTTTAATATTTTATGACGTTTATAAAATATTTCTTAATTTTTATCCTTTTGCCTTCAATGATTTTTTTTACCTTTTTTATTCCCTAGAAAAAAAATTGATTTATTTTTGGATAGGTTTTTAAATAGTTACATTTTTTTACTTATTTTTGCTTTAATTTTTCCGTTTCAATGTAAATTAGTCCTAACTTTCTTGTCTGATCATTGATAATACTGGATTTAATAAAATTTTGTAATTATTGTCAAAATATCATTTTTCACATTTTTTTAGACTCTTTGAAGATTTTCTCCATTGTTTAAAATTTTTTATATTGTTTAATAAATGCTCTTACTTTTTGTAATTTCTTCAGACTTCTTAATTGTTTTTTTAAAAAAATAATAATAATAACGTTAAGGTTATTTTTAATTTGGTTTTTTTAAATTTATTTATTTCTTCGTTATATTTTTATTTTTTCCATGTAATTTCTAATGTTTAACTTTTTTTTTTTAAATTTGTCTGTTTTCTTTTTGTGCATATTTTTAAATGAATATTAATATTTTGTTTAAGGTATTTCTCCGATGGTCAATCCCTGCCAAAAGTTAGTATTTCAGTTAATAAGGATTATTAATTAATATAATTTATTTCTTAACTTATTATTGACTATAAATAGTTGATCAGAAATCGGCTAATAGTTTTTTAATAAGAAGGTTTCAAAAATGAACAAAAAGTTGCTAAATTTTCAACGTTTCTTAAAGATACCTTTTTCACAAGTCTATATCTTTTCTTACTATTTTTTAAAAAATGGTACAATTTAAGTAAATAATAGCTTATTTTCTTGAAAAAAAACAAACTCTACAACTTCACCTCGTCAGATTTTTGAAAAAGTGGATCATTTTTTAAATAAAGCAATTTGTTTATAAATATTTAGAAAAATTTAGAAATATATTTATAAAAAACAGATGTGTTTCAAAAATTATCTATTTTCTCAAAAATTTGACGAGGTGAAGTTGTAAAGTTTGTTTTTCTCAAGTAAATTGATTTACTTTTTTAAATTAAAATTTATAAAATTCTTTGCTAAAATTTCTAACATTTCATGATTTTCTTGAGCTTTTAAAATTCTTATTCTCTATTTCTTAATTTTTATTGATTGAATATGGGTCAGAATTCCTGAAGTGGTCCCCTAATTTTTGTTGAGTCTAGTGATTGTTTTCGTTCTTATATATGTTTTGACAACTAGAGAATTGTCTAATTTTTGAAACCTTCTTATTAAGAAACTATTGGCCGATATCTGGTCAACTATTCATAGTCAATAATAAGTAAAGAAATAAATTATATTAATTAATTATCGCTTTTAACTGAAATACTAACTTTTGTCAGGGACTGCCCATCGGAGAAATACCTTAAATCTTGTTACTATTAAAATTGTACAGTTATTAATAAAAAAATAAACAAATCCGGAAAAATGATGAATTTGCGATCCGGAAATGTCAAAATGATTATTCGCTAGACATCCTGATAAGATCAAAATGTAGAAATTTTTTTTCGTTCTTTTTTAGGGGGGCCCTGAGATTTTTTTGTGCTTCAGGCCCGTGACAGCCTTGATTTGGCCCTGGGAGGAATTAATTCGACTAATAACATCTGAGTAAACTGCAATGACCCAACTTACCCCTGATCCAACTAGCCCCGATCTTCTCTACATTCTCCACATAAAGTAAAAAAAAAAATGTTCTTTTGTCAATATTTGAAAAAATACACATTTCTTTTTTGTCAATTTTGCACTTGGAGTACTTCAGTAAGTGGTAAAGAGAGGTTAAAATCTTGTTCGATTATAAGAAAGAAGAAATTGAGCAGTGCAGAGATTTGTCTGAACGTGAACTAAGCTACTTTCCAGATCATAAATCCCAGGTGGAAAGCTCCATAAACCTAAAAAGGTGAAGCACGTCAAGCGAATTTGTACCTCGTTGAATGGGCACATGAGGATTATAAAATAAACGAACAGTTAATCTTACGTTTCGCTGGATTTGCGACGACGATTCGCGGTCTACCACTCATAACCGTCTCTCTTTCACCACCTCTTCAAAACAATGAGAGGATAAAGTTTACAACCACGTGGCGAGTGAGAATCATATATTTTCGCCACACCGCTCATAAACTGCGGTTTAGCTATGAGTCATCATATTTCCCCTTGGACGAGCTTTAGGTCGTCGATATTCCTATAAATCTACACGCTGACCCTTTCAAATGAAGTCACTGTGTCAAATCTACAAAGTTTTTCTTGTTTTAAAAATAAATTTATAATTTGTATCATCATGCGTTTTTAAAAATTTTTTCCTATATAAAAAGTTAGTTACAAATTTCTATTGTTTTGGCAAACAAAAAGTACGCAAAAAAATGTTTACCATGTGTACTAGAGCTATGTTTTTTTTTATATAAAAAACATGTTTTTTTTCGGAAATTCGTTATTTGCATAACGACATTGTGAAAATACTGGGCTTTGTTTGTTTTTTATTTTTTGTAACTCGTCGTTAGAAAACAATGTTTTAATATTCAGAATAGCTTGTTTTTAGATACGTATCTGAATAGAGGGAAAAGATGTTTCTGCATTTTATTAATTTGTAAAAAAAAGTTTGCTCATAGCTTCAAAACATAAAAAGTTAAGAATAGGTATGTTTTTTTTTGTAATTTTCAAGTTTATGTGAAATAGGGTGTTGAAACAAAGGAAATTGTTAAAAGTTTGTGTTCCTAGTTACAAATTTAAAAAGTCATTTTGATCTTTAGAGAAGGAGAAATAGAAAATGTATTTTAAAACATTATTACTCATTGCGAAAAAAGCAATGAGACAAGAAAGTAATTAACTACGTTTAGCTTCGAAAGCAAATTTAAAAAGTTTCAGTCACATTGCTTAAAATAAGTCATTTCTATATCTCCAAGTTTTTTTTAAAAGAAAATGTGAAAAATTAACATTAGTTTTTATCAAATTTAAAAAGAAAATTCGTTTGCGAGAATCATCTATAATAAAGAAATTTCGGCGTCAGAAAATTCATTTACTTTTTAGAAGTATTTTTCTAGGATATTATTCTTCTGCATAGAAAAGTAGACGTTCTTTAAATTTAACTCTTTAAAGCAATTTAAACCTTTGTAAAAAATTTAAGACTTGGATATTTTGTTGTCTTATACAGCTTTTTTTGGAAAAATTTAAAGGTAACATTTTTTTGTTCAAAAATAAAAATTCTTCTATAAAGAAGCAAGAATAAAATTGTTATTAAAATTTTATTAGCAAAATATTTTTAACAATATTAGAGTGATTAGGATAGTAGAGAATATTTCAAATGAGTAAAAATAGTTACATATTGTTTTTGTTTTTCTTTCAGCTTTCGTCTAAGCTAAAAATAAAATTAAATCACTAGAATCATGTTTTTTTTGCAATTTTCATTGAAGAATAATAAAGAAGTTCTTTACTTATAATTCGCAATATACATTCAATTGTTTAAACAATTTATTTTTCTTATATTTTCGAATTTAAGTAATTTTTTTAATAGCTGTCGATTCTTTAGTAACAATTGACAGAAAATTTTTACATTTAATATTTTGTTTGTTTGTTTAAACAATTAAAATTGTTTAAAACAATTTTTAATTAAATTCTCATAGAAGTATTTTGTTTTTTCGTTTCTCCATTAAAGAAATATCACGAATTTTTCCGAGTGCAATTTTTAAGACTTTTTAATTGTTTAAATAATAATTTATATTTGCGTAAACAATTTATTTTTCGCATATTTTAAGGGTTTAATAAACGAAACAGGTTGATTCTGGGTGAGTATAAGGTAAAAGTGATATAAAAAGCTTCCTATGTGAGTTATTAAAAAAAAATAGTAAACCATTAAAATATGCAAAAAATAAATTGTTTACACAAATATAAATTATTTAAACAATTAAAAAGTCCTGAAGATTGCAGACGGAAGAATTCGTGATATTTCTTCAATTAAAGATTATAGTAGGAGAACTAGGAGAATTTAGAAGAATAAATAAATAAACAAAAAACAATTGAATGTATATTGCGAATTATGAATAAATAATTTCTTTATAGTTCTTTTATGAACATGGCAAGAAACTACATGATTCTAGCTGAATTTAATGAAAAGTAGATTTTAAACAATTTTAATTGTTAAAACAAATTTATTAAATTATATCAATTAAATAAAATCAATTAAATTGTTTTTCCCATCGTATTTTGTTATTTAAAAAGTTATGTGTTTTTTAAATAATTAATTAAAGCAAAAAATATGAATATGTTAAACAAATTAAAATTGTTTAAACAATTAAAAATTAATAAATTAATGCAGCTAGCATTTGTTCAGTAAGAATTTTTTATAAAAACTAATATTTTAGACCTATTTACTTATAAATGCTGAATTCATGTTTAGGGGTGGTTTTCTGAGGAACCCCTAGAGAGGGTAAGTTTGCAAAAAAATAATAATAATCCACAGTTTCCTCAACTTTGGGCATTTATCGAGATCTCATAAACTTCTCAGCTTTTTTCAATAAAATTAAGAACAGTTTTTCGCAATTTTTTAAAAAAGTACACTTTTCCCATGTATTTCTAATAATAAAATAGAATATTCTCATGAATATTCTCAGATTTAAAAAAAAATAGCGTCAGTTACGTATAAGAAAAACAACATTCGATCCATGGAAAGTAATTAAATAAACATGAACAGTTTGTAATGATGTGAGTTTAGACAGAGATAGTACGCTCCCACCATTACTATAGTAGCCACCTTGGCTCATGGAAAGTGGGGGTTACCACTACTCTTCGCCGCGCTCTCGACCCCTTCCACATCTCGGTGACTAGACTGGGTATATAACTTAGTACTCGCACGTAAAATGCTCAGTTTCCTGATCGACAAGACTCGAGGTTGACCTCGGTCTTGCTCTATGCTACTCAATCCAAGGCACTCGCCTCTCAGGTTCACCTGGGAGAAGATGCTGGTCATCACCAGCGTCATCAGTCATCACCAGATGTGACGATGCCCATCACATCTCACATATGACACTGAGTTGTCTAGTGAAAAAGACTATGCAAGACTGCGAGGGCACCTGAGGGCCGATTGGTGGTTCCCCTCCCTCGGAACTCGGGTTTAAAATCCGGAACCTTTGAGGTGAAGGGTGGTCTAGACGTTCTCGCTCCAGTAAAGGTTCACCTTTCTGGAGTGGAGGACGGAAGTCAAAATCTTTCGCCGTCTATGGGTTCCCCTGTGGCGGCTAAGGGTCGTCTAGATTTCCTCAGAAAGTTATGGTGGGGGTTAATGCAGGTTCCCCTATTTAACAACCACCAGGACCAAGACACAATTCTTCCCTTGGAGGGGATTATTGTACGGGGGTTAAGAGTGACGTCAGAATAGTCAATGTAGTTCTGGGTCTTAATAGGACCATGAGATGGTCAACTTAATTTACTAGCAACGTAGATTAGACAGGAAACCAGAAATATGAATTCTCGGAAAATATGTGAATTAGACTCTGATAGTATTATTATTTTATGTAACTCAGTCTAGGTTGGAAATTGTAATAAGTCTATTTCAGAATTGAAGTTTATCATCGAAATCTTCTATTAATTTCTTGTAAATTATTTTATTTCCTTATTTTAGAAAAAATTATTATTTGTTATCAAATGTGGTGTCATACCTTTTCACTTTAGAATAATTTATTATATATTTTAAATATCAGCCAGCAGGCTAAGATTCATATTGCTCTAGTAGTTAACTAAAAAATTTTCAGCCAGTAGGCAAAGTTGTATTTAATTTCCAGAAACTAAATTTAAATCAACGCTTTCAAGAACCTTGGATATCCGTCGAGCGAAATCCGGAGCAACAAAAATTACAATCATTACAAATTTTATGTTATTCTTAAAGTCAAAGCGACGTTTCGATGGCTTAGTTCGTCATCATCATCAGGCTCGAGATACAAATTACAAATTTCGGTGTCAAAATGTTTATTCTTTTTTGAGAAAATCCACAGACAAATTTTGCGTAATATATCAGTGACGCCATACTTCATCACATGTCCTTAATTTGACACTCGCTTTATTTAAAACTAACCAATTGTTTTAATGTTGCAATTGCTGGTGTGTCAGATTACAAAAAAAAAATATGCAATTCCGCAACAGATAAAACAAAGTGACTAAAAATTGTCCGAAAAATGCATCCATTTTTGTTTTAATGGGTCAAGTTGCATGAAAAATTTTTAAATAAATGTGCAGCTCTTAGTATTAGTATATCATTTTTGCGCACTGACAATGACCTACTGAGAATGAAATATTTTTGAAAAATGTAAACAAATTCGTGGCAATAAGAGGAGAGTAGATAATATGGTTGCGGTGTAATTTTCGTTAGTGTACATCATGCCTATTTGCGACGGTGGGTTTTTGTCAATTAATCTGGAGTTATCAGAAGCGTGGCAAGAGCTTGTTTGTGGAGAGCCATTCAGAGGGGGATGGTCATTTGTATAACGCCACCAAGTGGATGTATATATGGGCGTTATCTGCACTCCAAGGGGTGTTGTGACGTAGAATGGGGCGTTGAAGAGAGGTGTGTTGTTGGAAATAGCTGTGTTTGGCTAGGATGTTGTTTATATGATATGGTCAACTAAGCGAGTTACCCTTCACCGTTAACTCCATCTAGATTAGCAACACACCATTATTTTATTATTTCTCACTCACAAATATTATATCACACTTTAGTTTATATTAACTCGTTCAATTCTTCAAGTGTCACTCTATTATACCATCCCACTTCAACATCTCAATTGCCAATAATCCAAACCATAATACTCTGATTTCGAATTCTGATACGTTCAAATAATGATTAAATACAAGGATCTGAATTTGTGGAGTTATTATTAAAACCTAGCAAAAAAGTATATTCTAAATATATATATGGGATGTTGAAGATAAAATTGAAATCTAAAATGAAGAATTTGTAAGGGGATTTTCAAAATTAGATGTAAATGGCTGATTCCAGAAAAAATCGAAATTGATGTCCTTAATGATTTCTGAAAATCAGGATTGTTGGTTATGAAAAGTCATTTTTTTTAATAATACTACTATACTAGATGTACGAATTTATGAAACAAATTTATTTCTTATATGATAAACAAAGAAGATATGTCCAAGAGAGTACCCTGAAAATCATTCCCTCACTATGTCCCAACTGCTGAATTCGAAGAGAATCATTAGCTTAAAACGTAAAATTCCTTACTAATTGTTTGCTATTTTATTTTTTATTTATATAAGGTAGTATTAACTGTATCTACACGAGTTTATAATTTAAAAACAGCGAATGGAAGTATTTTTAAATATACTTCAAAATTTGTCCTTGAAAAACTTATCATTCCCTCACCGGTTTGAAACAGTGTGATTGCAGCAAAGTTTTAATGCCTACCAAGTTCCACCTTAAATTTTTTGAAAAATGGCACCATTGTTATTGACAACCTATACTGCAGCGAACGTTTGTAGAAAGGATATTTTGTTAAAACTAATTTATCAATGAGATTTTTAAAAAATACATTTCTTCACGTCATTCCCTCATGTTGATTTATAAATAGGTAAACACATTTTAATTTACTAATCATAGTGTATTTGCACATGTTTCCAGTGTTTATATCGCATTGTTCACAGTGCATAGGGAAGTAAGGTTATGTTTCTGAGGTTATGGTCATTTTGTTTCCATTCGTCATTCCCTCATCATCATTCCCTCACTAAATTTTACCTTTATATTCCATTGAAAAATATCAAACTCAAAACAGTTGGGGACCATTATAATATTTTAATCAAATAAGCCATAAAATACGGCTTGAGAAAAGAAAATTCAATAATGAGTAAAAAAAAAATTGATGAACTCGGTGAAGCCATTTTCGATTTTTTTCTGGAATCAGCCAAATAATTAATTTTTATACCAAGAATTTGTTTAATTATTATTATTAATAATGATTTGATTTATAAAAAGAAAAAAATTTTTTTAGTATATTTTGATAGAAAATTGATTAATTTATAATGAAAATGATTTTCGGAAATTGTAAATATATTTTCATGAAATTTATAACAAAATGTAGAATAGAATTTCTAGAATATTTTGTGCAAAAGAAGAATGAAATTATGAGTTTTCTAAGAGAAGAAAATTAAAATAGAAAATCCGGGGAAATTGACAATTTTGAGTTATCAGCTGTTATTGAACTTTCTGGAAGTTTATGGGTGTAAATCAAAGGTATATAAGGAGGTCATTTGAAGGTGGTCTCTCTTGATTTTCATCAACACTTTGGGTAAGATCTACCTACTTAGCGTCACAAAATAAAATATAATTTTATTTATTTCTAAATTTTCTAGACTATTTTGTTTTAGACAATTTATTTATATTAATATTATTTTATTTATTTGCAAAATATTAAATAACAAATTAAACTACATAGCGTCACAAAATTTATCGTATTTATTAAATTTTTAAGGAGTGATAATAAAACCTTAAAATTTATTTAAATAATTATTTATTAAGGAATAATTATTTGCCATCTAAGTATTTCCAAATTCAAATGTCAAAGCTTGGTAAGTCGTGGTGCATTGTAGCATAACTCCGAATTATTTATGAATTTGAGAAGAGCCCAAAAAGTATACAATATTTATTTATTTTTTTTTTTTAAAGAAAAATTAATTGAGAAAAGAGAAATAGAAATTGATTGAAACACAAATTTATAAAAGAATATTATTTAATTTAATTATATTAATTATTTATAATTTTATTCATATTGAAAAATAGTTTTGCTAAGGGAAGAAAAATTAGAGAAGAGAAGTTAGTAAGGGATTGGTGGCTGAAATCTTAAAGCAAGATAGAAGTAGAAACAAGTTTTATATTACTAATTTTAATTTAATTTAATTGTTATATTTTTTATACTTTTGTTACTATAGAAAAATCTATGATGATCTCTTTGATGCTTATTATATTATTCAATAGGAATCATTATTGAGATTATTTATATTAACAAAATAAAATTTTGATATAGATTGAATAATTATTCGAGAAGTAACAGAATAGCATTTATTAAAGTAATAATGAAAAGTCAATTTAAATTTAATGTAAATCGAATTTCAAGAAATAGATAATTACGAATAGGTGTCTATTTTCTATCTGTATCTAAATTCTCAAAATAATACGTAATATATTATTCATTTTATTACATAATACAAATATTGTGACCCTCGGTAAGGAACAGAGATAGAATATTTATTTTTTCTTTTTAATAGTTTTTTAAACAGAATATATTTAAACTTCTATACAAACTTAATTACTTAATTTTTCCAAATTTCTATTGATAAAAATTGCTTATTCTTGAAAGTTTTTTAAACAATACGAAATTCAGTTAAAAACAAACCATTATTCAATATTTCTATCAATATAAATTTTAATTTTTACATATTAATTTATTTTCAACTTCTATGGATTCAAATTTAAATTACTTGAAACTTCAGTTAATCAAAATTGCAATATAACCAAAGTTTTAAGATTTATAACTCATTTTTATTTTAATTTCTAATGTTGATAACAAAAATTATATCAATAAATTAAATTAAATAAAATATTTTAAACTACTTTTGATATTATTAAAATGAATTTAAGTTGTTTCAAACTTTAATTAGTATGAATTATTCAAATTTTAATAATAATAAACTTTTATTATTTAAAACTTTAAATGGTTCAAATCTTAATCAATTTATTCTTAAATTTTTAGAAACCTGAATTAGAATATTTTCTAATTCTAACAATGCAAACATTAGATATTTCAAACTTTAACCAAAATATATAAAAACTTTAAGTTAGAAAAATTTTGTATTGTATCAGAACTGTAATCAACCCAAATTTTATGATTAAAAGTTTGTACCAATAAAAATTGAAATCAATCAGACTTGAAATCAATGAGACTTGAAATCATTTGAAAATTAAGAAACTATTAGTTTCAATTTATAGAAATTTAGAAATTTCAAATCAATTCAAATTTAAATTTAATTTTTATTGATTTGGACTTCTATTAATACAGAATTATCTAAAACATTTTAAAATCTTAATTCTCAAAAATCTAAATATCAATTTTAACTTTTGCGCATAAACTCTTAAGGAATTTTTAAATCAATCGAATTAAATCATTGTAATTTATCAAAATTTTAGTCTAATCTGTAGTGCCAAAATTTAGGTGTGAAAAGAATGAAAGAATGTAAAAATGAATGAATGAATGAAATTTGCGATTATTGTTATTAATTTATTGTTATTGAAATGGAATTTACAATCAACGAATTATTAAAATAATTGGCCTTAGTAATTGGATATACTAGTCATTAAATCATCTTTTACGGCAAAAATGAGTTATTTCGTGATAATAAACCCTGTCAATATTTATTTTCACGGAGGCTATAATTTTAATTAATTCACTAATGAGGAGAACAAATTTGATTTGAAAATTCACGCAAAATGGATTTATTAATTTTTAAGCTCATCGTTTTTAAGTGTACTTAATTCGGTTATTAATTTTTAATTAGTTTGAGCAATTAAGGGTAGTTTGCTGACGAGAGTCAAGTGAACTTTGTTATAATTAATTGTCAAATATCAATTATATCAGGTACCTTTTTTCTCACCAGTTTTAAATTAAATGTCGTACAATATTCATTTAGAATGTTTGACACTTTCACAATTTACTGGACTTAAACAGTTTAATTAAAAAGTCATGGATTTCATCAGGTTTTATTGTTTAATATGGATATAAAGTTCCCGAGAGGGAGGAAGATTGAGTCGTAGTCAATAAATGAATTTCGAGTTTAATTTTCCACTGTTGTGCTATAAAATACTATTTTTATTCCATTTCCATACACAATAGTGCTTTGTTCTCCAATTTAGAGTTATAATCACCAGATATTGAATTTTAGGTCTTGATATAATTTATTTTTTTTTTTTAGCTGAAAGTATTTAATTGAATAAACTTTGATTTGCATGTAAATAAAAGCGAGAAAAATCAAATTCACCTATTTTACTTGATAAAAGAGCGTGAAATATATATATTTTTTTTCAGAGGTAGACAATTTATTTAAGAGACACTTTTTAGGGGTTGTTTTCAATTACATAAATCGCCTAATGTGGAAACATAAATCACTAAAGTGGTATTTTGGTTAAAGCTAAGAAAACTGTTTAATAAAAATATAGTGATCTTATGAAGCCATTTCTGATATGCTGTCGTCGTTACCCCTGATGATGATTGATGCTCCAGGGACCATCAGAAGGGACTTGCGATAAATGTCACGTGATAAGATATTACCGCTCGTTTCGGAAATGACCTAAAACTGAATATTCTCTCCTGATATCTTTTCGGGTATAACATTTATGAATCTGAAACTTAACGGTTCCAAAATTGCCGCTGGGAAGTACGATGTATAATAAAATGAAACGACTAATGGAAATCATTTTATGTACACGCAGTGCTGCCTAATCATTGTGTTGGGAGTTTCGAATTAAATGAGTTTAGGTCCCGGAAGCTCCGGACCGATATAAGTAAATTGAAGATGTGATTTTTATCTTTATTTCATGTTGAAACCCTGTACCCTACATTTATTTTACGAGCAAATAAAGATTATTTTTTGAAAAGTAAAATAAATTTATTCGAAAATTTTGGACATCTTAATTCTAAAGGAAATAGAGTTCTCAGAAAAATAATAAAATTAGTAATCGGTTTATTATTAAAATGGTGGAATTTGATGAAAGTGAATGTCAAAAGAGAAAGAATTATGATTAAAAACTAGAAATTCTGAATTTTAATAACCGTAAAATTCAAATGAGATGCCAACTGAATTCTAATCAAATCCGAATGCAATTTCGGTAATTATAAAAAACTTTTAAAATTATCGAAATTCCGAAGGAAAATCGATTGGAATTTAGTCGAAATTCTGATTTTACGGAATTACAAAAAATATTCCAAACTTTTAGCAAAATTTCAAATTAATTCCAAATAAATGCATAATATTTTAAATTCCAATAGAAATCTCGTAAAGTTCCAGTAATTACTAAATCCAATCGTAATTTAAATAGTTACCTGAATTACAAAACAGTTTCTAAAAAAAAATGAATTCTCTTAGATTTTATATAATAAATATTAAAAAAAAGTCTGACAAAATTCTGACAGAATTCTACTTAATTCCAATAGAATTCTGATGATATTCCAATTGAATTTTGATAATATTACGGAATTTCAGACGGAATTTCTGTAAAAAGCAGTCAGAATTCCATAATAATAATTAATTCCAACGAAATCCCGACAGTAATACAACAAAATTTCAAATCAATTACAACTGAATTAGAACTTAATTCAAACAAAATTGTTTCGCAATTTCGTTAATTTCTTTTTATTTTAGTTGAATTCTGTTTGATTTCCACAAAAAATGTGACGGAATTCCAATAGAATTTCGATTAGAATCATAATTATATAATTCCGATAGAAATCTCGTAAAATTTCATTGATTCCGAATGAATTTAATTAAAATTTTGACTCAATGTCAATCGACATCTGCCTGAGTTTTAACAGAATTTAAATTGACATTTAGTAAAATGCTGGAAAAGTCCATCGAAGTTCCGAATATATTTATTACAATGGAATCAAAAATAATGTATACACTTTTAAAGAAAACCTGAATTATTTCCTACCCTAAATCCGGTCTAAGTTGAAAGAGAATTAAAACTTTAGAACTGAATGTCAATTAAATTCTGAAATTCTAATTGAATTTAAAAATAATTTTGAGTATATTCTGGCAGAATTCCCGAAGATTCTAACGTATTTCACATAAAATTTAGTAAATTTTTAAAATTTTAAATAAATTAATTTAAAAATTAATTTTTTAAAATTTTTAAATCCGGATGTGATTCCTACAATTTTGACGGTATTTCGATTGAAATACAACGGAATTTTAACGTTTTAACGGAATTAAATTAGAGCATCATTATTTACAGAATTATAAATTATGAGTTAGTTAATTCCACCAATATTTTGAATTAATTTTAACAAAAATTTGTCTAAATCCTAACGGAATTCAACGTGATTTCATCGGATTCTATATTGGATTTCAATAAAATTGTGAAACTTTTTAGCATTATTCTGATGAATTTCATTTGAATTCTCTCCAAGTTGCATAAAAAATTTGAAAGTACTAGAAAAAAAATAACATTGCATTTATGGGAATTTTATAACTTGTAACAAATATCGAAATTTTTTAGAAATTCTAATAGGACTTTGATTGGAACTTCATCAGAATTTCAACAGAATTTTTGCAGAATTCCGTTTAGTTACGAATAAATCCCAACAAATTTCTGACCTAATTCCAACAAAGTACTATTAAAATTTAATTAATTATGTGAATTCTAACGGAATTCTCGTGCGTTTTCAGTAATTATTGAAATTTATAGACGGAAACCTTATGGAATTTTTTTTAAATTTCAATGAAATTGTGAATGAATCATACAGAAATTATGACTTAATTCTAACAAAATACTAAATTTGATGATCTAGATGTTATTTGAATTACGATAAAATTGTTGTAGATTTCCAGTAATTATCGACGATTGACGGAAATCTGATAGAATTCCGACAGAACTTCAGCGGAATTTTGATTAAATTTCAACAATATTCAGTTCTTATTGAATTCCGTATAAACTCAAAAACAATTTAAAAACGAGTTTTAAGGAAACTGTAATTAAATTCAAACAGAAATTTGAATGAATTCCAACATTATTTTGAGGAATTCCAAAATAATTCCATCAATTGTAAAAATTACGACAATAATCGAAATTCGACGAAAATCCAATCGGAAATTAATTAGAATTGTATTGGAGCACAAGTAAATGTTTCGTAATTATTCTCTAAAATCCAATTTAATTTTAATTAATTTCTAACTTATTCCCAGAAAATAATGGAGATTAAAAAAAATAAAACTATTGTATATTGATTAAAGTTAGAATCATTATTAATTGTCGGAAAAAATGGATCATTTAAAAAATGAAATTTGGATAGTTTTAATATTAAATAGCCCAAACTTTCAAAAAATTAATTTAGAGACTTGAAGTAATACATTCTAAAAATTCGGGTAAATAAAAGTTTGGATTGATTAAAATTTAGATAATCAAAGTCAATAAAAGTGGAATAAATTCAAACTTGCATTAATTATAGTTTGGATTTATAAAAGTCAAAATTAATTGACTTTACAATCAAATAGAGATTATTTTAATCAGAGTTAGGTACCAATTATAACTTTTAATATTTTGAAATTTAACAATCGAAACTAGAATAAACTGAAAGTTGAAGTCCAATAACTTCGCTCTAAATCTAAATGAGTAGAAAATCACTAATTAATAGATATCAGAGTCAGTTTTTTTAAAATACTTTCGCATATCCTTTAGTTAAAAATGACTAATTATTAAATCAAATTAATTTTTTTAAGTAACCAAAATTTTATTAAATTTTAATCAATTGAATTAGTGAAACTGGACTGTTTTTCTCGTATTATTCTTATACTATTAACTAGTTCTTTTTTACTAACAATTTTTAATAACAATTTTTAATGACAATTACTAACAACTTTACTAATAATTTCTCTCAACAATTATTACAGATTTTTATAAAGATTTAATAACAACTAGTAGTTTATTTAAAATGGAATGTTTTTCAAGTGTTAACTTTTGTTAAAATTTACTTTCTTTATAAATAAAATAGATCCTAGCTTACCTCTTGTTAAAATTTTCTTTTTTTTATAAATAGAATATATCCTATAGCATATTGTGAACAGAAATATTGTTGTATTCAATTTTTTATCTTATTGCATTTCAAAAACATATATTGTTACAAGAAGAAGATATTGTTACATAACATTCCATTATTGACATTTTACTTTTGTGAAAAATGTTATTGAAACACGAATAACATCACTTCCCTGGAAATAATCTTTTGAAGAAGATGTACCTTTTTCTGCTGTATTTTTTTTGCACTTGTAAAATGTCTTACACGTATATTTTATTTGGTATCGAATTCAAAGCACACCTTCTTCCTTTCAGCGCCTGTTCAGATTCACGGTATCTCCGTGGAAAAATCCCAGGGAATATCCGTAACCGAAGACCCCGAGGGAGATGTACCTGTTTTCGAACCGACCGCTGCCAATGTTTCCGCCTTTGAAGGTCAAACGGTCTATCTCCCCTGCCGAGTTCGAAATTTGGGCGATAAAACGGTAAGCGTGCATGATCAATAAGAATCTGTCATATCGTTAATTAAGCTGTTCCTCTATGAATTACGAGTCATCAGTTTCAGCTTGACTCAATATTTAACCAGAAAAATATCATCTAAAACACTTATCTCTTTCGACATCAAACCTTGTTTTGAATTCAGGAATTATTACACACAGGCATCGTATCAATTTTAATAACAGATCATTAATTTCATGATGATTTCAAAGGTGACGTTAGACTTGAATATATTTCAAAATACCGCGCTGATGCATATTCACGTTTCAAAAGAACATATGAAAATAATTTACATTTGATGTGGTATGTGAAACCTTTCATTACATACATATTAAATAAGGGTATATATATATAGTGCAATATTGCAATGTACATTTATAATAGTGCAATATGCGTATGTTTACACATTTTGTAGGATTAACATAATCATTTGAATATTACTGAAAAATTATTACTTACGTTTATTACTAATAAATGCTGAGAATTATAAAGGTTATCATCAAAAATGTTCATTATTATCAATAATGTTAAAAAGTAAAATAAGGTGGTTTAAAAATGCTCAGAAAACTTTTTTGAAATGTTTTGCTCCTATCAAGGGGTTTAAGTGACCCCTAAATATTGTCCAATTTAGAAAAAAAAATAATATGGCTATTTTATTTTATTTTGAAACTTTTTGGAGGGCAAAAGCAGAATATTTCGGCCTTTTTTCTTTATGCCCCATCCTAATATATATTTTTAAAAAAATATATTTAAATAATTTTTTTAAATGAAATAAGAAAAAGAAATTAAAAACGAGTTAAAAAATATGAGAAAATTGTGAAGATTACACGTGTAGGAATTAATACAAGATGATTTGGAGCGTATAATTTGAACTTGAAAAGTTACAAGACTCAGACAGAGAACTTACAAGGCTGAGAAATGAAAAGGGTTAAGAGACTTTCTCAGAAGGGAATTACATTACGTGAGTTCGGATTTTCGATAGAAAGCAGACCATTGTTGTTGGCACAATCGGAACCATTTATTCAGGAAAGTGGATGCGGGTGTTAGTCGCTTTGCATTTTCCGCTCGACCAGAAATCTGTGGAAATGAACCGGTTCGGCGCCAATCAGGTTGGCAGTATATTTGCAACGTTGGGGTTCCTGGGGGAATGTTTCTTCTTGATTAAAAATTGATCAAAGCTTCCAACTGTCAATGTGAGTATTTAGAAACGATATACTCTTAGGAAGCCCAGCTTGAATATTGATTGCGGTTATACTTGTAAATGGAAATAAAAAATAAAAATAATATTGAAAAATAATGAAAAAAAAAAAGTAAAAAAGAAAAATAATAGAGAATAATTGTAAAGAAAAATTACAAAGAATATGAATATAGAAGAATAATAATAAAGAAGATTAGAAAGGAAGAATATTAATATGGACGTAATAAAAAAAAAAAAATAGATAAAATCAATGTAAACAAAAAATTATAAATGTTTTATGGTACTTTTTCTAAAAATCACCAGGGATAGAAAAAAAAAAAAATAATGACAAATAGGAATTTCTAAAGATAAAAAATACATTAATAAACTCATTAAAAAAACCACCCTTATTTTCAAAACTAAACCCTTAATATTCAAATTATATTTTTTAAGAATAAAAATCTACCCTTAGTTACCTTAACTCAAAAAAACCTACCTCTTAAAACTAAAAAAATTAGAACTTTAATATTCTATTTATATGACATTTAGATCAATTTAAGACTTATAATTGCTTCAATAACATTTTTTTTAAACCATACTTAGCTTCAAAAAGCACCCCCACACAATTCAAAAATTAAGAAAATTTAAATTCTTGTCATAGGACTTTTGGACTGATTTACGGCTCTCAATAAACTCAGTACCAATTTTTTTAAAACCAACCTCATTCGAAAACTACTTTTAACCCCAAAACCCACCCCCTAAAAATTAAAAAATTAATAACTTTTCGAATTTTTTTCAATAGGTCTTTTAGACTGTTTTGGGATTCCCAATTGCCTCATTAACAATTTTTTAATAACCACGATTATTCCAAAAAACCATAATTAATCTCAAAAACTACCTTTAAGAACCTTAACCAAAAAAAAAAATTACCTCCTCAAAATTCAAAAATTAAGAACTTTTAAATTTTATTTATATAATTTTTGGATTAACTGAAGATTTATAGTTGCCTCAATTACATTTTTTTTTAAAACCACACTTAGCCTCAAAAACCACCCCCTCAAAATTAAAAATTTAAGAAATTTAAAATTTCTTTCATAGGACTTTTGGACTGATTTAGGATTTTTAATTAACTCAGTACCAATTTTTTGAAAATCACCTTTACTCGAAAACTACTTTTAACCCCAAAAACCAACCCCTGGAAATTCAAAAATGAATAACTTATCGAATTTATTCAACAGGTCTTTTAAGACTGTTTTGGGGTTCCCAATGGCCTCTTTAATAATTTTTTGATAACCACGACTATTCTAAAAAACAATAATTAATCTCAAAAACTACCTTTAACTACATTAACTAAAAAAAATTACCCCCTCAAAATTAAAAATTAAGAACTTTTAAATTTTATTTATATAACTTTTGGATTAACTGAAGACTTATAGTTGCCTTAATAACATTTTTTTTAAAACCACACTTAGCTTCAAAAACCACCCCCTCAAAATTAAAAAATTAAGAAAATTTAAATTCTTTTCATAGGACTTTTGGACTGCTTTAGGACTTTTAATTAACTCAGTACCAATTTTTTGAAAATCGCCCTTATTCGAAAACTACTTTTAACCCCAAAAACCAACCCTTAAAAATTCAAAAAATAATAACTGATCGAATTTTTTTTTGACTGATTTGTGACTTCTAATTTGGGGCTTCTAATTAAAAATATTTTAAGGATCACCCCTATTCCAATACCAAACTTAACCTCAAAAGACACGCTTAAGCACAAAAACTACTCTCTTAAAGTTAAAAAATTAAAGATTGAAAAATATTTTTTTAGGAATTTAAAAAGATTTCTAAATGTCTCGAACTACAATAGTTTAAAAGTCACCCTTATTTTGAAAACCACACTTAACCTCGAAAACCATCTTTAGCTCCAAAACTAACTCCTTAAAAAAAAAAAAATTAAATATTTTTGAAATTTTTTTCCACGAGAATTTAACGCTAATTTTAAACTGTTAAAATGATTTTTTATACTTTAAAACACGTTAAACTTTAGTTAAATCATACATATTAGAAGTTAAGGGTGATTTGGAATTGGGTGGTTGTTTTTAAAATTTTATTGCACCCGTTGAGAAGTTATTTTCTGTAAAAAAAGTGACAATACATACCATATCTGAATTTAGGAAAGCGATTTTTTGGCGTTAAAAGTAATTTTGAGGTTAAGGCCGTTTTCAAATTTTCAAAAATACATTTAAAAATATTTAACTTAAATTTTGAGTGGCTCATTTCTAGGAATAAGAGTGAATTTCTAATAATACTGGTTTTTGAAAATTGCTATTTAGACTATTTAGCAAAGCTCTTATGTTAGCGCCAACACTCTAAAAACAAGTGTCTTATTTTGTCCTCACTTTTAAGACATTTTGAGGTGTCTTAATTTAAAACCATTGAGATAGTGTCTTAAAAATGCCTGTAAGACGCTTTCTAAACGTCTTATGTCTTAAAATTAGACACTTGTAAGACACCTGTTTTTACAGTGAAGTTCTCGTGGAAAAATTTTTCAAAAATATTTAGTTAAAATTGTAAAGGGGTGGTTTTTTTACAACATAAAGTGTTTTTTAAAAATTAAAGAGACATTTAAGTGTCCTAAATCAGTCCTAAATTCCAAAAATATATTTTCTTTAAATGATAATTCAAATTTTTAATGAGCATGTTTCTTATGCCCTAAATCAGTCTTAAATTCCTACATTTTTTTTAAAAAGATTAAGGGTGGTTTTTAAAGGTTTAAAAAAAATAAATAAAACAAAAAATTTTTATTTAGATTTTGAAGGGGATGTTCTTATGAGTTTCATGAACTCTGTATTAGCTCCAAATGTCTGTGGAAAAGAGATTTTCAAAAATAATAGTTTAAATTGTAAAGGGGTGGTTTTTGGGATTAAGGTAGTTTTTGAAAATTGTTATAATAAAGAATATTGAGAATCCCGGAATTTTTCCAATTTTTCTTTGCAAATGCCAAATAGTATAAAAAATATTTGATTTTAATTTTAGGGGGGTAATTTTTAGTATCAAGAGTGAATTTAGAATTAATTTTTTAAAAATGATCATTTTAATTTAATTGGCTATTTCAACAAAAATTTTCTCCAGAGTATTTTCAGAGTTCTAAATTAGTTCCAAATTTCTGTATAGTATAAAGTATTCAATACAGCGTCTTTAAATCCACGACAATTGATGCAATTACTCTACTTTTATTTATTTCATTTTTTTTGGCAACATATGAATTGTTCCAAGAACTGAAAGAAACCACGTGTCCAGTGTTGCAGGGTCGCTCATTTTTTAATATAATCGTGCTTTTTTCCATGAATATTTCATGAAACTGTTGGATTCTGAACGCGAGCGAAAGATACGCAAATGAGGTCATCTGATTTCAAGCCATTTTTATTCCAAGATGTCTATTTTCATTATTTGCCTTTGCAAAAGAATGAGATTACATATTATTCAGTGCTGGTAATGATCTGGTTTATATTACTTGGTAACCAATTTCAATTTCAGAATAAAAAACTCATTTTGGCCGGATTTTATATTTTATAATTTAAGAGAAAAATGGAGATAATTTTCCCATAGTATTCCTATATTGATGCTGAAATATGATATTATTCATTCCATTAATCTTTGAATTTCGCGTTCTACAGGTTACTTCTGATTTTCGGGAGAAATATGTATGTATATAGGTCTAGGAAATGCGTGCCAAATTTCAAGAGTGGTTAACCTCTGGTTTAATACCTAACTTTCCTGATTCTGTTCACTGCTCACGTGATTTGAATCTCTCCTATGGTGTTAGTTACAACTTCCAAGAGCTTGAGACTTCACGATGAAATTTTGAGTTTAGTTTACCTCATATCCCGTGTTAGACAAGTGATAATACTTTGGGGTTTGAAGTATTTAAATATAGAGAATTCTGTTTTTTGACTCGGAGATTTAAAACTTTTTAAGTTTTTGTTTCAAATTTGAATTATTATTTCGTTAAATAATTAGGAAATATTCGTTGTTCGACTGTTAAAGGATTCACTTTTTTGAGAAAAGACAACTAAGAATCTACAACAAAGAATTTAAAACCCACATTCCACATTCTTTAATCCAGATTGCACTTTTCAAAATTAAATCTCCAGATTAAATACAAATTTAAATTATACATTTCAGAATTCATATTCTAGATACCATGTCTCAAATTCAAAGATTCCGAATTTCCGATTCTACAACCTGGTTTCCACAATCCAGATTCCAAATTCAAGATTTCGATTTCCAAATTCCAAATCCCGGGTTCTACATTACAGATTTCATAAGTTTCAGATTCCACATCCTAAATTTTACATTTCAGATTCTACATTTTAGATTCCATAATCTATTTTTTACAAAAAAATAATTCAAAACTCACTTTCTTATTCAACATTAATTTCAGATTCTACATTTCAGATTCCACATTTATGATTCTTCATTCAGGTTTCTACCAAAAATTCACAATATAGAACTTACATTCTTTATTCTACATTTTACATCTACATTCCAGATTCCACATTTCAAATTTTAGATTCCATATTCCAAATAAAAGTCCAATATTCAATATCCAAGATTTCAGATTCTACATCTCAAATCAAGAATCTGGTAATGTGGAAATAGGAATCTGTGATGCAAAATCTGGGATGCGCAATCTGGAACGTAGAATCTTGAATATCGAATCCGGAATTTGAGATATGGAATCCTAAATGTCATGTTCTTAATCTGAAACGTAGAATCTCAAAAGTCTAATTCGAAATAGAAACCTAAATTCAAAAAATGAAATCTACAATGAAGAATTCTGAAAGTGGAATTTAGAACACATTTACTCACTTCCTTTGCTTTTCAAATTAAAAAATAATTTAAAAGACAAAAATTTTATTTCAAAACAAAAAAAAATCGACTCGGAAGAAATAAACTCATAATCAACAACCAAATTCAGTACAAAAACATTTTTCGAACAGGAGATTAAATTTCACTTTTTCAATCACAAAATTTTAATTTATTCAAATTGACTTATTCCTCTCGATCGTATTTATTAGAAAGTAAAACTCTAAAACCTATGTTTTGTTCAGACTCACGTTATTAATGAAATTTTCTTAATAGGTATACAAAACAAAAAGCAATTATCATAAGAACCTAGTAATTATCAGCTTGATAAAAAAATGACGTTTTGACTGATTTAATAATCATTTAGAGATTTGAATAACGGCGTATCTATTTGTGAAATAGCCTACTAACATTAGGGTCTGTAATAAATAAGAATTGATTGATTATCCAAGCTCCAAAGCAGCGATTCGAGGAAGTTATGAAGTTGAGAGAACGTCTTCTTCCCAACTTTTAACACGAAAAATCACCTCCTGGAAGTCTGCCCTCATCTCAAGATCGATGATTCTAGGATTCGAAAGCTCGCCCTGCGTGTTTCCCTGGGGCATAAATTGAACAACCGCGGACTATCATGCATTATTCATGAACTAGGTAATGATACCGGAGGGGGTAAATACGATTAATTTTCGTTCCGCGAAGCGCCAGGTGTCTGTACAAATTGGAGTCAAATTCGTCCTCAAGGCTCGATCTCTTTGATAAATTCACGCAATTATTCTAACCAAGAACACTGAGAAAATTAAACTCTTAGAAACAAAAAAATTTCCAATTTTGAGTTATAAAAACTTCTCTGTAATCTCAACTCGTTTTTGTCTTATACAGAACAGAGATTGACGAAATAATGTAATTTCATTCGAAATTGTTCATTTCCATCACAAGTGGAAAAAGTGTTCATTTTTGTCACCAGTGTGGAAGATGACTATTTTCATCGCTAGTGTGGAAATGACTATTTTCATCACTAGTGCAGAAAATGACTATTTTCATCACTAGTATAAAAAAGGACTACAGTGAAACCCACATATATCGAATTTGAAGAGACCGGGGAAAATATCCGATATATGCGGGAATCTGATACATCCGGGAAAACACTATACCAAAAAAATTTTCATTGTATTACTTAAATTTAAACAAAATAGTTGAAAAATTATAAGAATAACTGTTAGAAATAATTGCAAATTGAACAACTGGATTGAAAATCGAAAAAAAATAAATGAAATTGAAGAAAATAATAAAATATTTAGGAAATAAACTGAAAATTTAAGAATTAAATTAAAATTTGAAAAGATAATTGATAATTGTAAAAAAAAAATTACAAAAAAACAAAACTAATTGACAATTAAAAACAAAATGAAAAAAATAGCTAAATTAATATACAACCTAACAAAATAATTTAAAAAATTATAGATTTTTTATAAAATTTTAAGATAATAATTGAAAAATAAAAAAAAATTGTAGGAAATAATAATATGTTAATATTATATATGTTAATAATAATAATGTTAATAATAATTGAAGAAAATAGTTGAAAAATGACGAGAATAATTGAAAATTAAAGAAAACATGTGAAAAAAGATGATAATAATTGTTAATTGAAAACAAAATTCAAGAAATGACTAGATTAATAGACAACTGAAAAAAAATAAACAAGAAATTTTAAATTAAAAAAAAAAATAATTGCAAATAGAAAAATTAAGAAAATTATAGGAATAATTGTTGGAAATAATTGACCATTTAACTACTGGATTGAAAATCGATAAAATAATTAAAATTGAAAAAAATAATTAACAATTGAAGAATGAAATTGATATTTAAAGAGTCTACTTAATAACTGAAAAAAAGTAATTAAAAAAGGCGAGAATTAATGAAGGTAGAAGAAAACAATTAAAAACTGAAGAATGGAATTGAACATTAAAGAAAAGAATTGAACAATAATTGAAAAAAGGCGATAATATTTTAATATTAAAGAAAATAATTTTAAAAATTGAAAAGCGAAGTTTGAATATGAAGAAAATAACCGAGAATTGAAGAGAATACTTTTAGAATTGAATAATTGAACTGAAATTTTAAATAAATTTTCTCGAGTGAAAAAAATAGTTTAAAAAATCCGAGAATTATTGAATATTGAAGAATTAATTGAAAATCGATAAAAATAATTGAAAAATAAAGAAAACATTTATGAGAATTGAAGAAAATAATTAAAAATTGAAGAAATAAATTGGAAATTAAAGAATTCAATAGAAATTTCAAGAAAATAATTGATAATTAAAAGAAAAATTACAATACGACAAAATTAATTAAATATTGAAAAACATAATTAACTATTAAAAAAAAAATTAACAATTTATTAAAAAATTCGAAAAATGGTAAGAATAATCGTCAGTCAAACATACAAATTTTTTAAATTAATTTATAGTCATAAAATTAAAAGAGAATAATAAATTGTTATTAGAAAACTGTTAAAAATTATGAAAAAAATTGTAGAAAATAAATAAAAATTGAAGAATTGTATTAAAATTTCAAAAAAATAATTGATAATTGAGAAAATGCGAGGATTATTGAATATTGCATAAAATAATTGAAAAACGAAGAATGCCTTTGAAAAATGAAAAAAATAATTAAAAATTAAAATATTAAATTATAGATTAAAGAATGAAATTGAAACTTTAAAAAAATAGTTGATAATTAAAAGAAAAATTACAAAATGACTGAAATAATTATATATTAAAGAATATAATTGAGAAATGAGGAAAAAAGAGTAATTGTATATTGAAAACTGTTGAAAATTATAGAAAAAAGTATAGATTTATTTATTAATGAAATTAAAATTAATTGAAATGATATTTATAAATTAAAATTGGTATTTTTGCACGGGACTTCAGTGGGAAAATTTAACTCCGTAGCACATGCCCTTAATCAATTTAAATCAGGGCTGTTATTGATTTAAATCGTGTCTTAAATCATTGAGTCATTTGCATTGAAATCATGATTTAAATAAAAAAAAAACTTTACAATTCTCCGGATTTTTAATACTGTGTGTAAAAAATCGCAAACCATTAAAAAAAAGACACAAATTTGTGGATAAATCTGGAAAATTTCAATTTTAATATTTTATTCTATATAAAATTTAAAAAATTGTGCTAATACTGATGATCAAAATACCGACAATCTAAAAACTTTTGGTATGAAGATAGCAAAAAATAGTAAGAACAATTTTTATATCTTTAAGTCATTATAATTTAAATAAATTTCAAACGTCAATTAACTCATATTCCAATTTGTTTCAACTTTAAAATTTTAATAAATTCAATTTTAAATGCATATTAATTAATGCAAAAAAATTAATATTAATTATTCTTTAAATTCACAATAAGCCTTTCTTTAATTCTTACAATTTTATGAAGAGATTTCACTTTTTCGAAACTGTTTAATTTTTATCTTATCATTTCTTATTTTTACAAAATTTTAAGATTATTTCTCCTTTTGCTTTTGATATATGTTTTTTTTTTATATTCGTCTTTTTATTTTCAGATTTTCTACTATTTTCTTTTTTTTATGTAAATTATTTAATATTATTTTACTCAATTTGGTTATTATAATAATCACTAAACTTTTTATTTCGTTGATTTTCATAATTATTTCCATGTTTTTAAAAATGAAGACGGTTATTTTTTTGTAAATTTATTCAATTTGTTTTCACATATTGACAATTTTTGGGAGCTTTTTTTACAAACTTACTTATTTTTCCATCCAATTTTTAGATTTTCTTTATTTTTCTAAATTTATTGTCGAACTTGTTCTAAGTGTAACTTTTATTTTTTAATTTTATTAATTCTCATTTTTTAGCAGATTCTAACCAAATTTTAATATTTTTTTTATTCTTTAAATATTTTTTACAGTTTGTTAGATTAAGGAAAAAAACATTTCTCCATTTTCTTGCTATTTACTTAATTTTCTTAATATTTCACTATTTTTTTAGTCCTTCCTTTCAGTTTAGTTAATTCTTTAATTTTTGTTATCATTTTTCCATTTCTTAGAAACATTTTAGGGTCTTAGGAACCTTTATTACATTTTTTTAGTTTTTATCTTGCAATTACGAATTTTTGAAAATATTTGTTCCAAGCTTTTATCATTTTTTAAATTTCGCAATTTTCTACTTTTTTGGAGACTTTTATTTTTTTATTTTATATTTTGTAAATTGAAGCTAGTACTAAATATTCTCATTTTAACATCGTTCTTCTATTTAATAGCATTTTCTTTCTTTAACATTTTTTTAAAATTTTTCACAATTTTATTCATTTTTGCTTTTGTTAAAAATAATTCTCTAATTTTTCCAATTTTAAAATTTTGTTCTCTTTTGCAATACATTTTAACGTTTTTTTAATTATCTTCTTATTATTATTTTTTTAATTTAAAAACAAATTATTGTTACTATTATACATTTGTGATATGTAAAAAAAAAGATTTTCGATCAAATTTCTCTGAACATTTAGAACCAAGAAATTCCCGGTTTAGTAACAAATTTCTATTTTAGCACACTGAGAAAAATCTGTTGCGATTATCGCATGAGCAAATGATATGAATATAGCATAGACACTAACTATACAAAAATTGCAAGAATCCACCTAATTATTAGGCTGCTCCGCCTAGTTTTCAGGCCAAGTCCGAGCAATAACTATACGTGCTGTTAGAAATATAGCATCAATAGAATTATGGAAAAAATGCAAAAATGATTTCAAGCAATAATAGCAACAGATTTTTCTCAGTGCAACTAAACCAAAAATAAAAAGACAATTTTTAACATAAATAGCAAATTTACTTTTTCTTGCCAACTTTTTTTTAAGCTCAGAGAACTATATTTATTTTAGCTTGAAATAATTCTTTCTCTAAAGAAATAATTAAATTCACAGTCTCTCACTCCTCTTCTGCTTTTTATGTATATATACGAGAAGGTGCTTCTTGCCTCTTTTCCTACACATTATCTTAAACGAATAAATGGGCATATTATATACATAAAATATAACAAAAAATAGACGCGCTTATAAAATATCTGATTTTATTTACGTTTAATTATCCAATAAAAGACAGAATAAGAGAAAAAAGGTGCTTGATAAAATTGAAATTCTCTGCCTGCGACACAAGTGCTAATTAAATTTCACGACAAAAGATTTGTTATCGATTGAAATTGGAGGCTGAGGTAATTTGAATCTTGTTTCTTATTTTAACGCAGAAATTGGTTTGGTTTTTCATCGATCTGAGATTGTTAATATTCTCAACTCGTTTCCAGAGTCGCTATAAAAATTCTCTTCGTCACTTGAAAAGGAAAACTTTTTACCTCTTGATATAAAGATGGCAGGGTTCGACCTCTTATTATTTTCTCCTGTCGATTCTCGTGTAAGAGTCGTTTCTATGTATACCTACTAGCAGGATACTTTATACTCCAAGACCTGTTCAGTGCTCTTAAGTATGTGATGTAATTTCTTTTCATCGCCGCCGTTACTGTCGAGATAGGGTGAAAGAAAAAGAGAGAATGAATGCGAATGAGTAGAGCGGTTTGGAACTAATAACGATTCGACGCTTTATCCGATGACCGGACGATTTATGAGCCATTGAGTCCTGGACCTCTTGACCGCAAATTGCGTAATTAAATTATCGATGCATCATATAATTTTCGCTATTAACGTGCCCCCGGACGAATTGACGATTGAAAGGGTTTAAATTGTTTAATTTTTGGGGTGTTTAAATTGCACATATTTTGCTTAGTAAATAGTAGCTTGTGCTGAGCCAAGAGAGAGATCGTTATCTTCTAAAACTGATTTATCGTCTCTGTGAAATATTACTATGCTCCCGAGACACTTTACAGTGTCCATAATAGTGGCTTCTAGGATAAATTTTTTCCTTTTGGGGATGATTTAATTTTTTTCTGATATCAAATTAGAAGACTTAGGTGGATTTAATTGCAGATTGATTTCCTTTTTGTTTTATTTAGGTTTGGTTTTGCGAGAAAAACTGTTTTGTTTGTGTTTTGTGCGAAATTGTATTTTAGCATAAAAACAAGATGAACAATATGGATATTATATATGTAACATGAAGAATAGACAAACAAGAAACAAAACATAATGTTGAATAAGCAACATAAATATAAACAATATAAATATATCAGTTTAAGCATAAAACAATATAAGTATAAAGAATTTAAATATAAACTATAAGGTTGGCATCAAAAGCTTAAGTTAGAACAAAATAAACGAAAGTATTATTAATAATAATAAAAGCATATATGACATATAAACTATAAAATAGAGAATATAAAAAGAATATTACATAAATACAATTTAAACAACAAAATCGTGAACAAAAAATAAATTAGAGCAATCAAAAATAGTATAAACATAAGCAAAATAAACATAAAACAACATAAACATAACTTACATAAACAACAAAAACAATTAAACTTAAAATAACTGAAACTTAAATTATATGATTAAAATTAACACAAAAAGCATAAGCAAAATAAACAATAACAGCACAGATTAAAAATAAACAAGTTTAACATAAATAATACCTACGGACACATGTATCATAAATAATATAAAAGTAAAACATAGCAATATAAATATCATAAACAATATTAATATATGGAAGTTTAACATCAAAAATATAATTGCCATGAAAATCTAAAATAGAAACTTCCACAAACAATATAAACATAAGAAATATCAACATAAATAATTAAAGAAAAGAATACGCATGTAAAATAAAAATATTAATAGACAAATAAGTAGCATAAGTAAACACAAAATAAACATAAAACTAGAAAAAATAAAAGAATAAGTTTATACAAAATATTATCAATATAAATATATGTACCGCCAACAAAAAATAACCACAACATAAACAATACAAAAATAAACAATATAAACATAAACATCTTGATCAACAACAATTTTAACATAAATAAGCAACATAAGTATAAACAATTTTAAAACATAAAAAATATTTAAAAGTTGGATTTGCATTTTTGGATAAAATGTTAAAAAAAATTATAATTCTTTATTATAAGCTTTATACACAAAATTTTATTGCGAATACGTTATTTAAAACTAATTAAAGTAATTATATACAACTTCAAATAAATTAAAAATATATTGTTACTTTAAGGAAAATGTGATTATTTTAATATACAATTGATGCCGACAACACTGTAAAAATAAGTATCTTATTATGAGATAGATTGTCCTCACTTTTAAAACTTTTAAAGTGTTTTGTGTCCTCATTTATAAAACAAAACAAGTGTTACCATGTGATCATGCACAGCTGAATCTGACTCACTTTAAGATAGTAAAAGATCATAAATGACTAAAATTAAGTTATGAATCTTAATTAAAGACGGATTTCGTGTTTTAATACATGTCTAAAACACGAAAATTGTTTTCTGGTTCAATTTAGATATTATGCCTGTTTCAAAGTGAAACACGAGACAACTCAAAACAAATCACAATCAATGCCTCAAAGGTACGAAACATTTAATTGTTTAGCTTTAAAACATAAGTGAGACACCTATTTTTACAGTGAATATATTTCAATTCTTGACAGAAATATATATACATTTCTAAAGTTTCATTATATGAAAATACGTACAATTTGCAAGCACGTGAAGTTGATTATTTAAAAATGTCTAATTAAGTTTACACTTTACTCCAAATTACGCGGAAAGGAACTACCTAATAAGTTTTACTCAAGTAGTTTTTGACCTAGGAAAACGTGTCAAAACGGAAAATATTATAAGAAGGTATTGAACTTCAAAGTATATATAGAATATTTTACAAAATAACTCTGGCTCTTAACAATGTTTCATTTCGATCATTAAAAAATGACGGAACTTAAAAATGCAAACATTATTAAATTAATTTTTTATAATCAGATTTCGTAATCCAAGATTGTAAAAACACTCTGGAACGGTTTTTTTACTCGATTACTAAAAGTTTCATTTCAACACTTTTTAAATGGAATATTTTTTAAAATTTATTTCTTGACAGCAAATTCGTAAACAAGAAGACTAAAAAGACTTCCAGAAAAATGTTTCAGTTAAATGAATTAAAAAAATGTCGAATTCGACATTCAATGGTCTGCAACCGTCTTTTGTAAAATTAGTAGATTAAATTTTGAAATAAATCTGATTGCGTTTTTAACTTTGTCACCCATTATATAAAAAGAAAATCGTAGGTTCTTGAATTGTTTTGCGTATGATGAAAATTTTATCTTTGAAAATGTCATGTATAAAAGTGGTTTAAAAATTGCATTTTTCTCAGAGTTAGTGCCACGGAAAAAAATTTAATCATAAAACTTGAAATGAGTTGAATTCTTAATTGCAGAGAATTAAAAATGTATATCTAAATTAAGCGTTATAATCAAACTTTCTATAATAAGTTATGCTTTATTTTGCAAAACTTTATATCAGAAAATGACATTTTATGAAATCTCTAATTTACAGATATGTTCATTTAACAACCTAGAAATCTATAAAAAAGGTTATGCTAAAACATATTTTATTATTCGGAAAAGTTTAAAAATGTTTGGTTTTTGGGATATAATGAAGATTTGACTAAATTTAGATCGATTTTTACATTCTCATCCTAATTTTATTAATAAATTTGCTCTAAAAAAATAATTATTTTTGTCGAATGCTTTTAAACAAAACGTTTTGCTATTTCTTTTATAATTTGAAGCACATACATTCTAAGTAATCCGTTTGCTCTAAATTTCAATAATAACTTAAATTTTATTCGTAATGGTCTATGTATAAAATGAGGAATTATACAATGTATAACATTAAAATACTTTATTTCTTATTCTAATAATAATATTAAAATTGTTTACTAAAGAATTGAAAAAATAGATAAAAAGCATAATAATGACTTCCTCAATTAAAACTCTTTTCCTAAATAATTTATGAATTTAGGTTATTGAAATGAGTGTAACTTTTATGTTAGATAATAGTGTATTCAATTTAAAAAAAGAAATAGCACTTAACTTACATATATTCGATAATAAATAAGATTCTTTTCACAAAGTGTAATAACCTCAACAAATCTCTTCCAAATAAATTAATTTTTTCCTTGAACTTCTTTGATTATTTTTATTTTTCAAATGTCATAATATTTTCTTTGAATATTCAGTAAAACGAAACTAATGCTAATTCCTTATAAAAATTATTTAATAGAATGGAAATACAAAATATTTACAAAAATTTACAAGTATCCGAAGTTAGCCTGCTGTCCGAAGTTACCCCATTTGACAGTACTGTTTTCAGGCATAAGAATATGCGATTTTTACAATACTAATATTTTAATCTGATATAAATCCATATTTTAATTGTAAAGATTTTATTACATATTACTTTTGTTTTTAGAGATAATTTATGTTTGGATCTCATATTAAATGTCAAATTTGGATGTTATTTTTTTCCGCATGGATTAAAGTATACTTTTTAAATTTTGTGTTTATTTACCAAAAAAAAAGTATTACTTCCGAATAAATATTTAGGTTCGGGTTATATTATGGTAGAGATAATCAAAATGATATTGAGTCGAGAAACGCCATTCTGGTTAGTTTAACTAAAAAATATATAGACTGATTAACCAGAATTCCAGTTAGTAAAACTATCCCATTTTAGATACACTTTAACTACATCATTTTTGTGGTAAAAACCAGAATTTTAGTTATGCGAACTACACCATTCTTGTTAGTTTAACTAACCAGAAATATATAGCCTGAATAGACAGAATTGCAGTTATTAAAACTACACATTATTGGTTAGTTCAACTATTCCATTGTTTTTAAAGTAATATATTTATAATTATTTTTAATTAAATTGTAACATTCTGGTTAATTTAATTTCAATATTCTGGTTCGAATAACAATAATTCTAGTTAGTTTATAACTGTACCATTTTCGATACAATTTAACTAAATCATTTTTGCAGGATAAACCAGAATTTTAGTTATTCAAACTATACCATTTTTGTTATTTCAATTATACCATTATGATTGAAGTTGTTATAATTCTAATTAATAAAACTACTGTACCAGTAAAGCTAAAATAGTTTTAATAATTAGATAAACTATATCATTTTTGTTGTAAAACCAGAATTTTCGTTACGCAAACTACACCATTCTGGTTATCTTAAATAGTTCTAGCTACAATAACCAGAATTCTAATCCGTTTGCTCTAAATTTCAATAATAACTTAAATTTTATTCGTAATGGTCTATGTATAAAATGAGGAAAAAATAAATATAAAAAATAGTTTTATATTTATCACCCGCTGTTTTAAGTGCACTTGATCCCATGAACGTGAAACAAAGACAAAAGAACAAAAACGGACATACCGACATGTCAACTAGTGTACATACCAACAAGGGCGTAAACGCGTGCTACAAAGAAAAGAGTTACCGATAAGCTCAAAAGGTTGGAATGTAAAAAGCTGAGACTTGTGCAGTTTGATATTCGCAAGTCCTGAAAGGATTTGGGGATACTTTGGGATATAGATCTTCGACTCGCTTCACCCCGAGATCACTATTTCTGCTTTTCATGATCGTTCTTCCATGCGCAAGATGTATACATATATATATGTATATTCACTTTGAATTTATACATGTATATGTGCATTTCTTGTGTGTAAGTGACCATGTATATATATATATATATGTGTATCTACTTGCATTCACTCAACGGGAATACTTGATCTGTTTCACCCGAGAGAAACCATCCAGTGTATATTCAGTGAAGATTGTATCTAGCTTGTCTGGGCTATTGAATACCAAAAGTCGAAAGCTTTGCGTTCAAACGCTTCTCTACGTTTATTTGTAACTGTCTATTCGACTCGAAGCCTATACCAAGTCTTTTGCAGATTTCGAAAACGATATAAAAGCTCTTTTTATTATCGATTTGAGGTCGAGCTTTTCATTCTTTCAATGGGTTTAGATCTTTCGTGATTTAGCTTACCATTTTTTAAAACAGAATTCACTTCACTTGATTACTTTTTTCAGTATGTTACGGATTCAAATTATATGTGTGTTGAAATCGATGTTTTTACAGTATGGATGTTTCTATTTTATCAAGAATGAATACATGTTTTTATTGTTTAAAGTAATAAAGAAATAAAATAAAAAATATTTTCAGAAACAAGAGAATGGGTTTGTTATGTGGTTCTGAAAAGTTGTAAACAGAAAAGAAAATTAGAATTATGATTTCATAACTTTTCCGGGATCTCGCAAACTAGATTTTATATCCTAAATATATACATAATAATTTTGAGACATAATTATTCAATTGACAGTATATAATTAAAAAATAAAAACGTTAAAATACAAATATTGCAAGCAAATACGAAATAAACAATTTTTTAATATACATTTTTTAAACAATGTTCGCTCTTATTCTTGAAAGCTCTAAAAAATCGTTATCAGCTTCTATATTTTTCGTAATATAAGTTAAAGAGAGTAAGAATTATAAATATGAGATACATTCTGTTAAACGTAAACATAAAGGGTCCTTTTTATTTCACAAAGACAAGTGTGGTTATTTCTTTTTACTTTAAGGGGTTGTGGGTTGGTACAACTAAAAAATGCAGTAAAAACTAGGGCGAGATAAGAGCTCATCCTGTTGTTTACGACAAGTTTTATTTTGTCATTTTTTCTTTTATATTATGTTCTTCTTGCAACCGATAAAACTCTTATTACTTCAAACAAAAGGATTTTTTATTTTTAGCACGTCTGCATAAATAACTTAAAAAATAATTTGAAATTGAAATCACGAGATTTTTAGGGTCATTTCACACATTTTGTGATTTTACAAATAATGATTAATTTTTTCAATTTCTATTTATTTATTCAATTTCAATAATTGAAGTTAATTAAAACATTTCAAACTTGAACCAAACAATCGATTCTTCTAATTTTATTTTCCATTTTCTAGATTCCGCACAACACTTTCCTGTAGAGATTTTTTTATAAACTACTTTCATGATCAAATTAGGCGCACATATAATTGTTAATGTAATTTCTTTAATAGCATGCTTTTAATTAAAACAGTTTCAAAGAGTGCAGCACTTTTACACTTGTTTCCACTTTAGAATAATCGAAAAAATTACATTAGCTTGAAAACTAAAATCACTTTACTCGTGACCTTATGTCGTTTAATTTATTTTTTTGTATTAAAATAATTTTAGCCGAGAAAAAAAAACTGATCACCTATTATGTAGTAATTATTGGCCTTTCGAAAATTTAATAGAAAGAAGATGAATTTGACAAAAACCTATGATAACAGATCGGAGTTGGAAATAAAACGAAAAGTATAGAAAAATGGGAAATAGTGTTGGAAAAAAGAGAGTCATACATTTTCGACGTAGATACCATTTTAATTACAACCACTGTCTATAAGTCAATCTATATGAATGAGGGACAACATTTTTCCGTTCAATCAGGGAACTCGCGTGTAGCGTCGTGTTCGAATTTCCCACTAAGATAGCGGCACTGGCGAAAATTTCTGTATTTCGTAATGCACGACATTTTTCACTCGCTTTTTCTCCCATTGCAATATTATACCGTTTTTTTTTCATTATCAATCGATTGGGATCTCGATTCTCTGAATATTGAAATCTAGTTTAAGAGGAAATTATTTGTGGGTTGCAAATTCACGACCCTCTTTATAAAATAAAGTTCCGCTGATCATTTTCAGATAAATGACATTTTCGAAAATTGGTACAATAAAATTTATTGAAAATGAGTATTAAATGAGAATAAAGTATTGATTCAATTTCAAAACTATCTCACTGCAGAGCCATTTGTCAAAGGGAGTTTTATGGTCGTAATTTAAAGAATATAAAAGAATGAGAGTAAGTAGAATTTATATTAAATTTGGTTTGGATAAGTTTTTTTAATGGATTTTTTGAATTAATGTATCTATATTATTCATGTAGGGGTTACTTGAGATCAAAATGTAAGAATATTGGTTTTTGGTCTATAATTTAGTTAAATTGATTTTAAATCAGAAGTTCCAAGATTCTACATCTAATTTTCTACATCTCGAATTCCAAATTCCAGATTTCTAATTTCAGTTAGATTCCAATTCCAGGTTCCAGATTAAAAATCTACATATTAGATTCCTTATTTTACATATTCCTTATTTTATTTCACAGCTCAGAATTCAGATTCCACATTCCAGACTCATTATCCCAGAAAAATTATTTTAAATAAATGTCACTTTTTATAAAACATTTCAAAATTTAAATGACATTGAGTCAGAATTCGTTAAATCAGATTTTTTTTTCTCTTTTATCGAACTATTGATAAATTATTATGTTAGATCCTAAAAATGTTTCTACCAAATAAAAATTTTTTAAAAATTTTTCTACAAAAGTTATTTTAAAATGAAAATTTTAAACAGTTTTTAAATAAAGGCTTATATTTCTATGAGTTTACCGATTTAAGTGTACCTTGGACAGCATCAAAAGAATTAAAACAGACATCCACTTAGAGTTCAAAAATTTATAAAAAAAATAATTTTTTTATTGTTTTCATTGTTCGTCCATTTGAAAATCGGAGAAAAATATTATAATACCCTTAAAACTCTAAAAAATCGAAATGCATTTGAGAAAATTAATAAGCAAATATTTTTTTGGGTCATTCCATGAGAAATTCGTTTGATTGAAAATAAATATTATATTTTAGTTTTCTGTTTTTCTTTAGTGTTCTAGGTGCTAAATAAGTAAGCCAAAAAGTTTTGCATAATTTTTAATCACTTATTTAGCATCTAGAATACTACTAAAGGACAAAGTATAGGCAAAAAATATTTTGATATCTGAATTTCTCATGGAACGCCCCCAAAAGATAATCGCTCATCAAATTTCTCAATAGATTTTGCTTTTTTAGAGTTTTAAGTGTATTTTAATATTTTTTCCAGATATTTAAGAGGTCCAGAACATTGAAAAAAAATTAATTGTTTATAACCAATTTATAAACAAATTATAAAAAAAATATTTTTTTATAAATTTTCAAACTGTAAGGGGAAGTCTCTTTTAAGCCTTTTGATGTTATTCAAGTTACACTTAAATCGGTAAAATTAATCAAGAAATATAAGCTTTTAATTCAAAAGTGTTTAAAATTAATATTTTGCAATAATTTTGTAAAAACATTTTTTAAAATTTTTCCATTTGGTAGAGACATTTTTAGAAAGTTATTTTAAAATGAAAATTTTAAACACTTTTTAAATAAAAGCTTATATTTTTATGAGTTTACCGATTTAAGTTTACCTTGGACAGCATCAAAAGAATTAAAACATACATCCACTTAGAGTTCGAAAATTTAGGAAAAAATCATTTTTTCATAATTTGTTTATAAACAATAAATTGTTTTTAATGTTCTGGACCATTTGAAAATCGGAGAAAAATATTATAATACCCTTAAAACTCTAAAAAATTGAAATCCATTGAGAAAATTAATAGAACCTTAAATTTGAAGTCTAGAATGTGAAATTTGGAGTGTAGAAACTAGGATGTGGAATTTGGGATGTGAAATCTGAGATGTGAAATTTGGAATGTAGAACTTGGAATTAAGAATGTAAAATCTGGAATCTGATGTATGAACTTTTATAATTTGAAATCTTGAATTTGTCTAGAATGTATAATAATGTATAATCTGAAATGGGAAATCGAGATTTTGGAATCAGGGGTACAAAAAAAGGGATTCGTAGATCGGAATGTAGAATTTGAAAAGTGGAATTTGGAATGTAAAGTGTAGTTTTCGAAATATATGATACGGAATCCGGGGTATGTAATCCGGAATTTTAAATTTGACTTGTAACTAAAATGTCTAATCTGCAATCAGGAAAGTTGTGAATCAGGAAATAATATGTAATCTAGAATTTGCACACTGAAATATAAAATCTGAATAATTATTAAATGTGAAATGCAGAATAATTACGTTATCGACTTCCTAAAAGAAGCGAACTACATCAAAACAATACATCTATATTTATAACGAAAGCCTTAAACTTTCAAACAGCACCAATCAAATTTTCTCACCTCTTTAAATAAAATTTCCACATTGAAAAATAATGTAGTAATTATTACCGACCCACCCTACTCTAAAAATAATATAATCTATCATTATTTTAACCCTGCTTGTAAAATTGCATTTTTAATTACATTTTTTCCATCGGAATTTACCATTTATTTACCGAAGAGAAACTTCCGTTGCATTCTTTAGTAAAAACAGAAGCATATTTAATGAGAAATAAGAAATGAGATTTTTTGCATGACAGAGTTCGAATGGCTCCTCGAGCCAATGCCAATACTTGATCGTTTGGTTGTCTTGAATGTAGCAACGTACTGCTGCGTTGAGTTACAAACGATGACGCGGTATTATTTCATTATTTATGGATTGAATTTTCCTGGCGCCATGACATTTTTCCGATTCCACGGGATTAAGTTACCGACGCTCGGCTGAATTAAAACGCTAATAACGAGCAGCGATATTTATTGGACGGCTTTGCACAGCGGAACTGAAACCACCTACAACTTTCATATCTATAGAACCCTATTGTCTCCAAAACAGCGCTCTTCCCACTTTTATGAGTGGAGATTTCAGGCTTATACAAGCAGATAACTCACACGAGTCTTTTACTTAGTGGTCCTCAAGAAATATGATCCAGGAATCAAGCGATATTCAGAGAGACAAAAACTTTGGTAATTTTCACGATAGACACGTCTGAGCCTCACCAAAAAGTCCTTTTTAATAGCTTACCTCATTCGGTGTCTGCTCTGAATAGAATGGGATTAAATTTTTTCCCTCTTTGTGATAAAAAAGAGTTGACTATAGTTAGTGGGAAATTTTCAAGTTTCTGTTTTTTTTTTTTTTTTTAAATTAACTTATGTGTTTGATCAAAAGGCTAATTTTGTCATTTCTCGTCTTTCCGCAAATATTTGTTATTTCTTGTTTGATTGTTGGTTGTGCAGTATTTTTAATATCGATTAATTTTTTTTTTAAGTCGGAGTACAAATCTGAAGTCATTTTTTTCAAGTTCACAGGTACAAATCTAATATCGTTTTTACAAAATTCAAAATGCTGGATTTAATTTAGCAGATGTGCAACATACTAAACAAAATTTTAAAAACCGTTGAATAAATTTAAAACACTTATTTTTTTTGCAGTTTTTGGAGTTGTCGGATTCGAATGTAACAATAAATTTTCACGAAATTATTTGGTCTATGGAGTTTTTTCAAAATATTTAGTAGAAATCAATAGATTTTACTTAAAGATCAAAATCGATTCATCAAATGTACACGGCAAAATCATGGTGTCTTAAATTGGACAAAAATGTCTTAAATTAAGATATTTTTTGTGTCCAAGACACGAAAAATGTCTTAATTTAAGACATTTTTAAACAATTTGAGACATCTGTTTTTGCAGTGTAAGGCAAATAAAAGTAGTACGGTTTTAAAATTTCAAAATTGATTTTGAATTTTGAAATTTTAACACTGTTGTGTCGAAAAAACTTCACAAGTTATAAACAAATTTTTATTAAATAAAAAACGATTAAATTAGTCATTGAAATATTTTCAAAAAGTCAAAACAGTATACTTTTTTGCACAAAAAGTTCATACATTTTTTGTCCAAACTGTTTATTGTATGCATAAACATAATAACTATTAAAAATAAATACTTTTTTTCAATTTTTCTCAATGTCGTTTAATATAACTAGACAAAAATATTATAGAAATATTATCACAATAAAATTAAAAAGACAAGTTTGAAAATTATGAATCAAGTTTTCGTTTTTTAGTTTTAACTATTTTTTTCTGATTCTACACATAAGAAGGCACATTTTTGTTCTGAATATTTTTTTTCTAAAATCAACCGTTCTGGACTTAGGACTAATTAAAAAAAAAATTTAAAAACTCAAAATATGGTAAAAAAAAAATTTATTTTTTTTATTCTATATTTTTTTCTGATTCTACACATAAAAAGGCACATTTTTGTTCTTAATAATTTTTTTTTTAAAATCAACCGTTCTGTACTTATGCAAAATTTAAAAAAAGTTCTGTTTTTAAACAATTATCTATATCTTTGTTGAAAAAAATTGTAAAACAATTTGTAAAAATTTGTTTTGAAGGTGATAAAATGACTTTTGAAATGCATTATTTGCCAATAAAATGTGATGATCTGTTTAAAAAATACATCATTTTGAAATTTATAAAAAAAAAAAAAATAGAATTTTTTGACTATTGTTAATATTAATTAAGTAATGAAAAATTTTCTTTCTTTCACTCCATAGATATCCTAAAAGTAGAGCATATAATAATATGGGATCAACTGAAGATTGTTTACAATTTTCTAAACTTTAGAGAATCAGAATAATATTTACTACCACTACTATTTAATTCACTACATATGGTGTTTCATAATTTATTATATTTTTTACACGTTTCAAATGTCGGAAAATGCTCATTAAAAAGTTAAAACTTTTTTGAAATATTTAAAAGAAATTTAAAAATTGTGCAATAAAAAATTAAAATTTTTCTTCGCTTACAATGCTATCCCTGATGAAAATAATCCAAAATCTCGTCTTCAATTTGAGGGATAATTTTGAAAAATTCAGATTTTCTTAAATCTTACTCGCACTACAACTCTCTGTATATCTTGCATCAGAACCTACAAATTTCTAATTAAACTTATCAAAAGTTTTTAATTAAAGTTGCCTAAAGTTTCTCATTTAATTTATACAAAGTTTTAAAAAATTCCTTTTTTTAATTATTAGTTACTTCTTGAAAATTACAAACAATTGCAATTTTTGTTTTCCATTAAACAAATGCATAGGATGAAATTTTCATCACCCTCTGTTTTATAAAAAAACTACTTTTAAATGGAAAAAATCAGACTTTACAGGAAAATAAATAGTATAACAGATTGTCTTTTCAAACAAAACTAATCATTTCTATATTTTTGATCCAACAGCACAAAAACAAAATCACAATTTCACCATCACCCTCTGGTATTTTTTCTATGCACTGTAAAAAGAGAATCTTAATTTAAGACGTGTCTTAAATTTAGCAAGCCATGCTATAAAAAATGTTTATGTGAAAAATACTATCTTAATCAAGCTGAATTTGCAAGAATTATAAATTTACTTTTTTAAATTGATTAGTACTTCATCCCATTTTTATGCAAATTTAAAATTGAAAAAAAATTTTTGCACAGTTTAAAGCAAAAAAAAAATCTGTATAATCAGTAAGAGATGTCTTAAAAATGTTGCGTTTTAAAATAAGACAGGTTTTCCGTCTTAAAAGAAGACTTTCTTTTTATAGTAATAAATCAAAAAACTACCCTTGAATTAACGAAATCAAAGTTTAGAGGTAAAAATTCGAAAAAACACTTTGTCTTTTAAAACAGAACTAACTATTTCTGAATTTTTTCTCCAACAATGCAAAGAAAAAACTTACAGTTTCTTCATTTCCTCTATTTTTTTCTATTTGAAAAACTACCCTTAAATTAACAAACTCAAACTGTACAGACAAAATAATTTTATCACGTAGTATTTTGATTTAAAAAATGCAATTTAATCAATGTTTCTTAAATTGTTTAATATTTTATGACGTTATTAACATATTTCTTAATTTTTCTCCTTTTGCCTTCAACGATTTTTTTACCTTTTTGATTCCCTGGAAAAAAAATTTACATATTTTTTGACAGGTTTTTAAATTGTTACTTTTTTTTACATATTTTTGCATTAATTTTTCCGTTTCATTGTAAATTATTCCTAACTTTCTTCTCTGATCATTCATAATATTGGATTTAATAAAATTTTGTATTTTTTGTCAAAATATCATTTTTCACATTTTGTTAGATTCTTTGAAGATTTTCTCCATTGTTTTAAAAATTTTTATTATTTAAAAAATGCTTTTACTTTTTGCAATTGCTTCAGACTTCTTAACTGTTTTTTTAAAGTTATTTATTTTTTCGTTGTATTTTTATTTTTTTCATATAATTCTTTTTTAGGGGGTCCCGAATTTTTTTTATGCTTCAGGCCCATGACAGCCTTAAACCAGCCCTGGACGCAAAAACAAAATCAGAAAGTCTCTAGAACCCTCAGTATTTTTTTTAAATCCAGAAAACTACCCTTAAATTAACAGAATCAAATATTAGGGGTCCGTTCTGGAAAGCTATATGTTTCTTTAACTTTTTACCCCTAAAGTTTGAATTTTTTAATTTAAGGGCATGTGATGGAGAATGACGTCACAAGTGCAGGAAAAATTTTTCCGTAAACTTTCTCTTTAAATAATTAATATTTTGACACCAAACTTTGTAGAATTACTTAACATATTATTAGGAAAGTCTCTCTGGTCTAAATTTGTTAAAATTTTGCCTTAACATTATTTTTTTTAGTTTTCTGAAAATCAGGACATTCTTTTTTTTTAAATTAACTTTAAGGCAAAATTTAAACAAACTTGGGTCGGATATACTTTTCTAATGATATTTTAAGTAATTCCACAGATTTTGGTGTCAAAATATTTAGTATTTTAGGAGAAAGTTTACAGACAAATTTTGCCTATACCAGTGACGTCATCATCCATCACATGCCCTTAAGGGTAGTTTTTTGATTTAAAAAAGTAACAGAGGGTGCTGGAGACATTGCGACTTTGTTTTTGCGTTGTTGGATCAAAAATACAATAATGTTAGATTTTGTTGTAGAAAAAAATATGTTCTTTTAATTTTTTACCCCTAAAATTTGATTCTGTCAATTGAAGGGTGGTTTTTTGATTTAAAAAATACCAGAGGGTTATGGCGAAATTGTGAGTTTATTTTTGCTTTGATGGATTAAAAATACAGAAATGTTTGGTTTTGTTCTAGAAAACAATATGTTTTCTTAATTTTTTACCCCTAAAGTTCGATTCTATTAATTGAAGTTTTTTGATTTATAAAATACCAGAAGGTGATGTAGACATCTTTACTTTGTTTTTGCGTTGTTGGATCAAAATAACAATAATATTAGATTTTGTTCTAGAAAGAATATGTTCTTTTAACTTTTTACCCCTAAAATTTGATTCTGTTAATTGAAGGATAGTTTTTTTTATTTAAAAAATACCAGAGGGTAATGGTGAAATTGTGACTTTGTTTTTCCGTTGTTAGATTGAAAATACAGTAATCTTTGGTTCTGTTCTAGAAAACAATGTTTTCTTAACTTTTAACCCCTAAAATTTGATTTTGTTAGTTGAAGGGTAGTTTTTTAATTTCAAAAATACCAGAGGGTAATGATGAAATTGTGACTTTGTTTTTGCTTTCTTAGATCAAAAGTACAGAAATGTTTGGTTCTGTTTAAAAAATGTCCCAAATTTTTTATCTGTAAAGTTTGATTTTGTGAATTAAGGGTAGATTTTCGATTAAAAAAAAAGTCAGAGGGAGACGGAGAAATTGTAAGTTTTTTTACATTGTTAGAGTAAAAATACGGAATTGGTTAGTTCTGTTTTAAAAATCAATCAGTTTTTAGATTATTTACCTATAAAGTTTGATTTTGTCCACTTAAAAAATAAAAAAATTCATTAAAAAAAATAACCATAGTTTAATGGGGAAAGTGTTTTTGAGTTGTTGGAGCAAATATAAAGTGTTGTTTTGTTTTTATTTAAAAAACAATCGGTTATGTTATTATTCTTCCTGTAAAATCTGATTTTGTCTATTTAAGGGTAGTTTTATCGATTTTAAAAAACAGAAGATGATGGAGCAATTCTGACTTCAAATTCGCTTTCAGCGGGCAAAAATGCTATAAGATATGTAGGTCTAGTTCAATGTACAGACAATTTTTCTTTTTGCCTGCCTGTGTAATAAGTATTGGCTGGCTAACTATTGAGTCCGAGGAAAGGACTCCTATTGACTCTGTCAGTGTTAAATGCCTTAACGATAGAAAAGCATTTTCAGAGGATTATTGGCGAGGTTGGGAAATACGAAATATATACCAAGAGTGGACAGCTTTGTATATTGGTTTAATTTATTCATTGGTCTCGGTGGTATTTTAGACAGCAAAAGCATACCTATCGGTTTTCCGAATATTGGACAAAGCGATCCGGAGGTGCCAGAGGTTAGTTTCATTCCCGCATCGTATATAGTTTGGGTGTGAGCATTCTCCATCGCGTCGTTATGATAAAAAATATTTCAATACTCCACGAAAGTTTTACACTACATGAAAATTAGTTCTTCCCTTTAGAATCCTAAAGCGCCTCGTCGATTGGATGAAAATTTCATTAAACTTTTAAACTAGCCGAGTCACACGCTCAAAGGTTCTCCACTGATAAGTGAGATTGATTACACTCAATAAATGGATTTATTAATCCTATTTTTCAGTCTAGACACACTGACCTTTAAACTCTCTTTATTCATTAAGTTTTATTATTGTTTAATATTTTTTATACATTTTATTAATCATACATCCTCACGGTAATATTCCAAAAGAAGAACTCTTGTGAATTTTCGTAAGAATGTAAAGAGAGATTAAACATTATTCTATTCAATAAAATAATGCACTCGATAAAAACTGTCACTTTTCTTTGTAAATAAGCTAAAGAGTAAATATCTCGAGAAATAGGAAATGCTTTTTCTCAACAAATCTTGCTGAAAAGTCTTCTATTGAATTTCCGATAGACAACTTTCGTGTGTAAAACGTTCATCGGATTCGACGAATTGGTATCTTCTTTTTCGCTTGTTCCTTTCGTCTATATTCTCAAACCTACATAGAGCTTTTTCATTTTACCTTTTAACTGTTTCTATCCTTCTCTCCACTGTTTTCCTATCGACTACTTGATTTCTGCCTTTTAGCTCTGCTCCAATTTTTTCCAAGGACTTCTCTCTCCACAAAAGTTCTTGATTAAAGATTTAATAGTGCTTCTCTTAATTTATATAGGATTTTTTCAGCTGGAAAATTTAGGAAGACAATTCCAATGAAGTATCAACTTTTCTTTCCGGGACTCCATTCATTAAGTGTAAATTCATTTAAAGTTTCGAAATCAGAGAAGGTATAAAAGTTGTATTGGAATCATTAGAATGTAAAAAGTGACTAAATTTTGAAAAAACTAGAAGGTGCTAAAAACAACTGGAAAGAGAAGAACACCTAGAAAATGAAGGGAGCTAAATAGAAAGTAGAAAATAATTTGAAATTTGAGAAAAATAATTAGAAGAGAAAAATAATTGCTAGAAAATGAAAAGATATATCGAAAATGAAAAAGCTACGTTGGAGCGAAAAATAATTTAAAAATAATATATGTTATTTTAAATTGGAGAAAATATCTGGAAAGTGGTAATTTGGAAAATTAATTATCACTAGAAAAAACTTTATATAACAAACATTTTGTAAATGTATTTGTGTATAATATTTTTTAAAACATATAATTTATAAATAAATTAAATTAATTTTAATCATCTTCTTTGTGGAATTAATACACTTTGTTATAAATTTTATTTGTCACAAACTAAATTTACATAATTAACCATAAAACTAGACTCCGTTTAAGGACGCTTATACCCTCAAGCGGTTCTCATTCTATCGGACCATGATACTCAATATTTTTTTAATTCCATTTCGTCTTATATTTCATCTTATATTTTGTAGTTAAAATTATTACACAAACAAATATTATTGAAAAATTTTTTTTTGTTGAAAATTACAACTTTTTAAAATTTTGTATTCCTGATTATTTCAAAAAAGTGAAGGATTTCTACCGTTAAATAACATTTTCTTAACAACGGAACGGTAAATTAGTTAAATATTATTGTAAAAGCTGTATTCTATTACAGTTTAAAATATATTAGTTTTTTAAAAAAATGTGTAGAACTGTGTTTTTTAAATTAATCAAAATATAGTCATTTTGCGCGTTTTGTTACTTTTTCCATGTAAAATTCCCAACTTTATAAATTTATATCTTAAAAACAGAACGGTAAAATTTAATAAAATTATAACAGTACATGTAAAGTAATGCATTTATTATGTCATTGAAATTTTATAAGAATCTGTAGAAATTGGTTTTTTGGATAAACCTCCTTAATTTCATGAATTAAATAATAATTTTTTATTAATATATACATATATAGATTGATTTTAATAACTAAAAAAAAGAAAACCAAAAAACAAGAACATAAACTATAGTTTTATAAAAGTTGTTTACTAAAAAATGCAAAAATATTAAAAATTTAATTAAATCAACCTACGTATGAAAATTCAAGTATTGAACTATTTTCCTTTTATTTAATATAATATAATTTTCCTTTATTGTAATATAAACTAAATAATATACTACAAAACATAATAATGATAATAATAATGGCACAAATAGTAAGATTTAAATTTAGCGCTTTTTAGACGGAGGCGCCGAGAAATTCCGCTTTATGAGGTTGGCAGCCTTTGGGCTTGAAATACTGTTTCATGTTTATAACCTAAAAATAAGTGACACTGAAATGCGCGACTACAAGCCTTAATCTTTAAAATTAAACAAACTATCCAGACTGTGTCACTCATAACAGATAATTATATTTTTATTTTTTGCATTTTTGCGTAGTAGGTAACTATTTATTATTTAACAACATTTTCTATTAAATTGATGAATTTTATTAATTAAATGTATAGACCACTTTGAATCCTTTCCAAGTTTACATTCTATTTACAAAAATTGAATGTTAATTAAGTGAAAGAAATGAAATCGCACTTCCATCTTATCTAGACAAATTGAAATCAAAAAATTATTATTTAGAAGAAACTGTTTTTCAAAAAATGAATTAGGAAAATTAATAAGAATTTAGAATTATGTATGTTTATTAAAGTTTTAGAGGTAAGAAAAAATGTCAAGTTTTTTTATAGTTAAATCTTGTATAATTAATTACAATAAATTATATTTATTTATTTAAAGGAATTAAAGGTAAAATTTGCTTTACGATTTCTATTAGTTTTGGTTTTATCTTGTGCTTTTAAAATTTATATAAAAAGTATAGGACCTCATTAAACCACGAGTTCAATTTTTTTTTTATGTCAGTTTAAATCCTGATCATCGAGATCAATGTTTATATTATTAAGGACGCTTATACCCTCAAGCGGTTCTCATTCTATCGGACCATGATAGTCAATATTTTTTTAATTTCATTTCTTCTTATAATGTGGTTTCTAAATAGTACTTTGTAGTTAAAATCATTACATAAACAAACTTTATTAAAAAAAAATTTTCCGTTGAAAATTTCAAGCTATTAAAATTTTTTCTTCCTGATTATTTCAAAAAAGTGAAGAATTTCTACTCTTAAATAACATTTTCTTAACAACGGAACGGTAAATTAATTAAATATTGTTGTAAAAGTCGTATTCTATTACAGTTTAAAATATATTAGGTTTTTAAAAAAATTTGTAGAACCGTGTTTTTTTAATTAATTAAAATATAGTCATATTGCGCGTTTTGTTACTGTTTCCATGTAAAAGTCCAAATTTTATAAATTTATATCTTAAAAACAGAACGGTAAAATTCAATAAAATTGTAACAGTACATGTAAAGTAATGCATTTAATATGTTATTTAAATTTTATAAGAATCTGTAGAAATTGGTTTTTTGGATAAACATCCTTAAATCGTAACCGTACATGGGATTACAGATTTTTTAAAAGTAAATTGATAAATTTACCGATGAAAGAATATAAACATTAACATTATGTTTGACGTCATAATTCTGGTAAAATTTGAACTGGAAATAAACATTAACTGTAATAATCAGAAAAGTAAATTGATTTTCTATGGCTGCCCTATTCACGAGAAATTTTTTTGAATTTTTTTTAACAATTATGAATGGGATCAAAATTTTGTAGGTTTGTAATTGGAAAAACTAAGTGAATCGGAGATTTTCTTTTAAGAATTTGTAATATCATTTTCTTAAAAATGTAAAAAAAAATTAAAAAAAATTAAATTAAATTTAAATATTACTACATTAGAATTATAACATTTATTTATTGTTAATTTTAATTTAGCTTTTTAGAAAGATATTGTTTGTATATTTAAAAAACCAAACATTTAAAATTAAACGAATTTTTAATTTAAAAGATAAGCTTAATTTTTTTCGTTCATTTTTTTATAATTCCAAATAATCTATTTCAAAAATAAAAGCTTTTTCATAAAATAAATATATCTTTTTTATTGTAATTACTTTAAAAACAATTTTTTTAAACAAAGCTTTATGGTAATATTAATTTAAATAATATTGAACTTTGAAGTTTAAAACAATTTAAATCTAAATTTAAATTAAAGATATTCTGAATTTAGGACATTTTTTAAAGAGATTTTTTAATTGTTTGCTTTTGAAAAGCAATATAAAATAAAATGATAAATGTGGATTTTTAAAGTTGAATATCTTAAATTTTTAAACAAAATTTAAAAAAATTAAATTAAATTGAAATAATACTACATTAGAATTAGAACATTTGTTTATAGTTAATTTTATTTAAAATTTGAAATTATCAATTTTTTTCGTTTATTTTTGTATAATTCCAAATAATTCATTTAAAAATTAAAAGCTTTTTTATAAAATAAATATATCTTCTTTATTTTCATTATTTTAAAAAAAAAATTTTGAAACAAAACTTTATGGTAATATTAATTTAAATAATATTGTTCTTTAAAGTTTAATTCAATTTAAATTTAAATTAACGATATTCTGAATTCAGGACAGTTTTTAAAGACTTTTTTAAGTTTTTGCTTATGAAAAGCATTATAAAATAAAATGATAAATGTGGATTTTAAAACAAAATTTAAAAAAATTTAATTAAATTAAAATAATACTACATTAGAATTAGAACATTTATTTACAGTTAATTTTATTTAAAATTTGAAATTACCTTTTTTTATAATTCTTAAAATTTTGTTAAATTTTAAATTAAACACATTTTTATTTTAAAAGATAAGTTGAGTTTTTTTCATTCATTTTTTTATAATTCCGAATAATTCATTTGAAAAATAAAAGCTTTGTCAAAAAATAAAATTAAATATTCTAAATGGTTGTTAAATGTTTTGATTTGATTTTATATGATAATATCTAAATTGATTTGGAATTTATTATTTTTTTAATGTAAAAACATTTTTTAAATATTTATTCAAACTTAAAACAAAACACTAATGACTAATTACAATTTTCTTACAATTGTAACAATATATGTATATGTGATATACCATATTATGACTGTACCTATTTGAGGTGTACTGGGGGATGCTGAAAAGAGGGGATAAAGTCTAGATGATTGATAGAAGTATCGATGAGTTCATTTGAATTTTGACTGACTAATAATTGACAAGTTTTATAAATCGACCCTATATCTTATGGATAGTTGTACCTTTAGGTGAATTGTGCTGGCAAACACAGCTATAGTTTTATTTGATTTTTTGTGAGAAACCACGTCTTCATAAAAGGTAAATAATTTACTTTCAAATTTTATAAATATGTAAATTGAATTCTGTGTATAAGAAATAAGGATGATTCCCACTTATATTCTTTTATATTAAGGGATTCGATTAAAACGAATTTAATAGTGTTTGTGTCGAGAGTAAAGTATAAAACATAGAAAATAAACATTGTTGTATTTTTTTATGGAAATTTATATGTGTGCATAGCTATTGTATTATAGCGTGGTTTTTTTTTGTATTACGAATAGAAGCCTAGATGCGAGAGAAAACGGAGGCAGCATCATTTCTAATAAGGATTGTAAAACCAAGTAATGGAATAATATTTGATTGATGATCGAGAGAAACAAATAATCATTTCATGAACTTGGGGAATCTTGGATAAGCGTTGATAAAGCTGATTTTCGCATCGAAAAGGTATCGTCATAGATTTGTAAATGTTCAGATGAAAGAGATCGTTCGACCTTTTTTATATAGATTTATAAACGAATATATTTTATATTATTAAAGTTTTAAATACGAGCGCGTACCCGAATTTCAATAGGAAAGATTAATTACGAATTATACGTGCGTATTATTATTATAAATTATTTGGCCAAAGCGATTTATGTATTTTTATCATTTTAATTGAGAAGATATAATAAAATAGTATAATATTTTATATCATATTTTTGTTTGATTGTCGTTGTGATTCTTAGAGTATATTCACTCAAGTTAGTTAACGTTTCACTTAGAATCATTACACAATCATTGGGAATTTCATTCTTATTTCTTGGAAAAATTTTAAATCCGTATTTAGACTTAAAGAAAAGACTAATTTATCATTTTCTTACAATCATTAAGAATTTAATTCTTATTTCTTGAAATTATTTATTATCATTGATTTTAAACTAAGCAGGTTATTTTTTAATTAAAATGAAAAAGACGTTATAATTAAAACATTTTAATTAATCTGTATTTTAAATTATTTTTTGAGTACTCGAATCAATGCTTCATGATTTTAAATTAAAATTCTATTCCCGCCTGACGCGCGACGGATCCTCGCGCAGCTGTATAGTTTCCACAAGTGGCAGCAGGTGGCGTCCGTCAGAGCTTCTCGGGAATGAGTTAGGTCAGGATTCTTATATAAGACCAGCTTCTCGGAGTTCCCAATATTAAAGTTACACGTGTCTACCTTTTTGAAATCTCATTGTCTAGTTTTGACTGGAGAATTATTAAATAACTCTTCATTGAATTGAGCTAGAAATCAAATCTCAATACCAGGGGCGGCGACTTGTGTATGGTACGACTGCAAATTCCATAGAGCAAAAAATTCGCCCTATGGAATTCCATATGGCAAAATTTACAATTCGAAAAAAATGATTAAAATTTAAGAAAAATTATATTTTGTAAAAATAATTGAAAAATGACGAAAGAAGTTAAAAATTAATTAATAAAAAATTTAACTAATTTGATATTGAAAAAAATAATTAAAACTGAAAAAGTTTTATTTAAAAAAATTAAAGAAAAGAATTGAAACTTGCGGAAATTGAATTGAAATATTAGGGGAAAAAATAAAAAATAATGAAAATAAAATTAAAGAAAAATGATAAAAATAGTTGAGAATTGTAGCAAATATAATTAAAATCATAAAAAAAGAATTCTTAAAAATTGTTTAATTAAAATTTTAATCAATGAAATTTCAAATTAATTAAGGTTTGAAGAATTATAATATAGAATAATTGTAATTGTAGTCTTGTTTATCTCAAATATAGTCTGTAATTTTTTTAAATTATTTTTTACAAATGTTTATTATTTTTTTCAATATACAATTATTTCTATCCATTACTTTATTATTAAATTTATATTTCAATTAATTTTCAATTACTTTTTCTCATTTTCAATTATTTTTTTATTAATTTTCTAAATTTTTTATTATTTATCTCAAATTTTAGTTATTTTTTAAATATACAATTGTTTTTATCATTCTGCAATTATTTTCTTATATTACAAATATATGTTGAAATTTTTTCAATTATTTTTCACAAACTAAAATTATTTTTTTCAAATTTAAATTATTTTTATTACTTTACAAATATTTTCTCCAATTTTATATTATTTTAATTATTCTTCAATTAATTTCCTAGATTTTAAAATATTTTTCTCAAATTTTAATAATTTTTTTTAATTTCAAATATTATTATTATCATTTTGCAATCAATTTTTCCAATTTTCAATTATTTATCTCATTTTTCAAACATTTTTTCAATTTTCATTTTGTTTTATATTTTTCCATTACTTTTTATCATATTTAATTATTTTTTAATTAATTTTGACTTTTTTTTATAATTTATCACAACTTGCACTTATTTTTTCGATATACAATTATTTTTATCATTCTGAAATTTTTTTTTTTTTTATTACAAATGCATGTTGCACTTTTTTTAATTTTTCTCAAAAAAATAAAATTATTTTCTTCAATTTCAAATTATTGTTATTACTTTGCAAATATTGTCTCGAATTTTTTATTATTTTTATTAGTTTTTAATTAATTTCCTAGATTTTAAAATATATTTCCTAAATTTTAATAATTTTCTTCGATTTTCAATTATTAATATTATCATTTAGCAATCAATTTCTTCAATTTTTAATTATTTTTATTACTTTGCAAATATTGTCTTGAATTTCTTATGATTTTTATTACTTTTTAATTAATTTCCTAGATATTGAAACATATTTCTCAAATTTTAATAATTTTTTTTCAATTTTTAATTAGTTTTATTTTTTTCAAATATTGTCTCGAATTTTTTATTACTTTTATTACTTTTTAATTAATTTTCTAGACTTTAAAATATTTTTCTCAAATTTTAATAATTTTCCTTAATTTCCAATTATTTTTGTTATCATTATAATCAATTTCTTTATTTTTTATTAATCTCATTATGCATTTCTCAATTAAATACCTAAATTTTCAATTATTTATCTCATTTGTCAATTATTTTTTCAAATGTATTTTCTTTTATCTTTTTGCAATTATTTTCTTCACCCTTTAATTAAATATAATTATTATTTTTTAATTAATTTCCTAAATTTTTATTTATTATCTCAAATCTAAGTTACTGTATCCATGTTTCAATTGTTTAATCATTCTTTAATTTTTTTTCTCATATTCCAAATACTTTCAACAATTTTTGATTATTTTTTTGTTAATTTGCAATGATTTTCACAATTTTTATATTATTTTGATTATTTGTTGATTAATTCCGAAAATTTCCATTATTTCTCTCAAATTTCCATTATTTTCTTCAATTAACAATTATTTGTATCGTTTTTCTTCAATTTTTAATTACTATTTTTATCATTTTGCAATCAATTTCTTTAATTTTCAATTATTCTCACTATTCATTCCTCAGTTAAACTTCTAATTTTTCAATTATTTATCTTATTTTTTAATTATTGTTTTCAATTTTTGTTTTCTTTTATCCTTTTGCAATTTTTTTCTCCACCTTTTAAATAGATATATTAATTATTTTTTAAATATTATTTCCTTTATTTTCATTTATTATCTTAAATCTAAGTTATACTTTTCAATGTTTCAATCAATCTTCAATTATTTTTCTGAAATTTTAATTACGTTCGTCAATTTTTAATTATTTTTTTTCATTTGCACTGATTGTCACAAATTTTATATTATTGTGAATATTTGTTGATTAATTCCGAAAATTTTAATTATTTCTCTCCAATTTCCATTATTTTCTTGAATTTACAATTATTTCTATAATGTTGTAATTATTTTTCCAAGTTCAATTTTTTTCGACATTTTTCAATTATTTTAAAAAATATAATTTTTGTTTTTCAAATTTTCTATATTTTAATCAGTTTTCAATTATTTTTCTCAAATTTTAATTAAGTTTGTCAATTTTTAATTTATTTTTTAAATTTGTAATGATTTGATCACAAATTTTATATTATCTTGATTATTTGGTTATTATTTCAGAAAATTTACTCAAAATCAAATAAAATTGTCAACTTTTGAGTTACAATAATTACGCTAATTAAGAAACTCTTTAATTTATTATTGTTTTATTTCTCCCCCCCCCCCTCCTCGATCAATATTAAGTTTGCAGATGGCAAAAATTTACAAGTCGCCGCCTCTGCTCAGTACATTTTTTTGTTTTACAATTGGTCAAATCTTGGGCTGGTCACGGGTTTGCCAGTCATTGGCAGCCAGCAATGGTTCATTATTGACTGCCAAGAGAAAAATCGGTTTCTACATAATTTGGCTATATATACATGCCTATAATTAATTTTTTACTTATTTATTGGTTTTCATTGGCATGACAAGTATTGTTATAATGATTGGCTTCCAATATTGGCTCAATGTTCACAGCCAATGGATTGCCAAGATTTTTAGAATCAGATTTTTTCTTGGCAGCTAATAATGGGCCAATCATGACTAACCAATCATTGACATGAGCGTGATTATCCCAAGGTTTGACCAGTAAGTTTTTAAAATTACTTGATAAGCCCTCAGGTTTCTTCCGGGAAACTCTAAAAAATTACTTCCAGCGGCCTTGTTTAAACCAAAGGATCCTGACCTCTTTTTGGGAGGGAAATAAAAAATTCCCCTATTATATGGAATAGTGACATCTTATCGGCAAGGTTAGTCTATAAAACTGACAAGACCATAAATGCTCGACGTGAAGTACGAAGGTTGGAAAAACTGAAAAAAGGGAAAAAAAAGCAGGAGAGATAGAGAGAGAGAGAGAGAGAGAGAGAGAAAAGTGGCCGACTATAACCCGCATTCGTGGGGTCGAGTTTCTGGGTGTGGGTATGATGTTGGTATTCCGAGTGGCTGTGGTGGCGATGGGTGACGCTGACGTTGCGTTGGTGGAAGCTGAAAAGAGCTCCACAGCTTCCAGCAGCTATAATGCAAACTCGTCTCGCGCAAACAAGCCGGCCGAGTTGGTTGCTACGTTAATTCTCAGAGTTGCATTCTAATAAAAGTAATCGAGAAGTTTGGAGCGCGAGGAAAATAATGTCATAAAACCAACACGAGTTACCAGGACCAGCCCAGCCATCGAGTCAGCTAGTCAGCGTCCTGAGAAGTAAGTTTCGCAGTCGAAGAGAGCTAGAAAAAGGATGAAAAGGACTGGCTGGCTGCCGAAGCGAGAAACCTGGGGCTCAGAATCTGGGGGAGGAAACTCGATTCCTTCTGAAAGGGGATAAGGGTGACTTTAAAAGTCGAGTCGAGTTGTTCCTTCGATTTTCTTCTTTCTTCTTTCCTTCATCGAATTATGTGAGACATCTCATTTTCTCGATTTGAATTCCACTTCCGACACTCTTCACTACATCTGAGAGCTTCATTATTTTTATTGGCGCTTCCAACAACCATCCAAATCAACCTGATTTCGAGGAAATTAAATCAATTTTATAAGCAGTCACTGCGCCTCTTATTATGGCGTCAATGTGGTGACTTCCGGACAATGATCCTTGAGAGTTTTCAGGTTTTTTCCTTCTATCAAAGTAATACTACTGAAGCAATAATATTACTCTTTATATTAATTATTGTTAACAATTAATATTCAAAATAAGACGAATTGGTCATTTCAATTTCGTGTGAATGTGTAGAAATTATTGGCGATTTCTCAAATTGTAAGGCTCATTAGGAAATTGGGAGAGAGGGAGAATTTGGTAGAATATAAAAACAAATGTTGTTACTCGATTAATCACTTGTCGGTGATCAGTGTGTGAATTAAGTTCTTGTTCCAAGCTACCTAACTTGCCGAGAAATCGTCGGGTAATTAATTAATTAATAAATGTTATTCAAGTTTTGTCATCGTTGGTCAACTGTGAATTATATAGATTGTGTTTTTTATTCTCCTCAGTGTGGCATAAAATATATAATTGTGTACGAGACTATTCATGAAATTGGACTTCTGTTATCTCTCCGAAACCACGTGGCAAATTTTACTCAGATAAAGCAACACCATAAAGGATTAAGAAAGTGTTTTGATTAAGAATTTGACGGTTCGGGAACGTGTTTGCATTCCATTGTTAGAAAATAATTTTTGAGACTTTTTAGGAATCAAGGGTTTAACTATTTGCATCGTTTCTTGAGAGAGAGAGAGAGAGAGAGAGAAAGAGAATTGAGACCGGAAGACCAATGTAACTTGCGACCGTTTAATTTAAATTTGGTATGGAATTTTTCTGAAGTTGATAATAATTAGTTATTAGAAAGATAGGAAAATTATCAATCTCTCCAAGTCAATTCATTAAAAAGTTTTTATTTTGACGTTTCGACAAAACCATGTTGTCCTCCTCAGAAAAAAAAACTAGAAATATATTTATATTTAGTAAAATATAAATATATTTCTAGTTTTTTTTCTGAGGAGGACAACATTGTTTTGTCGAAACGTCAAAATAAAAACTTTTTAATGAATTGACTTGGAGAGATTGATAATAATTTTCCTATCTTCCTAGTAACGATTACACCGTCCGACACGATTTTTCACACACAAAAAAATCAAGCATTTTCGTAAACTAGGACCAAAAAAAAAAAATAACCGTGTCTGGCCGTTTTGCTAGATCAAGTCGTTTGTGGCTTCTAGGGGTGAAAACAACCCTTAAATTAAAAATGACAAGAGATCTTTTAAAAATTATTCATTTTTCATAAAACTTGATATCTAGGGGTTTTCGGGGTCGCTGATCACGAATATGATGTCAGATTTTCAAAATTCAAAATGGTGGATCCAATATGGCGGACAACTTTTTTAAAAATAGATTTAAATTGCCTGAAACTCGTTGCTAGGAGGTTTTTGGAGTCGCTGATTACGAATCTGATGTCGGATTTTTAAAATTCAAAATGGCGGATCCAATATGGCGGACAACTTTTTTAAAAATAGATTCAAATTGCCTGAAACTCGTTACTCGGGGGTTTCTGAGGTCGCTGATTACGAATCTGATGTCAGGATATTAAAGTTCTAAAGGCGGATCTCATAAAGATGAAGATTACAAAATATTTAAACATTTTCACTAATGTGTCTTTGCATATTGGCCATTTTTAAAATGACAAAGCAAGTTTTTGTAGTAGGTAAGTATATTCAATAATAGGAAGCTTAAATAAGATGAATTCATAAATATAAAGTGATTTTTTAACATTGCTTTTCAAAGTGAAAATATCAACGATTCGCATTTGTTTTATATAAATACTATTTTCTGTAGCAACGCATTGAAAATCAAAATCTCACAACTAAAGTTTGCAATTTAATTTTAAATTTGTATTCTTTATTTTGATCAACTATTTTAAATTCTGAAAATTTGATATCAGATTCGTAATCAGCGACTTCAAAAACCCCAGAGCAACAAATTTCAGGCAAATTGGATCTATTATTAAAAAAGTTGTCCGCCATATTGGCTCCGTCATTAGAATTTTGAAAATATGACATTAGATTCGTAATCAGCGATCCCAGAAACCCCCGAGTAACGAGTTTCAGGCAAATACAAATAAATTTTTAATTGTTGTCCGCCATATTGGATCCGATATTTTGAATTTTGAAAATCTGACATCAGATTCGTAATCAGCGACCCCAAAAACCCTCGAGTAACAAGTTTTAAGCAAATCTAAATAATTTTTAAATTTTTCGGGCGCCATTTTGGATCCGCCATTTTGAATTTGTAAAAATTAACGTCAGATTGGTAATCAGCGACCCCAAAAATCCCCGAGTAACAAGTTTTAAGCGAATCTAAATAATTCCTCAAATTTTCGTCCGCCATTTTGGATCCGCCATTTTGAATTTTAAAAATCTGACATCAGATTCGTAATCAGCGACCCAAAAACCTCCGAGTAACGAGTTTCAGGTAAATTAAATCTATTTTTAAAAAATTGGTCCGCCATATTAGATCCGCCATTTTGAATTTTGAAAATCTGATATCATATTCGTAATCAGCGTCCCCGAAAACCCCTAGATATCAAGTTTGATGAAAAATGAATAATTTTTGAAAGATCTCTTGTCATTTTTATTTTAAGGGTTGTTTTCACCCCTAGAAGCCACAAACGACTTGATCTAGCAAAAAGGCCAGACACGGGTATTTTTTTTTTGGTCCTAGTTTCCGAAAATATTTGATTTTTTTGTGTGTGAGAAAAAAAGTTAAATTTTGTCGGACGGTGTTACCGAGTGATAAATTCCAAAATATTAAATAATAATTATTTATTGTTTAATGTATATTAGCGTGTGAAATTTGTTTATATCAATGATTTTCTCCAAGTTTGAGTGACATTCGGATATATAATATGAATCCTGGTAGGAATCTTCTTAATTTGTACGAGAACGTAGGAAAAGGAAACGATAATTGTGCAACTGTCGAATAGGAATGATCAAGTCGATCTCATTGCAATGATGCATTTCTCATCACAGATTTTCCGAATTTATTTTTAACCCTGAGATGTGCTATGGAAAATGAATGTCTTCAGCGTAGATGAGTATAATTAAAAAACATGTATGTCTTTGTTTGACTCATGATTCAATTGCGTAAATGTTAATAGAACGTGATAAAATCAAATATTGATATCTATGTATTTTGCGTAAAACGAACGTATTTATTATTTTGTAAAATTAAGAAGCTTCTCCTATTCCAAATTTTTATGTAATAAATTGTTTATACTTTTTGTTTGCGGTGCCTAAAAAACCATCTTTAAATTGCGAAAAATGTTCTTAATTTTATCGAAAAAGGCTCAGAAGTTTATGAGACCTCGATAAATGTTCAAAGTTGAATCCCCCACCCTTAACGTAAATTCATCATTTATAAGCAGATAGATCTAAAATATAATTTTTTCACGTCGCTTTTGTATAGATTTTTTTACCTAACAAAATACAATGCTCATGGCATTTTAAAATTAATTTTTAATTCTTTAAATAATTTTTTTTTATTTTTCCTGTTTTAACTAAATATTTTAATAGCATACTATTTTTCAAATAGCGAAGTGAAAAGCAATTCAATTTATTACTTTTTTATATTTTTCATTGAAGAACTCTAAAGAAGTTATTTATCCACAGATATAGATGTAAAGGTTGTTTGGATTTTTATAATTGTAGTGCAAGATGATCCATAATTCGTAATAAACACTCAATTGTTTAAACTTTTTATTTTTTGAATATTTCCGAATTTAAATAAATTGTTTAATAGCTCACAATTATTTAGTAACAATTCACAGAAAATTTTTTCCTCAATTATATTATTTATTTGTTTAAACAAATTAAATGGTTAAGAGTATATAATGAAGTATAACGTAACTGGTATAGGTAAAATTTGATTGTAAACTCTTTCTTAAAATACTTAAAATATTTTGTCACAAAGCTTTGTAGAACTACCCAAAAAATAAAATATTATTAAGAAGGTCTTCCTTACTTAAATTTGTTTGAAGTTTGACTGAAAATTAGTTTTAAAAAAGTGCTATTTTTATATACCTGATAATATAACTTCGAAATACAAAATAGCGAATTTCGGAAGAAGTCCTATTACAAAAAACGTTTAAAAATTCGTCTGAAGTTTTATCACCTTGAACTTTTTCAAGATTTCAACTTTGATGTCAAAACATTCAAATTCAACATGAGGGATCTAACTTGGAGAAATTAATTTATAAAATAATTATTATTAATATATTATGATTAATTTATTTATAAAAAATACCTATTACTTCCTCATATTTGCGAACCTTCGACTGTAATCCTGTTCCGAGTTATCAAGGTTTCAAAAATTGAAACTTTTTATATAAATTTATTTTTATAGGTATGTTTTTTTGCTGTTTTTATAAATTTTATCAAGAATAATTTTTACTCGTTTTGTAGACAACTTCTAGTTATTTATGACCATATTTTAGTTGTTTCTCTTCAATTTCGAGTCAAATTTAGTTTTTTGCATTACACAGTCATTTCTTATTTTCTAGTTACGGTTTTTTTAAATTTCTAAATACTTTTTAGTTACTTTTTTCATGATTTTTTTTTATTTTTCAAAAATTCACAGTCATTTTTTTCACTATTTAATTCTTGTTTCTTAATTTCTGGTTGTTTTCCTTTTCTTTCTATAGATATTTATTTACTTTTCAGTTTCTGATTATTTTTCCAATTTTTATTTATTTTAAACAATTTTTATATGAATTCTTAAATTTTTAGTTTCTTTGTCACTTCTTGTAATTTTACGTAATCCTCTTATCATTTATTTACTTTCTAGTTATTTTCCACTTTCAAGTTATTTTTTCTTATATTTCAGTTATTTCTTTCATTCTTTCCTTATGCATTATTATTTTAGTTGCATTTTTATTTTTTATAGCTGTTATTTACTTTTCCAATTTTTTCTTTATTTCAAAATTATTTTTAAAAATTTTCAATCATTTTTCATCTTTCAATTCCTTAATTGTTTTCTTCATTTTATAGTAATATTTTCACTTGCCATTAATTTTTTTTCTAGCTACTCCTTTGCCTTAACAAATTTTTTACTTTATTTTTTTATTATTTTTTTCAAATTCTAGAGGCTTTTCTAAACTTTTAGCTTCCTTCTTAGTTTATAAGCTGTTCTTTTTTCATTTTGAAAATAGTTTTTACTTTCGAATAATTTTTTCTATATTTTCTAGTTATCTTTCTATATATTTTAGATGTTTCTTTTTTTCTCGAGTCTTTTTTACATATTCTAGTTTACAATAACAAATTTATATTTGAATATTTTAAATCATTTTATCAATGTGTTTTTAATCTTTTCTTGTATTTCTAATTTTGCTTTCATTTTTTTACTAAAAACCTCCAGATGTTTTGTAACTTCCTAGTAATTTTGGCATACTTTTCAGTTCTTTCCTTAATTTGTTTTTTATTTTATTAACTTTCTAGTAATTTCTTCAATTTTTAGTTACTTATATTCATCTTTAAATTACGTTTTGACTTTATAATAATTTTACCTTTTCTAGTTACTTTTATGGAATTTAAAATATAACTCCACTTACTAGCAATTTAGTTTCATAGAAGAAGCTTTGAAAAAGTTAAGATTTTCAACTTGTAGCCATTATTTTAATTTCAAGTAATTTTTATTTATTTACAAATTGTATTTTTTAATGTGTAAATATCGTTTCCTTTCGGTTTATTTTCATATTTTTTGAATATTTTTTTACGTTCTAATTCATTACTTTTCAAATTTGTTTTTAATTTCCAAGTCATTTTTGAAAATTTCCAGTTGTTCATAAATTTAAATATATTTTTTATTTTATAGTAATTTAATTACTTTCTATTAACTCCTCCTTCTTATTTTGAATTCCCTTTTTCATTTTCTGATTATTCTAATTTAAAATTTTTTTGTAGTGACTCCTTTAATATATTTTTTTCCTTTATTTTTATAATAATATGATTTCCAATTTCTAGATAATTGTTTTAAGTTTCTGGTAATTAGTAATTTTTATTTCCCTAAAGGTTTTCCTTCATTTTCAAGGTAGTTTTTTCTTTCTTGTAATTTTTTTCTTTATCTTGTTATCTTTCTCCAACTTTTACATAGTTCTTGCTTTCTAGGATTTTCTAGTAATTGACCCCATTTTAATAACATTTTCATCTTTAAATTACTGTTACACTTTAAGGTAAATTTTTCCTTTTCTAGTTATTTTTCTCAAAGTAAAAAATAATTTCACTAACTAGTCACCTTTCTTTATATTCTAGTTACTTTTTTATAAAACTGTTTTTCTTTCTAAAGGTTTATAACATTTTTGGAATATGGAATTCCCTATATTTTCTAGAGGTATGGAGTACTCCACACTCACCATATTGGTTCTGTTGGCCCTGTAGTTTTAAATCTAGACTGCAAACACCAGTTTCTTAGACTTTGCAAAGTAGTTCTTAGAATTTTAAAATCGTGATGTCCCTCGGGACTTAGTCAAGAATCCCACTCTCTTTTGGACTTACTCTTTATCTCAATCTCTGTCGAGCTTAACCTTTCGAAAATTCAATGGATTACTTTCATTAGTTTCCATATAAATTGCACACACAGACAGAAAAAAGAATGGGGATTAGTAACGTTGGTTGTTAGTAGACTGAGAGGGATGCTTTATTGATGCCCGGAAAGAAAGTGTAATTGAAAGCGGATTTTTCACTTGGGCTATTTATTTATTTTTTTTTTCTGTTTTTCAATTGTAAACTCTAAATTTACGTCAGTACAAAATTCAATCATTCAATTAATCAAGCTCGAAAAAAGCTTTCTGACAAATGTTTCCACTTGTTTTTATTATATTCTCCCTATGCATTTTAATTGGATGTATCCAATTAAAAAGTTAAAAATAAGTTACATATGTGAATTAAAAGTAATTAAATTAAGTAACAAATTGAATATGAAACAATTAACAATACATACAATGATCGAAAATATTTAAATTAATAAATTGTATTTACAATCATATTTTTTGAATTTTTAATTGGATCTGTCCAAGAATAAAGTAGAAAATGTAACAATTTCAGTTTTGATCATTCTTTTATAAAACGAGGCTATAAAAAGTTAGGCAAACATAAATTTTTTGAAGTAGAAGTGAAATAAAGCTTATTATACTTCTTACGGGAATGATAAGAATTTCACCAATGACTTTCTCAATTTGCATTTATAGCGAGGAAATATTTATGTGGCATTTGGCACTTTCAGAGGATAAAAGATGCTAATCTACTTCTACAAAGTCACAGGTAAAAGAAAATGGTATTTTTGAAAAAAAAGTATACTAAAGAGTTTCAAACGAGAAAAGTTTTACGCACTAATGCAAGCAATCAACGAATAAGGTGTGAACTTTGAAAAGGTTATATTTTCCACCTGGAATGATCACAATTTCTCATTTCTTTCGCAGTAAAGTCGAGATTTTCAGTTTTTCATTTCAATTGGATTCTTAAAAGAGTACTGAATAATGTTTTATACTGACAAAATATTGCTTGTAAAAAATACAAGCATATAAAAGTTATTTAGTTTTTTAAAAAATTGGTTCTTTAGAATCAAACAACTGTTTATAAAAAAGCAAATAAGTACTTTCAAGCATTTTTATTTTGTTTTTTAATTAAATTCTTCTGAAGTGGGAATTCAATAGTTTTCAACTAAACAACAAACTTAGTATCAAACTTTATTTTAGAGAGTTTCATGGAAAATTAGTGTCAAGGATTTATTGTCGAGAAATTGTCGAGAAACAGGAATGTTTATTAATTTACTATAAAAGTGACATTTATCTCTAACTGAGGGAAAATAAATTCTTTAACTTACACAATTTTCTTTAAGGAAGAATATAAATATTTATTTATTTATATTTATTTATAAAATCCAGGAAATACCAAGTTTTAACAATATTTATTAATTTTTTAGATTTTATATCCATTACATTGGGTTCGCCATTTTCAATCTTCAAAATAAGAGTCCAAAAATCCCTTAAAATCCAGTTTTTATCAAAATCTGTTTTATGTCTGCCATTCTAAAAAGGCCATTTTAAATTTTAGAAATCTCACTTAATATTTGTAATTAGCGAACCTAAAAATCCCTAAATACCAAGTTTTAACAAAATCGACTAATTTATACAATTTGTGTCCGCCATATTGCATCCACCATTTTATATTTTAATAATCTGATACTAGATTTCTAACCATTGAAACCCAAAATCACTAAATACTAGACATTTTTAAAATTTGTTAATTTTTTACAATTTTTGTCCGACTTATTAAATTTTAAAAATCTTACATTAATTTTTTAATCAGGAACTTCAAAAACCCCTAAATACCAATTTTTTTTTTAAATATATTAATTTCTTATATTTTATGTCCTCTACTTTATATTCGCCACTTTGAGTTTTAAAAATTTGAATTTTGATTTGTAATTAACAACCCCAAGAACCACCAAATATTAAGTTTTAACAATATCTAATAGTTTTTTATATTTTATGTCTACCATGTTGGATCTGCCATTTTAAATTTTTGAAATTATCGTCTAAAATCCTCTAAAAATTAATTTTTTCCAAATTTGTTTAAAAAAAAACATAAAAATCCCTAAATACCAAGTTTTAACAAAATCGAGTAATTTATATACTTTGTGTCCGCCATATTGCATCCACCATTTTGAATTTTAATAATCTGATACTAGATATCTAACCAGCTACCCCGAAAATCTATAAATACTAATTATTTTAAAAACTTATTAATTTTTTACATTTTTTGTCTGGCCTATTAAATTTTAACAATCTGACAATAGATTTTTAATCAGCAAATCTTAAAACCCCTAAATACCAAATTTTTTTTAAAATCTGTTAATCTCTTATATTTTATGTCATCCACTTTGTATTCACCATTTTGAATTTGAAAAATTTGATTTTTGATTCGTAATTAACAACCCCAAAAACGATAAATATCAAGTTTTAACAATATCTAATATTTTTTTATATTTTATGTCCACCATATTGGATCTGCCATTTTAAATTTTGGAAATTAGCTACTAAAATCCTCTTAAAACCAATTTTTATCAGAATCTATTAAAAATATTTTTATTTTCGCCATATTGAAAACGCCATTTTGAATTTCAAAATTTTCAGTTTATATTCCTAATCAGCGACCCCAAAAATACCTAAATAGGTACCAAATTTTATCAAAATCTGTTAATTTTCTCATTTTATGTTCGCCATTTTGAATTTTAGAAATTTGATTCTGGATTTCGTGTTTCAGAATCAAAAAGTCAATCATTAATATTATTGATTAGTATTTATAATTTTTGCCTTTTTTTTATTAGCCATTTTGAATTTTGCGAGTTTTATGTTATTTTGGTTATCTTAAAAACTCTAAAATTTTAGATTATATCATCGATTTTTGACAAATCGTTTGTTATATTGAATCCGAAAAATTGAATTTTAAAAATCGATTGTAAGATTATATTCAGAAAACGCAAAATTCGTGGAAAACTTTTGACCCTTTAACTGTGATATTAAAATTTCGTGAATTGGTCGCAAAGTGTGATACTTTTTCAATGAATTAGTTTTCATAGAACTTAGTAATGGGAGTTTTTTTGACTTGTAAATTACGAATCTAATGTTCGATTTTCAAAATACAAAATAGCGGAGTCAATCCAATTGTCAAAAACTTTGAAGAACATGAGACGTTAATGGATTTTTGTAAAATTAGGTACAAAATTTTCTAGTCAATAAATAAGAATTAAAAATTCGATTTTCTAAATTGAAGATAAAAAATCCAATATGGCGACTATTAATGACAATTTTCCTGTGTATAAAACTACTTGTTTTTTATTCTTGAAATCATTTCAGATTTACCATTTTAGATATTTAACGATCCAAAAAACACTGTAGATTTAATTGTAATAAAGACGAGTTAAATTTTAGTGTCTCAAAATTTTTAGCTGACATTTTGGACACACCATTTGGAATTTCGGAAAGCTAACTTTAGATTTGATACCAATCAGAAAAACGTATATCTTTCTTATTACTAAACATTATTTCTGAAAAAATCTGTTCCCTATGTTACGTTCTTCACATGTAACAAAATATTTTGAAAATTTTAAGTTCAAAAAAATGGTTAGAATATACAAAATTTTACCTAAACTAAAAATGTCCACAAAATTTCAAACAAAATCCCTTTAATTCTAGAACGAAAAGGTCAAATCTATATAATTCATACGAACTTTTCTATTCAACCAGCAGATAAAATATAAATACAAAATAAATTTAATTGGTAAAAAATTGAATCCCAGAGAAATACAATACTCGATATATACAGTTCTTTCAATACTTGATTGAAATAAAACGCTCTAAAATTTTCATTTTCTTTTAATAAAAAAAATACCAGTAAAAATGTAATATAAATGAAAATAGTTTTTGAAATACAAAAATTGACGGATTTTTTTCCAGATTAATTGGTGGAGTTTTAAAGGTAATAAAAGACAGTAATATAATTGAATTCAAAATGCAAAAGGATCATTCAGTTTATATTGAACACGGGAGTAAAAAAGAAATAAAAAAATAAATAAATAAATGAAAAGACCTCTTTAATTATCTCTGTCCAGTCGATAAATCCTGTCTGTCATTCAAATTTTAATCCACGATTAGTAACACATTTCACTCGTTTTTACGTAAAGGGATTGAGAAAATCCTCGGGATTTTCATTTTATATGCGCTAAATAAACCGTGAAAGTGATTACGTGACATTATAGACTCAAACGGAAAGGAAAATCGGCTATCGTTCCATCTATGGGGACTTTGTCCAGCATCCGTGTCGAGGAAATCGTAGGACGATTTGCAGAATTCAGTTTAGTCCGTGGATATAGTGGAGTGGGTTTGAGATTGGGGAGTTGAGTATATGCCGTACATATATGGTACCAATCGAGTGTGTGGAGGTGGGTGAATGGAGATGGAGGTTGGAAAAGAGGCGCATTGAAAGGGTATCGGACCACCTCGATATCTCTCCAACTCTGTGTGTGATTCGAGGACATGGACCGAATCACAAGCAGGACTGCTCGTCGCTTCGAGAGAACAGCCTCGGGTGCCTTGCATTGTATCGCATTGTTCTACTGGAATATACGACTCACCCTCTGACCCTCAACATTTCCTACACCATTTGCTGTAAGTCTGTCGAAAGGACCGAAGCGAAGTTATCGCGTTAGCCTCTTCCCATTCCGTATCATGATAACTGCATAGCCAAACATAAAAGAAAGCGTTGCCTTGGATTTGATTTTCCTGAGAATCAAGTTTTTATTCTCTGCCCTAGATTATACAAGGTGAATGGTCCCTTAATTATATATTGAATGCAATTTACGATTGAGGGGCTGGATTTTAATACACGAGTTCCTATTCAATTTAGTTTTCCTGTTGAAATTGATTTTGGGTTTGTTATTCTTTGACAAGTGGAATGAATTTGATAATTATTGCCTATGGGAGTCGATTGTGTTGCTTCTCACATTTCACATCTCACTTGGCACTTTTTATCTTTTGCAGTTAACGTGTCAACAATTTTGGTGTTTTATTGATTAATTATAGTGATTGAAATAATTAAACGTTTACAATTAGGCTGGTTTGACAGTCTACCTTATTATACGGAAGCTTAAAAAATGCACCTTGTGATAAGATAGGTTATGTTACTGCGTCTGCGCAGAAGTTAGTTGTCATGGCGACGAACTTCTGCGCAGACGCAGTAACATAACCTATCTTATTATAAGGTGTGTATCTTAAGGTAAAAGGTGTAATTAGAGTTGCGAAGAAGTAATATTACCTGGAGAATAGTAATGAGAACGAGAATATAGCCCACCAAAATTCTAATCGAGAATTTATAAGAATTTAAGTTTTTTATTTATTTATCAAATTAAGACGTTTATTCAACGTTTTTCGTGGGGATAAGTCCTGTGGAACACGCGGGGGTGTTTTGAATATAACTATTTTTAAATTCCAGATGTCACAAATTATTTTTGTACTAGTAAATCGTTTTAAATCTATAAACATTTTTGGAATTACGAGTACTAAATTTTCCATGAAGTTTATATCATCAACCGCAACAAAATGATGTCGCCATTGACTCAACACATGATTCTTCGTTTCTTATGAATTTTTAATCTGTCAATGGCGATGTAATTTTTATTTTCGAAAACCTAATATTACCGATGTTTATGTATCTTACAACCATCGATCGATCTTTTCTTGTTAATTTTTCCGGCGCTGATCTTGCTTGTGAAGAGATTTTGTGTATTATTGACAATAAACTTGTGATCTAGATTTGTTTTACTCTTCCATTATTATCACATTTTTGAAAACTTTTGTAACTCATTTATGGTCCCTATGGACCGCGGGATATTGTATTTAAATAAATAAATAAAGTCCAATTTTCTTAATCAATGTACGAAAATAGAATCTCTAGCGTCATTCTTATTAGTAATGATTTGAATTTCAAATTAATAGTAAAAATTATATATAACTAGCAACATTAACGCTTGTCCAAGTGAGCTACAAACTTTGCATTGTTGGTCATTTAAAACTACCTATAAATTTTTGCAAATTCAAATAATGAAAATAAAGAATAAATGGAAGAATATTTCTGAAAAATGACGAAATTAATTGACAGTTAAAAAAAAAAATCGAAAAATGGCTACCATAATATTACATAATTGAAAAGAGTAGTTTAAAAAATTAAACAATAAATATTAAATTTAAACAAAATAGTTGAAAATTTTTAGGAATAACAGTTGAAAATAATTGTAAATCAAACAACTGGAATGAAAATCGAAAAAAATAATTGAAATTGAAGAAAATAATAAAAAATGGAGGAAATGAACTGAAAATTTAAGAATTAAATTAAAATTTGAAAAAATAATTGATAATAGAAAAAAAATGACGAAAATAATTGACAATTGAAAACAAAATTCAAAAAATGGCCAGGTATTAACTTAGCCACAACAGAACAAAATAATTTAAAAAATCAAAGAATAATTATAAAATTTTAAGATAATTTATAAGTACTTTGTACGAAAGGTCTTTTTCTTTTTGCTCGCCCGTTTATATATGTAAATAAATAAATAAATAATAATTAAAAATTGTTTGAAAAATTGAAGAAAATATGTAAGAAATTACGAAAATTATTGTCAATTGAAAAACAAAATTCAAAAAATGACTAGATTATTAGACACCTGAAAAAAATAATTGTGCGAACATTAAAATAATTGTAAATTGAAAAATTAAGAAATTAATAGGAATAATTGTTGGAAATAATTGCAGAAACTAGATTGAAAATCGAAAAAAAATAATTAAAATTAAAAAAAATTATTGAAAATTGAACAAAGCAATAAAAAATTGAATTGAAATTTATGGAATATACTTAAAAATTAAAAAAAAGTAATTGAAAAAAAGGCGAGAGTTAATGAATATAAAAAAACAATTCAACACTGAAGAATGTAAATAGAAATTAAAGAATGGAATTAAAAATTAAAGAAATTAATTGAACAATTGTATTTAAAATTAAAGAATCTTAATGATAATCGAAAAAAATAAAAGAAAAAACGCAATAATTTTTTAATATTAATGAAAATAACTGAGAATTGAAGAAAACAGTTTTAGAATTGAATAATTGAATTGAAATTTTAAAACAATTTTTATGAGTAAAAAAATAATTGTAAAAATCCGAGAATTGTTTAATATTAAGAAATTAATTGGAAATCGATAAAAAAATTGAAAATTAAACAAAATTTGAGAATTGAAGAAAATGATTAAAAATTGAAGAAATAAATTGGAAATTAAAGAATTAAATGGGAGTTTCGAGAAAATAATTGATAACACAGCCACACAAAAAAAAGTACCCGAGTTGGGGAATGAGACTACCGATTCCTTATGTATATTGATGCGCTGAATCCGAATCCGTCCTGAGAATTGGTCCATCAGATCAAGTTTTGACCCCAACCTCAAAATTAATAAAATGACACTTTTTGAACATTAGAATTTGAACTCGACTTAACTTTAATACATGCCTAGGACCAATAGAAAGCTTTAATTATTACTTTTAAAACGCTTTTTTAGAAATTGCTCTACGATGATTTTTAACGAAGTTATGATGTTTTACTTAGAATTATTTTTTTCCTTTGCACAATAACACATCAATAATTGATGTGTTTTTATCATATAGAAAAAAGTCATATTTTAAGTAAAACATCATAACTTCGTTAAAAATTATCGTGGAACAATTTCTAAAAAAGCGTTTTAAAGGTAATAATTCAAGCTTTCTATTGGTCCTAGGCATGTATTAAAGTTAAGTCGAGTTCAAATTCTAATGTTCAAAAAGTGTCATTTTATTAATTTTGAGGTTAGGGTCAAAACTTGATCTGATGGACCAATTCTGAGGACGGATTCGGATTCAGCGCATAAAAATACATAAGGAATGGGTAGTCTCATTCCTCAACTCGCGTACTTTTTTTTTTGTGTGGCTGTGTAATCAGAAGAAAAATTACAATATGACGAATGTAATTAACTATTAAACAAAAACAAAAAAATTAACAATTGAAAAAAAATTCAACTAATGGTGAGAATAATCGGCATTCGTACAAAAAATTTTTTGTAATTAATGAATATTCATAAAATTGAAGGAGAATAATAAATTGTCAATTGAAAACTGATGAAAATTATGGCAAAAATTGTAGGAAATTAATGAAAATTAAAGGAATCAATTGAAAATGCAATAGTTGTTTTGAAAGAAAATAATTGATAATTAAAAGAAAAATTACAATATGACGAAAATAATTAAATATGGACAAAAATAATTAACTATTAAAAAAAAAATTAACAAATGAAAAAAAAATTCGAAAAATGGTAAGAATAATCGGCATTTGATCAAAAAAAAGTTTAAAATTGATGAATAATCATAAAATTGAAGGAGAAAAGTAAATTGTCAATGGATAACTGATGAAAATAATACAAACGATTGTATCAAATAATTGAAAATTAAAGAAATCAATTGGAAATTGAAGAATTGTATTGAAATTTCAAGAAAATATTTGATAATTGACAAAATGCGAGAATTATTGAATTTTTAATAAAATAATTGAAAAACGAAGAATGTAATTGAAAATTGAAGAAAATAATTGAGAATTGAAGAACATAATTAAAAATTAAAGACTTAAATTGAAGATTAAATATTGAAATTGAAGTTTTAAAAAAATAGTAGATAATAATTCATCATATTTAAATTATTGTCATCAAGTTTCAAATTTAAAAATCATTTTTCAGTTACTTGGAGGTTTTGACTTAACGTGATTAAAAACTAAATATATTAATATATGAAAACAAAATTTTTTTACTGCATCAATTACATAAGTATCTAACAAACATTTATTTTTGTCTCGGTTTTTGTATTATACTTAAAAATAGTACAATAATTTTAAAATTAATAAAATATGAATAAGTTTTAAACTAAAACAAACCTAATGACTTTCTATAAAAATTCTGTTTCTTCTTTTTCTACTTTTTTCTATTTTCAGTTTAAGAAAATACACTTTTTTTAAAATACCCATATAATAGATGTAGTAAAGCAATTTTAATTACTATATATATTAATATATTTAATTTTAATAACAACTTTAAGTGAAGTTGAAAATAATACTATACTTTTAATAAACACAGTTAGTTCTGTAAAATATTAAATATGTATTTAAACAGAGTGTAATCTGTATAAATGCTTTATTTTACAGTTGAAAATTAATTTTTTAATGTAACAAATTGTATAATCAATTAATAAATCTATACCTTCTTTTTTTCACAAACACTTTAAGAATTTAAGATATAGTACCTAAATTAAACTTAAAATTTAAATTTACTGGTTAATAAAAATAAAAAAAATTATTTTCAAAAAGTAGTTGTCAAAAGTTCCCATTTTTTTCTAGAAGTTTTTATAAAATCAATATTTTTGATATGTTTATAGCAGATTCAAAAAAGGCGATTCCAAAAACAAAAGAATGGGTGATTTTGAAAATTATTGTACGAAACTGTCTTTATCGAGCGAAGTGTGGACTTTTAATTTAAACCCAGAATTTGTAAAACATTTTTGTAAAATTCAAGAAATTCAAATATCTCATTGAAAAAATGTTTAGCGGTTTTTCCTTAAATTTTTTTAAATTGAAAAACTTTTTGGACGGTCATCTAGTTATCTTTTACTGATTCATTAATTTGTGGTTCTGTACATATTACCTGCTTCATGTAACTCTGTTGCAGGTATTATTATCCAAACTAGTAAAATAGTTTTCCTGACTAATGAATTTCTAGAAACATACACAACAAACTAAATAATTAAATCAAGTAACTTTACTCATCACGCCTTGAATATAGTTGACAATTTATTAAACTCTAAGACCACTTGAAATCTCAAACACACAAAAAGTTGATACACACGAACTTTTTAGTTTTTAATTATAACTATTCCATTATTATTTTCCTTTGTAAAAATATATTCACGTAATATAATGAATGCAAATAGAATTACATCCTACATATTTTTTATAACTAATTAAAGAGAGTTACGAAAGCTTTAATGTCCGAGACATTTTAAATATAATTTCACCTTTTGAAGATAAAAACGCCTTAATACTTACACTGAAAAAATATCTAGTTTTATGTTCTCCCTCATTTTTGAAAGTTCAATAAAAAGAGAAATTTAAAATTTTATCTTACGGTTTTTTAAAACTTAAAATGATGTAATTTAAAAATTGTAACCATTTTAAAAGAATTTTCTTATTCTAGTTGAAATAAAGTTGATGGTCTGAAAGTTTAGTTTGAGGTTGATAGTTTTTCGTCTATCGAAAAAAGTAGTTTACTGTTTAAAAGGTATAGTTTACTTTTCAAATAAACAATAACATTTTCAAATAAATAGGTTTCCGAAAATAATCAGTATAGCCTTTTTGTCTAATTGGCAAAAAGTTAGCAACTCGTGCTGCTAAAATGAAGGGAGACATTGTTATAAAATCTTGATAGTGCGTTTTTACTATCTATTCACTTATTCTTTTGCAAAAGTTGCAGTAAGAATGGTCAAAACTTATCTCGTTTCATTCTCAAGGGCTTATTATTTATGGCGCGAACACTCGAGAGATCACTAGAAGAGTTCTCCTTCAATCATCGAAACGACTATACTCGAAACCGAATTCACTAGCCATTATTCGCTTTCAGTGATTTTAAAGCTCAGCTTTTATTGCAATTGTTCCCAGTTCTGACAATTATGAAGAATAGTAGAGAAGTTATTAATAGCCGAGACTCAAGAATAAAAGTGTTGAATTAATTTATCGTTACATATAAAAATATTATTTTTATTGAAAGCTTTATATCCAGCGATACTTGGCTAATTGCGATCAAGCAAATTTATACAATCTCTTTTTTTATATATATATTAATATTTTAATTTAAGTATCTTTTTATTGAGAAAAATTAATTTAAAAAAATTGTAAGAAATAGGTCATGAAAATGTGTTATTTTATTCTATAACTTTTAAGAAACTTTTTTACGTCCTCCTATTTTTATTCATAGAGTATGACGACCAATAAGGACAATTAATTGGTAATAAAACCTATAATATAATTTTTAATTTAAAAGGAAATTAACGACGAAATAGATAGAAAATTAATGGAAAATAGAATTTATTTATGTAGTTACAAGATTAGTTTGAGGAGAGATTCTATGTGATTCTGATAGTTGGAATGACTAGTTCCGAGATTGTTTGAGACTGAAATTCTGGAATTCGTCTGCACAATGGAGCAGCAAGATAACAGTACAATCGCATTCTGGAATTATTTCACTTAAGGATAAATCAGGTTAGATTTACATATGAAAAGTGCCTTAAGAGATCTTGGATTATTTTGCCATCTTATTCATAACAGACCTTTTCAATATGGTTCATGCTTTATAATACTGTTTCATCAAAGGGAAGAAATATTAAAATTCATATCGATACAGATTTTTAAATCTCTCGCTTTTTATGTTTACACTCTTGGAATATGAATCATAAAGTTTTCTTTTTCTCAGCTTTTATTATAAAATCGGTATTTTTTATGTTCAGTAACAAAGTCATACACGTTTCGTAAATAATAATGTTTTTATTATGGTAGTTATTTATTTACTTGGTGAAGGTTTTTAATCGATTTTTGAAAGATAAAAAACAATTGCTGATTTTAATAATTACATTATTATTATTTCACATACCTACAAATAAGAAAGTACAATATTTTTTTCAAAATTCGTCAGACATCTTGGATCCGACATTTTGAATTTTGGAATTATTACTTTAGATAATTCAATCGGAAATTTCAATCGACATTATATCAATATAGGATTTTCATTTTCTAAAATTCCAATCAGAATTACCAAACGGAATTATTATTCCAAATTTTCAAAATGGGATTTTTAAATTTAAATTTTATTAAGAATTTCCAACTGAAATTTTACAACTCGATCTATTAATTGTAATTTTTAATTAGAATTTACAAATAGAATTTCTATCGACAATTCTAACTGAAATTTCCAAACAAATTTTAAATTTAAATTAAAGATATGAATTTCCAATCGAAATTTTCAGTTGGAATTTATAAATAAAAATTTCTACTTACAATTCCAACTGAAATTTCTAAAACAAATTTTAAATTGGAATTTATGATCTGATTTTACAATAAAAATTCCCCATTGAAGTTTCCAATCGTCATTTTCTATCAAAAATTATAATCGGAATTTTTAATCGAAATTTAGTAATTTTCCACCAGAATTTCCAGTCATAATATTCAAATTTGATTTTTGATCGGAATTCTCAACTGGAGTTTCAAAATTGTCATTATTAATCGTAATTTCCCAAAGCAAAATTTAAATTGGAATTTCTTATGGTAATTTTTAATTTAGAATTTTCGATCTGAATTTTCAGTCGGAATTCTAATTAAAAATTACAGTCGGAATTATCAATTTGAATTTCCAAACGGAATTATTCCAAATTTCCAATTAGAAATTATAGTCGAAAATTCCATTGCATTTTACCATCGGAATTTTCAAATTTAATTTTTAATTAGAGTTTCCAATTTAAAGTATATATTTGGAATTAGCAATCGTAATTTTCAATTGGAATTTGAAATTAGAATTTTTAATTGAAAAATCGGAATATCAAATAAAATTTTTCTAACCGTCATTTCCAAACGGAATTATTAATTCAAATTTCTAATAAATAATTATATAATCGAAATTTAACATTCTGCCAGAATTTCCAATCGGAATTTTTAAATGTAATTATTAATTGGAAATTTTAGCTGGAATTTAACAATTGAAATTTTCCAATTTGTATTGTCAGTCGTAATTTACAATTGGAATTTCGTATCGGTTTCTGTAATAAAAATTTCTATTTGAAGTTTCTAATCGTAATTTTCAATTGAAATTATTCTTTTGAATATTTCCAATTGTAACTTTTGATTTGGAAAGTTAATTCGGAATGTCTAATTTATATGATTTTTTCTAATGGAAACACTTCAAATCGGAATTTGGATTAGAAGTTTTTGATCGCTATTTTCAATCGAAATATTTAATTCAAATTTTTTAATTGGTAATGACAATTACAATTTTCAACTGAAATTTAAATTTTTCGAAAAGAATGTATATTTAGAATTTCTAGTAAAAAATTGTAATTGAAAAATCGAATCTAATTTTGAAATCAGAATTTTTAAATGCATTTCCTGTAGACATATGTACATGTTTTAATTTCAATTTCAATTTTTGAAGTTTGTGAACTTAATATTTAATAGAAATTTTCAAGCAGAATTTTTAATCGGAATTCTCAATTGAATTAAAATTTTCTAATTGTCATTGTTGTTATTATAGTAGTTTCTAATCAAAATTTCCATTTGTAATTTTTTATCGAAATTCCCAATGAAATTTTTTTCAGTTAATATTGTCAATCAAAATTTTCTAATCGGAATTTTAATTCGAACTTTTTAATCGTTATTTTTTGTTGATTTTCTTTTCCTAATTTTGAATTTTAATTATCCAAGCTGGACAGTTTTAACCGTAATTTTCAATCGGTATTTTAAAAAGGATTTTCCAATTATTTTTTTCCAATTTGTATTGTCAATCGAAATTTTCTAATCGGAATTTCGATTCGAAGTGTTAATCGTTATTTTTTTTAATTTTCTTTTTTTAATTTTGAATTTTAATTCTCGAAATTGTACAGTTTTTAATCGTAATTTACAATAGGTATTTTGAAACAAAATCTCCAATTAAAATTCTCCAATTGGTACTGTCAATCGAAATTTTCCAATCGGAATTTCGATTCGAAGTGTTTAGTCGTTAATTTTTTTTTGATTTTCTTTTCCTAATTTTGAATTTTAATTATCCAAGCCAGACAGTTTTAACTGTAATCATGGTTGTCATTGTTGTTATTATAGTAGTTTCTAATCGAAATTTCCATTTGGAATTTTTTATCGAAATTCCCAATGAAATTTTTTTCAGTTAATATTGTCAATCAAAATTTTCTAATCGGAATTTTAATTCGAACTTTTTAATCGTTATTTTTTGTTGATTTTCTTTTCCTAATTTTGAATTTTAATTATCCAAGCTGGACAGTTTTAACCGTAATTTTCAATCGGTATTTTAAAACGGATTTTCCAATTATTTTTTTCCAATTTGTATTGTCAATCGAAATTTTCTAATCGGAATTTTGATTCAAAGTTTTTAATGGTTATTTTCTGTTGATTTTCTTTTTTTAATTATGAATTTTAGTTCTCAAAATTGTACAGTTTTTAATCGTAATTTTCAATAGGTATTTTGAAATAAAATTTCCAATTATAATTCTCCAATTGGTATTGTCAATCGAAATTTCGATTTGAAATGTTTAATCGTTATTTTCTGTTGATTTTATTTTTCTTATTTTAAATTTTAATTCTAAAAAATGGACAGTTTTAATCGTAATTTTTAATTTGTATTTTCAAACGGAATTTACAATTAAAATTCTTCAATAGGTATTTTCAATTGTAATTTTTTAGTCGGATTTTCGATTCGAAGTTTTTAATCGTTATTTTACATTGATTTTCTATTTTTAAATTCGAATTTTAGTTCTCAAAATTGACAGTTTTTAATCGTACTTTTCAATCGGTATTCTGAAAAAGAATTTCTAATTTAATTTAATTTTAATTTTGTAATGTCATTCGTAATTTTCACTGGGAATTTCTTATCAGAATTTTTAATTAGAATTTTCAATCGTATATTCAATCGGATTTTCGAATTGGAATTTCTTGGAAAATTGAATGATGTAAGTAACTTTGTAGTTTCATTTTTTTAAATGTTATTAAATCTTTAATTTTATGAATTAATATTATCTTCTTTTCAGTTTTTTTTAAAAATTCTTATGAAAAGGGCACATAAAATGCAAAAGAGTTAAAGATTTATGAACAAACTTTATGAAAAATTCATCTGAGAATCTTGGCTCTTGAATAGTACTATTAATGTCCAAATAATTGGTTTGTAAATCGGTAAAATCGAAATTATCTTATAGATATTTTATACAATAATACCAAAAAAATGATAAACTTCAAAAAAATTATTACGTAACAATTTTTAAATAACTTTGTTGAAAGAAAAATAAGTAAATTAAAATCACCATTTACTAATGTTACTTATGGATCAAAATTTTGCAATTTTACGAAAATTTCCTCATTGTAAAGAATCTTTAATTTTAAATTCAATTCGAGAAGACCTACTTCTTAGTATACTTTCCCCTTCCATTTCTTGGATTATCTGTTCAATTTATAGATTCGTAGAGTTTTGTGATAAGGCAAAGTCATCACAAGATCAGAAACGATTCAGTGCACGTGTAATAGAGAAAACTGTTCTCTGTGACAATCAAGGATGAAAAGTAAGATCTAGAAGAATAGAGAAGAAACGTCTGAGCATACATGTTTGTCATTATGATAATATTTTCACTCAGAAAACTATAGTTTCTTGCAAGAAATTTTTCTCGATCCTATTTTATTTTCTTTCATTAGTTTCTTTCCTGTTATTCACTTGGCTTTGGTCAATATCGTCTAGTGCAGGGTTGCATTGTCGTTCAATAGGGTTCCGGTTCATTCCGGAAGTGAACCAAGTTATAAATGAAGTTGGTGTGGCCGGAATAAAAATCGGTACAGGGCCACAGAGGTTTCCATCTGCACGGAAACAAGAAGCTTGGATGAAAACTCGATCAGAGAAGTTGGTTAGCAAAAGTTGGGTGGTGTGAGTGCATAGTGATCCTTTCTCTCATCCCCAGGAAAAAAGGATTCTGGATTGATTTCAAATAATCCGGAATTTCCCCGGACAAATAAAAAGGGGCGACCACCTAAAAGTGAAATGATTTCTTTTTTTTTCTTTTTTGTTTTCCAATGTAGAACTCGTCTACGTATTTCATTTTCTTCTCGTTATTTTCTTTTTCAAGAATTAGTGTAGCTGAAAAAAAGAGGAGGTAAATTTCCATAAGCTGCTGCGCTTTATACAAATTTTATATCCTTAGAGAACAAAAATTGTATTTAATATGATTACATTCAAAGATTAATGCACGCAAAATGAAGTATGGATTATTCATTTTTAATCTCCTTTTCTTTTTCTGTTCGTAATTTTATTTTCCAAGTGAGAATACCCCGGCATAAATGGCGTATGTGTCGTTAAAAATTAGTCGCGTTTGCTTCTTGCATTTAAGAAACCTCTTTTGTTATTATTACCTTTCTTTTTTATTCTTGTTGGTAATTGTCTTTTTTCCTCGACTGAATGAAGTATTCATGTCATAATTTTTTTTGCTGTCGTGATGATAAGTTTCGTCGTGAAAATGTCTTAACTTGGATTCCATTAATACTAGGATATCTCCCCTTGGCTTTTATTTCTCCCCCATGAAAATGTCGAGACCAGACCGAAGACAGATGATACGCGACGTTATCGTGGATACTTAGCAGGTACGTTATATAGGTAGAAGAATTAAAGCAGTTTTCCTTTTCATATCTCCCTAAGCGTTTGATAGGAACCAAATGTCTCTGTTGAAACTTATGAAATTCCACAGCTACTGAGAAAATAAATTGGAATTCTTTTTCTTAATAGTACAAGAGTTTTCTCTAATTAGAGTAAAATAGTATTTATTTATTTATTTAATAATAATGACGGGTGACTATGACCTATAAAGTTTAAAACAATTTCAGCTAGATACAAATATAGAGGCGCATGAATATTCTCTAAAACACATTTAGCCTAAATCCTATTTAACCAAAAACCATTTAACCTAAAATGCACATAGACTAAACAGCATTTGGCCTAAACTGCATTTAATCTTAATCCCATTTAACCTAAATTCTATTTAACCTAAATCCCATTTAACCTAAAACTTATTTAACCTAAATCTCATTTATTGTGAAATGCAATCAGCCTAAATTTCATTGGACCTAAAATGCATTTAATCCAAAATGCATTCAGCCTAAATTTCATTTAACCTAAATTTCATTTTATCGAAAATGCAATCAGCCTAAATTTCATTTATCCTAAAATGCATTTAGCTTAAAATCCATTAAATCTAAATTCCATTAAACCTAAATCCCATTTTACGTAAAATGCATTTAGCCTAAATTTTATTTAAAATGAAATGCATTCAGCCTATATGTCATTTAACCTAAATTCCATTTTACCTAAATCCCATTGAACCTAAAATTTTACCTAAAATTTACATAATATTTTAGGTAAAATGGGATTTTGCTTTTTAGGTTAAATGAGATTCATGTTAAATGGAATTTAGGCTGAATCCATTTTAGGTTAAATGGGATTTAGGCTAAATGAAAATTAGGTTAAATGGGATTTAGGTAAAATCGGATTCAGGTTAAATGAAATGTAGGCTAAATGCACTTTAGATTAAATGAGATTCATGTTAAATGGGATTTAGGTAAAATGGAATTTGGGTTTAATGACATTTAGGCCAAATGCATTTTAGGTTAAATGAGATTCATGTTAAATGGAATTTAAGCTGAATCCATTTTAGGTTAAATGGAATTTAGACTGAATGCTTTTGAGGTAAAATGGGATTTAGATTAAATGACATTTACGCTCAATGCATTTCAGGTTAAATGAAATTTAGGCTAAATGGATTTTAGGTAAAATAGAATTTAGGTTAAATGACATTTAGGTTAAATGGAATTGAGGCTGAATGCATTTTAAATTAAATGCATTTTAGGTTAAATGGGCTTTAGGCTAATTGCTTTAAAAAAAAATGAATTTTAGGGTAAATGAAATTTAGGTTAAATGGAATTGAAATTAAAAGAGTGTTAGGTTCAATAAAATTTACTCTGAATGCATTTTAGATTAAATGCATTCTAGGTTTAATGAGATTTAGGTTAAATTCATTTTAGGTTAAATGGGATTTAGGTAAAAATGAATTTAGGTTGAGTAGATTTTAGGCTGAATGCATTTTATGTGAAATGGGATTTAGATTAAATGAAATTTAGGTAAAGTGTGTTTTAGGCTAAATGCATTTTTGATTTATTGAGATTTACGTTAAATAAAATTTAGGGTGAATGCATTTTAGGTTAAATGAGATTTAGGTCAATTGCATTTTAGGTTAAATGGGATTTAGGTTAAATAGAATTTAGGTTAAATGGAATTTAGGTTGATTGCAGTTTAGGCTAAATGCTTTTTAGGCTAAATGCATTTTAGGCTAAATCCATTTTAGGTTAAATGCATTTTAGGTTAAATAGTTTTAGGTTAAATAGGATTTAGGCTAAATGGGTTTAAGGGAATATTCATGCGCCTCCAAATAATTCATAGTCAATGGTGTAACTGTTAAGAGGCAAAGTGGGGCAGTGCCCTGGGACCCTTGCGCTTAGGGGATCCTTGATCAACCCTATTAGACTTTAAAATAAATTTTTTTTCAAAAACTTTACTAATAGTAGTAATTTAAAGTTTGACTAAATTAAACAACGCACGCAGGACCGCGATTAGTTTCTACACCTTGTTTTATTAACAATTATACATATTTTAAATATAATATTTAAAAATAAATTTATATAACCAAATAAATACACAAAATAAATAATTAATCAGGAAAATTTATAAAATTTTAGAACTAAAAAAAAATAATCAAAATTTTAAAAATTGAAAAAAAATGAAATCAATTAAAAATTGGGAAAGTAATTTAAAAAATCATAGAAATGTATTAAAAATAAATTGAAAACATTACATAATATATTTTAAATAAAGAAAAGTTAAAGAAAACTTCAGAAAAATACTTAAAACTTTCAGAAGTTCCTTGAAAAGAAAGAAAATAATTAAAACTTGGAGATAATAAATGAAAAAAGATAAACGTAATCTAAAATTAAAGAGAATAATTTTTAATTACAAATATATAATTAAAAACATTTTGGAAATTATGAAAAAAAAACGAAAGTAATTAATGAAAATTGAAGAAAATAATATAAAAAAAAATATAAATATTTAAAAATTGAATGAAATAATTGAAATGTCAGATAAATAGTTTAAAATTTTTTAAATAATAAAGCAAATGAAAAAATTGAAAATTAAAAGAGATAAATTTTGAAAAATAATTGAAAAATGATTTTAAAATTTGAAACTTGAAGAAAATAGTTTTAAAACATTCTAAAAGCAATGATACACGGAGGGAAATTTGGGAGAAAAGCCGCACCAAGAAGGTGGGCTGCTGTCTTTTCTTTGGGAGAAATTTTCGCCCAAGAAAATACAAGGCGAATTCAGTAGTAAAAGTCATGGGAGAGCAGCTGTCCCACAGATAGTGCATTAGATTTCACCAGTCAAAACTGTGGGAGAAATGCTCTCCCACAGAATAGACAGCAACTCTTCCAAATTTTTCTCCGTGTAAGTTGTAAAAAATAAATGACATTTGAGAGAAATAATTAAAAAAATTACGAAAATTTTTTTTAATAAAAAAAAATAATTGAAATTTGCAAAAAAATACATGAAGATCTTAAAAATTAATTTAAAAAATTAATTAATCAAGAAAAATAATTAAAAAATGATAAAATTAATTCAAAATCGAAAAAAATCATTCAAATATGCTGGAAGTAATTTAAGAATGAGAAAAAACATTTATATATGATAAAAATAGTTTAAATATGAAAAATTAAAAACAGTAAATATAATTTGAGGGAAATAGTTGAAAAAATCGTAGAATATATGTTTAAAGAAAGAAAATAATTACAAAACTACTTAAAAAAATTTAATTAAAGTAAGTTATTAAAAAATCTCAGAAATAATCGAAACTTGATGAAAATAATTGAAATTTTAGAAAAATACTTAAAAATCTTAGAAAATAATAAATTTGAGAAATTAGTAATAATAATTAACAATAGAGGGAAATAACTGAAAAATGGTCAAATTTATTCAAAATTGACAAAAATGAGTGAAATATGCTGAAAATAATTTAAGATTGAGAAAAACAATTGAAATGTGATAAAAATAATTTAAATATGAAAAATTGCAAACAGTAAATAAAATTTGAGAGAAATAATTGAAAAAATTATAGAATATATGTTTAAAAAAAGAAAATAATTACAAAATTACTTAACAATTTTTAATTAAAGTTTTTTCTAAAGAAAAAATATAAAAAAATGTAAATTTATTTTTTTAATGAAAGAGAAAAATTAGAAAATTGCAGAAATAAACGAAAGTTGACAAAAATAATTGGAATTTTAGAAGAATACTTAAAAATTTTAGGAAATAATTTTAAAAAATGTGAATAATAATTAACAATTGAGGAAAATATATGCAAAATTACTTAAAAGTTTTTAATTAAAAATTTTTGATTAAAAAGAATTATTAAAAAAATTGCAGAAATAATGGAAAATTAATGAAAATAATTCAAATTTTAGATAAATAATTGAAATTTTTGAAAGTTATGTCAAAATAAAAAAAATAATTAAAAATTGAAGAAAATAAAAGAAAAATTGCAAAATTAGCTTTTAAACAAAAGAAAATAATTGAAAAATCGTTGAAAATATGAAAAATTGATGACAATAATGTAAATTTGTGAAAATAACTGCAAATTTAAGAAATTAATTAAAAACTAATGAAAATATTAAAAGATGAAGAAAAAACTGGTCTTCAAAAGTTAATAAATTCATGCCAATAATAAAAAGATTGAAGAAAATGACATTTAAAGAAAAAATAATTAAAAAATGTCAGAAATATTTGAATTTTGACAAAATATTTGTAATTTGAAAAAATAATTGATAACGTGTTTAAAAAACTAAAAACTTGAAGACAATACTTAAAAACTTGTCGAAACAATTGGAATACTAAGAAAATAATTAAATAATGACATAAATAATTGAGAACTGGTGTAAAAATTAAAAATTTATAGACAATAATTGAAAAGTTGAAGAAAATATTGGAAGTTTGAGGAAAATAATTGAAATTTGAAGTGAATAATTCAAAAATGGTAAATAAATTTCAATATGAAAAAAGTAATAAAAGTTTGAAAAAAATAATTGATAAAGATGTACAAAATTAAGAAATTCGTGACAATAATCAGAATAATCGATGAAAATAATTAAAAGCAGGTGTAGGAAATTTAAAAGTTCCTGACAATAAAAAAACTTGAATATAATAATTGAAATTTGTAAGAAATAATTCTAAAAGGGCAAAAATAACAAAAATATGAAAAAAATAATTGGAAAATAAGAAAAGTAATTGAAAGTTAAAAAAAATAATTGAAAAATGACAAAAGTGAATTGAAACTTGAGTAGAAAACTTGGATATTCCTCACAATAATTTGACGATTAAAGAGCATAATTGAAATTGTAAAAAATTAATTGAAAAGTTTAAAAAGTAATTAAAATTACAAGAAGATAATTGAACAATAACAAAAATAATTGTAATTTGAAAAAAATAATTGATAACTGGTGCATAAAATTACAAATTTTAAGACAATATTTGAAAAATTGACTAAACAATTGAAATTTTAAGAAACTAATTGAATAATGACATAAATAATTGAAAGCTGGTGTATAAATAAAAAATTTAAAGAGAATAATTAATGTTTGAAGAAAATAATTAAAAAAGATATACAAAAATTAATAAACTCATGAGAATAATAAAAATAATGGAAAAATGATTGAAATTTGTAGGAAATAATTGAAAACTAATATAATAAATTTACAAATTTATGGCAATAAACAAAATTGAATTCATTTATGTATTTACTTATTTTCGGGTAAAATTCATTACAATATAAAATTTAAAAACTTATTTCAAGTAGCAATAAAATTAAAATTTGTTACAACAATAATTTAAAGATTGGAAAAAATAATTGAAATTTTAAGAAACTAATATAATTGAAAAATGACAGAAGTAAATGAAAACTTGTGTAATAAATTTAAATATTTATTCTGTATATTTTGTCTGTAACTAAAACAATTTTAAAATTTCCTGATAAAGAGAATCAAAATTTATAAAAAAGAGGGACTGACTTCACTTTGGATTTTCAAACGTGGACAGATAAAGATGAATAAATATAAGTATACTAAACAACTTCATTTCAAGTTTTAAGACGTGGCCAGAAAAAGATGAATAAATATAAATAGTAATTAACTTCAGGAGTTTACGGAGATTATTATATATATATATATATATCTAGAAAAATTTCAATAAAGGACGCTTTTATCAAATTTGATTAAAAATGGTTTATATATGTAACAAAATCCAAATCAGAGTTTTCGAGTAAATAACAATATTTCAAACTGAATTTATATTTCGAAAAATCTCTTACCAAACAAGAAATCCGAAAAGTAAATAATCCAATTTTGCACAATTCAATTCACAATATTTAAATCTAATGATTAATTAAAATAAAACTTTTTCTTTTTTCTATAAGATGAATTCGGAGGTTGCTGACAAAAAAGTGATTCTTCTTTTAATTTTTTTTACAACTTCAACTCGTATTTGGCGCTTCTCTTTTGTTATTGTTATTAACAAACCTAATTTAAATTCTTCAAACTGATCCAGATGTTGATGAATAACAATTAAATAATAATATTTTAGAAAAATATTTTTTTTCCAATAGTAACATAAATTTAGGCGGCGAAATCAAAATTCTTCTTAAAGATTAACATATTGTATATTTGCGATTCTTCAAATGATAAAAAGTGTTTCAAACATTTTTCAAAATGACAAAATTTCTCTTATTGAATCAGAAAACAGGAACGGAATTTTACATAAATAAGAGAAATTAACAATAATTAATAACTAAATTCTAAAATTAATCAATCTCGGAATATCCGCCGCTAGAGCAAATAAAGTTTGAAAATAATTAATTAGAAAATAAAATAAAATTGACAAAAGATGGATTTAGAAAAGAGCTTCAGCTTTTCTTTTAGATAAGTAAAAGGTTAAAGATTAGACTCTAGTTTGATTATAATTGTCATTTGCAATAGCATATAGGCATTAATTACATATACAAGTGGCATAAAAGGGTAGAATGTATTTTAAGGGAATGGAAGATGCAGATGGATTTGGAATAGTCATGTTATAGTGAAGCAAATGGAGGACGCATGAGTCCACGCGTGCACCCTATCCTCGTACATTTTGCATACTGATGGGGCCACTTTAGAAGCTCTCCGTTCCCATTTCCTTTCCCAAGCGTTTCCTTGTCATTTCCAAGTTTCGCTTCAGAGCCGACTTTGGCTTATTGCACTCCCAAGCATTACCGCATCGTCTCTACCCAATCGCCACAATCTTTTTCAAAACAATTTTCTTCTTAACAATGGATTTTTCAGCTTTTCTTTCCAATTGAAAGAACACATTTGAGAATTCATTTTATCCAATTTCCCAAAAGGAAATAATTTATCTTGAAAGAAACTTGTAAATTTTTATGTCAGATTTTCATTTATCTAAGTTTTTATCTAATCTTAAGTATTAAAAAAAAATATGAAGATAAAGTTTGATATTTCTGAAAAACATTTTATTTATGTATATTAGTTTTAATTAATTATTATACAAGGAAATTTTATAATAAATATGGTCATTTTACCCACCGGTGTCGGAAATTTTTTGAGATAAGGAAGATGATATTTGTGTTCATTAAAAGTTGCATGGAAATAATTTTGTCAAAAAACGATTTTTTCGATGAAGAAGGTGCTAAAAAATTTTGAGCTATTGAGTAAAATATTTACTTTCCCCACTAATGAAAAAAATTGTCATCTTTCCTACTAGAAACGAAAATTGATAATTTAGACTAAAGTTATTTGAATTTAAATGATTCAAATTTATTATATAATTTACAGTTGGCGACTAGGGTCAGCATTACAAATTATGTTAAATAGCAAATAAAACCAGAGATAATTTTTCATCAGAGGTAGAATGATATTATAATGAACACTGAAGGCAGCCTGGTATGATAAAAATGATAAAATTGAGTATATTAATTACTTACATAATTAATTATCTCTATAACTTAATAACTTTTTTATGCCTGTTGAAGGAACTTTTCGGTTTTATTTTAGCAATTATAATTATGTTAAAAGTGAATTATGCGCAAACGAAGTTTCATCGTCGATAATAAAAAAAAAAAAATTAGATTCTCCAGAAACTATAAAGATTCTTTTGCATGTTTATGACCATCCTAGGAAAAGAATATTAATGAATTTCAAAGGATTGAGTACGGATGGACATGACGACAGCTTTATAACGCCTTTGAAATTTCTCCTTTGCTTGTTAAAATTTCTTATTACGCGCGTCGTGTCGCGCTAATTAAAATTTTATCCAAAAAGCGTGATTAAACTAGTCAAGAGCACTTGTTGAAAACTCTGAAATAAGAAATATAAATATAATTTTTTTTCTTTTTTAAATGATTTATTTTTATTAATTTAATTATAATAATTATTATTTTTTATATAATATATAATTATTTTTAATTTTGCCACCTATATTTCTTTTAATTTTAATCGGTCTTAAATTTAACCTCACAGATTTTAAAAAGTCTTAATTTTTAAATAAGCCAAGTGCTTATTGACAAATATTTTAATCGACTATAAAGTTAATTTAACCAATTAATAAATATTCTTAATTAAATTCATCCAAATTTTTAAGTATCTTAATTTTGACTTATCTTACTTTTTATTAACCTCGAAATTAACAGAAACAAACAATAAGTTTTTTTAATTTAATTCATCATAATTTTTAAAAATATGTAAAGCAATGTTAAATTCGTTCAGTTTTAATTCAACATTACTTTTTAAACACCGAGAAATCTCTTTTCCAAACAGTAAAAATTGAAACGATTTTTGTCCCTGTTGATTAAAGTTTATTAAAAAATATAAAAAATAAGTATCACCCTTTGCTGTTAACTCTAAATATTTATAAATTATCATAAATTTAAATTATGATTATATAATTAAAACGTTAAGAACATAGGAATTACAAATTTCAATTTCAAAATGTCAAATTTGTTAAAAAGATTAAATTAACATTTTTGTTGAATTCCTAAACTGAGATTCTAAAATTCAGAAATGTTAAAATTCATGCTAATAATTTAAAAAGTTATTTTTTGAGACCTTTATAAAACGTTGTAATCTAATGTTTATATGGACGATAATTATATATGCAAAGGTGAATTAAATATTACATAAAAATATTTTCAAATGTTAAAGTTCAATAATAAATTTTATTTTGTAAGATTTTTAAGGAAAATAAAGCATAATTTTATTTTAAGAAGAGTTTTTTTATTTTCAATCTGCGAATATTTCAAAATTTTTAATAGTTTATTTTCGAATTTTGTCAAAACTTTGAAAAACAAAATAAAGAGGACAACTTAACTTTAAATTGTGAATGAATAAACAAATGAATGAGAGAATACATCAATTGTTATATATTTGTTTCAAACACTTTTTTCCTATTCAATATTTTAAAATTATATCTGTCGTATTTTTAGTTCTATATTGCATTATAAATTTTTTTTTTTTATATTTATCAGTATTTTAAGTTTTCACACAATTGTGTCAAATTTAAACGTTGGAAAACCATACTTTCTATTGACGAAGAAAAGCATAAAAGAGAAGGCATCTTTGATGTTCTAATGACTTTAGTTTACTGGAGAATAAGGGCAAAAAGAAAGAAAGAAGCAACAGCGACCCTTTACAGAGCAAAGCTCTTCATTTGAAATAACGTTTCAAGTTTCGTTCGTTGTACAATAGGTTTTACAACCTTCGTACATTTTATCTACATGTACACTTGCTGCAGTTTAAATTGCTAAAAATACAACTACACTTGCCAAAAAATAAATTAACCAAAAATACTTTTGCTTTCGAATACAGAAATGGCTAATAATAACATAAAAGTTAGCCGCCAAGCTCTTTCAAGTTATTTTCGTGTCATCTCCATACTTTCCGCAATAATTTTCTAATAATTGCCAATTGCAATGCTTTTACGATTTTTAAATTGTCAAAAATAATATTATTATTATTATTTTTATTAAACTCTTTTATTAAAACTAAACATTTTGACCAAAACTCAATTGACAGAATATGCGTTTTCTAGAAATTGTATTTATGAGACTTACTTTTTGTTTGAATAGTCAAAAATACAAATCTCTATTTGTCAGAATATTCAACTTTCCGAAAATGCATTTAGCAGAAATTGTATTTATTAGATTTACCATTTGATCTCACATTCAATTTCCAGAAATTTCATTTTTCAGATTATCGACTTCCCAAATACGAAGTTCTTATATATTGTATTTTTTAGTCGTACCGTTTGTTTAAATATTTAATTTCTCAAAACTCCATTTCTCGGAATACTTAATTTTTCGATTTGGCAATTTTTAGAAACTATATTTATTAGATTTACTATTTTTCCAAATATTTAACCTCTTGCATTTTAATTTTTCAGAATGTTAATTCCCGAATATACATTTCCGAGAAATTGTATTTTTCAGATTCATTATTTGTTCGAATATTTAACTAACCGAAACTGTATTCATCAAAGTGTTAAACTTCCTAAATAGAAAAATTCCATAATGTGCATTTGCCCGACACTCGGAATGTAGAATTCCTAAAGGAGCTATCTGATTGGCTGGTAATCTTCCTTGAAATATTACCGGCCAATCAGCGAGCTCTTTTAGAAATTCTCCATTCCGTGTGTCGGAAATATTTTCTGGAATTTTCGTATTTGGGAAGTTTAAGATTCTGATAAATAAGTTATTTATTAATTAGTTAAATATTCGGACAAACAATTTCTAAGAAATATATATTCCAGAATTCAAACATTCTGACAAATGAAAATTCAAGAGGTTAAATATTCTGCGAAATGGGGTTTTAAGAGGTTAAATATTTGGCCAAATGGTAAGTCTGATAAATACAATTTCTGGAAAATGCATATTCAGGAAGTTAAATATTACGACAAATAAAGCTCCCGGAAGTTAAATATTCTGATAAATGAAGTTTCGAGAATTTAAATATTCGGATAAATAAGTTTCGGACTATTGCATCTGTCAATCTTTCTGCAGTTTTTGAAAAATTTACAAAAATGGCCTGAAATTCAAAATGAGAATCAGTAATACCTTGAAACTGAAATCTCATAATTAAAAAATCACTTGCAATGTGCAGAATAATAAAAAACCTAGTGATTGATTCTGAATAATTCTGATTTTGAGAAAGCTGGAAAGCTGACAATAGTCACAAAAAAAATAAGACAAAATGGCGGCAAAAGATAATTGGACAGCTCGAGTAGATACTGTCAAAAGCCTCTGGTGTAAGGATTACAAAGGGAGTCAAGATCTTCTTGACCTATATTTCAAAACAGACCCCTGCAAAGATCTAACTAGACTGAGATTCGTTGATGCGTGACTGGACCTTTGAACTTGGACCCTAATGAAAAACGAACCTCATTTCCGCTGACTAAGTTTACTCTCGACGCTAACTGATTCCTTTCTTTTCCATCATCAATATTGAATTATATGATTTAAACAATTTTCGACCAAGAGAGACTCTCTTAAACGGAATTTTTTATTTAATTATTTTTTCTGTTACACTAAAAAAAATTCTTTACCAAAAGCGACTATATAAGACTATAGTTAGAACGATTTTAGTTGAATTGACAAAAATTCTCTATTGTTAAAATATCAATAATGGGTGCAAGATTAATTCTACTACTATTGCGAACTAGTTAAACAATGGTTAGAGGACGCCTTGTTAAAATAATTAGGATTCCATCTCAAGATAAAAATGAAACTTCATACATAACCTCCAAATACATTAAGGAATGTTCTGCGCAGACTCTAGATTAATATCGAATTAATCGATTTGGCATCTTGGATCCTCGAACATCCTGCAGCTTGTGTTATCAACAATTATAAATATTTTAAATAAAATACTTAAAAATAAATAAAAAATGATTTCTTTGTACAGGACAAAATTTATGAAATTTTGGAATTAAAAAAATAAAAAAAAAATAATTGAAATTTGAGAAAAAAATTATGAAAATTTGTAGAAATTGGTTATGGACAAAAATGAGAATAATTAAAATTGGGTGAAATAATTGAAAAATGATACAAATAATAGAAAATTGAAGATAATTATTGCAAATTTGGAAAAATAATTGAAAAAAATACAGAATACATGTATATGTATATATGAAGTAAAAGAAAATACCTAATTACAAAATGATTTCAAGAATTTTAAATTGAGGAAAATAATTAAAGCATTATAGTGAAATAATCGAAACTTGAAGAAAATAATGGAAATTTGATATAAATAATTGAGATTTTCGGGATTATTCAACAAATAATCAAAATAATATAAAATTTGTGAAAATCATTGCAAATTGAAAAAAATAATTAAAAATTGACGAACTTAATTGATATTTGAGAAAAATAATTAAAGAATAATTAAAACATTGAAAAATGGAGACAATAATTTAGATTTGAGATAAGAAATAAAAATTTAGAAAATTAATTGAAAAATAATTAATATATCAAATTAAAAAGTAGAGAAAATAATTGAACAAAGGAAAATGAAAATTAAAAGAAAATAATTCATAAATGAGATAAATAAATGAAAAATTAGGAATTTAATTGAGGAATAGTGAAAATAATTAAAAATTAAAGAAATTTATTGCAAAATGATAACAATAATAATTGAAAATTGAAAAAAATTATTAAAATTTGAGAAAAATGTTTTAAAATCTATTAAATTAATTGAAGAAAATAATAAAAAAGGCGAGAAAATATTTGCAAAGTAATAAAAATAATTAAAAAGGAAAGAAAATAATTTTAATTTCTGATAAATAATTGAAAAAATTACAACCTATATTTGTAGTAAAAGAAAATAATTGTAAATTGAGAAAATAACTCGATTTTGAGATAAATAATAAAAAAATTAGAAAATAAATTAAAAATAATGGAAAACGACAAAAAGTAATTGAAAAATGATAAATATAATTAAAAATTGAAGAAAATAATAAAAATTTGTAAAAAACAATTAAAAAAATTACAAAACATATTTAAGATAAACAAAACTACTTGGAAAATGATAAAAATAATTGAAAATCAAATATAATTATGGAAGAAAAAAAATTGAGAAAATTACAGAATTTATTTCATATAAATGAAAGTGATTGAAAATCGAAGAATACTATTTAAATACTTGAAAATTAAACTGAAATTTAAAAAGAATAAATAAAAATTAAAAAATAACAGCTTTTTAAATATTGAAAAATATTTGGAAAATAATTTTGGAAAATGTTGAAAATAGTGAATGATAATTAAAATAACAAATTTGATGAGTTATGTCCTTACATTAATTGAAAATTAATAAATAAATAATGAAATCAATTTGTTATTGATCGAAATAATGAAAACAGAAAAAGTTTTATTTGAAAAAATTACAGAAAATAATTGAAACTTGCGGAAATTGAATTTAAAATTTAGGGGAAAAATGGAAAAACAATGAAAATAATTAGAAATTGACGAAAATGTTTGAATAATGATAAAAATAATTGAAAATTGTAGCAAATAATTGAAATCATAATAGAAAGAAATTGTTAAAAATTGAAGAAATTTTTAAACAATGTCAATTTTACTATTTTCAATGCGTCGATTAATTAAATGTTTAATCAATTGTTTTTCAAATTAATTCAAGTTCGATCTCCCTAAATCTCAATAAGTCAAAAGTTTTCAAATTTTTTAATAAGTGTAGATATGTTTACGTCCGCATGAAAAGTGTCAACTTTGGCACTATTATTAGAAGTGTCAAAATCCTATTTTTAAGAAAAGCGAATTTAAAATTCAAGATTATCATTAGCGCCAATGCATATTAAAATTTTAAAATAGAATTATTTTGTGTTTTTAATTACAATAAAATTATGATAAACGTGTGGTTCGTCGTCGGACAGTACGGAGTTTGTTTTTCAGCAATAAAAAAAAAAAAATTCTGAACCTCCTTTAGAAAAATGCAAATATCACGGAAAATAAAATCGGCCCTTTTCATATGGACGTAAACATCCAAAATGTTTTATTTTAATTTATTGCAAAATAATAACAATAATATTTAAAAATTTAAGAAAATGATTAAAATTTGAGAAAAATATTTTAAAATCTAGGAAATTAATTCAAGAAAATAATAAAAAAGTCGAGAATATATTTGCAAAGTAATAAAAATAATTAAAAAGTAAAGAAAATAATTTTAATTTGTGATAAATAATTGAAAAAATTACTAAATATATTTGAGATAAACAAGACTGGTTGGAAAATGATAAATATAATTAAAAATTAAATATAATTACAGAAGAAAAGAAATTGAGAAATTTACAGAATTTATTTGATGTAATAGAATCAGAGAATATCATATAAATACTTGAAAATTAAACTTAAATTAAATAATTTAGTTCGATGAAGCAATAAAAAGCTTTTTAAATATTGAAAAATATTTGAAAAATATTTTTGGAAAACGTTGAAAATAGTGAAATTAACAAATTTGATGAACAGGAAAAGTTTTATTTGAAAAAATTGCAGAAAATAATTGAAACATGTGGAAATTGAATTTAAAATTTAGGGGAAATTAACTTCAAAATTAGAGTGACTGCACAGAAAATTGTTTTGGATTAAATTAATCTGTATCGCTCTTTTTTTTATACCAAATTGAATTTAAATAATCTGAAATTGTCTTAAAATAATCGTGCTGCAGATTATTTTAATACATAAAAGTTTTCAGTGTGTTCAATTTTTGCTTGGAGTGAAATCTCACTCTTGTAGAGTGGGTCCCCCACTCTGATTGGAGTGGCTCAATTTTCACTCTTGGTGGAGTGGAAACTCACTCCAACAAATTTAGAGAGTATAATTTTGTCAAAAAATCAAATTTATTTATTTATTTATTTATTTATGAACATAAACGGGGGTACATAAAGTCGTTTACAAAAAAAAAGATGTAGAATTAAAAATTTACAATAAATTATTAATTTTAATTATTTACATTAACATTATGCCGCATTGTTAACATCTAACAGTACATTTCTGAAGTTATTTTTGAATTTTCCCAATGAGACTTCAAAAAAATCAAGTCTGTCATGAAACTTATTCGCCTCTGTATGGAGCCTATTAAAAAGAGAATGCCGACTAAAATTCGTTTTATGTACAGACATATAAAATGGTTGATGAGGTCTCAAAGGTCTAACAGGAGCAGAGAAGTTAACACATGACAAAACTGATGGACATTCAACTAAACCATTTATAACCTTAAACATAAAAAGCAAATCTGAGTATACTAGACGATTTTCAATCTTTGGTATATTCAATTGGGATCGCAATATTCCGTAGTCATGCGTAAAAAAGTCAAATTCAATTCCCAGTTGATGTGCCGCAAATCTCAGAAATCACGCTCCAGACGAAGAATATGTACATTGTAATAAGGCATCCATATAACTGAGGCATTCTCTAAAACCGATCTTACAAATGAAAAATACAGTACTCTTAAGGTCCTCGCATTGGTGAAGTTAGATGCATTACGTTTGACAAACCCAAGAGCTCTATGTTAGCTTTATTTACTACATATGACATGTGTTGGTTGAACCATTCCTGTAACCGATCTAAGTCACTCTGAATTTTTAAACAGTCACTATATGATTTAATACAATAATAAAATTTAAGGTCATCAGCGAAAAATAAAAATTACAAAATTTGAATACAGAGAAAACATCATTAATAAACAAAATGAATAAAAGAGGTCCCAGGTTAGATCCCTGAGGTACCCCAGATGACACAATAAAATCTTTAGAGTAAGAATTACAAACACATACACATTGACTTCGACCCATCAAGTAGCTCCTAAACAAATCAACAATCTTATTGTTAAAACCAAGCAACTCAAGTTTATTTATCAAAAGAAAGTGATCAACCTTGTCAAAAGCTTTGGCAAAGTCTGTATAGACAACATCAACCTGAATTCCTGCTTTCAAACTCAAAGTTAGATCATTGACAAAAACACTCAAGTTAGTATTGACAGATCTACCTCTAATAAAGTTATGCTGTTTATTAATAATAACACTAGATACTGAATTATAGAGTTGATCAAAAATGATACTTTCAAATATTTTAGAAAAAGAATTAAGAATTGTAATTGGACGATAATTTTTTATATCATTTTTATTGTAAATGCAAGGGATTTTTTTGAGAGTAGACTTGATCCCATTGTTGACGTATAACGTCGTTATGAAATCGTACTTTTCAGTACATTTAATTAAAGTTGCGGTCATATAGGAAGTAATAAAAAAAGCAAGGCATCTTTTATGTCATGACAAGAACAATGGTGGACGCAATAAACATATATGTATAATCGATAAAAGCACTGCAGTAACCTGGGACGTTTGTGGACTGCAGATTAGTTTGGTTTACCTCAGGACGAAATGCGAGAGGTCGTAGGTACTGGCTGACTGCATCTCGTGTCCGAGATTAATTATTCGAATTGTCGAGAATGCGTGTCATGCTTCGTGCTGACCACCACATAGTTTAGAATCTCAGGAACGCGATACCATGAACATATAATAAGCCAACTTGTCTAAAATTATTGCGGCGTTCATGCTAACAAAAGTATTTCGCATTAAGGAAATTCAATAGAATTCTCCATTTCTGTCCGCTAATTTCCGTTTTTCATCATATTCTTCATAATAAAGGTAGTTCACTCAAAATTAATGTATGCAATTTATACCATCGTAAAAACAATTAATTATATTCACTTTAGATGAGATTATTAACGAAAGTCAATTTACCCGATTAGGCAACTTACTCGACTCACTTCCATAAAATTTTTTCAGAAGAAACTTCAAGTTATATTTTGTTATCTGGAGCATTCCATTTAAAACTGTTCCACTTACAAAAGACGATCACAAAAAGGTAAAAAAAAGCAAAATATGTTCCCGTGTTGTCAAAATTAGTTAACAATTTTTTTAAACAAAAGTATACTTACGACCATTGTTTATTTGTATCCAAAAATGAAGAACTTAATTAATAAATAAGTTACATTATTTATTGAAATTTTAGCTATTAATTTATCTCAAGTATGATTCCTCATTAGTCTCTCTTCCAAAATTTATTAAAATCGGTACATTCAAAAGTGAGAAAATGGCTATTTTCTGAAACGATGCAAAAAACTTTGATCGTTAATAAAACTTTTGAAAATATTTAAATTTTGAAAAATCCTTTATAGGTTTCTTTAGTATCATCATGGACTATCAAAACATATATGAATGATAAACATCCCTAGACTCAACAGAAATTAGGGGACCACTTTAGGAATGCATGAGATTCTGACAATAGTTATTCCTTATATCTCATAAATTGTTCTTTCGACTGAAGATATAAGAAAAAAGTAAAACTTTTTAAAAACAAAATGACGATTTTTTATTAATAAGTGCATTTTTCGGAAGGTTATTTTTCAGTTTATTGATTTTCTTTCAAATGATAAAAACATCTCTGAATGTTACAAATATTGAGGCAAGGATGGTTACAAAATAGGACAATTGGAAAAATTCAATTTCAAAATGCAGTCTATAAAGATGAAACTTTTATTGCAAAAAGTTATCTAGGTATATGTGAAAATTTTCAAATCAAACAGTTAATCAAAATTTGTTACTTTGGCGATTCTGAAATGGGTAATTACGAACTTTAAGTCCGATTTTCAAAATTCCTCTACGGCGGACTCAAATTATGTTTTTAAAACGACAGATTCCAATTTTGGATTAAAGCGTACAAAATTTAATGAATTTAAATAAATTTGGTTTTACTTATAATATTATAATCAGCGATTCCTAAACCTTTGAGTTATGACCAAATGTTTGTTGCACAATATTTTTTAAATTAATGGATATTTTAATGATATTACTTACCTTCGTAAATCTGAATAAGTGAAAAATCTGTCACTATAGTTTAAATTAGTATTAGTAGAATTAAATTTTGTACTAATGTTTTAGGACAAAGTGACTAAAAATTATTTGAAATTTTCACTAGTTCGAATTAAGAGAGTATCAAAAATTAATATACTAAAAAAATATTATTTTTTAAATGTTTTCTTTATAACGTTTTTTTCCTTATACGCAGGATAAAACAGGCATTATTCGAACATAAGAAACAAGAGTCATAAAATTTTAATCTTCCTCTTTAAATCCAAAGTATAATTTCAAATTTCATACATACATTTTTAACATCCAGTCCTTAATTAATTAACTTACAAGTTTATTACCTTTTTTACGTTTTGTTACACTTTTATGAAAATTCTGTTATCAGAAACCGAGCTTTATGAACGAAACCCTTCTGGCATGTTTTTGATCACTATTATTATTATTAATTAATTATTTTAAGAGGATTTTCTTCATTGAAAGTATTTAAGCCAATTTTTTCCTACATCCTCAAATTTAATTAAATATGCAGACTTCAAGCGTAGTAATAAAGAGTAATTTCAGTTTGCCGTTTTACGGGTAACGAGCTTCAAATTCTTGTCTCGATTTCTGAAATTCTTCAGAACTAAGGTTTGCCGTCGCGAGTAATAAAGCTTCTGCCTTTTACCGTTAAATTAAACAATTTAGCACACTTGATAAAGGAGATTTTATTTATTATTATTTGGTTTAATTAAATGTATGTTTAATTAAATTTACATTTAATTAAAACAGTAACTTTATGCATTTTTGATTCATTTTCATTTGGATGAGTTTCTAACTACTCTTAATCTCAAAATTTCATTTTAAACATTTTTAAAAGAAATTGAACGTTTGTATTCTTAAGTGATAGTTTATAATTGTCTAATTGAAAATTTAAACGAAATTTGTAGAATTACTTTGATTATTATTTAAATAAATTAATTACGTCAATAATTATAAATTTATAAAATTAAAATTTTCCATCAGTAGAAAAATCTTTTACGGTCAGACAAAGCATGAGAAAATTTTTGTTAATTTTTTACGATTTAAAATCGCAAAATTAAAATTGCAAATTATGCAAATAATAAAAAGCAACTAATTCTTTAAATAGAGCAATGTACAGATAATCTTCTATTATATTAATACGATACCGAAAAAACTTCGTTCATCGTCGTACAGACTTCAAAGTTCACCTACTTTTTCCAATAGGTTACTTACAAAAATGTTCATTTCACCATGTTATTATAGTTTGTAACAATGCGCACTGGCACTATTCGTGTCAAACATGTTAAACTGAACATTTTTTTATGAACAACATATTGTTGCACATGCGCAGTAGTGCACCACAGCTGTGTAAACGTGCGTACTACTAAACAAACATTTCACATGCGCAGTTGTTTTGTATTGCTGTTACACATGCGCAATCATGCACAGTCATAGTCACACATGTGCTCTAATTAAATTCAAAAATTACGCATGCGCAGTGCTGTACTTCACCAGATAATTAAATTTTCACTACATATAGCATACTTTTTTTAATAAGTGCGCAGTAAATTCCGTCTTATTATTGCGCATGCGTAACACGGTAACATGATATCTGCACATGCGCAAAGGTACTTTTATTTAAAAAATTTGTTAAAATTGTTTTCTTTTCATTATTATTGTAATTAATGACCCATAATAGAAAAGAATATTCAAAATTCAATTTAAATATTGGAATTCAAGAAATTTAATAGAAAAATTTATATTATTGAACATAAAAAATAATAAAAACATTAAAAGTGTATTTAATTTTATTAATTTTAATCTTTTTTTCTTTAAAATGTTTATAAAATGTAACAAATTTTGATCTGAAAGTTTTCAATTTTTCATACTTTTAAAAACCATTTTCTAGGGGTACCGGGGGGGGGGGGGGGGTAATAAATATTTAACATACTGTCAGAAAATCTTCCATATAATTAGTGTTTAAAAAAGTTTTGTAAAAATTTACTTATTTATTGAGAATAACTAGTTTGAAAGTTCTCCCAATATTCATAAAATTGTACGTGGTAATCTTCTATTATATTAATACGATACCGAAAAAACTTCGTTCATCGTCGTACAGACTTCAAAGTTCACCTACTTTTTCCAATAGGTTACTTACAAAAATGTTCATTTCACCATGTTATTATAGTTTGTAACAATGCGCACTGGCACTATTCGTGTCAAACATGTTAAACTGAACATTTTTTTATGAACAACATATTGTTGCACATGCGCAGTAGTGCACCACAGCTGTGTAAACGTGCGCACTACTAAACAAACATTTCACATGCGCAGTTGTTTTGTATTGCTGTTACACATGCGCAATCATGCACAGTCATAGTCACACATGTGCTCTAATTAAATTCAAAAATTACGCATGCGCAGTGCTGTACTTCACCAGATAATTAAATTTTTACTACATATAGCATACTTTTTTTAATAAGTGCGCAGTAAATTCCGTCTTATTATTGCGCATGCGTAACACGGTAACATGATATCTGCACATGCGCAAAGGTACTTTTATTTAAAAAATTTGTTAAAATTGTTTTCTTTTCATTATTATTGTAATTAATGACCCATAATAGAAAAGAATATTCAAAATTCAATTTAAATATTGGAATTCAAGAAATTTAATAGAAAAATTTATATTATTGAACATAAAAAATAATAAAAACATTAAAAGTGTATTTAATTTTATTAATTTTAATCTTTTTTTCTTTAAAATGTTTATAAAATGTAACAAATTTTGATCTGAAAGTTTTCAATTTTTCATACTTTTAAAAACCATTTTCTAGGGGTACCGGGGGGGGGGGGGGGTAATAAATATTTAACATACTGTCAGAAAATCTTCCATATAATTAGTGTTTAAAAAAGTTTTGTAAAAATTTACTTATTTATTGAGAATAACTAGTTTGAAAGTTCTCCCAATATTCATAAAATTGTACGTGGTAATCTTCTATTATATTAATACGATACCGAAAAAACTTCGTTCATCGTCGTACAGACTTCAAAGTTCACCTACTTTTTCCAATAGGTTACTTACAAAAATGTTCATTTCACCATGTTATTATAGTTTGTAACAATGCGCACTGGCACTATTCGTGTCAAACATGTTAAACTGAACATTTTTTTATGAACAACATATTGTTGCACATGCGCAGTAGTGCACCACAGCTGTGTAAACGTGCGTACTACTAAACAAACATTTCACATGCGCAGTTGTTTTGTATTGCTGTTACACATGCGCAATCATGCACAGTCATAGTCACACATGTGCTCTAATTAAATTCAAAAATTACGCATGCGCAGTGCTGTACTTCACCAGATAATTAAATTTTCACTACATATAGCATACTTTTTTTAATAAGTGCGCAGTAAATTCCGTCTTATTATTGCGCATGCGTAACACGGTAACATGATATCTGCACATGCGCAAAGGTACTTTTATTTAAAAAATTTGTTAAAATTGTTTTCTTTTCATTATTATTGTAATTAATGACCCATAATAGAAAAGAATATTCAAAATTCAATTTAAATATTGGAATTCAAGAAATTTAATAGAAAAATTTATATTATTGAACATAAAAAATAATAAAAACATTAAAAGTGTATTTAATTTTATTAATTTTAATCTTTTTTTCTTTAAAATGTTTATAAAATGTAACAAATTTTGATCTGAAAGTTTTCAATTTTTCATACTTTTAAAAACCATTTTCTAGGGGTACCGGGGGGGGGGGGGGTTATAAATATTTAACATACTGTCAGAAAATCTTCCATATAATTAGTGTTTAAAAAAGTTTTGTAAAAATTTACTTATTTATTGAGAATAACTAGTTTGAAAGTTCTCCCAATATTCATAAAATTGTACGTGGTAATCTTCTATTATATTAATACGATACCGAAAAAACTTCGTTCATCGTCGTACAGACTTCAAAGTTCACCTACTTTTTCCAATAGGTTACTTACAAAAATGTTCATTTCACCATGTTATTATAGTTTGTAACAATGCGCACTGGCACTATTCGTGTCAAACATGTTAAACTGAACATTTTTTTATGAACAACATATTGTTGCACATGCGCAGTAGTGCACCACAGCTGTGTAAACGTGCGTACTACTAAACAAACATTTCACATGCGCAGTTGTTTTGTATTGCTGTTACACATGCGCAATCATGCACAGTCATAGTCACACATGTGCTCTAATTAAATTCAAAAATTACGCATGCGCAGTGCTGTACTTCACCAGATAATTAAATTTTCACTACATATAGCATACTTTTTTTAATAAGTGCGCAGTAAATTCCGTCTTATTATTGCGCATGCGTAACACGGTAACATGATATCTGCACATGCGCAAAGGTACTTTTATTTAAAAAATTTGTTAAAATTGTTTTCTTTTCATTATTATTGTAATTAATGACCCATAATAGAAAAGAATATTCAAAATTCAATTTAAATATTGGAATTCAAGAAATTTAATAGAAAAATTTATATTATTGAACATAAAAAATAATAAAAACATTAAAAGTGTATTTAATTTTATTAATTTTAATCTTTTTTTCTTTAAAATGTTTATAAAATGTAACAAATTTTGATCTGAAAGTTTTCAATTTTTCATACTTTTAAAAACCATTTTCTAGGGGTACCGGGGAGGGGGGGGTTATAAATATTTAACATACTGTCAGAAAATCTTCCATATAATTAGTGTTTAAAAAAGTTTTGTAAAAATTTACTTATTTATTGAGAATAACTAGTTTGAAAGTTCTCCCAATATTCATAAAATTGTACGTGGTAATCTTCTATTATATTAATACGATACCGAAAAAACTTCGTTCATCGTCGTACAGACTTCAAAGTTCACCTACTTTTTCCAATAGGTTACTTACAAAAATGTTCATTTCACCATGTTATTATAGTTTGTAACAATGCGCACTGGCACTATTCGTGTCAAACATGTTAAACTGAACATTTTTTTATGAACAACATATTGTTGCACATGCGCAGTAGTGCACCACAGCTGTGTAAACGTGCGTACTACTAAACAAACATTTCACATGCGCAGTTGTTTTGTATTGCTGTTACACATGCGCAATCATGCACAGTCATAGTCACACATGTGCTCTAATTAAATTCAAAAATTACGCATGCGCAGTGCTGTACTTCACCAGATAATTAAATTTTCACTACATATAGCATACTTTTTTTAATAAGTGCGCAGTAAATTCCGTCTTATTATTGCGCATGCGTAACACGGTAACATGATATCTGCACATGCGCAAAGGTACTTTTATTTAAAAAATTTGTTAAAATTGTTTTCTTTTCATTATTATTGTAATTAATGACCCATAATAGAAAAGAATATTCAAAATTCAATTTAAATATTGGAATTCAAGAAATTTAATAGAAAAATTTATATTATTGAACATAAAAAATAATAAAAACATTAAAAGTGTATTTAATTTTATTAATTTTAATCTTTTTTTCTTTAAAATGTTTATAAAATGTAACAAATTTTGATCTGAAAGTTTTCAATTTTTCATACTTTTAAAAACCATTTTCTAGGGGTACCGGGGGGGGGGGGGGTTATAAATATTTAACATACTGTCAGAAAATCTTCCATATAATTAGTGTTTAAAAAAGTTTTGTAAAAATTTACTTATTTATTGAGAATAACTAGTTTGAAAGTTCTCCCAATATTCATAAAATTGTACGTGGTAATCTTCTATTATATTAATACGATACCGAAAAAACTTCGTTCATCGTCGTACAGACTTCAAAGTTCACCTACTTTTTCCAATAGGTTACTTACAAAAATGTTCATTTCACCATGTTATTATAGTTTGTAACAATGCGCACTGGCACTATTCGTGTCAAACATGTTAAACTGAACATTTTTTTATGAACAACATATTGTTGCACATGCGCAGTAGTGCACCACAGCTGTGTAAACGTGCGTACTACTAAACAAACATTTCACATGCGCAGTTGTTTTGTATTGCTGTTACACATGCGCAATCATGCACAGTCATAGTCACACATGTGCTCTAATTAAATTCAAAAATTACGCATGCGCAGTGCTGTACTTCACCAGATAATTAAATTTTCACTACATATAGCATACTTTTTTTAATAAGTGCGCAGTAAATTCCGTCTTATTATTGCGCATGCGTAACACGGTAACATGATATCTGCACATGCGCAAAGGTACTTTTATTTAAAAAATTTGTTAAAATTGTTTTCTTTTCATTATTATTGTAATTAATGACCCATAATAGAAAAGAATATTCAAAATTCAATTTAAATATTGGAATTCAAGAAATTTAATAGAAAAATTTATATTATTGAACATAAAAAATAATAAAAACATTAAAAGTGTATTTAATTTTATTAATTTTAATCTTTTTTTCTTTAAAATGTTTATAAAATGTAACAAATTTTGATCTGAAAGTTTTCAATTTTTCATACTTTTAAAAACCATTTTCTAGGGGTACCGGGGGGGGGGGGGGTAATAAATATTTAACATACTGTCAGAAAATCTTCCATATAATTAGTGTTTAAAAAAGTTTTGTAAAAATTTACTTATTTATTGAGAATAACTAGTTTGAAAGTTCTCCCAATATTCATAAAATTGTACGTGGTAATCTTCTATTATATTAATACGATACCGAAAAAACTTCGTTCATCGTCGTACAGACTTCAAAGTTCACCTACTTTTTCCAATAGGTTACTTACAAAAATGTTCATTTCACCATGTTATTATAGTTTGTAACAATGCGCACTGGCACTATTCGTGTCAAACATGTTAAACTGAACATTTTTTTATGAACAACATATTGTTGCACATGCGCAGTAGTGCACCACAGCTGTGTAAACGTGCGCACTACTAAACAAACATTTCACATGCGCAGTTGTTTTGTATTGCTGTTACACATGCGCAATCATGCACAGTCATAGTCACACATGTGCTCTAATTAAATTCAAAAATTACGCATGCGCAGTGCTGTACTTCACCAGATAATTAAATTTTCACTACATATAGCATACTTTTTTTAATAAGTGCGCAGTAAATTCCGTCTTATTATTGCGCATGCGTAACACGGTAACATGATATCTGCACATGCGCAAAGGTACTTTTATTTAAAAAATTTGTTAAAATTGTTTTCTTTTCATTATTATTGTAATTAATGACCCATAATAGAAAAGAATATTCAAAATTCAATTTAAATATTGGAATTCAAGAAATTTAATAGAAAAATTTATATTATTGAACATAAAAAATAATAAAAACATTAAAAGTGTATTTAATTTTATTAATTTTAATCTTTTTTTCTTTAAAATGTTTATAAAATGTAACAAATTTTGATCTGAAAGTTTTCAATTTTTCATACTTTTAAAAACCATTTTCTAGGGGTACCGGGGGGGGGGGGTTATAAATATTTAACATACTGTCAGAAAATCTTCCATATAATTAGTGTTTAAAAAAGTTTTGTAAAAATTTACTTATTTATTGAGAATAACTAGTTTGAAAGTTCTCCCAATATTCATAAAATTGTACGTGGTAATCTTCTATTATATTAATACGATACCGAAAAAACTTCGTTCATCGTCGTACAGACTTCAAAGTTCACCTACTTTTTCCAATAGGTTACTTACAAAAATGTTCATTTCACCATGTTATTATAGTTTGTAACAATGCGCACTGGCACTATTCGTGTCAAACATGTTAAACTGAACATTTTTTTATGAACAACATATTGTTGCACATGCGCAGTAGTGCACCACAGCTGTGTAAACGTGCGCACTACTAAACAAACATTTCACATGCGCAGTTGTTTTGTATTGCTGTTACACATGCGCAATCATGCACAGTCATAGTCACACATGTGCTCTAATTAAATTCAAAAATTACGCATGCGCAGTGCTGTACTTCACCAGATAATTAAATTTTCACTACATATAGCATACTTTTTTTAATAAGTGCGCAGTAAATTCCGTCTTATTATTGCGCATGCGTAACACGGTAACATGATAACTGCACATGCGCAAAGGTGCTTTTTTTTTTTTTTTTTTTTTTTTTTTTTTTTTTTTTTTTTAATTCCAACGAAAATTAAAATTTCGTTTTTCTCCACTTGTAAAATGTTGTGCGTACAATTTAGTCTCTAAAATTATATGTTTTAAACATTGCATTAAACTTTTTTGCTAACATGTTTTTTAATGTCAATTCATGTGGAAATTGCTAAACAATCATTATTTGTTACGATTTTTACCACTGCGCATACCTAACGTTTGTAGAAAGCTACTGCGCATGTGTAATGTTTGTAAAAAACTACTGCGCATGTGTTAAATCGACAAAAACCTACGCGCAATTTTTTCATTTGTTTTTTAAGAATAATTTTTTATTTTGTATCCTACTTTAAGTATATTTTTCTTACATTTTGAAATAATTAGTTTTTCGAAATAATTTAAATGACAATGTGTCGATTTAGACTATTTTTGGATAAATGAAAATTTTAACGATCACAAAGCTTTTTCTATGTGGAAACAAACATTATTCCAATATAGAAACATAACGGAAATAAACTCAGATTCGAAAATTTAATTAAAAAAAAAATGTAGATCCATTAAGATTTTTTATATTTTTTCTGTGATCATTTACAAAAATAGTTTAGATTATCAAGCTTCAAATTTTGCAATAATAATATAATAGAACTCATACTCAACTAGTACCTATAATCGATCAGTGATAATTCAATTAGACAACATTAATTAATAGCTTCTGTGGCGTCCCTTAACGCCTTTATTTAACGATTTATTTAAGAGTAAATAAACACGCTGATCCTTCTCGCTGCCAGCCATGCGAACTCTAATATCCACATCATATTTTATATTTTCCGCGTTGATTTGGAACGCGGAAGCTGCTGCGACTTTCGGTCAACGACCGAATTACATAATCGGGCGACCTCGGCCTACTTACGAATAGGTCCGAAGGTCGTGTCAGAGATCACGGTCGATGTTTCGTCAGAGAGACGCCGTGCGCCGTGCAATTAGCACCTTTTCTGTTAATTTTGTTTTCTCCACGCTACCCGTGGCTTTATTGTATAACCCGTGCGCTTTATAGTGATTGTAATTTGTAATTAATAAACGTGTGTTTTCGAGTGATATAAACGACTTATTTCTCCGAGTGTGGACTGTGAGTGGGTGCCCTTTTTGGGAATAATTGACTGTGTTGTTTTCTCCGCTTTGTTGTCACTGCGGGCATCCAATACACCAGACCACGCCGTACCACGGATTTCTTGTTTGCTCTCGCCTGTTATCAACTAATTGGTAAGTCTATGATTTCCTCGTTGTACCTTGTACTTCGCCTCGCTCGCTCTTTTTCTCTTGGTTGATTTTGGTACTTCGCCTGGAAATCTCGCTCGTCTGATATTATTTTTGTGCCGGCCTTTTCGAGCCGATCCCAGAGCTAGCAGCCTCCGTTTTCATTAGATTAATATTAATTAAAATTAAAGCCTCGATAGGTTCGCCACAAATAATGGCGCCCAACGTGTCTTAACGTTTTACGTTAAGATTATTTGTGTTTTTGTGCCATTTTGCGTTATTTCAATAACGTAAAATTGCACATACAAATTTCGGTTTTTTTTCATCAAATTTAATTATATTTTTGAGCCAATTTCGTGTCTTTTTCACACAAAATTACGCTCACGTGCTTTTATTTTTGATGCTAAATTTTTCTTTTCTCAATTTTCTTAAACATTTCAGTAAAGAAAATTGTCACGTGCGAAAAATTGTAACTTTTCCACGTGCAAAATGACGAGCCAGATTTCCAATCTCTCTCTTTTTCCCTAAAATAAAACAAAATTTTTTGAAAAATTTAATATTAATTTAAATTTTGTGCGAGCGAAAATTCAATTTCTACCTGCGCATTATGACTAATTTTTATCAAAATTAAATTTTATAGCAATTCTTAGAATTGGCGAATTTTGTAGCGTCACTGGCGTTCTCTCTCACTCCGTCTTTATTTCCATAAAATCTTTCCTGTCGCTTATTGCTTATTTTGCTCAATTAAAATTTTATTATTTACAAAACTGATATTATTATTGTATTGTATAAATTGTTAATGTTAACCATCATGGGAATTAACAAAAATTATAATTCTCAAAACTTTTCGAAACGCAATTTTGGCTCTCGTTTCGAACGAAATCCCTTGTCCGGTCACCGTCAAACGTAAATACAAGCGCTTGAAAAAGCGTAAACACTGCTTATCGCAGTAATTTAAGAAATTGCTTGCTGTTTCTCGCCAGTTTTCACGGTTTTGAATTTAAAATTTAGAATTGAAATATTCACATCGAATAAAAATTTTAAAATTAAATTTACAAAATTTAAAATGTCAAAATAATTTAAAAAGGTATTCTACATTCTGAATTCTAAGTTGGATCAGAACAAACTTTCAAAAAAAAAAAATTTTTTTTTTCTCTCATTTTAAAATTAATTTGAAATTAAAAATTACTTTTTAACAAATTGTTTTGCGATCAAGCGCAAGTTAAAAACTTTCCGTTTTTTTTATTTAAGCGCAAGTTAAAAACTTTTCGTTTTTTACTTAAGCGCGGATTAAAAACTTTACGTTTTTTTTTTATTTCAGCGCAAATAAATAAATTAAATTCTTTAATTTTTTTTTTACAATGACGAAAAATAACAAAACACCAAAACAGCAACCTGGAATGTCTACAAGGTCACGTGGTGGTTTTGCACCGACGCACAATTTGCCTCGATCACCACCTCCATCAAACCCTGGCGCAAATGAGCACCAGTCTGAAGCTGGCAACAGCGCTTCGGGTGATTTCGATGCAAACGCCGATAATTCAAACGCATCAGCAAACGCCACCGAAAATAACGAAAATCAAGACCGCGCACCACCCCCTCCCCCAGGAGCCATTCCTAAAATTTCATTCACAACACGCAAAGGTCGACCTCCAAAAAAGAGAAGCCCTTTAGAATCATCCACTTCCACGCGCCTCTCCTATTTTATTTCCGAGCTTCAAACTCAGGCAAATAGCTTGTTTCAACAGTCGATTAAATTTCAAACGACCATGACCCAAACATTTGCCCAACATCTCGAAGAGACTCGCAATCAAATTGCCGCTTTTCAATTCGATAATAAGCAACAGATTCAAGCGCTTCGGCTCGAATCAAATAAATCAATCGAGACTCTAACGCAAAAAATCTCGGAATTACAAATAAAAATTGCGCAATCACCGTGGCATGATTCTCGTTGGGAATCAATAGATCGCCCCCACTACAGCAACGTCACACAGGACAGGTTACCACCGCCCACTTGCCTACCCCCCACCGCTCCCACTACCACGGTGACGGTAACGGCCACAGGCACGACACCTCCGGCGGGAACAAGTACGGCGTACTCGCTTCCCCCTCACCCCCTCATGACGCCTGCTCACAGGGCACCGGTCCCACCGCGCGTTTTACAATTTGACGATGTTCCTCGAATTTACAACCGGACACCCTCGATGCAAAATAGTCAATTAAATCAACCTTTGATAAATTTAAATTTAAATAACGACAATTTTCCTCAACAAGCGCCAAGAATTCCCAATCCAAATATGCATAAAATTATTAAATCATGGGAATTAAAATTCCCTGGCAAATTAGACGCCGATGATTTTATCGACGAATTTGAGCGCAAGCTCAATGCATCTTCGATCAATCCTGACGACGCGCTTCTTGTTTTTTCTCAAGTTCTCAGCGACTCAGCGTACACCTGGTTTACCACGTTTCGCAACAGCTGGAACTCATGGGCACATTTTGCAGCCAAATTTCGAAAAATATTCGGCGACGCAAACGACGACCAACAGATAACGAACAAGATCCAGCGCGCAATTCAATCGGAAAATGAACCGGCTATCGAATTTGTTATTAGAATCAGCGCTTTGTATAACAAATTACAACAAAAAGTTTCGGAAAAAAATCAGTTAGATAAAATTTATTCGGGTTTGCATTCGGAATTAATTCTACAATTTGATCGAGATAGCTTCGCTTCTTACGACCAATTAATAGATAAAATCCGTAAATATCAAGAAAAGCTTGATTTAATGCAGTTAACGGATAAACTGCGCGTGCAAGATTCCAAGAAACCTCGCAATACAAGAGGCAAAAATCAATTGAATGCAATTGATTCACAACCCCTTAGCGCAGAACCGGAAACTGCAAATGTCCTCAAACCCGAAAATAATGCGGCCAAACCCCCGCAAAACAAGAAAAATGATAATAATAAAAATAACAAAAACAATAAACAGCCCGAATTAAATTTAAATAAAATCGAACAATACAAGCGGCAATTTGAAGCTTTTGGAAAAAAGCTTTACGGAAATAATTTCAAAAACGGAAATTCGACGACACAAAAGGTGGAAGATAGCGCAAATCGCGCCCCTCCCGCCCCTACCCCGCACCAACAACGCCGTCGTTCTACTTCTGTTTCTTCGTCCTCCTCTCACTCCGGGTCGTCGACTAGAAGGGGGGAAAGACGTAGACCTCCCGCACGGGAAAATCGTGGTTTTGACAATCGGCAATCCACAAATAACAGTAGAAACAACGGTTACCAGGGCGGAAATCGGTTTAATAATAACCGTGGTAGAAACAATAGGAACGGATGGAATGGATACAATCGCAATTTTAATTATAATTACGGTTATAATCAGCAGTATCCCCCACTCCCTCCGAATTGTCCGCCAAACTGCCAGTGCAGTATGCACGCGCCACCGCCGCCACCTCACGTGCAGCCGCATGCGCCGCAACTGCCACCCACGCATCCTTGGCAGCACAATTACCATCGAGATTTTTATTACCAAAATCAAAATACGAATAATCCAAATATTCCAAAAAACGAGAAAGAAGCCAGGAGAGATTAAATCTCCCTGGCGAAAATTCATACGGTATCGATTTCAATATCGAAAATTTACACGGAAATTATTTTAATATCGATAATTCACACGGCAATAATTTTAATAATAAAAATCGAAACGGGAATAATGTAAATGGTAAAAATGAATACGGGTCGAATAAAACAATTAAATTTAATAATTACGAATTAAATCCGAGCACCGTGCCGACTCATAGTCGTACCTCACAGGACTCACCGCGCCTCCCTTATAACACACCCACGCTTAACCAAGCGTGCCGTGGTGGGGACAGCGCTTCTGACCCTGAGACCGACGACGATGACATCGAGTACAGCGCTTCAGAAACGGAATACTCAGACACCGACGAGGAGTCCCCCTCCACCGAACATATATATTCGACTGGAACGGGCACGTCCCCCGTCTTGGCGCTGCACACAGTAAGTCAAACTCCCTGCCTATTAGCAGCAGTTTACAAGTCTGAGCGCAGAGTATTCAAGGGCCTTGCTCCGCCCCTCCCTTCTCAAAAGCGCTGTACTATAACGACGCGCATTAGAATCGGAAATACGGAACACATAGGTCTCATTGACACAGGTAGCGATCGCACCTTTGTGTCAGGCGAATTATATGATTCGATTAAAAATTATTCAAACGGGAAACCCGTGTACGATGCTATAACCCGCGCTGGCGTACAACTCGCCCAGCGTGATCATGTAGCTGCGCCGCGCTATTCGGCAAAATTCACAATTCAAATTAATGATTGTTACGGTGAACATTGGTTCGCAGTTTTAGACGGACTCACAACACCGATTATTTTAGGCATGGATTTAATAGAGTCATGGCAAATTGTCATCGACACGATCCAACGCTTTTGGACTATTAAAGATTCGGCTGTAATAAATCAACTGAATTCTGTGCAAGTTCAGCGCACTTCAGTAAACTCAATGCAATTGAGTGAGCTTACACCGGAACAACACCAGCGCCTAAATAAATTTTTAGATGATAAATTATCCAAAGGGCTCAACTCGGGAACAGGTGTTACAAACCTTGCTATGCATACGATTGAATTAACCGACCCGACGCCTATTAAACAAAAGCCGTATCGCCGTAGTCCTGCCGTGAACGAAATAGTTAATAAAGAAATCGACAAATTATTAGAAAAAGGATTTATAATACCGAGTAATAGTTCGTGGTCTAGTCCAATCGTATTAACGATGCGCAAAAATGGCAAACACAGATTTTGCATTGATTATCGTAAACTTAATAAAGTTACGAAAAAATCTGCATATCCTTTGCCACGCATGGATGCCATACTGGACGCGCTCACTGAAGCCGTAGTCATTAGTACCATTGACTTAAGCGAAGCGTTTCACCAGATCCCAGTTGATCCTAAGTGTCGCGCTTACACTGCTTTCGTCGCTTCCGGTCGAGGACTATTTGAATGGACACGCATGCCATTCGGCCTCACGAACGCCCCAGCAACGTTCCAAGAATTTACGGACAGATTAAAAGCCGAATTCGTGAAATACGTAAGAGAAAATAAATTACCGGAAAAATATACCAATCAAGTCCACGCATATCTTGACGACTGGATAGTTACATCCCAGACGTTCGAGGAACATTTAATTTTATTAAGTATTTTATTCGAAATATTGCAAAACGCTGGACTGACTATTAATAGAGAAAAGTCATTTTTTGCTAAAGAATCAGTCGAATTCTTAGGTCTTTTATTAGACAAAGATGGTCTTAAACCAAACCCGGCACGCGTCGAACCAATTCTAAATTATCCGCGCCCGGGAAATCGTAAAGAGTTACGCCGTTTCAACGGATCCGTAAACTGGTACCACCGACATTTACGCAATATTGCGAAAATTCAAGGGCCTCTAAATAAATTAGCTAGCCCAAAAGTGCCATGGATATGGTCCGATGAATGTGAAAAAGCGTTCTTACAAGTCAAGGAAGCGCTCAGTGAAGCGCTGACACTTGTCGCTCCGCGCGTCGATTTACCGTTCATACTGTATACCGACGCTAGCGACACTGGACTTGGCGCTATATTAGTGCAAGAGGATCAGGATCGTGAGTACCTTATAACGTGCCTAAGCAGACCTTTACGGGGTGCAGAATTAAACTACACCACAACCGAAAAGGAATGCTTGGCCGTGGTATTTGCCGTGCGAAAGCTGCGCTATTACCTGGAAGGTACGAGCTTTAGAGTCATCACTGACCACTCTAGTTTGAGATGGCTGTGCACACTCAGCGATCCTATCGGTCGACTTGCAAGGTGGGCAATGGAGTTATCGGCTTATGATGCAATCATAGAGCACCGTAAAGGTTCCACTAATGAAGCGCCGGACACTTTGTCTCGTTTGTACGAGAATGGTCCCGAAAGCTTTTCCACCTCGCAGTTAAATTCGGCAAGGCAAGACTCTTGGTACGACAAAAAAGTTAGAGAAGCGGAAAGTAATCCAGACGAAAATTCAAGATTTAAACTAGATCAGGAAAAAGCGCTCTATTTTTATAAACCTGATCATATTAAAGAAATTATCGGCGATAACAACGCCTGGAAAAAGGTCTTGAAAGAAGACGAGATTTTATCGAAAATTAAAGAGTATCACGACACCCCACTACTCGCTCACCAGGGTATTAGAAAAACGTATTTAGCAATTTCTAAGCATTATTACTGGCCTGGTATGCGAGAAGACGTAAAGCGCTACATTAACCAATGTGAGACTTGTCTCAGGTGCAAACCTGACTACACGCCACCTCGAGGTTTGATGTACCCCCGTAAAGTTACTGAGCCATGGGACACAGTGTCCTTGGACATCATCGGCCCTTTTCCGCGCTCTAAATCGGGCAAATGCTACGTTTTGGTTTGCGAGGATACGTACACTCGTTATACAGAGTGCTTTGCTCTTGCAAAAGCGGACGGACCTAAAATTGTCAAATCGCTCAACGCTCTAGTTCATAGGTGGGGATGTCCGAATAAATTTATCACTGACAACGGGACCGAATTTGTGAACAGAACAATGTCTAGTTTTCTACGGAAAATCGGTTCAATTCAAATCACGACCCCAGTCTATCACCCTCAATCAAACCCGGTCGAGCGTGTGCATCTTAACCTCAAAACAATGATCGTCAGTCTTTTAGGCGACGATCAGCGCGAGTGGGATAAGTTACTGGAGGAAGTACAATTCGCTTACAACACTACGGTCCACTCATCGTTAGGAGTCACACCTGCCTTTCTAAATCTCGCACGTGAGCCTAGGCGTTCCGGTGAACAAATTCCCGACGTGAACGTGACAGACTTGTCCCCCGACGAAATGACAGCTGATTGGATCGAACGCATGAAGCGCATGGAAGCGCTGCGTTTAAAAGTAGAAAGTTTTATGGCGAAGGCTGGAAAGAAACAAAGTAAGTATTATAACAAAAACCGGTCGAACGATAATAATTATTTAGAACCAGGGGATCTCGTTTATTATCCAAATAAGACGCTCTCTAGCGCAGCTCGTGGTTACAGTGCCAAGCTGGCGCCCCGGTATAAAGGGCCAGCGAAAGTACTGAAAAGGTTATCCCCCATGGTGGTTATCATCGGCGATAACGATGGTAAAGTAATTGGAAAGTATTATATCAACGATTTAAAAATTGCTCGAAGAAGCCCTAGATTGCGATAGGTTCCAAGTGTGTTATTCTCTGTTTCAGATCTGAACAATGGAAGGATCCAGCGCCTCAACTTCCCGTGCCACGCTCAACATCCCTGAACTTACAGTAGTTCGCCTCGCTGAAGACATCAGTAAGGACCCATTTTCCTGCAAAACGCCACCACTGACCAAGGTACCAACCGGCTTCATCGTCGTCCCCAAGACCGACTACGAACAGTTGTTGGGAACGCGCGCTCTTCTTTCCCTGAAAGTAAAAGAGTCGAGGGAAAAATTGTCAGCTGCTCACGAGACAATCAAGCAGTTAGAACGCAAACTATCGGAGAAAGTGTCAGCATCTTCCTTGAAAAATTCGGAGGAAAAACTAGCAACTGCTCGCAAAAAAATAGAGCAGCTAGAGCGCAAATTAGCAGAGAAAGAGTCAGCTTCGTCCTTAAAGGACTCATATCAGATTCTCCTCGACACCATTCGAGAGAAGACTCTAACGGCCGAAAAACTCCTTGCTACTGAAGGGAAACTCAAGAATTCTCAAGACGAGGTCGAGCGCTTAAAGCGCGAATTAAACTCCAAGGACAAGGATCTCGACGAACGTATTAAGAGCTTCGGAAGATTGGAGATGGAGATGGGTGTACTGCGGCGCATCAAAGCCCTTTTTACCGAGACGATGATGGAGGTTTACCGCGCTCAGGTCGAACTCAGGGAGCCTCGACTTCGACCTAGAGCTCCAGACGGCTGCCTCAACTGTGGCGTCTCCGGCCACAGCTTCCACTCCTGTTGGGAGGTATACAGTGGAGAATACTGCCAAAAGTGCTATACCCCTGGCTTCCCCACTAGACACTGCCCTTGGCCACACTTCCGGAAGGCTACGGAGAATTTGACGCCTAACCTGCGTTGCAGGTGCTGCTGGTTGCCGCTTAACGATCCAGATCTGGCATGCGGCGAGTGTCGCAAGAGAATGGTTTACTCAGCCAAGTTACAACGTGCTCGAGAAGGCCGACGGGTTGGAAGACCAGGTGAACCAGCGCCAGTCAACAATCAAGCTCCATTGCCCCCTTCAAATTCTGGTGAAGCGGAACACAACGCTCAATCGCTCTCGGTGGACGCCAGATCGACCTTGATGATTAAGGAACAGGTAGCTGCGGCGCGCCCAGCGTCTCCCAGCAGCACCTATTTCGCACCGACGGTCTATGAGATTGACAACGAGGTCGCTTCGGATTGCAGCGAGGATCCAATATCGGTCTGGACACCCCCTGGTAACCTCGGAGTGGAAAATTCGGACCAAGAAGAATAAGCGCTGATCATCTCCGCTCCAACTCACCTTTAAATGCGCCGAACGCGCGATATCCTTTTTTTTTACAATTACATATAAAAATTATTAAAATCTTTTCTTTTTGTTTGTTGCGCCGTTGCGCCAAGTTAAATCGTATTATTTTTAAAAGAACTCTACATGTAAATATAATCAATCTTTTATTTTTCTATTCGCGCCTTTGCGCATATATTTACATTATTTTTCTCGGCAAATCAAAGCCATACATAAAAACGTCTTGATTGACCTAGTGTCACTACTTTGGCTCTTTCTAGCGCATACGCGCTATTAAAACAACGTTATTTTTTAGCCATATATTTCGCATATTGTCAGCCGTACTTTTATTAATAAAGGCTATTTTTGGTAATTACCCGATTTATTCCTATCAAAATGCGTTGTTATTTACAATATTATCAAGAAATATTTAGGTTAACTTGAAAAAAGAGAGAGATAATAGAATCAAAATTAATAAGAGTTTCTTTAATAATTAATTCAGTTGAAGATTTTCATTTTTATTTCAGAGCGAGCATGTCGAAAGAAAAATTTTACGTCGAGAGGACTTCATAGGCTTAGGTTGGCATCAAGAGGTATCAGCAGTTTAGAAGGGGGGAATGTGGCGTCCCTTAACGCCTTTATTTAACGATTTATTTAAGAGTAAATAAACACGCTGATCCTTCTCGCTGCCAGCCATGCGAACTCTAATATCCACATCATATTTTATATTTTCCGCGTTGATTTGGAACGCGGAAGCTGCTGCGACTTTCGGTCAACGACCGAATTACATAATCGGGCGACCTCGGCCTACTTACGAATAGGTCCGAAGGTCGTGTCAGAGATCACGGTCGATGTTTCGTCAGAGAGACGCCGTGCGCCGTGCAATTAGCACCTTTTCTGTTAATTTTGTTTTCTCCACGCTACCCGTGGCTTTATTGTATAACCCGTGCGCTTTATAGTGATTGTAATTTGTAATTAATAAACGTGTGTTTTCGAGTGATATAAACGACTTATTTCTCCGAGTGTGGACTGTGAGTGGGTGCCCTTTTTGGGAATAATTGACTGTGTTGTTTTCTCCGCTTTGTTGTCACTGCGGGCATCCAATACACCAGACCACGCCGTACCACGGATTTCTTGTTTGCTCTCGCCTGTTATCAACTAATTGGTAAGTCTATGATTTCCTCGTTGTACCTTGTACTTCGCCTCGCTCGCTCTTTTTCTCTTGGTTGATTTTGGTACTTCGCCTGGAAATCTCGCTCGTCTGATATTATTTTTGTGCCGGCCTTTTCGAGCCGATCCCAGAGCTAGCAGCCTCCGTTTTCATTAGATTAATATTAATTAAAATTAAAGCCTCGATAGGTTCGCCACACTTCATAATATTGATGTAAATAATACATTACATATTACAAGATTTATTTTTTCCAATATAATAATAATAAAACATAACAATAAAAATTATTGAAATATAAAAAATTTGTAAAAAAAATATTAAACATTCAATTAACAATAAGTTTACTAATATTTTATGAAATGTCCACATCAATAAACAATTAAATTAATATTAATGACCGAGCGAGCGTCAGCGAGCGAGGTTCATTACGCTAGTATAATATTATCTTTTTAAAGCAGGAAACTTTTGGAATATATAAAGAAAGCTGTTTTTTTCAAGTGCCCTCGTGCATTATTACTATGTGTACTTTGACGGTCGTGTACATCTTGGTAAACAGCGCGAGAACTGCGTCCAAACGAGCAAGTAAACGCTGAGAAAAAAGGAAAGCTAAAGAAGATTCAGCAAGAGTGCACCACTTACTAAGAAATTCTTCTACGTTCTTTACAGTTTCGCATTTCCTCATTATCCCACGTGCACTTGCGTTCGCAATCTAATATTCTCTCCAAAAGGAAAAAACTTACTATTCACGAGAATTTTTGCATAAAACACAAATTTGTTTCAAACGGCTTACACTTTTTTCCACTAATACGAATAAAAGCGCAATTTTCTACCCCAAGTCATTTGAAACTTCATTTTCAATTTTATGTTTTTTTTTGTTGAGAATTATCTACACTTATTGGCAAATGCTAGAAAAGAAATCTTCGTCACATGTCACATGTGCATTAAAATTCATGTGGATTTCTCTAACAGTGGAAAAAGTTTGTTTTTCTTCATAAGAAACTTTTAAATAATGGAACAAATTTTCTCATAAGTGACTGCCAGCCTGGAAATTTAGTTTGAAAATTACTTTTTCTTTAAAGTTTGGAAATTCTTGAGAAATCTCTCGATATTTGGCACAATTCTTTGAAACCGATTTAGAAGAATTTTAATTTAAATACTCATTTTTTAATTCAGGGACAATTTTCAGTATGGAAATTCATTTTTTTTAAATTCAGTATTTAATTGAATATGCTTCTTTTTGCAATTTTTAACATTTAAGCTACACATACATTTTATTGATGAAAATGGTTTGAATTAAAATTGAATGTTTATTCGTGCTATTTCGTTACTTTGTAAATTGTTTATTTTTACATTTTATCTCTTCAATTTTTTATTATATTACATTCAACCCTTTTTTTTACTGTTGTAATATTTATTGATTATAAATTGCACATTGCCACTCAGAGAAACGATATACTAACTCAAAGCTTAGTAACTTTTTTATATGTATCAAATAAATTTTTATTTGTTTTAAATCTAATTTTATTTGAGTCAAATAACTTTTTTATTTGAAAAATAAATTATATTCGTTTTTACTTGAATCCGGAATAAATAAATAGTTCTAATTATAGCCAATCGTAATTTTATATAGGAATTTGAAATAAATTCAAATAACCAATTTATTTAACGGAATAATAAGAATTGTTTATTTAAATTCAACAGTTGCGGCAATAACTATCGTAAATATCGCTTAAAGTGCATAAAGTTTATTTATTAAAAAAACCAAAAAAACACTTTACTATAAGAAAGCATTAATGAAATAAATTAAATGAATATTTAATATATAGAATATAAGAATGTGAACTCAAAATATTAAAAGGCACAAATTATCGAGTCTATATTTGACTTAACAATAGCCTGGAAATAATTCTAGACTGCTAAGTAATCACAATTGTAGTTAAGCTATTGACAAATTATTATTATTACTAGCAAAACATAACGCGCGCAAGCGCGCCATTAGTTTTCCATACATTTTAGAAATTAAACTATAATAATAAATAAAACAAATCGATGAATCATATTTATTAAATAAGAAGGGCTGCCAGTGGATTTGCAGATTGCAAATAGTGAAAAAAAGACTTTTTAATTAAAAAAAGCAAGTAAATAATGAGTTCTTAAGTGAAAAAAGTGAGTAAATAGTGAGCTTTTAAATAAAAAAGTAATTAAATAGTAAGCTTTTAAATAAAAAACGTAAATAAGCAGTATAGAGTTTGATATTACTGATATTAAATTCGGGGGCGCCAGCGGGAAAAGCCATTTAAATTTGAAAAAAAAACAATTCGAAATTCGCAAAAGTAATTAAAATATGTAGAAAATACTTAAATAAAGAAAAAAAAAATTCAATTTGAAGAAAAAGTTGTAAATGACAGAACTAATTGAAAAATTGATTTTAAACATCAATTTCAATAATTGAGATATTGAAGAAATAAGTAAAATGTAAAGAAACTAATTTAATAATGACATAAATAATTATAAAAGCTGGTGTAAAAATTGAACTTTTTAGAAAATAGTTAAAAAATTGAAAAAAATAATAGAATTTTTAAGAAAATAATTAAAACTTGAAAGAAAATAATTAAAAAATATCAAAAAAATGTATAGGTGTAGAAAAAGTTGAATAATGGCAAAAATAACTGAAATTTAGAAAAAAATTAATAAATAAGTAGAAATATATTCAAAAATGAAGTAAAAAATAAAAAATTTAATACATTAATTGGAAAATTGTATAAAATAGATTGAAAAATTTACGATATAATTAAAATGTGAAGAAAGTAATTGAATAATGACATAAATAATTGAAAACAGATCTTCAAAAGTGAAGTTATTCATGACAATAGTAAAAAGATTGAAGAATATGACATTTAAAGAAAATAATTCCAAAATGTCAAAAATATTTGAATATTGACAAAAATAGTTGTAATTTAAAAAAATAATTGCAAAATAACCAAAATAATTGATAATTTTAAAAAAATTAAAAATTTGAAATAATACTTGGAAACTTGATAAAACAATTGAAATATTGACATGAAACATTCAAAACTGGTGTAGAAATTAAAAAATTATAGACAATAATTGTAAAGTTAAAAAAAATATTATAAGTTTCAGGAAAATAATTGAAAGTTGAAGAAATTAATTCAAGTTTGAAGACAATAATTGAAATTTGAAGAGAATAATTTAAAAATGGCATAACAATTCAAATATGGAAAAAATAATTAAAGTTTGAAGAAAATAATTGAAGAAGGTGTAAAAAAATTAATAAATTCGTGACAATAATAAAAATAATAATGAAAATAATTGAAAACAGGTGTAAAAAATTTAAAAGTTCAAGACAATAAAAAAAATTGAATAAAATAATTGCAATTTGTAAAAAATAATTCTAAAATGTCAAAAATAACAAAAATATGAAAAAAATAATTGGAAAATGACAAAAGTAATTGAGTTTTGAAGAAAATAATTAAAAAATAACGAAAGTGAACTTGTGTAGAAAATTTGCATATTCCTGACAATAATTTGAAGATTAAAGAGCACAATTAAAATTTAAATAAAATAATTGATAATTGGTGCATAAAATTAAAAATTTAAAGACAGTACTTGAAAAATTGACCATACAATTGAAATTTTTTGAAACTGATTGAATAATGACATAAATAATTGAAAGCTGATGTGTAAATAAAAATTTATAGAGAATAATTGAAGTTTAAAGAAAATAATTGAAATTTGTTGAAATTAATTGAAAAAAAATGTAGAAATGTAGAATCATGTCATGACAATAATGAAAATAATGAAGAAAATGATTAAAATTTGTAGAAAATAATTAAAAATTAATATAATAAATTTAAAAATTCATGGCAATAAAAAACATTGAATTTATTTATTTATTTATTTACGGGCAAAAAGCCATTACAATATAAAATTAAAAAATTTATTTCAAGTAACAATAAAATAAAAATTTGATATAACAATAATAATTACTATATTAAATATTAATAGGTGACATTCAATAATTTGAATAAAATAATAACTGAAATTTGTAGAAAATAATTCTAAAATTGCAAAAATAAAAAATAATAGAAATGTGAAGAAAATAATCGTAAAATGACAAAAATATATGAATAATGACAAAAGTAATTGAAATTTGAAGAAAATTATTAAAAATTAACAAAAGTAGAATAGAAACTGGTGTTAAAAATTTTAATATTCCTGGCAATAATTTAAAGATAGAAAAAAATAATTAAAATGTTGAGAGAATAATTGAAAAATGACAGAAGCAAATGAAAACTTGTGTAATAAATTTAATTATTCATAACAATTATTTAAAGACTGAAGAGAATAAGTGATATTTGAAAAAATTAAATTCAGAATTGCAAAAATACTTGAAAATTGACAATAGAACTTTAGAGTTGACAAAAGTAATTTAAAATTGACAAAAATAATTGAAAAGAGGTTTAGAAATTACGTATTTGTAAATTGTAATTAAAAAATTGACGACGTGATTGTAATATGAACAAACTAATTGATTTATAAGGTGGATTTTTAATCAGGCACCTAATATCAGAAGACTCCCTCCCCTAAGCTGGAATATACATTTTCCTAAAAAAGTGAAAAAAGTGAGTTTTTTTAAAAAGTGAGTAATAGTGAGTAATTTTAAAAAAAGTCAGTAGAAGTAAAAAAAAGTGTGTCACTGGCATCCCTGTAATAAGAAGAAATAAATAAGTATTTAGGGATTCTAAATATAACTTCATTGAATCCTTGCCGAAACCTTTCCGGAAGTTTCCAAATTTGCAGCAAACTTGATGAAAGTTTGCGGAACTTCAAAAATGGTTAAAAAAAGTTACAGAATAATTTAAACTGAATTTAATTTTTTAATTTTAATTTTTTCCAATGAAGTAAAATAACGTCATTTGAATTTTTTAAAAATTCGACTATTCGACACTTTAAATTAATTTAAATTATTATTAAAATTCATATAAGTGTGTAATATATAAATTATTGTTAGTTAGTCATAACCAATATCTCGTCATTAAGGCTACCTCATCTGCATACTTTGTCTGTAAACTAAAACAATTTTAAAATCTCCTGAAAAAGAGAATCAAAATTAATAAAAATGGATTTTAAAAAATATAAAAACTAACCAACTTCACTTCAAGTTTTAAAACATAGACAGAAAAAAATGAATAAATATAAATAGTAACTAACTTCAAGAGTTTACGGAGATTATTATTGTTTAATAATAATAATTAATTTTTTAATTCAGAAACAATTTTCAGTATGGAAATTAATTTTTTTTTGTTTTTGAAATTCAGTATTTAATTGAATATGTTTCTTTTTGCAATTTTTAACATTTAATCTACAAATACATTTTATTGATGAAAATGGTTTAAATTAAAATTGAATGTTCATTCGTACTATTTCGGTACTTTTTAAATTCTTTATTTTTCATTTTATTTTTTCATTTTATTTTATCACTTCAATTTTTATTTTATTACATTTAATCCATTTGTTTTCTGTTGTAATATTTATTGATTATAAATTAAACATTGCCAATCAGAGAAAATATATATTAACTCAAAGCTTAGTAATTTTTTATTTGTTTGAAATCAAATTTTATTTAAATCAAATAACTTGTTTATTTGAAAAAGATATTATATTCCTTTTTGCTAAAATCCGGAATAAATAAAATAGTTCTAATTATAGTCAATCGTAATTTTATATAGGAATTCGAAATATTATTATTATTATTATTATTATTATTATTAAATACTTAACTATACAAAAGTATCAATGAAATAAATTAAATGAATTTAATTTGTAGAATATAAGAATGTAAACTCAAAATATTAAGAAGCAAAAATCGACGAGTTTACATTTGGCTGAACAATAGCCTGGAAATAATTCCAGACTGCTGTGTAATCATAATTATAGTTAAACTATTAACAGATTATTATTATTATATCAAATATTATTCTAATTATCTTTTTAAATCAATTTAAAAATATTGTGCGAGTTAAATTTTTACCTCGTCACAGTACTGAGTAGAAACTTCTTTTATATAATCAGTAACTTCACTTGTGAGAAAAATAAGTAGAGCCGTGTTTAGAAAACTATAAGGTCAATATTGTCAACGAGCTAAGCTTCTATCAACATTGATCCAATGTTGGATAGTTATATTACCCCAATATTAGAAGCCTGGACTGTAATTGGCATTGCCTATAATGACCCAATAGTTTCCCAAGTATGTTTATACTTACCTTTCTTACAAGTGAGTCTAACTACTGAATATATAAGAGGAGCTTTTATTCAGTTCACTGAAACACCTATATTGGACTATTTGACTAATAGTTTTCCAATGTTGGTTAAAGATTCACTGAGTACAGGCATGAGAATCCTTTTATATATTTAGTAGCTCAACTCGCTTGCGAGAAAGGTTTCTGAACAAATTGTACCATAATAAATTTGTCAATAATTAATTATAATTGTTGAGACCTTCAACAAGATGTGAAATATTTTTCTGTAGATATTTATTTGGATTTATCGTTTTGTAAAAATCTATCCCTAAACGTGATCTTGAGAATTTTTAAGAATTAGGATTGCTGTAGCAATTTTGTTAATTATAATTGTCGTCGAACCATTTCCAAACTTTATTATTTTATTAATATTTATTGCAAAGCGTAATAGACTTAAACCCTTGTAAATACCGGGCTACCTGCATACCGCCCTTTTTGGGGACTTATCTTAATAACTGGGTGGGCAACTTGCCACAAAGGGATGGTCTCACAGATGTTTCTTAACAAGGCTCATTGTCACCACAAACTCCCACTACTGTATTTTCGACTTGTTTTTCTTACCCCCTCTATTTGTATTTTTTCCTACCCTGCATTTTGAATCCTCGAGAGCTCTGTAAACTCAAGTTTTCGTCAGAATCTGTTTAACTGTCAAATATCAAGGATCTATTCTCAAGTTTTAAATAAACGTATATATTTAATAGAATATTTCCTATTTCTCATTATTTTTGCTTAACCCTATCAATAACGTGTTAACTCATTATATTCACTGAAATAATGAGTTAAGTATCCTAAGCAATACTTGATAACGAAAAATCAAGTTTAAAAAGTTGTTTTAGGCTACAACAATAATCTCTACCTTCACTACTTTTTATCACATATAATATGCACTTTAATGCAAACACCATTTCGAAACTGACCAGCATTAAATTTCGCAATAAGTAAATGCCTTCGTTCAAAGCTAAAAAAGAATCGTCCTTGATTTACAGAGGCAATAATAAAGCAAACGGTAGGTTGTATACGCCAGCAATATAAGCTCTTAAACGGAAATAAGCAGTGCGTTGTGATAAACGATAAAAATGGCAAAAAGGCAAGTTCCATATAACACGAAGCTCATATGGAGAGCAACATACACAGAAGAAAAGTGTTCAAAACAGCATGGCGTGTGGCATGATGTGTCGAGGTATGGCATTTGGTCGAATGCCAGTAGTATGTTGGAAGGCTTAAAATAGAACTGGCTTTGAGGTCGCGAAAAAGAAAAAAAGAAGAAAAAAGTATAGAAAGGGAGTTAGGTGACGGTGTTGGTGATGATACTGTGCTGGTATAGAGTTCGGGGGTGGCAAGGAAGAAGGAGAAAAAGAAGAGGAAAGAGTCTCTGCTTGAAAGGGATGACAAGGAGGGGTTAAAGGGAGACAAAAGATGGCAATAGAACTGGGCATAACCGCTTTCATCTGCTGCTTCTGCAATGGGCAAAAATGCAACTGTTCCCAGTCGCTTTCCCATTTTCTTCTATATGGCATTACGACCTGCTCGGCTTTCTGAGGTCAAAAATTCAGCGAGATAGCGCGATTCAGGTATACCGAGTTCAAGGCATTAATAATTTCTCATCTGGAGTTTATATCGACGATAACACGCTGTTTGCTCGGCAACTTTGCTTCGCGATAGAGACTACTTTGCAACCCATAAAAGACAATCCTTTTTTGTTGGTGATTCTTGTTAATGTACCCGAAACTAGAGCTTTATAATCGTGAACATTATTTTCTAGAAACAACAAAACACACTAGAAATATAATGTTTTCGGACATTATTTTTAAAATATTTTTGCTCCCTAATAGAGAAAAATATTTTACAAAATAACCGTGCTAACCGTATCGTCACTAATCAGCTAGGGATTTCCATTAATTTTGAGAAATTTCATCAAATTAACCAAGGTCACCGATTTCAAGTCTCCGGACTCGGTGAGTATTAATTTTAATTTTATATAATTTCGGCGACTCACTTCTCGATATCCGTTATGATAAACAACTCGCTCATATAATTTGTTTTAAAATTATATACACAATTATTGCGTTTGCATTTTGATTGCGATTACTGAAATCCAAGTCGTTAGGATAGCGTAATTATTGTATGTCTTTTATAAACATGTCTTGTAAGCTGACGTTCACTTTTATTTGAATAAACAGACTGTTACTTTTAATTTAAGAAAAACAAACGAATTGTTTTTAATTGTTTCACCTTGTTTATTATTGGAATTTTGGTATATGAACCGTTGCTGAGCTTCGAGGCAGGATATTTCAAGGTTATACTAAAAATTGAATCCTGACTATTCGGTGAGACATTTCAAGATTTGAGTTTGAGTTTCTCCGAAATGGCTATCAAGACAAATTTGAACTGTTTTAATGATGATGAGGATTATGATTAATTTTTGTTAGTTAGTTCAGAGATGTCTCGGATAAGTACCGAATCAAAAATCCTATATTCCGTGGAGTTGTCTAAAAAGTTTTATTGAGGCGTTAAGATAACCATTAGAGAATTGTAAGATAACACACAGGTAGCTGTGACAAGCTTTCAGGAAGCGTATTATGGTCGATTTTTCGCTTCATGCCGAAGTCTACAAAATAGAAAAATTAAACATTTGTAATACTGCAATTAAAGTCTTCAGATAGCTTTGACTAAGTTGAAAAAAATTCCACATAATTTTATAGTAGGTTCCACGAAGCAACCACAAAGTAAAATGTAACATAAATCCAACCTTATCTTTTTATTTTTATTAATAATATTATCTAAATAAAAGTTTGTTTATCTGTAATAAATTTTATTACACATTTTAAGTTAAAAAAAAGGAATTTTCCAATTAAAATGGTAAATAAATAGTAATATTTTAAGTACCGCATTGAAAGACAGCATATAAAGAGAAAATTACAAAATTTTTTTTTGTATGTATTAAATTGCACACTGTTTAACTACATTCGTCAGACTTGTATGCAATTTAATTTTACAAAATATTCTTAATGAAGTGTATAGGACACATATTTCTCTTTATAAGAATATTGGTTTATATACTTTGTCAAAAATAGAAGAGGTTAGTTAATTTACGTAAGATTTTTTGCAAAGTATTGAATGGACAGCAAAAGAATACTTTTCGTACTTACGACTCTACCTCGAAAAACTTTAGTAAAGTTTAAATTAAAATTCTGGCGATTTAGATTCTGTAAAATTAAAAATGTTTATATAAAAAGGAAATAAGGTATTTTTGTATAGCTTCTAATCACCTCTAAAATTATGTCACAATTTGAAGCAACGTTTTGAAATTTGCTCTTCAATTTGTGTAGTGTCAGCTTTTCATAATAATCAGCGATTTTGAAGCTTTTGTCCAATCAACACTTCGCAAAAAATCCATATAACCATATTTAATTAACCTTGCATTTGACTGTATATAAACACAGGATATAATTTGAAGGTTGTCACTTGCAAAGAAAACAAGTCCTCAGGAAGCTTTAGAAAATAATGAACAAGCAAGCAACAAATAGTGAGCGAGCAAAATTGAAAAAATCATAGGACAAGCTTACAGATAGCTATGAGAATAAATTAAAAGCTTCAAAATGGTTATCTATAAACACTCTGGATGCTCCATCGAAGTTCTGAATTTTCGATTGGGTAGTTATGATTTTTGTTAAGTTGTGTTTTAAGCTAACAAGACCCCGACTAGTTAAGAGTGAGTTCATGTTTTGTCTCCAATTTTTATAAGTTAAATTTGGTATGTTCAGTAAAATGGTTACGATATCAGTCAATTCGAGATAGTCAATTTAATGGTGCTAGAAGTAATTTGATGAGGATCTTCAGTTTAAATTTGGAGATTTAGCGTGCGAATTGGGTAGACGAAAAAATAACTAATAAGGAACGTCCCATGAGTTCTGCTAAACCCAATCAGAGCAGCATCAACCGCATGGATCATTGAGATGCCAGCACGAGTAATTTTGTAAATCATTCCCTGATCGGATAGCCGCGTGTGAATGGAATCATTATGTCGACAATTTATTTTGTAAAATTAGAAGTTTTATAATTAAGCTTGCTCATGATGGTGACACTAGGATAACAGTGATTTGGGGCCGTTCAAAAAATACGTAACGCTTTTTTGGATTTAGTTTGACCCCCCCTCCCCCGTTCGTAATAGGATGTTACATGCAAAAGTTCATATTTTCTGACCCTCCCTCCCTCCTGTAAGCGTTACGTATTTTTTTCTCCGAGACTCTGAAGTCTGAGTAAAAGTAAAATCTTTCGAAAAATCTTAGTTAGAGAATCGTAGTTAGAGGCTTTTGAATAATTGTGATCCGTAAATTTTGTACCCCCACAGACAGTGGTCCAAATCGTCAAAAATGTGGTCAAAAGTCTAAAAAGTGCTTAAATCTTTCTAAAAATCATTACTTCGGGGTTTTCGAGGTCACTGATTTTAAAATTGACATTATTTTTTTAAAAAACAAAATGGCGAATCCAATATGTCGGACCTGAAATGTAAAAACTACTTAAATCTTTATAATAATAGTTACTTGGGGCTTTTAATGTCACTGATTTTGAATTCGATATTATTTTGTTGAAAAACAAAATGCCGGATCCACACGGAGAAAAATGAGTTAGCTACTATATGGATAGTTAATTTTTAGCTGTGGTAGCTAATATTTAGCGGTTTCTGCAAACAAAATTAGCTGTGGAAGCTAATTAATAGTTGTGTTAGCTTAAAAATTAGCTATCCATATAATAGCAATTAAAGTTAGCTAAGGTAGCTAAGTCTTAGCTTTAGCTGCTAATTCTTTTTCTCCGTGCAATATGTTGACCCTAAAATGCAAAAACTGCTCAAATCTTTCTAAAAATCGTTTCTCAGTGGTTTTTGAGGTCACTGCTTTCGAATTTGATAATATTTTTTGGAAAAGCATAGTGGTTGATCCAGTATTATGGATCAAAATGAAAAAATGAAAATTAATTTTAAAAAAAATCGGTGTTTAGGAATTTTTGTTTAATTTTGATTGATTTATTTATATAGTTATACTTGCCTGAGAGATATTGTGGAATAACAAATATATAAGTAAATAATAAATAAATAAAATACTAGGATTATTTGAGCCGTTGATAACCAAATTGATGTCCATATCACAAATCTCATATATTAATAAACTTAGCCAGTACAAGCAAGCTATTACAAGTGATGATTGCTGTAAACCTTTAAAAGTATAAACATATTTTATTCATGTGTAAAATATTTCCTATCGACTAAGAGATGTTGTATGATAGCCTGAAACCGTAAAAAACAATAATAATAAATTTTTTTATACAAAAAAATAATATTTTTGTGAAGTGCACGTGAGAACTGAATTTCACTTTTTGCACAAAAGGTAACCACAAAAATGCAGAGGCAATTCGTGTCAGCTAATTTTGCAATATGATTTGTCAAAATGTATAAGAATTAATTTAAGAACTTAAATTTGACAGGATCTATCAAGACTTTTTTTACAGCACTACTTTTCTCAGATTTTTTTGGGTGCAAAATAAATGCGTTTTACCGATTCAAGTTACTTACCGAATTATAACATTTTACAGTACTTAGAAAGCAAATATTAAGTCAAAAATACACCCATTTATTATTATAATCCATTTTGCCGATTTAACATTAAACCCGTTGTTTTTTAATAAAAATAGTTCTCCATATTGCGTGAATAGTGAAGAATTACCTACTTTTATAATGTTTGACACTTCCACTTTTGTTTATAAAGTAAATAAAGTAGCATTTGTGACGACATCTAGTTATTATCGTTGGCATTTTCTAATGCCCTGAAGTATTCTTTAACAAATTCATGTGAAAAAGAACTCGAAAAAAAATTTTTTTTTTACGACTTTTGGCCAGCTTTTTGGGATTTCGGACCACTGTGGCAGTGGTTGTCGGTTAATATCTGAAGGAAATTAAATAGAATGTATTTTATTTCGTTAAATTCCGGAATATCGAATTTTCGATCATGTGAATGACGAATGCAAATGATTGTGAGGTAGGGAGAATTCTTGAGAGTTGGGGAAGGGGCTTTTAAGTTTAAGGGACTGATTCCGCGGTTTCTCAGTCTTATTAATTGAAATGTCGTCAGACTAAAAGGGCTCCACGCCATACTTAAGTGTATCGCCGATAACACTAAAGGTAATTTTTATAATTAAATTTGAAATAATAGGTAACGATCAAATAAATTATAATTTGAAACATTTTTGCTATTTTATATTTTAGTGTGGCGTTTATTTAATAATGACGTTAAAATCATTGGGTGGAAATCATGACACGTTCTGTGTTGGGAAAAATGACTGAGAGACCGGGGAACCAAGTGCTGATTTATAAGCAAGTTCTGGCCAAATTTGGATGCAAGCTAAAATCTTATGAGTACACGATTTTAATATTTGAAGCTGGAGAAATTTTATTAATACTTGACGTTCTAGCTTTCTACTGGATCTCTAGGATTTTCCCTCATCACGTATCGCCAATTGATAAGTTCTTATTTTTATTCTAAATTAATTTTATATTGAACGAGGTTATTTATAATTAAATTGTATTGTTGAATTATCCTGTGAAGTAAGAAGATTTTCTGACATTTATAATAATTTATTTGCATATTTATCTTCAATCGTAGTTATTTAGTTACTTACCAGTAATCTTTCCTTATTTTATAAAGAATTTCATATCAATTTATAGTTATTTCGTTCATTTTCTTATTATTTTTGCAAGCTTTTGTACTATTTCAGGTTTCAGTTATTTTAAAATTATTTTTTGATTTAATAGTAATTTTTCAATATTATTAGTGCTATCATTGAAATTTGTAATCTTCGAGTTAATTTTCAAATTTCTAATTCCACTCTCTTGTGATAAATTGTTTTCCTTTAAAAGTCACCTTTATTTAAGTTTTAGTTATTATTTCGGTTTCCAGTAATTTTATTTAATATCTGGTAATTTGTTATTATTGTGAAAATATTTTTTTGTTTCATAAATTACTTTTTTACGAAAAATGTAAAAAAATAATATGTATTTCAAACATTATTATTTTCTGATTATCACAATTTTCGATAAACAAGACAATTTCAATCCAGGCTTAATCTAGTTTTGGATAAATAATGTTATTTAAAGATTTATTGTACAAGAAAATAATATTTGTACCTAATTTTCGCTTTTCACAAATCTATTAGCATGCTCATGTATTAATTATCGGCTATTCGTGTTTCGACAGATATTCTATGACAAATGTGATTATATTTCAAATGAGAATTTAAATTATTAAAACATACTCTACAGTTCATGTGATAATGCATTTTGCAAATATGTACATTGATTTATTATTCATCATTTTCACGGCAAATGATTCAGAATTAATTCCTATTAGAGGAGTTCAATATACATTTCAATTTACTTTTGGCTACGTTAAATTAATGATAAACGAAAATAAAAGGTATAATCTAATTTCATCTGAAATCTAATGTCGTGACATTGTGCTTACTATGAAAACAGTAAAATATTCTTCAAAATCTAAATATATTGGTATTCATACAAATATTTTATTTAAAACATTGTAAAATGAATTTCAAATTGAAAATAAAGATATATAGGTATTTAGAAATGTTTTAATAACCAGTAAACATTTATTCCTATAATAAATAATATTCGCGTTACATTTAATCATTTTGTCCACTATCAAAATTTATCATAAAATGTTTTTCATTTTCTTCCATAAATTTTCAATTCTATAACAATAGAATTAAATTCTTTATATTGCAATTATATTTTTTAATTTCTTTAATTCATATTATTAGCAATACTTACTAACTTTTAGTAATTTTTCATTAGTGTCGTAATTTTTCAATTTTTTTCAATTGATTTCTTCAATTTCTAATTATTGATACTAAATTCAATTATGCATTTAAATATTTTTAGTTATTGACATCTGTATTTCATTCTTTCCTTTTCCAATTTTAAAATTAAATTTTTTTTAATTAGTAAAAGATATTTTTTTAATTTATTTTCTTCACTGTTCAATTATTAATTTCCAATTATTTTCGTCAATTGTTAATTGCATTCTTCAATTTTAAATTGGTTTCTTAAATTTTAATTATATTTGTCAAATTTTCAAATTTTTTTCTACATTTTTAAACTCTATATATATAAGCTTTTCAATTTCTTTTGGAATTTTAAATTATTTTCTTCTTCACTTAATTTTAGAAATTTTCAATTGTATTCTTTTAATTTAATTTCTTTTTTAGTTTCTTTTGTCTCGTATTAATTTATCCAAGTTTTAATTGCTTCTTCCAAATTGCAATTATATTTTTTAGTTCTTTTTTTTATTATTTTAATAAGTTTTCATTCTTTCTCTTGAAATGTCAATTATATTTTTCAACTTTTTCAATGATTTTCTTCGACTTGCAATTATTTCCTTCTACATCTTTCAAATTCATTCTTTAATTATATTCTATTATTTTTTTAATTTTCTATTGAGTTCTTCAATTTTCAATTATTTTCTACAATTCTTGAATTTATTCTCTACAAATATCGATCTTTTATTAATTTTCAATTATTCTTTCAATTTCCAATTCTCTTGTTTTATTTTAAATGATATTTTAGCTTCGACTATATTTTCAATTATCTTCTTCTAGTTTCAATGATATTTTAACTTCGTCTATATTTTTAACTTTCTTTCCAGTATTGAATTATTTCCGTTACTCTTCAATTTTATTTTAATTATTTAAAATTCATAATAAATTTAATCTTACAATTAATTCAATTCTGAGTGAAGCTTTCATAAAACATAAAAAACTACATATTAATTCCGTAAATTTTCTGTATAAATTTAATTAAAGTCGCCATAATTTTTTTCCAAAACTCAATTGACAGAATATGCAATCGACCGAACATTAAAATTCCCAAAACTCCATTTGTCAGAATAATCAACTTTCAGAATTTTTATTTATCACAATACATAACTCTGCAAAAATTTATATTTGTCAGAATATTATTTTCCCAAATATGCAATTGACAAATTTGGTTGTTATCAGATTAGACATCTTTCCAAATATTTATAACTAATCGATTTAAATTTTTTAAATAATAAACCGATAATCCGATAAATACAATTTCTGACAAACATAAATTCATGTCTATTGCATGTTCCGAGTTTTGGAGAAAATAATATCGATCTTATAATTATAGATGAAAAATATATTTCTGTTCTAATTGAACAATATACATTTTTTCTCATTTGAACAAACTATTACGAAATCTGTTTTATTTATATTTAATTTTCTCAATTAGACCATCAGAATTAGAATTAAACCAATTAATTACTAAATTATCATCAGAAAAATATAAATTTCTTCTGATTTGATAAAATTATTACCAAACTTGTTTTATTTATATTTAAAATATTTATATCTATAAGATTTTCCATAATTACCATCAGAATTATTTTACCGTTTCCATTTTCTCGGTTTAAATAACAGTAAAATATTTTTTTTGTCAAAAGGTATCATGGATGAGAAGCAGAGATCTTCACATTTTGACCACAAGTGACATTACCTTCAGTTCTGATTCGAGATTTAGTCCACAGCACTCACCTGGAAGTGATGCTTGGACACTACGACTCGATCGTGCCAAAAAGGCTGATTCTGGGAAATACGAATGCCAGGTCAACACTGAACCAAAGATCATGTATGCAGTTCAGCTTTTTGTGCGAGGTAATTGTCTTTTCTGAGATCAGTTCAATCTTTCTCTTTACTTTTTACATTGTCATTCTTCTGATTGATTTCTCGACAATCAGGAGAATTCTTGAAACGAATCGAGCTGTTGAAAAAGATTGATTAAATGAGAAATTTATTAAAGCCACTTCGTTCCAAGAGAGAAGAAAATTATTCCTCAGGAGATGAAAAATCTATTGTAGTTCTTGATTATATTGACATTTCGCAGTATTTATAAGATTTCAATGTTATTTTTCATTTTCTCTCTAGATCCTGAGAAGCCTGAAGGATACGATGAACCATTCTCTCAACAGACCCGAATAAGTAAGTTACATTGAATTTTTAGATTTGTTTTAAAATGTTCTGTGTGGATATAGAAAGAGGTTTTGCTTAATTATTTTGAAAATTAATGCTGTTAAACAAAACAATGTTGAAAATAAAAAGACGCGGGATTTATTTTAATTGTAATTTTTATTAAACTTGAGTTTAATTTTCGTCGGTTTATTATATAACTTTCTCGTGAATATTCTTAGACTGTTTTCAATTCAAATGTCGGAGGCGGAAAATGATTGGAATGAGAAAAACATTGTGCAGGATAGTTTTCCAAGAGCTAGTAAAAATACATAACGTAATATATATTTTGCCAGGAAATGCAGTTCTCACGGACTTAAATTAAGTCTAATAGGATTGTCCTTAATCCAGGTAGTCCTGCACTGGTCTCCTTCCGAAACTCCAAGGCCAGGAAGACTGGCGCGTAAAATGAGTCTCAACTGCAGTCCGCTTTGAATAATGAATTCCAGTCTTAACATTATCATACTTAACCTTCTTAAATTACTATACCTTCTGGCTGTAAAACGCATGATTTTTATACTTAAATCCGTGTCGAGTTAATTTTATATCCTTATCTTCTGAATCTGAGATTTATTTTTGTATAAAAAATAGTTTGGTTTATTTTTTGATTTTATAGATACACAAAAGTTATTTTGTATTTTTTTCTTTCTGCATGAGTGGTTATTTTACAACAAACTCTGCCGAAAGGAATTTGCATTTTCAATTCTTTCTTGTATCTTGTTTATTAGATTTTAATAAAGCATATATTTTTTGTAATGTTTCTGAAAAAATAATACTTGCGTTGTTTGTATTTTTGAAATGAAATATTATTCTACAAAATAAGAAGGAAAAAGTCAGAAGAATATGATTATTTGTTTGTGAAAATTGGATATTTAGAGGTTATGTTAAGTAGTAGAGTTTCCTTAAGTTCACAATTTTAAATTTTGGAGACTGGCTTATTTGAAATGGATTTAGTCTTTAATTGTTTTGCACAATAATTCATATAAAAAATAAATAATTTTTACAAGAACAACTCTTGTCGAAAAAGAGACGATTTAATTTTTAAAGAGAATCATTCATTTAAAAAGTTATTGATACAACATAACCACTTCAACTTGAGGCAATATTTATTCAAGAAAATAGAAATCGACGTAAATAAAAAAAAACTTTTATTCGACAAATTCTTTTGAGCTTAAACAGTAAGTAGAATAAATTTCTAGAAATTGCTCAGATAAGGTAAGCTTTTCGTAGATATGATTATGGGGAAGAATTTTTTTCATAATGTAATGTCAGAGGATAAAGCAGATGTGCTACTTTTAAAAAACTACCCTGTTTATTGGTAACAAGAAGTTGGTAACGATAATATTTTTTATAATTTTAAAATAATAATAGACTTACAATTTTTCTGTAAAATTTTTTCTTAAAGAAATTTAAAGCTTTTTTATGTGTTGCAAAGAATATATCTTAGTAAAAAGTAAGCAGAATTAAAAATATTGAATCTTTAGTGTTTTCAAATTTATTATAGGTTATGAAGCGCGAAAATAAAATTAAGCATTAAATTATTAACATTAAATATTTTTAAAGAACATAGATTTTGTCTTTTGTAAAAATTTTCTTAAATTACTTGTAACGTTGATTTGTGTAAAAATTTGTTATTTAGAAATTTGACATATTATTTTTTATCGTAAAAAGTGAGGTTTAATAAATATACTCGAAATTAATTATGCGACGAAGAAAATTGAAGTTTTGGTTATTACTTTCTAAAATAATTAAAATATTACCTGAAGAATGGTAATGAGAACGACAATATAACCGGGAATATAACCAACCAAAATTCTAATCGAGAATTTATGAGAATTTAAGTTTTTTTATTTATTCATCAAATTAAGTCAAATTTTCTCAATCAATGTACAAAAATAAAATCTCTAGTGCCATTCTTATTAGTAATGATTTGAATTTTAATGTTAATAGTGAGAATTTTATATAATAACTATAGCAACATAAAAGACAAACTATGCATTCTTGTTGGTCATTTAAAACTATAAATTTTTGCAAATTCAAATAATGAAAATTACGAAATTGAAGAATATTTCTGAAAAATGACAAAAATAATTGACTGTTGAAAACAGAATTCGAAAAATGGCTACATAATTACACAATTGCTGAAAAGAATAGTTAAAAAAAACAATTAATATATTAAATTTAAACAAAATAGTTGAAAAATTATAGGAATAACAGTTGCAAATAATTGAAAATTAAACAACTGGATTAAAAATCGAAAAAAATAATTTAAATTGAAGAAAATAATAAAAAATTGAGAAAATAAAATGAAAATTTAAGAATTAAATTAAAATTTGAAAAAATAATTAGTAATTGAAAAAAAATTACAAAATGACGAAAATAATAAAACAGAGTTCAAAAAATGGCTTGATTAATACACAACCAAACAAAATAATTTGAAAGAACAAAGAATAATAATTATAAAATTTTAAGATAATAATTAAGGGCATGTGATGGATTATGACGTCACTGGTATAGGCAAAATTTGTCCGTAACTTTTCTCTTAAAGTATTAAATATTTTTTCATGAAACTTGGTAGAATTACTTAAAATATCATTAGAAAGGTCTCTCTGACCCAAATTTGTTTGAATTTTGGCTCAAAATTAATTTTTGAGAAATTTTCGAAAAATAGAAAAATTTTTAAAAATCACTTTTGACCCAAAAAGCAAATAAATTTGGGTCAGAGAGACCATCCTAATGATATTTTGAGTAATTCTACCAAGTTTCGTGACAAAGTATTCAATATTTTAAGAGAAAAGTTACGGACAATTTTTGCATATATCAGTGACGTCATACTTCATCACATGCCCTTAATTAAAAATTTTAAAAATTGTAGGAAATAATTGGAAATTGCGGAAAATAATTAATAATTGAAGGAAATAGTTGAAAAATAGAAGAAAATATGTGAAAGATGGCTAGACTAATAGACAATTGAAAAAAATAATTGTAAAAACTAAACAAGAAATTTTAAGTTTAAAAAAAATAATTGCAAATTTTAACGTTTAGAAAATCATAGGAATAATTGTTGGAAATAATTGCACATTTAACAACTGGATTAAAATTGAAAAAAATAATTAAAATTGACAAAAATTATTGAAAATTGAACAAAGCAATGAAAAATTGAAGAATTGAATTTATATTTATGGAATATACTTAAAAATAAAAAAATTTAATTAAAAAAAGGCGAGAATTAATTAATATAGAAGAAAACAATGGAAAACTGAAGAATGAAAAAAAGATTGAAGAATAGAATTAAAAATTAAACAAAATAAGTGAATAATTGTATATAAAATTAAAGAAACTTAATGATAATAGAAAAGAATAATAGAAAAAAGGCGATATTTTTTTAATATCTAAGAAAATAATTGAAAATTTAAATTTGAAGAAAATAACTGAGAAATGAAAAAAATAGTTCTAGAATTGAATAATTGAATTGAAATTTTAAAACAATTTTTATGAGTAAAAAAAAATAGTGAAAAAAAGAAATTTATTGAATATTGAGGAATTAATTTAAAATCGATAAAAAAATTGAAGATTAAAGAAAATTTTTGAAGATTGAAGTAAATAATTAAAAACTGAGAAATAAATTAGAAATTAAACAACTAAATGGAAATTTCAAGAAAGTAATTGATAATCAAAAGAAAAATTACAATATGACGAAAATAATTAAATATTAAAAAATTTATTAAAATTAAATTAATTTATTCATAAAAAAAAAATTAACAATTGAAAAAAAATTCGTCAAATGGTGAGAATAATCGTCAATATTAAGGAATTAATTAAAAATCGATCAAAATAATTGAAATTTAAAGACAATTTTTGAGAATTAAAGAAAAGAATTAAGAATTGAAGAAATGAATTTTAAATTAAAGTATTAAATGTAAATTTCAAGAAAATAATTGATAATTATAAAAGAAAAATTACAATATTACGAAAATAATGAAATATTGACGAAAATAATTAACTATTAAAAAGAATAATTTACAATTGAAAACAAAATTCAAAAAACGGTGAGAATAATCGGCAATAGAAAAAAAAATTTTAATTGACGAATAATTATAAAATTGAAGGAGAAAAATAAATTGTAAATTGATAACTGATAAAAATAATGGAAACATTTGTAAAAAATAATTGAAAATTTAAGAAATCTTTAGGAAGTTGAAGAATTGTATTGAAATTTCAAGAACATATATTTGATAATTGAGAAAATGCGAGAATTATTGAATTTTGAATAAAATAATTGAAAAAAAGAATGCTTTTGAAAATTGAAGAAAATAATTAAAAATTAAAGAAATGAATGGAGGATAAAAGAATTAAATTAAAGATTAAAAATTTAAATTGAAATTTTAAAAAAATAGTTGATAATTGAAAGAAAAATAACAAAATTTTGTTCAACTTATCATTGTTCTCATCATATTTTAATTATTGTCTTCAAGTTTCAAATTTTAAAATCATTTTTCAATTATTTTCCACAAGTTTTAATTATTCTTATTTTTTAAAATTATTTTCTAAAATTTTTAAAAATTTTTTCAAATTTCCCATTATTTTCTTTAAAATTTTTAATCATTTTCAATTATTTAATAAAATTTTCAATTATTTATATTATTTGTTTTTTATTCTCAATTACTTACGTATTTTTTCATAATTTCCAAAATGTTTTTAATACTTATCTGAAATTTTTATTTTTCTATTAAATTTTTAATTAAATCCACGATTTTTTTGCATTTTATGTACCTATATTCTATATGTTTTGCAATTTATTTCTTCATAATTTTCGTAAATTTTTAATCATTTTTATCATTTTCAAAATTAATTTTCTAAATTTTTAATTTTTTATTACAATTTGAATCATTTTTTTCAATTTATTTCTGAGATTTTGAAGTATTTTTCTCAAATTTAAATTATTTACTTTCATTTTGAAATTGTTCATAATTGTTATATTATGTTAATAACTCTCTAAATCTGAATTAGTAGTTTTCTACTATGAATTGGTCAAATTCATGGCTCATTTTTCTCTAATTCATATAGTAGAAAACTACTAATTCTTAGTAGAAAACTACAAATTCTTAGTAAAAAACTACTAATTCTTAGTAGAAAACTACTAATTGAAATAGTGAAACTTTACTTTTAAAAAAAGTAGATTTTTTTACTAATTTAATTAGTAGTTTTCTACTACAAACTTAGTAGTTTTCTACTAATTCTTACTATTTTAATAGTAGCTCACTTTTCGCTAATTCATTAGTAGAAAACCACTAATTCAGATTTAGAGAGAATAATCCTTACATTTCATTGACTTATAGTTAATTTGTAATGATAATTATTTTGTTAATTATCCATTTTTTTTTTAAATAAATTGATTGCGTTTTAAAATAGTGGAGCTCGTTTAAACATAGCAAATTCTCATAAATTCTCCGGAAGAAGATTATTCTCGGTTCTATTCTCGAGAATGTAACCGGATTTTAAGTTACCGAGAATTTCGCAACTCTAGAAGCTAATATACAGCACGCACTGAGAAAAATGGAAATTATGAATATTTAAATTTAACATATTACGTCCTCATCAGAAAATCTATGAACACATAATATTTCAATAATATGTAATTTAAAACACATAACTATGAAAGATGATAATACTATAAGTGAGTTTTTTTGCGTACCAAAAGTAAGATTTTTTTGATCTAGCATATGAGTATTTTCGCCAAGATTTATTTTCTATATAGCTTATACAATAATCTGAAATTAAAATGAGTATTCATTTTATGTATACTTGAAAACAGTTAGATAGGGAGTTGTCATGTTTGGAAAAGTCATGTTACTTTTGGTACGCAAAAAAAATCACTTATATTATTATCATCTTTCATAGTTATGTGTTTTAAATTACATATTATTGAAATATTATGTGTTTATGGATTTTCTGATGAGGACGTAATATGTGCGTCGAAACGTCAAAAATGTAAGAAAGGTTAAATAAAGTCGATTAGGCCAAAACGAAGATAGTATTTAGATATTCAAACTTAATATCCATATATTAAAATTAATACTTTTTAATATCCAGGATAGGAAATTTGAATATACATTTCTTTCAGTGCGGACTTCCGGGATAACTGTTCTGATTTCTGCGATTTTACCGATCATGTATGACGTCAAACTCGATAACTCTATATCATTGGTCAAAAAGCGTGGGTTGATTTGAAAACTTTTATAAAGTACTTTTTAAAATAAATATTTTTAGTACTGAAAATAATTTTATTTTAAGAATAATAAATTAAGAGAGTTTGTACTTGAAGGCTTTTTGATAATGTTGCTAAATTATTTCACAATTATATGTACGATATTTGTTCGAACATGGCTTTCAGGTTACGAGAGCACAGCGCCAATCGCGGAAATAGTGGGGCCGGATGAGCGAAGGGTGCCTTCAGGGTCAACGATTACCCTAAGGTGTGTCATAACCTCCCCTTATCAGACGCGTCCCATCAAGGGTGTACAATGGCTTCGGGATGATAAGCTTCTGACAATCCTGGTAATTCACGATTAAAATCTCAACTCTTCCAACATGTACTATTTTCCTAAATTCCAATTTAAAAAAATAAATCGAAAACAGTTTGTTTCATATCTCTCTAATTTTGCTTAACGGGAATTTGTATTTTTCGTTTCGAAAAAAAATTAACTTTATATTTATATAAAGTAGTTTTAATTATATTAATAATTATATTATTAATATGTAATTTTAGTTTTTATTTAATCTTTTGAAATAAATATTATATGTGACGCTCCGCGGGAGAAGGGACCTATCGCAGAAAAAACCAATTTTCATTTTTTTATGCTAAAAGATAATTTTTGAGTTGTTCTTTCATTACCACGTTTCAAAAAAAATTTTTTTTAATTACACTTTTTGTTATAATGCTTCAAACCTAGGAGTACTAAATCTATTGCATTTTTTGGTTTTTCTTTGAACAGCCGTCCCGTAAAATTAACAAATAACTATTTTGATTTTTTTATAGTAATTGACAGTTTTTGAGTTGCTTTTTGAGTTTCAAAAATCAAAATTTGATTCCTGCAATTAGTTTTCTTCTTATGAAGTTTTAAACATGGGCGTGTTAAGCGTCTCGATTTTTTTTTCCTCTTTGCCATTCCGTCCTTTAAAGTTTGCTTCCTCAGAGATAGGTCCCTTCTCTCGCGGAGCGTCACATATTTTGATTTTTAGTTTTTTAGTCGAGTCTAAATTAAACCTTGTATTTGTTATGTTTTGTTTTAAAAAGTTTTTTTTCAAGTTGGATGAAGTTAAATTATACATAGTTGTACTTAATTAATCACTACAGAATGAAGCATTGGAGATATTTTTGCAATTATTTTTAGGCAAAGAGAGGAGGTATTAATGTCGAAACTGAAAAAAGTACAACTCAGACGATTTCGTCGGCAACGCTCGCTTCTGTAACTGAGGAAGACACGGGGAAATATTCTTGTAGACCAACTGAAGGTCTGCAAGACACTATCACCTTAATAGTTGATCCAGGTAAAAATTATATTCCCTTGATGTATGCCCATAATAAAATTCGGATTGTAAACAAAGAATTAGGATCTTTTTTTCATAATCCGAATTTTATTATTCATTTTTCTCAGCTCTTTTTTTAGATTGTGAAAAGTAATTTAAATTAATGTACATTGGATAAAAAAATGTATTTGTGATGTAATATAAAATGTCCCTTTTCTCTCATTAAAAAAACGTGAGAATAAAATGCAGTTGAATTAACCAGAATCCTTGGCTAACCAAAACAAAATTTTAAAAGCATTTCAAAGAAAATAATTTCTTGGATAAAAAAATTTTTTAAGGAAAAGAAAAATAGAACCTTTATTGAGAGAGACAGATGAAACAAAATGATTGCTTTCAACTAACAAAACTTTTTTTTGAGTGCCCTTTTTGTCAGTGTATATTTTTACATAACATGTTTTTACAATGCATTTTTTCCACTACTCAATATTGTTAATTGAAATTTTTATGAGAGGCTGAGTTTCATTACTAACTGTGTCGTATTTCCATAAAGTACATTTCCAATTGTTAGGTCAAAATTTGGCTTATTACTTTATGCCATTGTTATACATCATCAAACAATGGTTATACTTCAAAAGTAATGTTACTTTTTCATTAACTCAGTGCCTTTCATCGATTTTGTTAAAATCCTATGTACATACAATATCCAAATTGATACTTCAGTAGCACACGTAATAACATTGTAAACAAGCCCCAGGCGAGATTATTTCCTATACGAAACTCAATCACCCACACAGAACATTTTAAAATTTAATTTTCCATTTAATACAAATAGCAAGTTTTCGACATTACAAGTTTCTGCAAATTTTTAATTTTTAATTATTTAGACAATAGATAATAATTTTGTCGGAGTACTTTGAGAAAAATTCAAAATAAATTTGGAGAACGTTCCTTAATCATAACAATCGTTTTAAGAGGTACTATCTAGGAAATCATTCAGATTGAAGCCTGTAACGCAAATTAGCTATATAATTATACTGCTATGTTTAAGACTGTAACGCAAGACTGTTTGTCCGTTACGGGAAAGAGACAAAGACTGGTGGTAGCTTAAAGTAGAGAGAAATAACAAAGATAGATATAGTGGTTATGGCAGATAGCTTAAGATAGACAGAGACACAATTATAAATTTAATTTCTTGTTTGTCTGGTTCGTTCGAGAGAGACGAAGGAATTTTAGAAAGATAGGTAGTCTTTTTTCTATCTCCAGTTAATTGAAAAACGAAGAAATAAATAAGCCATTAAAAAACCAAAAACTAGAATAAAATAGTTATTGAAAAATTCGTAAATTGGTTATTGGAACATTTGAAAACTTGCAAAATTGGCAAATTAGAAAAATGTTTTATTGGAAAATTGGTTATTTGAAAAGTGATACACTACCGGCAAAAATTGTGGGACCACTTGTAAAAATGGGATAAAAAACATGACAGTCTTAAAGTTTTAAAGTGTTGATAACTCTGTCTGATATTAACGAAATTAAATTTTTTATACATCAAAAATTTTCCGTTCAATGATCCAAATTTAAAGCTTTTTTGATTAATAAAAACGGATATTCAATGTGATAAAGAAAAGAATTCAATAAAGACATGCAGTGACGTTACAGAAATGGTGCTATAATGATGAAATAATATTTTTTGTATCAATAATTTTTAATATTGTAGCAATTATGTAATCTATAATAATAATCTACAAGATTCATTCATTCTTTATCATTCTGTAGACACCTGAAGTTTGGCACAATAAATATTTTTTGTTTTAAATCGAATACTTTTTAAAAAAAAGTTTTTTTTTTTAAATTATTAATAATTTTCTTCAATATTTGATTATTTTAGTCATTTGGTAATTTTTCTTTCAATTATCAAATATTTTTTAAAATTTCAATCTTTAATCTTCAATTTATTTCTTTAATTTTTAATTGCAATCTTCGTTTTTCAATTATTTTATTCAAAATTCAATAATTCTCGCATTTTCTCAATTATCAAATATTTTCTTGAAAGCTCAATACAATTCTTTAATTTACAATTGCTTTCTTTAATTTTAATTTATTATCTACAATTTTTTCCATTATTTTCATCAGTTTTCAATTGACAATTTTTTTTTCCTTCAATTTTATGATTATTCATCAATCTCAAATTTTTTTTGTTCGAATGCCGATTTTTCTCATCATTTTTAGATTTTTTTCCAATTGTTAATTATTTTTTATCATAGTTAATTATTTTCGTCATATTGTAATTTTTCTTTTAATTATCAATTATTTTCTTGAAATTTACATTTAATACTTTAATTTCCAATTCATTTCTTCAATTTTAATTATTTTCTTCAATTCTCAAATATTTTCTTTAATTTTCAATTATTTTTATCGATTTTCAATTAATTCCTTAATATTAATTAATTCTCGCATTTTCTTAATTATCAATTAGTTTCTTTTAATACAATTCTTCAATTTCCCATTGATTTCTTTAGATGTCATTTATTTTCTACAATTTTTTCCATAATTTTCATCAGTTTTCAATTGGCAATTTAATATTCTTCTTCAATTGTATAAATATTTATTAATTTAAAAATTTTTTTTGTTCAAATGCCGATTATTCTCACAATTTTTCAATTTTTTTTCAATGGTTAATTATTTTTTTTAACAGTTAATTATTTTCGTCAAATTGTAATTTTTCTTTTGATTATCAATTGTTTTCTTCAAATTTCCATTTAATTCTTTAATTTCCAATTTATTTCTTCAATTCTTAATTATTTTCTTCAGTTCTTAAATTTTGATAATTTTTCATTTTTTTAATCGATTTTTAATAATTTCGTAAATATTCAATAATTCTTGGATTTCTCAATTATTTGTTTACTCATAAAATTTTTTTTATAATTTCAATTTAATTATTCAATTCTAGAACTGTTTCCTTAAATTCCCTAGTTATTTTCATTAATATTAAAAGATATTTATCGCGTTTTTTCTTTTATTTTTTTTCGATTATCATTAAGATTCTTTAATTTTAAATAAAATTGTTAAAATAATTTATTTAATTTTTAATTCCATTCATTACTTTTTATTTACATTATTCAGTTTTGAATTGTTTTTTTCTATATTCATTAATCATCGGTTTTTTTCAATTACTTTTGTTAATTTTTAAGTGAAAAATAAAAATAAATAAATATGAATTTCATAAATTTCAATTCAATTCTTCAATCTTTTATTGCATTCTTCAATTTTCAATTACTTTTTTCAATTGTTAATTATTTTTTTATTATAGTTAATTATTATCGTCATATTGTAATTTTTCTTTTAATTATCAATTATTTTTTGAAATTTACATTTAATAATTTAATTTCCAATTCATTTTTTCAATTTATCATTATTTTCTTCAATTCTCAAATATTTTCTTTAATTTTCAATTATTTTTATCGATTTTCAATTAATTCCTTAATATTAATTAATTCTCGTATTTTCTTAATTATCAATTCTTTTCTTTTAATACAATTCTTCAATTTCCCCTTGATTTCTTTAATTTTTATTTATTTTTTACAATTTTTTCATAATTTACATCAGATTTCGATTGATAATTTAATATTCTTTTTCAATTGTATGAATATAAAAAATTTTTTATTCGAATGCCAATTATTCTCATCATTTTTCAAACTTTTTTCAATTTTTAATTTTTTTTTTTAATAGTTAATTATTTTTGTCATATTGTAATTTTTCTTTTGATTATCAATTATTTTCTTAAAATTTCAATTTAATTCATTATTTTCCAATTTATTTCTTTAATTTTTTTCTAGAACTATTCTTTTCAATTCTAAGTTATTTTTTTCATACTTAAATTCCACTTTTCAATTATTTCCTTAAAATTAAAAAGTTATCGCCTTTTTTCTATTATTTTTATCGATTATCATTAAGTTTCTTTAATTTTAAATACGATTGTTCAATTATTTTCATTAATTTTTAATTCTATTCTTAAATTTTTATTTCCTTTCTTCAGTTTTCAATTGTTTTCTTCTAGATTCATTGATTCACGGCTTTTTTCAATTACTTTTTTTTAATTTTTAATTATATTCCATAAATTTCAATTCCATTCTTCAATGTTTAATTGCTTTCTTCAATTTTCAATTATTTTTTTCAATTTTCAATCCAGTTGTTAAAATGTGCAATTATTTTAAAAAATTATTCCTCTAATTTTAATCGAGGATGGACATTTTATTTGGATTCCTATAATTTTCTTAATTTTTCAATTTGCAATTACTTTCTTTAAATTTAATATTTCTTGTTTAATTTTTACAATTATTTTTTTTAGTTGTCTATTTATCTAGTCAATTTTCGATTTTTTTTTTAATCGACAATTATTTTAGTAATTTTCCGCATATTTTCTTCAATTTTTCAACTATTTCCTTCAATTATTAATTATTTTTTTCAATTTTCAATTATTTCCTACAATTTTTTTCAATTTTCGTTTATTATCTTAAAATTTTATAATTATTCTTTGATTTTTTACATTATTTTGTTCGATTGTGTAATAATCCAGCGATTTTTGAAATTTTTTTTCAACTGTTAATTATTTTCGTCATTTTTCAGATATATTCTTCAATTTCGTAATTTTCATTATTTGAATTTGCAAAAATTTATAGTTTTAAATGACTAACAACAATGCAAAGTTTGTCACGTGCTTGAGCGCGTGCGTTAATGTTGCTAGTAATTATAATAATCCATTAGTGTTGAAGGAATGCGTTCAAAATTTTTAAGAAGGATTCGCACGAACAATCGGAACAAAAGTTAGTCCAAATGAATAATTTTGATTTTTGATATAGAAGACACATATAAGTTAATGAAATTTTTTTTTAGTGGAAGTGTGGGAACTTCTATTTTTTACAAAATGAGCCGTTAAAAATTGCAATTTGATGAAAATTAAAAAAAATTGACGTTGGAAACGATTATTCAAGTTGCATTAATTTAAACCTCAAATTGAATAATCGCTTCCAATGTTATTTTTTTTAATTTTAATCAAATTGCAATTTTTAACTGGTCATTTTTTAAAAAATATAAGTGTCTACGCTTCCACTAAAAAAAATTTCATTAACTTATGTGTCTTCTATATGAAAAATCAAAATTATTCATTTGTACTAACTTTTGTTCCGATTGTTTGTCCGATTGTTAAACTTTGCCTAATTTTCAATACAGAAATCTCCTTAATTCGTCTTGATATTTCTTTTAAAGGTATAGATAGTATTGAAGATTGCAAAATTGTTGAATTGAATATAAAGTTGGAATATTTAATTTATATATAATTCCCGAGAGAGTTGAGAAAATGTGGCAATAAATATGAAAGCAAATAATATCAGCGAGGCAAGATACATTATTTTGAATAGAAAGTGTATTCAAGAAGTTTTCACGCACCTAAGACATTATTCCAGACTGGCTTCTAGAATTTCTTGAAAATAACTGTATATCACTTTCCAACTATTTGTCTACTTGATCCCCTTGGAAGTACAATGTAAGGATAGGATGCGAGAGGTGCGGAAGAGAAGAGAGTTGAGAAGTGGAATAGTAAGCGTGCATGCTAGATTCACAGGGTGGTCTCTATTATCGTGAATTCTGCTATGAAAGTCGCAATTTTTCCTTGATGCTGTCGCAGAGATGTATGTTAACATACTCCCCAGTATTTGCAAAAGCACACATTGTCTCTCGCCGCAGATCTTATTCTTTCTAAAATCTCTCTATCTCCTTTTCTCTCTTTATATACATGTATATATAAACTTCTCACTCACATTTATGTGAAGGAAACAATAAATTGAAACTTCGGTTTTCGACCAGTCACATATATATAGTTTGGCAGATTGTGAATTTACACTTTAGCACGGATATGTGCGGTATTAATACGATCATATATAGGACTAAAACGCCTCGTGTCGGTTTCGTGGAATTAAATCCTTGAAGCTCTTCGTCTCTGTAATAAATATTGGTCTACCGCAATTCTCGCGCCTTTCTCGACAGGTGGAAAACACACAATTCTGCACTTCCATTGCTTTTACGAATATTACACATCTCACTGCTGTTTATTTCGATTCTTTATTGAAACATAAAAACTGTGTTTTTACTCCAGAGCGCCAAGTTGTAAAAGAATGACTAATTCGATAAAATCACTCATTTGCGAGTTGGGTAGTTAAAATGAGAATATTAACATTTTGCTACAATTCGAGCATAAAATTATGAAATTATTGCTATAAAAGAATGCCAATCTTTCGTGGAAAAGTGAATTGTAAAAAAGTTTTTTAGACTAGAATATATAAGGAACTTTATATACTTAGCATTCGGTCTGTAAACAGACTCAATGAAACTTTTTTGAATGACTTTTTTTCAAGTAGTAAATAAAGTAAATGCATCAGCTTTCGACGCCTTTTTAGAAATTTCACAAAATATGTTTCAAAAAATATTCTTTTAGGTTTTGATAGTTCAAAGAGACTTATTTTAGCTCTAAATTCACAAACTTTTCCTAATTGAATAAAAATATTAAGAATTAATGTTAAGCTCCAAGAAATTTTTTCTTTTAATATTTTTATTTTGTTATTGAAATATCATAGATTTTTATTAAAAATAAATTAATTCAAATTTTAACCTAAAAATTGATTTTCTTAAGAAAATTATAATTTCGTTATTTCTTACCAAATATAATTAGAAAAATATCTATAATAAAAACAAATTTATCTATATTCGGTCATTTTTATATAAATTCAGAATTATTATATCTCCCTGACAAAAGTATCGGATTGAATTTCATTCTGTTTGAATAAGTTTTAATTAGTATTTTTCCGAGGCAATCCGAAATTTGTTTCCGAGCCAATCAGTTTTTATCCGAATCTAAAAATGGATATAACATGATAAAAAATTCTTTCCGAATCATTCCGAATTAATCCGTTTCATTTCGAAGCTAAATTTAAATCCGTATGAATCTTGTTATTTCATTTCGAATCAATCCGTTTCAATTCTAATCGGGTTTATTCGGGATTGAAACAGATTGGTTCGGATTGAAATAAAAGAATTCAAACGAATTAAAATTTAGCTTCGGATTGAAACAGATTAGTTCGGAATGATTCAGAATAACGTTTCGTCAAGATACATACATTTTTAGATTCGGATAAAAACTGATTGGCTCGGAAACAAATTTCGGAATGCCTCGGAAAATACTGATTGAAGTTTTATCCGATACTATCGTCAGGGCTGTACGCACTTAATTGATGAATACGATAATTAGACTTACTTTTCAAAATATTCAGAATTGATTTAATTTTATGAAAAAAAATAATTTCATAGACCTTGAAACAGTTTTTCTTTTTTTAATAATTTTATTGCAGACACAGATTTTCGAGGTTAGAAATGGGAACAGTTGTCGAAGCAGAAGACGCTCTCATGCCAAAAATTGATGTAAAAAATTGAAAAAAATTATTATTATTTGTATGCAATCGTTAGTTCCTAATTTTAACTTTACAGAATTCAAAAAAACTTAACTCGATTAAAAACAACTTTTTTTGAATTTAAAAATGAGAAAAATAATTAAAATGGAAATAATAGTTTAAATTTAAACAAGTATCTTACAAATTAAAAACATTAACTAAAAACCGACAAAAATAAATTAAGTTTTTAAGCTACCCAAGAAAATGAAAGATATTTTTGAAAAATTTAGAAAAATATTGATGATATTGATAAAAAATTAAAAGAAATTTTCAATTGTTAGAAAGTATAAAATACTACGAATATAAGATTAATAAGAACTAAAATTTCAAATAAAATACTTAAAAATTAAGAAAATTAAAAAAAAAATAATTAAAAATTAAAGACAAATATTCTAAAATACATTAAAATGTATTTCAAATTTTAGAATCACCTAGAAAATAATTCAAAATGTTTAAACAATACTTTAAAATCTCTGAAAATGACATGTTTCAAATTTGAAAAATTAAAAAATAATCTAAAATTGAATAAAATAATTGAATATTTAAGACAATACGTGAAAATTGAAGACAGAAACTGAAAGTTGAAGAAACTCGATTAAAAAATACCAAACATAATTGAAAATTGTACCTTTCAAGTTAAAATTGAAGAAAATAATTGAATAAAGAAGAAATATACTAAAAATGACAAAAGTAATTGAAATTGATTACAACAGTTAATAACTGAAAAAAAAAGTGAAAATTTAAGAGAATTATTGAAAAAGGAAAATAATCATTTGGAAATAACAAGAAAAATTTGAATTCAAAAAATCCATTTAAAAACACAAAAATAATTGACATTGAAGACAATATTATAAAATTGAAGAATTCCGTTTGACAAAAAATATCAAAAATAATTATAAATTATAGGCTACAAGTAGAAAATTGAAGGAAAACCCGAGAATTAAAGGAAATTTTTTCAAAATGGAAAAAACAATTCGATTTGAAGACTATAATTAATTATTAGCAAACATAATTGCAAAATTTAAATTTTAATTAAAAATTCAGCAAATAAATAATTGAAAGCAGAAGCAAATCACAGAAAATTAGTTTAAAAATTAAAAGTGTAATTGAAACTAAAGTTAATTTTCTTAAATTGAACAAAGTAAATAAAAATCGAAGAAAGAAAATAAAAAGCATAATAATTAATTTAAAAATTAGGAAAAAGTTTTAATTGAAGACAAAAATTTATAAAAGGTGAAAAATAATTAAGAATTGAAGGCATTTAATAAAAATGCCGGAAATAATTGAAAGAAGAAGAATATTCGAAAATTGAAAAAAAACATTGAAAAATAAGAAAAATAATTAAAATTGAAGACAATAATTTAGAATTGTAAAAGAAATTTGTATTTAAAGAAATTCAGTATAAAATGATCAATATAATTAAAAAATATAAATTAAGAGTTAAATTTGTAGAAAATAATTGAAGAAACTTATTTAAAAATAGGAAAAGTAATTGAAATTGTAAACAAAACAGATTTAAAGTAAACAAAAATATGAGAAATAAAGAAGATAATTAAAAAACAAAGAAATTGCATTTAAACATACTTTTAAAAAATTGAAATTTGAAAAAAGTGCCTAAAAAGTGAAAAGAATAATTGAGATTAAAGTATTAAAATTATAAATTAATGATATTCCTGGAAAAATAATTGAAAATCAAAGACAATAAGATAACATATGCGAAAATGAGAAAAATAATTGAATATTTATTATAAAAAATAATTGAAATTGAATAGACAAGAGTTTTTTGAAGAAGGAGCCAAAATTCCTGATGAAATTTAAGGCATAAATAAAAATCAAAAATTGTAATTGAAATTTAAAGAAAAGAATTGAAATTTCAAGAAAACAATTTGACTATGACTAAAAAAAACTGAAAATTAAAAAAAAATTAATAAGAAGGTAATTAAGTAATGACAAAAAAATAAAATTGAAAAAAAAAATGGAAAAAAAATTGAAAATTGTATAGGACTCTATCACTTGTATAGGCAAAATTTGTCCGTAACTTTTCTCTTAAAATATTGAATATTTTGTCATGAAACTTGGTAGAATTGCTTGAAATGTGATAAGGAAGGTCTCTCAGACCCGAGTTTGTTTGAATTTTGGCTCAAAATTAATTTTTTAAAAATATTGCAATTTTTCGAAAAATTTCCAAAATTAATTTGAGGCCAAAATTCAAACAAAGTCGGGTCTGAGAGACCTTCCTAATCACAATTTAAGTAATTCTACCAAGTTTCATGACAAAATATTCAATATTTTAAGAGAAAAGTTACGGACAAATTTTGCCTATACCAGTGACGTCATAATCCATCACATGACCTTAAATCGGAAAATCGTAAACTTTTATAAAAATGAGAGAAATTTTGTGAAAAATTGAATAGTGCGACCTTTAAAAATGGTTTAAAAAAATAATCAAAAATATGTGCATCTTTTTTTCTAAACCAAAAATCTATATTTTTGGGTTGAGTTATAGAAAATTAAAAGTTGATCTTTTTCTTGGACACTAAAATATATATACATATATATATATAGATATACTTTTTTAGACTAAAGGCCTGGACCCAGTCCACCCTAAAAAAATATTCTAGTCACGTCTATGAACATAAATCCACTGTTAATAAATAAATTAAAATTTAACAAAAGAAATCAAACAATGGATCATTCTCTCTAAATCTGAATTAGTTAAAAATAAATAATTTGAAAGCAAAAACTCAGTCACTAATTCAAATAGTTATGTTTCTACTAATCATTTAGTAAAAAATAACTAATTATTAGTCAAATTCATTCTTAGTAAAAATAAATTTGAAATAAATAAATTTTTAGTAAATATTTTAGTAAAATTTTGTTAACTAATTCAATTAGTCAAATTTTAACTATTTTTTTAGTTATGTTTTTGCTAACAATTAGTCTTTTTTTTACTAATATTTAGTTATATTTAACTAATTGCTGAAATAAAAACTCAGGCACGATTTTACTAATTATTAGTTATTTTTAACTAATTCAAATTTAGAGAGTTAGAAATTAAATAACTAATAGACAATAAAACGATTAATCTGTGTCATATGTATAAGTACTTCAATTATTTAGTTAAAAAACAAATACAAACACATCATACTCATAGGGTAACATAGAAAACTGAAGTACCAACAATTTCAAATTTAAATTATCTTTTTATGTTAAAAATAATCTAAATTCACATTATTATACAAACTATTATATTTTTTTTAAATCTGTGATTAAATTAAAACTATAATTTTTCTCTTTTCTCATAAAAAACGATTTAACTACTTTTTTTTATTAATTTCGTTATTTTCTTTATGTACAACTTTAATATTAGGTCGAGTCCATACCAAGTGATCACACCAATTTCAGTCATATTGAGTAATATTTACGAAATTGATATTTTGGGTTCCTTTAGGAGTAATAAAAATAAATTTTAATTATTTTTAAAAAATTCAAAATATTTTCGAAAATATTCAAATTCAAAATTTTGAGTACTATTTTTTTTGTTTTATCATAACTTCTGTAATTTTGAAGCAATTGAGATCATTTTTTTTTAAATTACTCGTATTTAAATACTCTTTCAAGAAAAATTATAATAATTAAGAAATTGTTTATAATTAAATTTTTATTAAAAAAATTAAATTATTTATTTAAACAAAATCTAAAGTATATCATCGATCTTTTTCAAAAAATTCATAAACATAGCCTATAATGTGCTTAAAAATTTAAGCCAGAGAAAAAGATGGTATGTATTATAGTTTTTGAGAAAAAAATTATTAAGTTATGCTAGCGCGGCGCGGACCGGTGTCACCGCTACTCAACGCGTAGTTCCGTAGTAACCGAAATGTATGTATATTTTTACATAATGTAAATATAGTTAGTGTATTATATTTAAATTATAAGATTCAGAAAGTCACACTGATCTTTTCATAGTACATGGACATCAAACTTTAGAATTAAAAAAATCGGAGAAAATAATTAAAGTAAAAAAAAGTAATTAAAAAATTGGTAATTTATAGAAAAATAATAAAAATAACTAAAAATTGGGAAAATTATTAAAATTTAAGAATAATAATTGAAAATTTGTTAAATCAATTGAAAAATAATTAATATAATTAAAAACTGGTAAAAATAAGTGAAAATAAGTGAATAATTAAAATAATTTAAAACTGAAGAAAGAAAAATAATGGACTGGTAAAATTATCAAAATTCGCGATGTTCAGGGGTGTTAATTTTTTTTCTTATGCAATTTTAGACCTAAAATTATGGGGTAATGTCAAAAATAGAGAAACAAATAATTTGCGGAGTTTGAGAAATTTATTCTAAGAAAAACTTAAATTTTAAAAATTAAACCTCTTTCACAATTTTCATTTTTTCCATCGACAATTTTTTTGTGGGATTTTTAAATGATTTTCTACAATCCATCGTATGGATTTTGAAAAATAAAATTTCGAAAATGACCAAAAAAATATTGTTTTTTAATTTTTATGTAATACCATAATTCTACATCTTAATTGATGTAAGAAAAAAAATGACACCTCTGAGCATCAAAAATTTTGTTGAGTTAAAATTTCACCTTTCTCTCCCCTTAAAGAATGATAAAAATAGTTTGAAAATAGTTGAAAGAAGCAAGTTTACAACGACCATTAAACAATCAAATTGTTACTCCTCTTGACTTATACGAGTGGGCAAAATCCAGTTTAGAGAAAATTAATGTAGAATTTTGTAATTACGCAGAATATGAAGCTGAAAAACAATTGTTAAGTGAAAGATTTAATCAAGCTATGACCATTAAAGGTAAACAAAAATTTCATTCCTTCGTACCCCTTGAGAATAAAATTGAAACAAAAATTTTTTCAAATTCTGTGCACAGCACAATTTGTAAAATAAAAAAATAAACATGACGATTAACTGTATTTATATTATGTAATAATATACATACATTTCGGTTACTACGGAACTACGCGTTGAGTAGCGGTGACACCGGTCCGCGCCGCGCTAGCATAACTTAATAATTTTTTTCTCAAAAACTTTAATACATACCATCTTTTTCTTTGGCTTAAATTTTTAAGCACATTATAGGCTATGTTTATGAATTTTTTGAAAAAGATCGATGATATACTTTAGATTTTGTTTAAATAAATAATTTAATTTTTTTAATAAAAATTTAATTATAAACAATTTCTTAATTATTATAATTTTTCTTGAAAGAGTATTTAAATACGAGTAATTAAAAAAAAAATGATCTCAATTGCTTCAAAATTACAGAAGTTATGATAAAACAAAAAAAATAGTACTTAAAATTTTGAATTTGAATATTTTCGAAAATATTTTGAATTTTTTAAAAATAATTAAAATTTATTTTTTTTACTCCTAAAGGAACCCAAAATATCAATTTCGTAAATATTACTCAATATGACTGAAATTGGTGTGATCACTTGGTATGGACTCGACCATTATTAAAATCAAATTGATGGGTAAAAAATTATTAATTTTATGTTCTATTACATATTGAGAGATAACATTATGATACTTAGAATTCAAAATAATATTTTTTTATGTTCGTCACATTTTTCAAATCATCTTTCAGTATGTGCAATATAAGTTTTTCGATTACTCAAAGGTTAATAACTTATAAATAACATTGATTTGTTCTTTTTAATCAATCCAATCTCAAATCTAATTTTATCAAATTAATTTAATTTATCAGTTATTGTAAAGGTATATAATTTACTCGAAATATCATTTCTGTCCCAGTTTGAATGCTTTTTAGTCCATTATTTTGAAATTCTCGCTTTATGAATTTACATCATCATAAATTCCTTGGTAAATGCTTTGCATCATGAATTCCTACTCTCATAATTCATATCTTGGAATACATTTACCATAAAGTAGTAATTTAATGTCAGTGCAAACAAGAAGACAATACGATAATGTGATATGGAATGGACTTTTCGAAAATTCAAGAAAGGATCGTTTAACCTGAATTGAACATGGAAAGAGAGAATTTAATGACTATACGAGAAAGCATCATAGGGATTTCACAAAAAGGATTCGAATACTGTAACAGCAGTGGTGGTGGTTTCTTCAGCTAATTCTTATGCGATCGTAAATAACATTGCGCATATATCAAAACTTACTCGAGCTCCTTCGCCACCAACGACTTCTCAGCACACCTTCTCTTATACCCCTTTTTCCTTCTTCTTCACTCTTTCTGTCCTTTGCTCGACTCTTCCCTGTAGCTGCCAGAACCACTTCCTCTAAGAGATTAAAGATACAATTCCACGATTCTATTAATTAAGAAAGTTAATTGCAAGTTAATTCAATTTTCATAATTGCTCATCACCGAGTTTTCAAGTCTCATTTATTCTTGCCATCAGAAACAAATGTCGACTATCTAATACTTATAACAATTATTTAATACTTTTAATTAAAGTAGTTTGTACTTTACAAGAGTTTCCTGTCCTACTGAAATAAAAAAAATAATATAGAAATTCATTTCAACAAAGTTTTCAATTTAATAATAGAAGACAAGCGAGAGTTTTGTGCTAGTAGTTTATTCGAATTTCTTTTATACAATGAGATAATTTAAAATTTCTTGAATTTTTCAAAGTTGCATGAAAAGTTAAACTTTTAATTTACTACAAACATTATTGCTTTTTTTAACTTCCTTAATTCTTTTTTTGTGCTTTTTCCTTTTTTTTTGTTTTTGTTTCAAAGTATCTCTGACTTGGTAAAGTAGGAAACATTAAATTAATTAGTTTCCATCAAGAAGTCAGGGAAGAAAAGAAACTCAAAGCGTTCGTCTGGAAAGGAATTACTGACCTTGTTTGCTTTAAAAGCTTCACGTGAAGCTATGAAATACTCAGCGACTTGAGTATTGAAGTGATTTTTCACAATTACATTTGCCGACGTTAAGTATACATTAAACAAACTGTAGAAAAATTAATCTTGATGAGAGGATAATAAAAAAGGTAAATAAAAGCCGAATACTCGTTTATATAAAAGGAGAGGAAAACTTTACAGAAGTGAAATTTTGATGAGAAAAAGAATAAAGGGAAGTTGATTAAACGTTAAAAAATTGATTTTAAAACCAAGTTTCAATTCAAAAGTCGATTTAGCTTTTAATTAGGTAATAATTGTTCAGAGTAGTTTTATAAGTATATTCGAAACGAATGCACTGAGCATTAAATTCGTATAAATAGAGATAAAGGAAATTGCCGAGAGCCAAGTTAAAACATATTAAATATAAAGATTCAATTATTAACCGCAAATTCAGATTCAATAGGGTCTTACGATCAGAAAACTTTCTTTCATTAGCGGTATTAAGGTAATTCTTTTATCGCGCAAAGTGAAACTTTTCTGTAGATTCTCTTCTCTAAAAAGCAGTGATCGCGTTTCATACCTTGGAAGGAAATAAAACGATGTCTTTTCCGACGACTCGAAGGTATTTGCAACCATTTTTCAACTTCAGCCGACCATCGCCAACAGAAAATTTAATATTGTTACTCTAAGAAAAGAGAACTGAGAGAATATAAGGGTTGAATGTGAAGCGACGACTGCCTTGGGAACAGTTACACTTTAAACTGTCTTGCAACTTTCGTAGTTTATCGTACTGCAATACTTGCAAATCTGAAAGATATCCCAGAATTTTATTTTTGAAAAAATAAACCTATTTTTCTTATGTTCTTTTTTCTTGTATAGATGAGATTTGGAAAAAAATTCGCTTAACATGGAAATTAAGTTGAAAGAGGGTAGATATGAATCTATTACTGCGAATGCACCAATTACTGCAATTTTTTTGAAACATAGTTATTATGCTATTTTTAAGAGTATATAATTAATTTAAATTTGGTGCAAAAATTATTTAAAACTTTATTTGTTACAATTGTCAATAAAGATGTACATTTAAATTATTAATTATTTAAATATTCTATTTTAAATTACAACTAACAGCAGTAATTGGAACATGTACGTATTTCTATTACTGCTGACAACCTAACCTACAAATACACGTTATTCTCGTCGCAGTAATTGATGCAGACCCACAGTAATACCAGCACAGATTATTTTACATTTTGTTATTATTAAGAATACATAATTTTTTAAAATATTTTAATTAATGGTTTGTATTTCAATAGATAACAAAAATGCTTTTAAAATTAGTCAAATATTTATATTTACCTTCTTCAATCTTTTAACCGACTTCGATTGCACACCGCAGTAATTGGTATATTTACCCTAAATCCTGAATACTAAAAAAAACGGTATTCTTTCTTTCAGAATTATTCTTGGCGCCTATTTAAGACTAAAACATTCTTTTATTAAGGATATGTTATTCTTAAAATAACAAGAATATTCCTATAAAATAAGATATTCATAATTATAAATTAAGAGCATGTTTTGAAGCCATAAGAAAATATTTTTAACTTAAGAATATGCTTCTTAATTTAAGAATAATCTTTTTATTTTAAGAATAAGTTATGCTTAATAGAAGCATATTTTATTCTTAAATAGGCGCCTAAAATCATTTTTAAATAAAGACTACAGTTTTTTCTGTAAAAGTTTGTAAAATTACATTTTCTGTGGGAAAAAATGAAAGATTTATTTATTGATTTTCCCACTTTTGTTTGTGGTAAGCAGTGCCGTAACTAGGGTAGTGCCGTCGCACCGGGCGTAATCCTCGGGGGTAGGGGGGCAAACTTGGAGGACGCAACATTTTATATATATATATATATATTTTTTTTTTAATAAAAAAAATTAGATTACTTTTTTTAGGCAGTTCGAAGTTGATTATTATAAATCTTACTAATTATTATTAATAGGAAGAAAATAATTCGTTCATTTAGTAAAATTTAGTTTTTTAAGTAAAAATGTCATCAATTAATTTATTTGAAAAATTTAAAGAAAATATTTGAAACTTGCGGAAATTGAATTTTTAATTTTGGGTAAAAATTAAAAAATAATAAAAATAATTAGAATAGAAAAAAAAATTTTATATAATATGATAAAAATAGATGAAAATTATAGCAAATAATTAAAATCATAATAGAAAAGAATTGTTAAAAATTGAAGAAATTTTTTAAAAATTTAAAATTTATTACTCTCAGAACGAGGAATTATTCAATTTTTAATCAATGAAATTTCAAATTAATTGAAGTTCGAAGAAATATAATATACCTATAATTGTAATTGAAGTCTTATTATCCCAGATATATTCTGTAATTCTTTCAATTATTTTTTACAAATTTTTATTATTTTCTTCAATTAACAATTATTTCTATCAATTATTTTTTTATTAAATTTATTTTTCAATTAATTTTTGTCTTTTTAAATTATTTTTTGATTTATTTTCGAATTTTTTTCATTATTTATCTCAAATTCTAGTTAATTTTTCAGTTTACAATTATTTTCATCATTCTGCAATTATTTTCTGTTATTATTTATAACTGTGTTGTAATTTTTTCACTTGTTTTTAAAAAACTACAATTATAGTCTTTAATTTTTAATATTTTTATTACTTTTCAAATATTTTTCTCAAATTTTAATAATTTTCTTCAATTTTGAATTATTATTCTTATCATTTTACAATCAATTTCTTCAAATTTTAGTTAGTCTCAAATTTCATTCTTCAATTAAATTCTTAAATTTTCAATTATTTATCTCACTCTTCAATTATTTTTTTCAATTTTTATTTTCTTTTATATTGTTGCAATTATTTTCTCTACCTTTTAATTAGATAAATTAATATTTTTTCAATAAATTTCCTAAATTTTTACTTAGTATCTCAAATTTAAGTTATTGCATCCACTTTTTCATGTTTTAATCATTCTTCAATTTTTTTTCTCAAATTTCAAATACTTCGTCAATTTTTAATTATTTTTTTTTCATTTGCATTATTTTTAAAATTTTTATATTATTTTAAATCTTTGTTGATTAATTCCGAAAAATTTAATAATATATCGGAATTTTAAATTTCTTTAATAAATTTTTGATTATTTCTATAATGTTGTAATTATTTTCCTGAATTTAAAATACTTGAAATCATTTTGTATTACTTTTACTTTACAAATATTCTGTATTTTTAAAATTATTTTTCATGATTGCAATTAATATCTACTGATTTCAACTATTTTTATCATTTTTCAAAAATTTTCTTCAATGATTCTCATTATTTTTCAATTTTTCTCCTAATTTTTAAATTTCAAATTTCTCCATTTTCAATTATTTTCTTTAACTTTTTCAAATAAAACTTTTTCAGTTTAAATTATTTCCTTCAATATCAAATTAGTTTCATTATTTATTAATTAACGTTTCACTTCTTTTGTCGTTTTTAATTATTTTTACAAAATATGAGTTTTGTTTTTATCTCAAATATATTCTGTAATTTTTACAATTATTTTTTCACAAATTTTTATTAGATTCTTCAATTTTCAATTATTTTTATCATTTTTAAATTAGTTTTTGTCATTTTCAATTATTTTTTAATAAATTATCTAACTTTTTTTTTATTATTTATCTCTAATCTCAGTTATTTTTTAATTTCACATTTATTTTTATTATTTTGCAATAATGTTCTTTTTTATCACACTTACATCAAAAGTTAGATTTTACGGCTTGTTTGGAAACCTTTAAGAGCTCATTTCACGGCCTAGGCCGTAAAGTAAATGAACTCGCAATCTGATTGGCTGATGCTGGTCAGCTGACCTTTACTTTATGGTACAGCTGCCCAAACTGGCCCAAACGTCACGGCTGTTCATGGGTTTCGCCGCCCTCCGGGGGCATTTCTAAGTCTGTCGACCTACTCCCACCTAGAAATGCCCCCTGAGGCCGTTTTTTACGATAATCACCTCTCCCTAGGTTCGAATTCTCAGTTTTTTGTGTGATAAAAAATGTTATATGACACTTGGACCCTTTCGGCACTTAAGTTCTCGTGTATCATACAACTCGCCACAGCCACATCAGAGCCTCGGCTACTTTTCGGTGGAGCCTCGGCTTCATATCTTCACTTCACCTCGGCTTCGCCTCGGCTACGTTCAATGAAGCCTCGTCACCACCTCTACTTCGCCTCGGCTGCGATTGGACTTAGGCTCGTATTACGATACTTACTCGTACTATAAAGTGCCATTTCAGGTCCTTGTGTCATAAATAACTATTATTATAACTATATGATGTAATTTTTTCAATTATTTTTAACAAACTAAAATTCTTGTTTTCAATTTTTCATTCTTCTTATTACTTTGCAAATATTTTTTTGGAGTTTTTATTACTTTCATTATTCATTAATTAATTTCCTAGATTTTAAAATATTTTTTTTGAATTTCAATAATTTTCTTAAGTTTTTAATTATTATTGTCATCATTTGCAATATATTTCTTCAAATTTTAGTTATTCTCAAATTTCATTCTTCAATTGAATTTTAAAATTTTCAATTATTTATCTGATTTTTCAATTAGTTTTATCAATTTTAATTTTCTTTTATCTTTTTGCATTTATTTTGTCCAACTTTAAATTACATGTATTTTTTTTTTTCAATTCATATTCTAAATTTTTTATTTATTATGTTAAATCTAAGCTATTGTATATACTTTTCGATGTTTAAATCATTTTTCAATTATTTTTTCAAATTTCAAATACTTCGTCAATTAAAAAAATTTTTTTTTATTTGCATTATTTTCACAATTTTTATATTATTTTGATTATTTGTTTATTAATTAGAAAAATTTACTCGAAATGAAATAAGTTGTCAACTTTTGCGTTACAATTATTACGATAATTAAGATACTCTTTAATTTAATACTGTTTTATTTTTTTTCTTTTTCCTCTCTCCTCCCGTCAATATTAAGAGTGCAGATGGCAAAAATTTACAAGTCTCTGTCCCTGATTAAACATATTTTTTAACTTCTATTTTTTTAAGGAATATAGGGGGGGGGAGGGCGCCAAAATCTTTATCTCGCACCGGGCGCAAAAAACCCAAGTTATGGCTCTGGTGGTAAGCTCTTTTAAATGTTTTTAGATGCAAACGGTTTTATATAAAAATATAATTCCAATTCCTTTTAAACAAGTAAATCTGAAAGCTCTTATAGAATTTTATTTTTGTCAAAAAAAAAACAAGTATTTTATTTTATTTACTTCCTTTTATTAATATTTTTATTTAAAAAATGATTTTTTTGACTACTGAAAAACATTAGCTTGAAATTCACGCAAATCCGTAAAGGTTTTATAATATACAACTCTTTCTACTCAAAAAAATAAAAGATTAATTTATAAATCTTTAAAATGTATTTAAAATTATAAAATTTAATTATAAATTAATTTTCCCGGATTTGTTGGTGGTGAATTTTTTTTAATACTTGTTAATTCATGTACAATTCTATGTAAAAATGATAAATATTATTTTGAATTTATAAAAACTGCAAAGTATTTGTTGTATTCTGTAAATTAATAAAATCCAGAGCTGCTATATGATCAAAAAGCATTCATTCACTTCGATTACATTTAAAACAGGAATCACAGATTATCACCTATTCATCGTTTTTCGCTTATTTAAAATCTCTTTCCCTATATAAATTTCACATTTCACCCATTTGGCTAATTTTTCTCTTTTTTAGGTCTTCTTTAACATTGTTATTTATTTTCTAAACGACAATATAAACTATTTTAAAATTTAAATTCTGAACGAAATAATCCTTAATTGATATGATTCGGTTTTTATGTAAATTTTTATTTGTAATTAAAATTTTCCATAAACATGGAATTCATTAAAAACATTCCTGAGTTTAATTTAATTACGGAATTCAAAATTTCAATATTGCCCAGTTTTTAATTAAATTTAATATTATTGAGACATTTTAAATTTTAATATTTTAAACAATCTAAATTTAAATTTGCTTTAAATTTAATTAACTTTTAATTAAGTTAAAAGGTTGAAGCAAAAGTAATGAAAATGATATTTGATATTAATTGACCCCTTAAATTTTCAAGACCGTAGTAAGCTGCAATTTTTACACGCTTTTATAATGATTCTTTTGAATCTCTTGCATGAATTTTTCAAAATTTTAATTTTCAAAAGAATAAAAAAATTTGGAAAATTCTATAGTAGTCAATAAATTTTTTATTTTTTAATTTTTGATATGATATACTATAATTTTAGATGTAAAATTATGTAAAAGAAATTGTCATCTCTAAAAAATGTGTTGATATTTCATAAGTCTCTTAAATATTTATCTTTTAAAATTGTCATAATTTTTCAAAGCCAATTTCTTTACACGCTTTTTCAACAATTCTTTCGAATCTCTCGCAAGGAATAAAAAAAATGTAATTGTTTCTGAAGAAAAATTCTAGAATATGCAAAAACTGTGAGATATTTTATTTTTTATCAATCTATGTTTTTAGGACCCAAAAGATGTAAGAAAAAAACATATTGTTTTTCTAAGGTCATGAAAATTTATATCGATAACCGTTAAATAATTGTTTTCATGTGAATTAGAAAAATACCTTGATTTTAGCACGCCGTCTAAAATATCAGATAGGTTTGCCAGACACGAGTTTGTTTGGATTTCGCTGTTAAATTAAATTTTTTTACTTGATTTTCGGAAATTTTAAAAAATTAATTTCTAGACAAAATGTAAACAAATTCAAATTAGAGAAACCTTCCTGACGATATTTTATATCACATTTTCGGGGAAAAAATATTTCAGTATTTTCTTGTAAAAAAAATTACGAACGTAAAAAATTATATCAGTGTCGTAATTTTTCATCAAGTGCATTTAAGGTTAAAATATTAATTCTCCTAATTCAAATTATGTACCAAAAACAAAAATTTGAATAAAATTTTTAATAAATGACAACTATAATAAAAAAAAAAAAAATTGGTAAGAAGTTGTTGAAAGGGACAAAATTTGTGCGGAAGCGTCAAGAAATGATTGTCTAGTGTTATTCAAAACTAGCTGAAAATTCCATTTGAATTTTAGATTATGCTTGTACTGTGTTTGAATTTGCTGAAGAGGAAACGAGCAAGCTATTGAATAATTTAATTAATCGAGAGAAGTTTCTTGATGTGGCGAAGAGGAGCTGAATAGACAGAGTTTCGATCGGGGGTCAAATTGTTGAAACCACAAATCGTGGTCTATTACGTTTCTGAGCCGACTGCAAATCGCATGTGAAAGGATTTAGCCAAAAGCACACGTATAATGTAGCAGATGCTGCTCTTTATCCTAAGCCGGCTTGTATTGACCCGACTATTCATATGTATAATGACGATGCTATCATCGTATACGGTTTTAGGCCTTCATTCCTCCTATTGCTCTATCCAATGGGCATTTCGATTGCTAGTCAAGCTTCCATTTCCTCGGGAATTATTGCCATAATAACCAATAATCTTTAAGTATCCTAAAATAATTATATTAATTTTCACTATACAATGTATTATAATACAAATGTATTAAAATTTCTAGACTACCAGCCACAATCGAGTGGACACCTCGCAAAACGCGATTGAAAACACGACTATCTTTGAACTGTGACAAATCCGCGAAAAAACAAAAAAAAAATTCCAAAACAAATTCGAGAAGCTTATAAAATTTCTAAAAATATTATCGGTATCCGAAATCAATAGCTTAAATAGTTTTTTAATTACAAGAGAAATATAAGATAATTTTTTAATTTTAAAAAATTTCTAACTTCGTATTCAACTGTTCCCTGAAGCCAGAAAAGTTAAAAGAAAAAATTGAAACTGTACACACATAATCATTGTCTTTCTCGATTTAATTTGAGCTTTATAAACTTAAAAAATGTCAACTAGTTTTCGAGTTATGAGCTAAAATGTGAAGCTTTATGTTGTCAAGTTTAAGCGCTCACTTAATCGGATAGGCGGTCACCCTATCTACTTTCTCTGTTTACCTTCTTCGCAGACAAAGAAGGATGCTTACGCAACCGCCTATTCCATCAAATCAACGCTTAAACTTGATAATATAAAGCTTCACGTTTTAGCTCATAACTCGAAAACTAGTTAACATTTTTTAAGTTTATAAAGCTCAAATTAAAGGAAAAAAGACAATAATTATTAGTACCAAGTTTTAATTTGTTCTTTTAGATTTTCTGGCTCAGGGAAAGAGTTGAATTTGAAGTTAGGAATTTTCAAAACTTAAAAAATTACCTAATATTTCTCTTGTGATAATTTAAAAACTATTTAAGCTGTTGCTTTCGGATATCAATCATATTTTTAGAAATTTTATAAGCTTTCCGAATCTGTTTTGGAATTTTTTGAACATTATTTTTCGCGGATTTATCACAGTTCAAAAGCAATCGTGTTTTTAGTCGTTCTCCGCGAAGTGTCCACTCAATTGTGGCCGGTAATGAATAATTAATTTCACAAAAAGCTTTTATTGTAAATTTTATCAATTAATTTGTAAATATAAAATTTATTATTCAAAAAGTTTTTACATATTTGTGCGTCTCACTTAAACTGATGATGGTTACAAACCGGAAGTTTGTCACTATATGTTTTTTCTGTTTTAAATTTCAAAACATTTTCCACCTATTTAAAACATTATTAAGTTTTTAATTTATAACAATTTTAATTTCTTCGGAACTTTTAATTCACTTTCCGCAAATTTCAATTGTTTTCTTCAATTTTTCAATTTCTTTCCCCATTTTAATTATTTTTTTCAACATTTTTAAAAACTTAAATTGCTTAATACAATTTTCAACAATTTTAATCAATTTTTAATAATTCTCTTCATTTTTTAACTATTTATAATTTTTTACTTTCAGTTTTAAATATAATATACCTATTTTTTGCAAATTGCAATTCATTTATTTAATTTTTTCAATTTTTTTTCAGTTTTAATTGTTTTTTTTAACATGAAATCAATTTCGTTATTAATTGCATTTATTTTCAATTTCTTTCATCACTTTTCAATTATTTTTCATTATAGTTATTTCCCTCAAATTACCACACTGGAAAAAAAAGTTTGAAATTTGTTTGAGGTTTGAGTAATATTTACTTTTTTATTCAAGCAATGCAAATAAATTAAAAATTACTATGAAACCAGGTAATTTTTACTTTTCTATCTAAGGAAAAAAAATCAATTGCAAACATTTAAAGCTTTGACGTTTTGTTTCAAACTCTTTAAAGTCAAATTTTTATTATATTCTGAAAATCATAATACTGAAAACATAAGTAAAAGTAAATATAGAAAAGATTTTTTAGACATTAATTTATTATTTATATATTTTTTAGCTACTGCAAATATTCGCCTTAAATACAAAACGTCAAATTTTATTCAAACGTGACATTTTTTGTCATTAGAATACAAAGTAAGAATTACCTGGTTTTACAGCAATTTTTTATTTATTTGTATTGCATGTGTAAAAAAATTAATATTGCTTCAAACTAAAAACTTAAGTAAATTTAAATTATTTTTTTCAGTTTAATTTCAGCTAATTCAGCATTAATTTTTCAGTATCGAATTTATTGATGCAAATTTAATTATCCGTTTGGATATATTTCCATTTATTGTTTTCTATAATCATTCTCCAAATATTTTTAAATACTAATTATTATCTTTTATTTCAATTTCAATTATATTCTGTAAATTTCTCATTTAGGTACTTCTCTTAGATTTAAATAGTTATTTTCAGTTTTTGATTTTCTTTATTAGTAATAAAGTAGGTAATCCTCTGTTTATTTCAATTATATTCTGTAATTTTTTCAATTAATTATCATTTTTATTTCATTCTTCAATTTACAATCATTTGATAATTTTTCAATTATTTTTCCTGGTTTTAAATTATTTTTATTCTCTATCATAATTTCAAAAATTTTTAATTTTTTATGCAATTTATTAATATTGTTTTTAATTGAAAATTTAAAAGAATTTTTCAATCATTTTCTTTTACTTTAGGTATATTTTGTTATTTTTTTTGTTATTCTTTCCAAATTTTAATTACTTTAATTATTCTTCTATTGCTTTTCTAAACTATCATTTATTTATCTTGAGTTTTATTTATTTTTTAAACTTACCATTGATATAACTAATTTTTAATTACGCTTCTAAATTTTTAATCATTTATCTCTAATTTCAACTATATTTTCCAATTTAAAAATTTAAAAATCATTTTTCAATTAATTCCCCCAATTATTATCAAATTATTATCTCCAAATTGAATGATTTTTTCCAAATTTTAATTATTTTCATTTTTTTTAAAATAATTTCTAAAAATTTTAATAATTTTCACTAATTTTGAATTCATTAAAAAAATTTAATTATTTATCTTAAATTTCAAGAATTTTTAACATCTTTCAATTATTTTTGCCAACTTTTAATTATTTGCTTTTTTAAACAACTTATGTCGAAGTTTTACAACTATTTTTCTCAAATTTCAGTTAGTTTCGTCAATTAAAAATGATTTTTATGATTTTTTAATTATTTTCTACAATTATCAGTTATTTTTGTCATTTTGCAATTATTTTCTCCAAATTTCAATTACTTTAATTATATTTTTAAATAAAAAAGAAAAATATTTTTTTTTAAATCTTACTTATTTTCTTCAATTTTTGATTATTTTAGTCATTTTTCAATTATTTCAATTTTTAATTATTCTCATTTCTTTAATTAATTTCTACGATTTTCAAGTACGTTTCCTCAAATTGCAATTATTTTCTTTCATTTAAAATTATTTTTATTTTTTTTTTAATTGTTTTTGTCAAATTTTCACTATTTTTAAATGCATTTGTAAAATAAGCATTTATTTTGTTAATTTATAATAAAATTATACAAGTTTCAGATTCTTGTTGAATCAGTGTTTAATTGTATTTTTTAAGGGTATTATGTTTATTTTTTGTTCTAAGAGATTGTGTACCTAAAAAATAAAACCGTTGTCAAATTCAAGTATGACTTTTTGTGTTCATTATATGAAATCTATGTTTCCTCAATAGAGACAATGTCAATTTTAAAAAAAAGTTTAATTGTTTTAGAAGTCAGTAACATTTTAAATTTAGGTCGTATAGAAGGTTTTCGAATAGGCCAATCGATGCGAAAATTAATAACGAAAAGTCCCCAAGCATTCATGATTTTCAAAATTATTAATTTTAGAATGTTAATAACTTGGAAATTGAAAAAAATGCTTGAAATTGAGATAAATAATTAAAAATTTAGAAAATGAATTCAAAATTATGGAAATGATTAAAAATTTAAGAAAATAATGTAAAATTAAAATAAAAAAATTAAAATTTAAGAAAATAATTAAAAAAATTACATAATATATATTTTAAATAAAGGAAAATTAAAGAAAATTTCTAAAAAATACTTGAAACTTTTACAAGTTCATTGCAAAAAAAAATAATTTAAATTTAGAGAATTAATTAAAAAATTATGGATATGATTAAAAAATGTAAAAAAAATATGTAAAATTAAAATAAATAAATTAAAATTTAAAAAAATAATTAAAATTTGAGAAAAAAATAGAAAAAACTACATAATATATATTTTAAATAAAGGAAAATTAAATAAAATTTAGATAAAATAAATGGAAAAAGATAAACATAATTTAAAATTAAAAAAAACAGTTTTTATTTTAGAGAAATAATTGCAAAAAGTAGAATATAGGTACATAAAGTACAGGAAAATGGAATATATAATTGAAAATTGAATAGAAAAATGAAAATTTCAGATAAATAATTTAAAACATTTTGGAAATTATGAAAAAGAACATAAGTAATTAAAAATAAATAATTGAAAATTGAATTAAATAATTGAAATATCAGATAAACAGTATAAAATTTGGAAATTATGAAAAGAATTGAAAATGATTAAAAATGGAAGAAAATAATGGAAATTTGAGAAAAATACTTGAAAATCTCAAAAAATATTTTTTAAATATAAGAATAATTAAAAATTGATGGAAATAATTGAAAATTGATTTTAAATTATGTAACCTAATTAATAAAATGTTATGAAATAAATAAAAATAAATAATTAAAATAGAAAAAAATTTAAATTTGAGAAAAATACTTGAAAATCTGAGAAATTAATTGAAATAATAGAAAAATTAAAGAATTTATTTTTAAGCAAAAGAAAATAATTGAAAAATCGTTCAAAAAATTGAAATTGAAGACAATAATCTATATTTGAAATAACAACTGAAAATTTAGGAAATTGATTGAAATTAATTGAAAAATAATTAAAATAATTAAAAGATAGAGAAAATAATTGCATAAAGATAAAAAGAAATATAAAATATGATAAAGAATATTGAACAAAATAATTTAAAATTCAGATTTTTACATATATTTAAAAAATTTAGGATATTAATTCAAAAATAATGAAAATGATTAAAAAGTTAAGATAATCATTGCAAAATGAAAACAATAATCCTGAATTAAAAAAATTAATTTCAATCTGCGATAAATAATATGAAAATTAGCAATAAATAATGTAATTGTTTTATTGTCAAAGAGAAAATAATCAATATTAAAAAAGTGATTGAAATTTTTTTAGAAAATTTAATTTTGCGGAAAGTATAATCAAAGATAATTTAATTTCTAAAAAATCTGTATTTTAAATTTGATCGCTTTTTTTTAAACTTAATGTTGTTAATTATTTGTAAAGGGTATTTTTCCGTAAATGTGTCTTAAATAAATAAATAAAAGTAGATTTAAGATTTAGGGAAAAAAGTGAAAAACAATGAAAATATTTAAAAATTGCAGAAACTAATTGGAAAATAATAAAAACAGTTCAAAAATGTAGTTTAAGTAATTAAAATCATAAGAGAAAAGAATTATTAAAAATCTCAGAAATTTTTAAATAATTAAAAATTTATTATATTTGAACCGTGGATTAATTAAACTTTTGATCAATTTTTAACATTGAAATTCAAATCATTGCTAATTAGAATGACACTTGAGATTCTATTTTCGTACATTGATTGAGAAAATTTGACTTAATTTGATAAATAAATAAAAAACCTAATTTATTCTCATAAATTCTCGATTAGAATTTTGGTCGGTTATATTCCCGGTTATATTCTTGTTCTCATTACAGTTCTCTAAGGAAATATTACTTCTTCGCAACGCTACCTATACATTGACAGTAGAAAGTTCAATAATAGATAATAAAAAGCCTATTAAAAAAGGCTTACAATAGATATATCAAAATAAGTCAAAAAATCGGATTTGAAAATGTTAGGTAAAACAATACTTCCTCTATGAGGAAGCAATAAGTAAATTATTTACTTTATTCTTTATTTTACTTTAAAATTTTATAAACTTTGTCCTATATATAAATAAAACTTGATTTCTTAATATTTAAAATATTTATAATTGTTAATGAAACAAGCTTTACAAAATGTAATCACATGCTTGTGTGCATTTTATAATCTAGTCATTTTAATTGTATTTTTTATATCCTACTATTTCCAATTTTGAAATATTTCCATGTTTCATTTCTTCTATAATAAAATGTTTTTTTTTAACACATCAGAAATGAATTCGTATAATTGTTTTCTTTGTAAAACGATATTTTCAAGATGAACGATGTATGACCAAAATTAACTTATTTTCTTTTTTATAGGAGAACGAACTGAAGCCATGCAAAGGGATGCTGGATACATCTCTTCCGGAAGTGACATTAGGTGTTGGTCTCGGCTTCTCCTTCCTTTGGCCTGGCTTCTAACCATTGCACGAAACAGACAAACTTTCCTGCATTAAAGCAATTACAGTATTTTATGTGTACCTCGCTAAAGATACATGCACCGAGACACAATCTGTTGATAGAGGAGGCCAACATTAATTTATTAGTTCCATTTTCAAGTAGATTACAAACTTTCTAGACAAAGAGGCCATCTGTAAAATTTCTTCTTAAGAAATATTTCTCTCGTGTTCTGTACATATATATCTATATTCACCGAAGAAAGCACCATTTGAAGAAATCTACTGCCGCTTTTTTTGTACTAGAATACAATACGTTCGTTTCACTAATATAGCGGAGATACTTTTAATCATTCCAAGCGGATATTAATGATTTAAAAAAAAAAACAATTCTAATCACGACACAGGTTTTTGTAAAGTAGGTTAATTAAAAAACGGCTATATCTGCATTATTATAATAATGTATAGGATTTTTTATTCCAGTTAATTTATTTGCATTTAAAATTTTTCTGTAGTTCTGAAAATAAGTTTGTATTATAATTTTATAATTGCAAATTTTTTGCATTTGTAAATCGGATAAACTGAGTTTGCTTCGATAATGCAAAATAAAGGAATCCAGCGTTTTCAGTAGAATTGAAGTAAATCTCATTTAAATTAACATTAAATAATATTCATGTTGTATGAATTATTATGCGTTCTCGTGTAAATATTATTTATAAGTGAATTTAATTAAATAATGTCTTTTAACAGAATGCACAGAATGTGAAATTGTTTTATTTTAAAAAAAGCTCTTTTTAAAAGATATATTTTCCCATTTTATTTTTTTATTTGGAATTTATTGTTCAAAAACCAGAAAATTACCATTGGACTGCTTTTGCGTAAAAAAATATTGCAGATTATGATTGTAAAATACTTCGACTGCTTAATAAGGACTTTCAGCTATTTGAATGAATTATTATTAGCATTTAGATTTAAGATTTTGAAACAAGCAGGGACTGATATAAATAATAAAAAAATAATAACAAAACCACTAGCATTTTCTTATTCTGTAAATAATTTTATATTTACGCTTACATGAGTGTATGGTCGAGTACAAAAAAAAGTATTTTGCTTATTTATTTGTATCGAAAAGTGGTGTTTACGAGAAGAGGGACTTTAAATTTCGTACCTATTATTATTATTATTATTATTAAATTTGATTTTGTTATTAATGGGTTTAATACAGAATTAATGTGATTGATTTCCCAGGTTATTGAATTTACGGATACTATACTATACAGGTTTCATGTCCATTCAAATTGATAGATTCACAAACAAAATAAACGATTTAAAAAGATTATGTAATATTGTTTGTAATCAAAACATTTATTAGTAAATAAATAAAAATTAGACTTGTGGAATATTTTTAAAAATATGTAACGGTTTATTAATTTAAGTTAATGAAAAAGAAAAAAAACCAAGAATATTGGGATGTAATTTATTTTATAAAAGAATAGACAGAATCTTCTTTATAATGTTATAAAAATACAATATTTAAATTTCTGTCTATTGACTAAAAAGTGAAGGGATAAAAAGATAATACAAACATTTTAAGAATTTTTCCGATGAGGAATTTTTAAACAATATTTTAGTAAAAGATTGAAAAATTTTAAATATTTATAACATCACCCAATTACATTTTCCAATAACATTATATCATCATTGTAAATATTACAAAATAAAAAGATGCTCTCATAATGGCATAATACAATAAGTACTGGATACATTTTTTTTTAGATTTTGAATAAAAGCAAGATTTTAAAAGTCAAATCAACTTAACGTATTAAACATCCTCTATATCAAAACTTCTTTTAAAAAAAATTGATCCAAATGCGAACTAATTTATTTTTAACTTGATCCTAAAGTTCAATCTAACTATGTTCCAATTGATCGAAATATAAACTAATCCATTTTTAAATTATCCTAATATAAATTTAATTACCTTCCAATTTATCCCAATACAAACTAATCTAATTTTTAATTGATCCAAATGTTGATTATAGTCCATTTTGAAATTAATCCAAATCCGCATTGATCCAAATGTACATTTATCCAATTTCCAATTTACGTTAATAAACATTTTTTCTACATTTAAATTTATCCAATTGATTTTTTATATTACTCAACTTGACCCAGGTTTTTTTCTACGAAAACGAAAGATAATAACTAAAAAAACTTCTTAACATCCTAAAAATAAAAAAACGACTCTAAATAGACAATACACTTTTTCATATCAGCCTAAATTATTCACTTTTTGTTAATAATTAAACCAAGAATTTTTTTTTCCTCAAGATTTAAAATACATTGACAACCTTAATTCTCAATTATTTAATGCAGCTAATAATTATGCACTGAATCATTAATTTCTTTCGCCTTTGAAACTACTTGGGAATTCTCTTTCAGATATTAAATCCCTTTTAAAGCAGCTTCTTCATTTTGGCTTCAATCTAACTTTGAATTTTTTTATCTCATTACCTCACTTAATTTTAAATTTCGAGTTGAAGTCACGAGGCAATTTTACTAATTACACTTTAAATAGGACACCGCCCTGTTTTCTATTTAATGGCCCTAATGACGTCCAATTTGGATAACACGAAACCCGTTTTATAAATAGGTGGTAATCGATATCGGAGAATTTAAAAAAAAAAAAATATATAGTGACATTTGTAAACGTTAATTATTGCATCATTTTGCACATGATCGGTAATTTGGAAAAGACATAGTGGAACGTTAAAGCGTCGCTTAAATCGACAGTAAAGTGAAAATAAAAAAATACAACGTTTACGAGAATCATGAATCAATATGTTTTATGAAAGCACGAATAACCTATTGCTGTATAGAAACTTGGCTCCAGGTTGGTTATTTTGGTGCTGAGCAAAAGCGGCATACTGATGTTTATAGGATGAAAACAAGAGAAGAGCAAGGGGTGAAAATTGGAAAACAGTATTGTCCATGAACTGGCTCTTATGGGTGCTTGAACCAACGCGCATTGTTTGAGTACACGCACAGCTTCCTATATGAGAACCTAAATTAAATGTCCAGAAAGCGAAGGCGATAGTTCAGTATCAATAAATCAATTACAAAAGAACCGATGATTTCTCCGATAACGGAAAATTCCATACTGCAAGTTTACACTCATCCCACTTTACTTAGTTACCAGCAAAATTTACTGCCGCTTTGAATATTCTTCAAACGAGTTTTTTAAAAATTGTATAAGCTCAAATTTACTTTGTTCTTGTAATAGTTTATCAATAAAAAAAAAATTCTTGTTTTTTATAATGTAATAACTTTTCTGTGTTCATTTTTAATTTTGTTCTTATTAAATTTTGTCCAAACAGTTTTGTTAAATTGATCAGATTAAATTTTGGAGAATAATGTAAATGTAGGTAAAATTGAGGCGGTTGGTGCAGAAACCGCACAAGTCCACAAATCGTAATTGTTCAGGAATCAATAAAAACTGTTTTTCTTGTAAATGTGAGAATTTTTTTTAATTCTGCGTTTTGTATTATTTTCTACTAACCTATACGTTTAAAAATACAATATGATTGATTTATATTTTAATTAATATAGGGTATAAAAAAAATAAATTAACTTTTGGACTTGTGCGGTTTCTGCACAAAATGAAATGGAAAACACAGAAAATGTATCGAATCAAGTGAAGTATCACAGTTTTAGTAAATTTTTAGTAACATTTATTAAAAATTTTTAATTTGGATAGTTTTTTTTAGCATTTTATAAATAATAAAAATTTTTTAAAAATCACTTTCCAACATTTTCTTAACAATTATCACATAATTCACTATTATTGTTTCCTGCCTCGCTTTCAGTGCATTTTATTTATAATATAGACTGTTTTATATAAATTATTTAACAATGTCTAAAACACTTTTAAAATATCACAAATAAATATTATTTCATCCATTGCGCATCTTTGTGCGCAGCTTGGAATCATGGACTTGTGCTGTTTCTGCACGAAACGAAAATTTGTTTATTTATTTTAAAGGGTTTAGAATTTAGTAACATATGTAATATTTTACTAGATCGTAGAGTTTCATTTACAGATAAATTTTCCATAAAAAAGTGATTTTCGAAAAAAAGTGGACTTGTGCGGTTTCTGCACCAACTGCCTCAATTGATCTTAACATCAATTTTGGTATGTTTGGTTATTTTTGAAAATTTATTAATACAACTTATTTTTAAAATGAGTTTCAAGCTGAATCTATATAACAAACTCGGAGAAACTTTGCGGATGATATTTTAGGTTTATCTACACAGTTTCGTGATTAAATATTTAGTATCTATATAAAAAAAAGTCAGAATAATATTTCATATATAATATGTTAATAATTAATATTCAGTAATGTTTGAATAAATATTTAATAATATGGTAAAGAATAGAAAAAAATTAAACTGGACATTAAAAACGTAGATGAATGTTTAGAATCAAATTATATTGAAATTTAGTATCTTAGATTTTCGGGGATTTTTACAAGTTTAGTGTAATTAATTAATTAATTTTTAAATTACAACATTTAGGACTTATTTTGCAAAATTATTAATTTTTTAAGAAATTTACTGCAGAGAATAAGGAAACAATGTCAAGACATTTAAAACATGGAACTGTAATAAAAATTACAAGGAAGTAAATAATAACTAGAAATTGGGTAAAAGTAACTAGAAAAATTTGTATGAAATAAAATTGGATAAAGAGTTTTATAAAAGGACTGCAAAATAAGAAATATTTTTTTAAGAAAATAACAAATACACAGAAATTTTTAAGAGATAATCAAAGTATATTTTAGAATAAAACTAGTCAGTGGTTCGTAAAAAAAAATAAATAACTATAAAAAGAAATTTGTAACAACAAAAGAAAAGAATTACTAAAAATAATACAAAATAACAAAGAGTGAAGAAAAGACCTAGAAATTTATGAAAAAACAGTTTATGAAATTATTAAAAATAAACAAAAATCCCTGGTAAAGTGAATAAATCACTTAAAATATAAAAAAACAAAATTTAATGAAAAACATATAGAAAATGAAAGAAAATGGCTAGAGATTATATTATTAATGAAAAAAGAAAACTTCAAATGAAAAAGTGAAAAAAACTAAATTTTTATTTTTTAGAATTGAAAACTAGAAAATGGTTAAATACCTCACAAGAAAAAAAAGACAATTTTAAAACGGTATATGGTAACTATTATATAAAAAAGTGTAAAATAATATCGACGCCTCCCGTTGATAAAATGCTTATTCAATTGTCAAAAATATATAATTCTAATTCGAAGCTCAGTTCAATATGGAGCTAGTTCGTGGTCCATGTAATATGATTCCTATTCAATGTTCAGAATAATATAATGTTAACTCAAAGTTTCGTTTAAAATAATTTAAATTCAAGTTTACGTAAAATTAATATTAAAATTCCAATAAAACTATAATATTATTTTATTCTTTTTCATTTTTAGTTGTAAAAGCAATAAAAATTTTCCAATTATTATCAATAATTTAATTAACCATATTCCTATTTGATAAACAAATAACATGAAATTTAGGATTAATAAAAAACTAACTAATTTTTTTTATCTTGTAATTAAAAATATCAACATTTTAGACAAATCTTAGTATAATTAATTCTAGATTATTATAAGTATTTTAAATGCTTGATATTGAAAATATAATTTGAAGTAATTCTTTCTAAATGGTAAACAAATGTAAGTTTAATAATAAATTGTATTCATTATAAAAATTAATCATCAAAATCATTTAACATTATCAAGCATTTAAAATACTTATAATAACCTAGAATAATAATACTAAGATTTATCTAAATTGTTGAAATTTTTAATTGAAAGATTTAAAAAAAAGTTAACTTGGATTTAAATTAAAAAGTTAAAGACCTAAATTCCATATTTTATTTATTTACAAACTATATTCCAAACATTAAATTATTCATAATAACAGGAAAAAGTAAAGTATTTTTATATCAAAAAACGAAAAAGCGGGAAATTATGTCATGATTAAATTAACATTTTATTATTTATTGTATTTAAACTTGAATTTTAATTATATTAAACGTAATTCTGAGTTAACATTATGATATCAAACATTTACAATGTTGATAATAATCTTGAATAATAATACTATAAGAATAAATAAATTTTAATTAAACTAATAATACTAAAGATTTGTCTAAAATTTTAATATTTTAGGTTAAAATATTATAAAATAAGTTAGCTTTGTTTTAAATCTTAAATTAAATTTAATCTAGTGAATGAATAATAAAAGTTTAAGAATTTAATTAATTAATTTAATTAATTATTTTACGTAATTTATTGTTTATATTGAGAAATATCATGCATTAAATTATTTAAAAAAAGCAACTTTGAGTTAGCATTATATTATTCTGAACATTGAATAGAAATCATATTGTACGGACAACGAACTAGCTTTATATTGAATTGTGCTCCGAGTTAGAATTATACATTTTTGACAATTGAATAAGCATTTTATCAACGGGAGGCGTCGATATGCAACTCAAGAAAATAATTAGATTTAAAAAAATGTTACTAAAAGTTCAGAAAAAACAGCGAAAAATTGAATTGAATCAAATTAAATCTAAAATTTATAGAAATTATCTGTACTAAATACTAATTAAATTAAATTTAAAAAATTACTATAAATTGAAACAGTAATAGAAGAAAAAGAGAAATAACTTAAAGATTCTCAAAATTACTGGTCAACTTAAAATTATTGCTCTAAAATAAAAGAACTAACTAAAAAATTAGGAAAAATTACAAGAAAAAAAGAAATCACTAGAAATTTACAAAAACAATGATATGCAAAACAATTAAAACTTTAATAAATAAATTGTAAACAAACAATAAAGAATAAACTAACAAGTACATAAATAACTAGAAATAAAAGAAAAACAACTATAAATAAAGAGAAATGTTACTAGAGAGTGAAGAGAATAATTGGAAATTAATAAAAAATAGGAACAAAATTTATAAACAATAATTTGTAAATAAAGAAATATGAACAATGAATTTATAACTGGAAATTTTGAAAAAGCAACTAGAAATAAAGAAGAGGATTACTAAAAAGTGATTAAAACAATTAGAAAAGTATGAAAAATAAGTAATTAATGAGATAAACATAACTGCAAAGAAGAGAAATTTTAATTTTAAGAAACAGTATGTAAGAAAAGAAAAATTACTAGAAAACAATAAAATAAGTTGACAAAAAATAAAATTAACTAGAAAATAAGGGAAAATTACTTGAAAATCACAAAATAACTAGAAGGAGAAGAAAATCTAGGAAAAATATAAGAAATTACTAAAAACTAAAGAAAAGTTACTAGAAAATTATAGAAAGTAACTAGAATATTTTGAAAATAACCAGACATTTTTGAAAATAACTATAAATTTTAAAAAATAACTTGATTTTAATGAAACACTAAGAAATAAATAATAACTAGAAATTAAAGTAGGACAAGAAGAAAGTGAGTGAAAGTAACTAGAATTGACAAAAAATTATATAAAATAAGTTAAGATTATTTGAAAGCTATATATGAAAGTTATATTTACTTATCTAAAGTGTTATGTAATTATCTGGGAATTGATAAAATAAATTACTATAAAATGATATAAAGAAAAAGTTGATAAAGAACTAAGTAATAAAACGGAAGTAACAGGAAACTATGTGAGTAAAAATATAATTTAAAAGAAAGAGCAAAAATTCTCAGTGGAATGTGAAAATTTTACGTATTGAAAAAAAATTAAAAGATGTAATTAAATAACTAGCAAATAAAAAATATTTTTTAGAAGTAAGTAAATTAATATCAAATATACCAATTACTGGAAAATAAGAAAAGAAAAACTATGAATGATAAAAGAATTAATAGATAGTAAGTGATAAAATGAATAGAAAATGAAAAATAATTGAAACATAAATAAACATTACTAGAAAGTTAACTAAAAAAGTGGAGCCAGTATTATTTTAACGCAAAACTTATTTTGAAGATTTTTATATTGTACAGAATATATTTATATTGTACAGAATTTTGTACAACTACTAAATGATATTTGATACAATTCTAAAAAATGAATTTCTTATTTTGTACAATTATTTAAAAAATTGACTTAATTGTAATCCCAAAGTTTTTAGCTTTTTTAAAAAATTGTACAAAATTACATTTAGCAGTTGTATAAAATATAACAATCTTCAAAATAAGTTTTGCGTCAAAATGATTCTGGCTCCAAAAAGTGATAAAATGACTGCGAGTTGGTGAAAAATTACTAGAATTTTTTGAAAATTGTAACTAGGAATGGTAGAAAATCACTAGATTTTTGAATAAATAATTAGAAATGAAAAAGAAGAATTAGCAATTAAATTTTCTTAATTTGAATTAATTAACAAAAAAGTTATTATTATTGGTCAGATCTTTGCTCAATTTTTGCTTCAGTAGTTAATTAAAAACAGTTAAAATTTTTTTTAATGAAAAAGAATTAATTATTAGGAAAAATACATGAAAAATAGTTATAACCTTGCTGATTCAGTTCGTTAACAAGAGGTTAATTTGCAAATTTTTACATAACCTACAAACAATTTTGACTAAGAAATAAATTATTGTTTTTAAATAAATAATGAATAAAACGATTACTATTTTATTTAATAACAATATTAGGTCCGTAATGTTTAATTTAAAAATTTTTACACGTAATATAAAGTTAAAATTCACAAAAAATGAAAGATCGCATATTTCAGAAAAATATTTATATCTTATCACATTTGTCGCCATCTAGGATTCGACATTTTGAATTTGGAAGTTCTAATCTCTGTCCTTGAAACAATAACTGAAAAAACTAATAAACTATGAGTTTCATCAAGTTTTTCATACTTTTGCAAAATGTGCATTGACATATCTAATGATTTTGGAAAAGTTTAAGACAATATTTAACATACCAAAAAATTTGTAATAAAATGCATATTTTTACCTTAATCTATAATTATTTGCTTTTAATTCAATCAAATAATAATTAATTTTGAATAATTCTTTCGAGAGATTTTGATAAAGTAACAAAAGTTTTTTCTGGTGACCCTTTACGAATATTCAGTAGAAAAGTAAGATTATAGTCAGACATGTATTCACATTCTGATGCAGAATAAGAGAATATATTTTACGGTTCATTGACTGAAAAAAGTATACTTACAAAAACGTTTTAGTAATTTTCAGTCTATTTATTATTATTTATTTTCTTATTTATCATATTAAGGAGTTTTTTCTTCAAATCCTGTATATTTAGTATAGAATGAACTTGCTTTGAGTTTATCCATTCATAGATACTTTAGTTTAAGATTAATTTTGAAATATAAGAAAAACAGACCTACAATCGATAATTTCAAAAAATACGAGATAAGTCTAAAAATTTTGTCATATTTTATTGTAAAATTTATAATCTTAATGTAAATAATACACCCAAAGACTTTAGACATAAAGTATTATAGTTTATCCATTAATTTTAACTATAAAAATTATTAATCTCAGATAATCGAGCAAAAAGAAATTTTTTCCCAGCGAAGATAGTAAAGTTTCAATCCAAGATAGCAATATTTATATATATTTATTTTTAGAAAAATTTAATCCAAGATATTTACATTTTTTTAGAAAATTTTTCTTTCATGCATTGGAAGTTTACGATCTTCGCTGGGAAAAATGTTTATTTAACACGATTATCTCAGATTACAAATCTGATAATAAAAACTATTTACTAAAAGTTTTGTATATAGAAATAAAAGTTTCATTGTAATATTTATAATAATTGCAATAATTATAACATGATAAATATCTAAAATTATTCAAGAGAAATTGTAGTTTACTTTTACCAAATATTGTTAGCATAATGCAAATAATTGTGAAGTTATTTAAAACTAGCCAGTATATTGAAAATGTTATATCCATTCTATGTGAGAGAATAATGCTACATAGCATTCTCTCTTACAATTAAATTAAAATAATATTAGAGAAACAATGTGCTTGAAAATAAAGTTCTAATTTGTGAGTAGTTAAATTGTTCATGAAGTATAGTATTAATTACACGAGTATTATTCACAATTAATATAGCTCTTGTCGATTTCTAAACCAGGTATTAATTAAACTCTAAGCTCAATTCCATATTATACTGCAATTACGCTACTAAAATTTAATTCGCCTAAAATATTAATTCCTATTACCGAAAAGTAAAAAAATAAAAAGCAAAAGTAAATAATAAACGTAAAAGGAGAATTACAAATAATTTAAATCTCTTTTATCCCGGTAAATTAGGAAGATCATCTTTAATGCAAAACGAGCTAATGCGTCATCATACGTTACATGAGGACAGAAGTAATATTTGATATTGGATAAAATTGGTCCAGGTTTATCGGAGATTCGTGCATGAAATTCAAATGCCCAAAGGTACTTTATTCTTCGTAAATTATTAGTTTTTTTTTTTTTTTTTTTTTTGCAGAGGAGAATCGAAAATCGAGTGAAAATTAATTTTCGCCCGATAAACCTCTATCGGGTCGTTACACATGGCCTTAAACACTATTTCGAAATTTTTTGTATACATTTATATAATTTTAGTAACTGCCACAATCAACAAAAGCTTTTGCCTTGGGAATATAAATGTACGAAATTTAGTAGTCATGTATCATATCATATCATATTTATATTGTTTTTTTTTTCAAGTTAACAAGTGTACTCGTATATAGAAATAAAATAATTTAATATCCATAAAATCACGCGGTTGTTCAGCAATGCAATAAATAAAACAGAGAATTGTGACTATATTTCAAATTGATTTCAACACACACACACACACATTCTTTATTCAAAAAATTGGAAAATAATATTTTTAAATAGGTCTTTAAAGTTCAAGCTTTGGAATATCGGTGACAGTTATTTAATAAAACGGAGAGCAGATGTTTCCAGCTTTTAATATAAAACTCATTTCGGCCATGGGATGAATGGGTGGTCGGTATTTTTCTGATCCGCCAGCTTCGGTTTCTCGCACTCGGCAAAAAAAATCGTTTTGTCAATAAAGAATGTTTGCCATCTTGACCGTTAACGCAATTCAATTTCAGAATAACGAATAGCGATCCACAAGCTGGAATTGCTACCGACTATCGAAAAACAATTAAACCTGTAAAATATAGGCAAACAAGACTCGATGGACGGATGATATTTTATCAGCCAATGGACAAAAACAGTTAGCTGTTTCTCTATATTTTCTACACGCTTGTAAAAACACAAATTCCTTGTATTCATGTCAGTGAGGTTGCATTTATTTCTTTTTTACACGAAACACTTTTACATCTTTTAACTTTTACAAAGCTTTCACTTTGGCCCTGTAAATGACACAATGTGCGAACTCTTGTCAATTTTTTTTTTTTTTGTCAAAAATCGGTATCTTTCAAAGGAATGATCTTTGGATCAAAATAAAGGCAAATAAATATTGAATAAAGGAAAATTAAACAAATTGTTTCGGGATTAATATAAAACTTATGATTTTAATGTTTTGAAGAAACTAGAAAAAAGGGGTAAAATAAATAGAAAGGGAAAATATTTAATAAACGGGAAAATAAGATTATTAGGAAATAAGGACAGATATATTACTCAAAAGTTGAAAATGTTTTGATATTTGGCAAAGACAACTAGAAAAGAAAAAAGTTATTAGAAAATTAGAAAAATATCTGGAATTTTTCTTTCAAATTTGTAAACGGTAACAATAATTAATTAGAAAAAATAACTAGAAATTTATAAAAATTATACATAATGACTCAAAATTACAATTTATAATTGTAAAGAAGAATTTTCAAACATGAATAAGTCGCAAAAAATAAAAGAAACATAACTATAGAAGTAGAAAAAAGTAATTATAAAGAAAAGAAAATACTAAAAAATATAATTATAGAATTTCTTGAATTTACCAGTAAGAAAAAAGTACTAGAAAATTCTAAAAGAAAACACTATAAAAATGGATAAAATAAATATAATTTGATAGTAAAAAAAGCTAAAAATTAAAAAAATTACTGAAAAGTGACGATAAATAACAGAAAAAAAGGATCAAATAACTGAGATTAAAAAAAGTAACTATTGATAAACGAAAATATTTAAAAATAATAAAATATAACTAAACAAATATTATTTTAAAACAAATCCTAACTATAGAGTAAAAAAATTTACTACGTTTTACAAAATAACTTAATATTAGAAATAAAAAATAGAACCTGTTACAAAAAATAAAAGAACATTTAAAAGATAAAGGAAGGTAAACAGAAATATAAACAAAATTTGAAATCTAAGAAAGATAACTAAGAAAGGAAAAAGTATACAAAATAAAAAAAAATCCATTATTTGAAAAAGAATTCAATGGAGCGAAAAATAATTTGCAAATGATAGAAATAATTTAAAAATGAAGAGAAATATCAGGAGAGTAATTAAACACTTAGAGGTTAGAAAATAATATCTATAAATTGAAAAATAATCTCTAGAAAATAGAAAATATTTATAATACTAGAAAAATTACTAGGAATCTTAAAAGAATACTAAAAGTTAAAATAATAATCTCGAAATCGAAAAAACTTATTTAAAAATGAAAAAATAGCTATATTACTATAGAAAATCACATAATAACTAGAAAGGAGATATGGGGCATTCCACGTGACATTTTCATAAAAAAATTTTTTTTGTTCGCAATAATTTTTTACTGAATACTGATTATTATATATGAAAAAAAAGGATTCACGCTTTTTTTATTTTCTTATTGAATAAAAATGACAGAAGTTATGAATTTTCTAAATTTTACGTTTTTATAAATAGAAAACTTTTGACACGCGTTTTTCTTCACTATTATTAGAAAATTGGAAATAATGCTCTGCATGAAATTTATTCAGTTTTTTCTAAAGTTTTTTTTGTCTTGTAAAAAATAATGTATTTGCAACAAAGATATATAAACAATTGAATTTAAGCCTAAGAAGTGACATTTTTCAAAACCAAAGTCATATATTTTCGATTTAACGCAGTTACTGATTAATAAAGAAATTTTTCTCATAAGTCTAAAAGTGGTGTGCTTACGTTTAAATTATATTTTCTTATCTTTTATAGAGAATCAGACAAAAATTATTCCAAGCAAAAACAATTTTTAAATGAAAATGTCACGTAAAATGTCTCATGTAACAACTAATGAAAATCTATTATAAAGTGACAAATATCCAGGAATTAAAGAAAGGATATGAAAGTTTGAAACATATCTTGACAATGAAGGAAAAAAGTTATTTACGTTTTTAAAAAATTACCAATGTAAGAAATACAACTATAAAATGATAAAAAATAATTAAAATTTTATTTCAGTTAAGTAGAAAAGAAGGAAGTAGTATCTCTAAGTAAAAATATTGTTATTAAAAGAAGGGAACTAGATAGAAATAAAAAGTTACTAAAATATCAAAAAAAACTACTAGAAAGTGATAGAAAAGATCAGAAAATAAGGTAAAATTACTTAAAAGTAACAAAATTACTAGAATGTTATTAAATTAAGTAGAAATTGTTGTTAAAAAACTAGGGAAAGAAATAAATTCTTAAAGAGAATAGAAAACATCTAGAAATCTTTAAAAATACTGGAAAGTGAAAAATAAATTCAAAATAAAAAAATTGATTTAAAAATAGAAAGATAATAGAGGAAAATAAACAGAATTATCAAAAGGTTAGAAAAAATTATTTGACGAAAATTAAAAATAACTAGTGAAAAGGTAAAAATTAATCAATTAATAAATAACTAGAAATTACTAGAAAGTTAAGAAAATCAGGAGAATATGAAAAGAAAATATTCAGAAGAATTAGAACAAAGTATTAGAATATTATTTTAATGAGAAGAAAAAATAAGTGTTTAAAATCTGATGAAAAATAATGAGAAACGAGAAATAATAGACATCTTGTCTATTTTTGTTAGTAGATTTCTACCAAATTTTTTTATTTTTTGTACTTTTTACAGTTTTTTAAATTAAGAAAACAAAAACATTTCTCCATTTTTTTGCTATTTAATTAATTTTCTCATTGTTTCACAAGTTTTCTTTCTTACATTTTAATTAATTCTTTAATTTTTGTCATCATTTTTCTATTTCCTAGAAATATTTTCCTTTCCTTTTAACTGTTTAGTTTTTATCTTATAACTACAAATTTTTGAAAACATTTATTCAATGCTTTTATCTCCATTTTTAGATTTCTAAATTTTCTACTATTTTGAAAACTTTAATTCTTTTATTTCATATTATGTAAATATAATATTTTACCAAATATTCTCATTTTAACATCCTTCTTCTATTTCATAAATTTTTTTGAAATTTTCCAAAATTTTATTAATTCTTTTTTTCTTCAATTTGTAAAATAATTCTTTAATTTTTCTAATTTTAGAAAAATGTTCTCTTTAGTAATATATTTTAAGGGTTTTTTAATTATCTCCTTATTTAATTTTTTCATTTTACAAAACGGCCGTAAACATTTTAATTTTTTTAAAAGTGTTTGTATTTTTTTATATATTTTTATGTCACTGTTTCATTCTTGTGTTGTTTTTTTTTAAAAACAACAATTTTTGTTTTCTTTGTTTCTTTAGTAACTTACCTGTTTTACACTTAAAAATTACGTTTAGCATATTTTTAGACATTATTCTTCACTCTTTTTTAAAATTAAATAGGTTTTTGCGTTAATACTTATAAAATTGCTTCTAATAATTTGAAAATTTTTATGAATGTATTACATTAGCTTGCGTGTATATTAAAAGCCGAATATTTTATTTAAAGTAAGATATTTAATTTTTAAAATTATAATGAACGTGTGGTATGTGGAGCCTTCAGCCACGCTGCGGTCGCGCCGTACGTTTCTTACCTCGCGTCGAAAAGCGTAGCTCTGTAGTTTTTTAATTTTTGCTCAAAAAGTTATGGGCCACCCATTTTAAAAGTTACAGGGTTTTTTACTAACAGTATAAGCAATTATATGAAAAAAAATTAGGAAAATTGAAGATATATTTTTGGAAAAAAATTGAGTTCAAAAAATATTTTTTAATAATTCAAGATTAAAAAAATGTTCTATTTCTTATTAATATTTTTTTTAAAAAACTATATTCTTTTGTGAGTAATTAAAAAAAATCAAACTAGATATCTCGATTAGATTTTTGCAAAAAGTTTTAAAAATTTTTAAAAAAATATTATAGAGTTTTTCTCTTCTCAAATGGTAAAAAAAGTGTGCAAACTTTCATTAAAATCACTGACGAGTCCAGAAACTCTTCAATTCAATTCACATGGAGTTGCTCATTATCTGAAAAGGGATTCAGTTAATTTATAAATATGTTTACAAGAAATAATAAAACTAGACTTGTTTTATAATCGATACATATATTTAAACAGTATTTACGTCAATAGATTATTTTTACAATACTTCCTCTCTCATTTTCATTTCACAAAACTCATCTCTACATTATCGTATGTTATCGATTATGAATATTATTTACAAATGCAGTCCAATTTCCGTCCTATAACTGTTTGATAATCAATGATGTCCAACACTTTGATGAGTATATGGAGAGCTGAGAATACATATAATTATAATTCAATATTTATGATGATTTTCATTTTATCTTCAAATGTTTATATTATCCGACTTTGATTAAAACTATGGAAAATAATTAGATTTAGTTTCTGTTTTTTAAATGATCTAAATTTAATTTAAAATTGGAAAAAAATATTGTTACTTCTCCTTATACCCAAGACAACCTTGATTATCCTTGATTAACTTTTCTCCGTAACATCCACATTTTTCTTGATAGAATGCATCAACCAAGAACTTATTATTACAGTTAATAAAAACAATAAGAACTCACAATTTTCAATTTGATTTTATACACCCTGATTTGTAAAAAACACGGCTTAGTTCAAACACGTAAGTTTTGATAAATTTTCTATTTAATACAATTAGTTTATATATTGCTTCACCTATATTCGCTATTTACAATCAGTGCTTGATCTTCGATTTTTGAAATTCAGAAATTTTTTTTTATTAACTTGTTATTATAGTAGAAAAAATGGTATTATTTAAAAAATCTAAAGTTCATTAAAAATTATTTCAATTTCTATTAAATGTATTTAGTTCAGTAATTGATTATTTTATTAGGTAAAGTAAACTTTTTGCAGTAAATTTTTTCAGTTGATAACTACAATATTATCAACTTAAAAAATCTATTCAATGTGATAAAATATTTATGTACAATTTTTCGTTTAATTTATAAAAGCACTCAAGACTTTTTTGAAAATTATATATTAATACGAATTATAGTGTATGAAATATATAAAATATAATGTATGCGATTGCATATTTTATATTAATAGAATATCGGAAACGGGAGAATTAAAAAACTAGTGAGTATATTTACACCCACGGCTTCTTTGAACCAATTAAAAATTTTTGTTTTCCTCCAAACCTTCTTTTAAGCGGTCGGTGTAAACACACTCAATGTCTAAATTATTATACAAAACTCTTACGAGTTAGAACGAAACAGTGTTTCTTGCTCGAAGTTTAAAACTCTTTCTGTACATTCATTTATATTATATATATATATGCATATAATATATATAAATAAAATTAAATTTCAACAGACCTCAAATAATAAAACATTTCGCATGAAATTGCTTTTGATGATTTATAGAACTTTTTCTTGAGCCATTGAATATATTTATAATTCTGTACAGTAGGCTCATATCTGATATTCTTTATGTACAAAGATTTCTATTTTTGAAATTTTACCTAAGAGTATTATCATGTTTTGTCAAAAGTTATGAAAGCTTGTTTTTTACACAATGCCCTCTAAAACTTTGTGATACGATGTCACCGTGAAATACTTATCTACAATCAATAAATTTAAAAATACAAGAATATCAAAAAATGTAAAAAAAAAAAAACAATAAGAAATACAATTCAAGAATACAATTGAAAATATAGTTTAAAAAATACAAATTAAGGAATACAATACAAGAAATACGAAAAAATAGAATATTAAAAGTATAACATTAAAAAACAATATAAAAATATACAACAAAAAATTTGCAAAACTAAATTTGAGAAATAATCAACAATTTTTTGTAAGCGCTACCAGTTTCCTACATTCGTTTAAAACAGTCAAAAATCTCAATTCTTAAATCGTGTAAATTTACATCGCTGTATGAAATAAATACGTTTTTTTTTTATAAAAGATTCTCTTATAACTCTAAAATTCTCGAATAGTTCGTATTTAATATACTTTTGCACTTTCACTGTACAAATTGCGAGATTTTCGCGTGAATCTAAAAAAAAAAACAAGAGCGAGAATCCATTTCGTTGATATTCACATTCACTTTTTCACACAGATTTTTTGTAATTTTATATTGTTTTTTTATTTTGTCCAAACACTTTAGTCTTCTACGCTTTTGTAAAAGTTGTGCTGACGCTTTCTTGAGAATATTTTGATTTGATTGTTATTAAATGAAAATTTTGATTAGAAGAACTGTTGAAGTCTTCTTATCCTTTGTTTGAATTATGTAATTTAGGAAACTTTCTTGAAATTTGCGTATTATCGCAAGGAGACTGCTCACCTCAGTAAATTTGCCACTAAGAGGGTTAAAGTTGCTAGAAGGATTGTTGGAGCCACACCGCAACTACCACCATGCTGCATGGCTGCTGGATGCTCACCTGTAATCACAAAATGGCCCCATTAATAATTTCAATAGACATCCAACCCATTACAGATAAATTATTACGCTAATAAAATCCTGCTACAGCTACACAAGTGAGTCTGAAATATAAAAAATTTTATTATAGCTTTGATACGTTCCATTTCATTGTTTGTTTAAAGCATTGTTGTAAAATAAAACTAGTTCAATTCCATTCTCTGTCATTGTTCAAATCTATTTTGATTGATGAAAGCATTTTTTAATAGTGAACAATGGAAATTTTTCAGTAACTTTTTACAAATATTTGTTTTTAATGTATGGAAAAAATATTTCTATATGTATTAAAAAAAAAAAAAATGAAAGTAATTTTGGAAAATGGTGCGAATGTGCTTGATTAGGAACAACTTGGTACACATTTATTTAATTATCTCATCCAATTATTTTGAAAGACATTTAACACTAACTATTTGCCGTGAACTCTGTCAACATTGCGAGCCTTTGAAACCGGAATTTCGAAGGACGTTGAATTTACAAGATAAGTAAATAACCGCAAATTAGGTCGAAAAGTGATGTTTCAAAGGCGAATTTAATTAATTTATAACAAACTGGAAGTTATATCTCTGAGTATTTTAATTTTGCTCTGAGAACTAATGTTCATTGGGTTGAGAAGTTAATTTTCTGTATAGGTAACCACTAAATCCGACTTAATGAATTCATTTGATCATTCAACTTAAAAGCTCCTTCAAATTATCTTCTGAAAAAATGAATTTGTTATTTAATATGTTTAAACATTAAAAATGGTATATGTATATGAGAATATAAAATTAGGAAACTAATTTAATCAGTATACGAGACACCTGTTGTTTTACAATTCATTTTATCAGCCTAAAATAATAATAACATCTTATATAAAATTTCTTTTCATAGATATTTTTCAATTAAAGATGTATTAATATTTTTAATTATAATTTTGTTATTAATATTATTATGTTGTTGCCTGTATGATTTATACAGGCCAAATGTTTTTAAAATTCAAAATCATATTCAACATGCTTTTTATTGTTTTTTAGGACAAATAAAGAGACAAGTATTCTTTTGTTTAAAGAAAAAAAATTTTTCCGCAGAATTACGAGTATTTCAACATTTTAGGACAAAAAGTGGTTTTTGAGTGAAACCGTTGTCACATTTTTTTAAAATCTCTAGTTTTTTTCAAAAATCGATATTTTCAAAATTTGTTTCCTAATTTTACTAATTTCTTTTTTAGGAATAGAAAAAGTTTCACATCAAGTCGAAACTGAAATAACACTAATCTTTACAAATAATTTAACTAATGTTTTAGATGCTCTTTCTTAAAAATTTTGAAAATTCTAAAAATTTTGAAAAATGGCGGTCATTTCTTTTTTAAGGTAAAATTATACTTTGTAAGCTGTCAAAGATGACTTTAAAAAACAATTTTTTTCTCGATGATAATTTTATTTAAAGCAATGAAAGTTTTTGCATCATATATTTGACATTTTTGTCTGTCAAAAATGAAAAAATAAAATATTTTTACTGTGCCTGATTCATCACTAGAGGGCGCCAAAGTCAACATAAAAAAAAAACTATAAATCTGCGGACAAGCTACAGCCTTACAGAAACATTCGATCTGAAAAACTCAAATGTGGTTTTCAAGCTAATACATGTGGTTAGGCGTCCCCCCTAACCCCGATAAAAAAATAATAATAAATAAAAAAATGGCGCCAATTTAAAAAAAAAACAAAAAAAATGAAAGTTTTTTTTCTTCATTTTTGAGTCGTTAAAAAAAAAAATAAAGTAGACAATCGGATTTAGAGGGGATACCTGAAGGATTTTATAACGAATAAATTGATCAAAAGTTTTTTAAAATCGATTAAAAAGAACTCGAGTTATGCTGTCCGCCAGTTTGAAAAACATGGTTTTGAGAAAAAAGCATTTAAAGTTTTATGTGTAATAAGCCGATGTGCATATGTGTAATTTTTACATGCGTATAACTTTTTTTATTTCTTTGAATTTTAATCTGCAATTTAGGAATTATATTCTTGAGCTAATGTAGACCACAAAAATAAAATAAAAAGTCGATTTTTTGGTCGATGCAAAGTTTAATACCTACTACCTTAATCAAAAGACTAGATTTTTTCAAGAATCTCATTTTTTATTTTTTTGAAATTATTTTTGCAGTTACAAGATGAAAAAAAGGAACTTTTTTCAATAGGTTTAACGTGCGCTAAAACACTGCAAAAGGCGCAAGACTTTTATTTGTGAAAATACTAAAAGTCATTACTTTGGCTGATACAGCGCCAAATATTATTTATATATTTATTTAAGTTGAGTTTTGGATGCTTTTTCTTTGAGAATTTAGAAATTTCTTTTAAATATGGGCCTTTTCACGTCAGAAATATCAGAGTTGTCAAAGTGTTCATCGATTTTCTTGAAACTTCGTGGTATTATACTGCTATATAAGAAACATTTTCCCTCCAAATGATTTTTAAAAAAATTTAAAATTTTATAAGATACGCCATTTTGAATATCAACATTAATTCAACAAAATTGTTAATATCTCAAAATATTATAAAGATATTTTGATGAAACTTACACATGTTTTAGTTAAAAATATGTACTTTTAAATGAAAATAAAGTCAATGAAAAAAAAAAAATTTCATTTAAAAAAATTAAAAAACAATTTTTAATTCAATTTTTTATTTACTTACTTCTCTCTGACATAAATTTTATTAATATTTTTAAATTCCTTATGAATTTACCTTTAATTTAAAAAAAAATGATGGAGACTTTATTAGGTCCATGTTAAACGCATGATTTCAAATTTTGAAAATATTCGGCTTGTATGATATGAAATGTAAACAGTCAATGTTTACATTGACTACAATAGTCAATGGTGGCTTAAAAAAATTGTTAAATAATTGACAAGTTTTTAACCTCTCATATGGGATTTAACATGTAGAATAATCACTCAATTTTTAAATATTCTTTTAGCAACTTTATTAATTTTGAAATACAATTTCCATTTAGTGAAGAATTGTCAATGAATCAAAAATTTTGTATCAATAAAGAGAAATAAATTTTTTTTATATTTGTGGTTGTAAAATTCAAGGTTAAAAACTGCTGTTTTCACTAAATTTATATCATAAACAAAATAATAATAGAAAAATAATAACGGTTAAAAAGAATGAAAAGAAAATTTCAGTTTTCAAGTTTTACCTTGTTGGGTAAAAAATTGTATGACTTCACTGCCATCAATAAAACTCAAAGTGATATTCGCCACCGTTAAAGGTTATACAGAAGAAAGTATACAATAGATAGAAAAGAAAATTTTTCCGTACGTTTTAAACCTACTTTTATACCCTTTTTGTTGAGCGATACAAAAGAAGTTCAAAAAATTTCCTTGATACCTTAACCCTTTAAAGGACATTAGTACAATTATGACCGTTTAACGAAACGCACAAAAAATTGGTTCAGATTGAATAGAAAACCCAGAGAACTTTTAAAACTTCCTGGCAGCTCTAAAATTAATTTAAAAATCTAAAAATAGGAGGTGAATCAGCTCATTGTACCCTATCTAAAACTGAACAAACATTTATAATAATTTTTAAACGTCAGTTTTTGTTGGACCACTCTGGTAAACATGCTAATAAGAGGAATCGTATTTTACAAGAAATATTACAGACAGTCTAAAAAAAATTAGTCCAAATGCATTATTTTAATTTTTGAAACGGAAAATTATTTTAGTGTAATATTTTTAAGTGGAAGTGGGACCATTTTAATTTTTTACAAAATGAGTAATTAAAAATTTGCAATTTGATGAAAATTAAAAATATTTGACTTTTAGAAACTTTGTCTCATTCGAGGTTAATCATCCCAATTTTTTTTTCTTAGAAAGTTTCGATTATTATCTTGCACAGTTGAATAAGTTCCAAGGGATTAAAATCTCATGACTTAAAAAATTTGCAATTTCAACAATTTAAGTTTTTAAAAAGTAATTATTTATAATCTGTGATGTTCCACGAGTAAAAATTTCTAAAATGTATTATAAAATAATTATATCTGCAAAAGTTAAAAATTATCTCGCAAACCCTTAATGTTAAGAAAAAATGGATAGCATTTTATTAATTAATGTCCCGACAAAAAATCCTAAATAAGATAAATAAGTCTGCTCCCTTAAATTTGATTAATGGAAAATGCAGAAGATTAAATCTTTTCATAGCATTATTTTTATTACTAATGAAAAAAGCAATGTCACTAATGTGGTATCGTTAGAACGAAAATAATAATAATAATAATAATACTATAATAATAACAATAATATTAATAATAAATAAAAATTTTGCTTAGTTATAAATAAAACAGTTATCTGAGAACGAATATTGAGATGAAATTCAGATTGCAATGATTTTCTCAACAGTATCAAAATGTCTATAAGTTTTATGAAACTTTTGTGTTAAAGTGTTAAAACTATCAGAGTTTATGATGTACGTGATAAAACATGTACTAAGTGTCAGGTCACTGTTTTATAATTTTACGTTATGAGTTACGAGGACGTTCCATGGAACTCGTGTTTGGAAAATTCATGAGGAGAGAAAAGTGTCTTGTCAGAGCAACAACATTGCATATTATATATCCCTTTCGCAACGTAAATCATCGTCAATTTTGCACGGAATTACACTTGGTGAGTTTTATAACTTGCTTCTTTAAATTTTACAAAATAATTTTTTATTCTCTCTACTCTTGCCATTTTCATTTTTCACTGTTCAAAACAGATTTCAACAGTTGATAAAATTTGTATTTTAAGTAAATTAAAATTTTTTTTTTTATTACAAACATTGAATATTGTTTATAAATCAAATTAGGAATATTTTTAAGAATCTGCCAAAGGAAACTTTTAAGGCTTAAGGAAAAAAATTGTAAATTAAAAAAAAAGACGTAAAAATTTTATGAGATGATAATTCAAGACTGCAATTTATGTATTTTCAACTTTATTTCCTGGTTTTCAGGTTGTTATTTTATAATTGAGGAAAAGTTTAGCGAACCAATTAGTAATTGCAAATAATAAAAATAATTTTTTTATACACTTTTCCTTTTGTCAGAGAAAGAATAATTTACTGTAAAAAATTTAATCTGAATAATTTTACAAAAAATGTCTTATCTATTACTGTCTCTGATTCGCTAATTTTTACAGATCCGAAAATATCGCGCAAACTCAATGGTAATAAATCCCTACTTTTTTCAATCGTCTTCACAGTATGTATTATTTTTCCTTAATTCAACACAAATGATAAAAACAACTCGTTGAGTCAGTTTAATTATACTGTTTTACATATACATTCTTGCTTGCAAAATACTTCACTTGATGAATAATATTGAAAATTATCGACAGTAATTTAAAAATGTTCAAGCTAGTTTGTTTATTTCTGTCGTGTATTGCTGTTGGAAATGTAAGGACGATTATAGAAATATACATTTGTGCAATAAAATGTTTTAATCGTTTTTATGTATCATCTTTAAACAATGTAATAGGCAGCGGAGAGGACATTGACAATAACCGAGGGAGGTACATCTCAAGGAATAAATTATCCTGGTGTAACTATAAAATCAAATAGAAGTGCTACTGAATTCACCTGGAATTCTCTCGTTTCACAAACAGAGAATGCTCTGCAGGTAAATAGATATATTTAAATTATATATATTAAATATATAATAATAATAAATAATAATAATAATAATATATAAATAAATAATAAAATAAAATAATAATGAAAACATAACTAACTCGAAAAGTTTAGCATTAATTATATTATAATTGATTAACAATTATATTTCGCTAAATTAATTTGTTTATTTTTGTTGTACCTACGTTTAGGCAACATTATCCATAACTTTACGAAATTCAGGAATAGAAAAACGCACTGTTATCAATTTGTGTGATAATTATCAGGAAAAGACGTTTGAAAGAATTAGTCAGTTATACATTTTAAACATTATCGCAAATGTTGACAGATGTCCGATCAAAAAGGTAAGAATCATATAATATAGAAATGGGAATAACAATAAAATATGCAACTAATAACAAAAATTTTTTAGGGTACAAAAGCAACGTTTTCTGTACCAAAAACTATAAAATATTCTGTCGAGAACGGAATCGGCTGTGGAAAATATTCATCGCTTTTTTATGTTTATAAAATAAATGATTCTGAAAGGAGTAATCCAATATTGGCAAGTGGTACACAAGGAAACATTAATGGCTGTTAAAAATAATTAAAGTAAATGAATGTATCTTATTATCGTAAAAACAAATTTTCGTTGTAATTGATTTTCATGTGTTGTTCCCTAAGTTATTTTTAATAAATACCTTCCTAAATCGTATTTATTTTCATTTATTTTAGATTTACTAAACTAAGAAAGTTTATAAACAAAACTCAAAATGATTTCATTTAACCACTAAAAAAAATTTGAGAATTTCAGTAAATTTAAATTGTATAACTAACCTTCAAAAAGACGAGATTTACGACATCAGACGAATTAGTGAGATTTCATCTATACATTCTTAAAAGTTTTTCAGTGTGGCTGTAAATTTAGATTTAAAAATAAGATTGACTTTTTTCATGTTATATATTGAGAAAGAAAAGTAACTGTCAAATTAAAGTAGTTGAAGCGCCACTAGCGACATAATTTTGTACTATTGTTACCGACAGAGTTCTTTTGCTCGAAAGTATAAAAATGTGTCGCTAGTGGCGCTGCAGCTATTTTGATTTGACAGTTTCTTCTCATGCTCATTTTGTAATATATGAAAAATGTCAATCATACTTTTTATCTTAACATCCACATTGAATAAATGTTAAAAATGCAGATGAATAGGTAAAACAAATGAACAAATCTCACTAATAGTTCTTTATTTATTTATTTTTTTTGTTGAGAAAAATCCTTTGCCATAAACTTAAAATAGATCGTTAAATCAATTCCAAAGAACCTAATCTCGTCTCGAAATCTTTACAAATAGCTTGTTTTCTGCAGTTGTTCTTAAATATTAAGAAATGTACATTTATGACTATAATCCAAACCTCCCAGTGGGCAAAAATTTCCAAAAGACGTCTTAAGGACGTCTTTTAGACATCGAGGCCGACATAGGGACGTCTTTCGGACATGTGTGCCCACTAGGGTGGTCCAAAACAAAAAAGTCGTTTTTTTAATGCTCTCACCCCCTAGGATTTTTCTGTATCGCAAAAAAAACCTTTTTTTTTTTTTTTTTTTTTTTTTTTTTTTTTTAAATAATATTTAGGGGTGTCTCAACGGGGTTGAAGTTTCCCATGTAAACTGCATGGGGAAAAAAGACTTTTTCGGAGAATTGGTATAGAATCCATGAAAATGAATATTTTTCAATCGGCCAACTATGTTTCTCTTCAGGAGACTTCAAAGAATGGTGCTACTTTGTTTGTTTAACAATTTTTTAATATTAACTATTTTTTAAAGGTCCCAAAAAACCCCATAAATTACAAAATTGGGTTTTATTGGGTTTTTTTAGGGCCCTTTAAAAAATAGTTAATATTAAAAAATCGTTAAATAAACAATGTAGCACTTTTCTTTGAAGTCTCCTAAAGAGAAACATAGTTGGCCGATTGAAAAATATTCATTTTCATAGATTCTATACCAATTCTCCGAAAAAGTCTTTTTCCCCCATGCATTTTACATGGGAAACTTCAACCCCGTTGAGGCACCCCTAAATATTTAAAAAAAAAAAAAAAAATAGGTGTATTTTTTTTTGCGATATAGAAAAATCCTAGGGGGTGAAAGCATTAAAAAAACGACTTTTTTGCATTCCCATGTATTTTTGGAACACCCTAGTGCCCACTGGGCTGTTAATGGAAATAGTATATAACTGTAATAAATATTCAACGATTCATTTCACATCAAAATTACTTCACTCAAGTATAAAGAACATTTATACTCTTTATTTTGTTCATTGTAAATTTCTAACTACGTCGACAATCTTAATTTGAAAAATTAAATCACAAACAATAAAGTTAAGATGGCAGGGTTCAGATATCTAACGTCCGTGTAGACCCTAATACCTATTGTCAACCGTTTAGGACCGGTTTAACAAAATCTTCGAATTTTATGGAAGCACTTAACTCATTACAGTAATTGAATTTGTCCCTGAGAAACATCTGGCTATTTTAAAAGTTCACGCCCTGTGTGCCGCTTTCGGCCATTTTTTAAAGGCGTTTCTAATTTCTCTCACTTTGTAATTTGTCTTCCCACTCAGCGAAAACTTTGTATTTCTACAATTTTGTCAGTTAACAAGCAAATTTCCAACTCGAAACATGTACCAACACGCGTTGCGTTTTTCACAAAATGTACCATATTCAAATCTTAAACTTTTAAAATATATGTATTAACTTGATCTAGTTCTATTCATTTTTTATCCTGGTCAATTGTTATAAAATTAATGATTGCGATTACGTATGAGAATTTCTCAGACGTATAAACAAAACCGTTTTAATATCTAATCCGATAGTGAGGATTTAGCTCAATAAACAGTCATCTTCTAATTATGCCAAGTGAAATAATCTGAGCCAGAACCGTAGCTGTTTAAAAATCCTAAGGTACAGTTTCTCAAACCACTCTGTAAATTTTTGTTGAACCTTGTTAAACATCACGGATGAATCTCGAATTTTGAGATGTTTGAAAGGTGTAAACCTTTCAATCTAAGGTATTTCTGGCACACTGTTTTTATAACTTTATAACAAACCCGACAGTAAAATCGCGAGAATACAATTTTTGAGGTCCTTTTGATCGACAAGGTTTCAATCATACAATTTTATGGAATATTGTCAATAAAAATGAAATAAATAAAAAAAAACCATTTGAACCTTATTTCAATGTGTATTTTTCTAAAATCCATTTCCAGAATATCGTTACTGTTCTAGAAGTATCAACCACTACCAAAAACCGCTTTAGATTGACATATCACAGCTTTTTTATCGTAACGTTTTTATGGCCGATTTTTGAAGAGCGTAAAATTTTACATCAGAAATGATAGGGGTAAAGTTTTTTATTGGAGTGAAACATATTTTTAAATTTGTGTCTGTTGCAGCTGTATGACATGTTCTAGTAAAAAAGTTTACTTTCCAGGTACAAAATAATTTAGCTATTTTCCTTCTAATCACCCTAATGACGATAATAATGATCAAATGGCAGGAAATTTGGAAAAAAAGACGAGTTGTGAGAAAATGCCACAATTTACGATCAAATTGAAAATCTCATTCCGTTGCGTTATACTCTCGTTTACGTGACCGTTATCGAAAAATGGCACGAGGCAATTCGTAATCGTGTTAATGCTCACAGATTCTACGTGCAGGCTGGAATAACCAGGCGTGCAGGGGTTTATCGGGAAATAATTGAAATTTGCGGTCAATTCTGCAGTGTAATCAGCTGTTTGAAATAACGTCGATGGCAAATGTGTCTGTGTGCCCTATAGCTGTAAATTAATTATGCAGACGAACTGCGCTGCATTAATTTTCATCCGACTCAGGTAGGCAGAAGATATCTGCACTGCTCGGCTGGATTGTTATAATTCTACTCTGTGATTCCAAACAAGTTGTCAAAATAATTCGTTTTCACAATATTCTGTGTTGTCCACCCACACATTGCACGCTAGTTTAAAAAAAATTTTAAACAAACAACGCTGGAATAGATATTAAAGTAATGTTGTTTAGGAAAAGTTTTAATTAATATTATTAGAATGATTCCCTTTTATTGTTAATATGAAAGTGTGTAAAAACGATCACAAGAAGGTCACGGGAACTATATATCTTTAGCAAAATTTTATGGATCATCTAAAATCGATAAAAAAGATATCCCTCTCCTTCTAAAATCTCTTATTAATAGTCTGACTTATGTTTTAGCAAAATATATTTATTAATATAAAATAACAATTTATATAATTGTTGTCAGATACTGAAGAGGACTAGTGATTGCAGTCGAAAATCTTATAATAAATGCTTTGTTAAAAAAGGACTTGATGTGAAACTTTTTCAATTCCTATAAATTGTTTACTAGCAATCAACATAGTAGCAGACGGTCGAGATACAGGGGTCAGGGGTGGGCGGACGAGGCCACCACTTCGCGGCGCTACAGAGTTCGGTCGTTCGCGGTTGCTACGTATCGGCGACAGATGTCGGCGGAACTAATAAACTTTCAACGACTGTGTCCCCGGTTTGTGACGCCAGGAGGTGATTGTGCGTAGAATTTTAGCTTGACGACGACGCGCTCAGCCTGTCGTCATTTCAGTTCGGGTGTGAGATTGAGAGACATATACTCTAGTAGTTAGTGACAATTTATATAGATTTTATTGAACTCCAGTTTGGGTGTGAGATCGAGTGACATATTCTCAAGTAGTTAGTGACAATTTATATAGATTTCATTGAACTCATGACAGGACGAGGCTTAATTATGGGACGAAGATCCATCCCAGGTGAGCTCATTGACTAAATAATTGACTTTTTGTCTATGCTGGAGTCGGTTCCCCGACCAAAATTGTAGAATTTTAAGTCAGTGTTCAGTGCGCGTCCTTTTTGTAAATGCCCGTGCCATGCGGCCAGCTGTTTTATATTTTTATGTAATCTTTGAGATACTTAAAATTCAATAAAAGTTGTCAATTTGTGGTTAAAAATTTGGAGTGTTAGTCTGCGCTGCTCCTTACTCCCCATTCTTCGGATTATGAGTGTTACCTACCGGGAAGATTCTTAAACTTAAATTTAAATATTTGTGCAGCACTTGGATTTAACAAAAGGTCAATTTTAAAAAAACTCATTAAATTCAAGTATAATTAGAATATTTATTTGTAACATAAAGGAAATAACATGTAATAATTATTCAACAATATAAAAACGCAAATCTTTATAGAGGTAGAGGAGAGAGAGAGAGAGAGAGAGTGAGAGAGAGAGAGAAGCAACAAAAAAAAATTAGTCTTTTTCCAAAAACCGCAAAAATCATAAAGTTACTCACTCAAAAGACCTGTAGAAAGGCGAAACTTAATAGATAAAAAGACCCGCGACCTAAGTCGCACAACCAGTCAGTCCTTTTACTCGGTCGAGCCTCTCAAAGGTTTTCAAGTCACCACCAGTTCAAAAAAATAACACCAGTCACTCCTGAGAGTATTCCAAAATGTTCCACAAAAAAGCACTCAAATAAAAGAAAGGTCACTCCTTGGAGTATTTAAATCGGACCACAAAACTCAGAAGACGAAAGTTTTTTCAAACTCAATTTTCAAAATTAAGGCCCATCCTCGTCGAGCTCTCTAATTTTACTGACTATCCCTCTACTGGCGTTCTCCTTCTCCTTTTTTTCTTGTAAATTTTAGTTCCTCCCCACTCTCAAACTCAGCTCAGTCATTCCCCGGTTTTTCTCCTTTTCCATTCTCTGTTCCTGCCTATTTGGCCTAACTTCCGTCGATGACGTCGGCAACAATGAGTTAGTCGTGGCTTTATTATATTTTAATTAAAGATTAGAATCATTTGATTAGTTTACTAAGTCTCTTATTTTACTATTATTTTTGTTTATTTATTTTTCTTTAAAATAACTTGGCATCAGGGTTTTGTTTTTATATTGTTTACTTGTTCTTGATTAAATATTAAAAATTGAATTAAGAAACATTAAATATAATCTGGAAAAATACGCCATAATACATAAAGCACAAAAGTAATATAAGTTCATAAAAAATAAGTGTAATGTTACAGCAAAAGAAAAACATACATTTTAATTTGGTTGAAAGAGCAGTTGTATTGTCAGACAAATGTTTCCATTTTTTCTAATATTTCTATTATTAAAAAAATGTTATTGGATGATGACTTCCCTTATGATTTTATTGGAAAAAAATATAAATCTGCTTTTAAATAAAATCCGTTACTCTAAAGTTGACTAAAGTTACAATAAACAACGCAGAGAATTGTATCGTTGAATTCCAAAAATGTATCTTCCATTCAACCAAAATGTTGAAAAAGTATCTAAAATTTAAAAAAAAAACACAATATTGCAACTGTACCAAAGATAACCATAAAAATAAGTACAATCATGAATTTGACTGGAAAAATATACAAATTTTAGATTTCGAATCCAATAAAAGAAAAAGAATCATTTCTGAAATGATCCATATAAAACTAGATAACCACAACATTAATATTAAAGAAGATACTTTGTTTTTGAATCAGACTTTTATTCCTTTATGAAACAAAATTAATTCATGATTGATTTATTTTTGACTCGTAAATCGTTTCACTTCAATTGATTTTATTCCTAAAACGGTGTGAATTGTTTTTATTTTAAGCCTACTGATTTGTAATAACTTTATTGACAATATTTGTTTTACTAATTTGAAATTTTTTTTATTAACAAAATTCATCAATGTGTTAAACCTAATTATTTTTTCTATTCCTTTGTAAATAAGTAAAACTATTTTTTTACATAACCAATTTAAAAAAAAAACATTTTAATTAAGAAGATTGGTGTTAAAAAATTTTTTTTCTTCTTCGTTTTGGCCTAATCGACTTTATTTAACCTTTCTTACATTTTTGACGTTTCGGGGTGAAACCCTATTTAGAAATGAAAAAAAAACATTTTAATAAACAGTGCCTGATGAACTCAGCATTTTGTACTTTTTTTAATTCCTGTGACCTTCTTGTGATCACTTTTATGCACTTTGATAAAAATTTTCATTTCTAATTTGTTTTAGTACAAGAATACATTTTTTTTTGACAATTTCCTGTAAGTTCTGTGTTTAGGTTTTCTTTTATGAAACTTGAGACTTGTTCTAACGAAAATAAGCTCTTGTGGGAAAAAGTTAAAAGTGATTTTCTGGCAACGACAGCGATAAAGAAACTTCTAATTTATCGTCCTGTCGTTAAAAATCAATTTATCAAAGGGAAAATTTGGAAATAGAGGTATTCTGTAAGAAAAGAGAATGTGTGCATGTTTTTGATGAATTAAACTATGAAAAACTGAAACTATTTACTATAAATTGTAACTAGCGAATAAATAGGTGAATAATAAAAAGTTAAATATTCCCTGCTTAAAATTAAGGCCAATTATTAACTAAAGTTCAAACAATTTTTAAAAATTATTTTTTAAAAAATTTATATTTTATTTTTCCTAAGTTGCATAATTGTTAACAGTTAGTTGTGTATTACAGTATTATCAACTTATATTATATACGTTAGATAAAAATTTTATGTACAAGAAATATTATCAGCTTATATATTACGCAAGTTTTTTTTAGCACATACATAAAGCTTAAAACAAGTTCGAACATTCTATCGTTTCACAGTCATTTTAAACTTGATACCAAAAAGCTCAATTTGAAATGTGGAAAATTATTTGTAATTTTTTAATCTGCATTTTGGTTGTCACTTTTATAACATCAGATGTATGTCGACAAAAGAATAATTACTTTTTTGAGTATACTTCTTAATGTACCACGAAAATTAATAAAGTTTTTTAGAATATAATAGCCTTAAAATAATTAAGAGATTTAATTACATGTAACTACATGTTTGTAGTTGCATAAAGTTAAAATGTTTAATTATCTGCAATTTCTTTAATAGGCAAAAACGGCTACTGCCAAACTAAAGCTTAAGAATGTAACCCAGTTCGCCAATGATACTGAAATTTTACTCAAAAAGTCTGGAAAAATTGTTTGGACAAAGAAAATATCAAAAGGAAATCCACCAATATCGGTATAAAATATAAAATTATATTTATAACTTCAGGGGATTACGTAAACAATTTCAGGAAGGGTTTTCTTACAAAAGCATACGTTACTATTTTTTAATTATTTTTTTTCGATTTTACAAGAGTTTTGACCCTCTTGGGTACACTTATATAGAAACTTTATTTATATTTTTTATTACAAGATATATGTTTACAGATACATTTGACACGGACTTATGAAGGAAGAAATAATAGTGAAAACTATAAGGTTGCAGATATTTGTGTTCTTGAAAAAAAAGGTTCACATGAGTACAGTGTGCAAGGACTTGTATTAAAGTTGATAACAAAGAATGGAAAGTGTCCAATAAAGAAGGTAAAAAATTAAATAAAATTTAAACTTTTTAAATGTCACAAAAAAAAACATTGGAACAATTTAAGTAACGTAGACTATACTCATTTTAAAACATATGAGAAATAAACCAGGTGAGTTTATTTTGAGAATAAAAAATATTGAAATTGGAATAAAAAAGGGTAAGAGGTTTTTCTATGTATGAGTATGTAAGAATAAAGCATATCAATATTTCACATACATATTAATATTACCTATTTAGATTAAAAATAAAAAATTAATTTTTTCAGGGAACTAAGGTTAAAATTCCTAAGAAGATTAAATATAGTTTCAATGCTCTAAACACCACGAAAGGAAAAGCTGACGTTCATATAGAAATCAATGTACCATTTTTTGGTCCCGTGGTAAAAACTATTTTAACTATGGACTACAAAGCAAAATTAACAGTAAAGTAAACTGCCTTAGGAAAAATACATTACGTATATGTATTTGATGATGTTAAAGTTGACATAAAAAATATGATTAACTGGAAATTATCAATAATTATAAAAATGTATTACTTAAAAGGACACGGAAAATAATAAAAATTGTATTAAATCTTAATGTTAAATATAATTAGAAACGACAGTTAATAACTTACTAATTGCATGTTGAGTTAAAAGTCAGTTTTTGTGAATTAAAGTTTATGAATAAAAATGCCTCGCATATTTAACTTGCTTTTAATTATACTTTATTACCTACATGTAAAATAATTTTGTATAATACACTCTTTGAAAACGTATATTCTATTAAAACTCGTAAGAAATAATTCAATTAAGTCTAAATTGTAAAATTAATTATGTCTAATTTAAACTTTATTTTAATTTACTGAGGTAAGTAACTTAGGGAAAATGGTAATTATAACATAACGTCAAATTAATAAATGCTTTTAAACGCAAACGGAAATATAATTGAATAAAAACAAAAGAAAATATTAAAAATTTGGAAAAAATCTTCTTCTAAAATATTATACCAAAAATGATTTACAAGAATTTTAAAAAACCAAATTGTGAAATTTTTAGAAAAAATAGATTTCACCAAAATTTAAAAAAAAAATTATTACTAAATTTTTAAAAACAATCGTTCATTTTACTCTAAAATATTATTTAGAATCGTGATCATTTTAATATTATGTTTAGGGCATGTGAAGGAGGATGACGTCACTGGCATAGGAAAAAATGTCCGTAACTTTTATTTTAAAATATAAAAAATTTTTTCATGAAACTTGGTAGAATTACTTAAAATGTCATTAGGAAGGTCTCTCAGACCCGAATTTGTTTGAATTTTGTCTCGAAATTGATTTTTAACAAGTTTGCAATTTTTCGATAATTTCCCAAAATTAATTTTTGGCCAAAATTTAAACAAATTCGGGTCTGAGAGACATTCCTAATGGCATTTTAAGTAATTCTTCCAAGTTTCATGAAAAAATATTCAATATTTTAAGATAAAAGTTACGGACAAATTTTGCCTATACCAGTGACGTCATAATCCATCACATGCCCTTAAAATATATAAATAAGACAAATTTTATTCATTAAGTGATTTTTAACAATCAGGTATTGTTTACAAAGATTGCAATTTTCGAATAAATTAAAAACTTATCCAAAAGAAAGGTTTTAATAAACAATACAAATTTGTTTTTTGCTTAGACCCATATCATTCCACATTCTGCGCGTTCATTAAAATTTAAACTGTAAATATTATCACTAGATAAATAAATATACATTTAAAATTTGTTGTCGTTCAAGTTTCACGTTTATTTTATAAAACTGCAATGTAATTTTAATATTTATTCTTTGCAGTTGTTTAAAAAATTTTATAAACATTTTAAAAATCCAACAAGTTTTCCATTAAAATGTGGAAAATTTTTCTTATTTTGGCCATTATTTTTGTATCTTCTAATGTAAGTTAATAATTTCTTATTTTGTAAAAATACTTTTCGCTTGACGTTAATCGAAATAAAATATTGAACAATATGTTGCGTGTCTTTAAAATAGTTTCATGCTTAAATACATGCAAGAACAGTTTACTTTTACGCAATAATTAACAAATGAAAAAGAAGTAAAGTTGACAAAAGTGATCTCTGAATTATAAAAAATGTGTAGCCGAACCTCGATAAGTTCAGTTTCACTGCAATTTCATACCATGATTGAACTAAAAGTCTTAATATTATTGCTTAATAGGCAAAAAGAGCAAGAGCAGAAATCACCGTTATAAGAGTAAGTCAGAATGATAGACATGGCAAGTCTGCAATTTTTTTTAAACAAAATCGCAATGTTGGAGATATCAAATGGAACAAGAATATTACTAAGGGAAATCCTCCAATAGCGGTATGAATTATATATTCATTTTTTTATTAAGCTCCATTTAAACAAATTATAAGAAATCAATGAAATCAGTCTTCAAAGTCTCGACATTATTTGAGATATATAAAACAATGTATTAATTTCTATAAGTGATTCGTCACAACTCAAGTAACAGATTGTATTTTTCCATCTGTATATTGGAATAAAAAACGTTTATTTATAATGACTTTTGAGTATCTACACAGTTGAAAATTTTGTGAGTTTGTGTAACAATCGCACAGTTTTTAACACAAAATTTTTAACTGTGTAACAAGATTAAGAATTTTCTGAAAATTTTCTTGAAAGGCAAAAAGGATTGAAAGTAAAAAACAATTAAAATTTTTTTGTGTATTTAATTAATACAAGAATGTAAGCTTTAATTGCATTTTGAATTGTTTATGGAAATTGATTTTTTTTAAGTTTGTTTGTATATTTTGTTTATAAGAAATAATTTAGAGAGACTAATAATTTTCTATGATTTTCGTCTCAAAATGTCTCGAGTTTTGTGGCATCATTAATTAAGAATAATTATTTATTTATATTATTATATATATTTAAATGCATAATTCTATTTTTTCGTATTAATTTCTAAATTATAAAGTTTACTGGATTCATACATTCTCAATACATTTTTGATTAACTCGTTTACAGGCGTTTGTAATAAGGTCAAATCCAAATACTAAGGAAAAAGAACGTTTCGAAATTGAGGATATTTGTTCTTATGAAGGGAGAGGTACACGCGATTACAATATTCAAAGACTTATATTAAAGTTAGTAACAAATGATGGAAAATGTCCAATTAAAGTGGTAAAGATTTAATTAAATAAAACCTTAATTTAATTTGTCATAAACGACTGTAAAGCGGTTTGAATATATTCGACTGCATTCAATGTATAGAAAAAAAAAATTTTTAGCGAACCAAAGTTAGAATTCCTTCAAAGTACATATACAGATATAGTGCTGCCGATGACGAGGTTGATGAAGTAATTGATATTCTGGTAGCCTTAAAGGTGCCATATTTTGATGAGCCAGCGATAAGAAATGCCTTAACTTTAGATTTAAAGGCTAATATAATAGCGGATTGTAAACAAAGCGCAAAATCTTGTGATAAGGTAATGTATCTGATTAGCGATTTATTTCGATAACTTGATTTCTCATGAGATGTCTGATATAGTACTATAATTAAAATAAATTAGTTTTATTTTCGTAAACATAAATATATAAACCGAAATTACATGCGATTTTTCAAGCTGTTAAAATAAATGTTTAACTAATAAATTAAAATATTTACTCCTGACAGGATTCGAACTCTCGAACCTAAGTCTTGTAAATTGAAACTCTAAACGCTATGCTCAGCTAGCTATAAGTTTAACACAAATTAAAATAATAACCTAAGTTCTTAATAGAGCGTGAAATTTGAAACGAAGAAAGATAAACATCACATAAATTCTTGTATCTCTTGTATATCAAATAATTTATTTATATACGTGTTTTCTAAATTTTCTTTATTGATAATAAGTTGATTTTGGGCATCTTATATGATAGAATTCAAGCTAAATTAAAAAAGTTTTTTAAATTAAAAAAATGCCTTCAAAACATAACCTCAACTTCTAACAGCTGTGTGCCGCCATTTTGAAATGTATTATCTACTGAATTTTGTGAACGATTTCTTGCCAAAAATTGTAAATTTGTTCAAAATTTGACTTTCAAATTGTTTTTAAACTAAAACATTTAAATTATTTTTTAATAGACAAAAAAGGCAGTCGCAGAACTTAACATTACAAGTGTACAACAGAATTCAGATAGGTCTGTACTTTCACTTAAGAAAACAGGTAAAACTGGATTGATCTATTGGACTAAGGAAATACAAGAAGAATATCCACCAGTATCGGTATAAATTTTACAATTATTTTTATTTTAAAAAACTAAAGAAATTATATTGTAGGATAGTTGACATCAGCGGACGAATATTAACATTATTACGAATATTTTCTGAAGAAACATTTAAAATTTTAGCTGAAACAAAAACGAGAACAAAATAATAAATCAAATTACAGTTAAAAGTTGAAAAAGTCTTGAAAACCATTTTAAAAAATGCATTACGAAAATAAAGATAAAAAACTTATTTTCTAATAGAATATTATTATTATATTATTTGTTGAGAGTTTTAAAAACAAGGGCCCACTGAGCACAAATCTCAACTAGGGTGGTCCAAATTTTTTATTTAACTAATTTTTAAAATAGACTATTTTTTATGGGTCTCCCAAAAACCTCCAAAAATGCAAAAATACAAAACCAAGCGTTAAAAAATATTTTTTACAACTTTTTTGACAATTTCCTGCACCAGTTTCAATAAATGGACAAAATTGCTAATTTGTTTGAACATATTATTATTTTTTATTTAAAGCTATTTACCAAATTAGGCTAAAAAGCTTCAACATTTTCTCAATTTTACAAATGTTTCAAGACAAAAGTAAATAATTACTAACAAAAAACTGAAAATAACAATTGTATCAACTGTTTAAACAAATTATTATTGTTTAATTTCAATTTTCTACCACGTTTAAAAAAAATAGTTAAAAATATTTGTAAAGCATTAGAATTCCAACTCTTCATTTTTTGGTCCACCCTAGAATCGATAGATCTAATTTTAGTTTTATAATTTATAGCTTCATAATTATCTTAATAATTTATATATTATAATATTCTTTGTTTTACATATTTTCAAAAATTCTTTCGGCAAATTGTTCACAGGCAATTTTTAAAATGACCTATCCAATATCCAAGATGCAAAAGGTTTACAAAATTGATTACTTATGTAGTTTTAAAAGAAAAGCTACCCATAAGTACAATTACCACAGACTTATAAAAAACTTGGTGTTAAATAATGGAACGTGTCCACCTGAAAGGGTAAACCTTCAGTTAAATAAAATCTTAATTAATTTTTATAAATTAAAGTATAGAAATAGATTTACGAATAAACTCGATTGAATTAAATAACAAAAAGAAATATTTTTGCAGGGAACACCGGTTGCAATTCCTGAAAATTACAAATATCATTTCAACGCTTACAGAGGCACAATTCCTGGAAATGTTGATATTGAAATTACGTTGGTTGCGCCCTGGGGAGACTGGATGGTGCAAATCTTAGTAATGAATTTCAAGGCCAAAATAACACTGCAATAGAATAAAAAAAATAATAATAACAAAAAAGTTCTAAGATATCTAAGTGTACTTGATTTATCCAACAATGAAGGTTTATCTTCCTTAAACTATTTTCGTTATCTTTTTAAAAATATTTAGAACTTGTTTAAAACTTTTCGAAATTGTTTTAAGACTTTTCATAAATATTGTAACCAAAATGATAATAAAAACAAATTATAATTACAAATAAAAGAAGATTCTCCAAATTATTCAAAAGGGTGGGCGCCAGATCTTTCTTCAATCATTTTATAAAACAAAAAAAATTAAAGCAAAAAGGGACAAAGAAAGAAAATAATATAATATAGACGAACGAACAGATTTTCGACCAAAAATAATTGGAAACTCAATCACAAACTACAAGGAAAAAAAAAGATAATTAAATAAGTAAATAAAAAGGAATAGAATCATCTACAATTACTTCAGCCAGCAAGTCCCAAATACGGATATTGGTAGAGGGGTGGTTCAATTTTGAAATTAATTTAAATCAAATTAAATTTCGAAAGGATAAACTAAAGTTTAAAAAGATAAATTAAATTTTGAAATGAAAATCTGAATATCGAAAAGATAAATTTACTCGCAAAATAAGACAAACAATTAAACAATTACATTTATTAATCGATTATTATAACAGGGAAAATCAATTATATTAGAAATTGTAGATGACAAATCAGATTTTTGAGGTTAAGATTTGGTATCTTAAAACTAAAACAATATTAATAATTACAGTTCATTATCAATAAATTTCAAACAAGTTTTGTCGAGTTATAAATATGATAAACAATTATAATGGTAATAAATAAGGAAGTTCACAATTTTGAATATCCAAAATTTGTTTGTTTAACGTCTGGGAATTAATATCAAGATGTGATGAGTTTCTAATTTTATTAAATGGACTTTGTCTGGAGACTATACGTTATATTTTATTTCTTGAAAACTTTGAATAATTAATATAGTCACAAATATAGAGATCAATATTTTTGACATTAATATATCTTAAATCTAAATAACTTAATTAAAAGGTTGACATAATTGATTAGAATTCTTGATTTCTAAATCAAGGATATTTTCAAAGCTATAGATTATTTCAAGGCTTAGTTGAATAAGTAAATTTTTATTAATATTTAATAGTCCATTTTGATAACGATTGGTTAATTAATTTTTGAGATATCAATTAAGGTTAAAATTTAAAAATCCAAATAATCAAATTCAGTCAAGAAATTTATTTACTTTAAATGAAAAAGTAATAAATGAATTAAAAGGAAGGATAAGAATTAAACATTTAAACAAAAAGTTTCCAATCAATCAAATTCCCAATCAATGGTATTTCGGGATAATCAATTTTTTTATATTTGTGTGATTAAACGAATAATAAAATCTTACCAAATTTGGCTAATAAATGACAACAGCAAAAAAGTTTAAAGAATCAGCGAAAGGAATCGATAAAACAGCAGAAGAGAAATCCAGAATAAAAGGTAAGAGGAAATAATCCAAAATAGCGTCTTGTCTCAATGGCTGCCGTCGTGAAAAGATAAAGAAAATGGATGTTTACATTACTTTCTATGGTAACCGATCGTCAGCATGACAAAAGAATGACACTATTTTAATCAAGGAACAACTGAATTAATCTATTATAAAAATAAGGCATCAGGTAGATTCTTGAATCCTATTGGTCGAGCGTCTAAATGAAAATCTTTTTAACGAATTTTACAAAATTAAATTAAGCTACCTACAATCTTTATCTCTCTTTATACCGTAACGGACAAACAGACTTAAACTTCGTAACAGCTAAAAGCGTAACATGCTAATCGCTGGCTGATTTCTTATATAGAATTTTCTTAATTAAAATTCCATTAGCAGGTTAGATAATTAAGTAATTTTCACAATGCTTCAAAAAGGCAGAAACGGTATGATGTAAATAAATAAGTATCATTTTGACACAATCCTTACCATGAAGATTTTTGTATTATTCGAGCATAGATAAATGTTATTTTGTACAACTTCTAAAATTAATAGTTTTTAGGTCCCAATTATGAAATATTTGGTTTTTATGAACTAATTGGCGTGTTTATTGTTTATTTAATTTAATAATTCACTTGATTAATGTTAAAACCTTTAATTTTAGCTGTTGTACAAAATAATCTTTACCAATGTTTGTACAATATAACAATCTTTTATAGTAAGTTTTGTTTCAATATGATACTTAGTCAAATAAATCCTTAATTAAATAATAATAATCTCCGTAAACTCCTAAAGTTAGTTAGTATGTATTTATATTTATTTATCTTTTTCTGTCCACGTTTTAAAGTCTGAAGTGAAGTTAGTTAATATTAATATTTATTCATCTTTTTCTGTTCGAAAAATGCTTTAAAAATTAATTATGGTTTTTGAAGAAGTTTAAAATATATACACATGCAATTAATTTCCTAAATTTTTAGTTATTATCTCAAATTGAGATTATTGTCATCAATTTTCCATTATATAACAATTTTTTAATTATTTTCTTTTGGTTAAAAATAAATTCTGCAATTTTTCTTGATTTTCATCAATTTATAATTATATTTATTATTTTGTCATTACTTTTAAAAATGTCAATTATTTATCCGATATTGCAATAATTTTCATCAATTTTCGTTATTTCTGCAATTTTTTAATTATTCTCTTTAATTAAAATTTTGTAAGTAATTTTGTAATTATTATTTTTTTCTAAACATATACTCTATGATTTTTCAGTTATTTCTCTCAAATTTTATTGAATGTCTTCAAATTTTTCATATTTAAATTATTTTCATCATAATTTAATTTTCTTTCCCAATCTTAAATTATTTTCAGCATATTTCAATTATTTTTTTCAATTTTGAATTAATTTTATCAGATTTCAATTATTTTTCTCGAGTGTTAATTATTATTCTCTTTTTCTAAAATTATTTTCTAAGATTTTTAAGTATTTTTCTTCAATTTCTAATTCTTTTCATTTGTTATCAGAATTTCAAACTTTTTTTTTTTATTAATTATCGTAAATTTTAATTATTTTTAGCATTCTTCCAGTCTTTTCTCCAATTTTTAGTTATTCTCGTTTTCTAAAATTATTTTCTAAGATATTTAAGACTTTTTCTAAAATTTCAATTGATTTCTTCAATTTTTAATTATCTTTATTTCTTTTTATAATTTTAAGATTTGTTTATTAATTATCGTAAATTTCAATTACTTTTAGCTTATTTCTTCAATTCTTTTCTCCAATTTTTAGTTATTTTTTTTTTTTAATTCAAATTTTTTTTCAAATTTCAATTATTTTTTCTTTATTTAAGGAGGAATCGGACGAACAATCGGAACAAAAGTTAGCTCAAATAAATAATTTTGTTTTTTTTTTGGTATAAAAGATACTTAAGTTAATGAAATTTTTTTCAGTGGAAGTGTGGACACTTGTATTTTTTACAAAATGAGCCCTTAAAAATTGCAATTTGATGAAAATTAAAAAAAATTGACGTTGAAAACGATTATTCAATTTAAGGTGCAAATTAACCCAAATTGAATAATCTTTTTCAACGTCAATTTTTTTTAATTTTCATCAAATTGCAATTTTTAAGGGCTCATTTTGTAAAAAATACAAGGGTCCACACTTCCAATGAAAAAAATTTCATTAACTTATGTGTCTTCTATATCAAAAATCAAAATTATTCGTTTGGACTAACTTTTGTTCCGATTGTTTGTCTGATTCCTCCTTAAAAAAAATTTTGTAGTTTTTTCAATTATCACACTTAAAAGTCATTAATTTTTTACAACTTATCATTGTTTGTATCATATTTTAATTATTTTCGTCAAGTTTTTAAATTTAAAAACATTTTTCAATTATTTTCCAAAATTTATTTTCTTCAATTTTTAATTCTTTACATTTGTTTCATAATTTCAAAGTTAACTATTTATCTGACTTTTCAATTCTTTCATTATTTATATTATTTTTTATTTTATTTTCTTCAATTTTCAATTACTTTCGTTCTTTTTCAAGTTCTTTTTTATAATTGCCAAAAAGTTTTTACTTATTTCTCTTTAATAAAACTTGTTCTGTTCAATTTTAAATTATTTTTTTCTTTTTTCATTTATTTTCTCTAATTTTTAATTATTTTCTTTTATTTCAATGAACTTTTGAAAGTTTTAATTATTTTTCTCAAATTTTGTTTAACTTTCCTTTATTTAAAATATTTTATGTAATTTTATCCCCAATTTTTAATTGATTTCATTTTTTTTTCAATTAATTTGCAAAATTTGCCATTATTTTGTTTAATTTCAATTATTTTTTACAATTCTTTTTAATTCTAAAATATTATAAATTTTCTCCTAAATATTATATACCTAAATAATCCTAAATATTATATTTAAAATATTTTTTTTTATTAGATAAATAGTATATTTACCGATTTTTTATATTTATTATTGTATTTTATAATTTTTAAAATGTATGAAAAATTAATCACGCGCTTGCGCGCGTTTTATTTTGCTAGTAATTTAAAATTTCAGAAGTCGGTAAAGTAGATTCGGTCAAATCACAGGAATCAGGAAGATAGTTTGCATCAGGAAAATCAGTTTTAGAAATCCAATCATCAATAAATTTATTAATTTTTAGGAAATCTTCTTAAATCAAGAAATCAGGATATGATGAGTTGACTCGAAACAGGTTAACATAAAGTAAAGAGAAAAATGTACAGAATTGATTCTTAATTTGATTTATTTTTATAAGAAAGAAATAAATTTGTGAACTGTAAAATGAATAAATCTCACAATGTTACAATGTGGTTAAAAACTGCTTATAGAATTGTTTGGAACTAGTTAACAATGGTTTAGAGTTTGCTTAAAACTTTATTTATAATGGTTTTAAACTGATTTAACTACTTTTAATTTGTTTAAGATTGTTCGAATCTACATAAAATTGTTTAGAATTCTTTAAGTCTACATAAGGTTATTTAGAATTGTTGTTTTGTTTGTGCGCGTTATAAAACGTCTGTTATTATCAGCAGATAAATAGATACTTAGTTATAGGTTTTAGTTGTCTATTATTAGCGTTCAAGTATATTTGACTCTTTAATTCAAACACAATCGATATTTATTTGTTTCACAGTTGTTTCAAAAAGTTTACAGTTTTATAATGTCTACAAACGTTTCTTAAAATGTGGAAAATTGTTTGCGTATTGGTTATAATCTTTGCTTCATCAGATGTACGTCTATTTTTTTTTCTTCCTAATATATTTTATCTGACTAAGTAACAAAGTTATGAAAAATTATTCGTTTGTCTATTTTTATGGTTTTACGTAAAAATACCAAGAAATCGTAATAGTTAAAGAATCTCTGAGAATAATGGAAACAAATAATTATATTTCATTACTGAATTATAATTGTTGATTATTGTGTGTTAGGGAAAAGTGGCAATTGCAAAACTTAACCTCGAAAATATCAGCTGGAATTCTGGTAGATCTGAACTTAAACTTAAGAAAACAGGTAAAACTGGATTGATTACTTGGAATACGCAAATCTCAATAGGAAGTCCACCTGTATCGGTATGAAAATACCATTTTTTAGAACCTTTATTCGTACAAATTATGAAGAAGTGCAAGCATCAGAAGAACAATTTTATCAGTGCTTTATAAATTCTCAATAATTTGTTTAGAAAATTCTCTATAGGTATATTTTAAAATAAGTCATTCAAAGACCAAGAAAGAACAAATTTACGTGATCGATGATCTATGTTCACTTGAAAATAATAGTACACAAAAGTACAATATCCAAAGGCTTATAATTAAGTTGGTAACAAATGAAGGAAAATGTCCAATTAAAAAGGTGAAAATTAAATAAAATCTTAATTTAATTTAAATATCATCGAAGGTATTAAATAGTAGAAAAATATTTTTGCAGGGAACCAAAGTTGTAATACCTGAACATTACACATATAAGTACAGTTCTATCAAAGATACAATTGTTGGAGATGTTGATATTGAGATTTCTTTAGTTGTGCCCTGGAAAGTTATGAAGCTGTATGTCTTACATATGAGCTTCAAGGCAAAAATAATACTGAAGTAGCGCTCTTTCTGTACAAAAGTATCTGAATATAATTATATAATTGATTTGTTTAGCTATGAGAATTTCGGATTAATAAAAATATTGTGCATATTTTGTTAGTCTATTTCCTGTATATTTGATTTCTAACATCCCATCTAACACTGGTTTCATTTAATTTGATATTTTAACCCTTTCAAGCACAAATTTTTCTTGAAAAAAATTTTTAACAATGTAAACATATCTAATAATTTTTGGGATCGCTAAAAACAAACCATATGTCATTTTACAAAATTCAAAATGTCGGATCCAATATGTCAGGAATGGATTTTTAAATTTCAGACAATTTTTATAAAACTCGATATAAAGAAGATTTTGGGATCGCAGAATTCAAATCTGACCTGAAAATTTAAAAATTCAATATGGCGGACATGAAGGGCTTTTTAGTGTCGCAGATTATGAAACTGATGTACTTTTTTACACCGAGTTTTATAAAAGTTGTCATATATTTAAATATTCATGTCCGCCATATTGGATTTGAAATTTTTAAGGTCAGATTTGAATTCCGTGACACCAAAGACTTATTTATACTGAGTATTATAAAATTTGCCATACATGTAAAAAATTCATGTCCTCCATATTTGATCCGCCATATTAAATTTTTAAATTTGGAGGATAGATTTTTATTCATCTACCCAAAAATCCCTTAATACCCAGTTTCATAAAAATTGGCATGAATTGAAAAATTCATGTCCGCTAAATTGGATCCGCTATTTTAAATATTCAAGAAATGACATCAGATTTGTAATTAGAGACCCTAAAAACCTTTATACCGAAAACCTCTTTCTATCGACTTTCATAAAAAATAGTAAAAATTTTAAAATTCATGTTAATTCCACATGTCATTCTTCTATTTCCATATCTCACTTCCGTATCCCAAGTTTCTTACAAAAAAATATTTTTTTGTGCATATCCACTGTTACATAAGTTTCCTGTAATTAGTGGGACGTGAGAAATAATAGTCAGAAAACAGAAAATTAATTTGCGAATGCCAAAAATTGAAATTAAATTCTGAGATTTGAAAAATGCAATTTAGAAGTGCGAGATGTAGGAAATGAAAAGTGGAAAATAAATCGTTGACTTACTAAATTTATTTTCCAACTGTGGAAAATAATTGCAGGTTTCAAGTTTACCTTATTATCGGCGCATTTTGTATGCTTTAAATAAAACGTGAGTATTATCACTAGATATGTAAATATGTATTTATTTTTTGTGTGTAAGTTTAGCGTTCAAGGATATGAAGCTTTGACTTAGACATATTGAACATTTATTTGTTGCAAGGTGGTTTAAATATTTTTGAAAAAAAACTAAAAACAAAAATACTTTTCTCAGAATGTGGAAAATTGTTTGCATTTTAGCCGTAATTGTTGTATCTACGGAAGTACGTCTGTGATATTGTTTTTTCCTCAAAATAATATAATATTTTTTATTTGACATTAGAAAAAAAAATTATCAAATAATTTAAGATTGTGCTTTCGATTATTGTTTAACAGGCAATAAGTCCAATCGCAGAACTCAACGTCAAAAGTATATATAGGTATTCTAATATGTCTGTACTTTTCCTTAATAAAACAAAAGACTCTTCTATGATTACTTGGAATAAGGAAATATTACAAGGAGATCCACCAGTATCGGTATGGTTATTATGAATGATACTATTTTCTTAGGTTAATTTTAATAAATAATTTTCCTTAATTTAAATTCTGATATTTTTTATATTTCATAAATTATAAAGTCAAGTGTTTCATAAGTAATGAAAAATTCTTTTACATAATTTTCTATAGGTATACTTGACAGTGAGTTATCCAAAAACTAATAAAAAAAGACTATTTTACAAAATTGATGATCTATGTGTTCCTCAAAAAAGTGGCACACGCAAGCACATGGTCCAAAGACTTGTATTCAAGTTGGTAACAAATAGAAAAAAATGTCCAATTCACATGGTAAAATTTCATTTTATAGAAAATTTTGATTTTAGTTTTATATTAATATTATTTATATAATATAATATATAATATTATATAATATTATAACTGTTTTGCAGGGATCCGAGATTATAGTCCGTAAACATTACACATATGATTACAAGGATGTTGAAAATTTTTATTCCGGAGATATTAATCTTGAATTATCGTTAAGTGTACCCCGAGGAAATAGAAAGATACGTTTCTTAAAAATGAATCTTCAAGCAAAAAAAATACTAACACTGTAAAAAATCTCTTGTGTTTTAATTTTTTAAACTTTTATATTTTAATATTATTTTAAATCACTAAAGATAAATCTTAATGACTATGCAAATCAGTATGCATTTTTCATTTTCAACACTCCACATATTATTTTTGAGTTTCCATATTCCATATTCCACTTTCTCGATTTATAAATATGTTTTACAAATTTTCAAGTAGAAAGATTATTTTTAATTTCCTACATCCACTGCGACAGAATTGTTCTATAATAAGTGAAATGCGGAAGTCCTAAAACTTTTTCCAAGAAGTCCATAAAAATGTTGTTATTTTGTTATATTTATTTTTTAAAAGTAGGGACATTGTAAAATTTTTAAACTGCCTTATTATTATCAATACATTTTGTTTGTGTCCAATTAAATGTTAAAATTATCACTATAGATAAAGAAATAGTTTATATTTATAATTTTTTATTCATACGCTTAGTGTCTTAGGATACTTAGTTTTTTTTTCAATGACATTGAACATTTAGATGTTGCACAGTTGATTGAAAATTTTACACAAAGCATAAAAATTCAAAAACCTATCTTCTCTTAAAAATGTGGAAAACTGTTTGCATTTTAGCTATAATTTTTGTATTTGCAGAAGTAAGTTTGTAATTCAAACAATGTATTAATATAAATATTTATTTATTTCTTATTTTACAAAATTAAAAAAAAATTGTGAATCCGTTCTTGAATATTTTTGACAGGCAAGAAATGCAGTTGCAGTAATCAGTGTTAAAAGTATAAGTAAAAATCCTGATGCTACATTACTTTCTCTTAATCGAACAAGTAACTCCGCATTGATTACTTGGGATCATGAAATATCTAATGGAAATCCACCAATATCGGTATGATTATAAATTATATATATTTTTTAGGTTAATTTTAGTAAATATTATATTAACAATTTTTGTATTAATTTAAATTAGTAGACAAGTTTTTTTTTAATTCATGATTATAAATCTGCATCAATCGAGGAGAGTGATCAGTGGTCCAATATTCTTTCAAATTGCTTCTAATTTTCCCAAAAATAAAAAACTTTTGACTCATTGGCTACAAAATATGTTTATTCACAATGTTTAAATCAAAATATTAAAAATATGTAATTTTTACTCAGTAATTTGTAAAATTATAATATTATTTTACGAATATAAAAAAACTATGTTATTGATGCTTGCTTTTCTCTATTTATAATTTCAATTCTGATATATTTGTAATTATAAATTGTAATTACAGTTTATAAATATAATTTATAACTAAGTTATAATCTATAATATAAAACACAAAACAAAGTGTTTCACAGAAAATATACGTCAAAATTGTCTACAGGTACATATGAAAGTGACCTATCCAAACACTGATAAGAAGCAAGTGATACACAAACTTGAAGATTTATGTTCTCCTGAAAAAAGTGGTACCCGCAAGTACATTGTCCAAAATCTTATATTAAGCTTGATAACAAATGATCAAAAATGTCCAATTAAAAGGGTAAAGTTTCATTTAAAATAAAATTTAAATATAGTGAATTAAAAACAAATATAAGAAGAAACATAAATTAAAAATAATTTGAATATATTGGATTGTAATAAGAAAAGATTTTTTCAGGGAACCAAGGTTATAATTCCAAAATATTACACATATGATTACAGCGCTGTTGAAAAATCATTTTCTGGGGATATTGATCTTGATATCAAATTATTTATCAGAGGAAACGAAAAGAAAGCTGTCTTAAATATGATTTTGAAGACAAAAAAAGTATTTAAGCAAAAAAATAATTCTTCTTAAATCGAGAAATAAGAACTCCCTTTTCTTTAATTCGATAAGAATTATTTTTACCACCATAATTTCTCTATAAATATATAAAATTTCGATTCTGATAATATTTATAAATTAGTATTGTATAATTTTTCAATTTATAATTATAAAGCCCAGTGCGAAGTATATTTTCAATAATTCCTTGAGCCAGTTGTTATCAACCATGTGCATTTCAAAAGAAATAATCCCAATTACAGAAAAACAACAAATTTACACTATTAATAATGACAATAATAATAATAATAATATTTTTAATATTTTAATAATATAAAATGTTTGTTAGAAAATAAAAGAGAAACAGGAAACTGGAGTTGTTACTAATTATAGGTATAAACAATAGTTCAAAATAAAAAAATTCAGGAAAAAGATTCTTTTTCATTTGCTTATGAACCCAATAGATAGTTTTACTCAATATGCTTCAGCAGAATTTTAGACTGATCCCTATTCTGAATTTGTTAATAATTATTTTATGAACAACATACTGATCGTTGAAAAAAATTAGCAATAGAAATGTTTCATTATTTTTCTTGTTCAATCGATTGACGTTAACTGTTTTTCAAAAAAGCGAACTTTAGAAAAATTTGTTTAAACAAATTATGCGTAAACAATTGTACAAAATAAAAAAATACAGGAAATTTTTTCCATTTGCCTACGAATTTAATGGATAGTTTTATTCAATGTGCATCAGCAGAATTTTAGACTGAACCCTTTTTTGATCAAATGACTATTTTCAATTTGTTTATAATTATTGCATAAACAAAATACTACTCGTAGAAAAAAACAACAAATAGAAAAATTTTATCATTTTTCCTGTTCAATCGATTAATGATAACTGTTTTTCAAAAAAGTCAACTTTAAAAAAATTTGTTTAAATAAATTGCATATAAACAATTGTACAAAAAAATAAATTACAGAAAAATGATTGTTTTTTCATTTGCCTATGAACCCAATGGATATTTTTAATTTTTTATTCAATGTGCGTCAGCAGAATTTTACACTGAACCTTCTATTGATCAAATGTCTATTATCAATTTGTTTACAATTATTTTATAAACAAAATACTGCTCGTAGAAAAAAATGTCACAGGAAAAATGCATTACGTACATGTATTTGATGATATTAAATTTGACATAGATATAATAGATTAAATAGATGTAACAACAGTTTGTTTAATTTATTTGTTTCACAGCTGTTTAAAAAATTTTACAGTTTTATAATGTCTACAAAATTTCTTAAAATGTGTAAAAATACAAAGAAATCGTAATAGTTAAAGAATTACTGAGAATAAAGAAAGCAAATAATTATATTTCATTACTGAATTATAATCATTGAGTATTGTGTGATAGGGAAAAGGGCAATCGCTAAACCTTACCTCGAAAGTATCAGCTGGTATTCTGTTAGGTCTGAACTTGATCTTAAAAAAAAAAACAGGTAAAACTGGATTGATTGCTTGGAATACGGAAATTATTTGTAGAAATTGTAAAGAAGTATAAGCATTTTAATATAAATTTTCAAAGAATTTAGTCCTTTTTTTAATTTAATTGGTTAATTGGTTTTTGAAGTTTTTTTGAATACTTAAATGATGAAATGAAATATGAAAAATGTTATATAAAATGATACAAATGATAATGAAAATGATGAAATTTTATGAAATAATTTTAAAAATTTTAATGAAATGAAAAATGACATGAAGTTACGACAAAAGATTAAAGAAAGGAGGTTTTTGATTAATTATATAAGGTAGTAGTCTTTTGTCAAAAGAATGTAATTAAGTGATCGTATGACCAAATAAAACTTACACTACTTAAAAAAAAAAAAAATTATATTACTATTCGGAAATTTAAAAAATGGTTATTTGAAAATCAGTAAATAGAAAACAAATATTAAAAAAAAAAAAATAATAATAATCTATTTATTATCGGTAAAGAAAAGAATCTAAACAATTTAATAAAGAATATTAAATAAATGATGTAAACACATTCTAGTTTAAAAAACAACAACTTTTGTATTGTAAAACAATTTAATGAAGAATATTAAATAAATGATGTAAACACATTCTAGTGTAACGTCGTGAGTCACTCCGTTTTTTTTTCATCTTTTAAAAAATCTTCATTTCTTCGTTTCAAACGAAGAACATAAATTTGACTTTTTTTTGAAAAGGGAGGAACAGCATCTTCTTTCGAGTTTCCCAGAGTTCGGTTACATTTGAAAAACAAGACTTTATCGTTTACAGATGTCTTGCCAACGACTCGATTTTCTAACAGTCCCTAAAAACTCTAAAATTAGGGGTCGCGCTGAGCAAACTCTGCTATGGACGATGCTGACCCTCACTTTGGACAAGTGTTCACTTCCGTCCTTGAGAGCAGGCCCACACTGTAAATTCGTCACACTATCCCTGTTTCCTTAAAAAGTCTGTTTAGTCCAGTCAAATTGTCGTTCAAAAAGCCTCAATAAAACAATAATTCCGATATGGACAATTTTTTTGGATTCGATAGGGGGATGTTTGCTGAGCTTAAATCCAAGTTTGTGACCTCTGGGGGAGGTAACTTTGTCCGCCATCTTGAAAAAAGGGGTGAAAATTTGTTTTCAAAATAATCCAAAACCTATGCCATTAACGAAAAAAAACTAAGAATACAAATTCATAGTAAATAAAATTGCCTATCACTTTTGTTCAGAACATTTTTTTCCAAGACTTTTATTTTCCGCTAAATATTGCAAAAAGTGAAAAAATAAGAGTTTCAAAAGTTAAATTCTTTATTTTTCTCGACTATCGTTCAATTTGTTGTAAAAAAACTTATTATAAAAGATGAAGATAACTTAAAATTGAACAACTTTCAATTAAACTTTTTTTAAATGAAATTAATAATTAAGGCTGGAGAGCGCAGCAAAGAGCGCAAATGCCTAAATTGCAATGCATAACCGTCTTACCAAGTGGATCTTTCAATCTCATTTTTGAACGGAATTCATTATTGTAGATCACAATTTTATTTTTTTATTCGATAGGGGGATGTTTACTGAGTTTAAATCCAAGTTTGTGACCTCTGGGGGAGGTAACTTTGTCCGCCATCTTGAAAAAAGGGGTGAAAATTTGTTTTCAAAATAATCCAAAACCTATGCCATTAACGAAAAAAAACTAAGAATACAAATTCATAGTAAATAAAATTGCCTATCACTTTTGTTCAGAACATTTTTTTCCAAGACTTTTATTTTTCGCTAAATATTGCAAAAAGTGAAAAAATAAGAGTTTAAAAAATTAAATTTTGCATTTTTCTCGACTATTGTTCAATTTCTTGTAAAAAAACTTATTATAAAAGATGAAGATAACTTAAAATTGAACAACTTTCGATTTAACATTTTTTAAATAAAATTAATAGTTAAGGCTGGAGAGCGCAGCAAAGAGCGCAAATGCCTAAATTGCAATGCATAACCGTCTTACCAAGTGCATCTTTCAATCTCATTTTTGAACGGAATTCATTATTGTAGATCACAATTTTATTTTTTTATTCGATAGGGGGATGTTTACAGAGTTTAAATCCAAGTTTGTGACCTCTGGGGGAGGTAACTTTGTCCGCCATCTTGAAAAAAGGAGTGAAAATTTGTTTTCAAAATAACAATAGTCGATAAAAATGCAAAATTTAATTTTTTAAACTCTTATTTTTTCACTTTTTGCAATATTTAGCGAAAAATAAAAGTCTTGGAAAAAAATGTTTTGAACAAAAGTGATAGGCAATTTTATTTACTATAAATTTGTATTCTTAGTTTTTTTTCGTTAATGGCATAGGTTTTGGATTATTTTGAAAACAAATTTTCACCCCTTTTTTCAAGATGGCGGACAAAGTTACCTCCCCCAAAGGTCACAAACTTGGATTTAAGCTCTGCAAACATCCCCCTATCGAATCAAAAAAAAATTGGCCATATCGGAATTATTGTTTTGTTGAATGTGTAATTTGACTGGACTAGTTTCTTTCAAATCTATATGCTAGACCAGATAACCTAATTTATTGCCTCGAATGTTCAAGTTTAGTAAAAATTCAAAGAAACTGATATTAATGTAAAAAGCAGACATCCGTCGAAATGATCCCATCTATAGATGGAAATTAGTTACGATTTAAACAAAAAAATAATATTCTCAGAATATTCTTATTAATTACTTAAAATGCATAAAAATTCTTTATAACTCTTTTCCTAAACTCTTGTACACTTAACTATGAAGTGTATGTGAATGTTTATGTGTATGTGTGTGTGTATTATAGTGTGTGTGTGCATTATATAATTCGAAAATTATAATGAAATGAAAATTATAAATTACTTTAAATTTAATGGGTAAATAATGTTAATTAAAACTACACAATATTTTTAATTAAACTTTTAAAGATTTAAGGTTAGGTACGAAAAGTATACGAAAAACAAAAGAAAAGGGTTATGTCAATTGATTAAGGTCAATTCTAAGATTAATAGTACTAAATTTGAATTCATATTAGACTTGTTAATCAAATTTTATAAAATAAATATATCTTGAGGTAACATAACCTCAAAAATGTAAAAATTAAGAAAATAACAAAAACATAATTAAAAACATTCTCAAAATTAATATAATAAGTCCAACTTCAATTTTAAGGTTAAACAAATACGTCAATCAATCAATAATGAAACTTTTATTCGAACATAACCTTAAAATCCAGAAATTAAATTTAGAAAAATAAATTAAATAAAAACATTTTAGTTGTTGAAATTCATTCTTTATTGAATGATTGAGTATTGAATATTTTACCGAATATGTTCATCAAATTAATTAACCTTTAATTAAAAGTTTATTTAACATAACCTAAAAATTAAAAAACATGGATACATAAAAATTGATTGAATATGGATATTAAATTTGATAGTTCTAATTTGAATTCATTTGAATTAAAAGAAATAAAACAATTACTCGATAGTTTACTATATAAGAAACATAACCTAGAAATGGAAAATCTAAAAAAATTAAATATTGGGTTAATCAATATACATTAATCTTCTTCTTACAAAATAATAAAAATAATTAATATTTGAGCAAAATCGAATCAAAATTCAGCAGAAATTGTTAAACCACTAAAATTATAAACAAATTGTAATTGTAAAACTGTACTATACTTAGTTTCAATATTATTCATTGTTAGCATTCAATTTTATGTTTTAAATTATGTAAGAAATCATTCTTGAATTATTTGTAACCAGGGACCTTCCCGAAATGAATGTGTCGTGTTGTGTTGTGTTCTGAACACGACTCATTTTACCACATGCTTAACGTGTTGTGTTCTGGACACAACACATTCCAATCAATAAACGTGTCGTGTTCTGAACACGACACATTTGACCACATGCTTAACGTGTTGTGTCCTGGACACAACACATTTCAATCGATAAACGTGTCGTGTTCTGAACACGACACATTTCACCACATGCTTAACGTGTTGAGTTCTAGACACAACATAGTTTCGATTAATAAACGTGTCGTGCCCCCAAAAAAACTTATTTTCTAAACGTGTTGCATTGTTTAAAAACAACAGGGCATCAAATGAATAACACTGGCTGATTTGAATGCGCATTAGTGTAATATAGTAGTCACGCATACGCAGTAGTGCAAAAAAGGAATGCATTTTTTGTTTACTTTGTCTACGTTATTCATGCCCGGCAGTTCATGTTAAATTCGGATGGGCGTTAACATGGAAAATACCCACATGAAAAAATTCTGGATGGGTATATATACCCCCTGAAGAAATTCTAGTTGGGCAAGTATCCACCTGTAAAATTTCGGGTTGATAATAATAGGATCGACCTTGTACGAATCGTATCGTAAAGAGCCACAGCACGCGTTACTATCTCGTCTTGAATCGTATGGCGGAGCATTGTTCAATTCAGAAGTCAATATAAACAAATAAAATATATATTTACTTTCTCAAACAGAAGAAATGATGAGCTCTTAATTCCTTTTATTAGCATTTCCTAGAAATACAAGCCCTTCTTATTATTTTATTTGGCTTCTTTATATTATAATAAATAATTTAATAAATTGAAACAATACGCTATATCAGCTCATGCCCAAGAAGATAACGATACCAAAATAGAGTCGATTCTGTGAAATGAAGAATGCTTTAAATAACTATTTTAAGCATTATAAATTGTTTAAAAGATTAATTGTTTAGACAAATTGTTATAAACAAATGGACAAATATTACAACTTTTGTCAGAAAAAAATTCTAAAGAGCTGAGAATGTTGAAAATAATTAAATTTAACATTATAAATTGTTTAAAAAATTTATTATTTAAACAAATTGTTATAAACAAATTGACAAATATTAAAATTTTTATCGGAAAAAAATTCTAAAGAGCTGAGAATGTTTAAAATAATTAAATTTAACATTATAAATTGTTAAAAAAAATTGATTAAGGGGACCCGGTGGTCTAGAGCTCTAAAATTTAAGGTATTTTTAGGAATTTGTTTAGAGGTTAAAATAATAAACAACGATATTAAAACTTTTCAGATATTTTTAAAAATTTATACTGTACACAAAAACAATTTTTTTATTTCTAAAAAAATTTTAATTAATTAAAAAATGTCATTAATTAAATTCCTTAAAAAAATTGACCCAGCTGGTGTGATGGATTTCTTCTCTTCTATTTGTCTAAAAATTAAAAACCAAGAAAATTCTTAATCAGTATGAGTATAGTTATGGCCGGAACTAGAACCAATATTTTATTTTAAAAACTTCGTATTTTTTACATATGAAAATTAATAAAAAAGGCAGCCTGTTTTCCGGCCATAACTGTACTCATACTGATTAAGAATTTTCTTGGTTTTTATTTTTCAGATAAATAAAAGAGAAGAAATCCATCTCATCACTAAGGCCTATTTTTATAAAGAATTTTAATTAATTCAATTTTTTAATTAATTAAAAATTTTTTTAGGAATGAAAAAAATTGTTTTTGTGTACAGTATAAGTTCTTAAAAATATCTGAAAAGTTTTGATATCGTTGTTTATTATTTTAACATTTAAACAAATTCCTAAAAATACCTTAACCTTAATTAAACAAATTGTTTTAAACAAATGGACAAATGTTGAAATTGTTATCAGAAAAAAGGATTTGGAAAAGTAGAGAATGTTTTATAAAATTATTTTTAACATTATAAATTGTTTAAAAAATTATTTTTTTTTAAATATTAAATAGGTATATTAAATTAAATATTAAAATATTAAATATTACAATTTTTATGAGAAATCAATGGTGTCACTTGTATGTTATATTTTTAAAAGTTTCAATTTTTCTTGTCATAAATAAATAATAAACAAAAATTAAGTTTCTCCACTAGTGTGGTCCAAAAATACCTGGGAAAAACAAAAAGTTGAAAGAAATTTTTTTTTTTAGAACTGATATAAAATCCATGAAAAATAATATTTTTTGATCGGATAACGCTGTTACTCTTGAGAAGAGTTTAAAGAATCACATTCAATAATTCATTTAACAATTTTTTATTAATAACTATTTTTGAAAAAGCCCCCTAAAACCCCCATAAAATATAATAAGCAAGGGAAAGATCGTTAAAACAAATTCAAACAACTTATATTGTTAAAAATTATTTTTAAGACATTCTTTACTTTTCAAAATCTTTTTTTCTGATAAAATATTTAATATTTGTCCATTTGTTTATATCAATATGTTTTATTAATTAATTTTTAAACAATTTATGGGCATATCTCTGGAACATTTAACTTTTCAATAAGAAAAAATATTTTCTTTTTTTTATTAGCACAGTATTCAAACTTTGTCCACATAAACTTCAAATGCTAAGTTTTCAAATTATACAAATGGACAGATAAATTTTATTGTCTTCAAAAAGTTATAAATTATTTAAAATTGCAAATAATTTTTAACCTGTAAGAAAAAAATATTCAACAGGTGGTTGCTTTTTAGGATGAAAAACAATTGAAATGAACTGCTTGAGGGGTTATAATTTTTAAAAAAACGATATACTTGTTTAATATTTTCAATATATTTATAAGAATAGTAAAATACTAATAATAATACACTGGGAATAAAATCAAACAAATGTCAAAAATTAACTAAATAAATTTTTTAGTTAACCTTCACGTTTTAATTAATGACAATTTCTATTGAAAGAATTAGAATCGGCAACTTCGTACTTAACAATTTCTTTCTAAAAAATTTCGGTCGACCGTAATTGATAAATATTTTCACATTATCTTTGCAATAAAGTATTTTTTCTCAAAGCACATTCACGCGATGTTAAATGGTACTCTTAAAAATTTATGTAAGTACTTTTTGAATACTTTTATTTGATTTTCGTGGAGTATCACTCGATTACGGTCGTTGTCAAATTTTGTACACACGTGTTTTCTGTTATTTAAATTAAAATATTTTTTTGAAGACATGAAGCACATCAATTTAGTATGTCTCAAAATAATGCTAATGATTTAAACTCTTATTTCCCATAAACAATTTCGGTGTGCCAATAGTCTTATTCAAGAAAAATGATAAATATGACGATTACGGTCGAACAGGTTAAAAGTGAGGGACAACTTTTAAAAGCATAAAGCTTTCTTCCCAATTAACAAAATATTAATTTTCAAGCACAAACGTCTTCTGCGTTTAACTAACTTTAAAAATATGTGTTATATAACTAGTAATTCTTATTATATACAAAGTTTCAACGTAAAAACCATTCGAAAGTATGGTTAGGGACAAGTAAACATTGTTCAAAATCGGGTATTCAAATTGGAATAATTATTTATCAATTTAATAAATAAATATTAAATCTTTTGGAAATGATTCAACGTATCAAGTATTAATATTTCCAACAAAAGCCAGGTAAAAAATGATTGAAATTATCAAAATATATGCGAGGGACATAAAAGTTAAAGGTTCCAGAGATATGCCCTTATAATGTTCAAAATAAAATTGAAAACATTCTTAGCTTTTGAGAATTTTTTTTCTGATAAAAATTTAATAATTGTCTATTTGTTTATAACAATTGTTTGAACAATTAATTTTTAAACAATTTATAACGTTAAATTTAATTATTTAGTACATTCTTAGCTTTTCGGCATTTTGTTTCTGATAAAAAATTAATGTGTCCATTTTTTTGTAATAATTTGTTTAAACAATTAAGTTTTTAAACAATTTATAAGGTTAAAAATAATTATTTAAAACATGCTCAACTTTTTAGAATTTTTTTCTATTAAAATTTTTAATATTTGTCCATTTGTTTATAATAATTTGTTTAAATAAATTATTTTTTAAACAGTTTATAATTTTTAAAATAATTATTTAAAACGTTCTTAGCTTTTCAGAATTTTTTTCTGATAAAAATTGTAATATTTGTTTTATTTGTTTATAACAATTTGTTGAAACAATTGATTTTGTAAAGAAATTATAATTTTAAAATTTTAAAAATAATTATTTAAAATATTGTCTACTTTTCAGAATCTTTTTTTCTGATAAAAGTTGTATTATTTGTCCATTTGTTTGTAACAGTTTGTTTAAACAATTAATCTTTTAAACAATTTATAAAGCTTAAAATAGTCATTTAAAGCATTCTCCATTTTTCAGAATCGACACTTTTTTAATCATTATCTACTTAGGCATGAGCTGATGTAGAGTATTATTGTTTCAATTTATTATTTATTAATTTATTTATTATAATATAAAGGAGCTAAATGAAATAGTAATGAAGGCTTGCATCTCTAGAAAATGCTAATAAAAGAAATCAAGAGCTTATCATTTCTTCTGTGTAAGAAAGTATAGAGCTCTTGTTTGTTTATATTGACTTCCGAATTAAACGACGCTCCGCTATACCATTTAAATTGAGATGAGAGTAACGTATCACAGTAATGCGTATGCGAGACTACGATATTATACTACTGTGCATGAATGGCTACTATCACAAGTACATAACAGCGCACATTTGTTCTGATTGGTTGCAACCTTCTGTGTCGTGTTTGAAGACGAACACATTTTATCGTTGCTACTGTTTTCAAGTCTGGACACGAACACGTTTCTCGGTTTCTAACGTGTCGTGTTTGAACACAAACACATTTCATCATTGCTAATGTGTTCATGTTTGGACACGAACACGTTTCCCGGTTTCTAACGTGTTGTGTTTGAACACGAACACATTTCATCATTGCTAACGTGTTTCGTGTCCGAACACGACACAACACGATAGCTGTTTAATGTGTCGTGTCGTTTCCGGGACGGTCCCTGTTTGTAACTATGATCCTTGGAAGTGGTACAGAGGGCAGCATCAACAAGAACTACTGTGTTTTAGGGCGGATTTTCTCCTCCTACTCATTTTTGAGACACTTTTCAGGATCAAATCAAAATTAGGAAAATGGTTGACTTCTTAGTTTTTCTAATACATTCTATACTCCCACGCAAGCATGCAAGTCCCACTAGCCACCCCTCATCATCGGTTTTCTCTCTTTTCGCCGTTATTCTTCTTCGTTCTTTCTCTACCCTAAAAGCACGCCTACACCCTGACGCGTTTAGGGCCTTTTTTCATTGGTGTTTTCTAAGTCTCCACTAGCTTCTCCCTTTTTTATCTTCCCACTTTTTCTTCTCTGAGAAGCTAAGGGAAGGAAATGCATGAAATGTTAAAACACTCTCCGAAAAACTTCCATCGAGAATGGAGTGTCAGAAAACTCTCATCAAGAATGGAGAGTCGGAAGTCAAAATCAAATCATTTTTCTTTTTAATACTCAATTAACTCAAAACAATTAGAAAAAAGTATGCATTAAAAAAACTATTTAAAGATTTTTAACTTCGGAATGAGAAAAGTGCAACAAGGATTATTTGTGTTAGAAAAGCATTTGACGTTGAAATATCTATTTAATTGAGTTTATCAGTAATTTTTAACTGTACGAAAATTTTCTCCTTGAGTTCTTGGATGCCTGTGCCATTTTCCAAGGATCTGGATTCTCTTTTATACATCATAAGTGTCACATACGACCAAACAAAGTAAGTTGAATAAAGTTAAAATTAAAATAAATTTAAACTCTTTCTATTTTCACTTCTTTCCTTTCCAAATTAATTTTTGACTTTTTCAGGTTTAGCTTCCCAACTCCGGTACCGATTAGGTTCTGGATGGCTGGAGTTGGTCCTTTAGTATTGTTATTTGGTAGAGTGCTTTTTTTTATTGCAGGGTTCCCCTATTATTATAGAGAGTGGCCCCACCTTTTTTTTATTTTTGAGTTTAGGAAAAACCCTTGATTAGAAAATTGAGAAAATATAAATGTTTTAATTCCGAAAAAACACTAGAATTCCCCAAACAGAACGATTTCCCGAGCTATTGCGATTAATTTCGTAGGCTTAAATAAATATTAAAATTTAAATAAAAATATAAAGTTATTGTCTTTCCGACGTGACACTAGTTTAAAAAACAACAACTTTTGTAATTTCTGTAAAGATTTGAAGCCCGTAGCGCGCTTTTGGCAGCTCTAGTAAAATACTATAAAATTCGTCAGATATAATGTCATCTTAAATTCAGAAAATAATTTTAAGCATAAAAAACAGAGATTTTCAAAATGTTATTAAAAATGGGACTAGGTACTTCGAGAAATATGAAACAAGTTTAAGATATTGCGGAACTTAAAGTGCAAAAAATAATTCTGTATTAAATTGTATAAGGTATTTGCAATGAAAAAAATGTTTGTGAGAAAATAGAAACGAAACGGTAGAAAAGAAATTTTTACTATTTACAATATCTGAGGCAGTTGGTGCAGAAACGAGAAACCGCACAAGTCTGTTTTTTTCGAAAATACCTTTTTTATGGAAAATTTATCTTTAAGTGTAGATCTACGATCTAGTAAAAATAAGTAATAATAAGTTACAAAACTCTAAACCCTTTAAAAAAAATAATCAAATTTTCGTTTCTTGCAGAAACAACACAAGTCCATGATTCCAAGTTGCGCACGAAGATGCGCATTGGATAAAATAATATTTACTTATGATATTTTTCACATGTTTTAGACGTTGTTTAATAATTTATATTAAATAGTTTATATTATAAATAAAATGCACTCAAAACGAGGCAGAAGACAGTACTGCCGTCCTGATGAAGAAAGTCGGTACTTGCATTCAGGGTGATTTCGAGATATTTAAAGAAACGCGTTTCTTACGAGCAGCACTAATATTTATCACTTATTTAAATAATTACAATTGATATTAACTAATTTTGGTAGGCTCTATTTAATGGCGCAAAAAGATTTTAGAAATATTCAATTTTTATAAACAAAATGTCGATTACTGCCCAAATTTAATTTTGAAATCCTAGAAATACTGCCGGAGAGTACTTACTTGCTCTTACGGCTAAGTGACGTCACTACTTTAGGGTCGGTACTTGCAGTCTACTACGTATATTTTGACTTGTTATATTATGAAGTGTAACTGTTATATTTTTAAGATTCTTTATTATTACTAAAGAAATATATAATTGTTATAAATGTTGGTTAAAGTTCCAAATAAATTGATTTCTATTATTGTTTAATTACTGAATTATTATTAGTTCGTAAAAACAAAAATTCAGATGCTATTAAGAAAGCAAAATTCAATTGATACTTAAATATAATATTTAATTATACATGAATGTTTTATTATTAATCTAATGATTAATAATAACTAATATTTTAGTACGATTCCGTTTACTAACTACATTAGTCAAATTTTAACTAATTTTTAGTTATTTTTTAAAGAATAATTCTTAATTTTTAAACTAATTCAGATTCAGAGAGTAGACTTGTAAAAAAGGTATCTTTAAAAAACGATAAAAATTTAGCAACTTCTTCTTATTTTTAAAAATTAAGAATTTATAATTAAAAGTATTTCATAATTCTTAAAAAGATTATTTATACACACAAGACAAACAAATAACATAAATAGATTACATATAAATTTAATTTTTTTATTTTATTCTGAATAACTTTTTTATATAATTATAGCTTGTATATTCATTATTACAGATAATAATTATGTATTTTATATAGGTAAATTATAGATATGCTTAACATTTATAATCTAATATTTATAATATATATTATAATATAATCCATGATATAAGATTAAGCAATAAATAAAACTTTACTTTAATTAATTTAATTATTAAGAAATAGGTAATTAGATTAATTAAAATTAATATTTTTATTTAATTAATTAATTATTTGAGATAAAACATGAATAATTAAATAAATAATTAACAATAATAATAATTAATAATAAGATTACTTAAATAAATATATTAATTATATTGTAGAAATGCAAGTACTGACTTTCCGACAAGACTGTTTTCGACTAAAATCCTTGAGGCAAGAGTCGGTACTTGCAATACGTCCCATCGACTGAGTCAAGTGAGACCACATTTCCTAGCAGTACTAGCCAATACGGCCTGTGCTTCAAGGAAAGTTCGTAACTACGTCATCATTTTGGAGCAGTAAGTGCCAATACCGAGCATTTTTTCTGATTTTGCTTGCAAGTACCGACCTTTTTAGAATGATCTCCCGAAAGTAGAGTAATTGAAGACTAATTATCTCTAAATCTAATTATTATTGATAAACAATATTACTACAGCTAGATTACTTTTTTCGTAACGAATCCAGTGATATAAAAAACTCATTTTTCATAAAAATGTCGAATACCGACTTTCTTCATCAGGACGGCAGAGTAATAGTGAATTATGTGATATTTGTTAAGAAAATGTTAAAAAGTGGTTCTTAAAAAATGTTTATTATTTATAAATTATTAATATAAATTATCCAAACTAAAAATTTTTAATAAATGTTACTTAAGATTTAATAACACTGTAATACTTTACTTGATTCAATACATTTTCTGTGTTTTTTATTTCATTTTGTGCAGAAACCGCACAAGTCCAAAGTTAATTTATTTTTTATACCTTATTTTAATTCAAAAATAAATCAATCATTTTGAATTTTTATACTTATAGGTTAGTAGGAAATAATGGAAAAAACAGAATTTAAAAAATATTCTCACAATTACAAGAAAATTAGTTTTTATTGCCTCCTGAACAATTTCGGTTTATGGACTTGTGCGGTTTCTGCACAAACTGCCTCATTTATAGTTACGTTTATCAAAATAAATGGTTCCAGGGGCCCAAACCCACCTCCACAATTTTTTCTTAAATGTTGAAAAAAATCACCCTTTTTCCTGCGAAAAAATTTTTTGCTACTGGCATGAAATGTTTACCCCCCCCCCTTCCCTCACGAAAAAAATTTCTGGTGACGGACCTAAAATACTTCTTCTCTTTCAGTAAGCTTTATTAAAGTTTTTTATTTTCTATAAAACCAGATGCTAGATTTGATCTCAGCGATTTTCAAAAGCAAGTTTTAAAGTTTTTTTTTTTTATTAAACGCGACTAATAGATTTCTGAAAGTTAGTCCGTCATATTAGATACGCCATTTTAAAATATAAAAGAAACAGAATAGTTTAAATAATTATTGAAAATGTGATTGAATTAATAGGTATGTATTTTAATTTAATTTAATTTTAAATATTAATACATTTGTTGGTTCTGTTTTCAAGGCCTTAAAACAAAAATTTTTTCAGAAAATAATACAACTATATGTAATGAACAATATTTAATCTTAATAGGTATGAATACTTTTTTATGCTTTATTGCTTTCCTTGTAGGTAATAAAATAACTCGTCGGGTAAGTTTACTCTCAATAACAAGGATAATATTACATAATGCACATTTTGTACATAAAACTGTTAAATAAGTTTTAACAAAATAAATTTTATGTTTTACATAAATTTAAGGGATTGTGATAAAGAATGACGTCACTAGTGTCTGAAAACTTTTTCTTAAAATAATAAATATTTTAACACTGAACTTTGTAGAATTATTTAAAAAATAATTAAGAAGGTCTCTCTGACCCACGTATGTTTAAATTTTGCCTTAAAATTAATTTCTTAATTTATCCAAAAATCAGTTAATACTTTTTTAAATTAACTTTGTGGCAAAAATTAAACAAATTTGGGTCAGAAAAATACCTTTTTAATGATATTTTAAGTAATTTCACCAAGTTCAGTGTCAAAATATTTTGTATTTTAATAAGTTTTACGATCACATTTTGCCTATACCATTGACATCATATTACATCACATGCCCTTAAACAAGATTAAGCTTTTTTTATTTAAAAATACAAATCTTGAAAAGGGATTCTTATTAGAAGTGGCGCTATATAAGATTTTTTAAATTTTGTTTCGAGAAAAAACAAAATAAAATATTTAAAATATATAATTTTTTTTGTTTATAAAAAAAATGCATAAAAGCTCTTATTATTACTATCATAACAAGTTGCTTGCGTTAAATAAAATGCGACTTTTATCATTAGATAAGTAAATATGTTTTAAATTTGTTTTTGTAGTTGCAAGTTTTGAGTCTTGTATACAAAGCTTCGTCTAATTAACTTCCAAATTTGTTTGCTGCGCAATTGTTTTAAAATTTCATAAAAAATATTGTAACTAACAACTTTTCTCAAAATGTGGAAATTCTTTTGCATTTTGGCCATAATTTTTGTATCCTCAGAATTATCTGAGGTACGTCTGCACATTTGCTTCTTTACTAAAGTCTATTTTACTCGACAGTATGAGATCAAAAAAAAAAAAAAATGTTCAATACAATTTTTAAATATTAATTTTGTTATTATGATTTTTTAGGCAAAACAAGCAACCGCAGAACTGAACATCAAAAATATAGGTCAGTATTCTGATAAAAATGAACTTTCTCTTCAGAAAAAAGGACAATCTGGAATAATCACTTGGAATAAGGCAATATCTAAGGATAATAAACCACGTTTGGCGGTATGAATTATACAATTTTTGTATTTAGCCAATCTCAATAACGTCCAAGAAGTTACACGGAAAGAAAAGGTTCTGCATAGTAATTTGTTTAAAGAAATTAGCAATTTCATAAAAATATTTTTGAAAGTCTATGTTTATTGAAAATGGTACAAAGAATTATCAAAAAAATAGTAAAAAATACTTTTAACTCTGTTTTTTGTATTTTTTACATTTTTGGTGGCTTTTGGGGGATCCTAAAAAACTAGGGTATTTTTTTCCACATAAAACAATCCTAGGAAATGAGAGCATTGCAATTACTAAAAAGTTAAAATTTTTTAGTTTTAGTTCTGTGGTCTCTTGTCGTTAAATGAAATAAAAATTTTTATTAAAAATTTAACTGTTACAGGCACATGTAGAAATTAGATATCCAAAAATCATGAAAATTGTAACCTACTTTGTTAAGGAACTATGTAAGCCTGAAAAAACTGGTACACATGAGTACAATGCCCAAATGCTTGTGTTGAAATTGGTAACAAAAGAAGGCAAATGTCCAATTGAAAAGGTAAAGTTTCAGTTGAATAAAATATTACTGTAATTCTTCGGTAACAAAAGTAGATTAATTTAAATACACTAGATTGCATTAAATAATGAGAAAACCTTACCTTTTTTCAGGGAAGTAAGATTACAATCCCTAAACAATATACATACAAATACAATCCTGCTGAAGGCACAGTTGCTGGGGATATTCTAATTGAAATAGCTTTAGAAGTGCCAACGTCATTTATGATGAAACATATCCTGAATTTTAGTTACAGGGGAAAATTAACAATTGAGTAGTTAACTACTAGGCTAATAAAATTTTTGTTTTACCTCTCGCTATGATAGTGATTTTCAGGTTTTTGGGATTTTGGAAATTTCGGAAATCTGGAATTTCTAATAATGGCAGTTTTTATAATTTTTATCATAAAATATTCAGAAGTAATGATAAAAATTATTTCCCTGTGAATTCTGCACAAACTGATTTAATTATTAATTTTTCTATTGTAAGCTATAAATAAAAATTTTGTAAAGTAATGAAATAAAAAAAGTGTTGGCTACAAAATAAAAGCCAGAATGTATAAAAATAATTTTTAACTATTTATTTAACCCACAATTTCCTCCATGAAAATGATTCCTTATTTGAGTTTCGATTAAAACTAAATAACTTAAGAATCCGTTTGTTAATTTGAATTTTAAACTCTCTCAATCTGAATTAGTGAAAAACAAACAGTCCGAATTGGAGATAGTTTTGAAAGAAGAAGAAAGTAGAAGTACCTTCCTTGATTTGTGTAAGAAATATAAAAAAGGTTCAGCTGAAAGAGTCAGTCAATTATATATTTTGAGAACTATCGCAAAGGTCGACGATTGTCCTATTAAGAAGGTAGATTTTGTAAACCAATTTAAATAAAATATTCAAATTTTAAATTATACTTAAAATATTTCTTCATATAAAATCCCATCTTAATAAATATGATTTTTACAGGGTGGAAAAGGTACTTTCTCTATACCAAAAACTCTAACAAACACTGTCAGTGAACTAATTGGGTGTGGTGAATATGTAGCAGGATTCGTTCTTTATCAAAGCGATGGTGAAACACCAATAATTATAAATACAATTCGAGGAAACGTAACTGGGTGTTAATTATTAATACTATCAATAAACGAGGTAATATATCTTTTATGACAACCACCATTCAATGATTTATAACTCTTTAAAATAAATTTAGGTATGTTGGTAACATGAAATTGAAAATTGAAAATCACACGAAATTTTGTTTTGAAAAATATGCACTATTGTAATTGAAGTCATTTGTACAATAAATAATTAATAAATCAATGATAATAATAATACTTAATTTTTAGTAGGTATCAACATTTTTTTGTACCTATTTGTATTTACAATCCATATTTCCTTAGAAAGCATCATGTTTACATTTTTTAAGATAATATGATTTACAATTATTTTTTATTTACCCTTTTCATTTTTCCGTTTTTCAATTAACAAAAATGAAAAAAGGAAGCTTTTTTCTATATGGGTGATTCTCCTGAAAGGGATCACTTCACGTGTCTCCAACATGAGTTTCAACATTTACAATAGTTTTTTATTAAAATTTTCTTCAATTTGCAATTTTTTAAAAAATTATTATTTATCTGTGTAGATTTATGTATCTTTACGTGTTGTTCTAAGAATTCTATTACAAGTTATTCTTATTAAAAAAATTTTTTGTATTTTGTCGTTTGGTGTTGGTTAAAACTACTAAGCATTTTACGATTCTATTTTAACCTTATTTAAAAAATTTTAATTTAGTATTATTATATAAGAAATTAAAGGTCAGAATCTAACATTTATTTTTCACTATTATTCGTTCCATATAAGATTGAAAATGTTGTTTAAATTATTAGTTAAAGTTGTATTATCAGTGCAAGTAAAAATTCAGATTCATCTCCGAAGCCTCCTTTTCTCGTTAATAAAAGCATATTTTTGAACGTTTGAAACATTATATGTAAGCTATTTCTAAATAAAAGAAAATGTAACCCGAAAATATTATTTCATCGTGTCTTAATATTTTTAAATATTAAAAAATGTGCATTTTTCTTTTACGAAACTTTTCATCTCTGAAGCCTTTTTCAAATTTATGAGACGATCTTATTTTGTTTTTGATTTAAAATTAATTGTTTTAAAAAATCTAACCTTTAGTCAAATGTGATATTTGTTTATAAAATAATGAAGAGAAGATTTTTGCCACTCAATTTCGGGAAAAATAAAATTGCCAAAGATTTATAATTTATAAATCTAGAAAATTCAAATAAAAAAATTAGGAACCAGACTTGGAGTTAGTCTTTTAAACCTTTAAGGTATGTGGCAATAAAATGCTTTTGCAGGCCGTAGATTTACAAATTAATTTTGCGCAACTTATGTTTTTCTTTTTGAACCTCTTTGGAACTTATTTAACAAAGAATAATTCAAAAAATTTAAAAATTTCATTTTTTACTTTTTCAAACAAAAACAGGTCCCTTTCAGAAGAATCACCCATATCAAACAATTACTATTTTTTATAAATTTGTAAAAGGGGCCATACTTAAATTACGTAACGCTTTTTTCATGAATTTTTAGACTCTCCCCCCTCCCCCCTGTAACAGTTTTTATAATGTAAACATTTGACAGTTTACACAGGTGTAACAACTTTTTAGAACCCCCCTCTAGAGCGTTACGTAATTTAAGTATGGTCCCAAACCACCCAATAAATCCAAAAAACTAAACCATTTTAGAAAAATCATGCAACTTTTGATAAAGAACAAGTTGTTGTTTTCCATTTAAATGTATAGGTAATTGTTTATACTTTATTACCCCGTTCACATGAGATAAAAAAAACTCGTTTTTATTTTCCTTACACGATAATAAATAATTTTTTGAAATACGGCACGTTTTGTTGATTAATTTATTAGAATATAAACTTTGAGAAAAACTAAACTTCTAATTAACTGTTTCTTATAACGTCCCAAAGAACCTCCAAAGATGAAAAAAATTATCCTACCATCATTTACCTGTTTTTACTAAATATCGAAAAAAATTATCATTTATTTATTTATTCACACATTTATTAACTTTTGTCTTGTTTAAAGCAAAAGGCAAATCGTTGTATTTCAAAGTTTTAAAATATTAAATATCTTATTTCTTCAATAAGCAATGATATAATTACATGTTTTAAACCTACATTACTATCAGTACAAAATGTGAATATTATCGTACTAAATAGATGAATATGTACATATTTAAATACACGTTTATTCGTTTCTGTCTGAGTTTCTTGTCCCTTATATGAAGCTTTCATGCAAAAATATTAAACATTTATTAATTATATAGTTGTTTCAAGACTTCGTTGAAAGTTTTATAATTCAAAAAACTGTTCTAAAAATGTGGAAAATTTTTTTGATTTTGGCGATAATTTTTGTATCTACAAATGTACGTTCGGAAAGTAATTTAAAAACATTATACAACAATTTTAAAATATTGAAAAATATGTTAAAATAAAATAATTAAGCGCCTGGTTACAACATAAATTTACTTGAATTTCGAAAAAATATTTGCTTAATAATGGTTAATAATTATTAATAAATAAAAAAAATTATTAATAATTTAATAATTTTTTTGCGTACATATTAAATTTGTATAATTCAATAGCGTCTAAATAAGTGAGAAAATTTATTTAAAATATTTGTGGTTTAAAATATTCAATAAAAATTAATTTTCGTTTTGCATAATTAAAACGGAACTTTTAATCAAGGTAAAACTATCACTGAACATAACCTAAAATCTCTTGCTCTTTAGGTTTCGTTCTTCTTATCCCATCACATATATAAAATAAATTATTATTATTATTTAATAGGCAGGAAAAAGAGTAATAGCAAAATACGAGCTGAAAAGTGTAAATCAGGCCTCTAATAAGTTTGGAATTATACTCGAGAAAACTGGTAAAGCTGGAACTATTACTTGGACAAAAGAAATATCTAAAGGAAAACCACCAGTATCGGTATGAATTACAATTTTGAAAAATCTTTTAAAACGTATTCTAATCAAGTTTATACAATTTAAAAAAAAAAAAAATCTAAAATTTGAAATTTCTGATTGAAAAAAGCGTCCCACTGCTATAAATTCTTCCCTAAAATTTTTAGTAAACTTGGTGTTTCAGAAATTCTTTATAATTTTTGGAAAAATTGTTTACAGGGATATTATAAAGTAAACTTTAAAGAAAGTAAGCAACAACTTATTTTCAATGTTAATGATATATGTGCTCCTCAAAAAAGTGGTACACGCGAGTACGATATAAAAAGAATAATATTGAAGGTGGTAACAAATGATGGAAATTGTCCAATTAAAGAGGTATGGCTTCAATTAAAATACTTTTTCTATGAGAAAATCAAATAATATAATAATATGTATAATGGATTGGGGTACAGTTTTTCTAAAAAATATTTTCTAATTTTTTTTTTTTCTATTTTTATTTTTCCTAATGAAATATAATTTCTAATTATTATTTTTCAAATGCAGTTGATTTTCTAATTCAATATTGTCAAGTACCACAGGGAAATAATACTAATAATTTTCAAAATTTCAAGTGCCAAAAGGAAATAATAAATATAATAATAAATATAAAAATACCGAAACTATGATACGTTAATTGGAATTGGGACAAAAAATTAAAAAAGGCGCGGATAGCATACAAAAAATGCAGAATAGCAGATTGTACACAATTGTCTCCAATGATCAAGAATATGTTGAAAATAATGATATTTTAACATAATTAAAAGACAGATTCCCTTCCGAAATGTTTATTATGTGAGAAAGTAAATTCGATCGAAGGAAGGCAAATAAATAACATAAACAATGTTATTTTTTAATAGTCAGAACGACGTTTCGACGACATGGTTCGTCGTCATCATCAGGTTCTAAAATTGTATTAACAAAAAATAATGAATTGTCACAAACATAAAAAGAAAAAACAAACAAAAAACACTAAAAAATAAATAAATAAAATTTACCGAAATTAAAATGAAATTATTACATATTGTAATTTGTCGAACAGTTAAAATATAATCCAAATGCTACAAGCATTTTGTCAAGACTGAGTTGAAAATATTTTTAAAAATTTAAAGAGCAGTAGAAATTCGGAGTCAGTGAACTTAAAGTTAAATTGTAGATGTTGATCAAATGAGTTAAATATGTTAATAATCAAATCAACATGATCTTTATGTAAACTCAAAATTATGTCGTCAACATATCTGTGGTAAAAAAGAGGAGTGCAATTATACTTAGTTTTTAATATTTTCAAGCAATCACTTTCCAAATCATCCATGACAATATTGGCAAACAAAGGTGATATGGCCTCTAATCCAGAGATTGTTAATATTTTAAAAAATACAGAATCGTCGATTTGCAGATTAGATATTGATAATAATTCGAAAAATAAAATTAGAGAAAATATTACACACAATTTAAACGTTAATTTAAAAAAAGTTGTGAAAACGTCACATGACGACAAACAATTTTCTAAAAAAATAAAATCAACAAACGATTTTTTAAAAGAAAATCCGGATATAATGTTTACGAATTCTGACAAAGGAAACACTACCGTTTGCCTATACAAATCTGTTTATTATCAAAAAATGTCTGACCTGCTATGTGACTCTTCTACTTATAAGCTTTTAAGATTAAATCCGTTAAATAAAGTTCGAACTAATATTAGCAAAATTCTACAAGACTTAAATGACAGTGACTTTTTAGATCGTAAATATCATCACAACGAATTAACTTTAACTGACACAGTTTTAGCTAAGTGTTCTGGACTTCCAAAAGTTCACAAAAAAGACACTCCGTTTCGACCTATTATCTCATTAGTCAATAGCCCAATATATTTGCTAGCAAAAATTTTGTATAATGATCTAAAACAAAATATTCAGTTACCAAAATCGCATGTAAATAATAGCTTTGAGCTTATTAAAAAACTGGATAATCTTACTATTCCGGACGATTATATATTGATGTCTCTTGACGTCACTTCGCTTTTTACGAATGTTCCTTTATATTTAGTCATACAAAGTTTAGAACGACGAGTAAATTGTATTATGAATTGCAAAATTCCGTTCGCTGACATTGTGAAATGCTCGACCTTTCTTTTTGAAAATACGTGTTTTGTGTTTAATGAGAAATACTACCAACAGATTGATGGTACTCCTTTGGGTTCACCCATATCACCTTTGTTTGCCAATATTGTCATGGATGATTTGGAAAGTGATTGCTTGAAAATATTAAAAACTAAGTATAATTGCACTCCTCTTTTTTACCACAGATATGTTGACGACATAATTTTGAGTTTACATAAAGATCATGTTGATTTGATTATTAACATATTTAACTCATTTGATCAACATTTACAATTTACTTATGAACTTGAGAAGGACAAACAAATTAATTTTCTGGACATCACACTGAAAATAAAAGATAATAAAATAATTAATAATTGGTACCAGAAAGCCATTTCTTCAGGCAGACTTATCAATCACTTTTCAAATCATCCTGTACAACAAAAGATCAACATTGTTTATAATTTAGTTGATAGAGCTATCTTACTATCTGATAAATCTTTTCATAAAAATAATCTAGTAAAAGTAAAACAAATTTTAATGAAGAATGACTATCCTTTGGATTTTATTAATAAACATATAACCAAACGTCTTAAAAATATTAAATTTAAAAACATTAATGCAAATAATTCTAACAATCCACGTGTACTTTTGTATAAACAATGCCGAAAGTTGGTATACCTTTTAATTATGTTGATTTCACTAGATTATCAAAAATTTTTAAATCTGCCAACATTCAACCAATTCCAATTGTAAAAAAAAATTTTAAAAATATCGTAAAACTGGGCAAAGATACTACAGATAAATGGAATACCACGAATATTGTATACAAAATTGATTGTAAAGATTGCCCTGCGAGCTATATTGGCGAAACAAAACGTACATTAAAAAAACGTACACATCAATCTAAGTACAATCATGAATTCGATTGGAATAACTCTCATATTATAGATCGTGAATCAAATTATAAAAAACGTGTTTTTTCTGAAATGTTGCATATTAAAAATGACGGTTTTACTATTAACAAAAAAGAAGATATTTTATACCTGAACAAAATCTATTTTCCATTAATCAATCGATTGAAATTGTGATTGTACTTTTCTTTCTATATCCGTCTCTGTTTTGTTTACCTTTAAGTTCACTGACTCCGAATTTCTACTGCTCTTTAAATTTTTAAAAATATTTTCAACTCAGTCTTGACAAAATGCTTGTAGCATTTGGATTATATTTTAACTGTTCGACAAATTACAATATGTAATAATTTCATTTTAATTTCGGTAAATTTTATTTATTTATTTTTTAGTGTTTTTTGTTTGTTTTTTCTTTTTATGTTTGTGACAATTCATTATTTTTTGTTAATACAATTTTAGAACCTGATGATGACGACGAACCATGTCGTCGAAACGTCGTTCTGACTATTAAAAAATAACATTGTTTATGTTATTTATTTGCCTTCCTTCGATCGAATTTACTTTCTCAGATATTTTAACATATTTTCGGAGTCTAGGGCACAATATAATTTATTAATGTATTATTCCATACAAATTTATTTCTATTTCTATTCTATTTTGATTCTGCCAATTTTAGAAATTTATGTATGTTTTAGAAATTGATAAAATTTAAAAATTCTTATTTTAGAAATGAATGGTTTTTAGAAAATTCAATTTTAGAAAATGAACTTTATTAGAAATGGCTTTTTTAGAAAAAAAGGATGAAAAATTTTTTTTAGAAAAAGTGACTCCCTACCGTATAATGTTATGTATAATAATAATAATATATATGGGGCATTCTTTCTCAACGAAGCCACCCCACCTCTCCATTTTTGGTTTTATCAAAAAAGCATTTATTATAGGTCAAATTAAAGCTAAGAATGTCAGCTTTTTAATGCCGGGTGGGATGTTTCGAAATTTTAAATGGCGGAGACAATATGGCGGACTAAATAAAAAAAAAAAAAATTAACATTGCATTTCTTGTAAAAAAAACAAGATAAACCCAATTTAATAACTTTTCTTAAGCCTCAAACATTGTTTTGGTTGAGTACTTTCGAAATTAAAAGTATTCTCAAAAAATAAAGATGGCGGATCCAATATGGCAGACGAAAAATTTAAAAATTGTTTCGATTCGATTGAAACTTGTTACTCGGGGGTTTTTGGGTTCGCTGATTACGAATCTGATGTTAGTTTTTCAAAATTCAAAATGGCGGATCCAATATGGCGGACGAAAAATTTAAAAATTGTTCGATTCGCTTGAAACTTGTTACTCGGGGGTTTTTGGGGGCGCTGATTACGAATCTGATGTTAGTTTTTTAAAATTCGAAATGGCGGATCCAATATGGCGGACGAAAAATTTAAAAATTGTTCGATTCGCTTGAAACTTGTTACTCGGGGGTTTTTGGGCTTGTGATGCGTCTTGAACTACATATTTGTAGTTCTCAGAAAAATCTAACGTTACAAGCACTTCACCATCCTTGAGGTTTGTTTTTTTATACTCGAAATATTGTGACTGTTGTTTTGCTAGAAAAGAATGGGGTTTCAAAATCATTAATCTGTCGCTCAGTTGTTGAACAAATTCTTCGGAGCTGAGAATTTGTTTCTGCAAAAAAGATCTATCGGTTGATGTCCATGTGCTAAAAGATATATTGAAAACATTTTTGTCATATAACTGTTGGAGTATTCTTTTTGAAAATTCTGAAACATCTGGACATTTTGCGCATTCATTTAAATGACAATTTTCATCTCCTGTTTCACATGTAATTTGTTGCAAACAATCTTTATAATCTGCTATTGGATTTTCCGTGTTTTGAGTCAGCTCTTTTATATTTATGGCGTCTAACATAAGTTTACAATTTTGATGCGTCGTGCATACACAAACGCAATGTGTCCCAGCAGCACACATTTTTTTCATTTCCTTCGGATATATCGCATCGGTAGATAAATGTTTATTCTTTCAAAATAGTTATTGAGATTATGTCCGGAGATATATTTTTTTTGTCATTAAAGTATTTTTCAGCATCTTGTGTTCCACTTTATCGTTTTGTTCCTTGTATCAGTTAGTTTGTAAGTTTGCAATTATTACTTGAATTTTCTGCTTTGTTCTCTTAAAGAGTTAGTTTGTAAGTTTGCAATTCCTATGAGAATTTATTGCTTTGTTTTTCTCAAAGGTTATTTTGTCAGTTTGCAATTATAATTACAATTTTTTTGATTCGTTATTTTTAAGGTTTTGCGCTTTTTCTATTCCAGGTAAGGTAACATTTTATTATTTTTTTCATTTATTTTGCAATTTTTAAACTATGCTTAAAATACGCAGTGATCGGTGTTTTAATGCTTATTGACTAAGTGGGCATATTGGAAAAGAGTTAAGAGTTGTCTCTGAAAAAATGAGAAGAAATTATCCTGAGTGGCCTCTCAATTTCAAAATTTGTTCCAGTTGCAGATTATTAAAAAGCAAACGTGATAATGACGCCGCTAACTCTGGAAATATAATTGACTCTGAAGTTAATGAAAGTATGAATGATTCTGCAACTAAAAATCATTCAATGGATAATGAAGAAACTAATGACTCTGAAAAATCAGAACCTTTAAGAAATAATTCATTTGATAAAAGTACTGAATCTGCAAGTGCTAGTATTATTGATAATAAAAACCAACAGAGTAGGTCGCAAAGGGAAATAGAATTAGAAGACATGTTCGATGCATTAAAAGAAAAGTTTTCGAATTTAGATATAAATGATCCAGAAAGATTATCAATTCTGACAATTCATCCTGCTATTTGGAGCATAAGACAAATTGCTGAAGAATATGATTGTTCTAGAACATTAGCAAAGAAAGGTAAAGAATTGCGACAGTTAGAAGGCGTATTAGCACGTCCTAAAGAAAAAACTGGACGTCCGTTGCCGGCAAATATCACTAAAAGAGTTATAGAATTTTATAACAGTGATGATAACAGTAGGATTATGCCAGGTGCAAAAGATGTAATCTCAGTTAAAGTAGATGGTGCAAGAAGGCTGATTCAAAAACGTTTACTTCTTTTCGATCTAAAAGGGTTGTTTGCTAAATACAGTGAAGAGAATAAGGAATTAACTGTAAGTTTCAGCAAATTTGCTCTACTGAGACCGAAGCACTGCATACTTGCAGGTGCTGCTGGGACACATTGCGTTTGTGTATGCACGACGCATCAAAATTGTAAACTTATGTTAGACGCCATAAATATAAAAGAGCTGACTCAAAACACGGAAAATCCAATAGCAGATTATAAAGATTGTTTGCAACAAATTACATGTGAAACAGGAGATGAAAATTGTCATTTAAATTAATGCGCAAAGTGTCCAGATGTTTCAGAATTTTCAAAAAGAATACTCCAACAGTTATATGACAAAAATGTTTTCAATATATCTTTTAGCACATGGACATCAACCGATAGATCTTTTTTGCAGAAACAAATTCTCAGCTCCGAAGAATTTGTTCAACAACTGAGCGACAGATTAATGATTTTGAAACCCCATTCTTTTCTAGCAAAACAACAGTCACAATATTTCGAGTATAAAAAAACAAACCTCAAGGATGGTGAAGTGCTTGTAACGTTAGATTTTTCTGAGAACTACAAATATGTAGTTCAAGACGCATCACAAGCCTTCCACTTTTTTAACGATCAATGCACTGTATTTACTGTTGTATATTACTACATGGAGGGTCCCGAATTAAAACATAGAAGTCTAGTCTATTTGTCAGATAGCACTGGACATGATACAGCAGCGGTTTACACCATCCAACAACTATTGTTGCCAGAAATAAAAAAATGCGTCAAAAATGTTGTGAAAATTATTTACTACAGTGATGGTGCAAAACAACACTTTAAAAATCGCTACCAAATCAGCAACTTGATGCATCACGAAAAAGATTTTAATATTGCCGCTGAATGGAATTGTCATGCGACAGCGCATGGAAAAAACGCTTGTGACGGAGTAGGTGCAGTTTTCAAAAGAGAAGCAGCACGTGAAAGTCTTTTGGCTAAACCTACAGAGGCTATTCTAAACGCTACTGCACTTTATAACTGGGGAAAAAAAAAATTCTCCAACATTACAGTCCTTTTCTACAGTAAAGTAGCACATGATAAAAATAAAAGATTTTTGAAAGCCAGATTCAACGCAGCTCCACCAATTCCTGAAATACAAAAAAGCCATTCATTTGTAGTGTTGCCTCAAGGTAAATTGCTGATAAAAAGATATTCCAATGACCCTAAGGGCAGAATATTTCCCGATTAAAAAAAAATTGAACTTCTTCAAGAGGTCTTTTATGAGAGACCCCAAAAACCTTCGAATATCGAAATTTTGACAAATCCAATGGACTTAAAAATTTTATCCACCATATTGCATCTAAGATTTAAAATTGTAAAAAACTAATATCACATTCGTAATCAACGACCCCAAAAACCCACGACTAACAAGTTTCAAGCGAATCTAGATAATTTTTTAAATTTTCGTCCTCCATATTGGATCCGTCATTTTGAATTTTGAAAAACTAACATCAAATTCGTAATCAGCGCCCCCAAAAACCCCCGAGTAACAAGCTACAAGCGAATCGAACAATTTTTAAATTTTTCGTCCGCCATATTGGATCCGCCATTTTGAATTTTTAAAAACTAACATCAGATTTGTAATCAACGCCCCCAAAAACCCCCGAGTAACAAGTTTCAAGCGAATCGAACAATTTTTAAATTTTTCGTCCGCCATATTGGATCCGCCATTTCGAATTTTAAAAAACTAACATCAGATTCGTAATCAGCGCCCCCAAAAACCCCCGAGTAACAAGTTTCAAGCGAATCGAACAATTTTGAAATTTTTCGTTCGCCATATTGGATCCGCCATTTTGAATTTTAAAAAACTAACATCAGATTCGTAATCAGCGCCCCCAAAAACCCCCGAGTAACAAGTTTCAAGCGAATCGAACAATTTTTAAATTTTTCGTCCACCATATTGGATCCGCCATTTTGAATTTTGAAAAACTAACATCAGATTCGTAATCAGCGAACCCAAAAACCCCCGAGTAACAAGTTTCAATCGAATCGAAACAATTTTTAAATTTTTCGTCTGCCATATTGGATCCGCCATCTTTATTTTTTGAGAATACTTCTAATTTCGAAAGTACTCAACCAAAACAATGTTTGAGGCTTAAAAAAAGTTATTAAATTGGGTTTATCTTGTTTTTTTTACAAGAAATGCAATGTTAATTTTTTTTTTTTTATTTAGTCCGCCATATTGTCTCCGCTATTTAAAATTTCGAAACATCCCACCCGGCATTAAAAAGCTGACATTTTTAGCTTTAATTTGACCTATAATAAATGCTTTTTTGATAAAACCAAAAATGGAGAGGTGGGGTGGCTTCGTTGAGAAAGAATGCCCCATATATATATATATATATATATAATAATACATATAACAATAACTCAATTCCATTAAGAAAATATTTTTTGCAGGGTACCAAAGTTGCAATTCCTGAAAAGTTCACTTATAAATACAATATCTTCGATGAAAAAAATGTCGGAGATGCTGATGTTGAATTATCTTTAAGTGTACCATTCTGGGGAGGTATAAAGAAATATATCTTAAATATGGAATTCAAGAAAAAAGTATCCCTGGAGTAGAAAAATTTATGTGCAGAAATATCAAAATTCGTATTATTGAATTTTTTGATATGTAGCAAAATGGTTTTTCCAGATTAATAAGAATATTCTGCACATCCTTTTAGTCATCATACTTTTATTTTTAAGGTTATGTGAGCTAAAGTAAAGAAAAAGAATTGTTAAAAAAGTTAAAAAATTGCGACCAAATTATTATAAAAATTTATTTCCTTAGTTTTGCATTAAGGAAAAGAATGCACGTATTTGAAAGTTTAAGTTTTTTTTAAGAGCTATAATTAAAGGCTTTAAACATACATTGTTAACTGTACGTTTACTTGAAATAAAGTGGAATTACCATTAGATAAAAGTATGTAAATGTTTCAATTTTGTAATTGTGTAAGTTACGAGTTCAGTATACAGGGTGTCCCACGTTACAGCGTACATATTTGAGGGTCATAATGTACACAAAAAAACTAAAAAAAAAGTCCTCTTGACTTTTTCAAAAAAATAATTAGAACTCTAGTTAGCGTGATTCAAAGTTGACCAATCACGTGCCAGATTTACTCGATACCCAAAGGCGTAGGACGAACACCGGATAATCGCAAAAGCATTCCCGCCATACAAAAAAAAGATATTTCTGTTACCAAAATAATTGGATAAACAACAACCGACAGACAACCAACATTGTTAACAACAAATTCAAAATTGTTTAAACAAAATTAGTTAACAAATTCCCAAAACGGACAATTTGTACAAAAAATTGGATTTTCTTTCTCCGAATTTTCAAGATTTACACAAACTAAAATTTTCATCATTGTTAACAACAAATTCGAAATTGTTTAAACAAAGTTAGTTAACAAATTCCCAAAACGGACAATTTGCAACAAAAATTGATTTTTTTTGCTCCGAATTTTTAAGTTTTAGATAAACTAAAATTTGACATCTTTGTTAACAACAAATTCGAAATTGTTTAAACAAATTTTGTAAACAAATTCCAAATACGGACAATTTGCACAAAAAATTGATTTTTTTTCTCCGAATTTTCAAGATTTACACAAACTAACATTGTCATCATTGTTAACAACAAATTTGAAATTGTTTAAACAAAGTTAGTTAACAAATTCCCAAAACGGACAATTTGCACAAAAAATTGGATTTTCTTTCTCCGAATTTTCAAGATTTACACAAACTAAAATTTTCATCATTGTTAACAACAAATTCGAAATTGTTTAAACAAAGTTAGTTAACAAATTCCCAAAACGGACAATTTGCAACAAAAATTGATGTTTTTTGCTCCGAATTTTCAAGATTTACATAAACTAAAATTTGACATCTTTGTTAACAACAAATTCGAAATTGTTTAAACAAATTTTGTAAACAAATTCCAAATACGGACAATTTGCACAAAAAATTGATTTTTTTCTCCGAATTTTCAAGATTCACACAAACTAAAATTGTCACTATTGTTAACCAAAAATTCGAAATTATTTAAACAAAGTTAGTTAACAAATTCCCAAAACGGACAATTTGCAACAAAAATTGATTTTTTTTGCTCCGAATTTTCAAGATTTACATAAACTAAAATTTGACATCTTTGTTAACAACAAATTCGAAATTGTTTAAACAAATTTTGTAAACAAATTCCAAATACGGACAATTTGCACAAAAAATTGATTTTTTTCTCCGAATTTTCAAGATTTAAACAAACTAAAATTGTCATCATTGTTAACAACAAATTCGAAATTGTTTAAACAAAGTTAGTTAACAAATTCCCAAAGCGGACAATTTGCACAAAAAATTGATTTTTTTGCTCCGAATTTTCAAGAGTCACACTAACTAAAATTGTCACTATTGTTAACCAAAAATTCAAAATTGTTTAAACAAAGTTATTTAACAAATTCCCAAAACGGACAATTTGCACAAAAAGTTGATTTTTCTTTCTCCGAATTTTCAAGATTCACACAAACTAAAATTGTCACTATTGTTAACCAAAAATTCGAAATTATTTAAACAAAGTTAGTTAACAAATTCCCAAAACGGACAATTTGCAACAAAAATTGATTTTTTTTGCTCCGAATTTTCAAGATTTACATAAACTAAAATTTGACATCTTTGTTAACAACAAATTCGAAATTGTTTAAACAAATTTTGTAAACAAATTCCAAATACGGACAATTTGCACAAAAAATTGATTTTTTTCTCCGAATTTTCAAGATTCACACAAACTAAAATTGTCACTATTGTTAACCAAAAATTCGAAATTGTTTAAACAAAGTTAGTTAACAAATTCCCAAAACGGACAATTTGCAACAAAAATTGATTTTTTTTGCTCCGAATTTTCAAGATTTACATAAACTAAAATTTGACATCTTTGTTAACAACAAATTCGAAATTGTTTAAACAAATTTTGTAAACAAATTCCAAATACGGACAATTTTCACAAAAAATTGATTTTTTTTCTCCGAATTTTCAAGATTTACACAAACTAAAATTGTCATCATTGTTAACAACAAATTCGAAATTGTTTAAACAAAGTTAGTTAACAAATTCCCAAAGCGGACAATTTGCACAAAAAATTGATTTTTTTGCTCCGAATTTTCAAGAGTCACACTAACTAAAATTGTCACTATTGTTAACCAAAAATTCAAAATTGTTTAAACAAAGTTATTTAACAAATTCCCAAAACAGACAATTTGCACAAAAAGTTGATTTTTCTTTCTCCGAATTTTCAAGATTCACACAAACTAAAATTGTCACTATTGTTAACCAAAAATTCGAAATTGTTTAAACAAAGTTAGTTAACAAATTCCCAAAACGGACAATTTGCAACAAAAATTGATGTTTTTTGCTCCGAATTTTCAAGATTTACATTAACTAAAATTTGACATCATTGTTAATAACAAATTCGAAATTTTGTAAACAAAGTTAGTTAACAAATTCCCAAAACGGACAATTTGCACGAAAAATTGATTTTTCTTTCTCCGAATTTTCAAGATTCACACAAACTAAAATTGTCACTATTGTTAACAACAAATTCGAAATTGTTTAAACAAAATTAGTTAACAATTTCCCAAAACGGACAATTTACACCAAAAATTGATTTTTCTTTCTTCAAATTTTCAAGAATTACTCAAACTAAAATTTGAGCATCAATGTTAACAACAAATTCGAAATTGTTTAAACAAAGTTAATTAACAAATTCCCAAAACGGATAATTTGCACAATAAAATGATTTTTCTTTCTCCGAATTTTGAAGATTCACGCAAACTAAAATTGTCATCATTGTTAACGACAATTTCAAAATTGTTTAGTTAACAAGTTTGTAGATCGGTCAATTTCTATGGAAAATCGATAATTTATTTGCTTAAATATGGAAATAAATATAACCTAAAAATTGAGAACATTGTTAACAACAAATTCAAAATTTTTTGAACTATTTTATGTTTTTAAAGCAACATCTATCGAAAGAGTCATAAGATTGCGACTTTCAATTTACGTTCTTTCCATGGAAGGTAAGAAAAAATTTTACATATTTTCACTTGTTCAAAGAAATATTTATTTGCATAAAAGAAATTCATGTTATTAATAACATAATCATTTTAATATTTCTTTAACACTTATAAGGAATTCTAAATATTTTACAATTACTGCACGAGATAAAATAAGAATTTATATTTTTATGTCTGAAATGACATGAGGTAAAACAAATAAACTGATAATCTTTAGTGATTTCAAGAAACGCAAAATAAAATTCATAAACAACAGAAGAAAAGTAAAAAAATAATTTTTTTAAAATATTAGTCAGAATAATTACAATAATAATACACAAATATTAACAATAGAAAAATAATGTTTTGGAACAAAACATTTACAAAATAATATTCTTTGGTCGTAAATTTTCATTTTTTGTTTTCAAAATGCCCGCCACCAGCAGCAAAGCATCTTCTGTCTCTATTCAGCGTGTCCTGAGTTGCTTTTCTGGCCATTTCAGGGGTGTTTTCGTTGCGTGGCAAAGGATCAGCATAAACAAGGTATTTTACATAACCCCACAGAAAAAAATCTAGTTGCGTTAGATAAGGCGACCTGAAATTATTACTTTTGTTAAAAGAATACAAATATTTTGCTAAATTATAATCTTCCTTACTTTCTCTAAATATGAATTTGCAGCAATGTACTGATTTAGATAGGTAACTGAACTAATTTAAAGAGTTTTTAACCTCTAATCACAGAAATTTGTTGTTAGTAGAATCTCAGTAAATGTATCAATAAATTTTACATTGCTTTTTATAGATTTTAACTGAATTGTAATTAAATTAAACTGCTTAATCTATTTTGCACAAAATACGGTATGAATTAGTAGATTTTTATGGATACATAATTGATTCAAAAATTAGAGAGACCATGAAAATAAAATTATTTCGCATTGCAAATAGTAAAACATTTAAAAGTTCGGGTCAAAGAACTTGTTCCAAAAATATTAAATATTTCTGCCCCTTAAAAAGTGTTCAATTTCTAGAACACTACTCACTGGTATATCAAATGAAAGTTGTATACAACGCATTGCTGCCCATCAATTAGGATAACAGTTTATGCAATAGAAAATGTAATGAAAACACTTTTTTGGGTTGCTCAATAACTAACTTTGTTTAAACAATTTCAAATTTGTTGATAACAATGATGACAATGTTAGTTTGTGTAAATCTTGAAAATTCGGAGAAAAAAAATCAAATTTTCGTGTAAATTGTCCGTATTTGGAATTTGTTTACAAAATTTGTTTAAACAATTTCGAATTTGTTGTTAACAAAGATGTCAAATTTTAGTTTTTCTAAAACTTGAAAATTCGGAGCAAAAAAATCAATTTTTGTTGCAAATTGTCCGTTTTGGGAATTTGTTAACTAACTTTGTTTAAACAATTTCGAATTTTTGGTTAACAATAGTGACAATTTTGTTTGTGTGAATCTTGAAAATTCGGAGAAAAAAAATCAATTTTTTGTGCAAATTGTCCGTATTTGGAATTTGTTTACAAAATTTGTTTAAACAATTTCGAATCTGTTGTTAACAAAGATGTCAAATTTTAGTTTATGTAAATCTTGAAAATTCGGAGCAAAAAACATCAATTTTTGTTGCAAATTGTCCGTTTTGGGAATTTGTTAACTAACTTTGTTTAAATAATTTCGAACTTTTGGTTAACAATAGTGACAATTTTAGTTTGTGTGAATCTTGAAAATTCGGAGAAAAAAAATCAATTTTTTGTGCAAATTGTCCGTATTTGGAATTTGTTTACAAAATTTGTTTAAACAATTTCAAATTTGTTGTTCACAAAGATGTCAAATTTTAGTTTATGTAAATCTTGAAAATTCGGAGCAAAAAAAATCAATTTTTGTTGCAAATTGTCCGTTTTGGGAATTTGTTAACTAACTTTGTTTAAACAATTTTGAATTTTTGGTTAACAATAGTGACAATTTTAGTTTGTGTGAATCTTGAAAATTCGGAGAAAGAAAAATCAATTTTTCGTGCAAATTGTCCGTTTTGGGAATTTGTTAACTAACTTTGTTTACAAAATTTCGAATTTGTTATTAACAATGATGTCAAATTTTAGTTAATGTAAATCTTGAAAATTCGGAGCAAAAAACATCAATTTTTGTTGCAAATTGTCCGTTTTGGGAATTTGTTAACTAACTTTGTATAAACAATTTCGAATTTGTTGTTAACAATGTTGAAAATTTTAGTTTGTGTAAATCTTGAAAATTCGGAGAAAGAAAATCCAATTTTTTATGCAAATTGTCCGTTTTGGGAATTTGTTAACTAACTTTGTTTAAACAATTTCGAATTTTTTGTTAACAATAGTGACAATTTTAGTTTGTGTGAATCTTGAAATTCGGAGAAAGAAAAATCAATTTTTTGTGCAAATTGTCCTTTTTGGGAATTTGTTAACTAACTTTGTTTAAACAATTTCGAATTTGTTGTTAACAATGATGGTTGTCTGTCGGTTGTTGTTTATCCAATTATTTTGGTAACAGAAATATCTTTTTTTTGTATGGCGGGAATGCTTTTGCGATTATCCGGTGTTCGTCCTACGCCTTTGGGTATCGAGTAAATCTGGCACGTGATTGGTCAACTTTGAATCGCGCTAACTAGAGTTCTAATTATTTTTTTGAAAAAGTCAAGAGGACTTTTTTTTTAGTTTTTTTGTGTACATTATGACCCTCAAATATGTACGCTGTAACGTGGGACACCCTGTATAAAACTTTGACGCAATTAAATTGAAAATTTTTTAGCTGCAAAGTCCCTTCAAAACTTCGTACTAAGTTTCAAAATTAACTTTTCTTAAAATGTGGAAAAGTTTTTGCATTTTAGCAATAATTTTTGTATCTTCAGATGTACGTCTGTATTTTCTTTCTCCAAAATATATTTTAGGGGAAAAATATTTTTAAATATTAAAGGCTACGTTTTGTACTTTTAACATAATACAATAGCAGTTTACTTTATTAAAAAAAAAAAGTTTTCATATATTAAAAAAAACAAAAAATAAATTATAATTAAATAAATAAACCTGACCCAAGAGTGAAAAGTACTCTGGAAATAAAAATATCATAATTCTGGCATAAAATTATTTAACTAAATTATAATTTAGTTACAATTATAATTCATTATTATTATTATTTTATAGGCAAAAAATGCAACCGCACAACTCAACATCAGGAGTGTAAATCAGTTTGGTCGTAATCGTGTACTTTCTCTTGAGAAATCAGGCGAAAATGGAACAATTACTTGGAATAGGAACATAACTCAAGGAAATCCACCAGTATCGGTATGAAATATATAATTTTTTGTAGAATCTTCATTTAAAAAAATTATAAGAGTTAATATCAGTGAAACATATCGTCAGTATTTCATTTGTAATTTTCCGCGAAAAAATGAAGAGAGATACTTTATAATTATAAAGAAAATATAAATCGTTTATAAATATAAATTTATACACGATTTTAAATTATAATTATTATCTACAAAATAAATTTAGTTACAATTGAATTTGATTATTAAGAATTTATTTACACCGTACATTATTTCGAGCGTAGTTTTGAGTCCAAACGAGGAAAATGAATAAAACAAATTTTATATAAATAACTTCAGTACTGATATTTATTTCTTTACTTCATTAATTATAAAATTAAGTGCTCTATAATACTTAATAATTCTTTAAAAAAATTGTCTGCAGGCAATTTTTATACTGAGCTACCCGAAATTGTATAGACTAAAACTTTACGTGATTCATGATTTATGCTCCCCTGAAAAAGCTGGTACACACATGCAAAACGTCCAAACACTTGCATTGAAGCTATTAACAAAAGATGGAAAGTGTCCAATTGAAAAGGTAAAATTTAAATAAATAAAATATTACTTTAAGGACGTTCATCTGCTCAAGCGGTTCTTATTCTGTCGGACCATGATATTCAATATCTGCCGAGATATCTGCTTAATTTTATTTCTTCTTTTAATTTGGTTCCTAATTAGTATTTTATAGTTAAAATTAGTACACAAACGAATTTGGTTGAAAAATTGTTTTTCTGTTGAGAATGTCAAGCTATTAAAATTTCTCTTTCCTGGTTATTAAAAAAAAAAGAAGATTTATTAAAAAACCTTGAATAACCTTGAATAACATTTTCTTAACAACCGTACGGTAAAGTAATTTAATATTGTTCTAAAAGTTGTATTATATTATAGTCTAAAATATATTAATTATTTTTAAAATTTGTAAAACCGTTTTTTTAATTAATCAAAAAATGGTCATTTTTACTTTTTTCATGTAAAAGTTCCTACTTTGGAAAATTATGTTTAAAAAAATGGTAAATTTCAATAAAGCTGTAATCATACGAGTAAAATAATGCATTTAATATGCCATTAAAATTTTATAAGAATCTGTAGAAAATCGATTTTTGGATAAACCTTAAATTTTAGAAGCATCAGAAAATCGCTTTAAAAATACTCGATTGTACTGAATATTAAGAATCCATTTTTTTCAGGGAACAAAGATCGAAATCCCTAAAAACTACACATATAAATATGAACCTGCAGTTGGCACACTTGATGGAGATATTGAACTTAAAATATCTATACGTATACCTTTATTTGCGTTCATAACGAGACAGATCTTAGAATTGAGATACTCTGGAAATATCAAACAAGAGTAGAACATTTTTTGTTTAAAAGTACGCCAATTTATTTGTTTTCTTGGCAACAGGGATTTTTCTTGATTAATGAAAATATTATGCATATTCTGTTAACCTTCCTCTCACATTTTTGAATATTTGTTTAAAATTCTGGATAACTGATGTACTAAAAAAATGTCTATTGCTAAATAAAAAGAAAAATTGGAAACATAAGTTTTAGTATTTATTTTCCGCATGGGTTTCTCCATCAAAATATTTCCTTCTTTAAGAATTTAAAACTGTATAACAATCAATTATTCAAACAATTTTAAATTTAATTGCACAAAACTTAACTTAGCTGTAAAAGAAAAAAATTGTTTCTTAAAAGTAGAAAAACGGTTTAAAACTGTTTTCTGTTAAAGAGAATTATTTAAAACAAATGTCAATTAATTGTAAAATAATTAAGAATACTTTAAGGGGGGAAGGTAAGGTTAATTCGGAGTCCCAACAAAAAAAAACTCTTAGAAATATGCATTTTTTTCACCGAATTAACCTTACCCCCCCCCCCTTAATTTACGCGAATAATTAACAACAGTTTAGAACAGTTTAAGTGGAATGTGACAACGAAAAAGTTTAATTTCCATTTATAGCAAAATAGCAAGAAGGAAAAAATAATTTTTCTAGTTTTTCAAGTTGCCTTAATGGTTTATCAAAGCTATTTACCCTAAACATAATCGACGTGAATCCTGTCAAATTTTCTCTCCGTGTACCGGCATCTTTAATCCCCAATCGTTTATAGAAGCACCAACGGTAAGTTCGCCTAATTATCACGGATCTTTTCATTGGATATTAATCTGCCTTTTCTGGTTGCAATCGCCCGGATTTCATATCCTACAATGTGCTGAAAGTCATCTATAAGATTGTGCTCCCCCCGCGAGTCGAACCCCCCTAAACTCTATTGCTATTGAATTTGAAACAAAGTGAAATTTTGCTATGCTCCGAATTTGCTCGCCTCAAGATATATTCACTTATACTGGAAAACTAGATTATAGACCTTAAATTTACTTTGCTTAATTTCTACTGTCGCTTTGGGATAGGTTTAATCAGTGAAACTCTTAGGATTTCTATTAGTAAGAAATGACAAAATAATATATTGTAACAAAAATAATAAAATGTACAAAAATAATATAATATAAAATGAATTTAATTATAAATGAATATAAAGCAAAATGAAAGAATTTAACAAGAAGAAAATATATATAATAAATTAACAATAAAATGGTGCTGGAAGAGCCGACGTTATAACAAACAAAAGAAATCCTCTTTCTAGTTACTTCATGACTTCATCCTGCCAGTACATGGTTAAAACTTTTTATATTCGGAATCTATAAACAGATTAATAAAAAATAATGTAGATTACACAATAAAATAAAGTAATATAATTTAACTAGAATTTTCCGGAATAATCGGTGGCGGATTGAATCGGTAAACTTCGTCTCCATTACAATATAAATTACGGACGAACCGCTAAAAAATATTGTCGCCGTTATTCACCGTAATGTTAAAATAAAATCGACCATCTAGACACGATTGGTCGATTCGCGGATACGTAAACTGAAATTAATTATCAGGTAGGAAAAAAATTAATTCATTCATTTTACGTTAATTACGCGTTTCAGTTCGGTAAAATAATTTATATCTGAGCGCATAATTTTAGGTGCGCGGTAAAGTTATTTGGAGAACAATTTAACGAACGCGGGTATTCATCTAGCATAGAGTCTGTTCTCCAGTGACGTAGCACAGGGGAAGCCCATGCGACAATCTACGTCTATGATACGGCGCGGGAGATTTAAAATTGTTTCGAACACTTTCCTACGTCATAAGTGTTCTTAGACAATTTAACTCGAATTTCCTGATCATTCGTGATGAAAATTCGTGGAGTCTCGTGATTGAGACCCCACGGTGGACTGTGACAAATCTCAGGACGATCCTGGCTAGAGATTTCCATTGAAGGAGCGATGTCAAATCACCAGAACGTTCTTCAGGTACCATTCTTGAAGGACGAAGACGATGGCAACTGGAAGAGTCAGAGGGGTTTTTCCCAAATGTTCCTTGGTTCGCTCCTTAGAGCTGATACTCTGTCAGTCTGCGCCATCTTCTGCCGTTGCGTACGACAAGATGCGCTATCTGTTTAGCATATTCGTCTGCTAACCACGTTTTGACAGTTTAACAATAAGACAAAAGTGTAAATTAACCTCAAAGTTAAGTTTATTTATTTTTACTTAAAAATGAATTATCCAATTGAAAATTGAAAGTCAAGTGCAATTTGTGAGGTTTGTCACAAATTGATTAAACCAATGGTCTTGAAGATATCAGTAGTTTAGACAAGGCTGAGTTGACAATTAGAATGAACGGTCAGCGGTTGTAGATCGGCAGTCTCTATCTTTGTTTGTTAATTTAAGATAATCCTTGCCACGGATTCCACTCGATTCAGTGAGAAAGAATTTAAAAATGCTTGTTGATTATCAATTCAGTTTTCTTGAAGAAATTGAGTGAATTTTGAATCTTCTGATTACTTGGATTTTCAACACTCGTGTCAATTGAAAACAAGTCAAATAAGTTTTTCAGGTTGTAGTAATATTGTGTTGAATGGATTGATGGAATTGACAGATGGTCAATCACTTCGATTAATAAATGTAGTTGACTGTTATTTTTTCTATGACTTGTAATTGTTTACCGAACCGCTACTACATCGATAAAATTAATTCAGTCATTTTGACATAACTATTTAGGATTGGCAAATACAACCATCTACAGAACTTGGTTCTGTACATGGAAAAAATGAATCCAGTAGATTTTACATAACTGGTCTAGAATAGAGCATGCACAATATTTTATGCAACCGAGTTCTGTAAAATGTGGTTAATATAACAGGACAAACTCTACGACTTTTCTAGAGTTTGTCCTGAATATTGACCACATTTTACAGAATTCAGTTGCGTTAAAGGTTGTGCATGCGGTATTCTAGAACAGTTACGTAAAATCCATTGAATTAATTTTTTCATTGTAAAGAACCAAGCTTTGTAGATGGCTCTATCCGTCAGTCCTATATAGTTATGTAAAAATGACTAAATTAATTTTTTTCGATATAACTTTTTATTAACACTGACTTCACTTTGTATTACTGCCGAACTTCAGGTTTATACTAGCTTCTGTCTTAATAATAACTTACTCTACATTTTAATACTGAACAGGACTCCAACTTGATGTTTAATACCAACTGACTGACTGACTCTGGTACTGCTTGATTTAGTCGGTTTATATATTTAACTCCTCTTTAGAAAAATAAGTTTTGGTGACCTCAGTAGTTCTATGTAATTATAATTATTTTTTCGTGTACTTTATGCTGTAGGTATTACTCAGTACTTGAATTACTCGGTTGCCTTGGATGACAATGCCAATATAAAGCTTGATAAAACCTTTCCTTGTATTAATCATTGCAATAGAAGAGTACTTACAAATGTAAAATTTGAGGAGGACTTATAATTGTTTCTTCTTTTATACTTGTAGTCTTTCCTTATTACTTGTTGTCACTATCTTTCTTTCAAATAAACTCAAAGAAAAAATAAAACTATGAGCCATAATAATCAATTACAAATTGAATAACACATAGAATAATTTATAATATATTATTATTTATATTTAAGTTACGGACGTAACAAATGTCAAATATGAAACACTTAGTTTTAATGGTTTCATAATAATGCAGTTTGATTTTTGACACCTCAAGGTAATATTAAAAAAATATATAAATATATATGATGGAAATATGTGACAAACGCCTCAATTCCCACAAAACTCAATGTAAAATGTTAAAAACAAAAACTCTTATAACTTTTTTCACAAGTACCTTGAGGTTTTAAAAATTTAACTGCATCATTATAAAACAATTATCTACCTGTTTCTAGATATAACGGTAATGTCACTTAGCTCAGGTACATTGAATTGGTTAATTTGTGACGTAATATAAATTCAATGAGTACTTTTTGTACAAATAGGGCATTTTTCTCTTGTAGCCCGTTTATGATGCAAATAAATAAATAAAGAAAATTAATTTTATTTGTTTTTCTTAAACTAAAAAAATGTATGTATTTAAAAGTTAAATTATTTTTTCCGGGGCTATAATTAAAGGCTTCAAGCATAAATTGTTAACTGTACGTTTAAGGTAAATAATTTGCTACTATCATTAGATAAAAGTATGTAACTGCTTCAAATTTGTAATTGTATAAGTTGCAAGTGTAGTATATAAAGTTTTGACTTAATTAAATTGAATTTATTTGCTTCAAAGTTGCTTCGAAACTTCCTACAAAGTTTCATAATTCACTTTTCTTAAAATGTGGAAAATTTTTTGGATTTTGGCCGTAATTTTTGTATCTTCTGATGTACGTCTGTATTTTTTCCCCAAAATTAAAAGTCCTCTAAAAATAAAAATATCATAATTCTGGCACAAAATTATAATTCATTAATATTATTTTATAGGCAAAAAATGCAACCGCACAACTCAACATCAAAAGTATAAATCAGTTTATTCCAAACTCTGTACTTTCTCTAAATAAAACAGGCGAAAACGGAATTATCACTTGGAATAGGAACATAACTAAAGGAAGTCCACCAGTATCGGTATGAAATATATAATTTTTTGTAGAATCTTTATTTGAAAAAATTAAAAGAGTTAATATTATCTTAATTTTCTGCGAAAAAATTAAAAGAGTTAATATTATCTTAATTTTCTGCGAAAAAATTAAAAGAAATTCTTTAAATATATACCACTTTAAAATATTTTTATCTACAAAATAAATTTATTTGCAATTAAATTTGATTATAAGGAATATTTATACGTTTTTAATAGCAGTGTTACACGGAATATAATTATTCTTGAAAATTTGACTAAGATATTAAATAAAAAATATGACAATGAGCGTGTATTTATATTGTGAGGAGGAGCATTGAATAAGCTCTTATTTTATAATCTTCCTCGCGGTGTAAATACATTCAATGTTCGTAATTCAACGCGGTAAATTTCATATCATGATTTATTTATTAAGTATAAATTTTTAAAAAAATTAAAAAAAATTAAATTTACTGATCCTCACTTCTTTCTATTCATAAGTAGAAAAAAATACGAGTTTGTTTACACCGTGTCTTATTTTAAGCGTAGGTTTCAGTCCAACTGAGGAAAGTGAATAAAAAAAAGTTTATATACATCACTTAAGATTTATTTATATATTTTATGAAATCCAGTTTTCTATGAATACTTAATAAATAATACTTTGAAAAAATTGTCTGCAGGTGATTTTTATAAAGAGCTTTCCGAAATTACTTAAACTACAACTTTTCGTGGTTCATGATCTATGTTCTCCTGAACAAACTGGTACCCACAAGCATCTTGTCCAAACATTTGTATTGAAGTTGCTAACTAAAGATGGAAAGTGTCCAATTAAAAAGGTAAAGTTTTTATTAAATAAAGTATTACTTTAGGTTTTAGAAGCATCAAATGGATTTAAAAATACTCGATTGCACTGTATATTAAGAAGACATTTTTTCAGGGAACACAGGTCGAAGTACCTAAAAACTACACTTATAAATATGAAGATGTCAATGGCGCATTTGATGGAGATGTTGAAATCAAAATATCTGTTCGTGTACCTTTATTTGCATTCTTGACGAGACAGATCTTAGAATTGAGATACTCTGGAAATATAAAACAAGAGTAGAACATTTTTTTTAATGTATGTCAATTTATTTGTTTTCTTGCAAAAAGGGTTTTTCTCGATTAATAAAAATAATATGCACATTCTATTAACCTTTCTCTCCCAATTTTAAACATTCGTTTAAAACTCTGTATAACTGATGTACTAAAAAATGTCTACTGCTAAATAAAAAGAAAAAGTAGAAAAAGAAGTTTCAGTATTTATTTTCCGCATAGGTTTCTCCATCAAAATTTTTTCGTTTTTAAGAATTTGAAATTGAATAACAATCAATTATTCAAACAATTTCAAACTTGTCGTTTTACAAATTTTATTTTGCGAAAATTATTTTAATTCTTTCCAGCACGAATTTTTCCTGTAGGAATTTTTTTACAATGTCAAGATATCTAATAGTTTTTGGTGTTGCTAAAAACGAATCCAATGTTATTTTATAAATATTCTAAATGGGGGATCCAATGTTGCGGACATGGATTTATAAACTTGGTAGAAAATGGTTTTTGGAATTGCAGAATTTAAATCTAACTTGAAAATTTCAAATTTTAATATGTCGGACATGAATTTTTTAATTCTTGTCTTTCTTTTATGAAATTCGGTATGAAAGAATTTTCAGGATAGCAGGATTCAAACCTAACATCAAAATTTAAAAACTCATTTTTTAGGATAGAATATAGCGCACATGAATTTTTTCATTCATGACAGTTTTTATAAAACTCAGTATAAAGGGGTTTTGGTTCTAGTAACTTTCAATAATTTTTTTTAATACAAAATGATACTTAAAATCTTAAAACTAGTCAACAAACCTTTCTAAATCCTATATAAAAAAAATTTCTGTTTCTTACCCCTTTTTTACCTTCAATAATGTCGCGTTACGCACGGACGTTTTTAGGGCACGCATTTTAACATCGCAGTATAATTCATAAAAATTCTGCTAATTAATATGTTTTTAAAATATTTAATACATATAAATATAAAGTATAGTATGTGTAGATTTGTAGACACAGAAAATTGTTTTGGATTAAATTAATCTGCAATGCTCTTTTTTTTTATACCAAATTGAATTTAAATAATCTGAAATTGGCTTAAAACAATCGCACTGCAGATTATTTTAATACATAAAAGTTTTCAGTGAAGTCATTAATATTGAATTAAGGGGACGCCTAAGTCACCTTAAAACAATGCAAAAAGAGTCAACTTTCGGTACACTTTTCTCAAAAACTATTACTCCAATTGCGTTCTTCTTTGTTTTGTTCGATTACACATATAATCAATTGTATGAATAAGAAGTAATAAGACGTTATCTTAAATAGATACTTTTTTATAAACATTTATACCAAAATGTAAATAACACTCCCAATTTTTCTGATTAAATGACTCACATCTCCGTTTATATAATTCAAAATGATGTCAAACTTCTTATTCGTAATCCTGAAATCTTCCTGAACAAATTAAAAAAAAAAACTTGTAAATCGGTTTAGTAGTTCAAGAGAAAAGTGTACCGAAAGATAAAAAAAAATTAAAAAATCAAATTTTACAGGAGAGACGAATAACTAAAAAGAAGAAAAATCTCATGAATTTCAGAATCAAATAATCCAAATTTTATGAAACTTGGTATACTGTGGTTTTTGGGGTCTTTGATTTCAATTTCGAAGTCAGATTATCAAAATTCAAAATGGCGGATACAATATGGCGGTCAAATTTTTAAAAATTGAACGAATTTGTGTGAAGCTTAGTATATTGGGGTTTTTGGGGTCGCTAATTTCAAATTCGAAGTCAGATTTTAAAAATTCAAAATGGCGGATTCAATATGGCGGTCGGACTTTTAAAAATTTAACGACTTTGTATGAATCTTAGTATATTGGGGTTTTTGGGGTCGCTGATTTCAATTTCGAAGTCAGATTATCAAAATTCAAAATGGCGGATACAAAATGGCGGATACAATATGGCGGTCGAATTTTTAAAAATTGAACGAATTTGTATGAATCTTAGTATATTGGGGTTTTTGGGGTTGCTAATTTCAAATTCGAAGTCAGATTTTAAAAATTCAAAATGGCGGATTTAATGTGGCGGTCGAACTTTTAAAAATTTAACGAATTTGTATGAATCTTAGTATATTGGGGTTTTTGGGGTCCCTAATTTCAAATTCGAAGTCAGATATTAAAAATTCAAAATTAATTAATTTATGAATTCGCATAAATCTTGGTATCTTGGGGATTTTGGGGTCGCTGATTTCAAATTTAAAATCAGATTTGAAATATTCAAATTGGCGGATCCAATATGGTGATCAAATTTCTAAAAAATTACTAAATGTGCATAAAAATTTTTACTTTGGCGTTTTTGTGGTCGCTGAGAACAAATTTGTTATTTATATTTCAAATTTAATAATTTCGAATCTAATGTGAGGGTTGCATTTTCAAATATTGTTAAAATTTACATGTATCTTTACTGAAACAAAATTTTGTTAATTTAATATATGATTTGGGTGAAAATTTCAATGCAGCAGAAAGTCATCCATATATGTAAATTTAACATCAAAATAAAGAGACATTTAACAATGATCTAGAGTTAATCTTAAGAATTTCATTCACCTGAAAATCACATGCAGCAAAAATCGTAAATAGTTTTTTCTGTGTTGTTACTCGGAAATTTTCGGGTTTACTGATTTGAAATCTTAAATCCACCGCCATATTGTAGCCTCCATTTTGAATTTTCCAAATCTGACTTGAAATTTGAAATCAGCGACCCCAAAAACCCCAATATACCAAGATTCATGCAAATTCAGTCAATTTTTAAAAACTCGTCCGCCATATTGGATTCGCCATTTTGAGTTTTCCAATAGTGACTTAAAATTTAAAATCAGTGACCCCAAAGACCCCAACATACTAAGATTCATGCAAATTCAATTCATTTTTAAAAATTCATCCACCATATTGAATCCACCATTTTGAATTTTTCAAATCTAACTTCAAATTTGAAGTCAGTGACCTCGCAAACCCCAATAAACCAAGATTCATGCAAATTCAGTCAATTTTTAAAAATTCGTCCGCCATATTGGATCCGCCATTTTGAATTTGCAAATCATGTCGAGAAATATATATGGAGTTTTGATTTATTCATTTTTAGTATAAAAATAAGAAATTTTAATACAATTGAAGCTTTCGTACATAATTTATTGATGAACTTAAGGACTTATTATTCTCGAGATAAAGTATCCAACTTTACAAATTTATTTAGGCTACTTCTACTCATCAGAAAAGGTTTTAAATAGTCTTCTTTTATTCCTAAATGAGTCTAGTTTTGGATAATCACATAAAAAGAAAATCGTTTTTTTTGTCATTTTTTCACTTAGGTGTCCCCTTAAATAATTTTTAACATATTTTGTGGAATATATTCTCAGTTCATTTCCTAAAATATTTGAGAGTATTTTTTTTGATTCATTATATAAGGCGGTTTCAAGCATTATAATAGAAGAACAACATGGATTTGTTAAGGGTAGGTCTACAGTGACTAATCTTGGCCTATTCATTAATAATTAATTATTGATAATTGAGAAAGGTTGCCAAATAGACACAATTTATGCCGACCTTGCAGAAGCTTTCGATAGAATCGATAATAATATTTTGTTGTTTAAGCTGCATATCATGGGTTTGTCTGATCACCTGGTCTCATTCATGAGTAGTTATCTCACTGATAGATTTCAGCAAGTCAGAGTTGGATGTGAATTTTCAGGTCCTTATTTGGCCACGTCTGGTCTTCCTCAAGGGTCACATCTTGGTCTACTGCTGTTTGTTCTGTTCATGAATGACATTAAATCGGTATTTTTAAATTTATCTTTTGTTCTTTATGCTGACGATCTTAAATTTTTTAAAACAATAAACTCATTAAATCCTTGTCAGGGTTTCAGGGATTATATCTTTTTCTAGACAAAGCACCTAATATATTTGTACACTATTGGTAATGAAGAACTGAACAGGGTCAGTAAAGTAAGTGATTTGGGTTTACTGATCTGTAGTGATCTTTCTTTTAACGAACATATCTCTGAGCTAATATCATAGGCACTTAGATCCCTTGGTTTCCTGACAAGGAATGCCTCAGTTTTTTATAACATGACTACAATTAAAACTTTATACTTTTCCTTAGTTAGATAGATCCTGGAATACGCCTCAGTAATTTGGGTACCTTTTTATAACTTTAATTTAATAAGACTTGTGCGTGTCCAGAATCGATTTCTTAGATTTGCAGCGAGGCAGCTTAATTTACCGTTTGACGGATACACCCATGATTATAGCAGCTTAAGTGTAACTCTCGGCACGCCTCTGCTCACATCCAGATACCTTTATGCAGATATTATGTTTTTTAATAAAATGATTAATGGAATTTTTTATTGTCCCTCTTTGTTGTCTATGGTAGGAATATCTGCTCCAGCAATGTTGACACGTAATTATACAATTTTTGAGGTAACATTTCATAAAATTAATTATTTGATGCAAATTTTGAGAGATTCACCTTCTTATTACGTTGGCTACTATTTGAAAAAGATTTATTATCAAAAACTCGGGCAATGATTTTCGGCCCTTCTGGTTCTCCTTCAATGGATACACTTTTGACATGCCCAAGCCTCGAAATAGGGGATTCTCCTATTGCTTTTCAGGAAACTGTTAAGGATCTGGGTCTAACTCTTGATCGTATTCGGTCGTGGAAAGAGCATGTATTTGGTATATCGCGAAAAATATTTATGACTCTCCCAACAATTAAATAGGAATAAAAATTCTCTACCTATATCAACACGATTACTTCTAGTTAAAACATTAATATTACCTATGCTCGATTATTGTTGCATAGTTTATGATAATATCTCTAATGATCTAAATAAAAAATTGGAACGATTACACAATGCATGTATCAAACAAATTTTTTTTTACTTATTCCTTCGATTAATTACAAGATTATACATTACTTTAACGAAATCCGTTTGGTTTTTTCATTTCAGATGATTCACTTCAGAGATTTAGTCCTCCCAATAAACGCCTTTATTGGGAGGGGTTCCTGGAGATCTGCTGTAGCAGCTTCAAAAACTGTGATTTTTACAAATCAACAATTTTTAAGTACTCTTCAAAGTTACCATTATATGTGTACAAATGCTGGAAATAATAAATTTAGAAGTTTTCTAAGGAAAATTTTTTTAAAAATCTAATTTTTTAGGGCTTCTAACTAGATGTAACCCATTAAATGGCAGTTCTGATATTTTTGAAAAAAATTAAAAATTAATTTTAAAATTATGCAACGTAGTATCGGAGAATATAAAATTTGTTAATTACAAATCTGCTATTATATTGTTAAAAAAAAATCTATGCAGAGTTTGATAAAAATTGTCATAAATTTAAAAATTCATGTCCGCCATATTGGATCCTTCATTTTGAAATTAAAATTTTTGAGGTCAGATTTTAATTCCGCCAACCCAGAAACTCCTTTATACCGAGTTTCATAATAATTGGTAAAAATTTTCAAAATAATGTCCTCCTTGTTGGATCGATCATTTTGAATTTTGTAAAAATGACAACGGATTTGTTATCCGCGGCCCGCAAAACCTTTAAATTTAGAAAGTGAAATTTATACTGCTATACGATTAATGAAAACCAAATTAATTTCGGTTTTTTTTTTAAATTTTATAATTGAATTGTTGTGTACAATAAATTAATTTTTAAATTGCAAAACATAGTCACAATTGTAAGTTTATTAATAGATTATTATAAGAAAATGCAAAAAACCGTTACAGCATTGTTTATTTTTTTTTGCGTGTAAAACAAAAAAAAACATAAGACTCTGGTGTCCCGCTGTGCTTCAAAGCGGTTAAAACTGTTTCAAAAATTTTTTTATTATAATAGGAAAATAGGAAATATTTTAATATTTAGAATATGTTTCTTACACAATGGTAATTTTTCCGTTATTTACAAACCAGTTTGTTCTACAATGTTCGTAGATACACAAATACTTGGACTATATCTTTATCACCGAAATGATAAAAAGTCTTGTTTAGTAAGAGCAATATTACTAATTACGAATTGCATAAATTCTTTCAAAAGCTGTTAATATTGAATAGTATTCTCTCAGTTTTGCATTGAATATCTTTTACACCAGTTAAAAAATGTTTAAAATTATTTGTGTACTTTTTGTTTCAATAACCGTTTTAAGTGTAAGGAAAAATGATTTTTATTGAAATTTATTTATTTGAATGCAATTTTCAAGCATGGCTTATACCCATAAATGAGTAAGGATTTCTGAAGTGTGTCCATCATTTATTTTAGAAATTAATATAACTTTTGTATTTTGCTTTTCTCAATTTAAAAATTTCTGACGATTCAGCATATTTAAAAAAAAAAGATATGTACATAGTATATTGCTGTTGAAAACTTCACATTAGTATAATTTAATTAGTATAATATAAAATTTGAATAAAATCAGAATACCTTTTGAAAATGATGAACACAGTTCAGGAATCCTTACTTAAATGTTAACACTAATTTAATTCCTAATTTAGGCGGTAAAAAGAAGTGCTAATATAACTTGGGGAACACTTCTGAAAAATAATGACAGCCCTTTGGTAACTTTGAAAAGTAATCAAGGTAAAACTGACATTACTTGGAATAAAACTATTAGTAGTCAAAATAAGATGAAAGTAAGTAAAACTATTTAAAAAGCAACTTCAGTATTTCTTAAAAAATGAAGTTAAATAAGTATTTTAATTGTAAGATATTAAACTTATTACAATTACTATTGTAATAATTTCAATATGCAGAAAAAAAATAATAATAATTATGATATGAAGATAAAATAAAACTTAGTTTTTATCATAAAAGAAAATTAAATGACAGTAAAAGAGTTATTGCCTTTAACTTGTCTTTCAACTATAGGCTTATTTCTGGATAAAGTTGAAGAAAGAAAAGAAGGGTGCATCAAGTTCCCTTGATTTGTGTAAGAAATATAAAAAAGATTCGGTTGAAAGAGTCAGGCAATTATATATTTTGAGAACTATAGCAAATGTCGACAATTGTCCAATTAAAAAGGTACAGTTTGTAATTAAATTAAATAAATTATTTAAATTTTATACGGTGCTTAAAATATTTCTTCAGATGGAACATGAGTTTCATAATCATGGTTTTTTTACAGGGTGCAAAAGCTACATTTTCTGTACCAAAAACTTTGACATACACTACCAGTAAACCAATTGGATGTGGTGAATATACAGCATTATTTTTTGTTTATAAAAGCGATGGTAAAACATCACAATTGACAAATTTGGTTCGAGGTAACATAACTGGCTGTTAATGATAAATAAAAAAGAAATATTCACATGTATAACAGAATTAATAACACCGAGTGATAATTAACAAATATTATTAAAAAAGAAATCTGTTTTTTCATGATGAACCTCATTCATTTTCAAAAATTATTAGCAATAAAAAAAAAAATTTTTTTAAATGTTTAAATATTATTTTCCTAATTCTACGCACAAAAAAGCACATTTTTTTCCTTAACAATTTTTTCCAAAAGTCAGTTGTTCTCAAGTTACCAACAATTGAAAAAAGAGGCTATTTTTATAAACAAATGATCATATCTTCCTTAAAAATTATCGTAGAGCAATTTTTAAAAAATCGTTTTAAAGGTGACAAAAAATGCTTTCAAATAACATTTGTAGAATTAAAATGTGATGATTTCTTCAAAAATTGTACCAATTTTAAATTTTTTAAAAAAAGTGAAATTTTTTTTTAACTTTAAACAATTAAACAATAAAAAAAAAATTTTTTTTTAATTTTGTTTAGATGTTGTTTCAAGTCAAATACTTAAACTTTAAAATAAATATTTGATGAAGGATTTATCTTTATTATTAATGAAGATACAAAACTTTTTGTAAAGCCCTTGCATGCCGTAGGGTGGGCAAATCCTTTTGAGCGGCACTGTATATAAGTGCATATTCGAACTTAAAAGAATAATTTCCTAAGCTTTTTTTAGCTTTATCTTCAACATGTTTTTTATCGCACTTTTGAAACTAACGTATATGCATTTTAACGAGTTTAACATTTTTAAAAAGTTAATTGAGTAATTTCTATTTAATCGTTACATGCGTAAATTTTGAAACTCGAATTAATGTCTAAATTATTTTTTCATAACGCAGTCTTAAAAATGGCGTGATTCGGTTCTCTGTAGATAACCAGAAAGTTGCAGATTTAAGAACGATTCACTATGTGACGTCAGAGTGCAAACAAGTACAGTCCAAATTGCATGTCTCCCACTTTTCTACTTTTCTTGCACGCACTGTTTGACCAACAGAATAGAGTCGATATCTTTAGCGTGAGTAGTACAGCTTCAAAATCTAACCTGACCGTATCACTAGCGCGGCGTGTTGACAAGTAAAAAAGTGTGAAACATTCAATTTGGATTGTATTTGTGTACACTCTGACGTGACATAGTAAATCGTTCTTCAGTCTGCAACTTTTTGGTTATCTATACAGTTTTGCGCCTTTCTCGAGAGACGAATCTCACGAGGGATACCTAGGCCCCCAGGGGCTATACTCCTACGGCTACAAATCCACTTACTAGGTACTTACTCCACTTGCCCTTTACATAATGAAACTCGGATGATCGAGATCATCCAAGTTGCACCGGAAGGTCACAGGTATGGAAAAATTGTCGTTGTAAGGACTGTTAGGTCCAAAACGACGAAGAAGACCGAGTGCCCCGAAGGGAGGGTGGTTAGCATCACTTGTTTTGGCCCAGTCAATGTTACTTGACCGGGACACTCCAAGTGAAGTTCCCAGCGGGGACCGCGTGGAGGTTCCACCCCTGGTGCAGGCCAAGACCTACACCACACTCGTGTTTTACCAGCCTATCTCGGGGACTATGCTATAACATAGTCATTGTGAGTAGGTTGTATGTGTTGAAGTTTGCCAGCTATGCTCAGGACCCTACGTTAGTAGGGACATAGTGAGTTAGTCTGTATGGGATGGGGATGAGGTTTCCATACATCCAGTGGACTGGTATGAGCCAGTCATAGTTGGTGTATGCAGGTGAAGATGGTGGTGAAGTAGGTGATAGTGTTTACCAGCTTGCTCGGGATCTCATGTTACTGAGAACATAGTGAACAAGCTGTTGGGTGATGAATATGAATTATACCCAGATCCAAGGACCAATTTTTAGGTTGGTCTAAGGAGGATTGGGTGGGTGGAGATGGTGGTGATTTGTGATGATAATATCAAACTGTCAGGGACTAGTGTCACGCTAGTCATTATTGACAGTTCGTCGACTCCTTTCTTCTTTGCGGGTGAGGACGGATCGCGCGAATTCGGCGAACAAGGGCCATACGTCAGCAGCCGCGAAAGCCGGCGCGTCATCCGGCCACCGAATGGGACGACCAAGTCCCGTTTCTAGTGGCAGTCTGTCTGTCGTGTGTTCCGAACATGAGGTAAGGACATGAGCAGCTGTCTCCTCCGGGGCTCCACACGCGTACCTGGATCCGTCTCGAAGGCTAAATCGCCTTAAATAGGCGTTAAAGTCTCCGTGGCCGGTCAGGAATTGCGAGGTGTGACGCCCTGGGGTGACGCAGCGCTCTTTGAGTCTCTCCCTCACGTCCGGGAAGTAGGCGTACGTCTTTCTCCCTAAGTCATCACTGTCCCAGGATTGCTGCCACAAGCGAGCAGTTTCTCCCCGGACCAGCGCAGCCGAACCACGGCCAATCTCGTCGGAAGTCAGGGTGAGGTCGCCGAATGTGAATCCCACTCGCTTCCTCACCCAGAACATGGCGGCGCGTTCCTGAAGCAGGAGGTCCACCGGCGCTTCCCCAGCCAGCACACAGAGCGCACTGGTCGGAGTCGTCCTGTAAGCCCTAGTCATCGTTAGTAATGTCAGTCTTTGTGCTGATAGCAGTTTACGTTTGTCCGAACCAGTCATAAGGTCAGACCAGCCAGCCGAGGCGTATCCCGCGACGGACCGGAATAGCCCTCGGTACAAGATTTTTAATGTGCCGAAGGTCAGTCCCCACGAGGCGGGAGCGATTCGGCGGATGGCCGCAAAGTTGGTTTTCAGTCTACTGGCAATTTTCTCACAGTGTGTCGTAGCACGGAGGCCCTGGTCAATATGGACACCAAGGAGACGCACACACTTTTTAAGTGGGAGCGACGCCCCATCCAGCCTGACAACAGGTCCTCTCAGGTTCCAGTCAGACTCGTATCTCTTCTCCACGTACTTGCGGTTTCCCTTGATCCGACCTCCCCCTCCGGGGAGCCTGGGATGCCTGAGGAAAACCATTTCCGTTTTTGTCTTGGACAGCCTAAGGCCGCTTGCGCGGCACCAACCGTCGACTCGGTCCACCACCCGTTGAGATTTCTCTTCGACTTGATCTCTGGATTTCCCAGAGATGATCTTAGTGAGGTCATCGGCATAAGTGACGAAGTCCCCATCAAGCTCATCTTCCAGGACTCTCAGAAGCTCATCGAAGGCAACATTCCATGCACAGGGGCCCAAAACAGAACCCTGTGGACAACCCTTTGTGGGTGTTTTGGTAATGCTGCCCCCAGTCCAAGAGATTGTCATGGAGCGACTATCGAAATAGTTCTCCATAACTCTCAACACGTTAAGTGGACAACGTCTCATCTCCAGTCCTCTCAACACGTCATTCCACCTTAGGTTGTCAAAGGCTCCTGTGATGTCAAACAGCAGGGCGAGGACGTATTTCTCCCCCTGCCGCTTAACTAGCTTCCTTAATTCAGTAATGGCATCCTCAGTTGATCGATTCTTCACGAATCCGAACTGCCATGGTGACAGTCGGTCCGGAGCCAGTGCAGTACGCCCCAGCCTTCCCAGGAGGAGTCTCTCGAAAATTTTGCCAAGGACGGAGAGAAGACACACTGGTCTGTAGGACCTGACGTTTGTTAGGTCCTTGTCTCGTCCTTTGGGAATTATACACAGGTTACCACATTTCCAAATTTCCGGGAAGTAACCCAGCCTCAGGCATCCATTCACCAGACCCAGGTAATCTCTCTCCAAGAACGGCCACGCCATTTTGACCACGGGGATGTCCACCCCGTCCGGTCCGGGCGCTTTGTTGTTGGGGAGAGATCGGATGATTTTCCACACCTCAGGGCCAGTGAAAGGTAGCTCATCATCGGCAGGGGCCTCATATGGGGCAGGAGCTCCAACGAGGTTGCCTACTATCCCATCGTCATCCGGGACAAACGCACTCATAAAGAGTTGTGCCCCTTCAGACATGGACTGTGCGGCAATACCATTCTCATCTGTAACCGTTCGTAGTACCGTCTCAGTCTTAAGTCGTCCTGTCGCTGATTTGTAAACAATACCCCAGGGGTTAGCGTTGCCTTCCCCCTCAACGAGCCGCTTCCAGGATTCCTGGCTGGTCTTCCTAACCAGACGGCGAAACTCGTTTTGAAGGTTGACATACGCCTTCCGTTTCCCGGCGCGTGTCTCCACATCTTTTTCCTGTTGGGATTCCCTCCTCAGGCGCAGAACTCTTCGTTTCATGCGCGTGAGGGTGTCGTTCCACCAGGGGTGGGCTCTCGTTCTCCAAGTTTTGCGCGGCATGGAGGCTTGGCATGCCCCGGTCAGAGCATCAGTGATGCCCACCGCAAGAGCCTCAAGTTGGTCTATTTCTTCGGGCTGAGCCTCATCGAGGGCCTCCAGGTTCGCCGTTAGGGTCCTCTGGAAGACCTCCAGCCTTACTTTCTTGACATTATATCTTGTCGGACGTTTGTCAGGGGGGGGAGTTGTATTCTTTTCCGTTGCCACGGCTGCACCGAGATTAATCTCAATGAGCGCGTGGTCACTAGTCGTTGCGTCTGTTCGTAAAGTCCAGTCTTTTACCAGAGGTAGTAGGGCACCGGTGACCAGCGTAACATCAATGTGCGAAGAGCCCCGTCCGCTCTGGAACGTACATTCCCCGCCGTGATTTAGTGCGTGAAGATTGTGCTGGACAATGAAGTCTTCTACCAGTTCACCCTTCTCATCAGTGATAGGGGATCCCCAGAGAGGAGACTTAGCATTGACGTCCGCACAGATAATCACGTTCCTGCCTCGCAGCTCCCGAAGGATTTGGGAAAGGTAGCTCAGATGTTTTTCAGTGGACTCCGCAAACTGAAAGTACGCTGACACTGCATAGAGAGGCACAGCAAAGCCGTGAATCTCCACACAGATAGCGTGCTGGTTCGTAAGGTGCTCCAGTACCGTCATACTTGTCCTCGGGTTGTAGTTGAGAGCGGCGCACTTGGGCTTTTTACACCCTTGCGCGGTCGCTCTCTTGATAGTGGAGCAAAGCCCGACAAGATCGCCCATGTTGTTGGCGTATGGCTCCTGCACGAGGGCAACATCGACACTCCGCCGACGCAAGTAGTCACTCAGCTGTGGGGTGACTAGAGATGCTCCACGCATGTTGTGTTGGACAATGCGCAGAGTAACCTCAGGTAGATTAGACCCTGAGGTATTGGCGTCTTCGTGGTCAAGTCGTTGTCTATGATTGTTGAGTTTACTCGCCATTGTTGTTTCTGTTAGTCTGTCCGTCGTCTGTAGTCTTAACTCGGCCAAGATAGCGGCCCATTGCCATGAGGTATGTGGGGCAGTTTCTGTCCATCGTCATGTGGTTCGTCATGCGACCAGCACGCTCGCATGTAGCGCATGTTGGTCCCAAGCCTTCCCTTTTTGCAGTGCACTCGCCGGCACGATGACCCGTTTTCGCGCAGTACCGGCAAACGTCCTGCTTCTCCTTACAGTATTTGCTCGAATGACCGAACCCGCAGCAGCGACTGCAGCGGGAAACTCCCGTCGAATCATGAATTCGACACTTCCTCCAGTTGAGGAAGAGGAAACCCTGTCGACACATCCTCTCATGCAGGGAGGGGCTCACCGAGGCGATCCAGTGGACAGTGTCCTCTCCCTTGGGACCGGCCTTGTACTTAGGTCTGAAGACCTTCTTGAAAGCTTCAAGGTCATCACCAAGAGTGAGGTCACTGTTAAGACCGAAAACCTCCTGAGCCAACTCCTCCGCAGTCAAGGATGAACCAACTTCACGAATGGTGATCTCTGGATCCTGGTTATCTATACAGAGAACCGAACCACGCCTTTTATGACTTTGTTATGAAAAGTATCGTTCGTAACTGCGTGAACAAAGCAGTAGTTTTGAAACTCGCGCAATTTTTGCAACTCGTTTCACTCGTTGCAAAAACATTGCTCTCGTTTCAGAAACGACTGCTTGTCACGCATGTTACGAAATATACTATTTTGGTTTTCTTTAAAGTATAATCCAAACTTCAATTACTTAAAATAATTTAGTCTTCGGATACAATAAAAGTGAACTTGAATTGGGACAAAACCAACGATAATTATTTATTTAACAAATATTTTTTGTAGAATATATCGTTTAAAAAATTTTGCATTTTTGCATTGTGTAATAAAGAGACTTGATTGTTGAAACATATAAATATTACTTAAGAATTACATTTTTATATTTCACAGCATCTAATAGAAAAGAAAATTTATTTAAAATATATTTTGTAGTCCAATTAGTAGAATGTAGTATCGTTATTAATATTTTATTATTTTAATTAAAGTTTTTTCGCTCTCCATAGTTGATATAAATTAGAAAAATGTCGATCCGTTGGAGCAAGTTAGTGTAGGCTTATGTCTTTTTATTTTTAGAAATAAAAAAACAAAAAACTCTAAACACATAAATTTGTTTAGAGTTTTTTTATTTCTAAAAATAAAAAGACATAAACCGACACTAACTTGTCTTATCATTTTATAATCCTTTAACGTCCGAGCAATATGATATTGTTTTAATAAAACGATATATTCTGACTGAAAATATTGTTCTTTTTATTTACAAATGTCCAACGTTTCGAGAACGAACTGTTCTCCTTTTCAGGGACTATAATATGAATATACAAAATTATTTTTTAAAAATAATAATTAATTAAACAAATAAGAAAAAGCAACAATAAAGTGTTTAAATTACAATTTTTTGATCGATGTAAATAAACTCTTACCTAATGTTAATAAAATCCATAATTTATTTCTTTATCTTGACACACACTTTAAAAATAGTTACTTGAAAAAATCAAGAACGTCAATGTTAAAAACCATATAATTATTGTGACATGATTGAAAATTATTTTTAGTGACTGAGAGCTGTTTTCTGTTCAGTCACTTGTCAAATTTAAAACTGAGCAATTTCATCTTATTAAAATTAAGAAACTAATTATTCGTATTTGTTAATATAAACGTTTAAGTGTGTGAGACAAACTTTAATAATATTTTGAAAATTAGAAGATATTGAAATTATTATTTATTTTAAAAATTCAAGAATTGCATTGTATGATGCATTGAAATTTTCTACGTCGTTTTTTACACTTATACAATTATCACCTTCCTTTTTAATATGGGCCATTTCAGCAAATAATCTTTTGTATATAATCATTGGGTTCACAATGCATAATTTCAATATTTTCCCAAAGAATATCATTAGGAGTTTTTTTTTTTTTAATTTTCGATGTCTACTAATAAAGTTGTGGTAATTTTCATTATAGCCAAAATTATCACTATGTTCTTTAATTCTAATTCTGAAAGGTCTGCTGGTTTGATCTACATAACATTTCTCACAGGAACACGGAATGTTATAAACAACGTTAGGCTTATCTACTAATTCTAATTGGTCTTTACCTAATTTAAAAAATTTATTTAATTTTGATTCAACCTTGAAAATTGTTTTTACATTATATTTTGATAATAATCTGTTAATATTTTCTGAAATTTGACCATAATAAGAAGTAGTTATGAATGATTTTTTATTATTATCTATGTTTTGAGAAGAAATTATTTTGGGTTTTTTATTAAAATTAGCCTTTTGTTAAAATGTTCACTACTAAAATGTAAAGGAAAAATAGACACAATTGTATGTTTATAAACGGATTAGTATAATAAAATACAAAAAACCGTGTCTGTATTGTCTTTTTTCTTGCCTGAAAAAGAGACAAAATCATATAGAAACAGGTGAGACTCTGGTGTCCGGCTGTGCTTATTTTATAGGATGCTATTTTTATTTCATAAGAATATTAAAATATGACAAATTTTTAAATTAAGAATTTTTTTCATATACAATTTTAATTTTTCCGTTATTTACAAACAAGTTTTATTCAACATTATTCGTTGATAAGAACTCGGACTTCACCTTCATTACCGAAATGATAAAAAAGCTTGTTTGACAAATAAAATTTTACTGATTACGAATTATATAAATTTTTTTAAAAGCTGTATATAATAAATAGTATTTTCTCAGTTTTGCATTCAATACCTTTTATACCAATTAAAAAATGTTTAAAATTATTTGTGTACTTCTTGTTTTAATAACCGTTTCAAGTGTAAGGAAAACAATAATTTTATTGCAATTTATTTATTTTAATGTAATTTTCAAGCATGGCTATACCCATAAATGTTAACACTAATTTAATTTTTTAATTTAGGCGGTAAAAAGAACAGGTAATATAACTTGGGGAAAAATTATAACAATTAGTAACAGCTCTTTGGTAACTTTAAAAAATAATAAAGGTAAAACTGTCATTACTTGGAAACAAACTATTACTAGTAAAAATAAGTTAACAGTAAGTACAATTATTTAAAAAGTGTGTTTTGAATTGTAAGATATTAAACTTATTATAATAGTTATTATTAATAAATTCAATATAAAGAAGAGAAATAATAATATAATATGAAGATAAAATAAAACTTAGTTGTTATCATAAAAGAAAAATAAAATTCTGTAAAAAAGTTTTTTCCTTTAATTTATCTAATTTCAACTAGGCTACGTTCTGGATAAAGTTGAAAAAAAAAGAAATCGGTAACTCAACTACCCTTAATTTGTGCGGGAAATATAAAAAAGATTCGTTTGAAAGAGTCAGGCAATTATATATTCTGAGAACTATAGCAAATGTCGACAATTGTCCAATTAAAAAGGTACATTTTGTATTTCAATATAATAAAGTATTTAAATTTTGAATTGTACTCAAAATATTTCTTCAGGTGAAATATAAGTTCAATAATCATGCTTTTTTTACAGGGTGCAAAAACAACATATTATGTACCAAAAACTTTGACATACACTACCAATAAACCAGTTGGTTGTGGTGAATTTCTTTCATCATTTATAGTTTATAATAAAGATGGTAAAACAGCAGAATTGACAAATATTATTCGAGGAAACATAACCGGCTGTTAATGATAAATAAAAAAGAAATATTTTTTTTATGATGACCACTTTCGAAAATTATTAGCAAAATCACAAAAATTTAATAGAATTCAATAAATTTTTGACCAGACAGACCTTACAATTGATATTTTAAGTCGTTTCACAAAATGTTATAAAAAAAATGTTCCTTATTTCATGAGAAAATTAAAAAATAAATTTTTTCAAAATACAAAATAAAATACCCTGATATCATTTACTCTGTCCTAAAACTTTAATTTAGAGTTACTTCATCACAGTCATATTAAAAAATTCTAAGAGAAAAATGTTTATTTATGATTGAAAAGCAGTAAAATATGTTAATTATTCGGATAGATTAACGTTTTTAAAAAATTAAAGCGAAAGCAAGGTGTAAAAAAATTTGAAATATAAAATTTTTATAAAAGCCATATATCTATGAATTATTAAGAAGTTTTTGTCTTCCATTTATTTGCTAAATAATTTTTTAGATTTTTATTGCACCGCTCATATGTGATAAAGAATCTGTATGAAGAAATAAAATACCTAATAAAAATTGTTTTTAAAGTTTACAACTTCTGAAGATATATTTGAAAAAGAATCGCATCGCAGAATAGAAACGCCTTTTTCATTTTTCAGTTTTAAATGTTTAATATATAAAATTATAAAGGTATATGTATCAGACTTGTGTCTCGGCAATTATGAAAGATTCGTGAGTCTTCGTATAAACGAATAACACGTTATAAGTAAAATCGAATGAAAAGGGACCGCAGTGGGATGGCCCTTGGCGAAAAATAAAAGTAAAGTTTCGATTGTGTTTGGTCTTGTTGCTCGTAGTCGTGAGACCAGGAACCTGTGCGCCATTCTCAAGTATACCGCCAGTAATACTTAGGAAATTTATTAATTTCAAATTAAAAGTGAATTAGCAAGTAAAAGTGACACAGAAGGTTTCTAATAATTTTTTCATACTTTTTGTGATACATAGAGACTTTAGAGATTCTAGAAGTTCAAAATTAATTTAAGAAGTATTAAAAAATAACGTCACTTTCGGACAGTCTTTAAATTTTAATTTATTATAAAGTCCAACGTTTCAAGAACGAACCGTTTCCATTTTCAAGGACTGAAATACACATATAATTATTAGAAACAATTTTAAAAAATATAATTGTTAGAAATAATATTAATAATTAGAATTTTAAGACATTGAGATAATATTGTTATTTTAAAATTTGTAAAATAGAATTGAACGAATGGCTAAAAAATTGCAAATCAGTTTTTTTATTAATACTATTTTCATCTTCTTTTTTAATAAAAACCATTTCAGCAAATTTTCTTTTTTAGGAATTAGTCTCATTATGTAAAACTTTTATTTCATCCCATTTCGTCAATATGAAAATCTGTTTATTTACAATCTGTTAGTAGTCTCTGTTCACTCGTACGAATAAGTTCGATGTGAAAATGATTGTCACGTCGTTTAGAAAAATTAATAATGATATTAATTTTATTTTTTGACTAAAAGAAAATACTTTCTTTCTTTTTTCTTTATGCTTGTCATTCATATGTGTTTTATATTGTGTTTTTGATGGTGAGTGAGAGTGATTAAAAAAATTTATATTACCTTATTTATATTTTTTTTAAAATTGTATTTAATAATTATATGTGTATTTCAGTCCTTCAAAATGGAAACGGCTTGTTCTTGAAACGTTGGACTTTATAATAAATTAAAACTTAAAGACTGGCCGAAAGTGTCGTTATTTTTGAATATTTAATAATCTCGGACGTAAAATACAAGAATAATTTAAGAAGGATTTTCGTGAGATGTTCGAGAATTGATCCCCTGCAAAACATCCCTTAGAAATCTTTTCATGCCAAGAAAATTCCACTTCTGCTTACCACGTGGCGAGCGATAAGTGTTTAAAATTTATTTCATTGTCTTGTTTTAAATTTATGATTGAGACTTATAGTGTTTAATACACTGCTGGATGTTTTGTCTGGTAAATCTCTTTTTTTCATATTTATTATTCAATATTGTTCATTTTTATATTTAATGATATACAAACGTGTGCGTATTTTTATGATCAGAATTAATTTATATTTATGAAATGATCCCTAAATTTGATGCTTTTTTATATGATTTTTTGAAATTACAAATTATTTGAAATAAATTGGACTGATTTGTTAACTCTATCTTTTGGATTTTGATTATATGTAGGATATTTGTTCATGAACCCAATTTTATAATTAATTTTAATCAAAGAAGTTTAATTTTAGTAATGTCTATTTCTAATTATTTTTATGATTTTTAATTTGCATTTCTTTTATTTAATTAATTTGTATCTATCGTTACGGACATCATATTAAACAAATAAGTGTCGTTATTTATTAACTTTTATTATAATTAACCTAAGATGGTTCAGTAATTGTAAGATTGTTAAGAAATTATTATTTCCTTGTGGAGAAAGCAATTATTTTATGACGCATCGGAAAGATATTTAAGAAAAATTACAGAAACAATTTGGATTTTCTTTCTTAACTGTAACAGAAACTAACAGTTCATTGCATTTGATAATATTTATTATATCGGAATGTATCCAACATTGGTTATTGTAACAATTCGTCTGATAAATGTTTTTTAAAATTCATTTCAAAGTTTATCTTTCCAAGTTTATTAAACATTCAGTTTCTTTTATAAGTCTTCTTTAAAATTTTTTAATTTATATTAAAATTATATTCTTTATGAAAAAAATATTTTCTAGCTTGTCAGAGAAATTTAACATTCGTAAATATACAGGAGCATATACGAACTTAAAAGAACTTTTTTTTTAACTTGTTTTTTTTATCACTTTTGATACTTACGTATATGCAGTTTAACGACTTTAAAATTTTTGAAATTAACTAGTGTAATTTTTACTTATTCGTTACATGCGTTAAGTTTGGAAACTCGAATTAATGTCTAAATAATTTTTTTGGTTATTTTTTAAGTATAATCCAAATTTTAATGCACTTAAAAGCTTAAGAATTTCAGTTATAATTTTTTTCAAAAGTGTTATTTTTTATTCGTATTCATTACGGCCAGTTTATATTGTAAATATTATGATTAGATTATTGTAAGTATTTTTAATTTTATGCTGGTTACGTTTGTTCTTCAATATATAAAGCGTTAATGTAAGTATACTAAACATTTACTTGTTTCTCAATTGCTACAAAAGTTTTCACAGCGTTTAATAATAATTCTTAAAATGTGGAAATTTGTTTTCATTCTGAGCTTAATCATTGCATCCACAAATGTAAGTTTCTAAAGTATATATTTTAAATTACATAAATAAATTTTGAAAATACTAAAAACTATGTTTCATACTTTTAAAATAATTTCTTCCTTGGACACAATAAAAATGAATTTGAATTCGGAACAAAGCAACAATTATTATTTATTTAACAACTATTTTTTGTAAAATATATTGTGGTTAATACGTTTAAATAATTTTGCATTTTGTATTGTGAGTCTTGATTGTCAAACCACATAAATATTACTTAAAGATAAATTTTCTATAATTTACAGCAGCTAATAGAAAAAACAAAATTTATTTAAAATATATTATGTAGTCCAATTGCATGCAGTGTAATTATTATTGTTTTATTATTATTATTTTTTTTTTTTTCACAAAACAAGTTTAGAAAAGAAAAAAATTCATCTACGCACTTGTTCGTAGGAGACTCGATAATTATTATTATTATTATTATTATTATTATTATTATTATTATTATTATTATTATTATTATTATTTAATAGGCAAAAGGAAGGGCAATAGCAGAATACGAAATAAAAAATATAAATCAGGCCTCTAATAAGACTGAAATTTTACTAGAGAAATCAGGTAAAGCTGGAACCATAACTTGGACGAAGGAAATATCTAAAGGAAAACCACCTGTATCAGTATGAATTATTATTTTTTGGAAAACCTTCTTTTAAAACTTTACATAACATCAAACTAGAAAATCGTCTTACACCCCAAAATAAAAATATTATTTAAATCAATTTCACCAAACGTTGAAAGAACCAGTTTTACATTCTTCAGAAAAAATTAGGTTAGTTAAAATTTGTTGTTGAGGGCATGTGATAGATTATGACGTCACTGGTATAGGCAAAATTTGTCCGTAACTTTTCTCTTAAAATATTAAATATTTTTTTATGAAACTTGGTAGAATTACTTAAAATGTCATTAGGAAGGTCTCTCAGACCCGAATTTGTTTAAATTTTGGCCCAAAATTAATTTTAGGAAATTTTTGAAAAAATGCAAACTTTTATAAAAATCAATTTTGAGACCAAATTCAAACAAACCCGGGTCTGAGAGACCTTCCTAATGAGATTTTAAGTAATTCTACCAAGTTTCATTAAAAAATATTCAATATTTTAAGAGAAAAGTTACGGACAAATTTTGCCTATACCAGTGACGTCATAATCCATCACATGTCCTTAAATAATAATAATTATTTAAAATTTATGCTTTTTCTTTAAATCTAGTTAAAATCTGTTATTTTCATCTAATTTTAACAAATAATAACTAATTTTTTAACTTTGAAATATTCTCTACAATTTTATTTGTTGGGTTTTGTTAAAGAATATTTTGTTTAAAACTTATTAGATGAACAAAAATTTATTTATTTAAATTATTAAACTTTTTTGTGACGTATTGCTTAAACAAAATAATATTTAAAAAATCTAAGAAATAAAAAAAGGTGAAAAAAGATTTTCTAATTTGAGGTTCTGTAAATGGAGAGAACTTCCTTAAAAATCAGTTTATTGCATATCACGTTCCAAAAGCTTAAAGTTTGTTATTTTTTTTTCAAAAATTTTTCAATTAATTGAAATATAAATTTGAAAAAAGTGTTACACTAATTTCCAGTCTCCCCTAAATTATAAAATTAAATATTTCACAAATTCTCAACAATTTTTTGGGAAAATTGTTTACAGGGATATTACAAAGTAAGCTTTAAAGAAAGTAAGAAACAATTTATTTTCAATGTTGATGATATATGTGCTGCTCAAAAAAGCGGTTCACGCGAGTACCATGTAAGAAGGATAATATTAAAGTTGGTAACAAATGATGGAAATTGTCCAATTAAAAAGGTAAAGATTGTAATTTAAAAATGTAATTTTAATTTAATCTTTGTAAACATTGCATTAAATATTAAGAGAAAAATTTTTGCAGGGAACCAAAGTTACATTTCCAGAAAAAATTACGTATAAATATAATGTTATCGATAAAAAAAATATCGGAGATGCTGATGTTGAGTTATCTTTAGGTATACCATTCTGGGGAGGTGTAAAAAAATATATCTTAAATGCGGAATTCAAGGCAAAAGTAACACTGGAGTAGGAAAGCATTCCGAAATATCCAAATTGTTATAATTAATTTATTGATACCACAGTGGGCTTTTTCCTATAATAAAAATATTATATACATTTTTCTAGTCTCCATTTTTTTAATTCCAATATTCATTGACATTTCTGTTCCCAATCTATAAGAGCGAGATCTTACTCTTATTATTTCTACTGAACAGTGTCAGAAATATTATGGAATAGTTCCACAGTTTTTCAAGAATCGTCAAGTTTATTGATACTTACGAAACCAATTTCGTAATTTTTTCTGAAGAGTTAGTTAAATTTTACAAAAAATTCTTTAAAAATAAACATGGTATTTTGGAATTATGGTATTTCTCATCAACAATTGTTTTAAAAAAATTGTTTACAGAGATATTACGTGATAAAGTTTACAAAACTAAGCAATAAAAATAAATAAATAAATTTAGTAGATATTTATTCTATGAGAAAGCAATACGTATGTACAAATAAATTCTTGACTGCAATAATAATTAAGAAAGTTTTATAGGAACAAAGTTCCAATTAAAAATGACTTGGAATATAAACACGCTGTTCATAATTGAAATAATGATGGAGGTACTGAAAGTGAGATAGTTCTATTTGAACAATTTTCTAGAATATAGCTAAGTATTTTGTAGGCAATTCCAATTTAAAAGTAATACTGAGCTAGGAAATTTCCTGTTCAAAAGTTTTTTAATATTTATATTTTCTTTATTTTTTAAAAAGGAAAAAATAGTTACTTATTTCAAACGAAATTTACTATCAGTTTAATGCATGAATATATTATCACAAGATACTTGAATACGTATTTATAGTTTTTTCAGGTGTAACTATCCAGTTGATTATAAAAAAGTTTAACCTAACAATATCATTTATTTGTTACACACTCGTTTCGAAAAATTGCACGAAATTTTCTAATTCCAAAAAATCTTCCTTAAAATGTGGAAAATTATTTGCATTTTAGCTATAATTTTTGCAACTATAGATGTACGTTTGGAAAGTGTATTTTTTGCTACTTAATACTATGTAACAATTTAAAAAATTAAAAAATATATTTTGTGAATTTAAAATAATACAAAACTTCTAGATATTGTTTGTAGATTTTTCTTTCTGTAATTTCTGTAATAGCATCTTGATTATTTTCTAATAGGCAAACAAAATAGCAATCGCAAAATATGAGCTTAAAAGTATAAGTCAGGCCTCTAATAAATCTGGAATTTTACTTGAAAAGTCTGGCAAGGCTGCAACTATTATTTGGACAAAGGAAATATCTGAGAAAAATCCACCAGTATCGGTACGTATTATTATTTTTTGTAAAAGTTTTTTTTAAAAAAATTTTGAGGGAGGATTGACATCAGTGGATCAGTATTGTCAGTTTTTCATTTTAATTTGAGTTTTAGTAAAAAAGTTAAACAAACATTTGAGAAATATTTCAAAATATTGGAACGTAAAGTTGAAAACAAAAAAGTAAACGCACTATGTTTGTTTACGAAATCTGATTCACACAACTGTCGTTAAAATTCTCAAGGAAAACATTTTAAATTCAACGTTGAACGTTTCACTAATTCTTATTATTATTTTTAAAAAATTTATTTCAGGTATATTACATAATAATCTTTCCAAAACTTAAGTTTCAACGAGTAGTCAAGGTTGATAATATATGTGCTCCTCAAAAAAATGGTACACGTGAGTACGTTGTACAAAGAACAGTATTAAAGTTGGTAACAAGTGATGGAAATTGTCCAATTAAAAAGGTAAGAATTTTAATTAAGAATTTTTTTTATTTAAATCTTATGAACAACTTCAAAGTTTTTAAAATATTTTCTCTGGATACTCTCTAAATCTGAATTAGTTAAAAACTACTATTTAGGGGTTTAAATCGTGAACGAGTTTTCTCTTTTTCAATTAGTAAAAAATAACTAATTATTAGTAGAAAACTACTAATTCAGTAGTTAAATTTAACTAATTAAATAGTAAAAAATGACTAATGTAATGAGTAAATAGAAATCTACTAATTCTTTCAGTAGTTTAACATAACCTAAAATTAATTTTGCTAATTAAATTAGTAGTTTTTTACTAAATTATTAGTGAAAATTACTATATGACATAGTAAACAAGTTTTGACCTTTAAAATAGTAGTTTTTAACTAATTTAGATTTAGAGAGAAGGAAGATGGATTAAAATAAATATTAAAAAAAGTATATTTTTCAGGGAACCAAGGTTGTAATTCCTGAGAAGTTCACGTATAATTACAATGTTTTCGATAAAAAATATATCGGAGATGCTGATGTTGAGTTGACTTTGGGTGTACCCTTCCTTGCAAAAATGAAGAAATATATCTTAAATGCGAAATTCAAGACAACAATAACATTGGAATAGGAAATTTTTTGTTTAGAAATATCTGAATCCTTATTTTGATTTATTCGATATGTAGGATTTTCTCCTTTAATAAAAATATTGTGCTTTTTTTACGCCTTTATTTCTTGTCTTTGAAACTTAAATACAATATATAATGATAAAAAACTGAATTAAGCTGGTTCTCTTAATTACATAACCTCAAACTAGAAAAGTGTATTTTTACATACTTAATTAAAATATAATCAAGTTTGATTTAAATAAATTTTAAAACATCCGGTTAGGCATTTTTTACATAAAATTATATTAAGCTGAAATATGTCGTTAAACAGTAATTATTAAAAATGTATTTTTTTCCTAAATTGAACATTAGTCATTTTTTTACAAGTTTGACAAATAAAAGCTGAAATTATTTTTTTAAACATCCTTTAGAATTCTGTTTGTTAAATTTTATTAAAAAATTATTAAATTGTGTTTAGTGTAAAAAACAGAAAAGTTCCTACTAAATTTTATTATAAGAAAATAAAAACAGAGAAAGAAATACATTCTAAACTGGTAAAAATATTTTTGTTTTTTAGTTCTAAATCCAAAATTATAAGAAAAAAAATTGGCACCTCAAAGCAACAGCTTAAAATTTTATTTTTAACACACCCCTTAAATATTGAACATTTTTAAAAATTTTTACTATTTGTCTTTAAACATTTTTTTTTAGATAAAAACCCGTATTTTTTTTAGAAAATTACGTATAAATTTTTATGTATTTAATTTTTTTTACAGAAAATACAAATAATTTTGTTGAACATTTCAAATAAAATTTTAGTATAGCTGAAATATTTCCACACGAAAGCTTATAACATGTTTTCTCTATTTTAAACATCATTATTATTACTTTCGATAAACTCTTGTGTATAAATTTTTACGACTTTAAAATTTTTGAAATAAATCAACTATTAAACTGGTAAATTCTGTAATTCTGTTCATTCCCAAAATTGTATTTATTCATGTGTAAATGAAATTTGAATTAATGTCTTAAATTATATTGTTGGTTTTATTTGAAGCAAAACACAAATTTCAATGCATTTATAGTTTAAAAATGTAATATCACGTTTTCTTATGAAAAATATATGTTACAAGTTTAAAATAACGTCACTATCAGTATAATTAAGGTATATGACTGTATTAATTATCACTAGATAATTAAACACACATGTTGTATATATATATGCATATTTTATATAATTCTTTAGTGTGTAATACATTTTTGCTTATTATATATATATATATGTAAAGCATTAACGCAACAATATTAAACGCTTATTTGTTACACAGTTATTTCAGAAACGTTGCTATAAGTTTTATAATTCCAAAAAATCTTCCTTAAAATGTGGAAAATTATTTGCATACTGGCTATAATTTTTGTGACTACAGATGTACGTTTGTAAATTCTTTTCTTTTAACTTAAGGGAATGTAATGGAGTATGTTGTCACTGGTATAGGCAAAAATTATCCATAAACTTTCTTAAAAAATAATAAATATTTTCAAACTTTGTACAATTACTTAAAATATCTTTAGCAAGGATTGTCTGACCCAAGTTTGTTTAAATTTTGCTTAAAAATTAATTTCTTTAATTTTCCAAAAATCAGCTAATTTTTTTAAAAATTAACTTTCTGGCTGAAACATAGTTTGGCCAGAGAAGTAATTCTACAAAGTTTGGTGTCAAAATATTAATTATTTAAAGAGAAAGTTTACGGACAAATTTTACTTATACGAGTGACGTCATTCTCCATTACAAGCCCTTTAAACAATTTTAAAAATATTGAAAAATATTATTTTTCATGTCGCTAAATAACTAAATGAGTGCTTTCTCAAATTTCGTAAATTAATGGTTTTATTTAGAATAAACCGATGCAAATGCGATTCGCAATATTGTATAAAAAATGTTTAATTAAATAACTTGACGATTTGAACGCAATATGATATTATTATTATTTTTGCGACCTCATAGAGAAAATATTCTATATAATTTAATAACACCTTGATTATTGTTTATTAATAGGCGAAAAAAAGGGGAATTGCAGAATTTACTCTAAAAAATATAAATCAGGCCACCAATATGTCGGAAATGTCACTTAAAAAATCAGGCAAAGCTGGAGAAATTATTTGGAAGCAAGAAATTTCCAAGGGAAATCCACCAGTATCGGTATAAATTATATAAAATTTTTTAAAACAAATTATTTGAGTACAGTTGACTTTGAAAAAAGGCTACTGCATTAAATTTAAAAAAATTAAAATATGTATTTTTAAATAATTAAAAAAAAAGAATTTTAATTTCTCATTGACGTCGACTGTGCCTTAAATAATAAAGTTTAGTTTTTCACAAATTCTCTACAATATATATTTTTTAAATTGCTTGTAGGGTTATTACAAATCTGTCTTCAAAAAATTTAAGAAACCATTTATATCCAATGTTGATGATATATGTGCTACTCAAAAAAGTGGTACACAAGAATATGATTTACGAAGAATTATATTGAAGCTGGTAACAAATGATGGAAATTGTCCAATTAAAAAGGTTAGTTTAGATTTAAATTTATTGTTTAAAAGCAATTTTAAATATGTAAATATAATTTTAAATGCTTCCTTCTTAAAAAACAATTTTTTCGTTTAATAAAAATAATAATTATTATTATATTTAAATATTATATATTATGTGACGAGTTATTGATTGCATTAAATATAAAGAAAACATTTTTTGCAGGGAACTAAGGTTTCAATTCCTGAAAAGTTCAAATACAAATTCGATATTGTCGATGAAAACTATGTTGGAGATGCTGATGTTGAGTTGTCTTTAGGTGTACCATTCTGGGGTAGTGTGAAAAAATATATCTTAAATATGGAATTTAAGGCAAAAATATCACTAGAGTAGGATATATATTTAGTTCACAAATATCTAACCTTATATTTGATTAATTGATATGTAGCAAAGTGGCATTATCTCCCTTAATAAAAATATTATCTTTAGTTCTTTTGCACTTATTTCTCATATTTCCAATTTTAGTAATTTGTAGAATAATTGTTAACTAAATGTACAAAAAACGAATTTTTTGAATATTAGAAATAAAATAAATTTTCACATTTTATACACGCATAACGAGAGCAGGAATTTTTAAAACACAGAAAATAACATCAAAACATAACCTAAAATTCTGACAGGTTTATAATTTGAGTTTTTATTGTTGATTATTATTTATTGCTGAAATTTACACTGACGTACAAAATGTGCTGAAACATTTATAAATAAAAAAACTAACACTTTATAATGACATATATTTAAGCTTTATAAAGTTTGATAATAACACATTTACGAACTCCAAAAAAGTTTTTTTTTAAATCATAAATATGTTTCAGGTCAATTTTTTGTCAATAATCAAAGAAGATTTTTTTTCTTTTCTACGCGTTAATAATTATTATTCACATTATTTCAAAAAAGCATCTTAAGGTTGCTTTATATTATTCCTAAAATTTTATAAAAAGCTGAATTAAACTTTTAAATCAGTTTTTTAGAAAAAATCAAATTATCTACTGTATTGGTTTGGTAACATTTTAAATTAAAACAACATTTATTTACTTTGTTTCATTTTTGTTTTTGAAACAAATGAAAACAATGAAATAGTTTGCGACACTATAAGTTTTTAAGAAACAAAAAATAAAGTATTTAAAAACAAATAAAATAAAAGTCTATTCAATTATTACTATAAACAACAAGTTTCGAACCACAATTAACTTACAGATAATTTTGTACATTTTGTTACCTCGTTTAAAAGTGATAAAAGAACTCGTCGGGTGAGTTTAATTTTATTGTCTTATACGTGCGCATTTACAAGAAATTTTACATAAACTATTCAAGTTTGGAAGTGCTTTAAACATTAATTAAAAAATGTTTAAACTTTTTTGTCTCTTCTGGGTTTTTGTAGCCGTTGAAAATGTAAGTTACCTAGAGAAAAAAAATTCCTTAATTAATTGATCCAAAAACTCATTGTCATACTTTAATTTCTAAACTTTATAACTTTTAATTTTTAGCTCTTCACCTTTTTTTGTAAACTTTATTTTTCAGGCAGAAAATAAAACAGCTGTAGTAACCTGGGGAAAAATCTATAAAGGAGTAGATTACCCTGGCTTGACTATAAAATCAGATAAAAATAATTACGATGTTTCTTGGAATGTCACCGTTTCTAAAACAGAAAATCCTTTAAAGGTATAATATCTATTTAGATTATTTATTTTAAATAAAAAGTTAAAATCAAATAACCGGAATTTCACTTCATTTAATAACAGTTTTAATTATAGTTCAAGTCTTGTGCTACAACATTTGTGATTAGAGAACTTTTTTATTTTTTGTTACATCTATATAAAAAACACAAGAAATCTATCATGAAACTTTTTTACTTCTATTTATAATTGTAGGCAGTATTCTACTACGGATTACCGAATAAACAAAAACGTTTGTACTTCAAGTTTGATTTGTGTGGTAATTACAAGGAAAATACGTTCACATATAATTATCACTTATATATTTTGAGAACAGTTGCAAATGTTGACAAATGTCCCATTGAAAAGGTAAATATAATAGAAAATATTAATAAATTACAAATTTTCGTTTTCTTCGAAATTGATCAAATTCAAAACGATTTTTTAATTTTTACGAAATTAAAATTTCCTTTGTTGCATTTTTTATATTTTATCTCTTTCTCTATGAGGATAAAATTTGTTTTACTTGAACACAAAATATTCATGAAACAAAAAAAATTTTTAGATTTTTCATAGTTTTTATAAAAAGTACCAATGTGATAATTATTTTTTTTTAGGGTGCAAAGGCCACTTTCTCTGTGCCCAAAACTATAACATATTCCATCAATAAATCTCTTGGATGTGGAGAGTTTAATGCATTTTTTGCTCTTTATGAGAAAAAAGAAAAGGATCCTTCAAAACCAATAATGGTAAATGTTGTGAAAGGGAATGTCACAGGATGTTAATTAGAATTAAAAGAAAAAAGTGTGCTCTGAATCTAAGGTAATTCAAAAATCGACACTGATTTAAATTAATAGATGTTTTTACAAATTTAGTTATTTTTGACTAAACTAAAATACAATTATTAAAAACTACTAAATCGAATTCGGAAGTATTTTATTAATATAACTGTTCAATGGTATATTACATTTTTAATATTTAATTTAAAATGTTTGAAAAATTAGAAAATCGCGCGAAGTTATTTCGTGTAAAAATATAAATATTTATAAAATTACCTGTTAAATTGATGAAAAATGGAATAAAGGTAAATTATTCAAATCTTCTCTATTATTATTCATTTAAAAAACCTTCTACTCAATTTTTTCGGTAAAAAACAATGAAATAAGGCAACACTGAGAAAATAAGTTGACTAAATACAACCAATTTTTGATTAAATTTAGCATAGAGAGGTTGTTGATATAGCACCTGAAAAGCAATTGATTGATTTTAGCAGAGCATATGCTCCGGTATCCTAAAAGTTTGATTGTCATCGCCGGTGTTTTGTTTGTTTTGTCCCGAGGAACCCTAACCTAGAAATAAAGCTGCTTGGCTAGAGGCTTATTTTCTCAGTGAATGATAAGACTTTATTTTAAGTAATAAAATTGAAAAAATAAAACACATCAAGAACGTAAAAATTTGTAACTTTTAAATTAATATTTTTCCTACAGTACAAATTAATGAAGTACAAAATATTTATACTTTTTAATAAATAAACACCTAATACTTATGAAAAAAAAAGGTGAATTACTTAAAAATTACTTCCCAAAGTATTCAAATAAGTGTTTTAAATTTTCGAAGATCTACCAAATGGACCTTTTTCTTTTTGAAAAATCTTCTAGAAAGAAAAGCAAATACTAAGAAATCTCTTTGTGTTTAATTTCTTATGGTTATAGAGAATATATTTTCATTTGGATTTTTTTGGGACCTCGTTTTTTAATTAAATTACATAACTTTTAAATATGTATAAATTTAACCTGTATAAATATGAAATTTTATTTTTCGATATCTAGACTGAAGTTAGTTAGTTTATAAAATAAATGGGATCAGGGACGTATCCAGAAAAATATTTCTAAGGGGGTTTTGAAAAAAATTTTGCGTTCAAAGACCTCTTTTTAAATAGAATTTTTCGATTTCGAGGGGGTTTAAATCCCCAAACCACCCCCCCCCTAGATACGCCCCTGAATGGGATATTCTATATACTGACCAACTTCAGTCGAGATATCGATTTAATTTTCATATTTATATAGGTTTCTATTTTTTAAAAGTTATACAATAATTTAAAACCCAAAAGAGATCCCATAAAAATCCAAATGAGAATATGTAACCAAAAGAATTAATAATGAAAGGATTTTTTATTATTTGTTTTTTTTTTTAGAAGATATTTGATGATGAAGAAAAATGTCTATTTAGTAAATCTTCAAAAAGATTCGAAAAAACTCAAGACATTTTTTTCAATAAAATACAATTCTGTTTGATCAATTTTATTAATGATATTTTAGTTAAAAATTATTAAATTTTGTTTCGAGTAAAAAACAGAAAAAGTTTGAGGTTATGTCAATGGAGAAAACCTCCTTAGGAGTTTAAGTTTATTTTTAGATATTCTGTTCCCGTCAAATTTTATAATAAGAAAATAATATCACTATCTTAAATTAATTCTATTTAAAGTTAACAGTTTGTTAAAATATTACAAAATAGTTATTTGTTTATTTATTTATCACAAGATAAGAATAAAAAAACAAGTTATAAAAATAAAATGTTATATTCTTCCACAATTATTACTATAAGCTGCCCATGAACTTTTGCCCCACTTAAATTGCTTTCCACAATTTCTTGTACGGATTTTAAAAAAATTTAATTGTTTTAGAAGAAATACATTCTTAAATGATAAAAACATTTTTGCGTTTTAATTCTAGATATAAAATTATAAGGAAAAAAATTGGCACCCCAAAGCAACGACTTGACATTATTTCACTTGTAAAACCCATTAAATATTGACCATTTTCCACAATTTTTACTATTTGTCTTTAAACATTTTTTCTAGATAAAAAGCAGTATTTTTTTAAATAATTAAGTATGCATTTTTAAATATTTAGTTTTTCACAGAAAATACAAATAATTTTGTTGAACATGTTGAACATATTTATTCATGTGTAAATGAAATTAGAATTAATGTCTTTAATTATTATTATATTGTTAGTTTTGTTTGGAGCAAAACACAAATTTCAAAAAAGGCTACTGCATAAAGTTAAAAACCTTAAAATATATATTTATGAATAATTAGAAAAAAATTAATGCGTTATTGACGTCGACTATCCCTTAATTAATAATGTTAAGTGTTTCGCAAAATTTCAAGAATTTTTTTTTTTAAACTACTTGTAGGGTCACATCAAATCAATCATCCCAATACTTGAGAAAAAATGTATTCTTAATATTGCTAATTTTTTGTGCTACTCAAAATAGTGGTACACGAGAAAATAATTTACGAAGAATTATATTGAAGCTGGTAACAAATGATGGAAATTGTCCAATGTAAAAGGTAGGTTTAGTTTTAAATTTACTGTTTATAAGCAATTTTAAATATGTGTAAATCGTTTTAATTACTTGCTTTATAAAAAACAATGTTTTTAATAATAAAAATAATAATTATTATTATTCTTAAACATTGTATATTATGTAACGAATACTTGATTGCATTAAATATTAGGAAAATATTTTTTTCAGGGAACCAAGGCTTCAATTCCTGAAAAGTTCACATACGAATTCCATGTTAAAGATGAAAAATATGTTGGAGATGCTGATGTTGAGTTGTCTTTAGGTGTACCATACGGGGGTAGTATGAAAAAATATATCTTAAATATGGAATTGAAGGAAAAAATATCACATGAGTAGGATATATTTTGTTCACAAATATCTAAATCCTTATATTTGATTTATTGATATGTAGCAAAGTGGGAGTTTCTCCCTTCATAAAATATTATCTTTAGTTTTTTCGCACCTATTTCTCATATTTCGAATTTCAGTAGTTCATAGATGTAGAAAAAACGTTTCGTGTTAAAATCAATTTTTTCAAATGATGGCTCTTATTTTACTTCAAAATTTCGAAAATTGTCCTAAAACAGAGTCCTTAATGATTTTTACCAAAAATGTATTATGATCCATTTTTCCAGATTATGTTTCATGTTTAATGTTTCATAATTTAATTTTTAATATTTAATCAAAAACAAGTAAACAATATAAAAACAAAACCCTGGCGCCAAGTTGTTTAATGAAAAATAAATCAACAAAAATAATATTAAAATAAAAGACTAATTAAATTAAACAAATGATTCTAATCTTTAATTGAAATATACTAAGCCACAACTAACTCATAATCAAGAGAGTGGGAAGTAAGGAGCAGCACAAACTAACACTTAAAATTTTTAACCACAAATTGATAATTTCTATTAAATTTTAAATATCTCAAAGATTACATGAAAATATAAAATAGCCGGCCGCATGGTACGGTCATTCACAAAAAGGACGCGCACTGAACACTGACTCTATTTTTAATAAAATAGTCGGAGAACCAACTCCATCAAACACAAATAAAAAAAAGTTAATAATGGAGCTCAGCTGATAGGGCATAATGGCCATGAATAGAGCTCCGGCACTTATTTTGTTACATTTTTATAGTTTCTAGGCCTTTTAATAAACAATACGACTAACAGTTCGAACACACCAGTTCAGAATAACACGACAGCGAGAATGCCTTGTCGTCAAGTCAATATGCAGCGATACATGCGCCGCGGTGCCGCTCTCACGAATCACATTTTAAAATCGAGCGGCAATCGACCGAGGAACGTAAATCAGGTGTATTGGATCATCTTCTGGTCCTGGCATCTCCTCGATGATTCATTATGATGTGGAAAACTCTACAACTGAGTCAAGCAGTGTTGTGTGTCAAATAAAAGTACAAACATTTGACTTTTATTTATTATTTATTTATTTATTGATTCATTTGTCCTAGGAGATCCATGAGGACAATAATAAAAATATACATTAATTACAGAATATATCACGTACATCGTAGACTTAAAATAATTGGAAGAAAATAAATATAGATATATATAATAAGAGTAAATTAAATAGTAGCAACGATAAAACAATATTAAGCTTAACAATGGCAAATTGAAGCTATAACAATTTAAAACAAAAATAAAATGATAAATAAACAATATATAAAATAAAATAAATAACATGTTAAAGTTATTGAGATAAAAGTAAATGAGCATGAAATTTTATTTTAAAACTATCAAGGCTTACAGCATTAATTATTGAGGGTGGAAGAGAGTTCCATAAAGAGGCCGCAGTAACAACATAGGAACTCTTATAATGAGAAGTCCTACATAAGGGAATCCTGAAGACATCAGGACACCTTAATTCTCTGTTAGTGATGTCATTTCGGAAGCAAAATTTTTCATAAAGATAAAATGGTTTTTTCGTATTAAGAATGACATATGTAAGACAGCCGATAAATAAAAGGCGTCTATTGCTTACATTAAGCCACCTCAGTCTTTCACGATAGGGAGAAATATGATCATAATATTTTAGATCAAAAATAAATCTAATGCAAGAGTTGAGGAGTCTCTCAAGCTTATTGTTAAGTTCATCAGTAAGATCATTGTAGACAGCACAGCAATAGTCAAAGTGCGGCAGTATTAATGAGGAAATCAATTGAGTCCTGAGCCTGATCGAAAGAGCCCTTTTCTTAGATTTAAGCTGGTTTAAGGTGGCATAGACTCTTTTGCAAATTTGACCCACATGCTTGTCCCAGACCAAAGTAGGTCTGAAGATAACTCCCAAATTTTTGACAGATTGCACATAAGGAATTGTAAAGTTATTGATCTTAACCTGAGGACAATTATTTAGATTTAAATTATTTACGTGCCAAGAGGATCCGCAGATCATAGCGTAAGTCTTACTTAGATTGACCTTGAGATGATTTGCCTCCGCCCAATCACAAACAGCTTTCACGTCCTCATTGATCTGATCAAGAGACTCATTAAGCTCATCCAAGCTGGTGTGACGATGGATTTGCAAATCATCAACAAAGGACTCATGTTTAACATGCTTGAGAACACTCCTCAAATCACTAGAGAAGATCAAGAACAGGAGAGGACCCAGCACTGAACCTTGAGGAACACCCGTCCCAATTAGACCCCACTCCGAAATTTCTCCATTTGAGCCAACCACAGCCTGCCTTCTACCAGAGAGGTAGGAGGCAAACCATTTCAAGGCAGAATAAGACAATCCAATTGATTTGAGTTTTAATAGCAAAAGATTATGAGGTATCATATCAAATGCTTTACTGAAATCAAAAAATACAATTATTGTTACTTGCTTCTGATCAATAGCCTGACTGATATCATCCGAGACTTTCAGCAGCAGAGTTTGAGTGCTAAGTCCCCGTCTGTATCCAGATTGATGAGGATCAAGAATTTGATTTGATTCGACGTATTTAAGTAATTGATTAAAAACTAATCTCTCAAGAACTTTAGATAAACAACAAAGAATAGCAATAGGCCTGTAGTCACTAGGATGTTCCGGATTTTTTACTTTGTTAATAGGTTTAATGATGACCTTTTTCCATTCTTCCGGAAAGACAGAGGTTTGCAGAGATTGATTAAAAAGAGCAAGAACGTGAGGAAACAATGCCGGCATGGCCTTTATGACAACACTCATAGAAAAACCATCAGGTCCTTGAGCATCTGACTTAATACTGCTGAGAGCATCAACCAAGGCAGACGGACAAATATCAGCAAAGTGAAATTGAGAATCATTATACTCAATGTCAGAAAGAGTATCCATTAGAAACTGAGGAATTATGTTGAAAGATGAATCTCCACATACTGATAAAAAGTGAGCATTTATTTCATTAACGTTAAAACGAAGTGGAGAGTCATCATTTTTTTTAGACACAATACCTAGAAACCTCAGTTCCCTCCAGATGCTTCTCTGATCAGACAATCCCCGAAGCCTGCCAGCACTGTAACCATCACGCGCCTCCCTGATGCAAAATTTAACTTTATTTCTAAGACGTCTATAGTCATTCTTAATCACGGGATCACGAACTCTCTTCCAAACTCTAAATATTGAATCTCTCTGCTTAATCAAATCACGAATCTCATCATTCATCCATGGGCTAACATTTTTAATTTTATGTTTGCCACTTACATGAAGGCACAAAGGAGCATGTTCATCCAGCGCAACATTGATCGTATTATTAAGAAAATTAAGTTTAAAATCTACAGACTCAAGAGCAATAAAATCGTTCCAGTTAATAGAGCCAAAAGAGGAGAGAAAAGCGCTATCATGAATTTTTCTTAAATTTCGAAAAGGCTTGACAGTACTAGAGACAACATTGGCCTTCCATTTGTAGGTAACTGAGATAAGCTCATGACCAGCCACAAAGGGAACATGAGATTGAGAGGAGGAAATCAACTTGTCCTCACTATCAATCACACACAAATCAAGCCAGGATTGAGAAGACTTGGTGTGATGAGTTGCAGAATATGGAACAATAAAGAAGTTAAAAGATTCAAAAAAGTCAGTGATATAGCTGGAATCTAAGGAAGCCTTATTAAGATCATAATTAAAATCACCACAGATTACTATATTTTCATAAGAATTGATTAATCGAGTAAGATGGTATTCGAAATCTAAAAGATTATCACCTCTTGGTCTACGATAGACAACTGCTAAAAGTAGAGGCTTCGAACCAGGTTTTGAAATTTCCACAATAATAAATTCAGGTTTATTATCAAATGAACAGGGGGAAAAGTAAAGAGTTTTAGAATTAAGGACATTTCTTACATATACTGCAACCCCACCACCACGTTTATCCTCCCTGTCTCTACGAATTAAATAGTAATTAGGAATACTTATCATACCATCGCTGATACACTCAGTAAGCCACGTTTCACTTAAGGCGACAATATCAAAATCATTAATTGCTAGATTTGCACGCAAAAGATCAATGTTCTGCTTAAGAGAATTAATGTTTATGTGACATATCTTGAGTGTCGAGCATTCTAGAAGATCCGAAGAAATCGTAGACTGAGAAGGCTCCAATGATTGTCATTCAGTAAGTTGCTCCAAATCCTTGATGCAATTGATCTTGATCGACTCTTCACCATCTATCCGTCTTACGAAGATAGTACCCTCTCTGTGCCATACATATTTATATTTCATTGCTTTAGCTTTACTTCGGGTTTCCTTAAGAAGATTGTAAAAGGTTGAAGGAAGATATGCGTTGATGTAAACACGCGATTTAGCAAATGATGCCCGGATCTCAGTAGCAAAAAGTGACTTCTTATTACTCATAGCCGCAATAAACTTCTCACAAGGCCCAGAAGATGAGAAACGAACAAGGATACTACGAGGCTGATCACGGGATGTACTCATATTAGCATCCAAAGAATTCCTCCCAGCAATCCGAGAAGAAGAGATAATTTCTGAATCTGCCAGATTCATCTTCAAAACAGAAGCAGCATCACATATAATTTGTTTCAAATCCTCATCAGCAGATTCAGGAAGACCAGACACAACCAAAGAATTAGAACACTGTTTGATTTCAGTCCTTGTTAAGCGTTGTTCCATTCTGTCTCGATCCTGCTGAAGAGCTAATATTTGTCCGTGAAGAGACTTATTTTCTTCCGAAAGACTGGAGACTCTAACATCAAGATCCTTAGTTTTTGTAGTGATTTCATTGAGCTTCATTGTATTATCACTCATTGTTTGCTTAAGTTCAGGAAGACACTTGACAATTGAATTTATTTCTGCCAAGCCCGAAGAGAGTTCATCTTGCTTAGTACGCAGTGTTTTTACTTCAGATGAGCAATTATTTATGGCCGACATAATTTGCTCAAATTGAGAGGGAGATAAATCAATTTCGGATTCAGCATCATTACTCCTGACAGTTTGAGACTGCGCCTTAACTATAGACATGTCCCTTAAGTTAATAAAAGTAGGCCCTTGAGAGCAAACAACAAGATCATTGTTTTCATTGAAGACCTTGTGAGTGTAACAAGTAGAATTTTTGTGAAAATACTTATCACATCTTGTACAGTATGCAGCTATATTAATAATTTCTTTTTTACAAAATCTGCAAGTTTGAGACATTTTCAAAAGAAAATAAAATAACAATGTAAGTAGTAAGACAATAAAAAAAAGAATAATAATAATTAAGAAAAATTTGTTCCGGAAAGTAGGCAGAAAAATTACTTGATCAGATGAAGCAAGCTCCTGCCAGTAGGCAACCCAGTATGCAGATTAGTTACCTCACTAGATAAGGCAAGTTCCTGACAGTAGGCAACCCAGTATGCAGATAAGACTGATGAGACTCAAGAATATGATAATGACGACAATGACAAAAATAATATGTCTCTTGAGCTCATTAATTCACAAAGATAATCAAAGATGACGTTAGGGTTAAAAGCCACTGGTATGACGTCAAGAATCAGGGACGATAGAAATAATAAAAATCTTAAAATAACAAATTATAAAACAGTGGCACAGTCAACACCAAGTCACATAGTCACAAATGAACTTTAAAATATCACCTTTTCTTCCAATTTAGACTTGATCTGTTGAAAGGAAAACAGAGAGAAGATACACAAAATTCAATGGTTTGACACTCGCGAAAATAGAATCAATAAAACATTTAATAATCGATGCAGAGAGCACAAACCACTATAAAACAGAGCACAAAGTAAACCAGGCACAAACTGATTTCTCATTTAACAGTTTAAGAGTCACAAAAAGCAAGATAAAAGTCCGAAAAGCAAACTTGAAAAAACTCCGAAGAAACACGAATTATATCATGTCGGCCATTTTAGAAAAAAAAAAAAAAAAAAAAAAAAACGCCTAAAAAAAAAAAAATCACACAAAACAAATAATTGGCCGAACTGACAAGTTGGCAGGTAAAAACCGGAAGTTTAAATAATAATATTATCTAATGAATTGAATTAATTAAATACAAAATAAAAATAGAAGTGAATCTTAATATAACAAAATCTTAAATTTGACCTTGAATCAAAATAAACTTTTGAATCTTAAATATTTAATAAAATTAAATAATGTAAACTCAAAATAATAACAGGCACAAATCGACAGTTTACATTAACGCTGAACAATCTAACTGTGGTAATTCTTAATATTTTTTAATGAAAATTTCACGAAAACAGGCTTCAAAAGCTGTGCATATATATGCCGAGACATGTTATAAAGAAACTTAATAAGTTTATTTTAAAAAATTCTTACAAAAGTGCTCTTTTATACCCCTGCACTTTATTCTTAAAAATTCGTCACAGACTCATTTCTGAACGTATTAATTTCTTTAAAAATTGGTCCGCGACTACTTTACTTGAAATTGAATGATCTTGTCCTATTTCTTTTTACAAATAGTCCAAATTCCTTTCCCTGTACTTAAATTAGAAACTAGAAGAGAGTTTGATTAATTTTTGCCACTCTAAGATTTTAATCATGGTGACTGACAGAGAGAGAAGGTGTCGTAATAGATTGACTTTTACATTAAATGTCCAAGGTAAGAGAATTTTGACGAAGAAACCACTTACCATTCAGTACGTGGACCATTACACTGGCAGGATTTGCGTTACTAGGTATGCAGGTGTAATTTCCGCTGTCGCTCAATCTGGCTTGTGTCACCAAGAGCTTACTGGTCGTCCCGCTCTCAGTTTTCTCCGTCTCCAAGGAAACTCCGCCCCTGCGGTGAACGTTGTATTATTACAAATACTTGCAAACTGCGCTTTTGACGACAAAAATATGATTATTATGTCTCTATACAGATAGTGACATCAAATTGTTCAAACTAATTAAAATTACTGTAAAGATTATTATAGTAAAATATTTTCTAGAAAACTATCGGAAAAACCATCTCATGACCTAGATTCTCATTTTTTCTATTCATTAATTTTTCATTATCTGCTATCTAACATAAAACTCTTTCATTTTGGTTTTCTCAATTTTTTGCTTTAGAATAAAAACATGTTATTAAAAGTTGAATTCATTTTGTAAAAATTTCACAGAGATAAATTTATAAAGTTAATTTCTCAGCTCGTTTAAAACTTCATAGAAATGTAATTTTTCGAAGTTAATTTCTCGGCTTGTTGAAGAAGCTCAGAAGCAGAAAGAAATCATTTCGCGAGTCGTTTTTTTAAGTTTACTGAATAAAACTCGAGCTATTTTTCTCAAACTGTGTATGGTAACTTTTTCCTGTTAATATGCTACGTAAAATAAATTTTTTAATTTCTCAAATTAAAGTTAAACAGATCTCGTGATTATTTTAGTGATTTGAGAAGTGTATTTATAGTTAAAGAAATTTGAAATTTATCCGGTAAATGTAATTGGGAAATTCAAAAAGATCGGAAAAGAAACTGGATACAAAATAAAATAACTGGAGGAAAAAACAATTAAAAAATGTTTGTCGGAATGTCGATAATTATGGAATTTATATAATTACAAGAATTACAATTACGATCAAGTTAAATTAGAAATATATTTTTTTAAATCTGACAAAATTAAAAAAAATTTAAAGTCTAATTAATTCTCAATCGAATTTCCATTGAATTCCAATCAGATTCCGGTCAACATTGTCTAGATTAACGCAATGTTTATAATTAGGGAACTAAATTGGAATTCCGTAAGAATTAAGTCAGAATTTAGTTCAAATTTCGTCAGAAATCTAATGAAATACAGAAGAACAATCAAATTAATTTCAGTCAAAATATCGATTAAATTGCAATAATTACTAGACTTTTAAGAAAATTCAATTAAATTTCTGTCCCCTCGAATCCATGAGGGAGAATAAATAAATTATGAATTAGACTTCTCTCGGAATTCTGATAATTAAAAGTTCTGTATAATTATGGGAATCACATTATGAATTAGTTAAAATTTAGTCAAAATTCTATTGGATTTCCGTCAGAACTAATAACTAATAACTTAATAACTAGACTTTCACGACGAATGCAAAAAAATTCAGTTAAGTCAGTATTTTAAAAGAATTCAGTAGTCAAAATACCTCTAGAATTTAGCTAGAATTCCCTCAGAATTTAATCGAAATTTACTTGGAATTCAGGTAGAATTCATTTGGAATTTAGTCAAAATTCCCTTCTAATTTCTTATGGAATATCAATAAATAACTGTTTGATAATTTCCATGGGTAATTTAATAGAATTTATTTTATAATTTCGTTATAGTTCACTGAAAATTCCTTAAAAATTTTCGTTAGATCACCAATATTTACAAAAAATCCATTGGAATCTTAATCGAATGGACATCTGAATATGGTTAGAATTTTGTAATAATTATTTCTCTACTTGATTAAAATTTCCTTAGAATTTCTTCGGGTAAAAAAATAATAATAGAAATTACTTTGGAATTTGGAAAATTACAACTGTTTGTAGAATTTCTGTAAATTGATCGGATTAAGACTTTGTTATAATTTGGTCAGAATTTAGTTTAAATTCATGAGAAATTCGTGAAAATCTAGTCAGAAATCTTTCGGAATTGTCGGAATTTCAAGAGAATTCCAATCCAATTCCTGATAGAGTTTCGTTAATTAATATAATCCTACGGAAGTCTCTTAAAAATCAATCGGCAATCCGATAAATTTAAGTCAGAATTTCTTTGGAATTTCGTTTAAATTTAATTATAAATAATTTCAAATTCAGTCAGAATCCCATTAAATTTATATCCATGCTTTAATAATAACTAAAATTAATTGTGAATTTCGTGAAAATATCAGTAATTACCAGAATTTCATTACACTTTAAAATTCTGTCAGAATTTAGTGGAATTTCAAACGAAGTTCAGTCATAAATCAAAATTTTTAATCCGGTAAAAGTTACAATCAAATTTCTATTCGGATTATGTTAGAGTTCGAAAGAACTAAGAGCCAATTGGAGAAGGATTCTGTTAAAATTTAGTGAGATTTCTATTAAAATTTAGTCTAAAAATTATCGGATTCATGTCGGAACTTTGGTAATTTTTAGAATTCTAACTGAATTCCAACGTTAATTCAATGAGATTATTGAAATTATTTAAAACGAGTAATTTTAAAAATCCGACTCAAATCCAATTGGAATTTCAGTAATTAACAAAATTCTGAGACAGAATTCTAAAAGAGTTCTGATTAATTTTCAACGGAAATCTGTATTATTTCCAAATCCGTTTTGAATGATCTCCATTTGAATTCCATTAATTCTGACGCATTTATTAAAGAATTCTGACTCAATTCTACATAGGTTCTAAATGATCTCTTACTAAATTCCGAAAGAAATACAACTAGAATTTCAGTCATTTTAAACTGTCTGACGGAGCTCTAAAATGATTCTGAGTAAATTCTGACGTAAATTTAATTACAATTCTCATGAAATTCTGGTAATTAATGAAATTCCAAGAAAATATTGACTAAAATCCGTCGAATTTATGACTGAATTTTAAAGGAGGTTTAACGAAATTCCACATAAATTGTAGTTAAATTCTGACTGAATCTTAACAGAAATTTGATGGAATTTCAATGCAATTCCTGCAACTACACAGTAATTATAAAAATTCTGATACAAATTTGTCCTAAATTCCAGTGATTATAGAAATTCTGACAGTGTTTCCAAAAAATTTTGACTGAATTTCACATGATTTCTTGATGAATTTCAACTAAATTCAAATAGAAACCTGATTGGAATTCCAGTAATTACAAAAATTCTGACGGAATTCCGAAAAGAGCTCTGATTGTATATATTCTGAATGATTATAAATATTCTGACCTAATTGCATATAATTTCCAAATTAATGATCTTCAACTAAATTCCAATTGAAATTTGATTACAAACCTCAAGGAACTCCGATAACTATTAAAATTTCGACTGAATTGTAAATATTTAATTTCGCATGAATTATAAGTGAATTCCAATTAAATTTCGATTCAATTCCTCCTGAATTCCAACTAATTGTGTTCCGCTTAAGTTCTGACTTAAATCCATCAAATTTAAGATTTTAATCAGATTTAAGAACGTCCGACACAAATAGTAAAGAAACAATTTGCGACCAATTCGCGGACGAAAAATTAGACAAACTATTTTGTATCAAAACTGGAAACTACATGGAACTACCTACTACCTCTAATCTCTCTTAGCTGAAAAGAAACAGAATTAGTTACAAAATATAAAAAATCGACGTTTCGGCACTCACTCAGTGCCCTCATCAGGAGCTGGAAAAGAGAAAAATAGATTAGTAGTACTCCGGCCAGCTATCCGGAAACTGCAAGACAACAATATCAACAAAAGTGTGATTAAATATTGTTTAGAACTTAGTTTAGTAAAAAGTGTGTCTTTTTACAAACAGTTTAAAAAAATTGCTCTTAATATCTTTTATCGATCAAAACTTATGTGGTATCAAAGAAAAAAAGTTCAAAAATGTTAAAGGTGAATATCCCCTACGTTTATTAATTTTGCGCATGTGCAAAGTATCACAACGTGCGGTTCTTAGTCTCCGATAAAAAAGCTGAATTTGTGTTGGAAAGTGACTTAATAAGACCTACTTTTTCATTTTATTAGTGCAAGTTATACTTTTTGCGACTCTTTTTACATAAACTTTGGTGCAGAGTGTTGTTTCACTGGATTATATTTAATATTCTTCTTTCTTAACCTAAAAGTGTGATGTCTACTTTATTATTAGTACCTGATTCTGATAAAATTTGTTGGGTCTGTAATGTTGACATTTAAAAAGAAGATGCTCGATGTGATAAATACAATGTACCGTTTCATTGTAGGTGCATTAAAATTAAGAAAAAGTGTTGTGTCGGTTCAAGGTCATTATCACCGAGTTCAGCCGGGAGAGCGGTCACTAAGGAAGAATTGGTTGAATTGCTAGTTGATCATTTAGAGCAAATTTTTCTCAAATTAGAATCACTGCGTGAGTCTTTGGATAAAGTTTTCCAACGAATTACCTGAATAGAAAATTCTATCTCTGGTGCTTCAGTTCGAGTGGCCTCATAGGAGACTGAAGTCGTTGATATAAAAAAGGACTTTGAAACTGTAAACAACAAAATCGCAAAATTCTCAAATCTCACTTTTTCTAATTGCTTAAAAGAAATTAAAGATCGTAATAGTCGCAAATCAAATATTATTTCGTTTAATGTTCCTGAGGATGACAACGAATCTTTAATTAAAAACAATTCTTCTCATGATTCAAAATTTGTTACGAATATTTTGAAGATCTTATCGCATGATAAAATTTCTGAAACTCGGTCACTTAAAAGTCTCTGGCCCAGAAAACAGATGTCACCTCAACCACGTCCATTGCGTGTTTCTTTGATGGATGAGTCAAGTGTCAAACTTACGATCACGGCCTTTAAAAATCTCAAATCCAAACAAACAGCTCTTTCAGACAATTTACCTATCTTTCTCTTTCATGAAACAAAACTCAATTGCAAATGCAAGAATTTAAAAATGCTAGAAAAGAAATGGAAGATCGTATTTTGAAAGGAGAGAACGAGCTTGGAATTGTGTAGGGGAGAGTGGCCATCAATGTACCGGTTTTTTTTCAAGGTCATAGTACTTATTCAATTTCACCAATTTCAAGCACTTCTTTGCATCAATATAAAACTACAACACTTCTCTAGGTAATGCACACATATTATACACGATTTATTTTGATTAAATAATAAAATTTAGGATCTTTCTAAACTAACAAGCTATTTTCATTTTCAACAACCTGGGTACACAATGAACCACCTCTATAAAAACACTAAAAATGTTCAACAATAATAATATTGCAATTTTCACTTTGTAAAAAAACTTATTTTCTATCAAATACTATAAAAAAATATTACTTAACACTTTTTAATTGATAATGTATAACATAAATATACCTCAACTTTAAGTTAACTAGCTAAAATGGCATTTTAGTTTTGCTATGTTGAGAAAAGTACTGATAACAATCGCTGTAACATGCTGTACGCATGCCTAGTTTTAAATCAGGCATATCACTCTAGAAATCGAAAATACACTAAAATTCCAGGTGGTTCATTGTTCCCCGGTACATTGAATCAACATGACATTTGCAACAAAAATGGTTTTTCATAACTTAATCCAATATTTCAAAATATTTATCTCATTAGAATATTGTAGTTAAGGCCCAAAACGAAATAAATCGTAAGTACATTTATTTTTAAATTGCCTTATTTCAATTAAAAAACGTGTTTGTATTTTAGGTAAATTTTTTCTTCAGTGCATCAAAAACAGTTTTCTTCAGTTTTCTCTGTAAAGAATAAATCCACACGTCTCAAATTTATGGACGTAGTGTGATTACGCAAACTTCATTTATATTTAAAATTAGGAGAATTTTTATTTAATTGTTTCTGAGAAAATTGGAATGGTTCATTGAAAAAACTGGTACATTGATGGCCACTCTCCCCTACATAAAAGTATCACCTTAAATTATTAAGAGAGACCAGAATCCCTTTCTCTTATTTCTATTACATTGAACTATGATTAAACAACACTGAAACATATCTCTTATTAAATTCTCAAGAACGAATAAAATAATATTTATCCCCTGCATCAAACCTTCACATTATTGTTTTGGCTTCAACTTAACATTGGATTTCTGGAGATTTATTAAATAAAAGAGATGTTTTTATTTGTCATCGATATGATGATTTTTTGCGACATTCTTCAAGCGGATAGAGAGCTAGTTGTTGAGTAATTTGAACATTAAAAAACTCAGGTAGTGACTTATCTGAAATTTTTATTATTTTTTAGTTTTAAGTTTTGTTGAGTACTCTATACAATAGGGCCTCAAACCCGTTAATACCTGAATAAATAAATATTTTTTGTGCAACACCTGTAAGAAAAGTTCCATTTATCTTGCCTGAAAAGTAGACGCAAAATAGGTAATTGCTGCACATAGCAACAATGTATACTTTGCTGCATACTGTGCAGAAAAGTGCACTTTTCTGCACACTTTTCCGTCTGGTAGGTACCCGCGCAATTATTAATTAGTGCTTTATCTGAACAGGTGTTGCACAAAATAGCGTGTGGACCTCGAGCGAAAGAAGATTTTCCGTCTTCGTGCAAATTGCTGCGCTCGCTTCGCTCGGGCAGCAAATTTCGCACTCGTCGGAAAACACCTCCTTTCTGCTCTTGGTGCACAATATACTATTAAAATAAGCTTTACAATTTTTTTAGTTACATCAAGGACTATAAGTACACTGAGTTTGATCTAAATCCCATTTACAGAAGGAAATTTCCATGATCACTTACCATGGAAATGCTCAGTAGAAATAAATTTGAAGACATTTAAAATTCACAGTGAACTAACTAACCAAATTCAAGTGGAATAAAGATAATAGTAATCTTGGGATGGAAACTAATTTTCAAAGTGGAATCAACTATAATTAATGAAAATTACGAGATAGTATGTTAAAGTTGTAAAGTGAATATGAGACATGAAATATAGAAGTCATAAGGAAGGGCAGTATAAATGGAGTTAGCGAAGAAGAGAGTCTTTGTTCAAGTGCATACCTGGGACTGTCGAAATCCACTATTGCACTCCCGTGATGCCACGAAACGCTGCTCGGGGGTGTACTTTGCACATTAACCGTGCACGTGAGGCTTATGGTACTACCTTTCTTCACATAGACATCTTCTGGTCCTAGAATTTTCGCTTGTGCAGCTGAAACATAGATTAGAAACGTTCTGTTCAATTCTCAGAACTTTGCCACTTCAATGAAACAAACTAAATGAAAAAGTTTCACGACGTTTGCAAAAAATTTACTGCTAAATTCTACTTCAATCAATTCCTATATATTTACATATCGTAGTCTGATAACTAGAAAGTTCTACATTTTTATTCTCAACGAACTGAATCAATTCCATTTTTTTATTACTAATTTGATTTATTAATAATAATTTGATCTTTTAATTAAAAATTTCGATACTTAATTAATATTTTCTATTTTAAATTAACAAACTTATTCACTTTATACTTGACAATTCCAAATAATTCCATTTTTATAAAAAGCTCAAGCTATTGAATTACTAATCAATTTATAATTATTACCAATATTCAAAGTGCTTGTTTAATGAAAATAATGTTTTACAAATAAAAGAAGATTTTAATTAAATAAAAGGAATATTTAAGTACAGATTTTATTTTTCCTGCCTTGCAAAAAATATAAAATTAAAGCTAGAACTCTCCAGTTATCAATCAACGAAGTACTTTAGATATCAAACATTTTAAAATAATTTTGCGAGTCGATCTTCTGCTTTTGAAAACATGCTTTTTGATAAGAAGAGCAATTTCCTTATATTTATTTATGTATATTCAGGTAAATGGGTTAAGCCCATTAATATAACGTAACGAAAAAAAATTAAAATTAAATAACATAGCTGGAAAAGTCGGGAAAATAGAATTAATTATTTCATTTAAAAATTACTTTTTAGTTATCTCAAAAATCTTTTTAACTATTCACGATGAAAAGTTGCAAAAATGCAACATTATTATTAAAAGAGAAAAGAGTTTTATTTTGCGACGGCTTCTTTTTAAATGACAAATGGCAATACCAGAATTTTAAATTCTCCTTTTTCTTTTGACGACATTTTTCCCAGAACTATATATCATGCAAATAAACACACATCAAAGCAAGCGAAATTATATGAAAAGTTTAAGCTTGCAAGTGCAGATTAAGCATTTAAAAATGAAAACGAAAAGAGTTAAATAAATGAAGGTAAGGGGACATACCCTAACCCTTTCAGTTTAATGCAATTTTATTTTGCATATTTTGCGCTAGTTTTTATTAGAATGCACTTAATGCCGGAAAATCCTCTCTGTTCAAATAATTATAAAGTTATACAAATGCCATGAATAACAAAGACACACTTTCTTTTCATTACAAAAAAGCAGATAATGCGTATTTATTAACCGGAAGCAAATTAGAATTAAGTATTAGTATAAAAAATTGATATTATGTGAATTTAAGAAAAGGAAAGTGAAAAGAAACAATTAGAAATAACAAAAATAATAATAATAATAATAATAATAATAAATGTTAATTGAAATAATGAAAAATATTAAAATCATCTTTTGTGTGCAGCTATAAAATAAAATATGAAAATTGAGAAAAAGAGAAGTAGAAAATTACCTGCAAGAAAGTAGCAAGAAAGAAACAAATAAATGACTAGTGGAAATATCTAAAAAAAATATTGGAGAAAAGTAAAAAGTTTCTCCAAGTTAAATAATGGCGTTCAAATGGTTCGTTTGAGAAAAGTTAGAGACGCAGTTACCTCTTAGTTTTATATATATATATATAGATAATTACTATATAGAAAATATATGTATCGGAAAGTTTTCAAAAGATAATCTATACTTGTTCAAATTTTTCTACACAACTTATTGAATTTTTAAGTATAAAGATAAGAAAGAAATAAAAAAACGTCCAGACAAAGTTTATAATTTATTTCAACGTATATGCTATCTTCAAAAATAAAAAATATCTACGATTACTTTTGTATACAGATACAGACCTGCCCAGGATAAGAATAACTCAAATTACAAAAAACATAATTTCTTTATAAATACAAACTACAAGGAATCATAGCGTAAATATAAAACTTTGAGATTCATCACAAAATCATCGGATTAGTTTCGAATTACAAAAATTAAACTTTAAAATAAAACATATTACCCTTGTCGGATTAGAAAAAGACAAACTCTGAAAAAGTTGACCGCGTTTAGCTGCGTTTATCTCAAATGTTAAATTTGTGATAAAAAAAATAAAAAATATAGAAATTAATCTCAGGATTGACTAATAAAGTCTTAATTAATGTTTTTATGCTGTCATTTACTTCAAAAATAAAGTCTTATTATCTCAGATATATTCTGTACTTTTTGCTTCCTCATAGAGGAAGCTTTGTGATCGTTAAGATTTTCGATTTTCCAAAAATAGTCTAAATCGACTCATTTTCATCTAAAAAGCGTAAATTTTCATTCCTAAGCAAATGTCCAGATGTATGTGTGTGTGTGTGTGTATAGCGTTTTTTATCGCCAGGATATCTCGAGCACGCTTCAACGGATTTCAATAAAATTTGGATGACTTATTAAGCTCATGAATATCAAAATTTGGACACAGGGATTTTTGAAAATACCCAATCAAATTTTGTTGAGCACCTTTTTTCATCGAAAAAAATCGTTTTTTGCCAAAATTATTTTCCAAGCTAAAAATACAACTTAATGAATATAAAAATCATATTCCTTATCTTAAAACGAATCGATTGACCTATATAACTTTTATAATTGATCAAAAATTCGGAAAAAATTGATATTTTTTCATTTTTTTACACTTAAAATTCTCTTTTTTAATAAATTCTTCAATTAACTTACATATTATTAATAAATTGCTTTCTCTATGAAGAAGCAAATTATTTTGCTTACTCGGAAGCGAAATGTCTATGAAATGGACAGAATTCACACCTAGTTTCAATTATTTTTTACACATTTTTATTATTTTCTTTAATAAACAATTATTTCTATCAATTATTTTTTTATTAAATTCATTTTTCAATTAATTTTTGTATTTTTAAATTATTTTTTGATTTGTTTTCTAATTTTTTTTATTATATATCTCAAATTCTAGTTATTTTTTCAATTCACATTTATTTTTATTATTCTGCAATATTTTTCTTCTATTATTTATAACTATATGTTGTAATTTTTTCAATTATTTTTAAAAAACTAAAATTATTGTCTTCAATTTTTTATTACTTTTATTTCTTTGCAAATATTATCTCAGATTTTTAATTACTTTGATTATTCTTCAACTAATTTTTTAGTTTTTAAAATATTTTTCTTAAATTTTAATAATTTTCTTCAATTTTGAATTATTATTTTTATTATTTTGCAATCAATTTCTTCAATTTTAGTTATTCTCAAATTTTATTATTTAATTAAATTCCTAAATTTTTAACTATTTATCTCATTTTTCAATTATTTTTTTCAATTCTTATTTTCTTTTATATTTTTGCAATTATTTTCTCTACCTTTTAATTAGATATATTAATTATTTTTCAATAAATTTCCTAAATTTTCACTTTGTATCTCAAATTTAAGTTATTGCATCCACTTTTTAATGTTTTTATCATTCTTTAATTTTTTTTCTCAAATTTCAAATACTTCGTCAATTTTTAATTTTTTTTTAATTTGCATTATTTACACAATTTTTATATTATTTTGAATCTTTGTTGATTAATTTTTAAAATTTTAATAATATATCTAAAATTTTTATTTTCTTTAATAAATTTTCGATTATTTCTATAATGTTGTAATTATTTTCCTGAATTTAAGATTCTTGAAATCATTTTGTAATACTTTTACTTTACAAATATTCTGTATTTTTTTATGATTGCAATTAATATCTACAAACTTCAACTATTTTTATCATTTTTCAAAAATTTTCTTAAATGATTCTCACTATTTTTCAATTTTTCTCCTAATTTTTAAGTTTCAAATTTCTACAAGTTTCAATTATTTTCTTTAATTTTTTTATATAAAACTTTTTCAATTTAAATTATTTCTTTTAATATCAATTTAGTTTCATTATTTATTAATTAACTTTTAATTTCTTTTGTCATTTTTCAATTATTTTTACAAAATATGAGTTTTGTTTTTTGGATTTTTCAAATATTTCAATGATATTCTTGGATTTTGAATCACTTTCTTTTACATCAAAAAAATTTTGTATTTTTCTCAATTTGTGTTCTTAAATTTCCATAATTAACTTTATTTTTCAATTATTTTCATTCTTTTTAAATTAGTTTTATTATATCTATGTATTGTAACTTTTTCAATTATTTTTAACAAACTAAAATTCTTGTCTTCAATTTTTCATTATTCTTATTACTTTGCAAATATTTTCTTGGAGTTTTTATTATTTTCATTATTCTTCAATTAATTTCTTGGATTTTAAAATATTTTTCTTAAACTTTAATAATTTTCTTCAATTTTCAATTATTATTGTTATCATTTGCAATCAATTTCTTTAAATTTTAGTTATTCTCAAATTTCATTCTTCAATTAATTTCCTAAATTTTTGATTATTTATCTGGTTATTCAATTAGGTTTTTCAATTTTAATTTTCTTTTTTCTTTTTGCATTTATTTGGCCACCTTTTAATAAGATATATTAATTTTTTTTCAATTTATATCCTAAATTTTCATTTATTATGTCAAATCTAAGTTATTGTATACACTTTTCAATGTTTCAGTCATTTTTCAATTATTTTTCTCAAATTTCAATCAAGTTCGTCAATTTTTAATTTTTTTTTAATTTGTAATGATTTTTACAAATTTTATATTATTTTGATAATTTGTTTATTAATTCCAAAAATTTACTCAAAATGAAAAAAATTGTCAACTTTTGCGTTACAATAATTACGATAATTAAGAAACTCTTTAATTTAATATTTTTTATTTGTCTTGTTCCCCCCCCCCCCCCTCCACCAGTCAGTATTAAATGTCCAGAAGGCAAAAATTTACAAGTTTCTGCCCCTGATTAAATTTATTTTTTAACTTCTATTTTTCTAAGGAATAAAGGGGGGGGGGGAGCCAAAATATTTATCTCGCACCGGGCGCGAAAAACCTAAGTTATGGCTCAAAGAAGGAACATTTTTTGTAAAATATGAAAATAGCGTTTCATTACGTTTTTGGAGTCGCTCTACAAGATTCGAGGCTCAGATTTCATTTTTATTTATATGCAAAACCAATATGGCGGCTTTTTTGCATAAAAGTACCAGAAAATTGCAAAAATTTTTTTTTAATCAATATTTCTTACAGAAAACATTTTTTTAATATGTAATAAAGTGGCACAAAATAGCGCAAACTGTTGGAAGATTAAAAATATGCATTGCTAAATACATAAAATTAAAGATGGCGGCTCAAAATAGTGGATATTTAAAAAAGAAAAATTATAAAATAAATATCTGTTAAACTAATATTTAAGTTTTATAGTAAGATTAATGAAACTTGGTACATGAAGATTTTTGGGTCGTAGATTACAAATCCGCTCATAATTTATTAAAATCCAAAATTTATGAAAATTAGTTTATACGTGTTTTGGCATCGCTGATTACGATTCTGTTGTTCGTTTTTCAAAATTCAAAATGTGTAATCCCATACAGCGAGAGATTAAAAAAACCGACTAATGATTTTTACCAAGAATTAAGCTTTTTTTTCATCTTTGTTCGACATATTGGACCGCGATTTTGGATTTTGAAAACTTATGAACAGATTCGTAATCTGAGACCCAAAAAACCCCTATGTACTAGTTTCATTACTTTTAATATAAGACCTGAAGATTTGTCCAACATATATTAATTTTTTAATTTGCTTAACAAAATCCGCCATTTTGACGCTACCATTTTGAATTTTATGTATTTACTAATGCATATTTTTAATCTTCCAACACTTTGTGCTATTTTGTGCAAAATTGTTTAAAGTAAAAATGTCCTACTAGTATAGTACTATTCCAAAGTCAGGCTACTATTTTTGTGATTTCAGGCGTTATTAAGTTAATTAATGATTTTAATAATAATATTATATTTTAATAAGAGTATGCTTTTAATAATAATATGCTTTTAATAATAATATGCTTTTAATAATAATATTAATTTTTATAAAAATCTTACCTTCATTGTTCTTAGCATAATGTCATGTTAGATTTAAGTGGAAATAAATACGGTAGAGTCCAGTTAGGACTTTATAAGTTAATCCTGAGATAAATTTCTACATTTTTAAATATAAAATTTACTTTTGAGACAAACGCAGACAAATGCAGTCAATTTTTCCAGCGTTAGTCTTTTTCTAATCCGCCACGGTAATATGTAAGTTGTTTCATTTTGAAACAACTTTTTTCTTTTATTAGTTTGAAACTAATCTCATGATTTTGTGATCAACTTATAACTTTTATATTGACTTTATGATTTTGTGTATTTATAAAAAGAAACATGTTTTTGTAACTTTAGTTGTTCTTCTTCTATCTAGATTATACACATATGTAATACGAAAGATTTGCGTTTTCTTTTTTTAACGATACCATACCTTGAAATAGATGATAAACTTTGTCTGATTTTTCTTCTCCAGAGTATACTATTCCGAAAGTTTAAACCAATTTTCCTAAAAATGGTTTTCTTTGATTTTTCTAAAAATTGTTACTTAAATTTTTAATTAGCACTGACCATGTAATTTTTGAGGTCACTTATTAGTAACATAATCTATACCTTGTTAATTAAGTCTATTCTTTATTTCCTTATTGTTACACAATTTTTCTGAACTTTAATCCTTTATTCATTATTTTTATATTAAAATTTTCATCTCCATTTTCCTACAGGTTCTAGAATACATTTACATACTACAAAGTATACTTTTTTCCATTAAGGTCTATTTAGTAAGAATCAAAAAAAAAATAAAATTGTTTAATTCTAACTAAATTAATCCGGTTATTAAAATTAAACACATATTTAATTTAAATTCACTGCATAAATGAAAATTTTATTCGACATGAGACTTTTTGCTCGACTAAAATTGAATAAAATACTTTTACCTTTTTATAATAATCTTATCACTGGAGATTTGTAAAGAGCAAAATATTAGAGGCACTAACTTCGAGTTGAGTTGTTTTAAGAGCTGAAAGAGTTAAGGCAGTGTTGCAGTCTTATCAAGAACACTACTAAATGCATTTAGGATCAACAGCACGGAAGGATTTTACTCTTGCATGATTCTAACCTGAGCTGAACGTCCGATGAATGGCGTTCGGTGTGGTGGCAGGGACAGGGGCACTTTCTGGAATGGGAGGACAGAAAAGATATCGAGTTAATCGAAGTCGAAGAGATCTCACTTTTCAGGCAGAGGATCGAATCGCTACTCAACTGTTAACATTGCTTAAAATGCTATACATATGAAAATAAACATAAGTGCATGCACGTGCTAGATACTTGACTCGAACCTTTCAGTGTGCACTTTGTTTCTAATTCTCAAGCATCAGAAGCATTTTTCTCTTATATATACAATCCAACATTTTTCAACTGTTGTTACCGAAAAGTTCAATGTGTCACAGTACTGGTCAAAATTATTATCCTTACATTTATTTCTTATTGGCATTATAATTGTGATGATTAAAAAAAAAAAATTTTAATAAATTGAAAAGTATTGTCTAACATCAATGCTAAAGTCATGAAAAGTAAAATTATGTAAAAACTGATACACTGAAAAAATGGTACTCTTTATTTGAGAATTATTTGTAGCCCGATACCGGGTCAAAAGTTCCAAAGTTGGTAAATCCAAAATTTATTTTTCTAAAATATAAAAGTTCCAAAAGACGAAAGTTCAAAAATCATAAAAGTTCAAAAATACAAATGTAAAAAAATTATATATGAAATATAAAATATGCAAATAAAACAACAGATTGTAAAAGAAATTATTAAAAGTGTAGATTGTAGTCAATGGGACAAAATCTTCAGGGATGTAATCCATCGGAATGTTTGTAATAAATAAATCCATTGTAATCTAAAAAAACTTTTCTTCCTACTTGTATTAATTCCGACATATTTTATTATTTGTATTATTTTTATTTATTTATTATTTATTGCACTTTATTATTTCACTAAAACTTGGAAGGTAAAATTTCGAAACATTGAATGTCAATGTATACTGAAAATAACAACTAATGAATGTTTCATTACCTGAAGTTGTGCATTCAAATTAAAGAAAATTGGTTTTGGAAAAGACATCTTTTGGAAAATAGAACTTTTGGAAAAAGCGTTCCTTGGAAAAAAACTTTTGCAAAAAACGTCCACTAGGAAAAATAATTTTTGGAAAGTCCATTGGAAAAATACTTTGGCACTTTCGGATTGGAACTTTTGTACCCCAATCCTTAACGCCTATCGAAGAATAAAATATTCTTTTATCAAGGTTGTAATATTCTAATGAACATTTCTAAATTAAGAAAATTTTTTTATGGCTAAAAAATATGCTTCTTATAAGCATATATAAATATTCCTTAATAGAAGAATATTTTATTTTTAAATAGGCGCCAAGAATAATTCTCAAATAAAGAATACCGTTTATTTAGTGTAGAAAAAAATTGTATATTTTATCTAAAGATTGATATTTTACAAGGTATTATAAAAATTGACCAGTATTGATTATTTCTGTCAAAATACACTTGTGATTTCGATTAACAAAATTATTACATATTTGAAATAATAATTTAGAATATTTTGTGACGACGTGAGAAAGTTATTTAAATACATTTATTTTACAAGAAAATCAGGACTTGTCACGAAAGTAATTTGATTCTTGGAGTTTTTTTCAAAATATCTCGTAAAAGATAAATGAAAGGTAAAAAAAATAAATAAAAGATAAAAGGTAAATTTTATTTAAAGATCGAAATCGAAATTATTTGTCTCAGTACATTTGATGAATTGATTTCAATAATTAAGTAAAATCTATTGACTTTGACGAGATAATTTGAAAAAACTCCAAAAACCAAATTACTTTTGTGACGGTCCCTGAAGAAAATGATTATTTTTGTAAAATTAAAAATATACGGTTAAAAATTCGTGAGAAAAAGAGGAATAAAAGACAGTAATTGAAGAAAGTAATAACCGCAGCGTATTTATGAAAATTATGCCAATTACATGAATAAAATATAAAATAAGATGATTAATTACCTTCGACTTTCAACATAAAGGCTAAATTCATCTTAGGTTCTGTGTTAACTTGGCACTCGTAAATACCCGCATCTCTTGGCTGGACATAATCGATCCTTAACCTCCATTCATCAGAAACTTCAGGATGTTTTACTGAAAATCTCGCGTCCCCCGTGTAAGTAAAAATTGAGGATGTTAATATGTGCAAGTCTCTTTTTCTCATCCAGGAAACCTGAAAAGAAAACAAATTTTAATATTAGTATAATTACAAGTTATTAAAAATTTATTTTATCTTCTAAACAAAATCAGTCTTAGCATAATATTTATCAACAGTATAATCAGATAATTATTAATCAATTAGAAAAAGATGTGATGCCTCCCTGCAGGAAGGAAAATTGGGCCCCGCCTTTCTTGGAAAATTTCAAATTAAAATTTTAAAGGATCCTATAGTTGAAATTTAAGACAACTATTTTAAATTGAAGAAAATAAAAGTAAAAATTAAAGAAAATAATTGAGAAACGAAAAAATTAATTTTAAAATAACAAGAATTTAAATTAAAAATAGAGGAAATTTGGAAAAATTAATTTAAAAATAAGAAAAATGATTCAACTTGAAAACAATACTTTAAATTTAGAAAAGGATCCAAAATTCCGGAAGAAATAAATACAAGATTAAAAATAAAAAACTGTAATTGAAATTTGAAGAAAATAATTGAAATTTCAAGAAAACAATTTCATTATGACTGAACTAACTGAAAATTGAAAAAAATAATTTTAAAAAGAAGGTAATTAAGTAATGACAATAAAATTAAATTGATAAAAAAATATCAAAAGAGAAGAAAAAAAAATATTAAAGAAATTCATTTGAAAATAACAAATAAAATAAAAAAATATTGATTACAAGTTAAATTTAAAAAAATAACAAAAAATGAAAGATAATCTTCAAAACAAAAGTCTTTTTGAATTTAAATATGAGAAAAATAATTAAAATGGAAATAATAATTCAAATTGAAAGAAATATAATACAAATTGTAGTCATTAACTAAAAAGCGAAAAAAATAAATTAAGTTTTTAGGCTACCTAAGAAAATGGAAGATATTTTTGAAAAATTAAGAAAAATATTGATGTAATTGATAAAAAATTAAAAGAAATTTTCAATTGTTAGAAAATATAAAATACTACGAATATACTCTCTAAATCTGAATTTGTGATTTTCTACTAATGAATTAGCGAAAAGTGAGCTACTATTAAATAGTAAGAATTTTTCTAATTTTTTAGTAGATAACTGCTAATTTGTAGTAGAAAACTACTAAATGGAAAAAGTAGAAAACTACTAATTAAAATCTTACAGTGTTACTATTTTAATTAGTAATTTTCTACTATTTAAATTAGTAGTTCTCTACTATTTAAATTAGTATTTTTCTACTAAAAATTAGTATTTTTCTACTAAAAATTAGTAGTTATCTACTAAAAAATTAGCAAAATTCTTACTATTTAATAGTAGCTCACTTTTCGCCAATTCATTAGTAGAAAATTACTAATTCAGATTTAGAGAGTAAGATTAATAAGAACTAAAATTTCAAATAAAATACTGAAAACTTAATAAAATCTTTAAAAAAATAATTGAAAATTAAAGAAAAATATTTTAAAATATATTAAAAATGTAATTGAAATTTTAGAATCACCTAGAAAACAATTCAAATTGTTCAAACAATACTTTAAAATCGCTGAAAATAACATGTTTCAAATTTAAAAAATTTTAAAATAATCTGAAATTAAATAAAATAATTGAATATTTCAGACAAGAAAAAATTGAAGGCAGAAACTTAAAATTGAAGAAATTCGTTAAAAAATATCAAACATTATTGAAAATTGTACGTTTCAAGTTAAAATTATGGAAAATAATTGAATGAAGAAGAAATATACTAAAAATGACAGAAGTAATTGAAATTGATTACAACAGTTTATAACTGAAGAAAGAAAAAGTGAAAATTTAAAAGAATAATTGAAAAAGGAAAATAATCATTTTGAAATCAGAAGAAAAATTTAAATTCAAGAAATTCGTTTGAAAACACAAAAATAATTGACATTGAAGACAATATTGTAAAATTGAAGAATTCCGTTTGACAAAAAATATAAAAAATAATTAAAAACTATAGGCTACAAGTATAAAATTGAAGGAAAAACCGAAAATCAAAGGAAATTATTTCAAAATGGAAAAACAATTCGAATTGAAGACTACAATTAATTATTAACAAACGTAATTCCAAAATTTATATTTTACTTGAAAATTCAAAAAATAAATAATTGAAAGCAGAAGAAAATCACCGAAAATTGAAGAAAACAAGTTTAAAAATTAAAAGTGTAATTGAAACTAAGGTAAATTAAACAAATTAAATGAAAATCGAAGAAAGAAAATAAAAAACATCACAATTAATTTAAAAAATAGGAAAAACTTTTAATTGAAGACAAAAATTTATAAAATGGGAAAATAGTTACGAATTGAAGGCATTCAATAAAAATGCCGAAAATAATTGAAAGAAGAAGAATAATCGAAAATTGAAAAGAAATATTTAAAAACAAGAAAATAATTTCAATTGAAGACGATATTTTAGAATTGTAAAAGAAATGTTTATTTGAAGAAATTCAGTATAAAATGATTTATACAATTAAAAAATATAAGTTACGAGTTAAATTTGTAGAAAATAATTGAAAAAACTCATTTAAAAATAGAAAAAGTAATCAAATTAAATTGTAGACAAAATAGATTTAAAGTAAAGAAAAATATGAGAAATAAAGAAAATAAATGAAAAACAAAAAAATTACATTAAAACATACTTTTAAAAAATTGAAATTTGAAAAAAGTGCTTAAAAAGTGACAAGAAATTTGAATTTAAAGGATTCAAATTATAAATTAATGATATTTCTGGAAAAATAATTGAAAATTAAAGACTATAGAATAAAATATGCGAAAATGAGAAAAATGAGAAAAATATTTGAAATTGAAAACAATAGTTTTTTAAAGAAAGAGCCAAAATTCCTGATGAAATTCAAGGCAAGAATAAAAATCAAAACTTGTAGGGGAGAGTGGCCATCAATATACCAGTTTTTTCAATGATCCATTTCAATTTTCTCAGAAACTATTAAATAAAAATTCTCCCAATTTTAAATATAAATGAAGTTTGCGTAATTTATGGACACTACGTCCATAAATTTGAGATGTGTGGATTTATTCTTTACAGAGAAAAATGAAAAAAAACTGTTTTTGATGCACTGAAGAAAAAATTTACCTAAAATACAAACACGTTTTTTAATTGAAATAAGGCAATTTAAAAATAAAAGTACTTACGATTTATTTTTTTTTGGGCCCTAACTACAATATTCTAATGAGATAAAGATTTTGAAATATTGGATTAAGTTATAAATAACCATTTTTGTTAAAAATGTCACGTTGATTCAATGTACCGGGGAACAATGAACCACCTGGAATTTCAGTGTATTTTTGATTTCCAGAGTGGTATGCCTGATTATAAAACTAGGCATGCGTACGGCATGTGACAGCGATTGTTATAAGTACTTTTCTCAACATAGCAAAACTAAAATGCCATTTTAGCTAGTGAACTTAAATTTGAGGTATATTTATGTTATACATTATCAATTAAAAAGTGTTAAGTAATAATTTTGTATAGTATTTGATAGAAAATAAGTTTTTTTACAAAATGAAAATTGCAATATTATTATTGTTAAACATTTTTAGTGTTTTTATAGAGGTGGTTCATTGTGTACTCAGCACTGTAAAAACAGGTGTCTTACAAGTGTCTAATTTTAAGACATAAGACGTTTAGAAAGCGTCTTACAGGCATTTTTAAGACACTATCTCAATGGTTTAAAATTAAGACACCTCAAAATGTCTTAAAAGTGAGGACAAAATAAGACACTTGTTTTTAGAGTGAGGTTGTTGAAAATGAAAATAGCTTGTTAGTTTAGAAAGATCCTAAATTTTATTATTTAATCAAAATAAATCGTGTATAATATGTTTGCATTACCTAGAGAAGTGTTGTAGTTTTATATTGATGCACAGAAGTGCTTGAAATTGGTGAAGTTGAATAAGTACTATGACCTTGAAAAAAACCCGGTACATTGATGGCCACTCTCCCCTAATTAAAATTTACAGAAAAGAATTGAAATTTCAAGAAACAATTTGACTATAACTAAAATAACTGAATATTGAAGAAAATAATGTTATAAAGAAGGTAATTAAGTAATGACAAAAAAAAAATGAAATTGAAAACAAAATGGAAGAAAGAAATAGAAAATTTATTGAGAAAATTTACTATAATGACAATTAAAATGGAAGATTGTTGATTGCAAGTTAAATTTGAGAAAATCTTTAAAAAAATTTGTTTTGAATTAAAGATTGTGAAAAATAATTAAAATGGCAATAATATTTCAAAATTGAATCAATTCATTGACAAATGTCAAAATTAATTGAAAATTGAAAAAATAAAGTGAAAATTAAAGAAATTCGTGAGAAAATGACAAAAAGTAATTGAAAATTATAGTTTCCATGTTAAAATTGATGGAAATAATTCAATAAAGTAGAAAAACATTGCCCTAAGTTGAATGAAATTTCATGTCTGAAATCGTAAAATCGTGAATTCTTAGAAATGAGAGAAAGGTTGCGTTATAGAAAATGAAAAGTTGACCTTTTTCTGGGGCACCAAAATATATATATACATACTTTTAGACTAAAGGCCTGGACCCGGCCCACCCTACAAAAAAGTTCTAGTTACGCATACGATTATAATTAAAAAAAAGTCCTTATAAAAATTATTTAATAATAATTAAAGATACGATTTGTAAAATTATTTTCAACAAGAAGCAACTTTGCTTCCAAAAACAAAAATAAAGTTCATAATTTTGATGAAAACGAGGAAAATAATTTTCGCATTAATTTGTTTCAATTGAAACATGCGCTGTTTTAATTTTAATCGTGTTACTTAGGTTGAGGAAAGAATATGAGTGTGTTTTAAAGAACGATTACTTAAAAGAGAGATGGGGACTCTGCAGGCTGTCGAGAAACCACCTCAACAATTATAGAAGAACGTGCCTCCACTTCTACATCCATACGAATCCGTAATTTCCTTCTGGCAACGCAGGTCGTTAAACGTATGTTTCAAACGAAGGAGACATTCGAGTCCTCTCGTTAATTATCCTGAGGGTGAATTTCAGAGTCACGTCCTTTAATGTTTCTGAGGTAAAACATAACATAAAAAGAACAAAAAATGACATCCAAAGCAAAGAATTATAGTCATTCGAATTGTAGATAAGATATTCTGTTTTTCTTGATAAAAACACGATAAACGGTTTAACATTAATTTTCAAACAACAAATTCACCTGTTATTTTGTATTTTTTATCATCTTTCGAGAAATTTTCTTGATAAACGATATTTGTTTCCTGGAATTGATGAAAATGGCAATTCATTTTTACTGCGTCACTGGTTTGATATAGTATCGAAAACAGATTTTAATTATATTAGCCTGTACGCATACAGCCTTTAAAATTCAGTTGCTCATAACCCATAAATAAGCGATGTGTATAATTTGATTCAATTGGCAGCCTCAAAGACCAAAATATGATTAAAAGGCTTCTCGTTCATTTACCACGAAGTCATAAAATTACTCTAATGCATACATAATGTTCTTCGCTAAAACGTTTCTAAAAAAAATATCTAATGCATAATTATAAAATTATCCCAGGTTTTAAATTAATGATAATTTCCATGCGGGAACCACGTTTTTCTTTACAAAACAAAAAAAAGTCTGAACACTTTTTTGTTTTAACTCATTTTGTGTTAGGTATCAAATTACATAAACGACAAACTCAAATTGATAAATAATTTTTTAAATTTAGCTCCATTTTGACAGTGGCGCCGGTATTACAAAGTTGGTACCTCTGGTATTTTATAACCTAAAAATAAGTGTCACTTTAATGCGCGACTGTATAAGCAATTGTCTTTCAAATTGAACAAACTGTAATGTAGATTTTTACCCAAGAACTAAATTCAATATTTAACCCCAAATTAATTATTAATATCTGAAAACAAATAAAATCAAATTAAGTCTATACTCACTATATCGGCCAATATAAGGAAAGAAATCCAAAAATTGTTAAAACGACAAAAGAAAGCAAAATATAGCAACAAAATTCAAATTCACAGATGGTCACGTCTAGAATCTACATCCAAATTAAGATCCCAGCTTTGAGATCTCCAAATCACTATAAATGTTTAAATTTGTAAATAATACTATGTTGAGCGCCAGTTCGTTGCAAAAAAAAATTAATTAAAAATCGATCTATAATCAATATCCAAAATTCACGAAATTAAGAATAACGACTCGACGAGGAAGCCGTTAAGCGGTTAATCTAACAGAAGCAAAAAAAAATTATTAATCACGAAGGTTGTTACGGTCCCGACGTGACATAATCATACGTGAAGGTTATTACGGACCCGACACGGTTTTTAAACAAAATTTAATCAAGCTGAAACTAGAGAAAAAGATTATTCACGAAGGTTATTACGGACCCGACGTGACATAATCATCCGCGAAGGTTATTACGGACCCGACACGGTATTTAAGCAAAACCAAATCCAAAAGAAAAAGACTATTCGCGATAATACGCGACATAATCTTCATTTCTAACACGCCGAGCTGTGCATAGAAACTACTAACTTCATAATCACAAAATTATTTAAAATAATCGAGTCAGTAACGAACAACCGACTACGATTAAGAAGATTAAAAACAAGATCTACTTGTAAATAATATTAAATTGCGTATGATGACTATTCATCTGCTGTTAATCGCAATTCTCCGACCGAAAAAGAATCAAAATTTACAAAATAAACACGATAGATCTCAAAGCTGTAGGAAATACTCGGCTCTCAGTAGTGTAAAGGAGAGAGGGGGGGTTCCGGATTATCAACAAATTACTAGAAAGAAAACTCAATAGTTAAATTTAACAAAATCCAAAAGTTTCAATTTATTCAAAATAAATGACTCTATATAAACAAAATCGGGAAACGATAGGGTCAACAGAAATCTAAATAAACTAAAAGTTAATAGTTAATAAGACATAAGTAACGGGAATCGATAGGGAAATACAAGACCTGAAAAGGGAGAAAAACTGACTAGATTATAAAAATTACTAATCTCTTTAAATGGGGGCCGGAGTTTATAAAAGACCATTGGTTTAAACATAATTTTCATTGTGCCAAATATTCACATCATTACAATAAATGTCATGCTATATGGTATATTTTACCATGAGAGACGATAAATGTACTCTTTCTTTACAGTATGCGACAGGTCACGTTGAGTTAAAATTACAAGTCAAAAGAAATTTAAATAAACAAAAAAAAATTGTTTATTACAAAAAACAAAAAAAAAGAATCTGAGGGTCATTCTGTAATTCCGACGAGTGAGCAAAAAGGCATCAAACTCAAAATAAAACGAGGGGCTAGATTAAAGAAATTTCTATTGACATAACCTAGGAAAGAATTCTTAGGTTCTCTGAAATAAAAAAAAATTAGATACAAATCATTCAAAAAAAAAGTATTAAAATTAATCACAGTTAATAAATCGATTATACGTCAATAATATTAAAGACCATTTAAATTCAAAATAATAATTTGAAATTTCTTTAACCTGCAAGAATAAAAAAATTTATTGATCAACGGCATAATTATGAACTTGTAATTTCAACTTCAACATGTAAGATTATCTTGAGTCTACAAAATTTACTAAGTTTTCTGAATTTCAAATTTAAATAAAATTACAAATTTATTCTAAACAAATTTAACAATAATAATCCATTAGTTAAGTTAGAACAGTTTAATCTATTAATTCTAACGAAGAGAATTTTGAGGAACTATTACATATAAAATTTCGTCCCGACCTGTCACAACTATTATTTGGCACAACTGTACTTTCTAATAGTACAGTCTGCCACTTTATATTTCTCATGACATTTTAAATTAATTTCATATAAAACAAAATTTAAATTTTTTGAACTAAAGATTAAACAATACTGAAACCAGCCGTGACCGCATCTCTATAGCATACTCTCTACTCACACATTATAATATTAATATTTCTATTAAATTTTGCATAAAGAAAATTATAAAAGTTTTAGTTCACCACTTGAAACATTATTAATTGAAATTTAACAATTTTTGAAACTAAGAACTTAGATTCTACAAAATAAAATTGGAAACACGTGGTGAACGACGCTACGTTCTACTTCCGGTGACTCGAAATAACAATTTATTATCAAAATTTTACATTGTTAATTTAGAAACACACAAAAAAAAAGGTAATAAAATTTATTTAGGTTGAAAAGCGATAAGGAAATCTACCCGAAATGTTAACATCATTTACACATAATAAAGAAAAACTATAATAAATTACATCCTGGCAGAAACATTGCTAATTATGAAACAAGAAAACTACTTACATGAAAATTTTCGTAGATAACAACACTCAATTTAATTAAACGTTTTTAAAATTACTTGATAATTTATAAATGTTCCACCTTGAACAATAAATTTCCATTCGGTATGTGAGTCCACACACCGACTTTCCACCGAATCCATCAAAAGCAGAACGTAGAATGCTTAATTTTTATTTCCGTTTTCACCATGTGCTCTTCCATATACTTTTTCTCTTTTCTTCGCACGTTCGTCCTTCCTGTGTTATCTGCATATGACTCAAGGTGTTGCCGGTGACTCGCGTCCTTAAGGGCTGTATAAGATACTGAAGGGCCCTTACCCATTACCAATTTTATACGTTATGTCCTATTATGAAATATCGTGCTTTACACTCCAGAGCCGTCGACTCTCCAGACACGTTTTCGACGAGACCTGACTCTAACAAGGTCCAGGTTTTGCTCGGAAACCCTTTACTTGAAGCCAGGAGACACGTCTACAGACGGCAGGGCCTAAGCATCAGAGTTTCGGATCAACGGATCGAATTTTGACTCTGGAATCTTCTCATTTGAATTTTTGATAGTTTTCGCCCTGATTATGCTATCGGTCCGCCAAGTTGCCCGATTAATTTAGAGAATCTTGACAGTTTCTCTAAAATAGCAAAATCGCAGGTTGCCAGTATCCAAAGACGCAACATGAGGTGGTTACATAATAAGAAAATCTGATATTCAGAATTGCTTTCATTCCAAAATCGATACATTTCGGGTAGGTGGCGACATCGATTGAGATCAGTAAGAAAAGGGCTGAAAGACTGCAGTGTTGACTGAGCCGTGAGCTTGAAGGGCATAGGGCGGTCAATTCAAATCCTAGGCCGTGATTTATGATTACCTAGTCGATACACTGCAAAGTGCTGCGCACTAACGAGAAGACGAAGTACGAAGAAAGAGATAATTAAGAAACGAAATAATAAGCCTGACGGTGTGTGAAGGTTTGACTCTGTACTGGATGACGTTGCGATGAATCTCAGCTGACAGTAGTTTTTACCTCGTTGTGGCGAAGAATTATATGTAAACAAACAAACGTTGTTCGCGCGAATTAATACAAAAATTCTTATTAAATATTTTGGATTCGGTACGGCTGGTTGAGTTCCGTGGATAGTGGGCGTGTGTTAAAAGTGTTAAAAGTGTTTAGTGTTAAAACTGGAAATTTAAACAAACTGCACTGCAAAAACATGGTGTCTTAAATTGGACAAAAATGTCTTTAATTAAGATACTTTTGGTGTCTAAGACACGAAAAATGTCTTAATTTAAGACATTTTTGAACAATTTAAGACACCTGTTTTTGCAGTGATGGAACCGGTAAAATTTACCGCGTTACAAAACCATTATATTATTTATATAATTTCAAATTTGTTTCTAATGCAAAACGATTAATAATTTAAATTTTATGTTGAACGAATTCTATTTGTCGGAGCAACGAAAAATAAATGAGATGATACTTAAAAGAAGAAGACGTAATGCTAGTCTGATGGAGAAGCAAAACAAATTATCCCGGAAAGGAAAAGAGAAATTTTTCTCATCTCCTTAAAGAAAATTCGTGAAAATCTCTTTGAGACGGCAAATAGTTATATTTTTTCAAGATTGCAAACTACACCCTATTCCAACGTTCATTCCTCTTTCGTGATAATTCCCGGTGAATTAAAAAGAATTCAAGGTGCTATAAAACGGAATAAAACCTGAAAACCCTTTTCAGTTGACCTAAGCAGAAAATGGCAAATCTCCTATCGACAAATTCAAAGTCTCTGAGCTACGTCGTCGCTTCTAAGTTGCACTTCGACAAACAGAAAAACGAAAAGAATGATATATAAATGCATGCGAAAGACTGCAGAAAAAGAAAATCGAGATTATTCCTCCTTTCGTTGAAGCTTATCTCATCCTGAAAACCACATTTGTATTTTCAAGCACCGCTTCAATTTTGTTATTTGCAAGAAAAAAAAAGAAAGTGCATTTACCGTCACTAGAATCAATTTGCCTTAAATGATGATAGTAAATTTTATTATTCTTTAGCAAATTGTTTCCGTCTTGTTATTTTTTTTATATTTTTTTTATGAGATTCCCTCAAGTCGCTGGCGCTTTTTGTTTGCATTTTTTCTCTATATTTCGTACCACCCCCTTTCACTCCACGCTATATGTTAACAATAGAGATTAAACTTGATAAAAACTTCAATTCCAGCTCGTGGTACAATATTTGCACAAGAGATTGTAACTCACTATGAATCCATAATTATAAAAAAGGTCAAAAGCAGTAAAGCAAACTCGACCACTGAAGCGAGGAACGATCGATGAAACTTATTCGTCGCATAATGAACGCAAAATCCCACCAGTGCATACATTGCATAACTTTCTAAAACTATATACTGAGTATTTCTGATAACAACGGCGAGTTTCATAATAAATTAAATTATTCAATAATGAAACTTAAATTGTTTTTTGAAATGAGTATTTTTTTAGAAAAATAATTAAAAGAAGTCGAAAAGAACAATTTTCAACAGTGTGCAGTGGCGTAACTGTTAAAGGGCCAAGTGGGGCAGTGCCCCGGGGCCCTTAAGCTCAGAGGGCCCTACTAGACCTTTTTTAAAAAAAAAAAAATTCCAAAAACCTTACTAATTGTAGTAATTTAAAGTTTGACTAAATTGAATAAACAGAGTTGGCGAGCGATTGGTTTCTACACCTTGTGCTATTAACAATTATAAATAATTTAAATATAATATTTAAAAATAAATTTATAAAAATAAATAAAATAAAATAATTGTTCGGACAAAATTTATAAAATTTAAAAATAAAAAAAACAGGCAAAAAATAATTGCCAATTTTACAAATAAATTTAAAAAAATTGCAGTATGAAAAATTAGAGAAAGTAATGGAAAATTAAAAAAAAAATATTAAAAATTTTCGAAAATAATTGAAAATATTGCATAATACATTTTAAATAAAAGAAAGTTAAAGAAAATTTTAGTAAAATACTTAAAACTTTCAGAATTTCTTAAAAAAAAAAGAAAATTATTATAAATTAGAGAAAATAAATGAAAAAAGACAAAATATATTTTAAAATTGAAGAGAATAATTTTTAAAAGAGAATTCATAACAAATATTTTGGAAATTATGAAAATGATCGAAAATAATTAAAAATAGAATAAAATGATATAAATAACTGAAAATTGAAGAAACAAATGAAAACAATTGAAAATTGAATTTTGAAAATGATCGAAAATAATTGAAAATGGAAGAAAAGGACATAAATAACTGAAAATTAAATAAACAAATTAAATAAATTGAAAATTGAAGGTAATAAATTTTGAAAAATAATTAAAAAATAATTTTAAAATTTTAAACTTGAAGAAAATATTTGAAATATGAGACAAACAATGATAAGTTGTAAAAAATAATGAGATTTGAGTGTAAAAATTATAGATTTTTTTTTTTAATAAACAAAATAATTAACATTTGAGAAAACTACATAAAGATCTTAAAAATTAATTGAAAAAAACGAGAATAACTAAAAATTGGAGGAAAAAATTGAAGGAAGCTAAAAATAATTAAAATTTACGATAATTTATACAAAATTTTAGAAATTATGAATACAATTAAAAACAATTAAAAAGTGAAGAAAATAATTGGAATTTTAGAAAATACTTAAAAAACTTAAAAATGAATATTAGATAATGAGAATAATAATGAACAATTGAGGAAAATAATTAAAAAATGATAAAACATAACAATAAAAAAATAATAATAATAAAATAATAATAATAATAGTAAATAATTGAAAAAATTGCAGAATTTTTTTTTTTTATGTTAAAAAAAGTAATTGAAATTTCAAAAAAATACTTACAACTCTGAGAAATTAATTGAAAAAAAGAAAATAATTACAAATTAGAAAAAATGATTGAAACAAGATTTTAAAATTTGAAACTTGAAGAAAATAATAAGTATGATAAAATAAGTATGATAAAATAGTATGATAAAACAATAAAAGTTGGGATTTAAAATAAATAAATAAAATTTCAAATTAATAGTTGAAAAAGTGCAGCATTTTTTAGAAAACAGAACAAAGTAATTGATATTTCAGAAAAATACTTGAAAATCTTAAAATTTAATTGAAAAAAATGAGAACAATAAAAAATGGAAGAAAATAATTGAAGAAAGATGAAATAAATTTAAAAAAAAATTTTTAATTATAAAAATAACTGAAGATAATTAAAAATTGAAGAAAATAATTGAAATTTGATTTTAAAATTTGGAACTTCAAAAAAAAAAATTGAAGTATGATACGAACAATGTTAAGTTAAAAAAAATAATGACATTTGAGTGAAATAATTACAAATTAAAAAGAAAATTGAAATTTAAGAAAAATACATCCTAGAAAACAAGATCCTAGAAATTAATTGAACATTGAATGATATAACTCAAATTTCAGATAAATAGTTTAAAACTTAGGGAAATCTTAAAGAAATGAAATAAATTGAAAATTAAAGGAAAATAATTACACAAAATAATTGAAAACAAATTTCGGAAAATAATTGAAAAATAGTTTCAAAATTTAAAACTTGAAAAATATATTGAAAATATGATACAAACAATGATAAGTAGTAAAAAATAATGAGATTTATGTTTAAAAATTACAAAATTTTTTTTTAAATGAAAAAGTAATTGAAATTTGAGAAAACTACATGAAAATCCTAAAAAGTAATTAAAAGGAAAAAGACTAAATAAAAATTCTAGAAAAAAATATAAGAAAGCTAAAAATAATTGAAATTTACGATAATTAAAAAAAAATTTGGAAATTATGAAAACAAATGAAAATAATTAAAAATTGAAGAAAAAAATTAAAATTTTAGGAAAGTACTTAAAAATCTTAAAATAATATTTAACAATCTAGGAAAATAATTGAAAAATGATAAAAATTGAAAAAAGTAATTGAAATATGCTGAAAATGATTTAAGATTGAGGAAACAAATTTAAATATGATGAAAATATTTTTAAAAAAATATGAGAAAAATAATAGGTAATAATTACTGGAAAAAAGCATAGAAGTTAAGATTAAAGAAAATAAATACAATATTATTAAAAATTTTTTAATTAAAGAGAATAACTAAAAAATCTCAGAAATAATCGAAAATTTAGGAAAATAACTGCCATTTTAAAAATTACAACAAAATAATAAAAGTAATTAGAAATTGAAGAAATTAATAGAAAAATTGCAGAATTTATTTTTAAGCAGAAGAAAATAATTGAAAAATCGTTTGAAACATGGAAAATTGATGACAATAATCTAAATTTGAGATAATAACAGAAAATTTAGGAAGTTAATTGAAAAATAATGAAAATATTAAAAGATAGAGAAAATAGTTGCAAAATAAAAAAAATAAAAAGTGAACAAAATAATTGAAAATTGAGATATACATTTAAAAGTCCAGGGAATAAATCAACATTTAATTAACTTTTTAACTTTAATTTAATATTCTTTTCATTATGCTTTAATTATTTTCGTCACTTTTCAATTGATTTCTTCAATTTTCGAATATTCTCTTTTTTTTCAATTGTTCTTTTCAATTTTTAATTACTTTCTGCAAATTTAAATTACATTCTTTTTTTTGCATTCATTTGTTTAATACTGATTTATTCTCTTAAAAATTACAATTTTCTTTTTGAATTTATTCAATTATTTTTTCATTTTTCAATTACTTTCTTTTACTTAATTTTTGTATGATGTAAGAGATAAAATTAGAATGTCAATTTAAAGTCAACAATTTTACATTATTATTTCTTTTTTCAATTTTAAAATTATTCTTTTAAAAAACACATTTTTTTAAATTATTTAATTTAGTTTTTATTTATTTTCTGGAAATTTCAATTGTATTTTCTACAGTTTTCAATTACCTTTTTCAATTGTATAATTTTCTTTCTGCATATTTAGCAGCTTTATCCTGTTTATTCAATAACTTCTAATCTAAATATTTTTCACAAGATTCAATAAAGATTTGATTATAGAAACAATATTTTTATTTTTAAAATTGTGGAGATTGCTAGAAACAGACAAATAAGAAATTGTATATAAAAAATGGAGAAAAATTGCAATTTCGATCCAGTTTAGAAAGTACACAAAACACAAATTAAATGAAATGTTACTCTTAAAAGATAAAAAGCAAAGTTCTTCAGTTGACATAATCTTTTAATTACATTTTTATATTGGTATTACGAAGCACTTTTCAATTTAAAGAAGAAAAATATATGTCAGTAGGTCTTGATTCAAATATATATTATAGAGGATCCTTTATCGGAATTTAATATCGTAAAGAAAATGTATTCCAGATCATTAAAAACTTGAAGCTGGTGGAATGTAAGCAAATTTAAAGAATTTAATAATGCATAACTTGTATTATCAATTTTATTTTTTTAAAAAAAGCTAAAGTTTAGAGCAGGTTATAAATTTACGCAATTTAATCTAAAATGAACGATGCGATAGTTTAATAAGAAATTACGCTCTTAGAAATAAATATAGAGAAAATAAATTATAGAATATTTTGTACATATTTAATATTTTTTATTAAAATAGGTGAGAGACTGATTATGAGATTATAATTAAAATTTATCTCTAATTGATAAATTCACATACTTATAACAACAATTGTTGTGGAGGATTTAGAAATTTTTTTTTTCAAAGCAGGTAAACTGTTTAATTAATGTCAAGTTTGACGACGAAATTTCTAACTACGTTTATGATCGAGAACCAGTTGCATTAATTATGTTATGATATCATCAAACTGTCACCGTTTATCAGCGTTAAATTGTAATGAATGAGAATGATTGTAGTATCAATGATGTATCGATCATTCTAATTATTAATATTAACGATGCAATAAGCTCCTGATTTGGATAAAGTAAGGGAGTTACAAGACCATAAATTACAAATTATCTTTTACTGTTCATTCATGGGGAAATCATAATTCTCCACAAATTCAAATTCGATATACTATAAAACCACATTACAGTTCATAGGACATGGTTTCACCGACTTTGTTAATTTAAAGATTTCTAGAACTTGGAGATCATTTATACTCATTTTTCGATAAATTTATAATCTCTATATCTTAATGAATCAAATACTACTAACTTCACAATAAAAATTCGTTTACTATATATCAAACAAAAAATTCTATTTTTAATATTTTAGTAAAAAATTACTAATTCAGTTAGTCCAATAGGGCCTATTCACTAAAATTCAAATAGTTAAAAAAAATAACTTGAAAGCAAAAACTCAGTCACTAATTCAAGTAGTTATATTTGTATTAAACATTTAGTAAAAAATAAATAAATATTACTCAAATTCATATTTAGGTTATGTCAAAATAACTAATATTTTTTTTAATTTTTTGTTTACTAATTCAATCAGTCAAATTTGAAATATTCTATTTTACTAATTCAGTTTGAAATAAATTCTAAACGTCAATTAAATTAATTTTTTTATAAATAAAAAAAGAAAATAATAAAGTATTCAGCATTTTAAGAGTAAAATTAAGAAAGAATGTTGTATACATATAAATGACGTCATTTAAATGATTAAATGTCATGTCAGTCGTTAAAAATAAATTATTTTGCTTATTGACAACAATCTTTCTTCTATTTCTTAGCACTTTTTCGAATTTGTTTAAATTTTATTTATTTATAATTTTTTTTTTCAAAAATGTGTTTAGTAGTTTTTTTTAAATAAGTTTGATTTCATTCAAAAGATTTTTTTTCTTTTATTAACTTTTCATTTTTTTTCTTTTGATCTTTTTCAAGATTTTCTCTAATTTTCTTCTTATTATGCAAATTATTTGTTCCTCATCTTTTTTTATTGAGCCATATTTTCGTCGATTAAAATATGCCTCTTTGACTTTTTCCCTATTTTTATTAGGATCGAGGAGAGTAAGGAATTTTCCTCAATTTTCTGATTTCTTTTAGATCTGATATTCTCTTTGTAAATTTATTTAATTTATTTCTACCTTTTTCTGTATTTTATCGTAAATTATTTTCATTCATAAAATTTTTTGAATTTTTGATTTTTCTTAAGTTATTTATTTAAGATTCGTTTAAGAATGTGTCTGTTTTATTTAGGAAAGAGTTTTCATTACTTTTGTAGATTTTTTATTTATCTATTTTTATTAATTAATTTTATTACCACTGCATAGTTTTTAGTAGACGTTTGCTAAATTTAAAATTTTTTCGTTTTTCAGAGTTTTTGACTTCTCAATTTTTTTTACTTTTTCTTCAATTTTGTTGAATTTTTAACAATTTTTGTGTCAGTATAATTGAACTTTTAATTAATTTTTAAATTTTATTATCATTTTTCTGCTCCTCAGAATTTTTTTCTCTTTAATTTTTATCTTATTTCGATTTTTATAAAAAAATATATCCAGTATTTTTCTGTAGATTTTTCATTATTATTTCTTGATTTCTCTAATTATTTAAAGTTATTTTTTTTCTTTTATTTCACGAAATATTATTTTAGTAAAAAATCGTCTCATTTTACAATGAGTTTTTATTTCTCATGAATTATATCTTTTGCTTTAAAACTGTTTTATTTTTTTCTCATTAAATCTCATTTTTTTAAATTAAAAAAAAATGTTTTTCTCCTCCGTATTGAAAATAATTACTTAGCTTTTCTAACTTTTCAAAGATTTTGCTCTTTAGAAAAATTGTAACTGATTGCAAATGATTTGTGTTTTTATTTTCAATTTAACAAAAAATTTCATTAGGTAAGTACTTTTTTCTGAATGGACTTTATAGTTTATTATATATTTTTTGTGCCTTTTTTTTAGATCTTATGCAGTTGATTTTCAAAATATCTTCTTTTTGTTTAATAATTTCTGAAACATTTTTTATTTTACAGAATCTTACCATTTCTTTTGTGTAAACACTTTTTTATTTTTTAACATGTTTTTTCCCCCTAATCTTCTTATTTTTACGTTACTAAGAATTTAAATATTTTTTACAATTTCCTCTTTTATTCATATTTTGTTTGATTTTGATTAAAGGGTTTCTCCATTTCTCATTATCTTTTATAAAAGTGTTCTCATTTTTTCTCATACCTTAAAAATTTGTCATTTATTGGTAAAAATTACTTTTTTGTTGAAACTTTTTGTATTTTTTGGATAAATTTTTTGATGTTTGGAAAAATTTAAATAATTTTTCTGCTTTTCTTTTATAATAATTCTTTTATAAACTAAGCTTATATTTTTTTAAAGTAAGAATGTCGTATATTAAATTTTTAAAACTGACCTTCTTTATATTTGTTCTTACCCAATTAATATTTAAATTATCGGGTATTGATTATCAAATCTGGGAAAATTAGGCAGATATAATGATCCGTAAAATTCGGGAATTTAAAAATTATCAGTCGCGGTGTTTAATCATAACACCGTGTTCAATGTAATTTTGAGGTTATGTCAAACTACTAAATAAATTAGTAGATTTCTTCCAAATAAACATTCCTGTTATTTTTTAACATTAAGTAGTCAAATTTGACGACTAAATTACTGATTTTATCCGGGAATATATTATAATGTACTAAAATAATAATATTCCATGATAATAAAATATGCTAATATATTACTTCTTTCTTACTAATTTAAATATATTGAAAACTCTTTCTCACATTTAAACTCTACAACGATAACTTCTAAACGTTAAATTCTGCATAGTTAAATTCTACAATTTAAAATTCTATACATTTTAACTCTACACTAATAAATTCTAAACATTGAAACTCTACAATAAGATTTTCTATAAAACAGTTTAATAAAGCATAATTTAACCTGTAAAATTTATCATCGTAGAGTTTAAATTTGTAGAATTCAACTATGAAGGATTAAATATTAACGTTTTATAAAAAGTCTTATTTTAGAGTTTAAATGTGTAGAATTTTAACCGCGCCCTTTAATCACATACAAATAAATAAAAAAATAATAATAATTATATTAAACATATTTTAAATTAAATTTTCAACAGAGTATACGGTCTTTTAGTAAGAAGGTGCTAATTAATTGATTCGTGTATCGTAATTGGAAAAAAGTATTGGTATTTAGTAAAGAATGGTGCAAGAGGTGGAAAACTTTCAGGAATTTGTCGCGAGTGTCGGAAGTCGAAGATGAAAGGAATCGTGAGTGAAAGAATTGTAAAGAAAGGGAGAGAAGGTAGAAATGAGAGAAATGGGAGAGAGTAAAAAAAAAATAAATAAAATAGAAAAAGGTGAATTGAGAACCAATGGTATGAGGCTAATTAGTATTTGCTGTGAGCCTCACTTTACTGGACTACCACCTTTGCCATGAGTCTGGGACCGAAGGTGTTGCTAGGAGTGTCTTGGGGGTAGTTTCCGTTAATGAGTCTCTGGTAACGACGCCTTTTTCTTGCGCACCCATATATCTTGTCTCGTAGAGCCCTCTTGAGAAGTGCATTCATGCTCTTACTGCACAGGATCATCTTCCATGCTTCACGGTAAAGCTCTTCAACCTAACAATGTATCGAAGGTTTCAAAGGTATAGTAACGAAATAATGGGTTCCAGACACTTCGGGTATGAGGCCTTTTATGAGATAGGAGATTGGAGATTTAAAAAAATGACTCTTTTTTCATCAAAAACTAGGTTAATGTTAAATCTCTCAAAAATTTTTTACTCAGGTTATATTTTTTTTTACTTAAAAAGTGAAAATGTAATAACTTGAAGAATTTATCAAATTAAAAACAAAATTACCGATTTTTGATTAAAAATATTTCCGCGCCTAGTATAAAACGCAAGTTCTATAATAGATAAAACTAACAATCAAATGACTTGTGCAAAGTTAGTATAAACTATTATATTGTTTGGATTCAATTTCCGCAAAAAGAGCAAAACTCCTGGAATCTTGAGACTTCTTGACTAACAAGTATAAATTGGATTAATAAACTTGTTGGAAATTAGCAGTTGGTTATAATCGAGAACATATTTTGAAAGTTGTATAACGAAATTGGTTCACTTCATACCATCTTGGTGACACAATGAATTTTCTGGTTGACCTATTTCACCCTGGTTCTGTCTTTGTGATGTTTCACAACTCGGATCCAGAAAATTGATCCAGAACGAACAAAGAGCATAATGAATGAAACAAAGGAAATTAATTCATCTTAAATGTTGAATTGCAATTTCAACTTTATTTTTCGATCTGTTTTAGTGTCGCTCAAGTAGAAACTCGTTCATATAGTCAGACATGTCTGTTCAATGTGGATTAAGCTTGTACAAATAATGAATGTAAATTTGTTCAAATATTTGTTCAGTTCGACTAGACGTTTGCAAATTTAAGTATTTGAAAGTTGACCTTATCCTAGGTGAAAGAATAATTATGTATTTGGAGATTAGAAATAGTAATTTTTAAAACAATAATTGAATTTAAAAAAAAAATTAAATGTAAGATGAGAATCGAAAATTGAAGAAAATTGATAAAATTGAAAATATACTGGAAATTTAAAGAGAATATGAGTTAAAAATTAAAATTAATAAATTAATTAAATAATAAATAATTAAAAATAGAGAAGATGGGTAAAAATATAATAGAAGGTAAAATATCCTTAAAAAGAAAGTAATTGAAAATGTAAGAAAATAAATAGGAAACTTAAGAAATTGGAAGTAATGAGAATTGAAGAAAAGAACTCAAAATTGATAAGGATCAATATTTGCAGAATGCAGTTACAAGAATTAAAAACGATTATTTAAATAATAATTAAAAATAAAATTGCCGTTTATAGAAAATACAAACTTTTTTTTTAATAATTGAAAAAAAATATTAAAAAATATGATTGGATGTTGAAGAAAGCATTTAAAAAGAGAAGAAATCAATTGAAAAAAAAAAATTGAAAAATGGAAAGATTAATTTTTTAAAAATACTAAAATTAATCGAGAATTGATAAACTTAACTAAAAGAATTTAGAAACATAATTGAAATTTAATAAAATGATGGAATCATGACGAAAATATAAAAAATACAATAATTGATAAATGGAAAAAAAAATTTATTTTAAAATTTGAAGGATTGAACGAAATTTAGATTGAAGAACAAATTGAAGAGCAAAATTTAGAAGATTTAAAAATACACCTAATTGAAATTTAAAAAATTAGTTTAAATTTGAAGAATTTATTTGAATGTTAACAAAAAGTAATTTAAAATTTAAGAAAAGAAATGAGAATGGAAATGGATTATTAATTCATTTATTTAAACAATTCGGATAATTAATTATTGAAAATTATTGAAAAAAATTGAAAATATTGTGGAACATAATTGAAAGTTTAAGAAAATACGTAAAATAATTCAAGTATATATTTGAAATAAAAGAAAATATTTGTTTATTGTACAGTCATTCATCTAATTAAGAATGAAAAGCAATTGAAAAATGATAAAATTTTTAATTTAAATAGCTAAAACGAAGTTTATTTTTATTTTAAGAATGCGGTTAGTAGCTAGTGAAACAAGAATGATTCGGTCAGACATGATCGTTAAGTAGTAACGCTCCGTAGAGTCAGACGGTAAGTACCTTAGTAGAGCTAGTAGAACAAGGATGATTCGGTCAGAAGGGCACGCTAAGTAATAATATTCCGTACAGCCAGACAAGTAAAATATATTTTTTTTGGCAGTAAAATTTGTCTAATTGTAAGAAATAATGGAGAATAAAATAAATAATTGAAACATAATAAATATACAAAAAATACCCAAGATTATTGTCTAAATAAGAGGAAAAAGAACTATTAATTTTTTTTGCTATTGTGTAACTTTACTTCATTTTAAGTTTACATATAATATATTTTGCATTAAAAGTATAAAAATAAATAATAAACCTCTAACGTAAAAACTGAATTTGCTTTTAATATAAATTATATAATCTATAAAATCATTATTTTTAACAAGTTTTATTAAAGGAATAATTCAAGGCTTGTTTTACTATTTTAAAATTTTTTTATATAATTAATTGATAATCGAGATTTTAATTATGCACATTATAATTATTTATAAGATTTAAAATTAATAAAAACGGCATTTTTAAGTAATATAATTATATTTTTCCTGTAATATCGGAACAATAAAATACATAATAAACAATTAAGTATAATTGAATATGAAGAATTTGAATAATAAAACATTTTAATTTTTAATTAGTTTCAGATTGTTAAGTCGCTAATTTATGGTTGACGTCAAATCACAACTTGTCCATGAATGCAAATTCATACATGCTCTAATAAATATAAATAATAATGTTATCATTGAGACGATTATAATGTTTTCGAGCTGTTAATACTGCTCGTGAAAATAAGCGTTCCGATGAAACGGAAGTTGCTTGAATGGCTAGCAAATTTTCCTCAAATTTCTATTGATCAAATATTTCCTATATATAGAAATAAAAATAAATTAATTGCTTTATCAAAACTATTTGAAAGTTCATGAAATTTATTTGTAAAGTAAAATTTGAAAATTAAAACTTGTAAAGTTAAATTTGAAAATTAAAATTTATAAACTAAATTTGAATTTAAAATCTTATTTAGAGTTTTCTTCTGATAATTATAAAATAAATAATTAATACCACTCTAAATTCTTTAAAGTAGGAAACCCACTATATTTTAGGGTTCTATAAACCCAATAAATACAACAACAAAAATTTTTCTAAAAATACTAATAAACAGTTTCATTAGGTCTTTTCATCTAAATTGTTGTATATTGTCAAAGAATATCAGAATCAAAGTGAATCAATGAACAAAATATCAATTAAAAGAGAACAATTTTATTATTGCTAATTAATAACTATTATTCTAATAAGCGTATAGGCAATTTATGACAATTATGATTTTAAAATGATTATGATTTAAAAAATTGTAACATCAATAAATTATTAAGTATAAACTATGGAACACTGCTTCTTAAGCAGTTTTCAAGAAATTATTAAATGTTTAAGTGGTTTTTGACGATTGTATAGCAAAGTTACAAAAAAAAAACGTTTTCCCAGGGGAAAACAATGAAAAATTTTAAGTGCTTTAAACCACCCCTGATTATTATTTCATTTAAAGAAGGGGGAATACTTTTATCAGCTTAAACATATTTTTTGAATAGGATCAAGAAATTTCAGACTTATATATTATAATAAGTTCACAAGTAAATGAAAATAGAACAAACTTTAGATTTTCATAAGTTCGAAGACGATAAAAATCCATAAATCTCTTCGTGTTTTTCTTTATAAAAACTTTTAAAATGTCTTATTATTCCACTCGTATTACTATATTTTATTTTTATAATTCGCTCTTTGTATTTTATTTCTTTTCTGTTCTTGTAACCTGACATACGAATATCAAAATTTATTTTAATTTTTACATATATTTCTTATTACAATAGGTGAGTACATTATAATGTTTAAGTTTTTGGTATGATAAAAATACAAAAATTTACAAGTTACTACAATTAATTATTAATTAAATAATAATAATCTCCGTAAACTCCTGAAGTTAGTTAGTATTTATATTATTTATTCATCTTTTTCTAACCAGATTTTAAAGTCTGAAGTGAAGTTAGTTAGTATTAATATTTATTTATCTTTTTCTGTCCACGTTTTAAAAAATGAAGTGAAGTTACTCCCTGTTACTTTATATTGATTTTGACTCTCTTTATCAGAAAATATTTTGAAATTTGAATTGAAAGAATAAGGTAACCTTTTTCGTTAGTGTCGAGTTGTGCTGGTTCTTAATTGTCATTTATGTAAAAAAAAAGTTTTGAAAAATGCTTTAAAAATTTATTATGGTTTTTGAAGAAGCTTAAAATATATACACATGCAATTAATTTCCTTAATTTTCAGTTATTATCTCAAATTTAGATTATTGTCATTAGTTTTCCATTATATAATGATTTTTTAATTATTTCCTTTGCTTAAAAATAAATTCTGCAATTTTTCTTGATTTTCATCAATTTATAATCATATTCATTATTTTGGCTTTACTTTTAAAAATTTCAATTATTTATTCGATATTGCAATTATTTTCATTAATTTTCGTTATTTCAGCGATTTTTTAATTATTCTCTTTAATTAACAATTTTTAAGTAATTTTGTAATTATTATTTTTTTTAAACATATATTCTATATTTTTTTTTTATTTCTCTCAAATTTTATTGAATGTTTTCAATTTTTCATATTTAAATTATCTTCATCATAATTCAATTTTCTTTTCTCAATCTAAAATTATTTTCAGCATATTTCAATTATTTTTTTCAAATTTGAATTAATTTTATCATTTTTCAATTATTTTACTCGATTGTTAATTATTATTCTCATATTCTAAAATTATTTTCTAAAATTTTTAAGTATTTTTTTTAAAATTCAAATATTTTCTTCAATTTCTAATTATTTTCATTCGTTATCAGAATTTCAATTTTTTTTTATTAATTATCGTAAATCTCAATTATTTTTAGCTTTCTTCCAGACTTTTCTTCAATTTTTAGTTTTTCTCATTTTATAAAATTAATTTCTAAAATCTTAAAGTATTGTTCTCAAAAATTCAAATTCTTCCTGTCTTTTCTCCAATTTTTAGTTATTCTCATTTTCTAAAATTATTTTCTAAGGGATCATTCACATATCACGTGATACAAATTTGAGCTAATTTGAACCCCCTCCCCCCTCCTCGTGATACTTTTTCTATTGTTAAAAAATTAAATTTCCATGGACCGTGATATTTTGCCGACCCCCCTCCCACCCCTGAAGATATCACGTGATATGTGGACGACCCCTAAGAGTTTTAAGAATTTTTCGAAATTTTCAATTGTTTTCTTCAATTTTTAATTATTTTCATTTGTTTTCATAATTTCAAATTTTTTTTATTAATTATCGCAAATTTCAACTATTTTTAGCTTACTTCTTAAATTCTTTTCTCCAATTTTTAGTTATTTTCTTTTTTTAATTGATTTCTAAGAATCTATCTGACTTTTCAATTATTTCATTATTTAAAATATTTTTTATATTATTTTCTTCAATTTTCAATTACTTTCGTTCTTTTTGAGAATTGCCAAAAAGTATTTACTTATTTCTCTTTAATTAAAACTTGTTCTGTTTAATTTTAAATTATGTTTATCTTTTTTCATTTATTTTCTCTAATTTTTAATTATTTTCTTTTATTTCAATAAACTTCTGAAACTTTTTAGTATTTTTCTTAAATTTTGTTTAACTTTCCTTTATTTAAAATATTTTATGTAGTTTGTTTAATTATTTTCTCAAATTTTAATTATTTTTTTTAATTTTAATTTATTTATCTCAATTTTTAATTTATGTTTAAAACATTTTTATGATTGTTTAAATTACTTTCCCCAATTTTTAATTAATTTCATTATTTTTTTTCAATTATTTTGCAAAATTTGCAATTATTTTGTTTAATTTCAATTATTTTATGCAATTCTTTTTCATTCTAAAATACTGTCAATTTTGTGCTAAATAAATATTAATTTTATTTATATTAATTGATTTTTAAATATTATACTTAAAATATAATATATTTCTTCTTATTAGATAAATATTATTAACCGATTTGTTATATTTATTATTGTATTTTATAATTTCTAAATGTATGAAAAACTAATCGCGCGCTTGCGCGCGTTTTATTTTGCTAATAATAATATAAAATTACAAAAATTACCCAATCTTATTTGCAGGTCTATTACAATTACTTCGATAGTACTATTTCATACATGTCCATCTCTACGCATTAAGAGCATTTTCTTCACCATTCTTACACATCTTTTTACATAAGATAATTTATCAAATGATAGTAAATGTCTCCAAAAAATATTCTGGTCCTCAGCCACTATGGCTTCTGAAAGAAAGTCTTGTCTAATTTGTTTGTATTTCTCACAACAAAAAAAAAATGAAAAAATCCTCTACTTCTTCATCGCACCACATACAATTTTCTAAACTAGGTAGACCTAGTATCAACCTAGGTATCGATTGTTAGAAAATTAGAATATTTGTTTATGAGTCGGCATAGACACAGTGCGCGATAGTACACGTGAATAAATAAATTGTCCAAATTACTATCACAAGTAAAAAAGAGTTTAATCATTTTCGCTTTGACACTCGTATGAAAAGTAGTAGTTTGAAAGCAGCAGTTGATTAAATTTTGAGGCAATTGAATGACTAAAGCATGAATTCATGTCAGTCGTGACGCTGTCTCCGTTTCCGAGGCACTGTGCATACACGCGTTATCATAGGCGAAAGGTACTGGTGTGCGGACTAAGTAAATACATGATCGATACTATTTGATTTATGTGCAACGCACGGACATCGTAACTTTCCCTGTACAGTGTGCCACATGCATTTATACATCAATACAGACATTTATGTATATGTATATGTATATATACATCTACAGAAGCGAACAGTGTTCTCGGGCTTACACACAGTGGCTCTTTGGTGTTTTGAACGTTTGCACATTCAGGTTGGAGTTTCCAACTCCAAATGCCTCCTAGTACGATTAATTTGTCATTTCTGCGCTGACAACCCCTGATCCCAAACTGCCAGCGCCCTCAGTCTACCCTTTGCACATTCCACTTATTGGCCCAATGCCGAGTGCACGCAATAGCCAGATTTATGAACCTCTCTTCCAGTTACGATTCAGGAATATTAAAAGAAAACAATACTGTTACCGCAAAAAGTGAAAACTACTTTCTGAATACTTTTATATTTACTTTTGCATTTTGCTCCAAGACAGATTTATAGGGCAATGCATTCATAATGCCAGGACACAAAAACCAACGTCGTCGTCGTACACACTATCGCGGAAAATTCTTGCTAACTTTCTCAAGTCAGTCCTTCTTTTGCAGATAGGGAAGGTTTGGCTTCTTCCGTGCATCAATTAATTTGAATTCAACTGCGAGCCAAACAGAGCAAGTTAAGAAACGAGGAGCGAGAATTCGCCGCTGAATGCTTGCCGACGCGACACGAATGTCGCTAGTACGTTGAAAGACTTAACTAGAAAGTTACTGACCCGACAGTTAACTTATGAAAACAAGGTTTGGTTTCATGCTAAAAGGAATTTCTCTGACGAAATTTTATCCAGACATTATTTTGAGTGAATAGCGAATTTCGCAAATCACGAGAAATTCTCAACATTCTGGTTAGAATGAATAGGTGCTCTATTCACTTCACTAGTTGACGTTTCCTGTTCTTTGATAATGTACCAAGTCTGACTAAACCTATCAAGTCTGATAATCTTGTATCACTTTAAAGTTCAAGTCAACTACAAATAAACAAACTTGTCAACATGTACCTTCATCCTATCAAAGTTGCTGCTTTTTAAAACAGACTTTTTTGGTTTATATCTATTTTTGCCGTAAAATGGCTCAAAAGGGAAAAAATTTTAATTTATTCTTCCTTTTCACCCAGGTGTCTGAAGTTCGAAACACTATGGTTAGTAAAACTAGTTTTTAGTGGATTTATTGATAATGTGGATTTTTTAATGTTAAATAAAACCTTAAATCACATCCACTTTCACATCCACTTACACTTCCAGTTACACTTTCGCTTACCCTTCCACTTACACTTCTATTTACACTTACACTTCCACTTACACTTTTGCTCAAACTTCCGCTTACACTACCGCTTTCACTTCCACTTACACTTCCGTTTTTACTTCTGCTTACACTTACACACATACTTTCGCTGTATCTATCATCCACCTCCATTTTCACATTCACTTAACTTTAAATTTTTTAAATTTTCAATTAATATTCGACAATACGAAAGTACATTATAATTCACGACAAAGTTTTAACATATTTTTAAACTTTAATTACTTTTTTGGGTTTTATTTATTGTATATACTGCAATTTAGAAGTACCGTAATATCATATTTAAAAAATGTTAACACTGAAACTGGCTACAACGATTAATATTATTTAGACAAATTTTTATTGATAACAATTAAACGAGAAAAAAAAGGCGAAATCGAAATCGAGTGAGACTTTACATAAATGGATTCAAAAAAAGAAAATTTGTTAGAATATGAAAATTCCCAATCAAATTTTTTTTGAAATGAGATAAAGCGAAAGTGAATATGGAGTAAAGTGAAAGTGAATTAAAGTTAAATTGAAGTTGAGACGAGTGAAATAAAAATGAAGTGAAAGTGAAAACTTTGTAGTTCAATTTCTAATTTCATTTTCAATTTCATTTTACATTTATTTCACTCCCATTTTATTACATATTTATCTCACTTTCACCTTCCAACAACTTTAATACTTTCTAATTTCCTTTTCTGATTAACTATAACTGAAAATATTTTTGTAAGAAAAACATTGTAAGAAGAACAAAAAATAGAACGAATAATTCAAAGCGAAATAAAAATTGTGATTGAATTTGAGCATAATTTTAATCATGTAAAATGTTTAAAAAGTTTAAAGTGTAGTTTTATTTAAGTAAAGCGTAAGTAACGTTAATGTGTGATGAAGTAAAAGTAAAGTGAAAGTGAATTTAAGTAAAATGAAAATGCGATAAAATTGAAGAGGAACTGATGTGACAGGAAAGTGAAAGTGAAAATGGGTAAAGTGTGGTAAAGTTGACGGTGAAATAAAAGCGAATAAGAACTAGTGCGAAATGGAAGTGAAATTAAATGAGAAGTAAAAGTGAAATAAAGTGAAGTGAAAATAAAGTGAAAGTGAAATAAAAGTGTATTTAAGTGAAGTGAAAATGAAGTGAAAGTGAAATAAAAGTGAATTGATGTAAAGTGAAGTGAAAAGGATGTGAAAGTAAAGTGGAACTGGTATGACAGGAAAGTGGAAGTCAATAAAGTTAAACGAAAGTGAAATGAAAATGAAAAATAAGTGAAAATGAAATGGAAAGCGAAAGCGTAATGATGGTACAGTGAAGCAAATAACGTAAAGCAAAGGTAAAGTGAAATTAAAGTCATAGCGAAATGCTGTGAAGTAAAAATACAGTTCCACAGAACATAACCTCAAAATAAGATCAGTAACAATCCAACAATGAATAAAAAAACCAAGTTAATTAACCAATTATTACAATCCTAAAGTTGATTAATTAGAAAAATTGATTAACAAAATTAACAAATATCTTATTTTGATCCAAAAATACCAAAAGATAAAATAAAACGTAAAAAGCAATTTAACGTAAGTGTTGAAAGTGTCCAGTTTTTGTGGCTCTTAGTAGAATGGCGTCAAGACTAGTGACTAGTTCCTCTTCATTCGGAATGAGAAATTGTCTCGTTTCAACCAGTGTGAATCAGGAGAAAAGCAATTTACGCTCTGATTCTAGGTGTATGTAAAGTTCTCGAAGGGAGAAAATCGTGGTGGAATTTTGCAGGAAAATTCGCGAGGTGATTTCGCGTGGAATCGAAAGTAATTCGAGCGATGGAGGAACGACGAGAACGACGCTGTCGGCGACGGTAGGTCAAAACCAAGAATTTATCTTTCTTTCTCCAGCTCGAGGTCTTTCCAATGTATATACTCTCTTTTCACGCCTCCTTCCCTTGCTTTTTGATTTTCCACAGTCGCTCCTTTGTTCACAAAAAGAGAAAAAATTAAATTTACGCTGGAGCCATGCCGCAGTTGCTCCACTTGTTTGTAATTTTTACTCTCTTATTTTTAGTTATCAGTAGCTTCACCCTCCTTCAGTGTTTGCTGAAGCCACACTAAAACGAGCTTGAATACCAAAGGAGAGGAAAATCATTTTTTACCCTGCCTGTTTATGTCGCGATTGACACTTTTTAAGGAGATCGATTTTAATCAAGATTATGCAAATTTTTCAACAGAGCTACATTTTAGCCGGTAATTTTTTAGATAACTTTTTGAATACTTTTTAGAGTATCTTAATTTTTATAATGGAAAATTAATTAAATTAAGTGCAGTTTAGTTCATAATTTATTTTATGAAGGTTCCTTTTTGGATTAAGGGCGTGTGACAGGAATGACGTCAATTGAGGAAGGAAAATTTGTTCGTGGTTTTACTCTTAAGGTCCTATAAATATTTTATCATGAAACTTAGTTGAGTTACTTAAAATATTATCTGGAAGGTCTGACTGGTTAGAATTTATTTCGAGTTTGCTAGAAATTTATTTTGTAAAATTAATAAAAAATCAGTATTTATTTTTATTAAATTAATTTTGTGGAATGGAAACAAATTCGGACTAGAAAAATCTTATATATACATATATAAACTGGTCGTTTAAATAACCACCTAAGCTGAAACTTTTTTAAACTTCATTATTATCAATAGATTTTATCTTTTATGACACATACATAATAAGTCTGTTTAGGAAGATTTAACATGAATTTACAAAAGGATTTATCAAGTTGAGAAGAATTACAAGAAAGTAAAACAATTCTGAAAATTTAAAAAAATAAAACTACAAGGAACAAATATTTCTGGAATGTAATAAAATACCTAGATAATCAAAGAAATAAATAGAAAATAAAGTAAAATTAATTGGAAATAATAAAATAATTGAAAAGTTAAGAATTTGGTAGAAATTGTTGAAAATAACTAGTACTTAATTGTAATTTTTTCACTTTTTATTTACGTAACTTCGTCTCTATCTTTATCATTACTTTTTTTCACCTTCTAATTACTCTTTTTATTTGTAGCCTAGTTTCTAGTTATTCATTTACTGTCGTTAAATTCCAGTTAATTTTTGAACTTCTAGTTATTTTTAAATTTTTTTTATATATTTCTTCATTTTGTAGTATTTTGTTTATTCTTAAATGACCTTATCTTATTTTCTTGTTATTTATTTCTGGGTTTAAATTACTTTCGGCACTTTATATATTATTTCCGTTTTACTTTTTGAATCGTTTACTTTAACTTAAAAGTTTTTTTCTTTCTTCTCAATTTTTTCTCCAATTTCTAGTTACCTTCATAAGCTCTAGTTATTTTTTAACAATTTCTGAGAAATTTTTTAAATTTCTTGTTATTTTTATTTCAAATAATTTTACTTTATTTTCTAGTTATTTTGGTCCTTTTCTAGTTATTTTTTAGATTTATAATAATTTTTATCAATTTATACAAGTTTGTCTCATTATGATACTTTTTTCCTTTCTTGTTTTCTACTATTTCAAGAATTCTCAAACCTTTAATTAGTTTTTCTCTAATTTGTCATTATATTTCTTTAATTTTCCGATCTTTTTTAATTTTTAAGAATTTTCAACACCTTCTAGTTTTCTATTAAGAAATTTAGATACTTTTTAACATTCTAGTGATACTTCAGAGTTTCTAGTCACTTTTAAAATGTCTAGATATTTTCCATTTTCCAGATATTTTCGTCTCAATTTCTGGATATCTTCATTCATTTTCTAAGTTTATAGTTTTTCCTAGTTATTCATTTATTTTTATGTGCTTTCTCTCTTGTCAGTTTCTTTCTCTAATTTCTTTAATTTTTTTTTCTAGTAGTTTTTCAACAATTTTTGATTAATCTATTAAATTTTTAGTTTTTTGTATTTTCAGGAAACTTTACTTTCTATTTTGTTTTTTCACCTTCTAGTTATTTTTCACATTCCAGTATATTTTTATTTGTTAATTATTTACTTTCAGCTTTTAGTTATTTTTTCAGTTATTAATATTACGTACTAATATTACGTACTAGTTTTTTCGTCCTTCTCAGTTTTTAACCTATTTTTTAGTTATTTTTTAAACTATTTCCTTCTAATCCATTGTTGGTTAATTTATTAATTTTCTATTTTGTTTTTATTTTAAAATAGCTATACATTATTTTTTAATTACTATTTTAATTTTTAGCCATTTTGTGACTTAATAGTAATTTTTTTCAATTTTTTGTAATTTATTCCTTTTCTATTTTTTCCCTTAATTTAAAGATATTGACTACCTTTAAGTTATTTTTCTATAATTTCTAGTTATCTTTGTTTATTATTTCTTAGATTTTTTGTTCTAGAAGTTTTTAACACTTTCTGGTTTTAATTTTTAAAATTTATAGCATTCCAGAAATATTTTTTCCTTTTTATTTTATTTTTATTTCAAAATCTAGATATCATTCCTTTACCTGGCGACTTATCATTTTCTCGCATGTTCTAAATGTTTATTGTAACTCTAAATAATTAAAAGCTAATTTTGAAAGAAAATAAAAATTCAGATAAAATCAATTACATTATACTTTCAAACAACATTAAATACGCATAATATTAATTCAAGAGAAATTATTTTCCTTTAACATATTATTTCCTTTCAGAAAGTTTTACCGACTGGTGAAACAATATTTAATCTTCCTTTATATATTTTTCCTTCTTTATAACTCATTCTACTATTTACATTCATTTCATTTTGTTTACCTTTCTACTTGGTAAAATTATCTTTTACTCCATAAAGATTCTTTGGGACTTGAATAAATTTCGTTCTCTTTACAATGCAATAAAGACGAAATGTTGTAAATCAAGAATTAGTTTTGTCAGCATAAAAAAAGTTAATGCTTCTCATAACCATTATTTTGTCTTTACTTGGATTACTTTCATAACCCCTTTATTTATTTTTTTCCATTAACTTTTGTTCTTACGATATTTTCATTTGTTTCTCTTTTCTCTAACTAGAATTGTTATACATTCATTTATTATTCAACTACAAAACTCGAATTCTCGAATTCATTCATTTCCCGCGCATCTAACTAGAATTCTCACATTCTTTTGAAAAGAGAGTGCATTAAATTTGTAATTTCCGGTTCAATATAAAGGAAATAAAAAGTAAACTGATTTCTTCCGTTTCACAATGACCCTCGTTTGCATTCGATATATCGTATGATATTTTTTTCCACGTTTTGTATCTAGTATGTTAAAATAGTTTTTTTACAGAACTTTCCTGTTTGGAGCGAGGATTGGATGCTGGATAAGGTGTGATGAAGAGCAGGTCTGTATTGGGCGTGTGTGAATTTCTGCAGTGGGCGTTCATCGTTGATTGTAACGTATGTTGCACATGCACACATTATACCCATACTGATCCTATCTTTGCGCCGTTTGCATCGCTACTATTTCATAGGTGTCGTAATATCGCATTTTTTGACAACTCTCTTACGTATACGATATAACGTATGACTGCATTGCTTTCCCAAAGAAATGTATACATTTCGAATTAAAAGTTTTATAGTCCCGAGTGACAATAAATTGCCAGCAAAAAGTTTTATGCTAAAAAAAGCTTAATACTAAAAAAATACTAAAAATATCTCTGACCCGAGCAAAGGGCAATTTTAATAACTGTAATCATTTTTCAACTTTGAGAGCAAAATTCAATTAGTAAAAAATAGTATCCGTTCACAAAAAATATATGACTTATATATTTGATGTAACTCAATTTAAGTTAAATACAAAATTGAGCAAACGAGACCTTTTTAAGGTTTTTAGGGTCAAAGATAAATTATATCAAGATCCAATTTTTAATGATTGTAAAAATAATTGAATATACTTTTAAAGCTGAAGTAGATAAGCAATAAGTAACTTAAAAGAAAATAAATGGATTTGAAGAAGAAAATTCGAATATATTTAAAATTTGAAGAAAATAATTTTAAATTCAAGAAGATAGTTGAACGATTAAGCAAAGAATTGAAAATTATGAAAAAAATTGAAGATATAGTAGAAGTTTCAATATCAATAGAAATTAATGGAAAATTAAAGTCAATAAATTGAAACATAAGAAATTTGAAAGTAACTGAAATTGAAGAAAATAACAATAAATATACAAAGAAGCAAAAATTGCACAAAAAAAAAAAAACAGTTGCAACACTTGAAGAAAATAATTGAAAAGAAGTTAAAAATTGAATAAAACAATTTAAAAAAAATTGAAAAATACTTAATAATTTTGTGGAAAACATTTTAAAATTGAAAGAATAAGAAAACAATTTAAAAATGATGAAGCTAATGATAAATTAATAAATAATACACATAATAATAATTTAAAAAACTTAATGTAATTTAAAGCAGAAATATTTTTAATTTAAAGAAAATAATTGAAAAATTATGAAAGAAATTAAAAATGAAAAACAATAATTGATAAAATATAACATAGATTAAATGTTTTATAAAATAATTCTAATAGGAAATAAAATAAGATTTCATGCTATCAACTTTTTTTAAATTTAAGAAACAAATTTCTAATTGAAAAGGAAAATTTAACCGTGACGAACATATTTGAGAAATGAGTGAACGTTAATATAAAAATTAAAAAAATAACTAAACATTAGGAAAAAGTTATAAGTATTGAAGTATATATCTAAAACAGAGAAAAATTTTAAAAAATTAAAGAAAATCATGGAAAAATTATCAAAATCATTTACAAAATCTAAAGTAATATTTTAAACTGAAAAGTTGGACTTGAGATTTTTATCAATAAACTTAGCTAAACTAAAACTAAACTTAGAAAATTTGGGTTTTAATCAAATAATAAAAATTTATTAAAATAATTAAAACAAAAATAAAAAAACACAGTTTTAATATTGGGAACTAAAAAAGATAATGAAATATATAAGAAAAGAATTGAAAATATTAATACGATTAAAAATTGAAGAAAATAATTTTAAAAAACTAAAAATAATTAAATATGATATAATTAATTAAAAGAAAGCAAAGAAAAATATTTTAAAATAATTTATTTTTAACATAAATATATGAAATAAATTAATAATAATTAAAAGAAATAATTAAATGTATTAAAAAACTAATTGAAGTATGCAGAAAATAAATAAAAATATATGAGAAGAAGTGAAAACTTGAAAAAGAAATTAAAAATGAAAGGAAATAATTGATAAATGAAAAAATAAATTTACTATTGAAGAAAATTATCGAGAATTGAAGAAAATAAGTAAGCAATTTAAGAATATAATTAAAATTTTCTGGAAGTAATTAAAAATGTGCAAAATCAATTGAAAAATAATGGAAACAAATAATATTACAAGAAAATAATTAAAATTGTACAAAATCAATTGAAAAATAATGAAAGCAAATAATAATTCAAGAAAATGATTAAAATAGTAGTGGAAAAGAAATGAATTTTTAATTAATATTAAAAGTTATTTAGTATTAAAAAGTATCAAATTTACAGAATTCAGAGAATTATTAAAAGTTGAAAAAATTGTTTAATCATTTCAAATTTAATCTGCTTAAAGCTTGGATTAATTAAACTTTCAATATATGAAAATGTAAATCGATTTACGTTTGAATAAATTAAAAATTTTGTAACTTTCAAGAAAATGAGAAAAATTTAAATAATGCAAAAAAATGAATAATAATACGAAATAAATAATACAATTTAAAAAAATAATAATAAAATTATAATAATTTTCTAAATTTAGCGCTATTTCTACAGTGGCATCAATATTAGGTTAATAGGCTTTCTCTATTGAAACACGTGTTTTTAAATTTATAACCTTAAAATGGATAACATTAATGCGCGACTACAAGCAGTTATTTTTAAAATTAAACAAACTACCCAATCTAAAAAATATAATAAATGCAAAATAAATCAATTTTGACACGTTTTGGAATTAGCTCTTACTGAATTTGATCCCAGGTTTTTTTCTGCAAAGTCCTTGGGATCACAGAAAAATAAAATTGCTCTCAAAAGGTATCTCTCTCAATTCCCCTCCTTCAATTAAGCAATTGGGAAGTGCAAGAAGCTTCAATTGATTTAAGAGCAAACTGAACGTGTTGAAAGAACTTAGAGTGAAAGGTTTCAGCTCGAAAATAGAATAAAAGGTATTGGTTAGACGCAGAAAAAACAGGGTTAGAAACAGATATAAGGCATGAATGGCTGGGATAAGAGAGAAATAAAAACAAAAGTTCTATGACGGTCCTTTTGGATTAAAATAAATCTTAATCTGGCTAGGATCGTAAAGTCAAGAGGCAACTCGACCCTATGGTTTTACTCCAGAGGTTTCTAGGGGATCAAAGGAATGAGTTGGACAAGCGCAATTTCAAGTAGGGCACCCCAAATCTTTGCTCCAGATAACTCGCGTCATTAACTTTTGATATCCGATATTTCTGACGATTGCTTGACCCAAGCATGTCAAAGAAAAAAGAAGTAATTTAAGAGATTATGATTCTGTCGATAAAGACCGTGTTAATTAAAGTGAAGCAATCTCGGTCAGCCAAAGGATGAAAAGTTTTTGAAAGATATTGAGAAATGTCGACATATTTCTCAATTTTAATGTATACAGTGAGAAACAAAAGATTCCACTTTTTGAATAATGTGGGACAAGCTTTAATATTCTCTGCTCCAGATTAAGAAAATCGTCTCATTTAGAGTGGTATTATTCTAAAAGTGCAATTTCTGTTTCTTAGGGAGTATAATTGTGAAATGTTGAAAATGCTTTGACAATGTTAAAAGAATATATATATTTACAACCGAAGGGACAATATATTGTGATGAGTAGAATTTCTTAGACAGAAATAAATACCAAGAAAGAAAAATAATAACTGCTACATTAAGTTAACTAAAATCTATATAGTTGAAATTTTGGTCTATCGGTTACTTGAGCCACTTGAGGTATTAACGATTCTAACTTAACGACTTGACCAATTTCAGGATGCAACCAATAAATAAACTTTAAATCCTCTCGAACATCTCTAAATTTTATTTAATAATTCTTCTAGCATATTTCTCATAAATGGTCTTTTGGAGAGAAGAAAAATTAAACAAACCACTAAACAATTTCAAATATCTTCCAGATAATATATTTGAACATCTTCAGCTAAATTCTGAAATAACAATAAAATCAAAGTAAATTTTGATTAAAATTTTGAAACGATCGAAAAAATAATAATATAAAATTAATTTTGTTTTACTTTTACGACAGTTGAGATTGAAGTTGTAGTTCCAAAACTTCTTTTACGGAAGCAGATGATTTAAAAAAATCCCTAGAGACCTTGAATTTATATAATTTTGGAGTAATTTATTGAAAGTGCCTGTGGTTGAATTATGAGATACGAGCCTGAGTGCCGAGTATTGATTTTCTGGTCGATCCGTATCTCTCGTCTTTCCCTAGATCAGCGGATTATTGCCGTTCTTCGTTGAATTCATAAATTGCGATTTGCGCAGGTCAAGTGCACGAATTGTAACGAAGGTCAGCGGAAGGATCCGAATTTTTTCTTTTAGGTGACGCCTTGCCTTAGGTGCAATCAAGAGGGTGTATGGTTTCTTAGCGGCTGAGGAAATGAGACGCAGCAAGGAAGAAGACGTGGAAAGGGAAGAATCGCGGGAAAGAGGATCTACCGGTCGATTGTGGTTAGCCATGTGCTCGATATTCATTCACGTGCGATCCCCGAATTAGTGGAGCTGTTCCAGAGATTACCGGATTTAAAATTTTGAGTGCGGTTTTTGTAACGTGGAACTCTTTATATTCAGAACGGACTTCGAGTGTCGAATCGGGTCAAAGTGTAAATTAAATTGAATTTGAAATAAATAATTAGTTGTGTTAAAATTTGTTGATATTATCTATTATTGTGGAAACAGTCACAGGAGTCCCAGAGTTGCGAGGTCTACAATTGAGTTGGTTTGTTCCATTTCTCTACAGTAGTGAGTTTGTTTCGCAATTTATCATTTAGGTCTGACTTAACGTCGGCATCGCGACGGATTAGCCTCGGCAGGAATCTCCCTTTGAATTTTGGTTTTTGGTCAGCACGGAGAGAGGTTGATTTTTGGTAATTTATAAAATTATTGAATATCGAGACGATGCACATTTAGTTTAGTTAATCGAGTAATCTCTTTATTTTAATACTAAAAAAATTAGTTCGATAGAAACTTGGTATTTTTACCCTCATATTTCTCATACAGGTTCTTTTGGAGAGAAGAAAAATTAAACAAACCACAAAACAATTTCAAATATTTTCCAGATAATATATTTGAACATCTTCAGCTAAATTCTAAAATAACAATAATCAAAGTAAATTTTGAATACAATTTTGAAACGATCGCCAAAAATAATGATTTAAAATTAATTTTGTTTTACTTTTACGACAGTTGAGATTGAAGTTCTGGTTCCAAAACTTCTTTTACGGAAGCAGATGATTTAAAAAACACTTTCTAAGATCCCCAATTTACCAAAACGGTGTTCCTCCGTTAATTTTGTTAAATCCAACCAACATTTTTCAGTTTCTGTTCCTTTCCAAAGTTGACCACATTACGATTTTCTTTTATTCCCGATCCGGAAAGTTCACAACCAGGAACTTTAAAAGTATTTTATATTGGAGAACGTCCCTTTAACTCGTAATTAACATATCACAAAAATCTCAATACAATTTTCGGCGACAGAAAAACGGATTATCCCTTTTACATTCGGCTAAGCCTACCAAGGAATGATCTCAATTGGTCGTGCCAGCGTCTCGGTGATCCTTGTGGATAAAGATGTTCTCATTGGGCCTCGCAGGACTCAAGAAACGATTCTTGTTGGTTGTATTCCCGTCTATCAAATTCGGTTAGCTAATCCTTTAAATTTACACTGCTGAACCCCAACAGGATACCTCCAACATCATTAAAGCGACTGTAAGATTAAACTGATATCACAACCAACTGTTTAACTGACCAAATCAAACATCTCATAAGATTTGACATTGAGTATGAACTCACCCTTAACTATGTAGCGATTATTTCTCATATTCCGATTGCGAAAGGTGGGGCTTTGTTCCCTTTCTTATTCGATCCCTTAGCGAGAACTTTTAAGGTAAAATATATTGTTAATACGTCAGTCATTAAATTGTTAAAATCGTTATATTTATAGTGGTCATCTATTTTTACAGTGTGAAGTTGTTATGTATTACCAGATTTTTCCAACTCATCATATTTAGAAGATCCATCATCAGACCGATGAGCATTTTTATATATGCTTTTAATTAATGTTGAATGTTTGGCGATTCACATTTGATTGTAAAACTGTATATTCATCAAATTTGTATATTATCTGAGATATATATTAGAATAGAAGAATAAAGAAATTGTTACAACTGGTCGGAGTCTTGTGCTTTAACCTCAAATAACTTAACAACCACATCTTAAAGACAGTCGTAACAATTTGACCACCAAAATGGTCAACCAAACCAACTGGTTCCAAATTTAATAAATCTTCATAGTATCATAACAGAAAATAGTCATAATCCTTAATGCTCAAGAACGGGTCGCAGTTAAGAACTGCTATAAAGTTCCATTGTTTTGTGGGTCTTAAAATATTAATTTATTTTTCTCTCGTAGCTGTAAATTCTCATCAGAATCAGTTAATTTGTACACCATTAAATAAACAAAACCTTGAGATTTCCGGTTGAAATTAGCACCTTAAAAACAAAATGTCAGTCAGTGTCCCAAAAGTATTTCGCAGTGAGCATTGCGTGTTGGAAATGGGTCTCGTTATTTTATTTCGCGTGAGTGAGGAAGTAGTGACCGTGGAAGATTTGACACAAATGCAAGTTTGTACAGAGATGAGAGAGGACAGAAGCAGAATATTTTGCTGCAATTCATCTACACTTGGCTGAATGCTGAAATATCGCTGCGGCTTCTATATATATATATACTATGTGCCATATACTTGTATATGCTATATATATATAAGTATTTACAATATGTGTATTTATATACATATATTGTATGTGTATGTAGATATATATATGTGAGTTTTCAGGGGTAAGTGGAGACTAAGCAAACAAAGTATCCTCTTGTCCGTAGGTGGCTACATCGTGACTGAGAGGAGAGAAGGGGTTCAGCGATGTTGAGTTAGGTTAGTGCAGTCAGGCAAGGGAGGTCGAGTGTTGTATGATATGATACTAGACCAAGAAGACGAGCGTATCATTCTAGTAAAATCGCCTAAAAATAAACATGTCTCAGCAAACTTGGCTAGCCAGCATAACTTTCAATCCCCATTATTGAAGAGCTTTTATATACAATGTTCCTCACATGAGGCGAATTTAATATGCAGCCAACCCTTACAGCATACGTTGACTTGCGACACAGACAAAAATTAAACATACGTAGATGTCAGAGCCACATTGTGAAAAGTAGAATTTTATGAAAGGATCAGACGCTTTATAAAGTAAACTCACAATATAAATTAAATATCTACTTCACTTTATAACAAGAATTTTTGGAACTTTATGAAGTGTAACATGGATATTAGAATTTTTTTTGTCTAATTAAGGGTGTTCCAGAGCCAAACCTCACAGCCTTCTAGTGACAACTTCACTTCTCTCTATCTTTCAATTTTTTCAGTTTGTATATAATCTAGTATTTTAGCCCGATCTGGCGTCATGTTTGGGTATTAAACAAGATAGAGTGATCTAGAAACTAGAAATTTATAACAATAGTAGTATTGAAAACTATTCAATACAAACTCTTAAGAAACAAAAGACATTAACAGACACTTTATATCTTCACATTAAACACATTTCTGTTAGACACTTAATAAACAATACACAATAATAGGCACTATTCATTTTTACGTTATACATATTTCCGTTCTATTTATTAACAACTTTTTAATAACCTTCAATGCAACGCACTAAATGTATTTATCTCTCGTTTCGTTAGAGCACGAAAATTTTGTCTTTTTTCCTAAAACCATTAACCCTCATTATGCAAGGGTTGGCTCGAACAATGATGGGCTTGGCAAGTAGTTTATTGTTTGTCTTTAATAATAAAATTTAAATTTGAAGAATATTTGTATAATGAGGTAAAATTTCAGAGAGTGAGAAATTAAAATTTAAATTTAAAGAGTTTTTAATGAGCGTGAGAGTTTCCTTTTCCGTTAAATTTTAACGCTTACCTTCTCTCTCTTACCAAGGAAACCGGTATAAGAGTTTCCTGTTCCGTTAACTTTTAACGCTTAACTTTAGTACTCGTTTCTAACATAGATAAATTGGTTGCCAAATATTAAATAATTTACCAGTGTTACCAAATTTTGTAAATCTTCGCGGCAACACCTTACCTACAGATACTTCAAAAGCGATTTAGCACTCGTACCGTTTAGACTCTATCTCAATGTATTTTGTCTTCCTCCGTGTTTAATGTGTTTAATAAATTCATCTGTTCTTATTATGTAAAAATATCATTGAACTGAGTTTTATTTTAAAATACCATGAACCTTTTCAAGAAATAAAACAATTATTAAAGTTCTTGTGAATTTGATAAACGCTTAACAAAAGTTACAGAAATATTTCAAGTGTGTGTTTTCTATAGCGAACATTAACAACCCTTCTTAATATAACACATTTTCCCAACATGTATTAAAAAAGAAAACATTTATTTATAATTACTAACAATAACATGAAACTGGTTAAAGCCGTTTTATATTCTCTGAAAATATTCTTGATAAAATATGCGAAACGAAAAGCACTTTACATTCTGAAGTTTCATTAAACATGCAGCAATTAGCATTTTTAACTATAAAAATGAAAAACACTTCAAAATTCCATAAATTTTATAGTCTCGCAAGCGGGAAAAAGTTTAATAATATAATATTCAGGAACTTAAATAAAATATCAAGTTTCCCACACTGAATCACACGATTTTCTTGGTTTTATGGTCATTACGGTAATTAATCTAATCTGTTTAATTTTCAAGTGGATGCAGAGATATAGTAATACTTAAATCTTGCAGTATCACTATTTATACTCAGATACTCGAAACATTCAAAGCACTCGAAATATTCGTTATACCTGGAACGTGATACTTGAAAATATCATATTTGGAAAAAACTTTCTTAATAAAAAGTAACTTTATAATAGAGTAAGCATCATATTTGGAAAAATCTTCTTGTTAAAAAAAAAGAAGAATTTATATGCGTGATTCTACTGAAACTGTCACTTTTATATTTATATTTTAAAATGAAATGTTTTTCGGATTTTTCAAATTTTTTGTATGATTATTTAAAATAATACTCAAAAACTTAGTATTCTGGTTCGCAAAATTAATTTCTAAGAATTAAAAGTTTAAATTATATTTACTGAAAGAGCAAAAGTTAGCCAAAAGACTGTATTTAAGATGATATTATTTCTTAAAATATTGATATATTTTAGTATTTTTTAGTAGAAAAATTATTATTTTAAATACATATCAAGTTTTCCCTTCATTCCAAATCATAAAAAACGTTAAACTCTTTCAAAACATTGAAAACAAAAGAAATCTTAATGGCTTCAAGAAAAAGGCTTCGGAGATGAAAAAATTATAATCTTCTTATTTTTGTAAAAATTTGGATATAGGTAAACAAAAAATAGTATTGGATTATTTATAAAAATATTTTACTGCAATTTTATAATATGATGTTAAAATTCAAAAAATTTCAGTTATCTACTAAATTTATCTAACTATATCAACTGTATTTTTACTCGCGCTAGTTTCCTAACTTTGAATATTTAAAAAAGCAATATTTTTCCTTTAAATTATAAATTTTATGAGAGAAAATGAACATTAAATTCTTAACTTTTGTTTAAAATGTATTGAAAATTTGTTTAGAATATTTTTAAAACACCTAATACAGTGACAGAAGTCGAGTTGGAGACATAACAAAAAGGCTTCGGAGATGAAATAATTTTAGTATTTTTATTAATTTGGTTTACCCAAACTGCATAGTTTTTTTTATAATTCTAAGAAAACGCTAAATTTTAACTATGAATATTGACAATATTTAATCCTGAATAGTTTCTAAAAAATTTATCGGGACATTTATCAAAAACGCTTAACTTAACGGAAATATTGTACAATTAAATTAAATAAAAATCAATAAAACAGAAATTGATAATGGTACTTATTTGAAAAGTAAAATTGAAATTGTGAAATCTTTTTTTTAATAAAATTTTGATGTAAATATTGATGAATTATTTGAATTTTATGGTTGAATATTTAATTAAATAAAAATTCTTAATTTAAGTTTTAATGATCATTGTGCTCTTATTTTATTAATAATCCTTTCGCAAAGTTTTAACAGTATTGTATTATTATAAATTTAGTTATTATATTATTATTGTTATTTTACGAAATACTAATAATAGTGAAGAATTCAATATAGAGTTAAAACTCGAAATACACACAAATTATAAAAACAGGTATTTTGCGCAGATAAAATTTTGCTATATAACCCTTGTTTTTTACTTTTATAGTGCAATAACTCTAATTGTTTGTTTATAGCAAAATTTTTAGATATTTCAAATAACTAACTACTACAAATTTTAGTATATTTCAATAAATATATTTTTAATTATTTGGAGATTGCGACTCTATACATCTGTGCAATTTCACTAATTAATTCCACTAATTAGTTCTACAGCTATACTACAAGAATCAATCATTTTTAGGCTTTTTCAAAAAGTATTGATTTAATATTATGTTAATATCTCATCTCCGATTGACATTTTTTATAAGTTTATTAAACAAACGTGAAAACTTAGTTTAAAAGAATCTATTAAAAATAGACTAATAAAAAAAATAGACTGTTTTTATTTAATTTTGGTTAAATTTTATTGAATATTAAAAAATTTTATTTAAATAAATTAGGATCTAAAAAATTCTTAATAATTGAAAAATATTTGTATTATATTTCAAGAGAAAAGTATTTTTTAAAGTATAAGAATTTCAATTAAAATTTATTGCTTAGACTATAAAATTATTTCTGAGTGTGAAGAACTTGGGACAATCAAATAAATTTTCTCATATTCTTCTTGATGATATTTTTCTAAGTGACGCTTTACTCAGTAGTATTTCCAGGGACGTAACTATAAATGTCGAGGCCCCCCCGCAAATTTTTTCAGGAGGCCCCTCCCCCTCAATATTTTTTTAAATAGTGTATAAATAATTTCGGTCAATATTTTCTATTTTTAATTATTTTTAAAAAAAAAATTTTTTGCATTAGGGTTATTGGGCTCGAGGCCCCCCAGCAAGCCGAGGCCCCCTCCCCGCAATGCGGGGTTTCGCTGTATGGTAGTTACGTCCCTGAGTATTTCTTGTTGTCAATTTTATAAAACTCAATGTTTGGTTATTCTTAAAATACTTTTTATCACTTTGCGATTTTTACATTATCTTCAAATGGAAATTCAAAATATTTTAAGGTTTAAAATATTAAAATAATTATTTACTTATTTTTATTTAATTACTCCTGTCTAATTACAAAAATGTTTACAAGAGGAAAATATTAAAATTATATTTAAAAATAGTACGAATTTTTATTTACCTAGAATTAATCGTCTCTTTTTCAATTCTGGTTTTGGTTATAAGCTGTCCGTTTGATATTTTGTGATGTTTTTAAATTGCAATTGATGCGAATGTCAATAACATTATTTCAATTAAAAAAATAAATTTTAATAATGTCATTTATTTAACAAATATGAGCAAGATAATTGAGAATCTTGTGTCGTAATTCATCCCTAAAAATGTCACTTTCGTTAGAATCACCCATATGCTAAGAATTAGAATATGAATAATTCACCTCTCGCATACAAATATACTGCCCTAAAAATCTGTGTCTTTTAGTCAATTTTGTATGAATTGTCCTCGAGGTTCATTGCGCAAAATAGAATGTGAATTGAATTGTACATGCACACACAAATGTCGCTTTGTGGATAAGTAAATACGCGAATATCTGCCTGTCTGACAAAGCACAATTTAAAACCTACACACGTACCAGAAAAGTAATTTAATTTAGAAATTTTCAGTGACTGTTGGAATTCGCACCAGTATTTGTCAGCGGCATAATATTGTTTCCACGTCCGCAAAAAATTAAAGAATACATATGCAAATTAATCTTTTATAACAATAAATTTCACCATTTTTATTGCACTCTCAAACCATTGAAAATGGTTTTGTTTATCCGATTTATCAATTATTATATTCTCTTGAATTATTTTTTCGTTTCTTCCATTGTTACCTGCTTTTTCATTTTTTTTACAAATCGATAATTCTTAAAAGAAGATTTACATATAAATTAGTACGAATCTCTTGTCACAATTTCTTAGAAAACATTTTCTGAGCTTAGCTCTTGGAGAAAAACATTACTGACAAAAAGCAAAGAAGAATAGATATTGTCAAATATAATGAGGAAAGACTTATCGATTTTTCGCTGAGGGTATACATATGCTGAGATTGTCATCTCAGTCATTTTCTCATTTTATAATATCTTCTTTGATTCTGCTTCCTATCTGGTCATTATGTGCCAGCTAACAATACTGGAAAATGAAGATCTTAGAATTCTAACTTTGGCAAAAATAGGGTATCTGAATACCGCTATAATATAAAATCGAGCACAATTGAAGCATCAGACTCCTTTTCAAAGCAGAATAATACGATTTCATTTAAATTGTAAAAGCTGACTTTGTTTTCACATTTTATACAAAAATCCTGAAATATTGAATTTTAATATTGAAAATGAATGGAGTGAAATGAAACAAGGTATAATAATCATCAGACAACCTAATTATCCATTTTTTTATATCCTTTATTTCTAAGTTGAAAAAAATTTCATGTTATCTGAATAGAAAATTTAATAGGATTGAGAAGAAACGAATAATGCGTAGAGGAAACATAATACCTTTTCATCTCAATATTAACCGATAAAAAAGTTGAAAATATTTTTACGCTTTTTAAAATAAATGATAATTTAATGAAAGATGTAGATTTATACTGGAAATTAAATAATAGAGAATTCATATTTCTTGTCATAATTTAAAAACTATAAAAATAATTTACATTTATTAGAAACTGAATAGATTCCATTAAACGTCTAAATTTCATTCTGTGACGAATTTATCCCGAGAGTTTTAACATGAAATTTAGTGCTTCAAAGTACATTATAATGGGAACGTGCCTCATTAAACAGTTGCCAACTTGAGAGCTTTCTGCTGCACTTTTTCTAGCAGAAAATTTACCTTCACGTTCACTCAACTTTGTCATTTCGCTTTACAGCGTAGAATTTGAATTTGATTTCAAACCTTTATTTTCTCCTCTGTTAATTATAAAGCTCGAAAGAAAACAAACATTTGGATTTGTTGGCCACAATTTTTCCGTGAGTTGGTTTTTGCCTAAATATATAAAGTGATCGATAATAAAAAAGAATTTTCTCTTTTTTTTAATTAATTTATATTCTAACAGTTTAATGAGATTTTCTACATTCATGAGGAAGGATTTTTTTATATTTAGCTTTAAGATTTTTTTACAATTTTATATGAAATGAAAACTAATGTGAAAAAATACAAGTAGCACTTTTGGAGATTAGTTTATTGAATAAATACAAAAAGTATTTTGAAAACCATATATCAAAATTAAACTTTTGTGAAAAGCTTCAGATTCAATAGAGATACAATTATATTTGTTGTTAAACACAATAAGATGAAGATTATATTTATTAAAAATATATATGTCCAAATTGACAATAAAAATGTTTCACAAATTCTTATTTTTGATAATTGGTTAGTATTTTTGGTTATTAAAAACGAGAGAATGAAAAATGAAAAAAGAAAATGAGAATTTTATCGCAACATTAGGGGAGAGTCGGGTAGCGCCGGACAGCGGGTAGCCGCGGACACTTGTGAAATAAAAGAAACGGTATATTTTTGAAAGCTAAAATCACATGTGTGTTGTTCAACATGTTCATGAAATGTAATTTAGAAAGTTGGGTACATCATCATTAATTAGATTAGGAAAAAATCGAATGTAAATGTTCACTCCTTTCAAATCAATAGCCTCTTAAGAATTTAAGACCACATTTAACGTCAATTTTTTATGCAACAACATCAAATATATTTTCCTTTCTTTGTAGAAACACATTAATATACTTACAGTTTATGAAATTTCCTAATATTGTTTGTTTATTTAAAGTTTTTTACTTTTTATAGCAAATTTACTAAAATATACCATTGTCGGGTAGCCACGGACATTTTTTGTCGTGTACTACCAGACAGATTTTGTGTGTAGTTATCTTTTGTTTCTGTCAAAATAAAAATTTCTTGTTTGCATTTGGTTAATTGTAAGTTATATAAAATTAAGAATAAGTGTTAAATTTCTGGCGCAAAGACAGAAGATGGATTAAATATAGCTGTAAAACAGGTATTTTACTTGAAAATAACTTTTCTTAGCGTTTAATTAACAATTTTCTTAGTGTCCGGTGATACCCGACACTTTTTTTTCCTAACCATTTTTAGCGTAAAATAGTTTTCTTATTCTTTTATTCCCTGTATGTTTATTTGTTGTTTTTCTTTTTTAAAGGTATTGGTAATGATATTCTAACTGTAAAAAACCTCAAACACTAAAATTAAGATCATTATTTTAGAATTTGTGAATAAAAAAGCTTAGGTGTCCGGGGCTACCCGACTCTCCCCTAAAATGTTTACAAGCAATTTGTACAGTTTTTAATTTACGTCAATACTTTTTCAATTTTATGAAAGATAAAAAATTTTCAGGGTCTTAAAAAATGTTGCCATTCTTTTATCTACAAAAAGGGGAAGATGAAAAAAATTTTCGCATGATTAAGTTCTAAAATCTATTATTTAAAATTTTTATTTTATAGAATTTCATTAGATATAATTTCTTTATTGCAAAATTTAATTTAAAATTTGTTTTCAATGGAATTTAAATAAAACGGAATATTTACTTAACAAAATTATCAGTTTAACGAATTTAAATTTAACAGAATTTAAAATTTGTAGAATTTATTTCCTATCGTCGTTTTATTTAAAATTATTTTCACTTTATCTGCACTGTTATTTAGCATAATTTTCATTCAATAGAATTTGTAAATGCCAGCAGAGGGACACATTTTTTATATGTAACTACATTTTTAATTGTTAAATTAATTTATAATAATTTTATTGTTTTAAAACGTCAATAAATTCTCTGGTAATATACAGGCCCGGCAGATAAGGTGGGTACGGTGGGTACCACTACCCACCCGGAATCGGACATCATTGTTTAGAAAAATTTGTGATTAATTATTATAAAATAGTATATTTTATCTGTAAATATATTTATTGTTACTTATTTTCTTGTTTTTATAATTATTCTGTACGTTATATGTAGTTATATTATTTTCACTTTTCAAATATCGCGGTTTTTAAATCGATAATTTGTTGAGAAGTAAGCTATCGATGGTCTCTAGTTAGGAATCGATTATCGAAACGTCAAACAGTTCTCTTCAGCTGAGTCTAATCGAACATTCTAAAATACGGGGATGTAAACAACAGAAAGGACAGATAGGAAGATTCGTAGTGCGACGGAAAAGAATAAACGAAGAGAGCGTAGATGATGTTAGGCAGCAAAATGAAGCAGAAGAGGCTTCGGAGGGCTCTACTGCCTTTCCACCAGTGACAGATATGACTCTCACCTTAAAAGCGGTGCATGTTGTCAACGATAAGAATATTCTAAATCAAGACACCATACTTAACCTTTCTAAAAATCGTGAGTTTCGTGAGAATGGGTTAAGAAGGAATTTCCATTTTTCTATGTATTTTTTCTCAGATTTTACATCGTTAAACTTGTCTTTCGTGCGATCAAAAGCAAAACATTAGGGAATCAACTTATTAGTTAAAATAAAAAACAACATGTTTTCTTTAATTAAATTTATTTATTACAGTAAAATTATGTGATTAGTAGCTATTAAAATGTTGGTAATAATTCAATATTAAATGTCTTCTTTGATATTTTACTTTGTAAGTGCATAACCTGAATTAAGATTATAATGTTATTACGTGAAAAATACTTAAAGATTACAGACACTTTAGTAGTTTCTAATCTTAGCTCTTCACTATATTCATTTTTAAAAATATTATTTAATTTGTTAATTTACTGTTTAATAACTGATTAATTATCTCGATCACTTTAAATATTACCCTGTGATATTTTAAATAAAATAAAATGTTTTTTCTCAGAGCCGGCTGTGAGAAACTCTAGAATTCCCCCAAGTTTTCAAAGTTGGAAGAATCAGTATCCGTGGCTTCAACTTAACAAAAACAACCAAGGAATTTGCACTGTCTGTACTGAAGCGTGCGAACGAAAATTAATAATTAATTTTGATTCTCGTGCTATCTCATCAAAACAAACCTGAATCGATCAGGGATTTTCAAATTGGAAGCATGGAGCGGAGCGAATAAAAGCTCATACAACGAGTGCTTTTCATTATGACTGTGCCAAAGCATTAAGCAACTTTAAAAAAATCAACGTATCACAACAACTGTCAACGTCTTGCGTGAAACAGATGAGGGATAATCGAATAGCGTTAATGAAAATATTTAGTACGCTAAGAATATTGGGAAAACAAGGTTTCCTATAAGAGGAGATAATAACGACGAAAAATCTAATTTTATGGCGATTTTAAATGCTCGTGCAGAAGACGTAACAGAATTAAAATCCTGGTTGAACAAAGATGGTCATAAGTGGCTTCATCATAATATTCAAAATGAAATTCTAGATTTGATGGCCACTACAGTATTATCAGAAATCATGTCAGAGATAAGAGAAGCGCAATGTTTCTCAATTTTATTAGATGAAACTTCTGACGTATCCCGAACTGAGCAAGTCTCTGTTTGTCTTAGAATAGTTTACGAAAATTTAATAGCAAAAGTGCGATTCCAAGTGAAATTTAAGTTATTTTCCGGCAGGTTAACCAAAAGCAATGAAACTTTAGAATTTTATTATATTCAGTATTACTAATGTTTTACATAAATTTTTAGGTCAAAATATTAATTAGTTTACGAGAATTGAAATTTGCAAAAAAATTTTGAAATAGCAATATCTTTCGTTCTATCAGTCGTATCAAGTTTTTCTTTTTTTTAAATGTTCAGAAAAATATAAAAAATAATTCTATTTCAGGACAATTTTTTATAATTTTAAAATTAAAAATGTTATTAAATAAAAATTATATCATTTTTAAGCGACGTCTGAAAATTCAATAACCCAAACGCTGAAACGATCTTACTTAAGTTCTTTTGAAGATTCCAAAAGAAACGAACTTTACAGTTAGCTCCTTAATATTTAATTTTAATAAATTATAAATGTAAACATTGGAATTTAAAACTAGTAAACATTGCTAATACGTTGCGCGCGCATCTCCGGCTGAGAAGTGCAAAGCCCATGTTACACGACGTGAATTCAGTATATTTAGTGCCTGAGCAAAGAAACTTTGTACCCCTTTGTAGAATTAAAAACTATTTGTAACTATTTTTGTCAAAAATTCTTTTCTAGAATGATTTTAAGCTACTGGACATTCGGTGGCATAATACACACATGAGAAAGTCGTAAATACTGTGTTTGGTAACATGGGCTTTGCACTTCTCAGCCGGAGATGCGCGCGCAACGTATTAGCAATGTTTACTAGTTTCAAATTCCAATGTTTACATTTATAATTTATTAAAATTAAATATTAAGGAGCTAACTGTAAAGTTCGTTTCTTTTGGAATCTTCAAAAGAACTTAAGTAAGATCGTTTCAGCGTTTGGGTTATTGAATTTTCAGACGTCGCTTAAAAATGATATAATTTTTATTTAATAACATTTTTAATTTTAAAATTATAAAAAATTGTCCTGAAATAAAATTATTCTTTATATTTTTCTGAACATTTAAAAAAAAAGAAAAACTTGATACGACTGATAGAAAGGAAGATATTGCTATTTCAAATTTTTTTGCAAATTTCAATTCTCGTAAACTAATTAATATTTTGACCTAAAAATTTATGTAAAACATTAGTAATACTGAATATAATAAAATTCTAAAGTTTCATTGCTTTTGGTTAACCTGCTGGAAAATAACTTAAATTTCACTTGGAATCGCACAAAAGAATATTTTATTGGATTTTTCTCTGTGTAAAACACCAAAGCAAAGACATTATTCGACCTCGTCAAAGAAATTTTCATTATGCACTCATTGTCCCTCTCAAAACTCAGAGGCCAATGTTATGACGGAGCATCAAATGTTTCTGGCAATATTTCAGGATTGCAGACAAGGATTCGAGAGGAAGAACCTCGAGCGTTATTTGCGTACTGTAATGCTCACAATGTCAATCTTTGTGTCCAAGATGCCATCGAAAAGGTGTTGGAGGCAAAAAAATTCATTGGAACAACTAAAGATTTGATCAACTTTGTACGAGACTCACCCAAACGTATTTCTTAATTTAAAGAATTGCAGGCTAAAGCAGAAAAAGAAAATAACAACGATTTACCCTCTCTTGCAGCCTATTGTCCAACCAGGTAAGTTAAGATAAAAAATATTAATTTATTACTGAACTTATTATAAAATTTAATTTCTATTTTGCAGATGGGTGGTTCGAATCAGTCTCTAAAGACTGTAATGGCAAATTACGCACAATTAATGCAATTTTTTGAGGATCGGTGAAAAGATAAGGAAGTCGACAGTATCGTTTCAGCCAAAGCTGCGGGTTTTTATAATTATATGGAATCGTTCGATTGCATATTTTATTTAACGATGATGATTGAATTATTTGATCACATAGAGATATTAAATAAAGAATTACAAAAGTCGAAACTTTGTGTCATCGAATCTCATGAAAAAGTAGAAGCTGTAACTGACGCTTTAAATGCTTCTCGAGACTCAAAGTTTGAAAGAATTTGTCTAAACTGCATTGAAACCAGCAAAAGTCTTGATTTGGAAAAACCTAAATTTCCGCGGCAGCGCAATATTCCTAAACGTTTAGATAGCAGTACAAACGCTAACTACAAATTCAAAACAGCGCAAGAATTTTACAGAAAAGCATACTTTGAAGTTTTCGATCAAATAATTGTATCACTAAAAACTAGATTCGATAATGATTCTGCACGATTTTTCAAATTGTTAGAACAATTCGCTATTGGTCAGCCTGTTAATGTAGATAGTATTATAGAATTTTATAAAAATGATTTCAGCAAAGACAGATTGCTTAGCGACAGGAGCATGTTTTTGCAATTATTAGAAAGACAAAATGTGAAAGTAAAAAACTTAAGGGAGGTTGTAGATTTTTTAAAGAAGTACGACTGGCGCAGAGGAATTATCCCCGATTTCGTGCGTTTTGTTCGACTGCTCATAACAATACCAGGATCATCGTGTTCAAATGAACGAAGTTTTTCCTCCCTTCGTCGGCTTAAAAACTATTTAAGATTAACGATGTTACAAGATCGTCTCAATAATATAGCCATCTTAAATGTTTATAATGAAATGGCCGATAAACTTAATTTAGAAGAACTTCTAGATACATTCATTTTACAAAATGCAAAGCGTAAAACAGTTTTCGCATTGAGCGAATAGTATTTTAATAACTAGTGATATAATAAATGTCTACAAATTATATTAAATACTAAGAGAATCGCAATTATATATTTTTTTCAATATTTCCCTAGATTTTATTTATTTATAAGAACTTTTTTAAAAATTTTTATTAATTTTGAAAATTAATTACTATTAATAGAAAATGTTTTTCAGTATTATGTTACTACTGTTATTGATGAGTAATTGTTTGTCGCAAAATAAATAGTATTGGATTTTTAAATATTTTGAGGTTAGGTTACAGATTTTTTTGCTTGATGATTTTTTTTAAATCAATTTAATTACTGTTATTAGAGCATCCACATTTCTAGATTAATACACAACCCAATAAAATAGTTGAAAAACTCAAAAAATAATTACTGAATTTTAAGAGAATAATTGGAAATTGAGAAATTTGTAAGAAATAATTGAAAATTGCGGGAAATAATTAATAATTGAAAGAAATAATTGGAAAATTAAAGAAAGTATTTGAAAAATGACGTGAGTAATTAAAAATAATTGAAAACAGAATTCGAAAAATGACTAGATTATTAGACAACTGAAAACAATATTTGTAAAAATTAAGCAGGATACATTAAATTTAAAGAAAATAATTGCAAATTGAAAATTAAGAAAATTATAGGAATAATTGTTGGGAATATTTGTCTGTTGAATAACTGGATACAAGATGGAAAAAATAATCAAAATTTAAAAATTAATTGAAAATTTAAGAATGAAATTAAAATTTAAAGAATATAATTAAAATTTAAAGAAAGTAATTGAAAAAGACGAGAGTTATTGAATATAGAAGAAAATAATTAAAAACTAAAAAAATGAAATTAAAAGTTGAAAAAAATTGAGATTTAAAGAAAATAGTTTAAAATTATTGAAACTTATTAATGAAAAATAATATTAATAAAAAACATAATTGGCAAAACGCGAGAATTTTTTAATATTAAAGAAAACAATAAAAATTGAAAGATTAAATTGTAATTCGAAAAAAACAATTGATAATTGAAGTAAGGCAAGGATTATTGAATATTTTTTGTTATTTATTTAACATTTCAACGGAAAAACCCCTTTAATACATATAGAAAAAGAAATAAGTATACAATAAATTGACTAAAAAAAAATACAAAACGGTCTGGCTCAAAATTTTCAATCTAGTAGACATTTTATATTTAATATTGAATTAAGTAATTGAAAATTGAAGAATAGAATTGAATTAAGAAAATAATTGTAATTGATAGAAAAGTTATAAATTGAGAAAAATAATTACGTAATAATTATTAATTAAAAGGTTACAAATAAGTCGAATAAATGTTTTAAAAACCTTACACATTGAAAAAAAATTATATTTCCCTACCTTCTAATATTTCCCCTCCTCATTTTATGTCAATTTAGAAATAAGGAAAATAATCGAAAACTGGGGACAATTGTCGACAACACAATAAAATTATTTTATATATTAAAGAATAGTTATAAAATTTAATGAGAATAATTGTAAATTGAAAACTGTTGAAAATTGTAAAAAAATTGCTGATTTGTTTACTAATTTATATCACTTTCTGTAAATATTTAACTTTTTTTTTTGTAATTTTAGATTTCGAAACAAATTTTGTGAGTATTTTGCTTTGTATTGTTTTTTTTTTTTTATAGTATATTATCTTTTATTTCCTATTAAAAAAATTTCATTTTTTTATGCGTTTAATAATACTTTATATATTTAAAAGATTTTTAAAATTTTTGTTCTTTTTACGAAAATTACCTACTTCAATTAATTTTAAAAAGGTTTTTTTTTTATAACATTTAGAAAAATTTATTTATATTTTTAGTGATTTATTTTATTCAGTATTATAATTTGGAGGTAGGAAAACATAATCTTTTTCAATTTTTATGGTTTTTTAAACATTTATTCGATTTTTTTTTAATTTGTCATAACTTATTAATTTTTTATAATTTTTAAAGACTTTTCTTCTTTTATTTACCTTTATGTCAATTTAATCTTATAATAAATTTTCTCATTTCATCATAATTTCTCTTTTTTTTAGAAATATTTGTTCTTTTCTCAAAATTATTTAATCGTTTTTTTTTAGTTTTTTATTTAAAAGAAATTATTGTTTTTTGCTTAATTTTCAATACATGTTTTTTAATGTATTTTTTTTCTTTAGTAACATTTTTCCGTGTTTTAACTGATTATCTTATTTATTTTCATCATTTCAAAAAACTTATTCGTGATTATTTTAACTTTTTGAAAACCTTTATGTTCTTTTTTTGTAGTTTCAATTTTTTCTTTTAAAAACTTTTACTATTTATTCATATATATTACCGCATAGTATTTTGATTTAAAAAATGCTATTTAATCAATGTTTCTTAAATTGTTTAATATTACCTTTTTTATTCCCTAGAATGTAGTTTTTGTCAAAGCATCATTTTTCTCTTTTTGTTAGATTCGTTTTTGTTAGATTCGTTCTCAGACGTTAAAGACTTTTATAATATTTTTTCCATGTAATTTCTAATGTTTAAATTATTTGGCTGTTTTGTTTTTGTGCATATTTTTAAATGAATATTAATGTTTCGTTTAAACCTTGTTAATATTAAAATTGTACAGTTATTAATTAAAAAATAAACAAATCAGGAAAAATCATGAGTTGCGATCCGGAAATGTCAAAATGATTATTCGCTAGACACCCTGATAAGATAAAAATGTAGAAATTTTTTTTCGTTCTTTTTTAGGGGGGCCCTAAAATTTTTTTGTGCTTCAGGCCCGTGACAGCCTTGACCAGGCCCTGCATTTTAAGAAAATCTAACAGAATTGTTATCAATCTCTAACAAATTATTTTACTCCAACATTCATTTTCTCCAATTACTTTTATTGACATCTCCGATTGCTTTCCGTCATAAAAATAAATATCACCCTTTTCCCATTTCTTTTTCTTTTGCACATTTTTCAGCATTTTAATCTACTCATTCCATGTTAGTCCACAAAGTGTTATAAAATTAGGAAGTTTAAGCCAGACTTGAAATCGGAATTCGGATCACTGAATTAGAAATTATACGTTCAAGAACTAGATCAAGTTGGTTAGGACACTAAATCTGTGCTGTCCAATCTTTCTCCAAGAGTAAATAAAACCTTTTTACGATCAACGTCGGTTAAATGTCATTCCTGTGTGATGAAGAGAGGAGCGGGAGAAGTAGGTGGTGGTTAAAGACTAGGGCAGATTGAGATGAAGCACAATCGGGAGATGATCGATTAGTAAACTCGTTTCTAGCGATGGCGCTTGAAAAGGAGGAAAGTACGATGAGTTTGAAACTCACTGAAAAAAAAACTAGTTCAGGAAAGGAAGCGACGTACATATTACTTCTGAATCGTTTTTATTGCAGTATACGTCGAATGGAAGTCATTTTTAAGCCGTAGACTATGTGCCGAAGCGTCATCTCCATTAATGACTGCCTTTGTGATCTTTCATCTAGATTTTAGAATTGTCATCATCGTTTTTTTTTTTTTTAATAGTCTGCGTGTTATTTCTCGTTGAATCAACTTTTATATTTCTAGCCTTTTTCTCATTATTTTGAAATATATGTAACAATGTAACCGAGTTTTAATTTGTCAAAGTGACGTTATTTTTAAAGACAGTTCGAGTTTGGTTAGATTAAAATTGCAGACATTAAAATAGTTTTTGAAAATGTCGCAAATTCTGGAAACAAGCTTGATAAGTAAATAATTAAGTTTACAAGTGGAACGGAATTTATCAATTTTATCAAGTCAGTCAAATTTTGAAAAAATTTGAAAAAATGTTTGTTGTAAAATATTTTTTGTAGGTTTTCTACCGGATTGTTTTTAATTTTCAAAATTTTCTTTCCTTATAAATATGACTGATTCAGAGAAATCGATAAATTCCGTTACACTTGTGAATTATTAACACCGAGTGATAGTTAATAAAAAATAAATATAATTATGTATTTGGTATGTTACTATAAGGAGAATTTGATAAATGTGGTATCATTATTTTTGTTGAAGAGTGAGAGCAGCGATAAGGATTGTTCCATTTCTCCTTTAAATCCTGGCACGACAATAAAGCTTACTCTTTCATGTGATTACCGAGATTCTGAAGTCTAAAAAGCTTTTTTCGATACCTGACACTAAAAAGCAGGTATTGAAACTCTGATTTTATCTTTAAATGCGCTGATATCGGAATACAATAAAACTTGTAGAAAATTGCTCTTCTCAAACAATGCAACTTTTTTTTTTCTTTTAGAATAGAATAATTGAAATAGAAAAAAACACTCGTATTACTGAACGTTATTTTCATCTTCATGATTTATGCTACGATTCAGCATCTGTTCACTACACACTAATTGTTTTCCCTTTAATTTGACTGAAAACTGGGTCACTACGATAATGCTGTATATTCGTCGACGGATGCAAATCTTCCTACAATTATGTTGATTCATTCTGATGCAGAAAAATCAAAATATTTGTACTTTCTGGATTAAGTGAAAATTGATTTTAAAAAAAGTTGTGACATCAGTTTTTTTTTTTCATTGCAACTCAAACACCTATATATATGTGACGCTCCGCGAGAGAAGGGACCTATCGCTGAGAAAGCAAATTTTTAAGGACGGACGGGCAAAGAGAAGGAAGAAAAATTGAGATGCTTAATATGCCTATGTTTAAAGCTTCATAACAAGAAAACTAATTGCATGAATCAAATTTTGATTTTTGGAACTCAAAAAGCAATTCAAAAACTATCAATTACCATAAAAAATCAAAATAATTAATTGTTAATTTCATGGGACGGTCGTTCAAAGAAAATCCAAAAAATACGATACACTTAGCACGTCAAGGTTTGAAGCATTATAACAAAAAGTGTAATCAATAAAACATTTTTTTGAAACCTAGAAATGAAAGAACAACTCCAAAATTATCTTTTAGCATAAAAAACTGAAAATTGATTTTTTCTGCGATAGGTCCCTTCTCTCGCGGAGCGTCACATATACTGAAATTAGCTTTTATTGTAGCTTGTAAAATTGAGAAACTATTACCGGTTAAAATTTCGTTTTACGGCATAAATCACATCGAAAGTTTTCTAATATAATCGAATATTACGATATTAAGTTGTTGGATCAATCAAGAGATAACTAAAACTCAATTTTTGTGCATTGAAAGCGCATTTGAGAATCGGAAAAAGTTTTTCCTTTAAGTATCTAAGAAAAGTTATCTTGAAGATAAATACTTTGAAGTAAAGTTCTTTTAGTAAGATATAGATGTGTAAGTGTCTAGATAGTTCCTTGCGGGTGTGTTTTAGAGCATTTTCTTGTGTCCTCAGTAAGTACAAGTTCCGCGATAACTTACGAGAGAAACTTGAGAAGATTTAGAAGGGCTCGACCTCTCATTCTGCAGCCAATTACAATGCTTCTGACAATGGCGAGAATCCTTGAGTCCAAAACTAGGAATGAAGACTTGAGTAGAATTATTTGCTGGAAAGTAATAACTGTGATAATCTAATAGTGATTAAGGTATGTACCTTACACTTTAACAAGCTCTTGAATACTTTATGTTTGGAACCTCTGATATTCAATTCTAACAGAGCCAATATTACCGTCGTTGAATATTTAATTGGAAAACCATTCAACTGCTTTCCTTAAGCTATCGTAAGCTCCACATTCAAGGAACCATTCGCCATATACCAAAGTCCTCTAATATCCAGTCATTTATTTGACCACAAACATTACTTGTCACATCGAATGCAAGACAATTGTGCTCCAAAATTTAACATTGCAAACAACCAAGTGATTTTAATAATTTAGTTTCCTTTCTGCAGTCGAAGTTATCTGTTTCAGTAACTAGGGGGAAAAATGATAATTTTTGGCTGTAGCGGGAGAATGATCATTTTCATCAGTCGTAGAAATATGACCGTTTTCGTCAATAAAGGGAAAAATAATGTTTTAGGTAGTGACTATTTATTTCATTAGTGGGAAAAATAACCAATTTCATCATAAGTAGTACATAATTAAATTCTTATTTCATGTTATACGAGAAAATTCAAATATAATATAAGAGCCGCATTTTTTACACGTTTATAAATTTATCAAAATTACGTTTTACATTAATTTTTTATTTTGGAAGCATCTTGACAGTTACGCAAAAAGTACTTTAAAGCACTTACTAATAAATTTTTTTTTTTTTAATTTTGTAACAAACAACTGCTGCGAAAAAGGTTTTTGTAACTAGGAAATAAAACCAGAAAAAGTTACCTTTACTAAAACTAAAACTAGTTTTACTAAAACTAAAAATCCCATTTTTAAACCAAGTTTTAAGAAAATGATTATTTCTATCAGCGATTATGAAAACGAATAATTCTATTAGCAGTAGAAAAATGACCACTTTCATCATTGGTGGAAAAAATTAACATTATTATTACTAGTTTATAGCTTTACAATGAACATTTTCGACACTAGTTAAAAAAATGACCATTTTCTATATTAGTGGGAAAAATGAGCATTTTCGATATTAGTGTGAAAAATAACCTTTTTTGGAACTAGTAGGAGAAAAGAACATTTCCCCACCACTGGGAACAATAGCCATTTTAAAACTAGTCAGAGAAATTACTATTTTCGCCATAAAAAACATTACTGTTAAGAATAGAAGAAATAATAAAAAAAAATTTTAAATCATTGAAAGTCAAAGACAATTGTCACAACGCGAATAAAATAAAATAACCAAAATGTAGAAATTGAAATTTAACAAATATTTTCAGTTAAAATATAATTGAGCTGTCCTTGACGATAATGATGATAATTAGTATCTACACTCGAATCTCTTTATAACAAATCTCGTTACAACGTTCACTCGTTATTACGAGCAGTAAAATTCTCGATACAACGTCATAATTTTTTCCCCTTCATCCCTACCACTTTTATAAAAAAAACAAAACACGAGCGAATTTGAATACTATGATAGACGTTATTTTCAAAATACATATGTACTATTTGCGCTATTTATTCATTTATAGTATAATGAATGGATATTTTCTTTAAAAAATTTTTCTTTTACTAACATTAAATTTTAAAACTGATAACTTAGTAATTGAAAATCTTAAAACACCTATTACTAAACATTTACTAGAAGATTTACAGTTATATAATAAATTAATAAGAAATTATTAGTATATTGTGTACAAAATAAAAATATTTTAATATGTTTTTTAAAAGAATTTATTTTAATAAACTATTACTTTTCAGTGTAACGCAATAAATTTGTTTACAATAATAAATTAAAATTTACAAACATTGTTTAATATGACGATTATTATTTTATTTTACAAAACTAATTAAATGAATAATTTTTAAATCGAAAAATTGCGCATGGCAAATGTAATAAACATGAAAATTGTTGATATTTAACAATTTTCTTTCAATAACGATAGCGCAAGATCTCGAGCTTTGACAAAAACTAAACACTCTTCTTCTGTAAAATCAGTGCGTCCTCGAGTCCAGTTTACAATATCTTGTGCAGCTTTTAAAATATCCTTTGGCGATTTAAAGCTAATTATCTCAGTTTCTTCGTCACTTTCCTCAACACTCGTTTCTTCGTTTTGTTCTGCGCTTATCAGTGGCAATGGAAGTGCCGCGTAAGTATTTAAGAGTTGTTCGTCACTAAAAACTTTAAAAACTGGCAAACTCTGTTCTTCCTGAAGCCAATTTGTGACATTTGTTGAAGAACATACATTTCCTCCTGGAACGCGATTTAATAACTGAACAAGTTCGTTGTTTGAATTAGGCGTCGAGTCTGTAGCAACTGCGGATGTCATATTTGGCATGAGTTTTTTCCAAGAATTTTTTAAAGTTGGTAAAGTTAATGTTGTCCAAGCTTCTTTTAGAACATGCATACAATTTAAAACTGTCCATTTTTTTACAAACGAAACAACATCACTTTGATTGTCGTGATTTTGTGACAATAATTCTCGTAAGAACCCCGTCTTGTAATGTCGCTTCATTGCCGAAATAACCCCTTGATCCATTGGCTGGATGAGGCTCGTGACGTTTGGAGGAAGATATTTTACTACACACTTATCATCGATGACGTTCAATATTTCCTCAGATGGATGCGTAGGTGCATTATCCAACAGCAAAAGGATTCTAGGAATTAAATATATAAAAAATTAATATATATATATATATATATTTACCGCTAAAAATTAAACATACGTCAAAAATTACAAATTCAGACAGGAAGATTTTTTTGCGAATTTTAAAATTGACCGATCAAAAATTATCAAAACAATTCTGGTTAGTTAATTTTAAAATCAAAGACAAAATTTTTCTGTTGGATGTTTGCTTGGCCGTTTGCAATTTGGAACACGAATTGTACATTTGGTGTTTCAAGAATTCTATCAAATATTAAATTGAGCTAATAAAAATTTAGAATAATGAAAATACGGTGAAATGGATATTCTGGAATTTACAAATTTGATTTTCTTAAAATCTTGTTAATTGAGAATTTAGCTAAATTAAAGTTAGGGTAAATTTAAATTCTATTAAATAGAAAGTTGGGTAAATAAAATTTTTTTAAAAAAGATTCGTATTTATCTAAATTAGATTGAAAATAAATTCTGTAAATGAAAGTTTGGTAATAAAAAATCGAAATAATGAATTCTAAAATAAATTTAAGAACTTATTTATGCTTCCCACAGAAAACAAAATAATTATAAGTGGTATACACCGTTCATCAGGTTTCAGTGCTCTGACGTTTTTCAAGAAAATGTTTCGGAACCAGTCTAGAAAAATTTTCGAATTCATCCACGCCTTTTTTTGACCTTGGTAAAGCAGTGGAATTTGGTTATTTTTAAAACATCTGGGAGTCGCAGACTTTCCGATAACCAAAAGAGGAATTTTATGAGAACCACTTGCATTTGAACAAACCATAATCGTTAGCCTATCTTTCATTGGTTTATGTGCTGCTACTTCTCGTTCAGTTGCTAAAACCAATGTCTGCTGTGGTAGGGATCTGTATTGTAAACCCGTTTCGTCAGCATTGTAAATATTTTCAGGACAATAATTATTTTCTAAACAAAATTGCGCAAATTCTTGTATGAACAAATCACTAGCTTCTCTATCAGCCGAAGCTTTTTCTCCCTTAAGTTGTAGGGTACGAAGACCAAATCTTGTTTTAAATTTAGATAACCAGCCGGCACTAGCTTTAAAATCAGGCTCATTATCTGGTACTAGTCGTCCTTCTTTCATTTTTGTATAAAACCACTTTGCTTTTTCTTGCAAAAGTATCCCAGATACTGGTTCCCCAATGGCTCTTTTTTGACTAAGCCAAGCAAAAAGAGTGTTCTCAAGATCCTTAAATTTTGAATCCCTATTCCTTTTCCAATTTTTTGTTCCGTTTATTAGTTTTAATTCTTTATACCGCTCGTCAATACTTTCCTTCTGTTTAAAAATTGTGGAAACTGTTGAACTGCTAATTTCATATTCCTGACAAATTTGATAAATTTTAATACCATTTGTCAATTTCTTCACAATATCAGCTTTCTGTTCGATTGTCAAAGATTTGCGAGTTTTTTTCTAAAAATAATTAAATATACATATATGTCAGAGATCCATAAAAATATACACACTAAAATTTAATTTAGTCTAAAAAAAACTTAAATGTTTTCAATATTTACTTCTTATCTACAAAATTTACTTCAAAAAATTAAAACATTAACTAAAATTTAGGTTAATATAACTAATAAAAAACCAATACAATTAATTTATTTTTAACTTTAAAAACTGTTAATACATTTAAAATTAAAAATACTTACTTTTTTCGTTGTTGATTCCATAATTCAGAAATTATATAATAAATTTACAAAATAAACATATACTTTAAGTGAAATGTCACTCGCTTTTGATGTTTTGCAATTTTTTGCAATGTTGATCGTAGATACATTCATGCATTTGAAAGGAACGAAAAGTGGGGGCCCCTCTTGTCGTCGTAATATCGAGATTTTTGAGTCCCGAGATCGTCGTTATAACGAGATTCGAGTGTAGTTAATTAGAATGACAATTTCAATGAATTTGAAAAGGAAGAGGTTTGACGAGAGTTAGTACTCGATGTGTATTTGTGACGAACAGTTGATTAGTTCACTGATTTAAGGGGTTACACCACTGTAGAATTTTCAAAAAATCGATTTTTGTTTTATTAGCTTAAAAGATGCTTTAAACCCTCTAGAATACAGGGAAAAAAGTTTGGTGCCTGTTTTTCATCAGATTAAATTTTTCAACAGCTTTGCTTGGTGCTACGAAGCGTCTCATGAAAAACATGCTTCGGTAGAACGTCCTAATGACGCCATTTTAAAACATTTTTCAATCAAAAATATTTTTTTTGTTCACTGTAAGACATACCTAAATACATCCTATAATATTATTATTTTCTTACTTTTCCTTCTACAAAAAAAAATTCGCAAAAAAGAGCTTAATTTTAGTCGTCAACAGTGGTGTGACGCCAACGCGTTTTTCTCAAAACACATTTTTGCAAATCTGCAAGCAGTATAACTCAAACAATTTTTATTATTTTAACTCTCAATTTTTATCATTTATTTAAAACAACATTCCGCACAGAAATACGTAGCCGATTTTTGATATTTTATAATTTCGATTTTTTAGACACAATTAAGTACTCATTTTTTTGGTCAAAAATTTGACTTTTACTTTGAATTCTCGCCAATTTAACAAAAATGAATATTTTTAAAATCCCCTACGTATTTCTGTAGTCATTCTAATGTAGATTGAGAAAAAAAATTTATTTTGTTACAAATCAATTTTTACACCCTGTGTACTGCTTGCAGTAGAGCTATTTTTAAAAAAACCGTCTAACAGAAGTTGCTCTTACGCCGCCATGTTGTATTTTTTTTAAAAAAAAAAATTTTTTTTTCTAAACTTTTAAAGATGTCTAACAATATCCTTGAAAAGAATTATCCTCTTTCTGTTCCTTCTACAAAAAAAAAAAATCGCAAAAAAACACTTTTTTTTGCCGTCTACAGTGGTGTAACCCCTTAAACTTTCTTTTTTATTTTGTATAAAATTTAAATTCAATTATATGTGGAGTGACTTTTATATTAATTGTATTTAACGTGCCAGACGATTTTTTTGTGTAATAAATGTTTAATGTGACTGTGAACTGTGAATTTTAATTATTTATTTAATAAAATACCTTTCTCGCCAACCTATCAAGGAGCCCGTATCATTTTGACACAAATTTTTTCGTACAACTTGTTATATTGTACTCGCGAAGATGAGTGTTATATTTTACTCCATCTAAAATCAAAGATTTTTAAGTCTTATTTATTAAATAATTGATTTTAATAACATTAAATGAATATTAAAAGACTTAATTAATCCAGTAAGTTCAATTATTGAATAATTAAAACTTAAAAAATCTTTGAATTTAGAAGGAGTAAAATATAACATTCATCGTCGGGAGTACAATATAACAAGTTGCACAAAAAAAATTGTGTCAAAATGAAACGGGCCCCCTATCAAGAAAATCAAAACTAAATTATATAAGACAAAAAGTAAGTTCCCTAGAATAATATGTTTAAAAGTTATGGAAAATAATTTAAAATTTAAAAAATAAATTTGAAAAATTGAAGATTATTATAATTGGAATTGAAGATTAATTTAACCATTCAAAATCAAAAACTGTAGGATAAAGAAAAAAATTGCAGAAAATCTCATAAATAATTGAAACAAGTATTGAAAATTTGGAAAAATTCATTATTGATAAAATTGAAGGAATCAATTTCAAATTCAATTACAACTGAAATAAATAGAAATTGATTATAAAAATTGAAAATAGTAATAAAATTTTCGGTAATGAAGAGAATCATGGAAAGTAATAATTTTTTGTTTAATTTATAAATAATCTAAAACAAAATATGGAACCAATGTTTTATATATAATTAAAAAAAATAACAAAATTTTTTTTTTAAATAAACAGTGCCTGATGAGGTCAGCAGAACCAAGCTGACGAAACGTAGCACAATTTGACTACGATGTTCTGAAGTTTTTTTTTTTTTTTTTAATACTCCCCATGACCTTCTTTTGATCGTTTTTATACACTTTGACATTAAATAATGGAAGGGAATCATTCGAATAATATAATTGAAAATCAATTAATATAATTAAAGAAATTATAGAGAATTATCTCTCATCTCAAGAAAATAATTAAAAATTACTGATAAAATTGAAAAAATAAATGAATGCTATTTTTAAAAAATGAAGATTATAATTGAAATTGAAGGCAAAAATGTAAAAATGAAGAAACCAATTAAAAACATTGTACAAGATAAAGATCTTGAAAAAAATTAAAAATTTTTAACAAAACAATATTCAGCATTATTAAAATGATTATTAATATAATTAAATTGAATAAATAGAGTAAATTAATTGTAACTTGAGGAAAATAATTTTAAAAATGATGTAAGAATGTCAGATCGCACAATAAAATTGAAATTGACGTAAATAATTGAAAAAAATAATTCGTAATTCATAACTGTCAGTGAAAAATTAAAGGACACAATAAAATTTTTTAGAAAATTGCAGATGAATTTATTGAAGATAAAATTAAAACATTAAAGAAATAAAATATTAAGAAATGGATAGTACAATTAAAATTGAAGAAGATAATTAATTAATGGCTATAAAGTTTGGAAACATCAAACAATGTAATTAAACCTTTTCAGAAAATGTATAATTTTGTAATAAAAGAATAAAACAATTCTATTAATAGAATAATATAATTAAAACGTAAATTGTATAATATAATTAAAACGTAAATTGTATAATATAATTAAAACGTAAATTGTATAATATAATTAAATTTGAAGATAATGACTGAGGATAGAGAAAAGTCATTGCAAATAATTTGATTAAAATATTTGAAGAATACGATTGAAATTTTAGAAAAGATACGAGAATTGAATAAAATAATTGAAAAAAGTATTTGGTTGAACCAAAATTTGCCGTCAGATAATATTATTTAGCGTGTTAAGTTCTTTCTTTAAATATACACAACATTTTTAATTTTTATCCAATTTTGACATATAATAACTTATTTCACTTTTTTAATACTTTAACTTGCAAATTGTTAAATGTTGTTAATAATATTTTATTTAAAAGTTAATAAACAAATAAAATTTGATATTTATATACTTTTTATACAAAATATTATTAAACAAAATCCAATAAAAAAAAACTTGTAGAGAGTGTTTCAAAGAACAACTGAGCCAATATTTGTTAAAACTGGACGAAAGCTACAAATTTTTACTAGATTTAAAGTAAAAAAAATCAAAATATTAAACACTTGTTACTTAACAAAAAATATCCGCATAACCTAATTTTTTCAAAAAAATTGTATAAAAGAATTTTTCAAAATTTGATAAAATCAATGTTAATCATATTTTTATCTGGTGTGAAAAACAACTTTCTATTTTGAGGTTTTGTCAAAAGAAAGAAGCACCTTCAAAGAATATGTATACGTCCATATGAAAAGGGCCCACTTTGGCATTATTGGACTTATCTATATGACCATATTCTTTATTAAATTTCGAACATTTCGAGAGGTCTTGGACCCCTTTAGATGAAAAATTCACAAAGTTATAAGCATTCAAAGTTAAAAGTATCAAAATCCTAGTTTTGAGAAAAACGAGTTTAAAGTTCAAGATTTCCATTAGCGCCCATGCATTTTTAAAATTAAAAATAAGATTTCTTTGTGTTTTTAATTACTATAAAGTTATTGCAAATGCATAATTCGACGAAGGACATTACGTAGTTTGTTTTTCATCAATTAAAAAAATTTCGAAAATCTGAATCTTCTTTAGAAAAATGCGAATATCTCGATAAATAAAATCGACAACCTGGGCCCTTTTCATATGGTCGTACACATATTATTGATATTGTTTAAAATAATATCAGAAAAACTGTTATTTATTATTATTTCTATAAAAATGATGTCTCATAACAAGTGCGAAACAAAGGATTATGTAAAAAAGAATAAGTTTAATATTTAAGTTAAAGAAAAAAGAAAAAAAATTCTAGGAAGGTGGAGAGCAAATCATGAACAATTGTTCTTTGTTTAGTTGTTTTGTCTCGTCGTCTTTCTATCACTTTCATCCCTTTTTTTCGTACGCCTGCCTTATTTAAAGATGGGATTGGATCCCTCTGTTTTCAGTTTGGTTGTTGGATATCAGCTTGAATAAACGAGAAAGAGAAAGAATGTAACGAACGTGGTTGTTGCATGTTTTTGTCGTAATGAGGAAGATAAAACAGCTTTTGAGATAGGTAGAAGGAAATTTTCCTTCCTAAAGAAAATTCACAACAAAGGCTGAAGAATTCTCGTTAGTAAACTATTGAGAAGGAATAATTTTCATATTGTGTATTAACCTTTTATTAAACGAACACTTTTTCTGATATAATTAACTATATCTAATTTACAGTACAGAACTTCTCTAATTGCAATTTACTTTCTAGAATCAAAAATTAGCATTTTGTAGTTACTGTCACGTTTTTACGGTTTATATTAAAAACAAAGTCATGATTGCAAACATTTTTTTCAAAAAGTCGAAAAAATAATCACTGGAATATACCTATCATATAATAATTGATATAATAATAATAATAATAATAATAATAATATATTAATTGTTGAACCAAAATTATGATTACACACCAGTCTGGAATCATTTCCAGGCTATTGTTCAGCCAAATGTAAACTCGTCGATTTGTGCTTTTATTATTTTGAGTTTACATTCTTAAATTCTAAACAGTATTTAAATTCTAAAGTTGGTTTGATTTATATTTGTTTTTACTTAGTTGAATTTAAGATTTTGTTGAATTAAAGTTATTTTTATTTGAAAATTACATTTAATTAATTCAATTGTTTAAAAATTATCATTATGTAAACTTCAGGTTACCTGTCAACTTGTCGGACCGGACAATATTTAGTTTTTTTGCGATAAATATTTAATGTGTCGCACTCTTATCTTATCTGAAATTCCAATTATTTCATTCAATTTTCAATTACTATTTATGTGGTTTTTCATATTATTTTCTTCAATTTCCAATTAGTTTCGTTCTTTTTCGTAATTCCCAAAGAAATTTTAATTACTTCTGTTTAATTAAAAAATATTCTCTTCAATTTTAAATTAAGTTTATATTTTTTCATTAATTTTCTCTGATTTTTAATTATTTTCTTTTTTTTTTCAATGAACTTCTAAAAGTTTCAAGTATTTTTCTACATTTTTTTTTTTAACTTTCCTTTATTTAAAATATATAATGTCATTTTTCAATTATTTCCTCAAATTTTAATTATTTTTTTCAATTTTATATTATTTATTTCAATTTTCAAATATTTTGTATCATTTTCAATTCCTTTTATTATTTTGCAATTATTTTCTCCATCTTTAAACATTTTTATTATTTTTCAATTAATTTCCGAAATTTTTAGTTACGATCTCAAATTTAGATTATTGTCTTCAATTTTCAATTTTTTAAAAGATTTTTTTAATTATTTTCTTTTGCTTAAAAACAAATTCTTTAATTTTATATTATTTTCTCCGATTTTTATTTATTTTTATTCTTTTGGCATAATTTACAAAAATTGCAATTATTTATCTAAAGTTTCAATTATAACTTTCATCAATTTTCGATTATTTTCGGGCTTTTTTAATTATTCTATGTGGTTGAAGTTTTTAAGTAATTTTGTAATTTTTTTTTTTTAACATATATATATTCTATGATTTTTTCAATTATTTCTCTCAAATTTTATTAACTGTTTTCAATCTTTCATATTCAAATTATCTTCATCATTTCAATTATTTTTCTCAATCTTAAATTATTTTTAGCATATTTCAATAATTTTTTTCAATTTTGAATTAATTTGATCATTTTTTAATTATTTTCCTCGATTGTTAATTATTATTCTCATTTTCTAAAATTAATTTCTAAAACTTTTAAGTATTTTTCTAAAATTTCAATTATTTCGTTCAATTTTTAATTATTTTAATTAGTTTTCATAATTTCCAAATTTTTTTATTAATTATTGTCACTTTCATTTATTTTTAGCGTTCTTCAATTATTCTTTTCTACAATTTTTAGTTATTCTCATTTTTTTGAATTGATTTCTATGATCTTCATGTATTTTTCTCAAATTTCAATTATTATTTTTTTTAAATTCTGTAATTTTTTCAATTATACCACTCAAATATGATTTATTTTTTACAACTTATCATTGTTTGTATCATATTTCAATTATTTATTTATTTTCTTTAAGTTTCAAATCGTAAAATCATTTTTTAATTATTTTCCAAAATTTATATCCATCAATTTAAAATTTTTTTCATTTCTTTTATAATTTCAAAAATTTTAAACTATTTATTTGAGATTTCAATTATTTCATTCAATTTTCAATTATTTATATGGTTTTTTATATTATCAATTTTCAATTACTTTCGTTCTTTTTCGTAATTTCCAAAGAAATTTTAATTACTTCTGTTTAATTAAAAATTATCCTCTTCAATTTTAAATGATGTTTATCTTGTTTCATTTATTTTCTCTAATTTTCAATTATTTTCTCAAATTTTAATTATTCTTTTCAATTTTATATTATTTATCTCAATTTTCAATTATTTTCCCTAATTTTTCATTATTCAATTGTTTTCATTTTATTTTTAAGATTTTTAGGTAATTGATTAAACTTTTAATTATTTTTTTATTTTAAAACATTTCTCTGATTTTTTAAATTACTTTCCCCAATTTTTAATTGATTTCATTTTTTTCCAATCAATTTGCAAAATTTGCAATTACTTTGTTTAATTTAAATTATTTCTTGCAATTTTTTGTTTTGATTAAACTATGATTTAAATTTAAAATTTAAATATTAAATATAAACTAGTAAAAATGCGTCATAGTACACGGAGAAAATGTTTCAGATAAAGTTTACCATGTTAGCATGATACACCTCGGATGAAAGTGATTTTTAGAAAACTTTACCATTCAATTTATAATAGAAATTATTCAAGAATTAGAAATGTTTTATACAAAAATATGGATACACATCACTCTCCAACATGGTAATTTGATGGTCGGAGGGCGATTCCTCGATTGCCAGAAAGTTGAGTAGTATTATACACAGCACGTGGGAAAACTTTACCATGCTGGATGACAAGGCGCTGAGCTCGAATTCTTGACAATGTTCTTGTCAAGGCTCCTGCTCACCAGCATGGTAAAGTTTTGCCAACTAGATGATCTTTTCTATTCAACCAAAAAATAAAAAGATTTCCTTCATATTAATTACAGATTTATTTCCTATAGAGATTACTTATTTCGCTAATTATAATTACATTTAACGATACAATCACGATCATAGTTTTAACCTTAAGATTAATTTAATATTCTTTTCAACTATATACAAGACGCGATTTACCTAAACTAAACTTACGCCGCAATATACAAATATCTAAATACACATTCACGCACACCGAACACGCTCGAATACATTTGGAATTAGAGATTCAAACTTTCCTTATATACTAACTGAGTAGAATTGTATCCCTTTATGAGAAACGGTTTTAATTCTTATATCTTTAGACTGAATAATTATAATTTAAAACAATTATGTGTTAATTATTGCTTCCTTCCTTGATCAATTTTTTATATAAATCAAGTTTCAAAATTTTGGTAATTTCTATTAAATCTTTCTTTTTTGTCTTGCAATAATCTGTGAATCAAATTCAAAATGTTAATTTAGAACTTATTTTGTATTTTAAATTCTAAAAAGTACTACCAAAATATTATATTAATGTCAAATAGTTTTTTAATTTAAAAAAAAGTTTTATTTAATGTATAAAGTTATAATTATGCAGTTCATTAATTAAATAAAACTCAAAGGTCTTGTTATAAAAATAACTTGTAGATATTTTAAAAAATATTTTTTATAATGTGTACAAATTTAACAATTATCTAAATATTAAAAATAGGTGTAATTAACAAAATCTTTGACTTTATCTTTTATTCACTTTAGATCAATTTCACTTGTCTTAATTTCGATTTCCGAGACTCCTGTATTATATAATTTTTAAATAAAGTAATTTAATAATTAGACAGAAAATTCTTATTTATTAAAATTTTAATTCTTACAATGTTTAAAAAACCAAATATTCATTTATTAAAAATATATTATATGTATTATATATAAAAATATTAATATAAATGTTATTTAATATAATAATTTTTATAGAAACAAATTTGTATTTTCTGCATTAAAAGTTTAATAACCTAGAAAATCCTATCTGTTCTTTTAATCTGAATTAGTTAAAAATAATTAATTGTTAATAATAATCAGAATTTTACTAAAATATTATCTATCTTGATATAACTTAAAAATAAACTAAACTAATAATTATTTATTTTTTACTAAATGATTAGGAGAAATATAGCTATTTGAATTAATAGCTAACTTTTTGATTTCAAGCTAGTTATCTTTAACTAACTCAGATTTAGAGAATTTGTTAAACGTTATTTACGAAAATAAATATTATTTTGAATAAGAATTTGAATAAATAAAAGTTATTACAACTAAAAATTGAAAGTAATGAATTAAGTAGATCTTATAAAGGTATAATAAATGAAAAGTAAGAAAAATAATAATTTTAAAAAATGACATTTAGCTATTTAAAAATAGTAAAGAGTAAAAATTACCATAATTGAAAATTTTCAAAGCAAGAAAGAAACTTTAAAATATAAAAAATCTGCCTTTAAATTACAAGAAATTTTTATTTAAAAAAATTTACAAACATAGAAGTTTAGAAGTTGTAAAATATATGTTTGATAGTTTAATTTTACAATGATAAAAAAACCAAGAAAAGCATCATATCTGAAATATTTTAGGTAATTTTCTTTTTAATTAATGTAAAATACAAATATTGTTTAATTTATTATAAAATTTATTATTTTAGTATTAAATGTAAATAAATATTAAGAATTAAACTATTTACAGAAATACACAATTAAAGAATCAAAATATTATAAGAATTGAAAAAATAAACTAATTGAAAGAGTAGTCAGTAAAATATGAAATATCTAACAAGTTTTCGTTTAAAATTTGTTTGTCATAGTTGCATGTTATATAATTCAACGTAAGCTAGGCTAGCCTCTAATATAAGTATTAAAATTAATAATTTAAAGATCATTCTTTTTCCTTTTAATAGAAAGAGTTCTTGTGGACTTAACAGACAAATAATATGTGATCGCATCTGCAAATTAAAAATGGAAAAAGAGGGAGAAAGTTTGATTTATCATGCGATAGGAATAAATTCCGAGTTTTGAGGAGAGTTTACCATGCTGGAGAGTCATTGGACTTGACGCTGAGCCCGAACTCCGATTACCCGTAGCATGGTAAACTTCTGCACATTTCTCGGCAAACTCTTTTCAACTTTAATGCACATTTTACAGCTTTAAGCGAGTAGTCTTTTTCAGTCTACTTTTGACTCTCAAGTACCACGTATATGGGAAAATTTTTCTTATTTTTTTAAAATAACTATCAGAATTTTGAACACAATATCTCAATTGTAACTTTGATCCGAGGTCCTGCATATAATATGGGAAAGATTACCTCAAACGTTTTCCCCGTGTATATAAAGACTTTAAACACAAGTTTAGTTTAATTTTAGCAAAATTAAGTTTTTAATCAAACAAACAGAAAATTATCTTCAAACAAAATATATTACAATCATGACTTCAGATCTAATACATTGAAATTAAACTTAAAAACATTATTCATTTAATCCATATCATTCAAACGAATACTTATATTTAAATGAAAAAATTATTTTGCTCTGTGTAAACATAAAATATAAAAAAGAAAAACTTTTTAACTTCGAAAAGAATTCAAACAATTTCTTGTTAAATAAAAGACCATTTTATGTGGAGAAAGGAGTTTTATAAATCATAGCCTTTTCATATATAGAAGTAGTAGAGAGGCAAAGATAGAGTATTGAATGAAATATTGAATGAGATAATTTAAATAGTGAAATATTTGTGCGCACTTGTGCATATCTCTTTTGAAAGGCTTTCAGTTTTAAGAAAATGGTCTGCTCAGTACGGTACATGTTCTGCCAGTTAGCAGCTTCTATTGTGCAAGCAGTTTACTGGGTTCGCGTTGTTCCTCGAATTTCAAAGCAAGAGCTGACGAATAGCACATTTCTCTGTCTCTTAGTAATCGGAAGTGAAAAACGCAGACTGGCGCGTCCTGAGCAGTGTAGCTCTACGGTGAAAGAGGCAAAGACAAGAGGGTCGTATTATTTGTCGGCAGAAATACTTAGGCAAAAAATTGGATACTTGCCAAATGCCTTACTCGAGGATATCTGGGCAACTAATAACAAAACGAGCTTTGATCAAAACCATACATTCAGTTTACTACAAGTGCCGTTGACCTATATAACTGTCTAAATTTCTCAAAATTTACTGCCACTCTCAACATTGCTTTTTTGATGGGATTGCGAGTTGGTGTTGTTAATTTTTTTAATTTTTGTAAATTGTGTAGTGTTGGATGTCGAGCGGAAAAATGCTCGTCATCTTTCGACAAAGTTTGTTTAACGGGTAATTATTTATTAACGAGAAGCAAGATTTTTCTGATTTTAATCGTCTTATGGGCATATCTCTGGAACCTTTAACTTTTATGTCCCTCGCATATATTTTGATAATTTCAATCAATTTTTACCTGGCTTTTGTTGGAAATATTAATACTTGATACGTTGAATCATTTCCAAAAGATTTAATATTTATTTATTAAATTGATAAATAATTATTCCAATTTGAATACCCGATTTTGAACAATGTTTACTTGTCCCTAACCATACTTTCGAATGGTTTTTACGTTGAAACTTTGTATATAATAAGAATTACTAGTTATATAACACATATATTTAAAGTTAGTTAAACGCAGAAGACGTTTGTGCTTGAAAATTAATATTTTGTTAATTGGAAAGAAAGCTTTATGCTTTTAAAAGTTGTCCCTCACTTTTAACCTGTTCGACCGTAATCGTCATATTTATCATTTTTCTTGAATAAGACTATTGGCACACCAAAATTGTTTATGGCAAATAAGAGTTTAAATCATTAGCATTATTTTGAGACATACTAAATTGATGTGCTTCATGTCTTCAAAAAAATATTTTAATTTAAATAACAGAAAACACGTGTGTACAAAATTTGACAACGACCGTAATCGAGTGATACTCCACGAAAATCAAATAAAAGTATTCGAAAAGTACTTACATAAATTTTGAAGAGTACCATTTAACATCGCGTGAATGTGCTTTGAGAAAAAATACTTTATTGCAAAGATAATGTGAAAATATTTATCAATTACGGTCGACCGAAATTTTTTAGAAAGAAATTGTTAAGTTCGAAGTTGCCGATTCTAATTCTTTCAATAGAAATTGTCATTAATTAAAACGTGAAGGTTAACTAAAAAATTTATTTAGTTAATTTTTGACATTTGTTTAATTTTATTCCTAGTGTATTATTATTAGTATTTTACTATTCTTATAAATATATTGAAAATATTAAACAAGTATATCGTTTTTTTAAAAATTATAACCCCTCAAGCAGTTCATTTCAACTGTTTTTCATCCTAAAAAGCAACCACCTGTTGAATATTTTTTTCTTACAGGTTAAAAATTATTTGCAATTTTAAATAATTTATAACTTTTTGAAGATAATAAAATTTATCTGTCCATTTGTATAATTTGAAAACTTAGCATTTGAAGTTTATGTGGACAGAGTTTGAATACTGTGCTAATAAAAAAAAGAAAATATTTTTTCTTATTGAAAAGTTAAATGTTCTAGAGATATGCCCTTATATCAAAAACGACGATCAAACCGATCGAGCTTTCACAGAAAATTGTTTTGTATGAAATTAATCTGCAACGCTCTTTTTTTTATACCAAATAGAATTTAAATAATCTGAAATTGGCTTAAAACAATCGAGCTGCAGATTATTTTAATACATAAAAGTTTTCAGTGTTTCAAAACGTCAACTGTGTATATAAACTCATATTTCTCAATATCGTGTAGTTGACGTATTAACAATTTGATCAATAGAGAAGAGAAATTTTAATGAGGAAAATTTTGAAGTAAATAGTGAAATGAAGGCGTATCTTCAAATTTCAAGAAATAAGTAATTTATTATTTTTTTGGATAATAAATTTAATTATTTTCGTTTTCAATACATTTTAAGCAAATTCTAAATAAAAAAGAAACACTAAAGTGCAACCTGTCTAATTTTGAAAAAAAAAATTGAGAAGAATCTTGGTTGACTTTTTTTTAGATAGTTTTTGTGCTCCTTATTTCTTCTTTATACTTTACTACTTAGTTCACAATGATAAAAAAAATCTAAGAAAATAATCTTAATAATTTTAATTAATTTATTAGAAAGAAAAATTTAGATGACTTTCGATTTCTTGTCTGTCAGAACTTTTGCAAAAACTCAATTGTCACAATATTTATTTTACCGAATTTAATTTAGCAAAATTGCCATTTATCAAAAATCTAATTCATACAAAAATTTTATTTATCAGAATTTTTAATTGTCAGAAATGTTTTTTAATAGAAATTTAATTTGTTAGAGTTTATAATTACATATCAGAAATCTCAGTTTTTCTAAATTGTTTGAAATGAAAAATCTTATTAATGCACACTTTGCATTTATAAGAATAATCTTTATTGACAAAAATATAATTAATCAAAAATTTATTTATCCCAAGCTCCAACAGTAATTTAATACAAACAAAACTCCTTTCTTTAGAAATTTCGTTTATTCGGAATATAATTCCGATAAATAAAATTCCGTACAAATTATTTTTCTGATAACTAGATTATCTAATAATTAAAATTTCTGGTAAATATTCGGTTAAACAAATCTTTTAATGCTTTTCGTATTTACTTTTGGTTTTTCGTCAAAATATTTTCAATAAAAAAAGTAGTTGACTGGATTGCGATGAAATAATTGCCATTTTCTTTTTTATGGTGGACCCACTCAAGACATTGTTTATTATTTGAACACAAAAGCAAATCAATAAAAATAAAAATTTATTTTGCTAAAATAAACAACTATAAATATGGTATATGTCTCATAATATATGTCTTATGCAAAAGTTCGTCAATTCATCTAAACTTTTTCTAAACTACAATTAATAAATTTTTTATACTCTTGCACTAAAAAATTTTTTGTACAAAAGTAATAATAATAATTTACGAATGTTTTTAATTTCAAATAATTAATTGGATAATTAATAATAGTTTTATATAAAAAACTGTCATAAATTGTTTTAAAATTATTGACTGGATCTTTAAAGTATAAATACTCTTTAATTCAAAATTTCGTAGAGAAATTTGTAATAATTTGTAAATAATTGTAAATTTACAAATAACAAATCTGAAAATATTTTTGATATTTTTTAAAAACTTCTTGGCTTACATAAGAAATAAAAATTATATCCTTATAGCGAATATGAACTTGATAATCAAAAGAATATGAAATATTGCATATTTGCAATTTGATAGTTAAATTCTTACATTCATTTTTCAAATATCAACACAACTTTTTCTCATAAATCAAACAGTTTTAATTTCTAATTAATTGAACCTTCAAAACGAAAGAAAATTTGCAGTTTACAATAATAAATTAAACATTAAAATAATTAAAAAAGTTACATTCGTAAACTTAATAATATTATTAACTAAATCGATTAATTGCATTATTATTTAACTACATTTTCGCTTATACGATCGAAAGCCAATATTAGAATTGTACCCTGATATTTGGTAGAAGAAAATTAAGATTTTGTAAAATGTAGGTAAAAAATCCATTAATGTAATCGTAGTTGAAAAGTAGTAACTAAAGAACTAAAAAAAATTTTAATATTAAATTTAAAAAAATTTAATTAAATTTAATTAAAATCGAATTTATAAAATGTAATATAAGTTTTGTAAAGTTTGTCTATACAAGACTGTTTATTTTTTACGACTGTGAAAAAAATAATAGAGTACCTTTAACCTGTTACATTAAAGAAAACATTGTTTAATATTCACTTTTCTAAATATTAAAACTAAATTCTAAATATTAATTTAATCGCTTTTAAATTCTTTTTTCTTCTATGTAACTATTTGAAAATAACTTTATTAATTTTTTTTTACACTTTAAATCTAAAATAGTGAAAAATGACTATTTAAGGGTCATATTTTAATTTAATTTAAATAATTAAATTTACACCTTGACATAATTGTTTTTTATTTTATAATAAATTACGAAATTTAATTATATCTAATTTATCATTATTAGTACTTATTGTATGAAAGGGCCTTTTTTCTTATCTTTTGTCCGTCTATGCATATATAAATAAATATTTTATTAATTGAAAAAGAGAAAACTCGGTTACACTAAGAAAAACCTATTAAATAAATTTGTAACTCTGAGTGACAAGATTCATCTGAAAGAGTAGGATATTTTACATTTCAATTGAACACATAATATTAATTCAAAAATGATAGTAATTTATCTCATCTTTAAACTAATCAAAATGTCTATCTACTTACCAATTGAATTAGTCATTTTGAAATAATTACAACTTCAATTAGTTAAAATAGAATAAACTACTAATTCGTTTAGCAAGTACTACATTACTAATTAAATTGATCAGAATTCTACTATTTCAGATTTCGGGAGTAACATTTTTGAATAGTCTTACTTTATAAAACTAATATTACATTTTAATAATTCATTTTCATTAAATTTAATTTTTAAATTTTTTTCATCGTCGTTAGTTTTAAATTAAAACTTTAAGAATATAAGTTAAATTTAATTAAATTAAAAACTTAATTAAATTTAATTAATTTTAATTAAAGTTATGTTTCACATTCAGTATTAAAAAATAATTGAATCATTCATCAACATTGATTAATGATCATCAGTCTGCAAAAAGCCAGTACTTTTGTACTTGTTAGTTTTTTATTTTCAACGTTTAAGAATGAGACTGATGGTAGCGTCTGACTAAATCTGATTTGAACTACTAGAATGTTATTCTCTACTAGTATATTTGATATTTGAATTTCTTCCACGATTGTAGCAATGAAAATTTTAAAAAATTGATCAAAATGAATGATCCTTGAATAGTAATAACGGCAAATAAATCTGGAATATTAAAAAATTATTTAGAGAATTTGAAAAAAAAATCCTAGACAAGTTGAACCTTGTCTGAGCTACTAATTTATAAAAAATAATTATAGATAATGCAATTGTTTATCAAATCTGAAGTTATTTTTTATAACACAATTCTAACAAATTATTAACTTATAAAACACAAAATTTTATTAAATATTTACTCTAATGACTTTAAATGTTATTTATAAATATTTATTCTCTTTCCGATGAATTTTAAGAATAATTTTAGTTTGTAATTAATTAAAATTGAGCGAAGTTAAATTAAAGAGGATTATATATTTTCGGCACCAATATTTATTTTCAACTTTTTCCTATACTTTTTTTTTAAGAAAACATGAAAATTTAAGCGAAGTCAGCCCACTTCGTCTTACACTTTTAAATAATCTAGAGATTTTTCTGATTTTCCACTTAACCTGTCTTTATAACCAGACATCTCTCACTCTCTAGATATCATTTCAATTTTATTTTTTTTTACACAAAAAAGTTTTCACTATCCGCAACTTTCTTCCCCAAGCAAACATGTAATAATCAATTTTCCAATAGTCGTTATCTGCATGAATTTCCAAATAATCTATTTTAATTGTCTTATCAGAGAGAATTTAAAAAAATAACTCAATCAGCGTAAATTTTGAATTAAAACGTTACAACATAAAGTGGAAAATAAACACGACATTTGCGGTATGCAGTTAATGATAAACCGCAATAAACTAATTGCTGACCAGAGGTACGTTTTATAGGCGAAATAATGCACTTTGAGACATCTTGCGAAATGGGTTGAGTATAGGTCGTTATGCATTAACGTCTAGAAACAAGCAGTGTAGAATTAGAGTCAGTATTATTCGCGCAATATTACAAGTTTCGAGGTTCCAACAATGTTAGTCAGTGATGTCCACAGCCAACGGCACTGTTGATTCGTCTATACTGTTTCTTGGTTCTGTATGGGTCTACAAGCAATAATATACGTTCAACATATAATGTGTATCTTATTGGACGTAGGTGTATAGATGTATGTATAACCAAGGGCGTTTCACATTGCTCAGAATTGGCGTATCATGAGATCATACTCTGACCGACAATAAAGCGACTGCTAGGTTATGTTGTACCAAAATACCTCAGCAAATTGTCTCTGCTTTGACATTAAAGTGCAAATGTAAACAGTGTAATTATAATAAAGGATGTTTGTCTATTGCGTCAAAGTACCATAAAGCATTTATAATTTTATTTATTAATAGCGCTTTGTACTACTACTGTTTTATTTAATATTTATATTAACTGTTAGAGTAAAAGTTTTACATTATATACACAAGAGATATGAATAATGACCCCGTGAAGTTTACAGGCGGATTACTCTCGTCTTTGTTTGCAACAGTTTTTTAATTTCACTGAGATGGTTACGTCCAGTGTATGCATTTATGAATTCATTTCTCGAGCTTCGCAGAATAATACCAACTCACACGCCAAGCGCTCACAACGCCAGGAATGTCTTCCTGTTTAGTTAGGTTTCCTGCGGCTTACTCCTGGTTAGCAAACTGGCCACAAACAAATCCTTGCAGTTTTTACCTCTATGAAAATATCACTCTACACACACAACTGGAATCTGCATTTCGACACGGTATTTCTATTCAACTTTATTTTCAAAGCGAAACATTTTACAAAGCATCTCTCAAATATTTTCTCCACAATTTTTCTCAATTGCCTTTTTTTTGGGGCTAAATTCTTGCCTAAATTCCTACCCAAATACCGGATAAAACTCTTCTGCTTAATTTTTTAAACTATATACAGAGTCGGGGAAATCTGTACGGAAAGTTCTTTAAAAATATATAGAATGTTGTTTATTGGAAGATTTTTCGGTTAGATCTTTTGAGACCTGTTTTTTTCTAAGAGCAACCATGAACTCTATATTTTAAAAAATGTAATTTAGCTAGATTAAAAGTGGAGAAGATAACTATATATTGTGTTTTACAAAACTGGAAATTGAAAGGAATTACTGAGGAATAAAAAATATTCATTGGTAGGTATACAAGTGAGTGAATATAACTAAGGTTTTAAATAACTACGTCTAGAAAATGAGAGAAAGTAATTGGAAAATATATTATAGGTTAGAATATCGTAAGAAACACCGAGGATAACTAGAAAGTCAATAGTATCACTAGAATAGAAATTATGAGTAAATTCTTGGAATTTGAAAATAGAGCAAGTAAAAATTATCAACTCGAAAAAAAGTTATGAAATAAAAAATTTAGTAAGTGTAAAGAAAAATTACTGGAAAGTATTTTTTTCAGAAACGCAACTAGAAAAGGAAAGACGTTAAAAAATAAATTAAAATTCAACAAAAACTATGAAAATTAATGAACAATTGAACTGAAATCAAAAAAGAAAATGAGAAAAAAAGAATGAAATAAGAATGTGTTAACATTATGTTAACTGAGTTTTATCCCCCTTTCCATAGCTCTAAGCAAAATTTTACAATAGATCAATTATTTCCATAATTCATAATTTTTAGGATTCGCATTTTATCAAATAAGATTTAATACGATGTTTTTTTATTTCACCGACATTTTAAGACAAAAATGAAAGAAAAATACTTTTTAAATGATTACAAAATTGAGAAATCTTTTTTATTTTTAAAAATTTGTTATTTTGATCAATTTTGGAGCAAAGTGTCTGTCAGACTAAGTAGACCTTTATTTTTGATCACTTGAAAAAGGCTCCAAAGAAAAAGTTAAGACACACATTTTTACTCAAGTTATCTAATGTCGAAATTTTCTCTACAGACAGGCAGACAGACAGACAGACACACACTTTTGTGAAACCCATTTGTTTAGAATCAGATGGTCTTAAAATCTTGAGAAATGTGGATATTACGAAAAGTTCAGGTTCAAACAAATTTAATATCTTCTCATTCTGAAATAAAAATTTGAAAATAACTAAAAGTTCATGAAAAACATTTGAGAATTTAGGAAAATAACTGAAAATAGCAAAATCTTGATGTTAGGAGAAGGTAAATTTTGTAAGATTAAAAAAATTTAAAGAAAAACTACTGAAAAACGTAAAAAAAACTAGAGGTATTTACTAAAAAGTGGAAAAATATAATATCAAAAATAGAAAAAAATGACTGTAAACTAAAGTAGAATTATTAAGAAAGAAAAAATACTTAGTTTTAAGAAACATAACTAATAATATTTTTTTAAATTCTAAGTCAGTCAGAGAAGAACTGCAAAATAAAAAGAATAACTAAAGAATAAAAAAAAAATTACTAGAAAATTACAAAATAACCAGAAAGTGATGAGGAGTTTCTATAGAAAATAAGAAGCATTTGGAAATTTTAATGAAATAACTACAAAAAAGAAAAAGATTACTAAAAGCTTAACAAGACACTTAAAAATTGAAAAAAGTTGTTAGAAAGTTAAAAAAAAATTTGGAAATTGAATAAGTAGCTAAAGAATGAAGAAAATTTACTTAATAGTTGCGAAATAATAAGGAAATAAAAAGAGAAAAAGGGGAAAATTGCTTAAACATAAGAAAGAATTGAAAGTAAAAAAAGATCAAATGTCATTTTTCGATTTCTAGTTTTCTTTCAAATTGAAATTCAATCGATGTAAAAAATATCCTATGAAGAAAATAATAAAAAATAAGCAAAACTTACTAGGAGTTCAGCAAAATATTTAGAACTTGAGAAACATTTTTTAAAAATCAAAAATATAATTACAAAAATAAAATACATAAATTAGAAAATTTAGAAAATGAACATAAATGTTTAATAAATAACTAGAAAATAAGAGACAGATTTAAAAAAAGGAAATTTTACAAAGAAGAGACCTAGTAACTATAAAGTGAAAAAAATAAGTTGCTATTTATAAAAAATTAAAAATTGAAAAAAAAACTAAATAATAAAGAAAAATTACTAGAAATTAAGTGAAAACAAAATTTACAGAAAATAATATAACAATAAACAGAAAATAACAAATACTTAGACACTAAAGAAAGATACTTAGAAAATAAATATAAAAGTTACAAGAATGTAAAATAATAGCTAGAAGTTGAAAAACTCAAATGTTTAATATTTAAAATTTTGCGACTTATTCCATCAAATATTTAACATATAAATAAGTAAATAAACTTTATATAGGTAAATAAAGATTCTTCTTAATGCGGAAAATAGCATTTTTTAATAAAAATTCAAAATTTCAAAAAATTGTTAACAAAAAACTGTGTTTTTTAATTTCTAAATGCGAATAATTCTTAAAATTTTAAGGATGTTCTCTCTATTGATATAAATTTGAACTAGAAAGTGTTTTTTCACCCCAAATAAAACTATTATTTAAATTAATCAGGAATTTTTTTTCGATATAGGAAGGCAATAATGTCCAACAAAATATTTATATGAGCAACGTTTTCTTTTCATGCCACTTTATTAAAACAAAAAAACACCAATTTTAGAAAAAACAGTAAAATAATTCACTTAAAACAATTCTCACTTTTTTCTTCTTTAAAAAAATAAAATAAAATAACTCACAAAAATAAAAATACACCTCCGAACTTACAACTTATAGTTACATAGTAACGAGTAAACAATCAACAAAACATATTATACCTACAGTTTAGCAACAATCAATTTTTTAAAACAAATAAATTTTTTTTGTATAACAGAAAATGAGTCAAATAAATAAAAATTAACAATCATTGTAAAATCGACGAATGATTTTGTCAAACTAAAAGTCAGAGGTAAATATTAAACATTAAGTAAGTCGACGACAATTAAATGATATTAAAACAATGAGACACAATAATTAGAATTTAAGTTTTCCCAATAACGGAAATATCTGTTATTGAGGAAACAAATATCCTCTTTCTTATTAATCGTGTTATTAAAACCTTTGATATATGTATCATCTCGGAGATAAGTCTTTTTTTATAATTAGGTTCCGAGTCGATAATTTTTAGTCATCAAAGTCAACGAGTATGAATGTTTTTTTATAAATTCCAATAGATAGTTGTTATTAACGAGAATATTGATGATTTTTTTAATATTGTTTGTATGAAAAAAAGAATCTGACAAAAGTAAGGCTCTATTCACAAGATTGAAAACTATATTTTTCTTTTATTGTATGAGATGACTAGAAAAATAATTAATCAACTTATTTAATGAAAAGGGCTTTTGAATCCAATTAGTAATAATTTGATTATTATTTCTTGTTAAAGTCATGTCTAAAAAATCTATTCGATTATCAATTTCAATTTCATAAGTGAATTTAAGATTTGTTATCAAACAGAAATTTAGTAGAATGGATAATTCTGTGGCTGAAAGGCAGAATGTCATAACTGCATTTTCATTGTTTTGAGAAAAACTTGTTTTTGGTTATTCTCTTGATTTTGTAAAATAAAAAAATCAAAGAAGAATATCAATTATTTTTTCGATTTGAATGCGGTTATGTTGTTGTGTTATTAATTATTTTCTACGTAAATAAACATTTAAATCACATTTCCCTAATGAAACTTTAAAAAGCGTTACTTAATCAACTGAAGTCTGATGTTATCTAAAATTTGATAAAATTTTAGTTATGATGTTATGCCTTTTAGCCACAAAATTTCATCAAACGGAATTTTTGATTTTTTCATAATATCAGTTACTCAGTTAGCTCTGTATAATAATAATTTTGGAAAGGATTTAAATTTGTTTTCTATTATTATTATAATTATTATTTATTCTAATTATTATTATTATTATTCGAAGGCTTTTGACAAGGTTGATCACTCTATTTTGGTGACAAAGATTAATGAAGTGGGATTTTCTGTGCCCCTTTGTAATTGGATTTCTAATTATCTTCAAGATAGACTTTTGTCTGTTTGTGTCAATTTTGAATTTTCAGATATTTTTCGAGCAACTTCAGGTGTTCCCCGAGGATCACATCTTGGTCCGCTCTTGTTTTTGCTCTACATAAATGATATTGGTAAGATTTTTATTAAATGTAAATTTTCCCTATTTGCGGATGACCTCAAAATTTACAAAAAAAGTTGTGGGTCTTCAGGATCTATTGGATTTGCAATTTGATCTTGACAACTTGATGAACTGGTCAACTGCAAATAGGATGTTTTTAAACGTGAATAAATGCTGAGTTATTTCTTTTACTAAATTAAGGAACACTTTCAGTTATTGTTACAATCTTAATGGGACTGAGCTTTCTAGAGTTAACAGGGTGCGTGACCTTGGTGTTATTTTTTCTAGTTATCTTGACTTCAGTGAGCACATTTATGCTGTTATAAACAAGGCTTCCCGATCACTGGGTTTTGTTATCAGAAACTCGCGTCATTTTAAAAATCTCTCTACACTGAGAACTCTATATTTTGCATTGGTGCGTTCTCACTTGGAGTATGCGTCAGTGGTATGGGCTCCTTATTACGATGTACATATCACTAATTTGGAACGTGTACAGAATAAATTTCTCCGATTTACAGCGACTCATTTGGATATTCCGTTTGACAGATTCTCCCACGATTACTTTGATTTAAGGGCTCGGTTTCGGATTCCCTTGTTGGCTTCGCGATTTTTTAACAACGATATGTTTTTTTATTCAAGATTATTGGCGGACTGGTGAATTGCTTCCTTCTCCTCTCTAGGATCGACTTTAATGCGCCCTCGAAACGTCTGAGAAGTAATAATTTGTTCAAGCTACCATGTTCGAAAACTAACTATTGTTTTTACTCGACGTTTAATAGACTGTTCAGAGAGGCCAATTCGATACGACAGTATGTAGATTTTTTTGGAGTCACCTTATCTTAATTCATTTCCGATTTGCATATTTTTGAAAAGTGATTATGTTTCGGCCTAATTTGATTTAATTTAATTTAATCTAATTTACTTCGATTCATTTTGGTTTAGAAAATTTTTTGTCACAGTATTTTAAATACTTATGTATTAAAGGTTCTTTATTGTACATGGCCCGTTTATATTTGAATAAATAAATAAATAAATTATTAAAATTAATTTTACCAAATTTTCAAAGCTCAAGTTTTACAATTCTTAGGAAAAAAAATTACGAGCCATGTCACTTAATGCGCATCAAAGTAGATTGAAAAAAGCAACAAAATAGCGTTTACAGAAGTTTTGAAAAGTTTCTTGTTTTCGAAATTCAGACGAAATCCCATCTTACCCCGCTAGTCCGTCTTACCCCACCTAGCTCTATATACTTTCACACGTATATAAATCTCGCTTTAGATTGATGTCTTTTGAAATGAAAGTCGCTAAATTAAGTAGAAAATTAGTGGGTTGAATGGGTATCGTAAAAGACGTCGAGAGAGCACTTGAAGGTAAAATGCGTGTAAATGCAAACATTAACAAGACTGGGAGCTTTTCACGAATGAATAAGCATCGGGAAAGTACTTTAAGGGTGAATTTCCGAAGGTGTTGAATGGAACTGGTAGCTGGGTAAAAGCGACTTGGACGGGCAAAAAAGCTGGCCATATATATTATGAAAGAAATACGAAATGGAGTGGAAACACAGACTCCCACCTCACTCAATTCTATTGTAAACCGGACTCGAAGTTTAGCTGCAGCTGTTGAGTAACAGTCACTCCATCCAGTTCCCGGGAACAGAGGATTGGTGGCTTTCACGCTTACGAGAAAGAAATATAAAAGTTTCGTAGTCTACTTTTCTAAGACTTTTCGAGTATTGGTTATACTAGTTCAAGTCCCTGCGGGACCCCAAGTTCCTCACTTATTTATACTTTTTCCGTTCTACTAATAGACACTCTTACCTATATAAAAATTTTACGGTCCAACTTTTACAATAAATAAGGGGCCATCGCCTCTTTGGCGCAGTATTATAATTTTTCCTTTCTATTTCAAAAATATTATTATATCACGAACAAGTAAATTATATATATTGCACCAAAGTTCACAACTGCGTTAAGTTATTGAGGTTATTTTTTCAAAAAAATCTAATTCCGTACAGGAAACAAAAAATCAAATAGAGTTGTAACGATTAAAAACTTTTACTATAAAATCTTTAATATCGCAGATTAAAATTAACATAAAATTCAAAAAGATTATAAATAAAAATGATGAAATTCAATAGTGATACAAATCAGACAAAAGACAATTTAGTTAATATAAAACTTATCGTTTCCAGCGTTATTTTAATTTTTTTTTATTTTTAGTGGTATCGTACAGTACTACTCTTAAGTTTTAAGAACCATTTTTGCAAATTATTTTACAATTTTTTAAAAAAAAGTTCTGCAGATTTGAATTTTTTTCGTTTAGAACTGTAGTTTCACGTGCATACTTGATTAAATGAAAAAATTTCAAATCTCCATAACTTTATATTGCAGAATCGTAAAATAATTTGCAAAAATGGTTCCTAAAGCTTAAGAGTAGTGCTAAACGATACCATTAAAAAAAATAAAAAAAAATTTCGGTAAGCCACAAAAAATTCACGAAAATTTTTAAAGTGGACATTTTTGTCCATTTAAGATAATATTACCAAAAATCCTGATGTTGTGGCACATTTTTAAGGTACACTTTTTATTCTACGTCATAAAATCTACAAGAATTTTTTTGTAACAAACATGAATGGAAATTTGCAGGACGTAATATCGCTGATTCAGAACTCTTCCGAATTTTTTATATTTTTTGTATTAATATTGTTCTATTTTTTGTATCAAACTAAAAAATTAGGCGGAAAAGAAAAATTACCGAATTTTTGTAACGTAATTAATACTTACATAAAAGAGTAGATTAAATTTGTAACTCACCTGAAACAGAATAAAAAATAGTTCCTTAGTTTTTTTTTATTTTAAAAAATGTTCTAAATAATAGTAGTAGTAGTATTAATAAAGTGTATATATATTCTAGTATATACACTGATAATGAAAACATGTTAAAGTGATAATATTTTCTTTCACAAATACAAAAGTTTTTTTCTACAAATGGGAAATCATATCAGTTTTCTGTCCAACATTGCGACTGTAATAAAAAAGCGACTCTATTGGCTCGTATGTAGCGCACAAGTTAGAATTTTATACCAACTCGTTTCTACTCCCTGAATAAGTAAATTTCCTTCTATTTGAACTAAAAACTCTCCCTTTTAAAAAAAAGTTTTTCTTCTTTTTAACTCCTAAAGAAATGACACTTTTACCCTAAAAATTTAAAAACTTTATTTAAAACTGCAAAAACAAGTGTCTCATTTTGAGACGTTTTATCCTCATATTTAAAAAATTTAAAGAAAGACACCGGTGAAATTTCATAAATTTACTAACTACAAATAAAAATGTGAAAATGTAAGTAAAAAATTGACTTACTATGCGTAGAAAATTGATCTATTCCAAATTAGTTATTTTCGAATTTTATTCTATGTATATTTAAATTTATTGCGATTTTCAACTTGAACAAGAAACTGATTTATGAATTTAAATTATGTGAAATTATTCTCTAATTGAGAATAGAAAAGGAGATAAAAGTGAAGTAAAATTTTGTAGAATTTCCAGAACTATTTCCCGCAGGAATTCTATTCGTTACCACAATTCTCAATCTGAAGTCCGAGATGAACCAAATCAAGTGTGCAGATCCAGTTCATCCTGTTCTCTCAGTTTGAGAACTAATCATAAACTTGGAGTAAGCAGTTCAACTCAATGCCTAAACATACCTATATTTGTTGCTCAATATCGTCAATAATTCGGAACTTTAACTACAAACTTCCTCACTTGACTTGAAGTAATTTATTTCATGCAATCGTTATTCTATTTCAATAATATCATTCTTCAATAACAATATCAAATTGATAATACACTTTTACTTAGGTTGGAAATTACATCTAAAATGTTTTATTTTAAACGATTTTTTCTAGTTTTAATTAAAATTTTAATTTTTTTAATAAACAGGGTAAAACTATTAATAAGAAAATATGGGTGGCTTCTATATTGTTAGTAATTTTTCACCGATTTCATTGATTTGATTAAAAAATTTCTAAAATGTATAAAACGTCTTTTTGAAATTTTTAATTTAAAAACTCTTTCAAAATTTAGTAATTTTCAGTAAAAATATTAATTAATAATTTCCCTAAATTCAATAATAATAATAACTAATGAATCGTAATAAATTAATAAATATCATAAGTTTTTAAATTTAGCGCTACTTCGACAGTGGCTCCGATACTTTCAGTATTATGAGGCTGGTACTCCTGCTATTAAAACACAAGTTGTTCTTTCATGTTTATAACCTAAAAATATGTGCCACATAAAGTGCGACTACAAAAGCCATTATCTTTTAAAATAAACAAACTATTAAGACTAATATGTTATTTATATAACGAAATTACTTTTTACATAATTATTTAGTATTTAATTTGATTCCAAGTTAATCCAAAGTAAAATTAAATTATATGACTGATTTAGTAAAATTGAAAAAAATTTATACACTGAACGGTGTATTACAGAGTAAATATTTTTTTTATATGAGGATAGTTTTTGTAGTTTTTAGAAACGTTTGTGAGGAAAGGTAATGTATGTTCTCACGTACTAGAAACGATTCACATGTTCCATGTGCGTCCGCGGGTTTGTATGCTTCTGACTTAAAATCCAGGCACGTTTTCGTGATAAATGCAATAACGTATAAACTGTGGTGAGAATTAGAGCCCCTTGACGATTTATATCGAGGGTTTTCGTACCCGGAAGGCCATCTCTGCCCATAAGTTGGTAAAAGCTGGTTTCTACTTTCTACACCGGTATATTGCTCTATATATGCAGAAACAGGTGAATGTATGTCCTCGGCAACTTTTGTAAATCACCGATGTCCGAGAAACTTTTCTCGTAACATTCCTGTCATGCTTATCTAGACATTGAAAAATACGTTTCGTAAATACGATGAAAATCCAAATAATTATACGGTATTTTTAATTTAATACTGTTACATATTATTAAACTATTTTAATTTAGAAACTCGCTTAAATTTAATTTTACGCGTTTTATTTAAATTTACCACTCTGGAATTTATTCATCAACGAATTTTTTTAATAACTCTTGGAGTATATCATATTTTAATTGAAATATACTTTTTTGAATTTAACAAATGTGTATTTTATATTTCAATTAACTGAAGTTTACAAATATCAATTTGATGAAAAATTATGAAATGTTATGAACTGGCTATAGAAAGTCAATAACAAAATATGAAATTTTTAAACTTTAATTTTAGAATGTTAATTAACAATAAAGGGAGAAATATTGTTTATTAAATAATTGATAATAAAGCGAAGGACTGGTCCAAAGAACCAGCATGAAAAATTTGTTGAATTTATTCCTTGATCAGCTTAGTTGAATGTAAAAAAGACCACCATGACGCAGATTTTATAAAGCTTTGTAAATTATTGAATAATTCTATATTTCGACTAACTTTTTGAATGGCAAAAATTTTATTAAATATTAATTACGTCAGTTAATTATACTTTTTTAAAAAAGTACATGTTCGGCAAATTACCTGAACATGTCGGCTAATATGGCACACAACTAAAATTGCTTATTAATATAACAGTATTGAATGATAATAATTAATGTTTTTTTCGAAATCGACCTTAGATTTAGATTAAAAACTGAGCAAGTGCGAGCTGGACTCGCGCACCAAGTACACGAACTTTTATTAATAAAATTAATATTTTTACATTAAATTAAATATATTAAATAATTAAAAAAATAATAGAATAATTTTGTTCTTAAATTGTTAGAACTTACGCATATGCATTTATCTGTATTAATTTTTGTTATTATTAGACTTTCATTGTTATCTTCCTATTTTCCTTTCTGTTTTTTTTTTATTACATATATATAAATATATTGTTATTGTATTCTTTATAATGTAAGAACTTTAGGTTCTATTAGAGTTCTATCTACAATGTTTAAAAATACAACATACCTCAGTCGGTTGATTTGTATATCTACTTAGTTTCTTGGAGGGCTATCAGCCCTAGGAACTTGTAAATGAATAAATAAATAAAATAAATAAACAATAATAATTTATAAACATTAATTAAAATTTAGAAACGATCGCCCAGAAAATGCATATATATATATTAGGGTGGTCCAAAAAAAGGTGACTTTTGGATTTTTCAAAATCGTTGAACAGTTCCATATTCTTTATAATTAGTAACGGCTTAAATATTTTTTAAAAATTTTTTTGATCAATAATTGAGCTTGCGCACAGCGTTTTTCTCTCTTATGGGATTATTGTGAAATTAACACGTAAAATAAATGCATTTTTTTCCATGCTTAATTTAACTTCCTTATTAAAATTTTAATATAACGCCGGTCAAGGAACTGATTTATGAAGAGTGAAATAATCTTTTGCAAAAAAGTAAACTAAGTTTTAACAATATTTATAGCTGTTATTTAGTGTCAAAAAACACTATTTTGGCACTTTTCAAGGGCAGTTTTCAGCTACTTAATGTTAATTTTTTTATTTAAAATTGACACTAAAAGAAAATTAATCTTTTGGTAATGGCTTACTATAAAAATTAAAAATGTAGTTTAATATTAAACATGTCAATTATTGATTTAAAATTTTAACTTTTTGAACGAAAGTTGGTTTACAACCATCATAAAAGTGAAAGCGATACGGGCCTTACGACGCTACCGATGATGAAAAAAAGGGTTTGTGTCAGGGTAAAACCCAAGTTTTTTTTTGTAGAAGCTCTAAATAGGCTTGAAATTCCTTGGCTACTGTAAACTACCAAGTCTTTGTAGGAAAGGATTTTCATTATTTGCAATAAGTATTTCGTCAAAAAAAACTGAACGAAAGAGAAGAAATCTTTAGGTCCTGTGCGCAAGCTCAATTTTTGATCAAAAAATTTTTAAAAAAATGTTTAAGTCGTTACTAATTATAAGGAATATGGAACTGTTCCACGATTCTGAAAAATCTCAAAGTCACCTTTTTTTGGACCACCCTAATATATATACATATAAATGAATTTCGTTTACTTGACGGCCGTGGAGATCGAAGTGGTGGTTTTCCGAATCCTTTACCCTGAATACAGATTTCCCGGACACTTTTCTTTTAGTCCACAAATTTGGCAAGGTATATACAAGGCAGTGAATATTCCGTCGTTTAATTTGTGCTCACGACCAACAGAAGTTCCTCTGTATTCTTTTCCTGCCTCTCTCCAGAGTTGATCACCACGAGTCCCTCCTTAACCGATCCTTAGTTCACAAATTTAATAAAAAAAAGCCACACTAACAACAAATAGAAATCCCAATTATAATTATTTTTTATTTTTAACTTTTATCAACCAACGAAAAAATATCCATTTCCAAAATACTTTATTTAATGAAATTTAATTCTTACCTTCAGTGTCTCTGGCTAGCACTTAAAGCGTGACTTGGATCCTGCCGTCAGACTTGTATCAATTTGGCGATCGAAATTGAAAAACCGACGGCTACGTCTCGTAGAATCAAAATTTTGATTCTACGCAAATCGTGCCACGCCTCTTAGAAACTACCCATTGACACCGAAAATGAATCTATCTTTCAAATTAGGAGAAATATTTTAATCGCGAAATTAAAATTAACTCTCGAGCGAAGTTGATCTTAGAGAACGTCACATTTCAACACTATAAAGATATTTTTCATTAATAATTTAACTTTAATTAATTTTAGTTTACATTTTTATATATTCACCTCGGCATCGAAGAAATAAACTCTTTAAGATCGTTAATCTTCTTTAAATACTGCGCAAATCTAGCACTTCATTTCACAATACTAATATAATTATTACTCTTAACAAAGTTTTCATATAACTGTAGACAAAATTACTACTCTAATAGGAACTAAAAGTTGTGAATTGTTAAGTGGCTCAAATTATACTGAAAAGTCTCTCTTGCTCCTTGTAATTCTCCCCGATGCATGATAAATCAATCGTCAGATTTCGCATTTTCCGATCAATGACGAACCTTTCGAGACTATCGACACACACATGCAAGCACATTTTACAAATTTCGATAGCACCACTACAACCTCAAATATCTAGGCTAACTGATGGACTAAAAATTTTAATTAAATTTAAGTAAACTCAATTAAATTAAACAATTTGTTCATTATTTAAATTGTTTCAAAAATTCTACTCATCACAACGTAATATCTCGACTAGTTTAGATTCAGCTATAAAAAGTGAGTCGGTGAAATGGTTTTCAACATAATTTGTCTTTGGAAGAGAATGAATATTGCAGAATGTTCTGACCAAAGCTAAGAAACCCATGAGACATGAAGATATAGCGAGCACTAACTAGAATTGTGTCCTTAGTGCCTCGACGTGTCCCTGTGTGACATATATCTTGGGGTAGCTACCCTTGTGCTAGGTTTACCTAAGACAACTTGACACGTTTACCTCGGCACTGAAGCGACCTGTGAGGAACAGTTTCTATCTCTTTTTATCCTTTCTTGCTTCTCTCCTTGCCTCTCTCTATATTTCTCTCTTTCTCCCTTTGCTCTCATTTTGCTTCACCCTCCAACCTTTCTCATTTGACTTGTTTACGCAGCACTTCGAATATGTGCAAGATGCCGTAGTTTACTTGCTACGGTGCTTAATTTTAGATCGTAATAAATGCCACTGCCTTCTCAAGACAGAAATGTCGTATACACCTTGCAAGACACAATGGGTGTAGAAAATTCGTCACATGAATTACAACTCTCTTGAATCTGTATAAGGCTTGCAGAGATTCATGTTTATTGTTTCTTAACATCGCTTTTAATTAATAGAGCGTGACATTTGAATGGCAACCGAGTCTTTAGTCGAGCTAAATTTCAATATGAGAAATAGCTTTCGAAATAAACTGTAACCGTGGCAAACCTTGCATTTTCTTTCGGCAAAAAGCACCGAAAATCGTATTATAGTTTTGTTTTATTTAAAAAAAAAAAAGGAAATAAAATATAGCACCCGACTGTTTCCGCTCTCGCTCTACAAAAGCACTCGTTGCGTTTTAAATCAAATACTGCCTATTTGCAAAAATTTCTTTTTTATTGTAACAGTGAGATGCATTCTACTAATTTTAAAGCTTCAATAGGATTTTCACCAATAGTGGAATTCATAACGCGTCATAGAACTTTTTGACATGAAAGAGGCTTCAATGAAATACAACGTTGCAGAACCTGGAAACGAGTTCGTGTTTGTGTTAAAAAAAAAATTGAAGCACTCGTGGTCTCTAGAGACCATCAGCGCTTATAATTTTTCTCGGCTTTGTTCAATTTTCGTCAAAAGACAATGTATTGACAGGAATTCATGAATAATTTCGAGAAGAGTCTCATTTTTGTTAGGCAAAATTAATGTTAACAATTAATTCAAAGCTATTCTTAAATTCAGTTAAATTAACATTAGGATCGTTGTTTCTCCGGAATTATATGATACTCTTTTATAAATTATTAATACTTTTTATGGATATATATATTTGTCATATTATATATTAAAGAAATGTTTTTTCACATTTTTTCTAAAAATTTACCATTCAACTTGGAAAAGTGTAAAAGAGTTGATTTGAATTCACATGATGCATACAGAGACTATGAACACTTTGTATTTTTCTTCCTTTTAACTGACACCTAATTTTCCGCATTTCGAACCTAATCTAACCTATTCTCGGTATCTCCAATTCGTATTCTCTCACATCCCATTCCGCAATCGGGAAATCCGCTTGCGGCACAAAATTCTAACCATGAATCACTTATTAATCCCTAAATTCTGCAGTTGGAAAGTATGTCTTTGCTACTAACGCATCTAAAATTCAACACTCGTCCAGTTTGATTTTTCCTTTACGTGGCCTAGAAATTCATGCACATTTTCAAAATTTCATTCATAAATTATCAATTATTTTGATTCTTTAACTATATTAGCAAAATAGACGCGCGAAATATAAAATGATACTTTGATTAGATGAAATTGAATGCAGTAATTAATTTAATTTAAATATTATATAATTGAATTAAATTATAATCAAATCTAGAGCTACCTAGAAAAATAGCCCTAGACTTTAAATTAAAAAACTTTAGGAGAAGCCGAAGCATTAAATTTAACCCAAGGAATATAAAGAAGATAGCATAAAACATTTTTTATGTTATATTATGCTTTATTTTACTTAAAGCGACGTTTCGATGACATAGTTCATCATCCTCTTCAGGCTGGTAGAAAAAATATAAAAACACCAATTAAAATGCTAATAATCACAAAGATACAAAAAAACTTTTTACATTTTTAAAAAAGTGTTAACAAAATATTACCTACTATTCAAATCATAAGTTACATTGTAACTCGTTGAAACAGTTTTTGATTTTAAAAACCGTCAGATCATAATGATCATCTTGTCAAGAAGAAATAAAATTATATTAAATAACAGTTAATTACCTACAGAACGAAAAGGAGTCAATGAACCACGATTATAAATAAAGAGGTATAAGTAGAGAAATCAAGTCATGGGTTTAATTTGTTGATTATTGGAAAATAAATTTTGTTCAAATATGAAATATCATTTTTTCTATTGATAGTAAAATTATTATTTTGAACATATACCATTTTAGAAAACCAACGTTTTTTAAGATTCGATTCACGATCAAGAATTTTTGTATTAGTCCAATCAAACACATGGCTATATTTTTGTTAGTGGGCAGTCACAACTGATGATTTACTTTTTTTTACGTTTTCATCGACGCTGTGATGATTAGAATTTCTCAACAATTTAAATAACAAATGAAAATTAATCATTAAGCCAAAGTGACTAAACTAGAAATGGAAACGAGAAACTCTATTCTATCGGTTACCCCAGCCACTTGAGGTCTTAACAAATCTAGCTTATAAGTTTTAAATTTCCAAAAAAAAAGCTAACTTATGATGTTCGAGACAAAACAGATTCTATTTAATAAACTATACCGAACCAAAATTTGTTGGGCGCCAAACCTCTTTCGAAGTCGCTTAACGAATTAAGAAATAAAGAAATGTGACTTAACTAACTTAACGCCATAACGACTTAACAAATAACCGACTTAACGAAATTTACTTAACAAACCGACCGAACTACGTAACTAACTAAACAACAAAACCAATAAACAATCTCTACATTTGCTCGAACAACATTAAACTTTATCTAAAAAAACTCGACTAGAATTTTCTCAAGGAAAGGTATTTTGAGGAGATCGTTTGAAACGTAAAAAATAATTCACCATAAATTTTCATTTAATAATTAACATATAATTAATTTAAGATTTATTTTGATTAGAATTTAATTACATTCTCAAGTAAAATTAAATCCAATGCATATTGTTAGGATAATTGAATTATAAATTTAAAAATTAATTATCGACTCAATATAAATAATAACAATACTCAGATAATTTCCCGACAACTTCAAGTTAACCGATTCGCAAAACAGCATTCAAATAAGCAAATGCCCTAACCATAATTTTAACAACTTGAATCAAAATTGTAAAAACTTTTACAATTTTTACATAATTAGATATTAGTTGATTTTCTACTAAAATACCCAACAAGCAAACTGAAACCACTCTCGGCTAAATTATAAAATAACTGTATAAAACCAATAGCTTAGCTTAACAATTGTTAAGTGACTGCAATTCTAAGGACATTGTCGGATTCGGTACAATAAATTAAATTAATCATTATTAAATAAATTACCTCAAAACGTGTCAAAAATAACTAAAAATTGATCCGACATTCTCCAAAAGAAAGAAAAGTAAGTTAAGAAATTGCCGAAGCGTGACTTACCCAAATAAAACAAGATTTGAGCTTCAACAGAACAATTATATTACTGAATGTTCATAAAATTAATTTAAAATTACGAACAGACTCTGCTAACAAATCGTGAATATTCGGCGACAAAATATAAATACACATGTTTTAAGCAGAAGGCAGAGTCCGAGTACCGGTTCCTTCTCTTAAAACGTTGGTGGTTCTGCTCCCTTTAAACCTCTATCCATATTCTACCTTGAACGCTATAAGTCTAGACTGAACTAGCCGAACACTGCTTCAAGTAACAACTGCATCATTTGTCCTCACAAAATAACGTTCATCTGAACTGAAAAATTCCAAACCAATAAAAAACAGATACCCATTGAGGAACTCACCCTTAACTAGTTGGGTTCTTGTTCTTTGTATCTTCAAAATTCGTAAACAATAATTAAAAATGTTTGTCGCAGAAATTGCCGACAAAATAGGGTTCTGACTTAACGAACAACTAAAGACAGATAAACTTATCCAAATTCCAGAGGGCAGGAAATGGTCATCTCAGTGATAATAGGCTTGAAGTCTTTGATCGAATATCAACATTGATTATCAACATTCAAAAAGGAACCTCACTTGCAAAGAAAATCATAAATGTTTCACAAATTCTTGGCTTAACGAAAACGTTTTCTAGTAGGTTTTAAGATGAGTTTGAGGAGCTTTGATGTCCCACGATGCTTAACGACGAGTTTTGCAACAAATAAACAAAAATAACAATAATCTCTTAATTCTAACAATTAACAATGTAAAGATTTACTCGTCGAACCGTGGAGTGGTTTCCTTGTACAAATTGAATAATTGAACGAATCTCCAATAGTTCCTAACTTAAAGTTACTTTTGTGAGTTACAAAATTGATAACAAATTTTGTAACTTTATAATGCGTATTTGTAATGCGCGCTCAAGATTTAACATACATGACAATTTTTACAATTAAATTTGTAAACAACATTCGTTTCTTCCCATTTATTAATTGGGTCTTTACCCAATTTAACAACTGATTCTAGATTCTTTTTTTATAGTCGGAATAGATTGGATATTATATGACTTTAGGATTCGTTATAAACCACAGACGCCAGGATAATTAAATGATAAAGAAACTTTAGGAAAATATTTATAAATCTGAGACTGAACATTTGTCGAATTATTAAAATTTAAATTGCGGAATTTGATCGAATTTAAACGGAGCTTGGCATATTTATTGATTAAATCAATAGGAAGATCGTTGTCTACCAGGAGAACTAGGTTTCTGTTAATAATTTTATTATTTTTTATGGACTAGTAGCAGTAAGACGTATCCACACCGTCAAACAATGGTGCGGCAATTTACGGTGCAATTTACGTCAACTAACGATCGATACGTTGAGCAGCGGTCAATACGTGGCTTATCATTCATACCGCGGCGGCGCTGCTGTCGCTGCGTTTTGTATTTTGACGAGGTGACATGTCACCTCATTGCTCAATTCAAGTTCGATAGTGGCGCAAATCTTGTCCTTAAAAGTTAAAGTTGCCAATTTGGCTGTTAATTTTTTTTTCGGCATTTAACGCTACATAAGTAGACACAGGATTTTGTGGGCAGGGGGCGACGCGGAGTTGTGGGTGAGTCTCTCGTGTAAATTTTGAACACTGATTTATGTGTGAACCGTTCCTCAACGAGATGTTTTTGTGTGTTTTAGAAGTCTCCGGCGTGTGTCCAAAGTAGCGATGTGGTTACTTTGGCAGGTTAAACTGTAAGTTTTTCAATTATTTGTAACTTTCAGGTTTTGTTTAATAAATCGAACATTATGTAAAATGCTTAAACTCGAAAATGTTCTTTAATTAAGTGTTGTTCCTTACCATCTCCATTCTACGTGGGTTTAGTGGCTAGCTGAAAATTCTTTGAGATAAATTCAATTTATTTTAACTTAAACATTTTGTGAATAATCAGGTTTAGTTTTTTTTCTTCAAATTTTGTTGTACTAATAAAAAAAAAATTGTCGCATCACGCCCAAGGATTATCTCGGTTCATTAAAATTTCGATTCACCTAATTAACATTTTTATTTCTCCGACTTAATTTAATTGGCAATGGATCAACAAACTAATTAAAAATTTATTAAAAATCTTGTTACGACATATATAAATTTTCTTACTCTAAATATATATAGTTAGTAAGAAACTTCGGTAATTATTAACAGAGAAACTTGTAAAAGAAGAATGAATTAGACACATTCAACCTTGAAGAAGAGCATGGTAAATAATTAAAGATCCCCGGCACTGTTATCGGCATTTACTTGAAATGGAATTTCTAATTTTCTGGCACAATAATTAATGCTCAAATGTAATTTTCGATTTAATAATGAACTTCTTTTCCAGCTGAAAGCTCGAGAAGACTCTAGCAATTTCCCAGCGGAAAATAGAACGTTCCTAAGGAATAATTCGATAGCTGGTTCGCTACCTCGTTGCATCGATTTTCGGGCATTTGTTCTTGCCTACGAAGACTTTCATCCATTCGATCCATAGTCGCGTCTCAACATCCTCCCTCTCTTTTGCCCCTTAAAGCCACTTTCGTTGAAATTCCCACCGGAATTGTCACAGATTTCCGAACAACGGCAGACATGTAATTTGCGACAGTATAACGCACCTGCCTATCACTAGATGCATTAAATCAATGCCTAGAAGATGCTTCAGAAGTGCTTGGGTTGGGAAGTTTACGTGTCATCGAGTTCGCGACGTACATCTGCAAGATACTGCGAGCTAATCTCACCAAGACTAATTTTCCTACCAAGGAATTAACTCTATCAATCAGTTTTATACTTTATTCTAAAACAAGAGCAGAATACTTGTCTTCTACAATGAAAGTTGTATATCTGTGATAAGTTTGCTACTTCTAACTACTGAATTAGCAAAATCTTACAAATCAGAGATTGCAGGAATAGTTTCCAGAGATGGCAGTTCCCCTCCCTTTTTCCACATAAATCTTTTTTTTCCGTTACCCCTTATTTTCCCTTTTTTTTAAAAAAGAAATCACGTAAGACACCTATAAAATCCAGATTTTTCTCCCCTTTGATCTTTCCTTTTTAATATATGACTGTTTTTTTTACTTTTCTTGTCTTATTTATAACATTTCAATAACAAATATTGAAATCGAAAATTCGATGTAAAATTGTCTTTCATACTTTTCTAAACATTATACTTTTCCATAGATTTTGAATGTCAGAATGTACAGACTTCATAATTTGCAGATACAGAGTAGATATCCAACTTAATTTTTAAATATTATCAATTCCGTAAAACTAATGTATGTGAGGAAACTTAGTGATAGGACTTTTAAGTTAAACTTAATAAAGCCTCACCGTGATCTGTGCTCTAAACTTTTAAAGAAACAATAAAATTTCGTAAAAGAAACTTTGAAATATTATTATAATTATTTTTTTACTATTTTAAAAAATCTCCTTTTTTAAAAAGAAAAATTCCCTTTTTTACCTAAAATTGAACAATGAATCGGCTAGGATCCCTGAAATTTTTATAATCAGGGTTGGCCATTAATGTTGACAAAATAAATTCCTGCTCCTTTCCGGATCACTAAACATATTTCCCGGTCATAAACAAAAATTGGCCAAATTTAATTTGAAAATTTTGTTAATTTAAAATTATTGGTCAATAATAATGCAAACAAAAATATTTAAATACATTTTAGAATTAAGAGCAAGCAAACATTTTGTTTAAATTGAAGAAAAATAACTAGGAAAGAAGTATAAAATTACTAGTAGTTGAAAAAATGCATGAAAACGAAAAGAAATTAGACACTTTTTTAAAAATAACTAAAAAATAAATGCAGTAACTGAAAAACGAAAAAATGCCAGATCGTTTAAAAACTAATGAGCGAAAGTAAAAGAATCAAAAACGAAAGCAAAAATTACTAAAAGTAAAATAACAACTAAATATTAAAGAAAACAAATAGGATGTTACAAAATGGAAAAAAAAGACATCTTGGAAGTGAAAGAAAATAACTAGAAAATGCATAAAGTAACGAAAAATCGATAAATCATTGGTAAAAAAATTGAAAAATTACTGTACAGTAAAAAAGTGTTCATATTAAATTAAGATAATTTAAATTTAAGGAAAAATGACTATAAAGTGAAAAATAACTAAAGGTTTTGATTCAAAAGTAACAGTAGAATTAGAAATTTTAACAAAAAAATTTAAAATAACGTTAAAATAGTAAAAAGTGAATAAAAAACTTATAAACTTGAAATATATTACTAAGGAAATTTATATAAATTATACTAGTATATCCAAAAATAACTATAATATTAAAATTACAACTGAACTGTAAAAACTAAGTTTTTGGATTAAAGAATAGAAATTGTTTAAAAGTCTCTGGACAGGGAAAAACAAGTCAAATATAATAAAATCTATAAAAAGGAAATGATATTTAAAAATGGAATCACATTACTAAAAAACTTCTAAATAACTGAAGAAAGTAAATAAAAGGAAAATTACTGGGAGAAGAAAATTTTTTACCAAAAAAAACGTTGAGATTTATACAAGGAGCGAAAGTTACTAAAATATTAACAAAGAACAAGAAAAAGAAAGCAATAACTTGAAAATATGGAAAATAACTAGAAAGCAAGAGATTATCCCTGGAATATAAAAAAATAACTAAATTTTAGAATTAAAATTTAAAGTATGATGTTAACGAAAGTCGTACAAAGAAAAAAAGCTAAAAACAAATAAAATAATTTCTCTATGAGGAAGCAAAATTACTAGAAAGTAAACCATTTTTTGAAATTTGAGAAAAATAATGACTAGAAATGAAAAAAAAAACTATGAATTAAAAATATCATTCAAAAATCATAGAATTGACTGAAAGACTGTAAAAGAAATTAATAATACGTTGAAAAATAACATTTTAACAAATGAGAGAAAGAACTAATAGATATGGATAATTAATAGAAAATGAAAAATAACTTAAAATTATGTAAAAAATAACTATTTAACGAAAATAACAAAAAAGAAAAAGAAGATTATTATCAGAAAACCAAGAAATAGTTTTAAATAGATTTTAAAAGGTAGAAATTAAAATAAATTTATAAAAAAGAAAGAAAAATCAATGATAAATAAATAATTAACTAGGATTTAAGATAGATAACTAAATTAATTAAAAAAATGTAAAGAAACTACTCGAGTATGATATATAATAAATAGATTAAAATATCTTGATGTAAAAGATGATCAGAAAATGTAAGAAATAACGCTAATAAATGTAAAAAACTGACAAAATTCTAAGTAAGAAAAATTGAAAAAAATACAGTTTCGTTCAACTTTGTGTACGGAACCTTAAAAAATCTGAATTTTAGAATTAAAATTCAAAAGATGTTAAATACTATCAGAAAGAAGGAATTAAAAATAGAAAAACTATAAACTAAAAAAATTGAGAAAAATTATTATAAAGTAAAGTAGTAATTAGAAAGTCAAAAGAGTAACAAAAAAAAATAAAAAATATAATTAAAAGTTTCTCTCTAAATCTGAATTAGTAAAAAGTAAGCTACTAATCCAGTTAGTGAACATTTCTACTAATTTTTAGTAATTTTCGACTTAAATTTTATTCAAAAAGGTTAGAGCTACTAAATTAAATAGTAAAATTTTAATTAAAACTAGTAAAAATACTTACTAATTCTAATTAGTAACTAATTTTTCACAAATTCAAATTCAGACAGTTAACAAATAACAAGAAAATAATAGAGAGGACTAATACATTCGAAACATTATTACAAAATGACCAAATAACTGTGGAATGAAGAAAATAAATACATAGAAATTAGATAGAAATTAAATAGAAACTTGAACCATAAATTTGGAATTAAAGAACAAATGCGAATAGTAAAGAAGGAACTAAAATTTAGAGATAAAGAATCTGGAAAAATGAAAAAGTATATAAAAAGAAAACAATGCTCATACTTCAAAAGGAAATAATTTATAAAAGACATAAAAATTACTATAGAAACTAAAGTAATTTAAACTAGGTGTGAACTCTGTCCATTCCATGGACACTTCGCTTCCAAGGAAGCAAAACAATTTGCTTCCTCATAGAGGAAGCAATAATTTAATAATATTTTAAATATTTTAAGTTAATAAAAAAAATTTAAAAAAACATGAATTATTTTGATTAAAAAGATACAAACACAATTTGATTAGTTAATTTCAAAAATCCCTAAGTTCAAATTTAGATATTTATGATTTTAATAACCAATTTAAATTTTATGGAAAATCCTCTACAAAAAACTTTATGCACGCATACACATTTACCCACACATATGTAGGTATACATAAGTACACATACACATAAATAAATAAATTGGCAAGCAATAAAGAAGAATTATTAAAAAAAATAGAATTATTTGTAATAATTTTTTTTTTTTATTAGTTAACCTTTATTTAAATAAAAATTTTTTTTAATTTTTTTCAAAATTTTTTTTTTTTTAAATTTGATAATATGGCATTTTTTTACATCCAAACTAGTCCCTGAAAAAAAATTAGCACCGATAAGTAACATATATTTCGATGGGTTGAAATTTCTCAGGTGGCTCCACTTAATGAACCAAATTTGATGATTTTCATTTCTCCCAAAAAATATGTTTTTTTCAGCCAATCAAAAAATGGCTTAAACAGACTTAAGGTACATGTTTAAAGCTTTAAAAATCCACTTAGAAATTTTATTTATGTTTATTTTTGGTGTTACTATAGCTATTTGAAAAAAACGACTTTTTAAAAAAGTATCTTTACATTTCTTGAAATATTTAAAAAAATATTGAAGACATATTAATTTAAGCTAGATATTCTTTTTCTACAGGTTCTGGCAATAAGTTTTAAAAAAAAGACGTCCCGATATGTTCATTAGGCTCTGAGCAATCAGCGTTTGAAAATCGCTCGGGTCCCGTAGACCCAATCTAGCAGTTACGTTAAATCCCGATAGTCTAGCAGTTGAGGGTTAATATTATTAGTAATATTATTATTATTATTATTATTATCATTATTTTACTAGGTGAAAATTATGTCCATTTCGTGGATATTTCGTTTCAAAGTTAGCAAACAAATTTGCTTTCTTATAGAAAAAGCAATATATTAATAATATAAAATTTAATTCGAGAAATTCTTTAAAAAAAGGAATTTTTAGTGCAAAAAAATGAAAAAACATCAATTAATTTACGAATTTTTGATCAATTATAAAAGTTATATAGGTCAATCGATTCGTTTTAAGATAAGGAATATGATTTTTTTATTCATTAAGTTGTATTTTTAGCTTGGAAAAAAATTTTGGCAAAAAACGATTTTTTTCGATGAAAAAAGGTGCTCAACAAAATTTGATTGAGTATTTTCAAAAATCCCTGTGTCCAAATTTAGATATTCGCGAGCTTAAAAAGTCATCCAAATTTTATTGAAATCCTTTGAAGCGTTCTCGAGATATCATGGCGACAAAAAACGCTATACACACACACGTACACACACACACACACACACACACATACATCTGGACATTTGCTTAGGAATGAAAATTTACGCTTTTTAGATGAAAATGAGTCGATTTAGACTATTTTTGGAAAATCGAAAATCTTAACGATCACAAAGCTTCCTCTATGAGGAAGCAAAAATGAATAAAAGTAGACAATCAAAGGAAAAATAACATTTGGTACTGTGCTGTAATGTGGAAATAAATAAAATAGGAATTAATGCAATGAGAATGTTAAAACTAATAAAACAAAAATTTCTCATTTAAGTAAAAACGACTTTTAACTTTATACATTTTAAGAGATAAAAACGTTCCTTAGTATACAAAAGAGACTGAAATAAGCGTAGAAATTTAAAAAAAATATGCAAGTACACCGAAATGCAGAGGTCGGAAAATTATACTCAATGTGCGCTTCAGTGTAAGTCCACGCATGCATGTATATGCATATGAAACATGCAACTGACAGACGCAGTGCGATATTAGGGTTGAATCGAAATTGCAGGGGAATAATTCTCGTTTCTTTTTTCCCGTTCTCGAACGTTGAATGCGCCTCGTTAGATGACAGTGGGCTTGATAATGACGCAAAGAAATTGAAATTTACATCGAATCGAAAATTTATTAGATGACAAGCTATTTTCAAATTAATTTAAATGCAAATAATTTAGCAAAATTTATATTGAAAATTAAATGTACTTAAACATTAAAATATAAAATAAACACAAAAAGTTAATTAAATTGTAAACATTTGTATAAGTAGAAAAAGGAAGCTAAATTTTTTATTTTGAATTAATTTTGGTATTTACAACAATAACAAAATTACGAATAATTTAAAAATTGAATATTATAGATATTTACAAAAACGCAGGTTCAATTTTAGGTATTAATGAGAATAATTAGCTTACCAAATTTTATTAAAATCTGATAAACCGCGCTCCAGATATCCAAGGGGGAAAATAAACGTAATACACACACATACATGAAAATTTAAAATTTTAAAAAAATGTTGAAATCGATTATTATAAATATTTATAAAAATTTCTGTTTTCGAATATAGATATTTATGAGCATAATTCGCTTAACAAATTTTATTAAAATCAGTCAAACTGTTTCGGAGATACCCTGGGGACAAAAAAGCGTGACACAAACAAATGCATGTGCACACATATACATATTTGGATATTTGTTAAAAAATGAAAATTTCATATGAAAGATCTCTTCAGTTTAAAAACAGGTTTGGTATAAAAAAAATTTTACAATGGCTTAAAATGTAATTTACTGTGCATGATTTTAAGTGCAAATTAGACTGTTGAAATTCAAAATAGCGGATTTAATATGGTCGTTGTTTGAAAGAAATTAAAAAATCGTCGCTACATGGGTGATTCTCCTGAAAGGGATCACTTCACGTGTCTCCATCATGAGTTTCAACATTTACAATAGTTTTTTATAGATATTCCCTTCAATTTGCAATTTTTAAAAAAATTATTATTAATCTGTGTAAATTTATGTATCTTTATACGTTGTTGTAAAAATTTCAGTACAAGTTTTTCTTATTAAAAAAATTTTTGTATTTTGTCTTTTAGTTTTGGTTAAAACTACTAAGCATTTTACGATTCTATTTTAACCTTACTTAAAAAATGTTAATTTAATAGTATTATATAAGAAATTAAAGGTCAGAATCTAACATTTATTTTTCACTTATATTTGTTCCATATAATATTGAAAATGTTGTTTAAATTATTAATTAAAGTTGCATTATCAGTGCGAGTAAAAATTCAGATTCATCTCCGAAGCCTCCTTTTCTCGTTAATAAAAGCATATTTTTAAACGTTTGAAACATTATATGGAAGCTACTTCAAAATGAACGAAAATGTAACCCGAAAATATTATTTTATGTCTTAATTTATATTTTTAAATATTAAAAAATGTGCATTTTTCTTTTACGAAAATTTTCATCTCCGAAGCCTTTTTTAAATTTATGAGACGATCTTGTTTTGTTTTTATTTAGGATTAATTGTTTTGAAAAATCTAACCTTTAGTAAAATGTGATATTTGTTTATAAAATAATGAAAAGAGGATTTTTGATATTCAATTTCGGGAAAAATAAAATTGTATAAGATTTATAATTTATAAATCTATAAAATTAAAATAAAAAATGTAAGACTTGACTCGGAGTTAGTCTTTTTTAACCTCAAAGGTATGTGACAATAAAATGCTTTTGTAGGCCGTAGATTTGCAAATTAATTTTGCGCAACTTATGTTTTTCTTTTTGAATCTCTTTGGAACTTATATAACAAAATATAATTCAGAAAATTTAAAATTTTCATTTTTTACTTTCTCAAACAAAAACAGGTCCCTTTCAGAAGAATCACCCACATACGCTTGAAATATATTAATCGGAGATTTCTGAATACCAATCTGACTCATTTTCTAAATTTAAAATGTCGAACTAGAAAAATTCAAAATGGTTGATAAGAAAATTCAATATGGCGTACAATTTTTTAAAAACCTATGCGATTTACCTGAAATTTTGATATATTTAAGTGTTTTTAGGGACACATAATGCAAATCAGATATCACAAAATAAACCAGAGAGTGGATAGGTTTACTTTTAAGCGCAAAAACAACATGTTTTAAATTTCAAAATGGCAGATTTAATATGGCAGACAATTTAAAGAAATAAACAAATTGTTACTACATAAGCTTTTTGTAAAGCAACCAAAATTTATTGTCGATATACGAGAGCAAAAAAATTGTTTTGTTGCGTGAACAAAATTTTTTTGTTGATTTATTGTAACTACAACTAAAAATTTAGTAGCCCCAACATAAATTAATTGTTTGAATAGTTTATAGTAATTATTTTATGTGCAAGGGACAAAATATGTCTTGGTAATATTATTAGTATTTAAGATTCGATTAATTTCTGCGGAAGAATTCTATAAAAGTAATAATAATATACATAACTGTTTTTAGGTTAGATAAAAGTATTTGAGGAGTCAGTTTCCATTAGTTAATACTTAAATCCACTTTATGTTATTTCAGGAAATTCAAGCGAATGGTATTTCCGACATAACCACTAAAGTTAATTTTAAGATAGAAAATTTGAAATAAGATATTTATAATAGAATGTTTTTTTAGACTTATGACGTTTTGTCTTTAATTAAAGTCTTTCATAATTAGGAAATTCAAAGATTATTTCGTAATTTCGTCTAGTTAACAAAAATAAATTTATAAATCGTCTTGGTTAAGGCCAGATATTTTTAAATTGAAAATTCTTTGTTATAATAAAATTTGGTTCTGATAATCAGTAGTTGTGACACATCAGTTTTAAGGTTAGGTTATTTTTACTTAAGGTTAGGTTTATTCAAACTTTTGTTTGATTTTGCTTTTTTATGAATAAGTTTAATAACTGTTTTACAAGTATAGTTTTTAGAAGTAGTTTTAAGTAACGAACGTTTGTTATTTGCACCAACTATTAATTAAATAAATTAAACTTTTATAATAAGATTATCTTTTGTGCCATTTTCTTGAAAAATCTTGTTCAATACGATTTATTACTGGACCTTCACATTTAAAAATATCCTTATTTAACATATTTTATTACTTTTGTCATATGATTATGGTACGTAAAACATTTCTTGAAAATAGAATCTAACACCGAATTTTCAAAATCCAAAATGGCGGATTCAATGTGAATGACCAGTTTTCAAAAACCCTAGAGATTTACTTGTTATTTGAATGCTTCTGGGTCCACAGAATACGAGTCAGACATGAAAAAATAAACAAGGGAGGCGGATTCAAAGAAAGTAATAAACAAAATTGTGTTGGAGCCTTTTTATGAGAAAAAAGGGAGCAGTGTGTAAATTTAGGGAGGAACTTTTATTTAGCAGCCTTCACGAAATGAACAAGAGTGTATTAAGACGTAAATGACTTTCACAAGGGGGCGAATTGAATGGTGAGGTTTTGAGCTTATTCAAGGGGTTTGAAAGAGAATAGAGGTTACTAAAGGGTGGTTAGTGACTTCTAGTTAAACGATGTCTAAAGCTCTGTCCGCAAGCTAAGTAACGAGCTTTCGGCAAATTTTTTTTTTTCTCTGAATTGCTGCCAAGTGACCGAAAGGGTCTCTAGGTGTTGCAAAAAGTATGAGGAAATAAAAAATGAAGGTATTTGCCTCAACCTCCTCGCGGACATTTTTTCGCGCTCGAGCCAACTTTTCACTCTGTGAGTGTTTTTGGCCTCTGGCAACCTCTCATTAAGCTCATTTTCTCCTTAATAGTAAGAGTTCTTTCTTAAAAGGCCACCGAAAGACTACAAAGTTTCAAGTACAAAACACCATTTAATATTTTAACCAGGAGCGGCGACTTGTGTATGGCACGTCTGCAATATTCCATAGGGCAAAAAAGTCGACCCTTGGAATTTTATTTGGCAAAATTAGAGACAAAAAATAATTTCCTTAATAGGAATAAAAATATGAATTTCTTATTGAGGAAATGAATTTACAATTATATATTATGTATTGCAAGTTTCTTTCATTCATTCATTAATTCATTTTGTCCACACCTGACATTTATTACAAGTTGTTTTTTTCTTTTAGATTTTAAAACATTTACCACCTACGTTAATTTAAACTTTCATTGTTTAAAAATGTTATTAATCTACGCTTTGGGAATAGTAGATTTGAAATTATTAAAAAATTTCTGCATTTTTTAACAATTCTTTTCTATTATATGATTTCAATTATTTGCTTACGATTTTTAACTATTTTTATCATTTTTCAAAAGTTTTCTTCAATTTCTAATTATTTTAATTATTTTTCAATTTTTTCCCTACATTTTAAATTCAATTTTCACAAGTTTCAATTATTTTCTTTAATTTTTTCAAATAAAACCTACTTTTCAGTTTTATTTATTTCCTTCTATAAATTAGTTTCCTTATCTTATTAATTAGTTTTCAATTTCTTTCGTTATATTTTTCAATTATTTTTACAAAATACCGTAAAACAGGGTAATTTCGCTCAAATTTTTATGTTTTTTTTTAAAAAAGTATACGAAAAAGTTAATAATAAATTTTTGTACTGAAAATATATAATATCTGACTCTTCCTCTTTAATTTCACAAAATAAAAAAATTACTATATATTGCGTAAACCTATTTAATATACCTTTTTATTGTGAGCGAAATTACACCTCAATGTGGGGTAATTTCGCTCAACTTTAATGACTTTAATTTTTAACAACAAAAATATGTTAGTTTACAAGCTATAATCACTTTATAAAATCATTATAAATAAAATAATGTTATTTAATTAATATTTACAGTCATCAGAATAAATATTTAACCACGTTTTGTGTTTTATAATTTCGTAAAATTTTTGAATTTTGTCATGAGAAATAACCTTAGATACTTGATAAACAATTGAATGATACATTGTATTCATGAACGAAATTACCCAACAAATATGAAATATTTTTTTTAAATTGACTTTTTTCAAAATCTATTTAACTTTTCAGTAATTTTATTTTTTCTAAATCATGTCAGGGATATAGGAAATAAGATTATTAGATGATTTTAACATAAAATATTTTAAATATAGGTTTCACAAGCGACTTTTACACACTACTTGTTCAATGAGCAAAATAGACATCTTTAAATAAATATTATTTTTATTAAAACTTGACTATAATTCTACTTTAAAATACCCTTGAGACACAGTTTGATACTTTTCTTAACATTAGCAATTGCAAATTTTATATATTTCTTCCTAGAAATAACAATAAATAATTTTTGAAAAAAAAAGTTTCCACTGAGCGAAGTTACACTACATGAGCGAAGTTAGCCTGTTTTACGGTAATTAATAATTAATTAATTAGTAATTTTTTTCTTCAAATCACAATTAATTTCTTCAATATCAAATTATTAATGTCAATTTGTAATATCAATTAAATAACGGAAGGACTCATCAAATTTGTTAATTTAATTATTATCAGTTTCACTATTTTCATCGTTTTTTATAATCATTTTCCAAATATTTTTCAATATTAAAAAACCTGTTTTGTGCTTCATCAATTTTTATTAAATTTTTGTTAATTTTTTAGTAATTTTTAGTTTTTTTTAGTTAATTTTTAGTAATTTTTTTTTCAAGTTCTTCAATAATGTTCTTCGATTTTTAATCACTCATTAGGAAGGTCTCTCTGACCCAAATTTGTTTGAATTTTGGAAAATTTTCGAAAAATAGCAAATTGTTTAAAAATTAATTTTGAGACAAATTTCAAACAAATTCGGGTCAGAGAAACCTTTTTAAAGGTTAGGAGGAAGGTTACAGACAAATTTTGCATATACTAGAGACGCCCTTAATCACATCACATGCTCTTAATTTCAAATTATTTTTATTATTTTTCAAGTAGTCTTGTTTATCTCAAATGTATTATATAATTTTCCAAATTTTTTTTTATTTATCTCAAATTTCAGTTATTTTTTTTTTAATTTACAATTATTTTTATCAGTATTTCTTTTACCACAAATATAAAAATTGTAATTTTTTCAATTTTTTTTCACAAATTAAAAAAAAAATCTTGAATTGGTAATTATTTTTATTATTTAGCGAATATTTTCTTGAATATTTTAATATTTTCATTATTCTTTAAGTAATTCAATTACTTTCTTAGATTTAAAATATTTATTTCAAGTTTTAATATTGCTTGCTCAAAGAGGAAAATTTGTGATCGTTAAGATTATCGAATTTCCAAAAATAGGCTAAATCGACTCATTTTCATCTAAAAAGCGTAAATTTTCATTTTTAAGCAAATGTCCAGATGTGTGTTCATGTGGGTGTGTGTTTGTGTGTGTGAATGTATGTATGTGTGTAGAGTTTTTTGTCGCCAAAAAATGAGAATGCTTTAACTGATTTTAATAAAATGTGGATGACTTATTAAGCTCATGAATATCTAAATTTGGACACAACGATTTTTGAAAACACCCAATTAAATTTTTTTGAGCAGCTTTTGTCATAGAAAAAAATTGTTTTTTGCAAAATTTGTTTGCATGCAGAAAATTCAATCTAAACAAAATAAAAATCATATTCCTTATGTCAAAATGAACCGATTGACCTATATAAATTTTAAAATTGATCAGAAATTCGTAAAATAATTGAGGTTTTGTCATTTTTTTTGCATAAAAAATTCATATTTTTTAATAATTTCTCCAAACAAGATTAATATTATTAATTTATTCTTGATGGAGGAAGCTTTGGGATCGTTAAGATTTTCGATTTTCCTAAAATTATCTAAATCGACTCAATTTCATCTAGAAAGCGTAAATTTTGTTTATTTTTATAGGTCCTTTAAATAGAATATTCTAGAATAAGAGACGAACAAATTGGTTAATATAAAGTATATATTTTTCTGGCAATTGATAGGATTAATGGCTATTTTTTATTTTTAATGAAATTTAAATTAAATTTTTTTTTTACATTTATTATAATCTATTGCATCATTTATGATAAAGCAAATTAGATTGCTTACATGGAAGCAAAATGTTCATGTATGAATATAATTTTCACCTAGTTTACATTATTTTTTCCAATTTTCATTTTCTTTTATCTTTTTGCAATTATTTTCTCCATCTTTAAATTAGATATATTAATTATGTTTCAATTAATTTTCTAAATTTTCATTTACTTATTTCGATTATTTGTTGATTAATTTTGAAAATTTCAATTATTTATCTAAAATTTCCATTATTTTCTTCAATTTTGGATTTATTCTATAATGTTTTAATTATTATCCTCAATTTTTAAAATTCTTGAAATCATTTTGTAATTAGGTACTTTTTTTACTTCACATAAATCTTGTGTATTTGTTTCAATTATTTTTCTAAAATTGCAATAATTATTTGGAATGTTCTATTATTTTTATCATTTTTCAATTATTTCACTGGAATTTAATTATTCTCATTTTTATCCAATCAATTTCTAAACATTTGAAGTACCTATATTTTTTTTCTCAAACTTCATATATTTTTTCAGTTTTTTTCAATTACAAAATTTAATAAATTTTGTCACATACTAATGAATCTTGTTTTATTTATCTTTAAGTATTGTATTTAAAATATTTATAATTGTTGATAAAATAAGTCATAAGCTGTAGAAATTAATCGCGCACTAGCACCCATTGTATAATCTAGTTATAAATAATTATAAATGAATTTATAATTCGAAATCAAATAAGATTGTTAATTTTTGCGTTAAAATAATTACTCTAATTAAGAAACTCTTTAATTTATTTTTCTTTTATCCCCCCCCCCCCTCCTCCAGGGCAAAATTAAATGTGCAAATGGCAAAAATTTACAAGTCGCCGTCCCTGAATTTTAACTTGACACACGTAAAAATCATACATATACACTTCTTTGAGCACTTTTTAGGTAAAATTGAGCAGTTTATTGGAATTAAATCATGTTTGGCCTTAATTAAGAGAAACGTATGATGGAAAGTAATAAAAAAGCACGAAATCATATGGAAGATAGAACGACAGTTATATGAAAAAGTCGAGTGACAAACGACTAACAGTAAAACCGAAACAGTCATTCATTATTATCTTTGTGTATCTTTATCTTGAGTCTAATTCGTTCGCTCTGTCTACTCTATACTCTATCTGTTATTACCTTTGCCTTGGTTCTCTCTGCTCTACAGAATGAAGGTCGTAAATTACACAGTTGATATGGATGCGTTTTGGTCAGCTTATATAACTTGCCGAATGAGTGCCATGAAGAATGTAGAATGGATACATCATAGAGTTTATTCTTTTCTTTTTTAACATACTGATTTTTCGTAGCCAGTATAGTAAATCGCTTCCAACCTGTTATGTGGCCAAAATTGTTCATATCTGCTGCTCTATTCATTCGATTCGACTTCATTCCTAGGGTATTTCCATATGAAAAGGAGCAATTAGACCTCGTACACTTGTAGTAAAATTCTCGTTTGTGCTCGTTGAGAATATTCAAAAGATCTTGAAAACAGCTTTAATTACGCAATTTTAACAATAAAAAGTGTAAAAATCTTTTTATGGGTAGTTTTAATTTTTTTTATTAAATATAGCTGAGAGATATAGGCCGATCGATCTAAGAGACAGTTAAATTTAACTTTATGTTTAATACCAATTTCGGTATTTTTTTTAATTTGGTTAGCAATACTTTTTATAATATATGCAGATTTTAAAAGTGTGAAATTGAACATGGCCAATTCAAAATGGACAATTCAAGATGATGAACTAAAAAAATTAATTTCGAGGATTTATCTAAAAATTATAATTTTTAATTTTTTAACGATTTGAACCTTAAACTATTATTAGGAAGTAATTTTGGACTTTAACATATCAGTAAAAATAATTAAATTTAAGAAACACAACGAAAAAAAAAAATTTAACAAGAAAGGAAAATATGTTTGGATATTTAACAGCGGTATAATCAAAAATGAAGAAAAAGTATGATAAATTATATATGCAGAATTTGAAATTTCAAAAGGAACTTTAAAATTGTGAAGAATTTTAAAAAGAGTAAAAGAATATTATGAAATCTAAGAAATATAATTAAAATTTTTTAAATGTACGGAACTTCTTCCATGAGGGAGCAAAATTACTAGTAAGTGAATAAATAATTGTAAAATAAAAATCATAATTAAATTGTGAAAAGAATTACTATAAAATTACAACATAACTAGAAAGTTATAAAAATAACCATAAATTGGTAAAATGGAATAAATAACTAGAGATAAAGATAACAATCCAAGGAATAATAAGGAATAAGGAAAAATAACTAGAAAAAACGTCTAAAAAAAGAGAAAAATATGTAAAAAATGTAAAATATGTCTATAAATATTTTACAAAAGGAAAAAAGAAAATTAAAAAAATATCCCTAGTGTGCTAATAAATAGCTAAATTTTGGAATTAAAAACTAAATTTTAAAACACCCAAGAAAAGAGAGAAAAAATAGAAAAATTACTAAAAATTAAATAGAAAGAGCTAGAAAAGTAGCAAATATTTTGATGTTAAAAGCAAGAACTACAAAAGAAAGCAAATTAGTTAAAATAAATAATAATTTATAATAATTTTCAATAAAGTTAAGAAAACACATTTAAAATTTTTTAAATTATTATTAGAAAATCAAAACATAAATAAAGGAAAAAGTGTACCAATAGGTATAAATATTTTTCAAAAAATAGAAGAGAACTAAAAATTTAAAAAAAATTACTTTTAAAAAACAAAAAACTGAGTTAAGTTAAAATGGAACTCAATTCAAGAAAGCAAATTTAGAAATGGAAAAAAAACTAGAAAATGAAGCAAAACAAAACATTATTATTTCAAAAATTAGTAAATAAGAAAAAATTCTAAAGCTGAAAAAATTTATATTATCGAGGTATGTTCGTCAATATTTTACTTAAAAATTTTCTAATTCAAGTTTATTTCTGATTTTAAGAGAGGTTCTAGTAATTTTCTCACATTATGATAATTTTTTTTTTGTATTTTTAATTTGTAAATATAACTTTTTTACTTTCCGTAATTTTTCTTTACATTTAAATTATTCAACACTATATAGTAGTTCTTTTTATTTTCTAATAATTTTTCGTCAATTTCTGGCACACATTTTTTCGTTCTAGTTAAATTTTTACTTTCCAGTAACTTTTTTATACTTTTCTATCGTTTACTTTTTTTAAATCAAGAAGTTTTTAATACACACTAGTTTTTTTCTTATTTAATACGTTTTTTAAAATGAATTAGTTATGTTTTCCCTATCTGGATGATTTTCGTGTATTCTAGTTTTTTTATTTCCAGTTACTTATTCACTTTCCAGGTGTTTTTTTCTTCATTTTTATGTTAATTTAAAAAATTTCTGGTGAGTTTTATTATTGGAATTATTTTTTAACCTCTAATTCCTTTTTTTCTATTTATAGGGAAATTTTATTCTTTCTAGTTACTTTTTATATTTTAGTAATTTTTCTATTATTTACTTTTCCTTTTTATAATATCCATGTTTTTTTATACACAATAATTTTTTTCATACTTACAACTTATTTTTCTCGTCATTCTTTTCGTCACTTTTTGTCAATTTTTCTTTTTTTTTGAGTTTTTTTTCTATTTCTAGTGACATTTCTTACTTTTTTTAGTTAATGTTTTGAAATATCTAGATATCTTTTAGTTTCCAAATATTGTATTCTTATTTTTTAAAATTGCTCTTTTAATTTTAGTTATGTATCTTTATTTTTAGTTATGTATTTATATTTCAGTAATATTTTTCATTTTCTGGTTAATTATTATTAATATATTTAAGAAAATATCCATCATTTTACATTTACATTTTTTATAATTTTCTGGTTTTTTCTAGTTACTTTGTTTCTACATTTCCAGTTAATTGGTCTTTTTCTTTTTCTATTTTTAAATACATTTTTATTTACAAATATTTAGATCTTTCTGGTTTTTTCTTCAAACTCAGTTCTTTATTCATTTAGACGATTTTTTCTTGATATTCAAGATATTTTTCAAACTTTTCAATTCTATTAATGGAATTTTGAATTTAAGTTATTAGTATAATATCTTTTTAGTAACTTTTTTATTTTTCGTTACTTCTCTTATTTTATCAACTTTCTTTTACTTTCAGCAAGTTTTTTCTTTTTCAATATATTTTTGTTTTTACCCAATTTTTAATATGCTTTTACTTTCAAATTTTTTTTCTGTATTTTTCTAGAATTTCTTTCTTTTTTCTTTTCTGTGTGCTTTTAAGATTTTGGTATCTAATTTCAAAAATATGATTTATTTTTAACATGTTAGTGATACTTCTTACTTTCTATAGTTATTCTATTTTAATATATCTTTAACTTTATAGATATGCATATTTCTCTCATTTTCTCATTTTTAGTTTGAAAATTCGTTTGCTTTTGAACATTCTAGTAACATTTCTTAGATTTTACTTTTAACCTTTTTTTAATATCTAGATATTTTCTTTCCACCAATTTTATCTTAAACTTTATAGATATACATATTTCTCTCATTTTTTAGATTTTTATCTTTAATTTCTAGATATTCATCTGCACTCTGGTTAGTTATTAACAGCCCAGTAATTTTCTCAATTTTCTAGTTATTTTTTATTAAATTTTAGTAAATTTTCAGCATTTTACATTTTATTTATTAGTTTCTGGTTACTTGTAATCTCTCTAGTAATTTCTCTTTATTTTTCCATACTTTATCTTCAATTTCTTTGGTTATTTTATAACTTTATATAGTAATTCATTTTCATCCTCTAAATTTGTCTCCTAGTAACATTTTTTCATTCCAGTTATTTTTTAATGCCTAGCAATTTTTCTTTATTTTTTGGTTCCTTTTTGAAACTTTTGTAAGTATTAGCTTTCGCTAGTTTTTAGTTTCAAGATTCGTTTGCTTTTGAATATTCTAGTAACATTTCTTACATTCTACTTTTAACCTTTTTTAATATCCAGATATTCTTTTTCCACCAATTTTATCTTTCTAGATCGTTTTCCTTAATTTCTAATCACTTGTCTTCACATCTAATCATTTACTTACTCTGAAATGATATTTTAACTTTTTCCTAATATTTTATATTTTCTTTTTTTTTTTCATAAATTTACTCTTAGCTTTTAGCACTTTCGATTTTTTGTAATTTGACACTATTTTTACATGTTTTAGTTATAATTTTCATTTTGTATTTATAAACTTTTTTAATGATTAAAATACATTGTTACTAATTAAAAGCAAAAATTGTGAAAGTAAGTGAAAAAAACTTTTGCAGATATATAGAAGCACGAAATATATTATTTTATTTTTTGTTGCTCGAGGGCTTTGCATTCTGGAGAGGAATAGTGTAAGAAAAGGGAGAAAAATATCGGCTTTGCTACGAGTCTCTCGAAACATGTTGAACATTTCTAGGATAGTTTTATATTGTTACCCTCTTAAGGGCAGAAAAGGTTTCTTCTCAAGTTGCTTAAAGACCGAGGCAAAAACAATTAAGAAAAACCCGACAGTCTAGCTTCTTGAAGCGTATGGGAATTTTATTTATGACCTTTTATATAACATTCTTGGTTTTCTGTAGAAAGTGTTGGCATTTATTGCCTTTGTTACCTTACCCTCTTTGAATTACACTTCTACTATTACCAAACCACTTGACTTTCCTCGCTCTCCAATTGCATGACATTCAAAGAATTAAATTGATGATAAGATTCGAGCCTTTTCTTCTAAATTTTATTCGTATATATATTCTTTCTTTGTTTCACATTCGATTTTCATCAATTCTTTTGATAATTTTTCAACTTATTTTTACTCTTCCAATATACCTTTTATTATTTCATCAGTCGATTTTGCTCTTTTCCTATCTGTAATAACATCTTACAATAAGAAATGAATCCATTACTTTTTAATTTAAAGCTCACAGTCACCTTAATAGAAGTAAAAATCAGTTGTGTTGGAAATAATCATAGAAAAGGAATGAGATATTGACAGACGAATTGAAAACGAATCAGATTCTAACGAATGGAAATTTATCCAATAAAATTTAATTAGCGCCAATCAGATGGTTGGATAGTCCTGTTAACTTACAAAGAGTGAACTAGTTCGACATCAAAGAAAAAAACGTAAAAAAATAGGCAAGAAAAGTTTAAAGAGGTAACTACCTAATTTCGAGAGAAATCTGTGTTAAACGAATTCTGCTCAAATGTTTTCTCTAATTTATACTACTTATAAACGAATGAAATTAATTGGCAGAATATTTTAAATAAAGTTAGCTAAACTTGATAATTGAATAGTGGTGGGTTCAAATCGCGTTAAATTTTAATTAAGAATAACTTATTATAATTAACGATATAAAGTAACTTTTAATTTGATTGATTATAATTTTCTCACAAAATTTTTTCACGAATTAGAATCGTTGATAAAAAGAATTAAATGAAAGAATTTCATAAATATATAAAGAGAGAATCAGATCAAAAAGAAAATCAGATCGAATAAAGGGTTGAATAATTAAATGTTTAAAAGCACCTCATTATAAAATGTAAAAAGAATATATGTTTCATGAAAATCATCTTGAAATCTTATTCAACAAAATGCGGCCTTTAATTAAAATTTTCCGCAAATGTGGGACGTTTGAGAAATTAAAAAATTTAGATTTAAACCCATTCAAGAATTGGGTCAATTGAATTTCAAGCAAATATATTTTGTATGTGAGAATTTTCTGCGTGAAAGTGCAAGGAAAGTTGGGCAAATTTGAAAGTATTTGCATATTGTCTGGAGATGATTTCAGTTCAGGGAAATAACTTTTGAAGCATTGTTAATTCAATTGCTGAAGTATAGACGAAAATCTGTTCCGTTCGTCGTAACTTCTCAACCCCATTAGATACGGTTAATCCATTCGAACCCTAATTGAATGGAGGGGTCAGGAGTTCCGCGCTACTCTGGTAAATTGGATGGTCGATCGTGCAGCTCCTAATAAAATAGTTCTACTTCAACTATGAAATGAATTCTGAATAATCTCAGCATCACTCTCCTGTATCAAAGTTATTCATTAGTGTATCGTAATTCATACACGAAACTCACAATATTGCTCAATTCAAAAGTATTTCTCAAGATATTGTTCTCATAGTTATTTCACATTTTTGCAATTTTAAGGAATGGAACACATTCGACACTAGTAAACAAAATTACCACTTTCGTCACTAGTGGTCGGACAGGCATACATAGGATTCCTTACAAGAACTTAAAAATCCATTAAAGGGGAAATTCTTTTTTTCCAAATTTCCAAACAAAAATACTACACTGAAAAAAATCCCTTGCACCCGTCTACTAGGAATCAACCATTTTTCCTTGTTAGTTAAGGAGCCAGCTAGTTGAGATTAGTTAAAATGACAAGGATAATTTGTACTCTTAGTAATTAGGAATTATATTATATTAACACAAAAAATTGTGCGATCGACTGCTTTTATTACTGCAATAAGTTCTTTATTATCTAAAATACATTTGTCAATACTTTCTCTCTTTCAAACATTAGTGGTTAAGGTAAATGATACCAGTTTTGTTCGCCATATATTTTAAGGTTATGTCGATTTGACATTTTCAGAAAAAACTATTAAAACTTTAGTAAATTTTTTTTTTCTGTTTTTAAAAATTAGAAGTCGAACAAGTTTGATTTATTAGAATTAACTTATCTTCGGTTGCTAACTGAACAAGGAATCCTTGTCATTTTAACCAAAATGGACTCAACTATAGCCAAATTGTTGTTTTTCACATTAATATTTTTTTCAGTGTATAATAATAAATATTAATTAGAATTTTTTTACTTTTAATAGAATTTATAAGAATAAAATTAAACATTTTTATAAGACCAAAGGCTTCCAAGCAAATAGACTGAGCTTTTTTATGTAATTTTTAATTTTTAGGAAGAAACATTTTTTTTCGTTAAAATTTCAAGTTTTTGAAAAAAATTTTATGATGATAGATTTAAACCACAATTTTTATTGTTTTATAAAAATTTTTGCATAAAATTACACATTTTTGACATTTCCGAACCTTCCAAGATAAATAGGCTGAACTTTAGCGTAGAGATATTTTGTAATTTTTCAATTTTTCATTTATAACTTTTGAAAATTAAGTCCAGCAACGTTCGCTATATTTTTTCTGTAATCTACACGTAAAAAATAATGATATCCAGATATACACTCTCTAAATCTGAAATAGTAGTTTTCTACTATGAATTAGTCAAATTCATGGCTCATTTTTCTCTAATTCATATAGTAGAGAACTAATTCTTAGTAAAAAACTACTAATTATTAGTAGAAAACTATTAATTGAAATAGTGAAACTTTACTTTTAAAATAAGTAGATTTTTTACCAATTTATATAGTAGTTTTCTACTAAGAATTAATAAAATTCTTACTATGTTAATAGTAGCTCACTTTTCGCTAATTCATTAGTAGAAAACCACTAATTTAGATTTAGAGAGCAGGGTGTCTACCGAAACATGATTTTTAAATTCCCGGTTTCCCGGATCTAAAATCACATTTTCCCGGATTTTTTTTATGTATGATTAATAGCTATAATATTAAAATAATTATCGGTTAATAAGAAATATTAAGCAGATTGGGTATAAAAAGTCATTACACGTCTTTCTTAATTAGAAAAATTTAATATGATTTATTTTATCAACTAATCAATCGACAATTCAAAATCGCGGGTCCGGTATCAAATGTCAAAGATAATATAAAAATTTGAAGAAAATAATTAGAAAATGACAAAAAAATTAAAATTTAAAGAAATAAAATGAAAGATGACAAAACTAATTAAAAATTAAGTGATAAAATAAAAAATGTGAAGAAAAGACTTGGAAAATGACAAAAATAATTGAAAAATGGAAAAACAAAAAAAACAAAAATTTGATGTCAATACATAATTAAAAAATTGGAGAAAAAAATTGACCAATATCGAAAATAATTAAATATTTGAAAAATTATGAAATTGATAGAAATTTGAAGAAAATACTTGAAATGACAAAAATAATTGAAAATTATAAGAATAATCAAAAAATGAAACCAATAGACGATAAATGACAAAAATAATTGAACCCAGAAGAAAAAACATGAAAGATGATAAAACTAATTTGAAATTATGTAAAAAATTTATGATTTGAAGAAAGGACGTAAAAAATAACATAAATAATTGAAAAATGAAGAAACAAAATAAAAATTAGAAATCCATACTTGAAAAATTTCAGAGAAAAATTGTCGCTTAAAGAAAATAATTAAACAATGACAAAATAATTGCAAAATTACAAAAAAAAATTGAAATTTGAAGAAAATACTTATAAAATGATAAAAATAATTAAATTTAAAAATAAAAACCAATTAAAAAAATGACAAAAATAATTTAAAATAGGAAAAAATAGTTGAGAAATAACAAAAATAACAGAAATTTAAAGAAAATAATTGAGAAATCACAAAAAATTTAAATTTGAAGGTAATGCGTTAAAAATGAGAATAATAATTCAAATTTGAAAAGAATTTAAGAAATGACAAAAATAAATGACAAAAAATTAAAGTAAGAAATTAAAAAATTCATGAAAATAATTTAAAGATATAAGAAAATAAGTACAAAATTTGGAGAAAGTAATAAAACAATGTCGAAAATACAAAATATTGACAACAATTGAGAAATTACTAGATTAATTAAAAAAATTTTAAAAAACAATTTGAAAATGGGAAAATATAGTCGAGAAATGCGACAAAAAAAATTGAAAAATCACAAAAAATTTAAATTTTAAGGTAATGCGTTAAAAATGATAAAAATAATTAAAATTTGAAAAGAATTTAAGAAATGACAAAAATAAATGAAAATTGAAGTATGAAATTAAAAAATTTATGAAAATCATTTAAAAATATAAGAAAATAACTATAAAATTTGAAGAAAGTAATAAAACAATGTCGAAAATACAAAATATTGACAACAATTGAGAAATTACTAGATTAATTGAAAATTTTAAAAAACAATTTGAAAATGACAAGTATACACAAGTATATAATACATGAAATATATCAAAAATAATAAAAATTGCAGATAAATAATTGAATAATAACTTGAATAATTGATAACTGTTGTAAATAATTAAAAGAATGAAAGATTGAAAAAAAAGAATTGAAATTTGAAAAAAATATATGAAATTTGTAAAAAATAATTGGCGATTGGTGTAAAATATTTAAAAATTATTGATACATAATAATAACATTATTGAAGAAAATTGCTAAAATTTGAAGAAAATAATTGAAATTCGTAGAAAAAAATTGAAAACTGTGTAATGAATTGCGAAGTTCATGACCATAAAAAAATGATTGAAAAATATTATTGAAATTTGATGAAAATAATTTTCAAATGTCAAAACTAATAGACATATTGCAGAAAATAATTGAAAAATGATGAAAATAATTGAATAATAACAAAAATAATTTAAATATGATGGAAAAATGGAAAGACGACGTTAGAAATTGACAATACTGGTTTAAAAATTAAAAATTTGTAGACATTAATTAAAAAATCGAAAAAGTAATTAAAACTAGAGGAAACTAATTAAACAATGTAAAAAATAATAATCATCATTTTACTAAGAAAGTGAGAAGAGCTTTTTATTAATTGAGTAATTTTAGTGAGTGATTTTTAAAAAAATAAATAAAAATGGGAAAAGTGAGTCACTGGCAGCCCTGAAAATTTTCAAGTTTTCTTGAAACTTGTTACATTCTTACTATTTTGAATAATTAAATAAAATAAGTATATAATAAGTCGAGAAATAAGTTATAGGTTAGGTACATTTTTTTGAATTTAAGTTTCAAATTTCCTGTAATTACACTTTTAAAGTGCATATTTATATGAAACTGCTATAAAAATAATGTAATTTATTTATAAATATGAGTAAAATATCATTATTAAATACTAATGAACAGAAATTTCTAGTTTTTGTGTTACAAATTGAATTATATAGATACAAAACAAGAACAATTAGTTAAATTAGTTAAATCACAATGAACCACAAATTTATTAGTCAAATACTCAAATACTAATTAAATTTGTCAAAATTTAACTAATTCAGATTTATAGTGTATCTTACATTTTAAAATATTTTTCGTAATTTTTTCATATCTTTTCAGATTTTTGTCAAAGAGACTTTCTTTATTTATCGAACATTTATTTCATTATATCTAACACAGAATATTCTTAGTTTTCCTTATTCCTTCAAACTTTTTGACTTTTTTTTAAACTTTCCTATTTTTTCTTCATTTTTTTTTGTTATTTTATAGTTTTCTTATTATTTTTAAAAAACAAAACTTAAACAATTTTATATTATTTTTTTTAATTCTTACAAATTTCTTTTCAAACAATTATTCGGTACATTTCCCTGCATTTTTTTTTAATAATATGACAATTTTACTAATTTTTTAATCTCTTCTTTTATTTTATTTTATGTCATCATGAAATTTTCATTTTCTGATCATTTTTCTATTTCTTAGAAAATTTTTCCTCATCAATTTCTCATTACTTTAAAAAATGTCATTGTATTTTCCCTATTTTTTAAATTTATAATAACAATTATTAATTTTAGTAAAATAATCACATTTTTCCAGTGGTTTTTTTTTGTTTGTTCATTTTTGTGTTTTTCTTGTGTATTTCTGAATTCTTTATTTTCTGTAAATTTTACTAATATACAATATGTGGGTATTGTCACGGAAATGATTTAAAAAATAAAGAATTTTAAAAATTTGTATGAAACATTCTAATATCTTACAATATTGTCTATTTTTTTAATTTTGTCCGCTTTTTAAACAATTATTCTTATTTTCTTACTTTCTCGTTGATTTATTTAATTTTTTCACAGTTTTTCGAATACTTTCAGTTTTCTTAATTTTCTGAAAACAGTTTGCATGTTTTTTTTTAAATTCCTCTTTCGTTTTTACTAATTTCCATAACTTTCTGAGTTGTAAAGAAGTTTCTCATGTAGTTTGTAGAATGTTTACTCATCTTCTTATATTTTTACATTTTCATATGTTTCAGTACCTTTTCTCCTAGTTTTTATTTCACTCATTATTCAAATATTTTTTGCAATTTGCTTATTTATTCAAAACTTGTAAATTTTTTCAAGAAATGTTCTCCGTTTTTCATATTTCTTATTAAAATGCTCTCAGCTTGTCTTATTGGATTTTAATTTTTGAAGACTCTTTGGTTTCTTTTCAAACTTATTTTTAATACTTTTTTTTAACACACTACAAAATTTAAATAACACAATGATCAATTAGTAAAAAGTCCGGGAAAATTGTAATAATACGATCCAGAAAAACCGGGAATTTAAAACTGATAATTCCCCAGACACCCTGCATAACTATTTTTCAAAATCGAACAGATTTTCACAGATACTTGAGTAAAAAATGGCATAAATATTTCTGAACAAGCTGAGTGCACACTACATTAAATATCAAGTCAATAACACTTTATTCCCGGGATTTTTAATGTCCTTAAAATTTAAAATATTCTCTGGGAACCAATGTAAATTTCCATGGTTGCTATTAGCATACATAACGTTTTAAAGACAATGGAGTTCTTCATGAAACTTGTGTAATAAAGAATTATTCGTTTCCGGCAGCATTCGTGAATGGGAGCGTCAGAGGGAAAAAATTCCAGTTTCGTTACTGTCCAGATAAAGTAGACATTTTATATTCGGTATGTATGTCAGTATATACAGTAGCTTTCTCCGAGATGAAAAGCACTTCTCTATTTTCGAAAAGACATGTTTATCGCATTTCATACATTATTGTGTACAAAATCTTACAATTAATTTTCTTCTAAACTAGAAAACTATTTTTCTTTTTCAAATTATTTTTCAACAAGGAAAAATGAAGATTTGAAACGGGAAAAGTAGACAAATTGAGGAAATATTGGTGAAAAATGGTGAAAAAGTTGGAGAAAAATTGTGGTAAATTAACGGTAAATGAGAGATATAAAGTTGAGTGTAAATAATACACTTTAGAGGATAAGGACCACAGCGAGGGTTCGTCTCAGAAGTACAGCCTTCAGGGATGTGAAGCAATAAAAGTGCATTATTTCAATAACCGAACCGATTCTTCCAAGCCAGCGGTCTCCGACGACAGGAAACAACATTCTCTGGCACTCGTCCAGATGGTAAAGAAACGCCGAAATCCCGTCTTCCCAATAATCGGATGTGTTCCTGCAGTGTTCCTGGCACAATGCAGTTATCCACTTCAATGAATTTATCCCTACTAGAAATGCCTTTGCCTTCATTTGGATCTGACTTTATCTTCTCCACGAGACTGTTTCTATTCCTTAAAAGTTTTCTGTAATAACAATCCGAACTTGATGTTTTTGCAACACCAATTTATCTGCTCAATGCTCTTTTACCCTGAGAAATGTAGATTATTCTTAGAACTATACTATAATACTAAAATGTAAAAGTCGCCTTTTTGAGAGAAAAAAGGTAATGATAAACAAATTTGCAGGTTTTTTAAAAAATCCTCGTGTCAGATCTTAGATATTAATGAGTTGCATAAGCATGGTAAATTTTATTAAAATCCGTGAAACCGTCTTTGAGGTATCGCGACAAGAAAGCAGGACAAATATACAATTATCTGGAAATATTCATAACATTTATGCTTAGGGAAATGTTGATACCAAAAAGGCTAATAAGCGAAAGAGAACTGTGAATCAAATGATGATTTTACGTTAAAAACTGTTAAACAAATAATTTGTTTAAACAAATTGTTATAAAGAAATAGAAGAAAACTGGATATGATTAAAGAAAGTAGTGCAATTCGATTGTACCTGAAAAATTAATAAGGGAACATGTCATACATTTTTAAGTTTTTTACTCTATCTTAAATAAAATGAATAAACAATAACAATGTCCTTGAATTTGTTTCTATTAGGGAAATGCGGATACTAAAAAAGCGAATACGAGAAAGAGAACTGTGGATCAAATCATGATTTTTGACATTAAAAATTGTTTAACAAATAATTTGTTTAAGCAAATTGTTATCAAGAAATAGAAATAAAAAGATTATTAAAAATAAATATTGTCATTCAATTGTACACAAAAATTTACTAAACAAATATGTAAGGCATCTCTAAGTTTCTCAATCTATTTGTTATAAATAAATCAATAAACAGCAACAATGACTTTGAATTCATCTCAGCCCATGCTTACGGAAACGCGGATACCAACAAAATCAACAAGGAAAACAGAAAAACAAGAAAAAACAGAACAATGGTCCATTATGATGATTTTTGACATTAAAAATTGTTTACAAAATAATATGTTACAGAAAGTTATTCTAAACAAATAGAGAAAAATTAGAAATGATTAAAAACCAATGTCGCTAATCGATTGTGTGGGAAATACTACAAAAGAAATATTTGTAACGATTCATAGTTTTATACCATATGTGTTATAAACAACTAATAAACAATAACAATAATCGTCTTACCCCATGTTTTGTTTATTAATCATTTATAACAAATCAAGTGAAAAAATATGAAATGTCAAACATGTTCCTTTAGTAATTTTTCACTTGGACCACTGTTTTCTTTCCCATATTGACTTTTTAGATATCCACATTTCCATAAGCATTAGCTTAGATGGATTCAAGGTCAAAGTTATTGTTTAATGATTTTATTTATGATAGAGTAAAAAACTTAAAGTTTCTTACATGTTTCTTTATCAATTTTTCACATACAATCCAATGGCGCTATTTATTTTTAATAATTCCTTGTTTCTCTGTTTGTTTATAACAATTTGTTTAAAAAAACGTTCTTAAAAACCATGTTTAATGTCAAAAATCATCACTTGAACCACGATTTTGTTTCTCATATTGATGTTTTTGGTATCCAGATTTCCATAATCCATAAGAATTAGCTGAGATGGATTTAAGGTCATTGTTATTGTTCATTTATTTCAATTACGATAGAGTAAAAAACATAAAATTTCTTACATGTTTCTTTATTAGTTTCTGACGTACAACCGAATGGCGCTATTTATTATTAACAGTTTCCTAGTTTTTTATTTGTTTATAGCAATTTGTTTAAACAAATTTTTTTAAAAGTAACTTTTAATGTCAAAAATCATCACTAGGACCACTTTTTTCTTTCCCACATTTTCATAAGCATTAGCTGAGATGGATTCAAGGTCATAGTTATTGTTTAATGATTTTATTTATGATAGAGTAAAAAACTTAAAATTTCTTACATGTTTCTTTATCAATTTTTCACGTACAATCGAATGGCGCTATTTATTTTTAATAATTTCTTGTTTCTCTGCTTGTTTATAACAATTTGTTTTAAAAAAATGTTCTTAAAAACCATGTTTAATGTCAAAAATCATCACTTGGACCACGGTTTTGTTTCGCTTATTAATGTTTTTGGTATCCACATTTCCATAAGCATGAGCTGAGATGATTTAAGGTCATTGTTATTGTTTATTGATTTTCTTTATTATAGAGTGAAAAACTTAAAATTTATTACATGATTTTTTTATTAATTTTTCACGTACAATCAAATGGAGCTATTTATTTGTAATATTTTTCTGTTTTTCTGTTGGTTTATAACAATTTGATTTAAGAAATGCTTTTAGAAACCATTTTTAATGTCAAAAATCATCACTTGGACAACTGTTTTGTTTCTCATATTGATATTTTTGGTATCCATATTTCCATAAGCATTAGTTCAAGGTCATAGTTATTGTTTAATGATTTTATTTATAATAGAGTAAAAGACTTACAATTTCTTACATGCTTCTTAATCCATTTTTCACGTACAATCGAAAAGCGCTATTGATTATTAATAATTTCCTGTTTTTCTCTATTTGTTAATAGCAATTGGTTTAAACAAATTTTTTTAAAAATATTTTTTAATTTAAAAAATCGTCACTTGGACCATGGTTTTGTTTCCCTAATTGATGTGTTTGGTATCCATATTTCCAGAAGCATTAGCTGAGATGAATTCAAGGTCATTGTTATTGTTTATTGATTTTATTTATAAGAAATAGATTAAGAAACTTAGAAATGCCTTACATATTTGTTTAGTAAATTTTCGTGTACAATTCAATGTCAATATTTATTTTTGATAATTTGCAGCTTATTTATATTTCTTTATAACAATTTGTTTAAACAAATTATTTGTTAAACAATTTTTATGTCAAAAATTTAATTTCATTTATCTTTATAAATTTTCGACGTACAACCGAATGGCGCTATATATTTTTAATACATTTTTGTTCTTTCTGTTTTTTTTAAAAACCATTTTTAATGTCAAAAATCATCATTTGGACTACGGTTTTGTTTCCCATATTAATGTTTTTGGCATCCTTATTTCCCTAAGCATTGGCTGAGATGAATTCAAAGTAATTTTTATTGTTTATTGATTTTATTTATCATAGAGTGAAAAACTTAAAAATGTCTACATGTTTCTTTATTAATTTTTCACGTACAATCGAATGACACTAATTATTTTTAATAATTTCCCTTTTGTTCTATTTGTTTACAACAATTTGTTTAAACAAATTTATTTAAAAACAATTTTTAATGTCAAAAATTATCATTTGGACTACGGTCTTCTTTTCTATATTGTTTTTTTTTTTGGTAACCTCATTTCCCTAATCATAAGCTGAGATTGGTTTAAGATCATTGTTATTGTTTATTGATTTTGTTTACAACAAATTGTTCATAAAACTTAAGAATGTCTTACATGTTTCTGTATTAATTTTTCACGTACAATCGAATGGCACTATTTTTTTTAATAATTTCCCGTTTTTCTTCTATTTGTTTAAACAAACTTATTTAAAACAATGTTTAATGTCAAAAATCATCATTTGAACCACGATCTTCCTTCCCATTATGATTTTTTTGTTAATGGATTAATAATAAATATTTTCACACTTTTGATGAAAATGAGTTATTTAGTCGTTTCTTTGACAAAGTTTTGTATCGATTTATGGAAATTTACACTCTAACAATTTTGTGCATATTGAATGGGACAAAATTGAAACTAAAAAATAGGCAGATTATTCTGTAAATAAAATATAGGTCAGGCGGGAATCGTTCGATTCTAAGAAATGATTATCGAAAATCGTGCAGATGGAAGTTGAAGGGGTAAACGAGAATTCATGGAGTCGAATAACAGGACAATTTCATAAGGGGATCGTGTTGGAACACACCCAAACTGCGAGCCATCATAAAATAATATTTTCAATATTTGCTGCCCAGACGGCAGTTTATTGCTCCCCGCCGCTATGAGATTGAAAGCGGGAAAGAGGAAGGAGGTAAAAAGAGGGATGAAATATAAAAAGAGCAGGAGAATAAACGTATTTTTCTGCATGAAACTACCTCCAGATTTTCAGTGTCCATTAAAAACAGAAAATATTTTTCACATTAACCAGAAAGTAATATAAACTTTTAATTTAATATACCTGACTGTTACATTTGTACGAGTTTATTAGAAATTGAGCAGAGTTCAGTTCAATTTTTATAAATTAAAAAATGTTTGCTTTCTGGAAATTTAAATTGTTCGTTAATTTAGACTCAGTAAAAAAAAGTAATCTATTTTTGTCGAAATAATTTTCTGCTGAAATCGTTGTACGTGACTTTGTTAGCTTGATATTGTTTTCGGATCCTTTGTGAATTTTTGTCAGTGAAAATAATAACTTTTTTGTAAAATATTTTCAGTATTAAGGATCGTTAATTTAATATTGATCTAACTGTTGAAGCATTCCGAGTATATAACATTTTTTGTTCAAAAACGAAATATGGAATCGACACATAAAAATTGTCAGTAAAAAATTAAAATAATTATTATTTAATATAATTTCAATAAAATTTAACTAATTGTTTAAGTTTTGAAATTTTTCATTGCTCAGCTTTTTTTCCCTGCATTTTAGTTATTTTTGAAAAATTTTTGGTTACTTTTTTACTTTTTATTTTCATTTTATCATTTTCTGGTCATTTTTTTTAATTTCTAGTAACTTTTCACTTCTTAGTTTTTGGTTCTTTTTTAGTTCTTTTTAAAATTCTAGTATTTTTCAATAATCTAGTTAATTTCTTAACTTTCTAGTTATTTTTCTCATTTTCTAGTTTATTTTATTTAGTTTCTAGTTATATTTTCTACCTTCGCAGATTTCTTCTATATTTCGAAGTTATGTTTTCATTTTTTAATCTTCAAGTATTATCTTTTCTTTTGAGTAATTTTGTTACTTTTTAGTAACTTTATTTATTTTTTTTTTTACTTTATAGTAGTTTCAATCATTTTTAGTGATTATTTTTAGTTTCTAGTTATTTTTTTCCTCATAGAATTTTTTACATCTTTTAGTTTTTCATTAGCTTAACACTCTTAAACGTTCTAGTGGATTTGGATTTTTTAGTTATCGTTTCTTCAAATTTCTAATTTTTTAAAAATAGGTTACAGATTTTTTTTAAGTTCTAGTTAGTTAATACTTTCTTGTACTTTAACTTTATTTATAAATTATTTATCTTCAGCTTCTAGTTATTATTCTTCTTTTATGAGTTCGTTTGTATGTAAATGAAGAAATAAATGTCAATTTATAATATTTTAATATTTAATATTAATATTTAATATTAAATGTTTTTTTTCACTCTAATCATTTGTTAACTCTCCAATTACTTTTTCTTTATTTCTACCTACTTTTTCTTATCTTCTGATTGTTTTCTTATTTTGAATTATTTTTTTAATTTAATTTCTTTTTAGCTTTCTAGGTATCTACCTTTAAAATTTTTAGTTATTTAAAAAAAAAATTTAATGTATTTACTTTTTGTATTTGTTTTTTTTTTATTTTCAAGTAACTTTTTCTTATGTTCTAGTTATTTTGTAACTTTCTAGTATTTTTACTTATAAATGTTTTTTACATTTTTTCTTTTCTATTTTTCTCCTAAAATTTCAAAATATTTTGTACCTACTTTACATCATTTTCATAAATTTTCAGTTATCTTTTTTTATTTTTCAAAACTTTTCCTCTTTCTAGAGATTTTTAACATCTTCTTGTTGTTAATCCCATAATTAAGATTGCTTTCTAACATTCTAGTAATATTTCGAGTATTTAGTTACCTTTTTTTAAAATCTAGATATTTTGTATCATTTTGTTTTTTCTCATTTTTGAAATGTCCTCTTTTAAATTCTAGTTATTTATCTTCATTTCTAGTTATTTATTCACTTCCCAGTATTTTTTTTTCATTTTTTTGTAACTTTTTTTAAACTTTTAAATTTTAAATTTAATTCAAGTTTTAGTTATTTATTTTTAGCTTCTAGTTATTTTGTCACTTTATAATAACACATTTTCATTATTTCTAGTTAAATTTCTTCATCTTTTAGAAATTTTTTTCTTTGACATTTCTTATTTCTTTTTTTTAAATGCCGGTAATTTATCTACCTTTCCTAAAAATCCTTTTCTATTTAGAACGTTTTTCTTAATTTCTACTTCTACTTTTATTTTATAATAATTTTAAAACTTTTCATAATCATATAAAATTTAGAGTAATTTTTGATTTATTATTTTATTATTTTATAATAAGTTATTTATTATTATTATTCAAATAAAGATTTTTTGTAAAGTTGCCATTCTGAGACGAACCAACAACATTTTATTTGATTGAAAAGTATCGACATTGCAGAGATAAGAAATGAAGTGACCAAAATAGTCCAAGAGATCAGAGATACTGAAATATACATATACTGACTTGATTTCTTCATTCATCCCAAAATCTTTTTCTTCTTAGGATAAGTGTGTTTATCCTTTGCCTTGGCCCTTGTAGTCTCCCTATTTCCCTCTTTCTTTATATTTTTGATACAATTCCACCGATTCTCCATATCCTCAAAACGACTCAAAGGCTTTCAAAATAATACAAATAAAATCTCTCTCAGATCTGGGAGAATAAGACAACCTGCTTTATACATTTGTTGATATGAAAAAAGTTTCCTACATAAAATAATAAAAAAAAAATAAACTCAATATACTTGATGAGATTGCAAGTGAATGAGATTGATACTTATTATTGCTTTATATTTATCTTTCTTTTATGTATGGGTACACATAAATTCATCGTGAAAAAAGGGACTTTGACTCAAAGAAGAAGTTTTTTTTTTAACACAACGTTCAAAGAATATCATTATTTTAAACTGCAGAAGTTTATTTTTTCAAACAGTTTACTCCATTCGAATAGATTCTTTAATCTAAAGAGCGCTTTGCTTTTAAAGCACTATTTGAAAAGATGTAAAAGATACTTTTTAACGAATATAATTATTTACGTTTTATAACTTTTATAAATGCGTTTCATCCAGTTTTAAGCTAAGTTTTTCTATTATATCTCTTGGTTTTATTGATGTCAAAAGCACATGTCAAATATAAGTAATTATTTTTTAATTTAGTATTTTATCTTTCAATTTATGTATTTAAAATTAAAATGTTAAATTAAAAGTCTTTATAGTAAGTTAATTAATATTGACTTTATAATAAAGAGTTTAAAAATGTGACTACAGATAAACGTAATTTAAAATGTCGGAAGATTTCGTAAAAAATTAAAAAACGTTACTTTTTACTTGAAGGATTTTAGGGTCAATTCCAGGTTCAATTTTAGGGTCAATTCTCTACAATTCTACTTCTAAAATTTTATTTTATTAATATAGAAAACATAAACATTGCACTGTCTGAAAAAACACTCTTATGTCGGCCATGTTTGTTTTGAAACAAGTGGCGCCGCCCGCGGCGGTAATTTTCGTTGCCAATAAATTTGGAGATTCAACACAAAATGTAAAATAATGCAGAAGAGACAAAATATTTAAATCAAAAATTATTTTATTTAAAAATTGTATAAGTAGATCTTTTAAAATTTATTAAAGACAATTTTTGTTTTACTTCATTTTCATGATAAAAATTAAATTTTAGTTTGAGGTTATGTCACTGCGGGTCAAAAATCCTAAAATTCTAACTTTTGAAGTATCTGCGATCTAAAATATTTGTAAATGAATTAAAACTTGGAATTTGAAACGTGAATGAATTTAATGAATGAATGAAAAGAATGGATGAATGAAAGTAAACAAGTGTGTGATGTAGAGAGTCATTTATTTGAATGTAGTTGGTTGTGTTATAAGCTGGAAAGCTCTAACAAAGAAGAGAGCTTTCGATATTGACCATTCCAGTAGCTATACAATTTTGCAAAAAACGCGTGTTCTTTCTCTCAGCAATTTTAGTGTCTCTCTGTCGTATTTATTTCTCATTCGTGCTCTGTTTTCCCACTCGATCCAATCCAGTCAGTCGTGTTCTGGAGCTTTCAAGCACCGCTGAATCCTCTCCAGGACAGGCTTCCTTTCGATCACAGAGCCTCCTTCATTCTCTCTTTTATCTTCGCCTTCTTGGCCCAGACAATAAAAAGAAAAGTAAAACAAAAAACCAACACGAACAAAAAGGAATAAAGCTCTTCCTCTACTACTAACCCATTTCACATCCCTCTTTGCAACTGTATTTACTGTCAATTGATATAGTGCACTTTAAAAATTAATCCGAATTATCAGCGTCTTTTGAATTTTTCTTCAACTTAAATAACATATTTTTTAAAAGTAAAAATGACCTGAGACAATTTTTCTTGAGTGATAAAAATGGAACCTAGTAATTAATGTTCAATATCGTGAATTTTAATGATTTTGATTAAATTTCGAATTTTTTCCCACTGCTTTGGGAGTAGAAACACGTTTCTTTAGAAATTTTTTCTACTGCTTTTTTATATTCTCAGAAGAGTAGAATCGAGTTCTTTCCTTGCAAGAAATTCATTTAGCGTCGTCTTTCTCTTCACATTTCCGACTTGCAAGGAGCATTAGGATCCCCGTGGAGCGAATATCCTATTCTATCATATGTACTCTTCCTTCTTTCATTGGCAAGGTCTCTTTTGGCCGAGAACATAAAAAAAAAGGAGAATGAAAAGCAGAAAAGAGGAAGGAACGCTTTCCCTGGATAAAAAGACGCAAGTTCTCCAAACGCAATCTCTCACACACCGTGAAAATGATACTTCCTTTTACTAGAAAATCCTTCGAGAATCTTCGCCGCGGGACATCTGCGCATCCGATTCACTGCTCTTTTTGTTTAACATTTTTATCTTTTCATTCATTGTACGAAGGTAATTGCTAGTAGAGAAAAACAACTTGCATTTTTAAAATGAACCAATTGACAGTAATACCTGTTTTTATTTTCTCTTTTATATCTATAAAAGACGCACGTAAATGCAGAGGAAAGGTTTATGCCTGTTTATAGAGAGAAAACAGTTGGAGTCAAATTGAGTCTTTAGTAAAATTGAATCAAATTGAAAGTGAACCTGGGATTAAGCTGAGACTAGTTGTCAAGAGCTGCTTATTAATATAAATCAAGGGAGTTCAGTTTATAATAAAAAAAAATGTAAAGAAATGAAAATTGTGTACAATATAATAACGACAAAATTTGAGGTAATGAAGAAAGATAACTAGAAAATAAATAAAAAGAAAGTACACAGCATTGACAATTATATAAGAGAAAAAGTAAAAAAGAAAAATATTTTGAAAATTGGAAGAAATTACTGTGCACTGAAAAAAAATTGTATTGTGAAGTATATCTAGAAATAAAAAAAATTATCGAGATTCACAAAATAAGTTAAAAATGAAAGAGATTACTAGAAATTTTAGTGAAATTATTTTGAAAATGGCATTAAGATCTAGAATGTTAACAAATCAACTAGAATTTAAAAAAGCATTAAGAGCAACACAAAGTGAGAAAAATAAAATCCAGGAATTACAAGAATACAATATTAAAAAAATAGAAAAAAAGTAGAAAATTAAAAAACTGACGAGAAATTATTAAAAATTAATGTCTAGTAAAGTAAAAATAGAAAATAATAAATAGCAAAGATTACTTATAGCAAAGAATTTACGAAGCGTTGAAATAATACAACTAGAGAAAGAAATCAATTAATACATACATATAAAGTAATAAAATAACCGCAGAAACTAAAGATAAATAATTCGAAAATAAAGAAATACGTACAGCAAAGGAGAATTTAAAAGTAACTAGAAAATAAGAAATAAGTGTAAATGCTTTTTTAAAAAATAATAAATCTAAGAGAATTACTATAAATTGAAAAAAATAACTGAAAAGGCTAAAATAACTATATGTCTAAAGTTAATTAAGTAACTAGAGACTAAGGTAAATTCTTTTAATATATACAAAGTTACTATAAAGTCAAGAAATTAACTAGAAATCGTTGAAAAATAATTAGAAACTTTAAAAAGAAACTAGAAAATAAGGAAAAAACAAGTAATAGCTAGAAAAAAAAACCAAAAAGTGTGAGAAAAAAGCTAGAAAATGAAAAAAAATTAAAAATTTTTGAAAAAACTACGATTAGTGTAAAAAAAAACTAGCAAAAGTAAAAAAAAATAGACTTTAATAAAAAACACCTAGAGACTGAAAAAATTACTACAAAGTAGCAAAATAACTAGTAGTATAAGATTAATAATGCGGCAATAAAAAAAAAGTAGCAGAGAGTTAAAAAATAACTAGAAGTTAAAAAAACTGTAACTGGTATTGAAATAACTTGAAATTTAAATAAATTCTAATAAAACTTTTAAGAAAACCACTAGAAAGGCAAAAAAAAATAGAATCTTTTGAGAATAAAGTAGAAAGTGAAGAAAATAACTAGAAATATTAGAAAAATAACTGTGATTGGCGAAGCAAAAAACATCTACATGATAAAGAAAAATAACTAGCAATGGAAAAAATGTTACTAGGCTTTGAAGTAAAACAACTAGATTTTCACAAATTTTTATTTGAACAACAACTAGACTTAAAAATTACTATGAAGTTACAAAATGATCGTAGCTCAAGATTAATAATGCGATAATAAAGGAAAAAGTAACATGAGAGTTAAAAAATAACTAGAAATTAAAAAAACTGTTATTTTGTTTTTGAAATAACTCGAAATTTAATGAAATTTTAATAAAATGTAGAAGAATCACTAGGGACGTAAAAAAACTAGAAAGTTCAAGAAATACCTAAATAATAAAATTAAAGTACTCCAAAATGACAAGTAACTAGAAACTTAAAAAAAAAAACTAAAATTTGTTGAAACATAATTAAAAATTTAATAAGTACCTAGAAAATCAATAAAAGCGAAAAATAACTAATACTAATAAAAAACAATTAGAAACTGTTGATATATAATTAGAAATAAAAGAAAATAACCAGAAATTTTTGAAAAATAACTATGAGTGGTAAAGAAAAAACTGAGAAGAACAAAATATCTCAATGGTAAAGAAAAAGTAACTAGCAAAGGAGAAAATGTTACTAGGAGTTAAAGGAAAACAGGTAGAAAACGAAAGAGAACTAGAAAGTACAAAAATAACTAGAATCTAATGATTAATATTTTTAAAATAAAGACAAAAGTTACGTATTACTAGAAAATGTAAAGTAACCTTAAATTGATGAAAGATTATAATAACAATTATTAAAAAGTAATTAGAAAAAATATATAAGAAAAATATTTTGTAAGCAAAAAATATCAAAATGCTTAAAAAAATGATTTTAACGTGAAGATTACCAATGAGTAAAACATGTTTAGATTTGAAGAAAAATAACTGGAAAATAAAGAAATACTATAATGGGAGAAAATTGCTAAAATTTAAAAAAAATTGATAAAAAATTAATGTCAAAAAACTCGATAGCACAAAATGATGGAAAGTTTGTGTTCATTTAAAATTTTCTAGTTACTTTTTTACATTTTTAGTTATTTTTTTTATTTTTTGAACTGTCTAGTAATTTTATTATTTTTTAGTAATTGCTGTTGTTTCTCATATTAATAATTTGTTTCAAAATATAAAAATTGATTTTAATTATTTGTAATTCTTTCTTTTATTTTTTAGTTTTCTTTTTTAAAGCTCAAATGCTTTTTTTCTCTGTTTTTTTTGACACCTTCTCGACTTTATTTTAAAAATTTGGTTGGTTTTTCATCATTTTAGTAGTAATTCTTACATTCTAGTTATACTTTTTTAGTATTTAGTATTTTTTCACATCGTAGATATTTCTTTCTTATTTTCTAGTCATTTATCTTCATTCATAGGTTTCTTAGTTTCTTCTTATGTTTGAATAACTAAGAATGTTGATAAATTCACTATTCAGTGATTGTACTTCAAGTTTTCTTCATTTTAGAAATTTTTTTATTTTTTCCTGTCAAATTACAGTTATTCTCTTCACTATCTCCTTTTTAATTTTCAAGTAATTTTTTCTGTTTAATTTATCATTTATTTAGCTTCTGTAGTTATAATCACAAAAGTATTTAAACCATTGAAGAGAATTAAAATTTTTTGAAACTTTATGGCTTTATTATTTAAAAAAAAAAAATATATATATATATATATATGTATTACTAAGTTATTATTTATTTATTTTATTATAGGTATTTAGTACACTGAAAGATAGCTTGTATTAATAAATAATATAACTGTGTCAAAGTTTAGAATAAACTTTTCGAACGGTTTTATTCTAAATTCTGATAAAGTTATATTATTTATTAGTACAAGCTATCTCTCAGTGTACTAAATATAATAAAATAAATAAATAATAACTTAGTAATATCTACATGTTTAAATAATAAAGCCATAAGGTTTCAAAATTTTTAATTTTATGCCTAGTATTTCAAAATTTTCTTTCTATTTATGTATTATGTTTTGTGGTCAATTGGTGCTATCAAATAAGAGGCTGAATTCTCACTCGAAAACAGTCAGGAGAGTTCAGGAGAGCAATTAAAACTAACTACTTGATAATGTGCTTGAAAATAAGAAAATTTTAATTAATATAGTCTGTAAAAACTTTAGAATAACTCTGATGGTTTAATATTGACTTAGTGAACATAAACAACAAAAAGAGTTCAGGAAAGCAAACAAAAAACTAGCGATAATGTACTTAAAAATAAAAAGATTTTAATAACTTTAGGCTATATGTGTCAAAAGCATGGTTCTGACAAGGGTTCAACTTTATAATTTAAGTTCACCGTCGCCATTTTTAATTCTTAACTTCTATAGTGTCAGTTCTTATAAACAATTATCTAAAAACTGTCTAAAAATGCAGTCCCAAAAAGTTTTTTAACCAGTTGTGTTGGTTATATTAACGCAATTTTTAATTATATTTTAAATTATTAGAATTAATGTTTCATTAATCATATTATTGGGTAATTCCAAAAATAATCATCTAGACCCAGTTGCTGCATTATTTAAAATAAATCTAGAATTAATATATGTTGTTCTTATATGCAATTTGTTTAATATTTACGGTTTTATATGGTCAAATAACTTTTAGTTTTAAAGGAAAAAAAATTTAAAGATTCCTTGTAGGATAAAGAATAACATTTGCACAAAAGGTATAAAATGCTTTTAAAAAAGTGTTAATTTCTATAAAAATTAAACAAAATATCAATGAGTACATAATAACTTTTTATTTTTCAATAGATAAATACTTAACATTAATGAAAAATTAATTAAAAAAATTTAAAGATTCCTTGTAGGATAAAGAATAACATTTGCACAAAAGGTATAAAATGCTTTTAAAAACGTGTTAATTTCTATAAAAAGTAAACAAAATATCAATGGGTACATAATAACTTTTTATTTTTCAATAGATAAATACTTAACATTAATGAAAAATGGTGAATTGCATAGAAGTTACACTGTTAGAAAAAACCTGAAAATTAATGCGCTTTTAATTCATTCACGTCCCTGAATTTTCATTTAATGTTGAAGAAAAGTTATGATAATTCACAAATAAATTGAATTTTATTCAAGTATGCATTAATTTTAATTTAATTGCGCATTAAAGTAAAATTAATGCAATATTACCTTAACTTTGAGTTACCGATGAATGACAGTTATTTTTGCGTCGGTAGTAAGATAAGTTGCAGAATTATTGTCGTGCAGTTTGTGGTACAGTTTTATAATACTTATAGTGTAAATCGTGTTCAAAATAAACTTCTTTGATGAAGATTAAAATGAACTTTAACCTTATGACTATGGTTTCTTGCCTCTTTATTTTTAATAACTGAATTTAATGAATATTGTAACCAACAATTTGTAGGTTATGTTTTCAGTGCGTCTATTTCTATTCGCGTGTGTATTTTGCAAACAAATGAATAATTATTAAGTGAATACTCTTATTCGTGTGTTTTTTTAAGATAATAATTAAAGTGTTCATAAATTGCTGTGCTTCTATTCAAAAAGTTTTCTACACGTTTTGTTTCTTTGGACTTTCTTGCATACGCGTATTTAAACAAATAGTTCATTAAAATCTAAGACAATATGAATGAATTTTCATGCATCTATGTTGGAAGTTTTTTCCAACCACCTAGTGCATGGATTTTCAGTCACGCGTAACTGAATTTTAAGTCACGTGTTTTTAATTTTCATTCACCTGAATGGAAAAAACTTCCAGCATATGTGAGTGAAAATTCAGTCAGATTTTTCTAACAGTGTACTTAATTAAGTATTCAAATAAGGGTCTTACATTTTTGAAAATCTTTTAAATGCCTCTTTTTCTTTGTTGAATATCTTTTAAAAGGAGAAGCAAATAATAGAAAATCCTTTTGGATTCAATTGATTTGATTAAAGAGAACATATTCTCTTTTACACTCAGAAAAAAATTTGTTTGTGACAACCAAACTTCAGTTAAAGAAACAAATTTTGGTTGAAACAACCAAATTTTGGTTGAAACAATAGAATAATTTTGTTGATTTAAACAAAATTTGGTTGTTTCAACCAAAATTTGTTTCTTTAACTAAAGTTTGGTTGTCACAAACAAATTTTTTTCTGAGTGTATGAATTACTATAGAACCTCGGTCTGTTATTAAATTAAACTACTTTAAAAAGTAGACAAATTTAACCTTCATAAATATAAAATTTAAATTCTCGATATCTTGACTGAAGTTAGTCAATCTAGAATATCATTATATAGGTCGAGTCCATACCAAATGATCATACTAATTTCAGTCACATATTGATTAATATTTATGAAATTGATGATTTGGTTTCCTTTAGTGGTTAAAAAAAGAAATTCTAAGTATTTTTGAAAAATTCAAAATATTTTTGAAAATATTCAAATTCAAAATTTTGAGTATTATTTTTTTTGTTTAATCATAACTTCCGTAATTTTTAAGCAATTTAGATCAATTTTTTTTAAATTACTCGAAATTGAATGCTCTTTTAAGAAATATTATAACAAATAAAAAATTGTTTATAATTAAATAAATAAATAAATAATAATAAATATAGCTACAGTATTGTGTTTAAATTATAGGCTTGAATAAATCTTACTGATTTTTTCTTAGTACATGAATATATGTTAAGTTTAATCAACTAAAATATCCATAACGATTTCAGAATTTCAATAACAATAATCGTCTTTTTATCGTACTTTTTGGATTGTACTGTGTGCTGAATTAGAAAATAGTTTTTTTTCATTTGAGGCATGTAAAATAAAATTGCTTACTTAAGTTTTAACTGTTATGAAATATATTCGTAAAGAATTTTCTGAATTGACAATTATAATTACAATAAGATTACACATAATTTAATTTAATATTTAAATATAAATAATGCAAGTAGAACAAAAAAATTTTAGCTCATGAAAATATGATGTGTAATATATAATATTACCTATATAAAAATGAAAAAACAATACTTTTTTGTCTATTTTCCATTTTTTGTTTTTTAAAAAATAAATATTTTTCAAAATCCATTCGATTGATTGTAAGGATTCATTGAAAATAAGTGAAAAAAAATTGTCGATAAAAAATAATAAAAATAGTCGACGGAGTTCAAAATTACACGGAAAGACTTTCGATTTTAATACTTAATATTATAGTATTTATTTTTACAAAATTTCGATAGGAAACCAGGATATATCGTTATATTTTCAGAATTTACTATTTCTATTTATTATTTACTATTTTCGATAGGAAATGTTAAAAGAAACTTGAATCGACATTTTGTTGGGAAAATTGCTATTGAGTTTTGGAATTAGTAAAATCAAGATTAATAAGTAATTCCTATAAAAAGGCAAATAAACCGATCTTCATGATTATTATATTATTATAGGTTACCTGTGGTAATTGACATTTCATATATTTTTAACACTTTTATATACATATAAACACAATTACCGTCACAAACGAAATCCTAACATAACCTAAACACTAACGATAATACGCACGCACATATATATGCTTAACGAATCGCACAATACATATAATGTTTGAAGGGAAAAGTTTTCTTATATACTAATCGACATAATACATTACCACTTTTGAGAAAAATCCACAAAAATCACAAGTTTCCATCTGTGAACAATAGTTGAAGTTTGACATCCGCCAAATTCAAACTTCACTTAAAAGTTTTTACATGATATAACCGGTTTATATTGAATAAAACTATCACGTAGAAAGTATTTATTGTGTTATTTTTCACCCACTTTACGACAACGTTAATGATTTAATCGTTTCTTTTAAGAGAGAAATTATATAATCCGAATAAGCAAATCAACAGTGACAAGACGCGCACAACGGTTAAACTGTCATGGCCGCCAATTTTCCAATAGTTAATGGAATTTCAACAAAGCATTATTTTGAAATATAATCTTTTTAATAGTAAGATGTTCAAGATGAACTTATTTTATTGTTGCTTCCTATTGAATATAGTAATATTTTTAACCTATTTTTGTAAAAATTTTTTAAAAAATTATTATTTAATAAAAATTAAATAATTTTAATTATTTTTTTTAGATTATACTTTTTCCTAGTTTCATTTTCCTTTTAAAAAAAGCAATCTTTCCAGTTTTAAATAGTAAATTTTAATTTAAAAATATATAAATATTAACTTTTAAAAAAGTATATTCTTCTAGTCCTGTAGTATAAAATACCATTTTACAGTTATATCCTGATTTACAATCGAAATTTTGTAAAAATACATATTATAATATTAACTATTAAAACCAAAAGTTCTTCCGTGTAAAGATGAGAAATCGAAAAAATTTAAACCATTGTTCTGGGGTGTCAATTTCTTTCCTACTTTTTTTTGGGATCTAGAATTAAGATGTATTATCAAAAGATGGAAAACAATTTTTTCGAGCATTTTTTACCATTTTAGAATTTCAAGATTTTTTTATTAACTTATACGATAGATTGTAGAAAATCATTTAAAAATCACACAAAAAAATTGTCGATGAAAAAAAAATAAAAATTGTGGAAGTGGTCTTTTTTTACAAAATTTACTTTCTTTCGAGAATAAATATCTCAAACTCCGCAAATTATTCATTTCTCTATTTTTGACATTATCTCATAATTTTAAGTCTAAAATTGCATAAGAAAAAAAATTGGCACTCTTGAACATAACCAATTTGAATGAGCTAAAATTTCACCAGTTCTTACTCTTCATTATTTATTCTTTTTTAATTTTTTTTCCAATTTCTTTCTTCAGTTTTAAATTATTTTAATTATTCACTTATTTTCATTCATTTAACCGTGGTTTTAATTCTTTTAATTATTTTTCAATTTATTTAATAAATTTTCAATCATTCTTAAATGTTAATTATTTTCACAATTTTTAGTTCTTTTCATTACTTTTCTATAATTTACTAATTTTTAGGGTTCCGTACCGTAAAACGGAACCCTATTAAAATCACTATGTGTGTCCGTTTTCGCACCCCTTCTAACTTCTAAACTATATGAGCTAAAGTCTTCTAATTTAGTCCACATATGTAATTTCACCTTGGATTTACGAAAATGATATGGAAAACGCGATTCCAGCTCATGAACATGCCGAAATCCAGCAAAAACCACTTTTTTGCCCTAAAATTGAAATAAATGACCATGTCCCCCCCCCCTAATCTTCTAAACTATTTGACTTAAAATGCTGAAATTTGGTACACATATGTAGATTCACGTGTAGATTACAGAAAAATTATAGAGAACTCTCGTAAAGACTGTCTTCATAGTGTTTACTAGCCAAAAAGTACGAATTTGTAAAAAAAATTCGAAAAAATAACCATGTCCCCCCCCCTAATCTTCGAAACTACTTGACCTAGGATGCTGAAATTTGGTACACATATGTAGATTTACGTGTAGATTACAGGAAAATTATACAGAACTTTCGTAAAGACTGTCTTCATAGTGTTTACTAGCCAAAAAGTACGATTTTTTGAAAAAAATTCGAAAAAATGACCATGTCCCCCCCCTAATCTTCCAAACTACTTGACCTAGGATGCTGAAATTTGGTACACATATGTAGATTTACGTGTAGATTACAGGAAAATTATAGAAAACTTTCGTAAAGACTGTCTTCATAGTGTTTACTAGCCAAAAAGTACGATTTTTTGAAAAAAATTCAAAAAAATGACCATGTCCCCCCCCCCCCCCCCTAATCTTCTAAACTATTTGACTTAGGATGATGAAATTTGGTACACATATGTAGATTTACGTGTAGATTACAGGAAAATTATAGAGAACTCTCGTAAAGACGGTCTTCATAGTGTTTACTAGCCAAAAAGTACGATTTTTTGAAAAAAATTCAAAAAAATGACCATGTCCCCCCCCCCTAATCTTCGAAACTACTTGACCTAGGATGCTGAAATTTGGTACACATATGTAGATTTACGTGTAGATTACAGGAAAATTATAGAGAACTCTCGTAAAGACTGTCTTCATAGTGTTTACTAGCCAAAAAGTACGATTTTTTGAAAAAAATTCAAAAAAATGACCATGTCCCCCCCCCCCCCTAATCTTCTAAACTATTTGACTTAGGATGATGAAATTTGGTACACATATGTAGATTTACGTGTAGATTACAGGAAAATTATAGAAAACTTTCGTAAAGACTGTCTTCATAGTGTTTACTAGCCAAAAAGTACGATTTTTTGAAAAAAATTCAAAAAAATGACCATGTCCCCCCCCCCCCCCTAATCTTCTAAACTATTTGACTTAGGATGATGAAATTTGGTACACATATGTAGATTTACGTGTAGATTACAGGAAAATTATAGAGAACTCTCGTAAAGACGGTCTTCATAGTGTTTACTAGCCAAAAAGTACGATTTTTTGAAAAAAATTCAAAAAAATGACCATGTCCCCCCCCCCTAATCTTCGAAACTACTTGACCTAGGATGCTGAAATTTGGTACACATATGTAGATTTACGTGTAGATTACAGGAAAATTATAGAGAACTCTCGTAAAGACGGTCTTCATAGTGTTTACTAGCCAAAAAGTACGATTTTTTGAAAAAAATTCAAAAAAATGACCATGTCCCCCCCCCCCCTAATCTTCTAAACTATTTGACTTAGGATGATGAAATTTGGTACACATATGTAGATTTACGTGTAGATTACAGGAAAATTATAGAGAACTCTCGTAAAGACGGTCTTCATAGTGTTTACTAGCCAAAAAGTACGATTTTTTGAAAAAAATTCAAAATCTTCCCCTAATCTTCCAAACTATTTGACCTAGGATGCTGAAATTTGATACACATATGTAGATTTACGTGTAGATCACAGGAAATCATAGAGAACTTTTGTAAAGGCGGTTTTCACAATGGTTACTAGCCGAAACCTACGATTTTTTTAAAGAAAATTCGAAAAAATGACCGAGCCCCCTCCCTTTTAAATCGTTTGTAGTATTTGACTTGGGATCCCGGGAACAAGGGTTTATATATAATCAGATATATTTCAGATATCATCAGATATATTGTAGATATAATCAGATATATTTCAGATCTAATGATATATGATTTGATCTATTCAGATATAATCAGATATAATCAGTTATTTAAACATATATCTGCTTATATATATTTAGATATAATCAGATCTAACTAGATATATTTAGATATAATTAGATCTGATATTATATCTGTTTATATCTAGATAGATATCGCCTGATGTGAGGTCATATCTAACTAGATATATTTTAACATAGTCAAATTTGATATTATACCTTTCTATATCTAATTAGATATTGTCAGATATGAAGTCAGATATAATCATTTTGTTAACAGATTTAATCATACATAATATCAGATCAAACTATATCTAATAAAAAAATAATTTATTTATAATATATATAAATAATATAGTTTGGACTTTTTCAAATTTCAAAAATTTTTATTTTTTTATTAGATATAGTTTGATCTGATATTATGTATGATTAAATCTGTTAACAAAATGATTATATCTGACTTCATATCTGACAATATCTAATTAGATATAGAAAGGTATAATATCAGATTTGACTATGTTAAAATATATCTAGTTAGATATGACCTCACATCAGGCGATATCTATCTAGATATAAACAGATATAATATCAGATCTGATTATATCTAAATATATATAAGCAGATATATGTTTAAATAACTGATTATATCTGATTATATCTGAATAGATCAAATCATATATCATTAGATCTAAAATATATCTGATTATATCTACAATATATCTGATGATATCTGAAATATATCTGATTATATCTAAACCCTTTTTCCCGGGGATATAATCTACTTTTTATTTTATTAGTAATTTGCCGATTTCATTGAAATTAAATAAAAAATTCAATATAGTGCATTAAAATTTTGTTATTTGTTATAAGTTTTAAAATAATTTTAACTATATTAGTATATAAAGTTATAGAAAAATGACTTTGTTATTTGAAATATATATTCAATTGCTATTGCAATTCAATCTCTATTTCATATAGTTAAAAAAATTATAGAGGTACGGAACCCTTCGACTTGGTACGAGTATAACTCGTACTTGCCCGATTTTTTTATTTAAATTATTTTTTCCGATTTTTTAATTCTAACGTTTTATAGGTTTTGTTCTACTTGCATTATTTATATTTAAATATTAAATTAAATTATTTGTAATCTTATTGTAATTATAATTGTCAATTCAGAAAATTCTTTACGAATATATTTCATAACAGTTAAAACTTGAGTAAGCAATTTTATTTTACATGCCTCAAATGAAAAAAAACTATTTTCTAATTCAGCACGCACAGTACAATCCAAAAAGTACGATAAAAAGACGATTATTGTTATTGAAATTCTGAAATCGTTATGGATTTTAGTTGATTAAACTTAACATATATCCATGTACTAAGAAAAAATCAGTAAGATTTATTCAAGCCTATAATTTAAACATAATACTGTAGCTATAGTTATTTTAAATAATGATATATACATACATTTAGGTTACTACGGAGCTACGCGCTGAGCAGCGGCGCGGCGTGGCGACACCGGTCCGTGCTAGCGTAACTTAATAATTTTTTTCTCGAAAACTATAAGACATACCATCCTGTTTTTTGGCTTAAATTTTTAAGCACATTATAGACTATGTTTATGAATTTTTTGAAAAAAATCGAAGATATGATTTTGATTTTTTTTTAGATAAATAATTTTTTTTGTTAATAAAAATTTAATTATAAACAATTTTTTATTTGCTATAATATTTCTTAAAAAAGCATTCAATTTCGAGTAATTTAAAAAAAAATTTATCTAAATTGCTTGAAAATTACGGAAGTTATGATTAAACAAAAAAAATAATACTCAAAATTTTGAATTTGAATATTTTCAAAAATATTTTGAATTTTTCAAAAATACTTAGAATTTCTTTTTTTAACCACTAAAGGAACCCAAATCATCAATTTCATAAATATTAATTAATGTGACTTAAATTAGTATGATCACTTGGTATGGACTCGACCAGTTGTAAAATCATTCTCCCTTTATATTTTCGTTTAAACTACATCAATAATCAAATTTGAGAAAATCACTATACAGTCGACTTAAGTGGTTCTTTGAGCGAACGGCTCACATAAATTTTTCAGAAAACGTAGTAAATGTCCCGGGAATATGCGAGAGAAAGAAAAGTACTCATAATTCCGAGTATCCTCGTGAGTATTGCGAATGCATATTCGTATTTTATAAATGATGTTATGCATTAATCCCTGCATTACACTAAGAAGTAAAAAAGCTTTATTCCAATATGACCTGAATTCTTTTACTAGAGTGTGAAGCGCTATGTTGGAGGTTGCACTTTTCCCGTAATTATTTTTACGCGTCCAGAAAGGAGAACAAGTTTAAATCAGTTGAACACCGCGAGTGGTATAGAGAATAAAGTTTTTTTTTCTTTCTTTTTTTTTTTAACTCAAAACAGCAATGTGGCGCTCTGACATTTAATTTCCCTCCGAGTGCTTTGGAGTTCTTCGTCTACTTGTTCAGACCCTCGGGAGGAGAACGTCGTGCGCAAAATCGTTAACTACTATTTAACGTATGCCGCACCGACAAACTTTACAATGAGACTCTTCTGTTCTTGCAGGACTTGTAACGACTACAGTGGCTGAACTCCACGGATTGGCCCAATTAAGGAATGAAACGTGGTGGCCTATGGCTCTTGGATCTTGATTGGCTCCTCAACCTCCGATATAATTCTGTTCCTTGCAGCCTTTCTCGCACGCCAAAGTTAAATGAAGCCATTCAACAAACTGACTACTTATTAATTTACGGCGAGTTAATGAGCCAGTGCTGAGAGTACAGCTTTCGTGAAATCTGAAATGTAGTGATGCTCTAAAGCGAGGGCAAGAGCTTCGTCGAGTCTCGTTCATGAAGCGATCCTTCACCAATGTATACACTTTTTGCCACTTGGCTTTTATGTGTGTGTTTATATATAAAACACACTTTGACACTCGACACTTGTCTCATTCTTCACGTCCCTTTTCACTCAGAGAAAAAATCCCTCGCACTTTTATTTTTTTTTTATACCTAAACCTCTTTATTTTTTGTTTTCACAATTTTTCACCGTTTTTATATCAAATTTATTTTCTCGCCTGAATAAAGCAGTTTCATTTTCAGGTGTGTGTGTGTGTGTGTGTTTCAGGGGAAAAATGTGAAAAATACTGAGATTCATTATAAAAATTTCATCTGCGAGTAAATTTATTGTCCTTTGTTTTTTGACCTGGGGAAATATATATTAGTCACTATACTGCTGTTATAAATAAAACGGTGCATTAACATTTTTTGAGTTTTCACGAATTAAGAGACGCATATTTCTGCCAGTTGAGAATTTTTATGAGTACGATTTTCATAAATTGTACTCAACTGGAGACAAGTACTTGAACGTTACTTGAATGAACGTAAATTGCACTTTTTGGCTGAGATTTCGGAAAAACAATAACGCTCGAAGAAGGAAACAGTGTCTGGCCAAAAAGAAGTCTTGTTCGCTGCTTCGTTGACTTGATATTCGCATGAATGTAGGTCTGCTAGAAAATGTGGAAAATAACTACAAAATCGAAAACTTTGGCTGCTTTAACTGGAGTTGTTTCCGACTACAAGAGCGAACAAGTGGAATTTATAATCATACTTACGAACATGACCGGAATAATACCCTCTAAGCCCATAAACGAAATCTACAGTAATTTCTATGTGCAATTTTGCCAAGTCGTGTTGAAAATTGAAATTGCATTAGCAATCATATTTACATCACCCCTATTATTGGAAACAATGTTATTGTTTTAACATTACCAGTTTTAATAAGTCGCAATTAGAACTTTCCAATTAAATTATGGAAAAGACTATTTATGTATATTTTTCTTTTTCACTTTTACGGTCGATCTTGCAAGGGACACTTTTTTTAACTAGAGAGACATAGGAATATACAATACATCATCTTTTTTTACTCGAATTTCACGAAAAAAGTTGTATTTACGTGTCTAATTATTACTCAGAGCTTTTTTTTAAATTAAGGGCATGTAATGGAGAATAACGTCACTGGTATAGGCAAAATTTTTCCATAAAAAATTTTTTTTTTTTTGCTTTACAATTAATTTTTTAGCACTTTTAAAGATCAGCAAATTCAAAAAAGAATTAATTTTGTGGCAAAATTTAAACAAACTTGGGTCGGAGAGACCTTCCTAATGATATTTTAAGTAATTCCACAAAGTTAAGAGTAGAAATATTTATTATTTTAGATTTAGGAGAAAGTTATGGATAAATTTTGCTTTAACCAGTAATGTCATTCTCATTTACATGCCCCTATTTTCAAAAAAAACATTATAAAAGAAAAGAAGAAAGATAAATTTCTAAAAAAACTAAACAAGCAATAGCATTTCTAAAAAAATAGTTAAAAATAAAAAATATAACTATAAAATGACGAGAAATACATGAAAATAACTAGAGTTTACTGCAAGAAACTACAAAATTTATAAAAATCCCTAGAATATGTATAATTAACTGAATAAAAAAAAAATTAGAAAAAAAACATGAACAAGTAAATCGAAACGAACAAATTTGAAAATATTAAAAATAGGTAGAAACACTGCAAAAAGTAAGCATCTTAATTTAAGATACATTTGTAGTCACTTTTAAGATGTTTCCGAAAAGTTAGCAAAAGTATCTTAAAATGCATTAGTTTTCTAAGATGCAAGCTGAAATATAAGATACTTTAAACGTCTTAAAAGTGACTACAATGCATTTTCAGATGTTTCTTTTTACAGTGAAATATTTTAATTTTATTTCTTCTTATAATTTGGTTTCTAAATAGTATTTTGTAGTTAAAATCATTACACAAAAAAATTGTATTGAAAAACAAATTTTCCGTTGAAAATTTCAAGCTATTAAAATTTTTTCTTCGTGATTATTTTAAAAATAATTTGTAGAACCGTGTTTTTATAATTAATTAAAATATACTTATTTTGCGCGTTTTGTTACTGTTTCCATGTAAAAGTCCCAACTTTATAAATTTAGATCTTAAAAACGGAATGGTAAAATTCAATAAAATTGTAACAGTACATGTAAAGTAATGCATTTAATATGTCCTTAAAATTTTATAAGAATCTGTAGAAATTGGTTTCTGGGATTAACATCCTTAAAAAATAAGTTAAATCTAGAAAAATTACTAAAAATTAAAAAAAGTACCTCAATGTAGATAAAAATTACTACACTGTATTTAAATAACTAAAATGTAGAAAAACTACTAAAAAGTAATAAAAGAAACCTTAAAGTAATTAAAAATTACTTGACTGTATTGAAAAATAACTAAAATGTAAAAGAATTACTAGAAAGTAATAAAAGAAACCTTAGAGTAATTAAAAATTACTAGAATGTATTGAAAAAAACTTAAATGTAAAAACATTACTAGAAAGTAAAAAAAACCCAAAGTTCCTAAAAGGTTATTAGACTGTAATAAAAAATAACCTAATTGTAAAAAACTCCTGGAAATTAAAAAAAGTATCTGAAAGTAGTTCATAGTTACTAGACTCTATTGAAAAATAACTTTAATGTAGAGAAATTTCTATAAAGTCAAAAAAGTTACCTTAAAGGTATTAAAAATTACTAGACTCTATTAAAAAATTACTAAAATGTAGAGAAATTACTAGAAATTAATAAAAAATATCGGGTAAGTACGAGTTACACTCGTACCAAGTCAAAGGGTTCCGTACCGCTCTAATTTTTTTCAATTATATGAGTCAGAGATTATTTGAATAATAATTTAAATAATGATAAATTAAAATAATTTTTTTTATTTTTAAAGAAATTTAAGTATAAATTTAATGATTTTTATAAGATTAAAAATTTCCAATTAAATAGACTAAGCTTTTTTATATAATTTTAAATTTTAAAGCCAAAAAAATTTTTTTTTAATTTGTTTTTATTTTTTAACTTTTAAAGTAATTTAAACATAAAGATAAACATTTTGTACAAAAAAATAATCTGAAACTATAAAATATTGTAGCTGTTTAGAAGAAAAAAATTTTTTTTTGGTAAAATTTCAGTTTTTTGGAAAAAATGTTATGTACCAAATTTCAGTACTCTAGGTCAAATAGTTTAGGAGATAAGGGGGGGGGGGTAAATAGGCATTTTAATGCATTTTTGGAAAAAAATCTTGTTATTTCCTTGACAACGCTATGAACATCACGTTCAATCATGTTCGCTATATTTTTCCTGTAATCTACAAGTGAAAATACATAAGTGTACCAAATTTCAACCCTCTATCTCAAATAGTTTGATCGCTAGGGGGGGGGGGGGGTAATGGTTTTGGGCGACGGACAAACGAGTGAAAACATAAGGGTTTCGTTTGGACACTTTGTGTACGGAACCCTAAAAAAGAACTCAAAAGTTCTTTAAAAATACTAAACTGTATTGAAAAATAAGTAATATGTAAGGAAATTATTAGAAAGTAAAAAAAAATACCTCAAAGTTATTAAAAATACTAGACTCTATTGCAAAATATCTATAGTGTAAAATAATTACCACAAATTAAGAAATGCTTAGAGATTGTTTAAAATTTACTAGAAAAGGATGAAAAATTACTGTAAATCAATAAAAGAATTAGGAGTTGAAAAATAAACTAAAAGAATTGAAAAAAAATTATTAAGGGCATAACTGATTAAGGCAAAAAACCATTTTATCCTAATGATAATCTCTCTCTAAATCTGAATTAGTGAAAAATTACTAATAATTAGTAAAACCTTGCCTGAGTTTTTATTTCAGCAATTAATTAAAAATAACTTATTATTAGTAAAAAAAATGAATTATTGTTAGTAAAAACATAACTAAAAAATAGTTAAAATTCGACTTATTGAATTAGTAAACAGAATTTTACTAAAATATTAGTTATTTTGACATAACCTAAAAATGTATTTGACTAATAATTAGTTATTTTTTACTAAATGATGAGTAGAAATATAACTTTTTGAATTAGTGACTGAGTTTTTTCTTTCAAATTAGTTATTTTTAACTCTAAATCAAATTCAGATTTAGAGAATGATCCGAGAACGTCTGAATTTTTGCTCAAAATTAATTTTGAGAAATTTTCGAAAAACCTCAAATTTTTTAATAATTAATTTTGTGGCAAAATTATAGCAAATTCGGGTCAGAGAAACTAGAAAATAAAGAAAAATGACTATGAAGTAAGTATTTAAAGAGAAAGAAGAATGACAAATTAATTGAACGAAAATAGAAAAAAGTTTCTAAAAAATAAAAAGATATCTAGAAGTTAAAAAAAATAATTAGAAAATAAAAAACATAGCAGAGTTTTACAAAATAATTAAATTGTGTAAAAGTAACTGTATATTAATAAAAATCAAATCTTGAAAAATAACTAGAAAATGTTAAAAAATTACTGGAAAGGAAATTACTAAGTAATGCAGGTTGCTGGTAGAAAGAGAGTACCAGAAAGTTGCTGGTAACTAGAATTTGATTTAAATTGACTAACTCTCTAAATTTGAATTAGTTAAAAATAACTTATTTGAAAGCAAAAATTTAGTCACTAATTCAAATAGTTATATTTCTACTTATCATTTAATAAAAAATAACTAATTAATAGTCAAATTCATTTTTAGGTTATGTCAAAATAACTAATATTTTAGTAAAATTATGTTTACTAATTCAACTAGTCAAATTTTAACTATTTTTTAGTTATTTTTTTACTAACAATTAGTCATTTGTTTACTAATAATTAGGTATATTTAACTAATTGCTGAAATAAAAACTGAGTCACGATTTTATTAATTATTAGTTATTTTTAACTAATTTAGATTTAGAGAGAATAGAAATTGAAAAGAAAAGACGAAAATAAATAACAAATATCGCAAAATGAAAAAAAGTTTTGATTAAAGAAAAATAAAACAAATCAGAGTTTTACAAAGTAGTTAAAAAGTGTGAAAATTAACTATATATTGACGAAAATTACTAGATTGTTTTGGAAAACAACTATAGGAAATGCAAAAAAAAATACTAGAATGTAAAATAAAATTCAAAATCTGATTAATATATATAATCTAGGAATAGAATATATTTGCTATAATTAAAAATAAATGACAAATGAAAAAACATAACAAAAATGTAACTTGAATTTGTATAGACGTAGAATTTTAAAATAAAAAAGTAGGTACATTAGTGTTAGAAATAATTAGTAAGTTTGAAAAGTGATTCTTTACTTATGGAAACTATGACTAGAATGTATTGAAAAATTATTAGAAAAAAATAGAAATGGTTTTTCATTTAAATAATAACTAACTATTTTTATTATTATTATTATTATTTATTGTCAAATGAGCATGTATTTGTTAAATTTAAAGTTGAAAATATTTTATATATTGGTGGATCCATTTATATCCCGACTAATTCATAGTATAATTTTCTTACTTAAGGTCTGATTTCATTGATCTCAAATTTAATAATGTAAACGTAGCATCTGTTGTATAATGCATTAAGTTCAGTTACTACTTGTGACTCTTAGGATTAATTAAAGGACTTGTCCCGTATACAAAATAAATAAATAAATAAATAACTAGAAAACTGTTCTGCGTTTAAATATCTAAGCTTCCAAATGTGAAATTTTTTTTTTTTAATTTTAAAATTAAAGATCCAAAATGGCTACGGAGGTAATTTTTTTATATTAATTCTTAGTGTACGCTTCCTTTCAAAATCTTTTATTTTTATGACACTGATTTTTGAAATGTTCTTAAGGTCGCTAATCACGAAAATAAGGTCAAATTTGAAAAATTTAAAATGGTGGATCGAATATGACGGACAATATATATTTAGATACTCGAACAAATTCTTTTGAAACTTGACATTCTGGGGTTTTTGGGGTTGGTAATCACAAATCTAAAGCCAGTTTAAAAAAATTCAAAATTTCTAAATTCAAAATCAGAAATGAAATTTTAGTATTACAAAAAGGTTAATTTATTTTATCATAAAATGACTTATAAAATAAAATAACCTTTGAATAATATTAATTAATCATTAAATTTAATCAACGACAAAAGACAAACGACAAAATAGAACAAACAAAAAACAATTAAGTTTCTATAAAATTATGTATAGACTTCTATCAAAGAATCTGCAAAAGCTGCTTGACAACTGAAAATTCTGGTAAAGGTAAATAATTTGAGTCTCTGAAGTAAATTACTTTCTGTCCTCAAATATACAAATCAGCTTATTATCAAGCAGGAATCTTAGTGTCAAAGGAGCTCAACTTTTGTCTGACAGTTGTTCAAGTCTCTCAATTGTTTAAGTAATTTATACGAACCACAGTGACATTTATTCTTGTTATGATATAATATAACTGCCTTTGTTGTCTTGAACTTTTGCAGAGTTGGGGGTTCCAAGACCTGAGTCAAATGAGTAATAAAAACAAAAAAGTCCTTATTACACACCTCAACCTTGGAGTTTATTCCTTTTGACTACAAAGAAGACAAAACACTTGGAGAAGTCTGCTTCTTCAACAGCAACGCAAATAAATGCTAACAATGAGATAATAGGTAAATTTTGAAAAAATTTAAATTACCTTGATGTGTACAAATCTAAAAAAATAGAAAAACTTAGGAACAAATAAAGCGAAAGGAAAGAGAGCTAAACTTTGAAGAAAAACAGAAAAGAAAACTAAAGAAAAGCAGAAAAATAAACTACAGTGGAAATAAGAAAAAAAAATTTCGAAACTAAGAGAGAATTGTGTTCATTTCAGGAACATTTCACTTCCGTACAGAGGATGCAATATATTTATTCAGAAACTTTTGTGTCTGATTTTTATTGTTAAGATGTTAGTAGCGTCTTAACAAAAAGTTAATGCTGTTTTTGAATTTACTTCCCGTATGAAATTAATAGTAGAATAATCACAAAAATGGTTCAATTTTCTCTTATTTTAAAAATGATTTTGAGTATAATCGAAATAAATTTCTCCATTAGGAACATTTTTCCAAGAGTGTCCCTTGTTGGAACAACACATAAAAATTCGAAAAGAATCGAAAAAAAATTGGCACTTATTTTTAAAAGTAAAAAAAATCTATTCATTTACAATGAAGAAAAAGTTGATAAGTGTAAAAACACGTAAAAATAATAACAAATAATCTATAAAAATGATCAGGAAACGTTGATAAAAGTGTTTACAAAAAACAGTGGAAGTAAATAATGCAATGAATAAAATAATGAATTACTTTACTGCAAATAAATGACTACATTTTATTTCTGTTTTTATGGAAAAGGTAATGAAAGTAAAGAAATATGGTATAAAAAAAAATCAGAAAGATATTTATGAAGGGGCTTGTATTATGCTGTAAAAGAGATATCAGAACACGAATTCTTTATCGCCATTCTCTTTGGCTTAGAGAAAAATCACGAGTAACACCTATCGGGGGTGCAATTTGTTCCACGTCAGATTTCAATGAAGTAACGGGCTTTCTTATCGTTTCGTGCCAATCTCAAGTCCGCAAAACCTTTAGTCTCGGTTCCACAACACAAATCTCCGCAGCGAACAATCAGAGCAATTCTGTTGACAGTTTTTAACTTTTATGGTTTATTCCACAATAATATTTTTATTTCAAAAGCATTTTCCCAAGTGATAAAAATTCTCTTAAAATCAAGTTTTAAAAAAAACCTGATATTAAAAATGAATAATAAATACATGAAATAAATGCAAAGTCACTATGGATAATAAAGTTAATTAGATATAAATACAAATACCACAGAAATCTTGAAATATTAGAGAATTTTTTTTAATTTTCTGAAAATTCTGAATACTTTTTAGAATTTTTTCGGATTTATTTGACACTTGTTATCCGGTATTTTCTCGGGTCACTGAACACGAATCTCATGTCAGATTTTGTAAATTTAAAATGACGGATTCAATATGGCTGACAATTTTGAATAAAATGTTCAGATTTTCCTAAAACTTGGGATTCGGGGCGCTGAATATAAATCGGATGGCAAAATTCGAAAATTTTAAATCGCGGATTCAAGATGGGTGACAATTATTATTATTTTTTTTTAACAAAGTTACTTAGAAGTTTCTTGGGTTATTTATTCTAAATATGAATTTTTCATTTTCAAAGTTACATGATAAGCCCTCAGAAATGTTGAATCAGCCAGGCGCGTATGCAGGGGGTGTGTTTTGGAAGTTCAAATCCCTACCCCAAATAGAAAAAATTTATTAAAAAAAAGGTCATTTGAGATAAATTTTGTCTTCAAAATCCCCACTACAATTTCAAAAATTCACCCAAGATTTCAAATCCCACAATTTTTTTTTCTGCACACGTCCCTAGAATCAGCCATATTGGTTTTTTAAAATTTGTCGCCAGATTCTAATTCAGCGATCCCAAAAATCTCATTATTTCCCAGTAACTGGTTTGAAAAAAATTTTACCAGATTTAAGAAAAACTATTTTTCACTTTAGATCTAAGATTTATAATTTTTGAAAAGTAATATATTAATATGTTTTAACGTGATTTGAGACTCTAAAATAAAATTAACGATCAGAACAAACAAAAATTTTAGGTTTAGACAAAAAGTCGATAATTTACACACAAATTAATTATTATTTATTATTTATTAATTTATCAATTATTTATACCTTTATTTACTTTAAAATAAAATTTCTAATAACTCTTGATTTTTTCAAGAATAAATTAAAGTTGTTAATATTTTTCATTAAGTTTGTTCTTGGTTTCGAAATATATTTTTTTAACTGAAAAAAATTTCCTGTCTTGAAAATGTCATCTACATATTCACCTAAGTTTTATAATAATTAAAATTAAGATACTATAATAATTGCAATATGTTGGAATAAATTAAAAGAAATTTCATCATTTCCGCCATTTTGATTTGGACATTTTTATACTTTTAAATACAAAGTATTTTTACGTAATTTGAGTCATTGAAAATAAATCAAAGGTTAGAATAAACAAATTCTCTCCCCACCAGGACACTAAAATTAGATGAAAAAAACGTAAAACATATCTCCAGTTTTGTAATTTCTTTTTCATTTTTAAATATTTTTAACTCAAGTGTTTTTTTTTTCATTTTTGTATAATTTTGCCTCTTAATTCTATATTTTTTCTTTTTCAATTTCACTGTTCTTCGAATATTATTTTATTAATTTTTATTGATTTTTACGGTTGAATAAAGATATTTATTCTTATTTTAATTATTTTTTATTTACATTTTCTAAAGTACATTTTCTAAATCTGCAGATTTTATCCACTTTCTGTTTTTTTTTCTTTTTTTAATTTGTAAGCTAATTTATTTACCTTTTTATAAAATTTCTAAAAATTCTTGATTGTTTTAAAATAAAATTTAAATTGTTAATATTTTCACTAAGTTTTGTTCTTGGTTTTAAAAATCTTTTCTTCCAATTTCTTTCAAATTTTCACTTTTTATTGAGGGGGGGGGGTAATTATTTTTTAGATATTTGGATTATTTATCCAATTTTTTTTTGTTCTTTTTTTAATTTTTAAGCATATTTATTAACTATTTCATAAAATTTCTAATAATGCATTATTTAAAGTTTGCTGAAGTTCTTGTAAATTTCATTCAATTTTTTTTAACATTAAAAAAGTTTACGAACAAATTTTACTTAGACTAGTGACGTTTTATATCTTTTCCATAAAATTTATAATAATTATCGATTTTACTTAGACTAGTGATGTTTTATATCTTTTTCATAAAATTTATAATAATTATCGATTTTTTAAAAAAAAATTTTAATTTGCATTATTTAAAGTTTGCTGAAGTTCTTGTTAATTTTATTCAATTTTTTTTAACGTTAAAAAGTTTGCGAACAAATTTTACTTAGACTAGTGACGTTTTATATCTTTTTCATAAAAATTTATAATAATTATCGATTGTTTAAAAAATGCAATATCAGTTATTAATATTAAGACAAAGAATTTTTATGAGGTTTTAAAGTCGTTTTCTTCTAATTGAAAAAGTTCACTTTTTAAAATTTTCCTTACCTCTTTTCACGTAAATTTTATAATAAACAAATTACTGTAAACAAAAATAAAATTATATAATGAATAATAAAATAAAATTTTATAAAGAAAAGTACCTATCACTATTTATTTTTGAACTCCGTAAAAGAATTTTATGCTCCTTAAGGGCATGTGATGGAGTATGACATCAATGACGTCACTAGTCTAAGTAAAATTTGTTCGTTAACTTTTTTTTAAAATACTAAATATTTTGACACCAAACTTTGCAGAATTACTTAAAATTTAATTAAGAAGGTCTCTCTGCTCCAATTTGTTTTAACTTTACCTTCAAATTAATTTCTTATACTTTTAAAATTTTCCATATATTACTCTCTAAATCTGAATTAGTTAAAATCTACTATTTAGGAATTAAAATCGTAAACGAGTTTTCTCTTTTTCAATTAGTAAAAAATAACTATTTATTAGTAGAAAACTACTAATTCAGTAGTTAAATTTAACTAATTAAGTGGCAAAAAATAACTAATGTAATTAGTAAATAGAAATCTACTAATTCTTTTAGTAGTTTAACATAACCTGAAATTACTTTGGCAAATTAAATTAGTAGTTTTTTACTAAATTATAAGTAAAAAAATACTATTTGACATGGTAAACGAGTTTTCACCCTTAAAATAGTAGTTTTTAACTTATTTAGATTAAGAGAGTAGCAAATTTATTTTAAAATTGATTTTACTGCAAAATTCAACCAAATTTGTGTCAGACAGACCTTCTTGATGATATTTTAGATAATTTTTCAAACTTTAGTGTCCAAATATTTAGTATTTTATGAGAAAGTTTATGAACAAATTTTGCCTAGACTAGTGACGTCATACTCCATTACATGCCCTTAAAAACCTAGAAATGTTGTAATTTTTTTTTAGGACAAAGGTATAGTTAAAAGGAAATAAATTGACAAAATACTTTTAGCATTCGGATTATATTTTAACTGTTCGACAAATTACAATATGTAGGGTAAGTCCGGGGGAGATGGCCATACTTTCTATAAAGGTCCATAAAAATAAAAAAAACAACATTTATATATTAATGTTTATTGTTAATTAAACATTGACTATTTAACTTTAAAACAACCATAAATAATATTAAATATTTTAATGTTAACAATCATAAAATTAATGTTTTGTAAAAAGTGACATTCAGGGAGAGATGGCCAATCGTAGTGTGAGATGGCCATAGGTGTAAGGGAGAATTGGCCATACCTATTATTTAAGTAAATAAATATAATTAATATATCATTTTGAGTTTATTACATGAAAGAATAAACAAAACACAAAAATAAGTCTTATCTTAAAGAATATCACCACAATAAATAGATATTTAAACAAGTTGAAAGTTTTCAGTACTGAAGTAATAGACAAAATAAAAAGGAAGTATTATATTTAATTTTTTATTATTTTTCGCCAAAATTTTGCTTTTCTTTATGTTTAAATGCAAAACGAAGAAATTTAGTTTAGAATAAGTGACCTTTTGAGTCAATTTCTGTAAAAATATTTGAATTGGCCATCTATCCCTTATTACATCCCCCCAGATTTCCCCTAATATTTAAATAAATAAAAATTTTTCATGTATAATTCTGCCGTTATTACAAAGCTTGCCTCATGTATAGTTCCAAAAAATACGAAAATAAGCATTATTCTAAAAAAAAGAACACTTTAACAATCAGTAAAGTCAACCCATTGATGTTTTCGAGCACTAGTCAAAAAAATACACCAGGATTTCAAGTACTTTTTCATTTTTAATTTTCAAGTTTTTGTTGTTGTTTGCTTTCACGCACACAAATGAAGCAAAATAACCAATAATAACTGATATTTAATAACAAATTCAGTAAAATATTTGAATTGGCCATCTCTCCCGTATGGCCATCTCCCCCGGACTTACCCTAATAATTTCATTTTAACTTCGAGCCTGATGATGATGACGAACCAATGTCATCGAAACGTCGTTCTGACTGTTTAAAAAATAACATTGTTCTTTGTTGTTATTTATTTGCCTTCCTTTGATCGAACCTACTTTCTCACAAAATAAACATTTCGGAAGGGAATCTACTTTCAATTAAGAAATAAATAATACTTGCTGTCACAACTGATTTCAGATTTACAAAATGTAAGCAACCTTTGCATGTCTAAAACAAATTTGTAGTTGATCAAAATTAACCTTTTTAAATGGACACGGTAGCCAAGTATGTTTTTAACCAAGATTCGGCAAGTTTTAACTAAAAATTGGTTATATTTAACAATTTAATTTTTTCAGTGTAAAAATTGCAAAACTAGAAACATAAAAAACATAAATGTAAAGGAAAATTAAATTAATGCGAAAAATCCCCTGGAAAAAGATGATGGCAGCTGCTTTTTCTGGAAATTAAAATGATTTACAGTTCATGATGGGAAAAAAGGGGCGAAATTATAAAGGAACGAGATTTTTACAGTGTGAAAATCCTCTTAAGATTCAAAAAGACGAAAACGCACGGAAGCATTTCTGTCTCTCAAAGACCACCACTTTGCATATTCTGTATTCATTAGTGTCAACTTTTATTATACAAGTTGCAGGTAGTCACGGCTGGTAAAAAGTTTCCGCGGGATTTCCTTAAGTGCAAAAACGTAAGTGGGTATTCCTAGACTTTCATACGGAAATTTCTCTCGTCTTATTTTTGCGACTATCCCTCCCACTTCTATTCCATTCTTTCTTGGGGTTGTCTTTTGCTTTCATCGACCCTGTTATATTCCTTTTAAAAGAGAGATATTCACCGAGAAACCTTAGAGAGTGTAAAAGAATTTCAGAAGTTCGTTTTGTTAAGCAACAAAACAGCAACACGTATTCTGAAAACGTTTCAAACTTGGAATGAAAATGGCAACTCTGCTGCCTTCGAAGCAGCAAAAGACATTATAAACTGTTGTTAACTTTCATTGCAGCTTCCTTTAATGTTCCAGTTATCATTTATGCATTTTGCTAATGTTATTTTACGCGAGCAAATACGTGAAAACCATTTTTATGAGGCTTCGCCTAATCCTCTCGCTTTTTCGTTTCAAACTTATTAACCAATTATTGTAGAAATATCGCCTTAAATTGAAAATTCAATTCTGAAAAAGATTATTCTTGAAGAGAAATTAATTCTTTCTGGAAAAGTGCAAGAAATGAAGAATGTAATTAGTTGATGTCTTTTTAAATCGGGTAAAAAGTTTTTTATGTACTTTATATATGAAAAAAGTTCGTGAAGGATATTTTTTTTTATAACTTTTTACTTTGAAAGTATTTTTGTACGATAATTGCATTTACTTTTTATGGAGGAAGGAGAAAGAAAAATTAAACACGAAAATAGGAAAAAGACGATTAAGTAAAGTTGGGGATAATGAATTTGATTTACGACAAAGTATATTAAAATGGTCGATCCATTGACATTGATTGGATAAGTTGGAATGTTGGCAAACTGAGACTTTAGCTCTAGCTTAGGGCATTCAACCCTCAATTTCTTATCGGTGGACCTTCCGTGCCCAAACTTTGGTTAACTTAGTTTAAACATAACTTCCTTATGGCAAAGTAACTTTTTGTGTCCAAAGATATAAACCCTGAAGTGATGTGGGAAGAGTTCAGACACATAGATTCTAATATAAACAATCTGGCGAAAAATTCTCACATTACTGTTCTGCAACTAATTACTTTTATAATTTTAGAAAAGATGAAAACTTGATGAATTTTTTAAATTAAAAGATAAGTGATATAAAAGGTAATTATTGAATTAGTTCGGTTAGGGCCTATTTTGCATAGAATTTAACATAAAGCTATCATCTTATGTCAGATAATTATTTAAAAATAATTGATGACAAGAAGATATCCAGTGAATTTTGAAAAAACAATTTGAAGCCTTTTTAAGAATTTGAAGATCGAAATTAATTTTAACGCGATATGAAGAAAAAGATCTAAGCAGCAAAATCTTTTAGGTTACGTTCAGTCATGACGCGTTATATTAAAGTCCACTGTTTAATAATTGAAACAATAAATTAATATATTTTCAAGTTGGAGAGAATAATTATAAACTCTAAAAATTTTATAACAAATATTCTAAAATTACTAAAAAGTAAAAATACTGTTAAAAACGTCTATCTGACCCAAAGTTCTGTAAATTTGATTTTCAAATTAATTTTTTCAAATTTCCGGAAATCAGCGAATTTAAAAAATCTATATTTTAAACCAAAATTAAAACATATTTGTGTTAGTGAGACCTTTTTAATAATATTTTAAATAATTTTGCAAATTTTAGTCTTAAAATATTTATTAGTTTTAGAGAAAGTTTACCTTCAAATTTTGCCTATACCAGTGACTTCATTCTCCATCACATGCTTTTCACTGAAAAATGCATCAGGGCATAAAAGATAATAATTTATGTAGAAAGTGGGAAAAATTGAAAATATAATTGAATTTCGAAGAAAATGATTTAGAATTAAAGAAAATAGTCAAACAACAAGGCAAATTGTTGGAAATTAAAAAAATATTTTTTCAACATTACAAAAGGTTTAAAACTTAGCAGAAGCTAAATATTGGACTAAAAAAATGAAAATTGAAGAAAGTAAATAGAAAGTTAAAAAAGTTGAAAGTTATAAGAATGAAAGAAAATTACTAAAAATTGATAAAGAACTGATATTTGCAAAAAACAATCACAAGTAATTGGAAATAACAAAGTTGATCAAAAAAATATTATGTATTGAAGAAGTTAATTTTAAAAAATTGTAGAATATTATCGTAATTAAAAAAAAATGTTGAAAAATTAAAGAAAATATGTAAAACATAAAGAAGATAAAAAAAAATTAGCAGGAAAAAAGTTTAAAAATTGAAGAAAATAATTGAAAAAATACGAACAAATAGAAAATTACGTCAATTATTGATAAAAGAAAAATAGAATATTTTAAATTTAGAAAAATAATTGGAATCTGAGAAGTTTTGGCCTAAAATTACTTTTGAAATTTTTTTGAAAAATAGCAAAATTTTATTAAAATTAATTTTGAGCCGAAATTCAGACAAAATCGGGTCAAAGGGTCTTTCTTATAAAATTTTTAAGTAATTATACCGAGTATCGTGACAAAATATTTAATATTTTACGAGAAAAGTTACGGACAAAGTTTTCCTATATCAGTGAAGTCATACTTTATCACATGCCTATAAAGAAAATATGGAGAATCACAAAATAAATTAGAAATAAAAAACAATAATTAATAAAGGAAAAAAATAGATGAACTAATAAAAAACATAATTGAAAATTGAATAAAATAATTGAAACTTAACAAATATTTGACAAAATTAAGGAATATATTAAAATTTCCGGAAAGTAATTTTGAACGTGATAAGTTTAATAGTCAAGAAACATTTCTTTAATCATACCATCACTAACAAAACGAATAAAAAACATACTAAAATATCCTCTACAAAATTCTGACGTTTCGGCAAAAAGAGTTAAGTATAATAAAGTAATTTAAAGAGTTTCAAGGTCAACTATCAATAAAAGTAAACAAAGCATACATTTTGTAAATTTACAATTTTATTTAGAAATTTTTTAATAAATATTGACTGCAAAACTCTTCTTTTAAACATACAATCTTCTCTAGCTAAAATTTTGATGTTTTTAAATTTAAGATCAAAAAGATGATCAAAATCCCAACTATGTTTTGACAAACCAGTATTCAAATTACCACCCTATGTTTAGATACTCTAGATTTTAATTTTCTACCTGTTCCACCAACAAGTTTGTTATTGCAACGTAAACATTTAATCAAATAGACAACATTAGAAAGGTTTTCTTTTTGCTCTCTATCTTTTTTATTAGTCGAAAAAAAGTTTTCAAGTTAACATTAATTTTTGATTTTTAACGTAAGGAATTGTAATTTTTGGAACTTGAATTATCAAAGAAAGAGGGTAGTTATTTTGTAATAAAGTATTTTTTTATTAAATCCAAATTGTCTTGTCTAAATTCAATATTAGGTAACTTTATTGCTCTGTCAATCAAACCTTTAATTAAACCAATTTTTAATGCATATTTGTGATGAGAATCGTAATTCAAATATTGGCCAAACCACGTGTCTTTTCTAAACCAATTGGTTTTTACTGAGAAATTATTATATTTAAGTACACAGACATCTATAAAACTCAATTTATTGTTTTTTTCCAATTCATAAGTACATTTTAAAGCGGGATCAATTTTTATTAAAAACTTCAACAAATTTTTAAACCCTGTCTATAGGGATGACAGTAAAGATGTCATCGACATATCTCTTATAAATTATAGGAACAAAATCTAACAATTGTTAGGCATTTCCTTCAATATGTTCCATGACTATGTTTGAAACAATAGGAAACAAGGGAGAATCCATAGGACAACCAGATACTTGTTTATAAAATTTATTATCGAAAGAAAAAACTATATTATTAAAAATGAATCTCAACGCTGTAATAAATTCATTTTTAGGTAATTTAAACGAATTTACATTCACCAAAAATTTTTTGTCAATAATTTTTTCAGCTAAATTAAGAGGAATATTGTGAAACATATTAGCCACATCTAAAGATATCATTATATATTATCTGGAACTACTAAATCATTTTTAAAACACCAAGAATCTTTAACAAAAGATTGAGTTTTACCTGAAATTGGTTTTAAAATTTTAGATAAGAAAGAGGCTAAATTGTAAGTTAGAGAAGCAATTGATGAAACAATTATTCTTCATTTAGATTCTGGTTTATGAATCTTTGGTAGCGTTTAACCTTTTCCAAAAGTTAAACCTAAATTTTTTAATATTAAAAAGGCTAAAGAACTATTAATTAAATTATTTTTTCCTATTTTTTAACTAAATCGTTACATTTACTTTCAACTGTTGAAACCAAACTAATTCTATAAGGTCAGTAAAGATTAAAATTATTAAGCATTTCGGAAACTACATTAATGTAGTTATTTTTGCTGGTAGCGACAGTAATATTTCCTTTATCAGCTTTAACAAACAATAAATCCTCATTCTCTTTTTGAAATCTAATGTATTAAATGAATATTTCCTAATAATCGTTCTTTTTAATAACTTCTATGAAATTAAACTCATTAACAAATCTTTTATTTGAGTTGCACTTTTTCAATGTCAATGTCTTCCAATATAATATTTCGATGTACTTAATCAATTAATTTTTACTCACCAATAATTATTTTGCGTAATCTTTTCAGGCGTTTTATATATCTTTCAATATTTCTTCAACAATCTTTTTAATTATCTCTTTTATTCTTTATATAACCTTTCAATTTAACTTTTAATAAACAATAATCTGTCACAATAAATTTCACGACTCTTATTTCAATGTAAATATACTCGTTTAATAAAAGAAACTTGTAATAATTTTCTTTCTCTTTGAAAATAAATCAATACAAAAAAAAATTTAATTTTAATTTACTAAAATTGCTATGATAATTACCACGAAAGACTAGATTGAAACAAAATGAATTCGAAGACTCTAATGACTATCAAATAAAGCCAATAATCAATAAAATATGACCATTATGATGTCCTTAACAATCGATATAATTTAATTAAACATTAAATATACAAATTACTAATCAACAAGGAATTAGAACTATACCTTGCTAAACATTAACTTTTCGATCAAAATGAATTATCCAATTGAGTTCCTAACATACATCATATATACAATAAAAATCCAAAAGATAGAGTTAACAAATGAATCCAATTTATTTAAATTATTTCAGGATATCAAAAATTAAATAAAAAAAAAACACAAACATCAAATTTAGGGATCCCTTTACAAATATAAATTAATTCTCGTACTAAAAAATACTCATACATTTGGTTATCAAAAGATATAAAAATCAATAATATTCAACAATAAATAGGCAAAATTAACGTAATTTACCAGACCAAACATTCAGCAGTGTATTAAACACTATCAGTTGATTCAGAAATTTAAAACAGAACAATAAAACAAATATTAAAAACTTTATCGCTCGCCACGTGGTGACCGGAAGTGGAGTTTCCTTGGCATGAAGAGATTTCCCAGTGGTTTTTCGCAGGGGATCAATTCTCGAACATCTCACGAAAACCCTTCTTAAATTTGTTCTAAACTTCCAGATTCTCTGAAGTTCCTTTTTTTATAATTTAATCCAAAAATAACGCCTTGGAAGTGCTCAGCCCTTCAACCTGGTCATTCGGAACTCTTAGTGAACACCATTTTCAACGTATGACAAAAAAAAAACGCCACTCTACGTATCACAAAAAGTATAAAAAAAAATGATTTGAAACTTTTTTGTGTCACTTGTACTTGCTAATTCACTATTAATTTGAAATTAATATATTACCTAAGTATTACGTGCGGTATACTTGAGAATGGCGCACAGGTTCCTGGTCTCACGATCACGAGCAACAAGACCGAGCACAACCGAAACTTTACTTTTATTTTTCACCAAGGGCCTTCCCTCTCCGGTCCCTTATTTTCCTTATAATGTGTCATTCGTTTATACGAAGATTCACGATTCTTTCCTAATTGCCGAGACACACGTCTGATACATGTACATTTATATATTTATAGAGCGTTAAAAACTGAAAAATAAAAAGGCTATCTATTTTGCAAAGTGATTCCCTTTCAAACTCTGAACTCAATATCTGACAACAAAATTCTTCGTCACAACAAACTACTGGACCAAATACTTTAGTCAAAACTTAGCTATCTCACAAAAGGACCTCTTAGTCTTGGAGGTCTCAACAGCAGGCCCACCTCCAAACGGCTGAATCCAAAAGGACCTCGATTTCATCTGGAAGTGTCTTTTTATACTCTCACAATCCATTGAAATCTTACTTGCAACAACAATCATGTTTGTTTATTTATGTAAATTTATAAAATAAGTTCCGTGTTTAAGAGATCTGAAATTCATCTTACAAAGAAGATTTTATTTCTTCTTTTTCAGTTTCGAGTAATTTACATTTAATACAAGTTGAAATTTTGCTAAATGACATTGAAAACATACATATTACATAATGTCTTAAATACTCATTTAACAGGTGACAATCAATTAAGCAATTAGATCGACATTTTAACTCGTTTAAATTAAATAACGTTTCCCCGAAATCATGTAATTACTGACAAATTATATGTTATGAAAAATACGTAATTTCTTATCATTGAATAATATAAAAGATTGTTAAAAAATCTCTCGTTAAGAAATTTAATCTTAAAGACCCATTGTACAAAGCCATGCTAAAAAACAACTCATTTAATCAATGTGCATTTTTGCATATTGTTCACCTTTTGCTGACTAAGATTTCCCTTATTTTTGTATTTTAAATCATGCAATATAATTCTTAGTTGTCTATTTATTAATAATTGACAATACGAATATTGTCCAATCTTTCTATTTATGTCTTTCCGTATAAGGAAAAAAAATCAAAGGATGTAGGTCAAAAACAAAAATTTATTCTTCCAATTCGAACAATACTTTGAAAAAATATAACATTCTCTATAATGCAACATCCTCAATTTTATGTTTATCCATTTCTTAATATAGGTTATTTACCACTAGTATAAATCTGAGAATTAGCGGGAAAGCTTTGCGAAAAAGGGGAGAAGGCCCTGACTCACTTAAAATTGGGAGTACAGACTAAAACGAACGTTTGAATGGGCAAGACGCGTGAGCGTGTCAGATTGTCGAGAAGTCAAAATATTCGTGTGTTCAGTGGTTTATTAACCGAGGCAGTGTGCTGCGACTTATACTTCAATTTATACTTTTAAAAATTATAATATTCCATATTAACTTTGTTTAAAATATATATATGTGTTTCTCAAGTTCAATGGTGTTTCAACTTTCTGGTTAAACAAATCATTCTTTCCGACCTAGTTCCAATCAAGCTTTTAATTTTAATGAAAAGTTATAAAATTAAATTAAAAAGCTAACATACATATTGAAATAGAAAATAACTTTACTAGTTATAACAATTGAAGAGAAAAAAATAGATATAATAATAAGTAACGAAGTCAATCGTTACAAATGCCCCCCTTTTATATGCTATCGTCCCTTGACAGCATAATAAAACCTACAATTTTATAATATAATTCTTGCATATTTTTTCTTTTCTTCTTCCATAATTCTTCTGGATGATGTTCAAACATTAACCTTTAGCTTTTACATAATTTTGTAGATTAAAAACATATCTCGCTGATAGTTGTGAAAAATTTGAGAATTATGAATAAGAAATTGGTTTCTATTTATTATTATATTTTTCTATATATAATCTGATTTTCTATATGTATCAATAATGGCATATGAAACTAATATATTCCCGATATTTTGATTCCTTTTTTAAGATTCACATTCAGTCCGCCGAAAAACCTAATACATGTTTTACATGTAATTAATACTTTCTACAGGATAAATTTAAGATACAGGAACATTATTTGGGTACGTTATAAGGAAACAAAAACTCGTCAAACCCAGGCGTTTTACATGTTAATTAAATTATTCAACTCGATTTTTCTGACCGTGAAAAACAAGTTATCAAATAGCCAACAATTGTTCATTGAATAAAAAACATGCAATAATTCAGAAAAGCAATTAGAAGGAATTTCGAATTGGTCCTCATCTGACAATAAGCTTAAGATTGTGGGACCAAGATTCCAGCTCGTCGTTTTGGGGAAAGGGGGAATATACATTCCAGAAGCTCTTGGTAATGATCATCGGTGGTTACAAGTGAAGGCGATAAATTCTTTAGAGATCTTTGTTTCTCAAATTACTCGACCCATTATCTCAATTGATCCTCGGAATATCCCCTTCTGACCCATTTCGAACACACTCTATCTACACAGATGCACGCGTTTAAACGAGCACAAATACAAACTCGCTAAATATGTGTCTTTACCACAAGGTTACATATCCGCTTGTATTATCTTGAATGTAGAACCTCATTCGCTCACACTAACGAGTGTCTACCTGATCGTCCACCTGTCTATGTGAGCCAGTGTGCGTAACAAGCGGTGCCCAATAAATCCATGGTTTAATTAAACTAAGTTTAAACGGGACTACCTACAAAGCAGTTATATGCATTATGTCCTTAATCCAACGCTAAATCAATTATCGGAGTTATTCAACTATAGTGAGATTATGTTTTCGCTAGAGATAAAACAGAAAACTAAACATTTTACCCAAATTTCAAATTGACGATGAGTTTTGAAAAGAGTACAGTTTTATTAACTTGCTCTCACACTAGTAAAATGTATTTCACAGTTCAAAAGTGCAAGTTTTTTATAGCTAAAAAGTGGAAATTTTTTAATTAAAGGCTGCGCTGGAAAATTTATGGAGAGGAGGTTGTCTATATGAAAGGTTATTCAGAAAAGTTTGATAAAATTGGAATTTAAAGCAGGGATTTCTGAAAACTGTGTATATTTGAAAAAAGGTGTTTTTATTTTTTTAATACAAATTTGTACGTTAAAACTAAAGAAACAGAATTTATGTAATCGTTCTTCAGTAATTTACCATAACTACCGTAACGTAGTAGAAAATTACCTTGAACAATATTTTTAAATGGATTTAAAAATATGATAATATTATTATTATATCATAAAATAATTGATATAATAATAACAATTCATTCATTGTTGAACTAAAATTATGATTACACACCAGTCTGGAATCATTTCCACGCTATCAGCTTAGTGTAAACTCTGCAACTTGTACGTTTTGTTATTTTGAGTGAACACTCTTAAATTTAAAAGATTAAATATAAACTTCTGGTTACTTGTCAACTTGTCGGACAGGTCAATATTAAATTGGGTTTTTGTGCGATAAACATTTAATGTGTACTCTTTCTTTTTACATGCACGAACACTGCTTGACTCTGACGTGGAGACGATCGTGTTTATAAACTGTCAAAACACTGGTGGCAGCCATTTTGATTTTGGCGCTGGATGCCAGCGCCACCACCACTGTACCTGATTTATGTTCCTCGATCAATCGACGCTCGCCCTGTTCATCCGCCGGTAATGCTACTACTCGCACTCTAAAATGTGATTCGTGAGAGCGGCACCGTGGCGCATGTGTCGCTGCATTGAAAACTCTTGACGAGGCGTTCTCCCTCTCGTCATTCTGAACTGGTGTGTTCGTTCCCTTGGTCGTATTTTTCTTAAAAGTGTGAAACTTTATAAAAATGTGATTAAATAAGACTGACAGTGCTTCATTAGTGGTCATTGTCCCCTCCCAGGTGAGCTCCTATATTAACTTTTGTTTCTTTTACTGATAGCGTCGGTTCTCTGACTGTTTTGTTAATTTTCGAGCCAGTGTTCAGTGCGCATAACCTTTGTATTATGGCTGGGCCTTGCGGCCGGTTATTCAATATCTTTGTAAATTTCTAAAAATTGAGTCTTTTGAATTAATCTGTTAATTATTGTTGCCATTTAAAAATCGTGATTTGGTTACTGCTCCTTACCCCCCACTTTCCGTGGCTTAATAATTTTCATTTGATTTAAACAAACTATGTAGATTATTAGCTTAATTAGTCTTTTTTTTTGTAATTTTTGTTAAGTTATTTAACGTTAAAAGAACGGGGCGCTAGGGTTTTATTTAATGATTTATTTATTTGTTTTGATGAAACATTAATTTAAATTTAAATATTAAACATAAACTAGTAAAAATGCGTCATGCTACTCAAACAAATAGTTACTTGAGAGTACTAATTGCTCACGTAAATGTTTATTTAAACAAACAATCATTTAAAGTAACCAGAAACCACTCTAATAAGCAACGAGATAGTGAAATCAACTGTAAACTAAATTAAACAAAAATTACAAATTAATTAGCCGAAAAGGTAATTGAAAGCTTCACTAAGAATGAGAGAAATGTTGTTTTGATTTGTGCATGAAAATGTATTTAATTCATGTAAAAGAATAAAAAAATCCAGGTGAAACAAACTTTATTTCCAGTGTTTGTAAATTCAGTAACGCTCAAAATTTTTATCAAATTTAAAATGATGCAATTTTGCGTTACTAAACTTTGATTTGATTAATTTACATATGACAACAATTTTCAATTAAAATTCAGTATTGATTTTACACATATAGTATTTAAACGCGTCATTAATTTGGTTATAATTAGAGTTTGTTTGAATTTGAAGGACGCAATTATTAGTAACATGGAGAGAGATAAATACTCGCATACAGATTACAAAGCTTTGACCAAGTGCCTATAATAGACACTGAACTATACTCGTCAAGGGGATGCTAGTTTAGGCTCATAAACGAGAATAGCATCGATTGATTTGTGAATGGACTATCAGTTGGACTTGTGTGAAATATGTTTCGACTCCTGACAGTGGATATCAAGCTATCCTTGAAAATATTGTAATTAATTTTACTAAATGTCCCTGTCATTATTATTAGATAATAATAATATAAATAATAAGAATCTGATATTTATTTCCAAAAATTATTATTCTTATATAAAATGTAACAACGATTCCATATGAAATTTATAGTCCACATTTTAAAATCAATTGAATCTATTTTTGATTTGTTTCTTATAAAAAAATAATAAACCCGTATTTTTGCCAAGACATAAAATGTTAGGTTTTTCTTCAACTTTTCAATAGTGTTTACAAAAAAAGATAATATTTTTTAATTAAAAAAAAAAAACAAATTGTAGAAGCAAATTCATTTTTTTTAAGGTTCTGGACACGAACTGTCAAAACAGAACCCTTCTGTTTTCACTCATTTTTCCTTTGCCAAAATCCATTACTCCCCCACCCTTGTTACATCCGCGTAACAAAAATCTTTTCTTAAATAAGAGAAAATGTGCGTTGATTAAACTTAAATCATAAAATAATAAAATATTAAAGCTAGCAAATGATTCAGTCTATGCAGAATCTTTTACATTTTTTCTCACGCACATCTTCTCTTAAAAAATAGATTTATCTGAAATCGGCTCTTGTTTCTATGCATAATTTCTTGTGAATTTTATTGCAGCTGCAAACTTATAAAACTTATTTTAGATAACACTCATATTGTCGAGTCTCATAGATTGACGAAGTTTATAAAATTAATAAGAGATATTAAAGATCTTTTGTTCTCGTCAAGTCCATCTATGAAACTCGATATTAGCGAGAGCCAATAGATTGAAATAAAATTGAAATAAAAGTCATCTTTGAACTACGAGTGGACTTAAGAATGTTAAAAGAAGCCAGCACCGGTATCTAGCCTCGTGTGCTCATAGGAAAAGTTGCAATCACATAATATGATACCTTGATAACCAAAACTCTTAGAAATTCGCGATTCCTAGGATGACCTAAGGATCAAGCTTAGAATATAGGCGAACTATGATCTGATTTTCTCCCACTAGGGTAGATTTTTGCCTATAAAAGGAAACGCATTTTCTTTTTCAATTGTCATTTACTGCGATACAAATCATAGTTCGCAAATGCATCGCCGCGTGAATTTAATGATCGTCGTGAGCTTGGCCCTTCGGTTATTATAAATTTTACGACTGTAACTCTTGCTTGTTCGAACAGTATAGTTTACTCGTTGTCCAAATTCGGGCTAGTATTCTCATCGCTAGACTAGTGAGCTGGTCAAGAAAGTAAAATTGTAATTACCGTCGTATTTAGTCTAATCTCAAAGAGAAAACTGCAAACGTGACGTGTGTGCTTTTTCGAGATCATGAACTAATAACAGTGAGAAGTATCGACAGATTTTTTTCAAGAGAAGAAAAAATCACTGTGCGTCAACTGTATTTATTCATTGTTGCCCTCAGAACTGAGGTAAATGTAAGTAACTTTAAATATTTGTAAAATCATAAAAATCTTGTCACATTCTTTTTAACATTCAATAAAAAATTATATTCACATATATTCACAAATATCTTTTCTATTCATTTAATAAATAAAAAGGCAATTATATAGATATATCAATTAAAATATTCAGAGATAGACGACCCCCATAGGATCGATGGAAATCAACGTCCCACATTAAAAATAAATATTATATCGGCTTACCTTCCTCCAAAAATATTTGAAAGAATTAAATAATATTTTAATCAAGCCTTCGCTCGGGATGTAACACCCTTAGTGAAGGAGGAGGATAGCTCGAAAATGTGGTTATTTAGGTATACAAAAATAAAAAAATACGTATCCAATATTTTTTTTTTAAAGAACAAGTAAAAAATATATTCAATCAAATTTAAAATGTGATTTGTAAATTTGATATGGAATCAGCCTTAAGTTTCTTTGTATACAATAAAGAATAAAGAATAATAGAATTCTTACAGAAGAATTTATACAATAAAGAACAATAAAGAAACATATTAATGACATTGTGACACTTGTTTTTTTTTCATTTCTTTTATATATAGAGAAAATCTAGTCGAGCAAAAGTGAAATGACTTTCGTGATAAACTACAGACCTTTTACTGGTAAAGAACTCTTCGTTTCGCTGCGTTTTGATCTACCTGAGATTCTTGTATTTCCTCGAGAAATTGCATCTCCGTTACGCCCCTCTTTGGTAATGTGGATCCTGGCACGATTCCTACGCGACGGTTGAAAGAGGATCACGAGGATAATACATTAACTTGAGACATATCACAGTCGAAAGAAATGTTGAGATGAGGAAGGTAAGAGCAGGAAAAAAATTCCAGTTCATAATTCACTGCTCGAGAAAATTTTACATACATTGCATTTTAGATTGAAGTATATTTCGTTGAAGGAAAAAAAACTTATACCGTAAAAACTTATACGTAAAAGTCGAAAAAACTATAGTATAAACATTAAACTGCTTTAAATGTTCGCATTTGTCGTCTAGATTGGAACAATGCCTAGGTTAAAACATCGGAGCTGTGGAAACCTTTATAAGTGAAATTCATTGGAAGAAACCTAAAATTTTTGACAAATAATCGTCTTCAGCATCAAGGAATTCAAGAGTGTGTGAAAAATGTTTTATGTCTGTCTGTCTGTCTGTTACAAGACTTTGTATGCTCATCACATTTAAACGGATGGACCAACTTAAATGAAACTTGATGGTTTATTAGGTATTGACCCCCCAGTAGCCATTGTGACGTCAACTTAAAATTTGATGTTTTTTAAAAAGTTATTTTGTTTCTTGTAAGTTATTTCTGTTTGAAACCATTGCAAGCCAATGGCAAGGTTAAATCGGTCTATTCCAAAATTCTTGGGATATCATAATTTTAACTTATAAGATTCCAAGCTATTTTTTCTGAAACATCGGTTCAAAGTTAGAAGACCTTTTAAGTTTACCAGCCTATTTCTAAGCAAACAATTCTAGACGGGCGCATGTAAAGTGTGTCCTTCGACTAAAAGAAGCGTACTGGACCCTTGGACCATAGCACGAACTCAATGCAGATATACAGATAAAGAACAATATCTTTCTAGGTGATTACTAGAAAAATTTCACGTATACTTCGTTATGGGAATAACTCATATAAAATTCCGTTCTTTTTTCAAATATATGAACTAAAGAATATTTTATTCGCCACTAATGATTAAGTAAACAATTAATGTTATGTTAAACATTTTAAACCTAATTGAATTATTTTAGATTTTGTTTATGAAATTTACTAATTGCTAATTACATCAAAATTTATTATTTATGTTGGTTATGGATAATTGTAATAAACACAACCTATCAGCAATAATGAAGTTATGTTTACTTAAATAACAAAAGTAATTTCATACATTTTTTAGTTAATCCGAATAAACAAGTTTAGTCTATGTCTGCTTTCAGTTTTTAGAAATTTTTATTTAATTATTAAAGATAATTGTTTAAGTTAACTATTATAAACGTTAACAATTTTTTTTATTAACAAAAGGAATGTTCCTAAATCTAGCACATCTCTCTACTGCCCCTTCCGGGGTAGTAGTCAAGTTTCTTTCCATATCCTTCAAAATAATTTTCAACACGTATTTTAAATTTTAATTCAAATTTTAAACATTAATTTTCTATATTTAAATGAAAGAATTATTTTTCAATTCTAAATCAAATTCAAATTCTAAATTTTTAAATTTTTAAGAAATGTTTCAAATCCTCAATTCTCTTAATATATGATTATTTTTATGCATTTTCAATCAAAGAAAACATATTTACACCCTGTATTTCAGAGGTGTTTCCAGATTGACAAACAAGATAGTTTTACAAATTAATTATCTTTTTTCAACGTTAAAGTCTGTTAAAAAACAATTGATTCATAATATCTAAATCTATTAGTTTTATTTTTTCACTCTTTCATTTTACTCCGCAGTAATGATCAGGGACGTTGAAATATTACTGTCCTGTAATTCTTGTTCATCTTCCTATTCTAAATTTTTACAATTTTTAATTAAATTTATTCAAATTGTGTTATTATTTTCTTTTATCATATTGTTCTCATCTACCACAAGATGCAGTTGCGAAAGATCAGTAAAATATACTCAAAGTTACAAATCCTAGACTATTGAGATTTCTGAAATCTTAGCTCTAAACAACTATAACTTTATTAGTTTTAACACACGTTATCAATATCCGATTCTCGTAAAAGGAAATTCAATTTATGTCAACCCAACATAACACCATTTTCACGATGATAGCTGAATTTTTTAATATTGTCTGCCATATTGTATCCGACATTTTGAATTTGTTAATTTCGGATTTAGATTTGTTATCAGATCATTTATAATACATTTTGTAGTTGTTTTTTAATAATATGTAAAGCTTAGAGTAATTTTGGATCGTATTAACGCATTTTTCGAATTTTTTACTTGCTTTAGACGCCATATTTAAGTCGCAGTTTTGAATTCCATAAAACGCCCAATGGGTTCAAAAAGAGATTTGCTAAGCTAATTTTTCCAATAAGATTAAGTTCTTTTTAAAACAAACCAAAAATGAAGATATGGGAGGTTACAACTTGAAGAAGAACCTCTCATTTAAATTTAAAAAAATTTAATTTTAAAAGTCTGAATACATTGGAGCATGAGTTAATTGACGTTTGGAATTTATTTAAATTACAATGACTCAAAGATATAAAAATCTAAAACTATATTTTGACATCTTCTTACCAAAAATTTGTAGATCGTAGGTATTTTGATCACCTGTTTGAGCACAATTTTTAAAATTTTATAAAGAATAAAAGTTTAAAATTAAAATTTTCAAAATTTATCCACAAATTTCTGGATTTTTTTTATGGTTTGTAATTTTTTACATGTAGTATTAGACATCCGGAAAATGGTGAAGTTTTTTTTATTTAAATCATGATTTTAATACAGATATTTCAATAATTTAAATTATGATTTATATCAATTACAGCCCTGATAAATACCCTGAATTATTTTCAATTTTCATTTTAACTGAATTAAAATGAAAACCCCATTGAATAACAGTTACAGAAATAGAAAGTTCGTCTTGTGGAGGATTGAATTAAAAATTTAAATATTGAATACACAATAAAGTTTATGCATGAATGTAACATGGAATACGTTTGAATTCTGCATAGTATGCTACTCGTTGCTCTCAACCGCACACTATGAGGCACTCGTTGAGCAATATGGTGTGTCTGACCTGACGCTCTCTACTACCACTTAAATTAGTCCCTACTTAACTGTTCACTATGCTGGGTGAAGCGTTTGCATATGTTATATCGTGTGATCTAGCTTTAAGCTCAGATTAACCACTATTTAACTGTTAACGATATCAATATTATAGTTGGATTAAATCATCAGCTTATTACATTCTCACAAACCTATATAAAATTCAGCATCAAAGCATTATTATGTATTCAAAACTATTTGCATCAAAATCATGCGCCTAATTGAAATATTCAATTAATTATTCTATCCCAGAGCAGCTCTCAACATTAATATATTATACTTTTATATAGTTAATATTAGCAGGGAATAATTCTAATCGAATCTATCATGCGCTTCAACTAATATCTAAATTATTTAGTTTCAAAATATTCAACTTTCATTTTTTATTTATAATTTTTATTGTCTCCTCATAGAAAAAGTCGGATGTGTTAACAGGTTTTAATAAAATTTGGATAATAAATTAAGCTTATAAATATTTAATATGGACATAGGGATATTAGAAAATTCCTAACCAAATTTTTTAAGTATCGTTTTTGCCAAGATTTTTTTTCACGATAAAAATATAACCTAGTAAATGAAAAAATCATATGAATATCAAAACAAATTGATTGACCTATGTAATACAAATAATTTACCAAAAATTCGCATAATAATTAAGATTTTTTTAGTTTCTTTTTACCCAAAAATAGATTTTCTACAGATTCTTACAAAATTTTAAATATACATATTAAATGTATTATTTTACATATATAGGTAGATACAATTTTATTGAAATTTACCGTTCTGTTTTCAACATATAAATTCATAAAGTTGGAACTTTTGCATGGAAATAGTACAAAAACGCGCAAAATGACAATATTTTAATTAATTAAAAAAAACAGCTGGACAAATTTTTAAAAAAAAAAATTATATTTTAAACTATAATACAACCTTTACAACAATATTAAATTAATTTACCGTACTTACAATTGTTAAGAAAATGTTATTCAAGATTAGTAATTCTTCTCTTTTTTGAAGTAACCAGGATTAATAATTTTAATTCAAGGTTCAATCGGTTCAATGAGGTTCAAATTAACCCAAATTAAATAATCGTTTCCAACGTCAATTTTTTAAAATTTTTATCAAATTGCAATTTTTAACGGCTTATTTTGTAAAAAATACAAGTGTTCATACTTCCACTAAAAAAAATTATATTAACTTATGTGTCTTTTATATCGAAAATCAAAATTATTTATTTGGACTAACTTTTGTTCAGATTGTTTGTCCGATTCCTCCTTAACATTTTTTTTCTGTTCTCCAATTTTCATTTTATAATCATAGGTCCTTCGGACGGAATATTCTATATAAAAAAATGGATCAATTTAATTATATAAAGTATACATTTTATCCTAAATTTGAAGAAATAATGGAGATTCTTAATTTTTAATGTAATTTTAATTTTGATTTCTTCAATATAACTTCTCCAATCATTTTTAAGTAATGATTCCTTTACAAAAATATTTTACAATGAAAAACGAATTGATTGATATTTCTGCAGTATATAATTTTTAATAAATTAATTTAATGTACGAAAATATTTCTTGTTTGAAGAAATTTAAACTTAATTCCAAGTTTTATTTCTGCACTTCTTCTATGGAAAGAAAAAGTTCATGATTTTTCTTTTTTTAACATTTTTTTTTCTATAACTTAACATATGTTTATGAAGAACCTTTATATTTACTCAAGTGTTTTATCAAATATCATTATATTAATGTGATAAATATCAGTCCTGATGTTTGTTTTAGCTGAGTACTTTTATGACTTTATCTTATTTTGAAGTTAAATTTTTAAATGTGTCGTGACTTGTATAGACTTCAGCCTTATATTATATTATATTGTGTTTTGTATTTTGTTTAAACTTATATTATTTTATTAATTTAATTTCGAGTACTTATCGTACGAAATGGCTTATCTTTCTTTCTATTTTACTGCCCGTTTATGTATAAATAAATAAAAAAATAAATAAATAACTTCTTAAATTTTTTTTATCTTATAAGTATAGCTCATTTTAAAAAAAATTATAAATCGAAAAACGAACTTATCTACCTATATTAATTAAAAATCCTACATTAAATTTACACAATTAATTGTGATTTTTTATTTTTAAAAACATTTATAATAAAAAATTAATAGAATTAATTAAGATTTTTTTAAACTGAAATTTATTTAATGTTCTCACGACTTAGCCTGCTCTATGAGGAAGGAAATATTTTGTTTATGTAGAAGGGAGTTGATCTGCAATAAACATAATTTTCACCTACTTTGTATTTTTTATTTATAATTATTTTCTACAATTTCTACTACTGTAAATTCATTGAATTGCTAATAATTCATGGCTTGTGAAAAAAGCCGATAAATCAGTTCTGATCATAACTCATCGCGAATAAATCATAATGAAGAGTTTAGAATATTTCAGGTAAAATTCCGGTAATTATATCTTTTTTTTTTTTTTTTTATTAAAAGCAATTTGCATAATAACTGAAGAGAGGTACAGCGGCGACCGATCAGATTAAATGCAAATCTCAATGCGTTTAAAGTTGTTATGGCTCTGGCAGAAAATATAACACCCTGCCCCCTGTCAACGTGATTCAATTAACACGCGAGAGATTGTTTCATTGTTAATTAAATTCCACATGCGATGAGGCTTGAAAAACTACACGAGTATTTAATCAACTCCTGGGGAACGATAAATCTAGTCAACTTTTCACCACAGTTTATACAAACATCCGGCAAACTACCTTTTTCTAACTAAGAATAAAAAAGAAGAACTTTAGCATTGTCAACGATGCACATTGTTCTCTAAACATGCCTCCAATCAACTCTATGAATGCAGAAAATGAGCATCTGATTTCTGCCTAGACACTTTTTTTCATTAGCATTTCAGGCAGTTTTCTAATTCTGTTTAAATAATCGTTTACAAAAAAAATTGGGCTATTTTAAGAACTGTAATGTAGATACTTCAGGTAAAATGCAGTTTTTAATTATGTAACAAAATACTATCAAAACTAAAATCGGAAAGCAAGATTTTAGAATTTAGAATATTTTAAAGCCAGGAATTCCTGGTTTTAAATTTCTTTTGCTTTGTTAAAATTGAGTAACAGAAGAATTTTATTACGTTGTTTATTATCTAGATTACATTTCAAAGTGTAGCGAGTTTTCTAATTATATTTATAGATTATATTTCGAGTTTTAGTCAGTTTTCGAATTCTGCTTAAATAACAATTAAAACAAATAGAGTTATTTTAAGGATTGTAATTTAAGATATTACTGGTAAAATGTGTTATTTAATGATTTAACAGAACACTATTACCACTTCGTTCAGAGTCTTTTCTTAAAAAAATTCGAATTTTATGATAAAATATTATCTGAATAAAACATTGTTCCTAAAATGTGAAAGCAGGATATTAAAATTTAGACAATTTTAAAAAAGGGGATTCCTGGTTTCAAATCCCTTTAGCTTTATTAAAATTAAGTAACAGAAAAATTGTATTACATTTTTTATTATCTAGATTACATTTCAAATTGTAGTTAGCTCTCTAATTACATTTTTATATAATATTTCAAGAGTATATATTTCAAATTAAAGTCAGTTTTCTGATCCTGTTTAACTAATCAGTTACAAAAAATGGTTAATTTTAAGAACTATACCTTAATGAAGATATTTCAGGCAAAATCCAGATTTGAATCATTTAACAAAATATTATCAAAACTTCGTACAGTGTTTTTTTTTCCTGAAAAATTTCGGATTTTATGATAAAAAATTCTCGGAATAAAATATTGTTCCTAAATTGGAAAGCGGGATATGAAAATTTAGAAGATTTTGAAACAGGGATTCCTGGTTTTAAATCTCTTTAGCTTTATTACAATTGAGAAACAGAACAATTTTACTACATTTTTTATTATATAGATTATATTTCAAATTATAGTAGGGGATGTTTATTGAAGAAAATAAAAGTTAAAAAATTCTTAATATAGTTTTGTTTTTGTAACAAACATGAAATATTAAAAAAATGTAGATATAGATTTAAGCCTGAGTTTGGACCTAACCTCAAAAAACACTTCAAAACCAAATCCATTAATGATTTTTCAAAATGTAAAATGAAGAATCCAATATGGCGGAAAAAAGCAAATTTTTTTACAAACATTATGACACTCAGTATCTAGAGATTTTAGGGTCAAATATAATCAATTTAATCATGATTTTTCAAAATTCAAAATGGAGAAAAAAAATTGTTGGATTTTTAGACAGTCAAAAAAAAAATATATTTGTCAAAAAATTCAGAAACTTAGTGGTATTTTTGAACGTACTGTTAACAAATCAGTTCATGAGTTGGAAAAATTCAAAATGGCGAATCCAAAATGTATATGACAAAGTGAGCAATCTTAAACAAAAAGTTAAAAAATTGGGAGATGTTTTTTTGAGGTTATGTTCCACGTTTTCAAGATTATATATTTAAAATCATATTTAAATTTTAAGATTAAATTATTAGTAGATTAAATTAAAATTTTAAGATTATATTTGAAGACTATCATTCGCACCTGAATTGCGAAATAGTACGATTATAATTATTAAATTGAGTTTCTTTAATTTATTAAAACACTTAACACTTTTTTTTTTCACTATGCATCCGTCATTTTAAATAATAAAAATTTTTGAACGTATTAGTAATAAGCGTTCACAAATACCTCTGATTTTATTATTTTTTATAATATTTTTTTAATATTTTTTTTGTTTTGTTTAAAAATGTGTCATTTTTGTCCGTTATATTGGATCCACCATCTTAATTTTTTAAACATCATGAACGTGATTCAAAATTTGTATTTCCCAAGAACGCTTAGACACTAAATTGAATAATATTTATAAAAGTTATTAATTTTGTCAGCCATTTTCAATTTTTAAAAATCATGGAGAGTTTCAAAATAAGTATTTCCAAAAAAATACTTTCCAAAATATTCCAAAATGTTTCCAAAAAAACAATTTGTCAAAAATGATTAATTGTGTCCACCATTTTGAATTATGCAAAATCATGAACAGATTTACTAGTATTCACTATATAATATTTGTTTATTACAAATATAAAACAGCAATAACGTTTTTTAAACGTTCATTTTTTTAAAAAATCATTCCTTACGTTTATTTAAAATTCAATCCTGATAATAACAAAAACGGAATTATTCTGCTAGTAAATTTTAATAAAGCTAAAGGGATTTTAAAACAGAAAATCCCGGTTTTTATATATTAAAAATTTTAATATTCGCTTTTAAATTTAAAAACAATCCAAGAATTTTCCAGCATAAAATATGAAACTTGTTGAAAATAAATAAAAAGCATTGAATTGAGTTGAATTCAAGTTTTGCAATTATATTAAAATGTTAAATGTTGGTTTTAATCTTTTAGGAAAAATGTTAGGATTTGTCTCCATAAAACGAGAAATGTTAGCAAACGGAAAATCGAGGACTGAATGGATTTGTCTATACGTTAGACAAGTGGAAAATATTGATAACTTTAATGAAAAAAAAAACTCGTAAAGTAATAGAAATTTTTAAATCAAAATTTAGATTTCTAAAATTAAATTTTATGTTTTAATGTTTATTAAGTATAAAAAATGGTATAAAAGTGGATTAAACTCACCGTTCGGTCACCAGGATGCTTAACGTGACAGCTTAATTCTGCCATTTGACCAACGATTGCCGTCACATTTCGCGGCGAAACGTCGTCAAAATAAGGTTTATCCCACGCTCTTGTGGGTTTATTACTCCCTGCAACGACACTAGCTAAACTAGAGCCTCCTGAAACATAAATAATTAGATATTTTTTACATTTTAGAATTTTATAAAATATTAATGAAGAACCCATATAAAAGTAACGTTCTTTACTTGTTAATCAATGTTTTTTACTATCTAGAAGAATTTTTATTTTTGGGAATTCCACGCCAAGAATTCCCACTTTTTGGTGACGGTCCTCTAAATCGCCTCAAACTTTACAAGTGGTCCCTACCTTGGAAAATACACCACTTGCTCAAATTTTGAATCTCCATCTCATAAAAAACTCTCACAGTCGTCAATTTAATAAAAAAAATTATCCTTTTTACTAAATTAACGACTCTTTCCTATAATATACAGATTTGAAATTTTGTCAATTATGTACTTTTCAAGATAGAAACCACCTATAAAAATTTGAACCAAATCAGAGAACCGTCACCGAAAAATGTGTATTCTTGACGTGGAATTCCCCGACTGAAATTTTGACATAATTTTCCATTAATTAATCGAGATGAATATTAATTTATTCTCAGAATTTTTGTAATCAAGACTCGCAAATTATGAACTACATCGAATTTCAATAATTTGAATTCGGAACAATTAAACTAATGGTGGCAATATCCATTGCTCTCATCAAGACTGCAAAAGTAGAGAAAAATTTACATATTCATCAATTGCTTCCAACTAAAATTTGATTCATTGCCAGTAACAAAGTTTTTATTTAATCTTATCACGTTCGCCCGAGAAGTCAAGAATGAAACTGAGAAATAAGACTGGTTATTTGCCCCAAAGTCACCGCTCGAAACTTTTCCCGAGGATTCGATAACATGGTAATTTATATTTAAGAGTTGAGGTAAACGCTTTAAGTAAAAAAAAATTTAACTTTCAATTAAAATAATTGAATTTAATGAAATTTTTAAAGGAAAAGGTTTTTTTTCAATAAGTTTGGATTTGTAATGTATTTAATAAACCAGGCTCATAAAAACGCACGCTAGTGTGTACACTACGGATTTTTATCCACTGAATCGGAATCCAAAATCAGAATTGTTCAATTGTATATATCCATGAGATAATTAAAAAAAAATTTCAAAAAACGCTGTAAAACTTTAAAAATTCTCCCTTTTTAGGTTCGCGTTATATAGAAAAGTTTTGTAGGCGAAATTTGTTTTATTTTACGTGTATTAAAAAAAAAGAAAACACAACAAAAAATTTGAAAAATTTTGGAAAATAAATTTTTTTAGATTTTTCAAAATCTTCTATTTTTTGATATTTTTGGTCCGAAATAGCTGTCCAACGAACTTAACTTTTATTTTTGGACCTCGAAAAAGTGTACTAAAGATGAAGTTAATTCAAGAATTTTTATTCCAGTTTTTCGATGGAAAACTTTTCGACAGACAGACAGACAGACAGTTGCGTAAACCCCATCTTTCGGAATCTAGAGGTCTCAGAATGTCAAGAAATGTGAGAATTAGCAAAAGTTCAAAATCGCACAAACTTTTTTATGGAAAAAGCAAAAAAAAAAGTACTAACCTACTATTAAAAATCAAGATAAATTTGAATTTTCATGTGAAAAATATCATTTTTTGACTGCACAGCCAAGAAAAATAGCTAAATAATACTGTATAAATAATATAATATAATAATAATAATAGCTAAATAATTAAGTAAACTTAAAAATTTTGTCATGCTCATTAAAACCTGAAGTTAACATTGCACCATCAAAATGGCGGATTTAATATTGTGGATAAAATATAAAGAATTTTCGGATTCGCTTGAAACTTTTTAACTTCAGGTTTTTTGGATCGCTAATTACGAATTTGACATCAGCTTCTAAAAATCTAAAATGGCTGATCCAATATGGCTGACGTTATATTTAAAATTCAATCAGATTTGCATGAAATTTGCTATCTAAAGGTTTTTTGGGTCGCTAATGACGAATCTGACATCAGTTCTCAGAAATAAAAAATGACAAATACAGAGTAACAGACTTGAAATTTAAAATTGAATAGGATTCGTTTGGAAATATACAATTTTTGTTAGTTATGAAAAGACGAATGTCATCTGTTTTTTAATTATAATCGTACCTTCATTCAGTAATTAACTTCCAAAAAAATTGACTTCCAGTAAATTGAATCCACCATTTTGAATACTTAAAAACTAAGATCAAATTCGTAATTGGCGACCCAAAAAACCTCTGGATAGTAAATTTTAAGCAAATCTGAATAAATTTTTAAAATTACGTCCACCATATTAGATTCGCCATTTTGGATTATTCAAGAATGATGTTAGATTTCCATATTTTTTCCTGTATTTTTTCTTTTTTACACAAAAAAGAGCATTTTTGACATGAATTTTTACTCTTAAGCAAGTTTTGGATTGTATGTATTTCTATGTAAATGTGTATAGTAACTTTTTGCCTCAAAGATATCTCGAGAACGTTTTAAAAGACATTAATAAAATTTGTTAGAGTTATTAAAATAATAAACAACTAAAGTCAGACACATGATTTTTTGAAAATATTGAATACATTTTTTTCCAATCACCTTTTATCATTTTAAACAATCCTAATTTCAAAACACTATTTTTAGTGCTGATCATCTAACTAAATAAATTTAAAAACCATATTTCTTGTTTTAAATCAATAATAAATGTAAATAATATAAATCGCATTGTAAGGATAATTCTGTGGCTGAAAGGCAGAATAACATAACTGCATTTTCATAGTTTTGAGAAAAACCTGTTTTTGTTTATTTTCTTGGTTTTGTAAAATCGAAAAATCAACCAATATTTTTGGTGTTTGGCATTGTATCCTATTTTCTAGTGTAGTTTTTACATCTGTTTATCAATTTTAATAAAATATAAACGCTTTAAAAAAGAATATCAATTCTTTTTTTCGATTTGAATGCAGTTATGCTGTTGTGTTATTAATTATTTTCTACGTAAATAAACATATAAATCACTTTACTGTTATGAAACTTTAAAAAGCATTACTAAATTAACTCAATTCTGATGTTATCTCAAATTCGATAAAATGTTAGTTATGATGTTATGCCTTTCAGCCACAGAATTATTAACAAACGTCACAATTATCAATCAAACACAACATTAATAATGCCTGAAATTTGCATCATTATAACAAATCGCTATAGAAACACTGAAATCAAAGCCTACTTAATGAATAAATGTCTATATAGAGTAGTTAAATAACGTTAATGAATACTAGACATGAAAATTATTGTGTAAGTTTCAACAATGGATATAAATCGACTTGTTAGTTGTGTAAACTAAAATGCTTGAGGGTTTCGAGAAATTGGTGAATGCAACAGTTCTGATGGCGCAATTGCTCAGTGAAAGACAGAGAAACACGATTTCCAACACCCTGCTACATTATTACAATGTTTGAAGTTCATAGAGCGCAGTGCAGCAATGGCGACTTTGCCGATAGTGGAAACATCGATTTTGCTTTTCCAACGTGGCGAAGGGTCTCAGTTTATTTCATACTGTTTAGATAGGTTGGAAGCTCGTTATGTACATAGGTCACTTCTATATAGATAATACACGTTATAAACTATTCTATTGACCTCCGGATTGGAAATTCGAATTTCCATCTCACGATAAGGAATTCAGGTTGGATAGAACTTTGAATTTCGGATTTCCAGTGTAAAATCAAATTTTCATGCACAAGCTACCGAAAGAGGAACTTGCAAATTTTCATGTCACATCTGCGACAAGTAAATTGGTAAAAGTAATATAATTTAAATTCCATGTAACAAGAAAAACTTTTAATTTTGATCGACAAAGATTAAGGTATAGTGTTAGAGATAAACTTTCAAGTACTTGAATCATATTTTGCAAATAAATATCTGACACTGAGGACGTACAAGAGATGAGCAGAAACCTAAATTCAAATTATGTTTACTGTAGAAATGTATCCAAGCGTTAAGGCTTAAAATACATTCGACTGTGATGAAAAGCAGAGCTTATTTTGATAAGCGAGGTTGGATAACTAACTAGTGGAACACGTTGGACAAAGGGAAACACGAGATTCTAATTAGCAAATTAATATATTCAACAAAATATAGACTTGTCACTGACCCGATTGTAGAGTTTGCACAATGCTCCGTATGTCAAATATTGTTTTAGCCGAAAGTTTTGACTTTAATTTAAAAACTATACTAATTAACTTTCCAATAATTCATTGGCGGCATGTAAATGTTACTTTTAAGATGTATAAAACGGTGGAATAGAAGTTTTGTCTTCCACAGAAAATTTAAAAAATTTTTGGGAAATGCCCGCAACGGTTTTTAATACGCACGCTCCTGATTTTAATACTAGTTAATTGATTTCATGTAATTATTTCCAAAATAGTTTTAGTCAAATCAAAAATTTCATTTAATTGATTGAAAAGCGAATTTGTTACCGACCGTGCATCAAAATAGTGCAAAAATGTGTCGCTAGTGGCGCTGGCGCGTTAGAAACAGCTGATTGACAGTTTCCCTTCTCTTTCACTCAAATCAGATGAAAAATGTTAATTTCTTGATAAATCTACAACGAAATCGTTTCGTGTTTTTAAAATCGACATTTTTATTGATGTGAAATTGTCGGGCTTGATTAAATTTTGAGTTTAGTGTAAACTTTTTTGTATATAAACTGTTGTTATTTTTTTCCGTCATGCGCATCATGTAAACATTATGCTCTTGCGGAAAATAATTCATTTACGGCAAAGTTCTTATGTGCCTGAAATGAATTATATTTATTTAACCAAATATCGTCTTCATAAGTTTAATATATATATTTCATATTTGACTTATTCACATTTAATTTCCACAAAATAAATTAAAATACACACGAAGCAGTAACGTACCTGTAAAAAACACTAGGGTAGTTTTCTAAGTGTTAAGTATATTTTTAAATTAATTAAAAAAGGTGAAGTCTTGGTAGCTATTTAATTAATTTCCTTACTTTATTAGATTAAAAATCCTTAATGTATTAAATTACGTTCAATAATATAAAAAATGTCAATTATTCACGACTTCCTATCCCTTCAATGTTCACTTTCGCAATCCCTCATTTTTTAATGCTCTTTAAACTCAAATAATAGTACTTTAGATCATTTAAAGAAGACCGTCAACTTATTCAATTTTATTTATTCCTTTCTTGGAGAAAAGGGCTTTAATAACTTAATAAAGGGACAAAGCTTGAAAACGCCATCGTAAGAAACCTTTTAAGACAAAGAGGCTACTTCTCATTTTAACAGTACCCTTAGATGGTAAATGTGTTAGAAATAATAATGCAGTGAACTTTACGATGTGAGTAATATCATAAAGCGTAATGTTCTTTAATGTAGCTAACACTTAGTGAGTTATTAATGTTAATTTAACATCCCTTAATAAAGGCTCAAAATAATAACGAGAGAGATGGAGGGAGAGAGAGACGCCTCTAAGAGTAAATTTTAATCTCGGTAGAAGGAAATATTTCCCAATTCCAAATTAATTACGAAAATGTTACACTGAGATATCAACTTTTAATTGAAACTTGATTTTTAATCATGTCGAGTGATTCTTTTGGTTATAAACTAAATCATGGTTTTAATTTAACGATTAAAATGCTTTCTAAATCAGTGAAAAATGAACAGCTGCTTTAATTTGAATGTCGGTTTTTCGTAATCCACCTTTTCTGAAAGGAATAATCTGAAAGCACCGAATCAAAGAGTAACTAATTATTTTTAGATTAGGGAAAGGTTTTCGACTTAAAAGTTACGCAAGTTAATTCGGACTATTGTATAACGTATTTTCAACGAGAAAATACGTGAATCATTTCCCTAAAGTTTAACAGTAACAACAGAATGATTTTTAAAATGAAAATTTATTATTAATCCAAATTTAATTAAAATGAGCAATTTGATGTTATTGTTTCTAGTTTGAGAGAATCGGAAAGTAATGGAAAAGGTCCAGAGATAGAGTGGGGATGAGTTAAGGCAATAGTATACATTTCAGCATGGCTGCCTTAGGTCTCTTTAATAGGATCCTGCATCCTCACCTCGTCCGTTGATTGAATTACTGAAGAGGACCAGGTGCCAAAGGAAGTAAGTGCGACACAGACATATAATGCCTTTCTTGTACGTATACAGGTACTTTCGACCTGCTTGTCTGTATAGTCAGTTCAATTGTATTTTACGCGCCCAATTAATTTCTCCTGAATACATTGTGACAAAATACTCTAGTCGAGAAATATATCCCTGCACCAATATATTCTAATCTCCGGCTTTGAAAATGATAAACCTACTTGGCTCCTTTGAAAGATGAATTCGCTTAACGAGGGGAAGTGCCATAATGGGGCAAATGCGATAATACCGTATTTCTCTGTTAGACACTAGCTGATAAAGTGCATCTGAATTGGATGGGAATTATGCAAATTTGGTAAAAGAGAATTTGTCGTAATTTTATGGAAGATGTAAAATTAGACTATCGCCAGAATATATATGTGTGGGAATACTTTTCTAGATGAGAGTACTAGTAATTCTAAAAATCTGATGAAGCTAATAATCTGATAGATTTTAAATTGCTTTTGTAATTATAGTTTCTTATATTTATATGTTTTGTATTTTAGATTATGGTGAATTTTTACAGGATCTTTCAATTGCTAAGTGTAAATCATAAACGAAACATGTTTCTATTTTAGAAAAAAAAATTATTTAATTGCATTATTAGCACTTTATGTCATTAGACAGTTATTAAAGATTTCTAAAATTTAATATGTAAATATGTCTGGTCGAAAAGCAATGCGGGGGCTTAGACCCATAATAGGTGAGCTTCTTTAATAATTAATTGAATTTGTCTTTGTTAGAGTCGGTTCTCCAACCCAAAATTTGTGTTAAATCGAGTCAGTGTTCAGGGAGCATCTTTCGTAGTGGCCGTGCATTGCGGCCGACTATTTTTGTAATCCTTTCGATGCATAAAAAATTAATAAATATCGAATTATAGTGAAATTTAAATTCGTATTTGTGCTACTTCTTACTCTCTACTCTCCTGAAAAAGAGCTAGTCGTGGCTTGTTGTTACAATTTTGTTTAATTTAATTAATTTTATTAGCCTATTGTTTTATTATTTTGTTCTTTAGTTATATTTCTCAATAAAATAACTTGGGGCGAGAGTTTTTATTTTATATTGTTTATTTGTTTTAATAAAAGTTGAATTAAAAGTTTCAAAAATTAAACAATGAACATAATATGAAAGAATGCGTCATAATGTATATATATATGGAAAAGACGATTCCGTGTAAGTTCAAAAATAAATTTTTTATCTGCATGCAATTTGTATTCAAACCTTAATACGTTTTTCTCGAAACTATGTTTTCGAATTCGGTGATTACTGTAACTTGAGAATGGCTTTACGTATCAGTTTGAAATTTTTTTCACTATATAATTGTCCTCTGAATGGAATTTCAACTTCCGCCATTTTTCGAAGAAACCAATTTTTTAATTTCCTTCGTCTTTCCTGAGCTTTATATCATTAACTAACGATCCCTTCTGTTTGTTTTGATTTCAGGTGATCCAGTGACAAGCTAGTGATAATTGCTAATCCCATTTTTTTCTCCCGTCGCAAATTTCATACACCCCACTTTTTCTGAATATTTAGTTTTAAAAAGTTTATTATATTCCCTTCAAATACATATATCTTTAATGTAGAAAAAAATTTGTTATTACTTTTTTTAATACTTGGTCAAAAAATTCTAATTAAGAGCTTTTTTAAACGTCTTAACTATGTCTGCACCCTTAAGTAATTGGAGGAAATTAAAAAAATATTTTAAGGTTAGGGAACGTCGAAAATTTTTGTAGAAAACTTGAATTAAATTAATTTAAAGATAAAAATACGTTGTGTTTTCTCAAACATCTAGCAAAATAGTTTAAAAAACAATTTGAAAAATCACTATTATTATTTGATTGATTTTATTAACCTATATCAATGTTTTTTTTATAAGTCTTTATTAATAATCACTATTATTATTTGATTTATTTTATTAACTCTATATCAATGTTTTTTATTAAAAAAAAATCCAACCATTTTTATACAATTTATTAAGACGCTTTTCAGATTGAATACAAATTACCCCTTATTTTATAGTCTGATTTTACGATAGCGAGGCTGTAACAATATTTCCGACTGTTCCTTTTTCTTGTCGATCTTTTTTACGAGCTTTTGAATATAGCAATAACATAACTGATTTACCTTTCAAACGCACGAAACCATTTGTTCTTTCCGTCTCTAAATAAATAATAGAATGTTTCGAAATAACAGATTCTGAGACTTATTCTCAAAATTATGAAAACATTTTAGGAAGAAAATTAAAAAAAAGATGGATTACGAAAGAATAAAAGATAGAAAAAATTTATAAAGTATGTTTTATAATTGAAAGATCAAATTCAACTATTTTCTGTGAGAGATTATAGGATTAAAGTTAAAAGTTGTGTGGTTTAATAAACTAAATTGTGTTAAAATTGCTCTTGACTTCGCATTGACGTGCACATAATAGTTGAAAAGTTATAAGTTGAACACAAGTTTCGAGTAAAGTCACGACTCACGAGTGGCAGGAAAATCACGATAACAATGTATTGAAATAGCAGTTAGGGCTGCGACCCTTATGCCTCTTCAGAGGTTAGACAACTTCAGCGTATTCTATTAAACACTTAGTTTATGTGATACCCCTGTCTTACAGAATGGAATCTGTGAACAGATTTACCCGCAGGGTCGCATTCTATAGTTTTAAAAATCTGTTTTTTATAAACGTAGAATACATTATGAGACAAAAATATGGAAACAGTGGAATATTCATTTCTTCATGCATATTCATGGTACTTTTGAATTATATTAATGAATTCTTTCAAACATGTTCAACACGAACTTTGAAATTAACCTCTTTTTTTTGAACACGCAAAAAAAAGTCGGTTTAAAAAGCAAGATATATTTGCTTTAAAAAATAACCGTATATATAACATGGGGAAGGACACCCAACGGTAGTTAATAATATACAGTAGATAATTTTAATTTTCTTAAAAATTTAATTAATTTAATGCACTATACAAATATATGTTTTTTAAAATATGAATAAATGTGGACAGTAGAAAAACTAAGTTTTTTCGTCGCTAACCTCCAATTAATAAATAGTTTTTTATTAATTAATAATAGTTTAGAAAATCGGTGCCCTACTCCATTTTGATATGTTCACTGTCATTTTCTGCATTTTTTAAAGTAAGTTTCATTTTGAATTTAATAAACTCGGAACTTGGACCGAAATGTTGTAAAACAGTAAAATACTTGTTTTACAGCTTGTATATGTTAAATTAAAAGCGATTATTATCTATTATTGGAAGGACGCTGTCCTTGATTGTGTAGAAAAAACATTAAAAATAGATTAATATCCAATTTTATGGTGAGTTTGATTATAACATTGCTTTATTGAATATATTAATTTTATTTCAGTAATAAAAATGTTATTAATAACTTTAGTCTGATGTCATTTAAAATGTTAGAATTTTTACTATCTACTGTTGGGCTGTGTCCCTTATAGTTTTTATAATCTCCATTCTAGCATGTTTTATAATGCATTTATAGAAAGAGCTTTTAGAAATGAAATTTCGTTAAGAAAGCTGAATTTTTCTTGGAAAAGTTCTGTTTGATAAAATGCTCGGTAAAGAGAGAGATTGGATTAAAAAAAGAGAAGAAAACATGAATGGATGTCAGGATCGTATATCTCAGGTTGTAGTGGCATAAAAAACGTCAGGTATCTGTGCAATCGAGAAACTTTTTCCTGATCCAATATCCTGAATCCCTCAGCAGATACATGTCGAATGTGACAACACAGAAGCCAGTTTTTACATGAGATATTTTCTTTTGCACTGTCTTTTAAGACAAAAGAAGAAATCATACTTCTTTTAAATATGCTTTTCATGAAAAGTATATCGTTTTATTAGAAATCTCTTTAATAAAATATCTCTATGAATATATTTTTATTCAAATCTCTTCATAAAAGTATTTCTATTAAAATACTTTTAAATTTATCATCATCTTCAATTTATAACAAAATTAAACTTTAACGAGAGCTTTATTTTTGAAATATAAGACTTAATTGCAAGAAATATTACAATAGTTTAATACTTTTTATCTTTCGCGAAACCTGCTGGGAATAATACTACTGCCATGTTTCCGATTGGTTCTTGTTCAAGATCTCAGTCGAAGCACGAATAGAAGTCTAATCTGGAGAAAAGTTCGTGAAACTCGGATTTCTCACTCGATGAAAGACGGAACAGAGGGGACTCCTGGTCATTTGTTATTTACCAATCGTTACGTTCCGACGAAGTCAGTAATGAAACTTTGCTTTCACAAATTCAGCATCTCAAATCAAGTAACTTCTTATTTTGAAAGAATGCCAAGAGTGAAGAAGATTTTTAAAAACTCTTTCTAAATTTATTTTGCTTAACAATTTGATTTTTTTTTATCTATTGAACAATAAAAGAAAATTATTGGATTTTCGTTCCAAGTAGTCTTTCGAGTGAAAATATTCACTTTTGTTAACTCATGCAAGATAAAATCTTGAAAGCTTTTTCACAAAAACAACTTAAAAGATTTTTTTATCATCCGATTACAAATTTTTCGTCTAATTAAAGAATTCGATTTAAAAATATTTTTTCGATTTAAGAAACTGAGAAATGTGTTTAAAATTAACTTAGAAACATATTTCAACTGATGGAATTTTCCGATTAAATGTTTTTCAATTTAATATCTTTTATGTACTTAAGGAAATAAATTCAGAAGTATTTAAAAAAAACCGTTTTAGAGCATCTAGGTTAAAAACAATTTTTTATAAAAATGAAACAATTTTTACTGCAAATTGAAATTTTTAAATACTTTTTTCATATCAAACTTGATAAAAATATGCACTGAATAAAGGCAAAATTTCTCCGACAAAATAAAATTCGAAATTTTCTGAAATGAAGTTTAATATTTATTCAAGTACATATAGAAATTTTTCGCTGAACTGAATTTAGATTATTTTTACAGGATTCAATTAAGGAATAATTTTTTTAAATAAGATTTCCAGAGGATCAAACTCAGAAAAATTGTTCTAAAAAAAGTGAAAAAAGTTAAAAACCATAATTCTGAGAAAACATTAATTTCAATTTTTTTCATATTAAATCCAACAGAAAAAAATTGTTAAAATTGGACTTTGAATATTTTAAAACGCTAGATTTTAAAAAATCGTTTGAAAATTGCTCTCGCAGAAATATTTTCACGAATTTAAACTAAGACATTTTTGAAATCACAATTTCGAAAATTTTTTAAAAATATTAAATTGCAATTTATCAGAAGAAAAAATTAGAAATAGTTTTTAAATATCTTACTTTAAAAATCGTTTAAAACCTACGCTTGCAAAAATACTTCTTCGAATTTAAACTTTCTTTTAAAATCCAAAGCAGAAAAAATTTTCAATGATAAACTAAATTTTCTTGGACAAGAAAATTTCTTTAAAAAATGTCTAACTTCATTTGGTCCGCCAATTTCTAAATCTGATTTTCAAAGAAATATTCTAAATTGAATTTTCTTGAAAAAATTACACTAAGTTTATTAAAAAAATATTCTCAACTGCTAGACTGGGTCTGACAAACCCAGGGCCGGATCAAGACTGTCACGGGCCTGAAGCACAAAAAAAATTCAGGGGCCCCCTAAAAAAACAAAAGTTTCTGCATTTTTATCTTATCACAGTGTGTAACGAATAATCATTTAAACAATGGATAAAATGCTCAAAGAATCTTAACAAAATGTAAAAAAATTAAATTTTACAAAAATTACAAAAATTACAAAATTTTATTAAAACCAGTATTATGAATGAACAGATAAGAAAGTTAAGGTTAATTTACATTAAAATAGGAAAATTAAAGCAAAAAGATGTAAAAAATGTATTAATTGAAAAACCTGCAAAAAGTAAATAAATTCTTTAAAAATAAAGAAGTTTAAAAAATCAATGAAAATAAAAGAAAAAAAAATGAAAAAATATGGTAATAATGCGTTATGAAATATTAAACAGTTCAAGGAAGATTGATTAAATTGCTTTTTTAAAATCATACTACTACGCAATAAACATCGGTAAAAGTTTTTAAACCAAAATTTGAAATTACAAAAGAGAGGAAAAAATGATTTTCAAAAAGTTAAAATATTTGCGAACATGTTTTTTTAAATTAAGAAATTATAAACCATTATTTCAAATTACAATTTATTTCTTCGATTTCTGATTATTTTCTTCAAATTTCAATCACATTTTTCAATTTTCACTTATTTTTTCCAATATTAAAATGCTTTTTTAATTTGAAGTACAATTGTTCAATTATTCTCTTCAGTTCTTAATTATGTTTTGAAAAATTCATTTTCATTCTTCAATTTTAAATTTTTTCTTCCATTTCAATTATTTTGTTCGATTCATTTTTTTTCAATCCAGTTGTTCAATTAGCAATTATTTCAAACAATTACTTCTATAATTTTTTTAATTTTTCAATTTTCATAATTGAATCTAGCCATTTTTTAAATTTTGTTTTCCATTGTCAATTATTTTCGTAATTTTTCAGAAATTATCTTCAATTTTGTTATTATTCTTGTTATTTTTCGATTATTTTTTTTCGTTTATTAGTTATTTTCTTTAATTTTTAGTTATTTCTTTAATTTTTAGTTATTTCTTACAATATTTAAAATTTTTATTTATTCTCTTAAAATTTCAGAATTATTTTTCAACGTTTTCAATTATTTTTTTCAGTTGTGCATTAATCTAGTCATTTTTGGATTTTTTTTTCAATTGTCAATTATTTTCTTTAATATTTTAAAATCCTCGTCTTTCGCCAATTATTTTTCTCCATTATCAATAAGATTTGTTAATTTTAAAATTTTATTTTCTTCAATTCTAAATTTTTTCTTCAAATTTCAATTCCATTTTTCAGTTTTTAATTGTTTTCTTCTGTATTCAATAACTTTCGGCTTCTTTTAAATACTTTTTCCAATTTTTAATTATATTCTTTAAATTTGAATTTAAATTTTCAATTTTCAATTAATTTATTCAATTTTAATTATTTTTGTCGATTTTCAATCCATTCGTTCAATGCGCAATTATTTCCAACAATTATTCCTATAATTTTCCCCATTTTTCAATTTTCAATTATTTTCTTAAAATTTAAAGGTTTTGCTATATTTTATCAATTTTTTTCAGTAGTCTATTAATCTAGTCATTTTGTAAATATTTTCTTCAATTTTTTAATTATTCTCATTTTCCAATTATTTCTTTTAATTATTAACTATTTTTCGCAATTTGAAATTATTTCCTACAACTTTTTCAATTTACAATTAGTCTCTTAAAGTTTTATTATGATTCTTTGAGTTTTTCAATTATTTTGTTGTTGTTGTGTATTAATCTAGCCATTTTTCGAATTTTGTTTTCAATTGTGAATTATTTTCACATTCTGTAATTTTTCTTCATTATTATCAAGTTTTTTTTATTTCAGTTTAATTTTTAAATTACGAATTTATTTCTTCAAGTTTTTATTATTTTCTCCAAATTTTTATTATTTTAATATTTTCTAAAGTTTTCAATTATGTTCTTCAATTTTTTTTGTTTTGATTTTCAATCCAGTTGTTCAATTTGCAATTGGTTTAAGCAATTATTCCTATAATTTTCTTAATTTTTAATTTTTTTGGTTTAAATTGAATGCATATTGTATTTTTTTAAACATTTTTAACAATTGTGTATTTATGTAGCCATTTTTCGAATTTTGTTTTTAATTGTCAATTATTTTCGTCATTTTCCATATACCGTCAAGTGGGGCTATTTTGTGCACGCGAGGTTTTTAATGAATAAAATCTTTATATATAGTTGTTTAAGTTTGCTATTTGGCATAAATATTTTCTGATATATAGACTACAGAGAGTACTAAATAAAATTACTTAATTCTTTATCACAAATATGAAAAAAAATCGTGAAGTCGTGAAAATCGAGCTGAAAATTTTCAAAGGTCTCAAAATTCTGTTTAGATCTCCGGAAGTTTAAAAGTGTTTTTAAAACTATTTGTTGACAATTTAGTTGTGATGGTGTATACGTGATGCGCTAACTTTTTATTGCATATTTTAAGAAAAAAGTGTAAAAAACTAAAAAATCAGAATTTGGTGGGTTATTTTTTGCATCCTTTAAAATCAATTATTTTTCAAAAATTGGTTTTGTAGTTAATAAAAAATACTTTATAATTTAGTTTTAGAACATATTTGTTTTATTTTTGTTATAAAAACCGAGAAATAAGCATAAAATTTAAAATTTACACACGGTGCCTTAAAAACCTCAAAAATGTAACTTTAATAATTACATGCTTTTCAAGTTAATTTTGTAACTTTTTTTCTTAAAATAACTCAAGACAAACTCTATAACTCAGACAAAAAATTTTTTCTTGTCGGCTAACTCATAGGACACTTTCAGAAGGATGTCTACAACATAACTGAAAAGTTCAATTCTTTATTTTTTCAAATTCTGAATTTTAACAAAGCATAGAGTGAAAAAAGAGCGGTTTTGTGCACAAAATAGCACCAGTTGACGGTATATATATTCTTTTCCATTTTGTAATTATTCTCGTAATTTTCATTATTTGCATTTCCAAAAAATAGTTTTAAATGCCGAACAGCAATTAATGTTGCTGTTAATTAATATTTTACTATATACATGTAATAATTGCAACTTTCATTAATGGAAACTTATAAATTTGACAAAATTAAAGTTAGAGTTTATTGTCGTTTGGGATTTATATAAATAATAATGGCTTGGAATTAATTAAATTTAATATAGTTTTCGACTTTCTTTCTATCAAAATTTTTTTTGATTAAATTCTGATCATTTTAAATTTAATTTTTCATATTATTATTAAAGAATACAATATTGAAATTGAAGTTTTTAGGATTTATCTATCTTCCCAGAGTTGCTTACAAATTTGCGGATCATTTTTAAAATTCTCGTCAATTTGAAATTTTTTTCACGATACATTAAACTCTGGTACCTTTTGGGTGCTTATAAAAATTTTGTAACTATTTCTAAAATTTTCAGAAAAATGTTTCGAAACTATAGTTACATATTTTATTATGTACGGAAAATGCAGCAATTTTTTAATTTTTCTTTTTTTGTATTAAAATCCAGTATTAGAATTTTAAAAGTCAAATCCTGTGGGTGAGACTGAAATGTTGTCGAAGCAAGAAATCAGGATTTTCAAGCGACTCACGATAGGATGCCACGTACTTTTCTCGCGCGAATTTTTGTTCTCCTTTCTGGGATGTTAAGCTTTCTCACACAAAAATAAAAAGTTGTACGAGGGCGCGAAGCCACGTTAAAGCCTTCGCTTTAAAGCTTCGCAACTTTAGTGAGAAGTTGGCGTTCGAACTATTGGGAAATCCTGACCACGGCGTAAGTCTGACTTTCCCGATATTATTATTGCTTTGAGCAGACACTGTACTTTTTCAAGTTTCGTTTCTTTTTTTTTTTTTTTTGCTTTCTCTAATTTCCGTGTTTCTCTTTCATTTAGTTGAATCCCAGAAGATAAGAAGTTTATCACATTTTTTTCCGAGAGAATTGCCCGACTTATCAGGAAAAACCTATTCAGACAACTTTTTGCATACATAACACTCTAAAAGCTTTTAAACGTCGAATGAATAGGTTTTTTTTTTAACTCTAAGGAAAAAATTAGGCGTAAAAAGAATGTCTGTAACAAAAAATAATTCTAGAGACTGAATAAAATAATTTTTGCACAGCAAATATAAAAATTTTCTACCCTTTAGAAACACGAGGAAAAAGTTTTAAGGTTTAACATTCGATAAAAATAATCTATTCGAAGGATTAAAAGTTTCTCACGAGAAAATAATTTTCCAACTTTTTTGAAGCTTCTTTATCCATTTGAACGAACTTTCTTCATCGAAAAGTATTTGATTCTTGGGATTTCTAGAAATTTTCAATTTTGTAGAGAAAGTTTCTTAAAATTGGAGTGGAACGAATGTAGAATATTTCACGCCGAATGTCTGAACAAAGGAAGGATGTTAAAAAGTACCAATTTTAGTCTAATTTGAGAAAGAGAATAAATTTTAGAAATTTACTGAAATGCTGTCTTGAGAAGAAAATATGATTAATTTATTGTGGGGAGAAATTCTGAAAGGATAATTTGAAAAATGATCAAGAGAAGATATAAAAGATAGAATATATTGTTTGATCTGACCAAATGCGGTGTATTTTTCATTTGATTTAAACTAAAGACCTTTCTATATTCATCCAATTTATACTTTTATAATGAAACTATTACAATTTTTAAAAAAGTTTTTAAAAACCTTTCCTACATATAACAAACGTGTTTGAATAATCTGTAACATGTGTAAATTTAAAACTATTTTATTAAACTCGGGAAAATTTGACTCTCTAACTCGACACAGTATTTTCTACTGGATTCAAACAAAGTCCATTCCACGTTTATGAAACTACTAATAAAATTTATTAAACTATTAAAATCTGGGAATTTCGTTGTCTGACCTAAATTTTCTCCTGAATTCAAACTGCTTCTTTTTATATTTCAAAAATAGAAAAAAACAATTCTTTTTTGTTTAATACCAAATTTTTTAACAAACTTGATAATTTCCTTTGTTAGTTCGTATTTATAGATAAAAGAAATGAGGAAACGATTATTTTTGTTGCTAATACAAATAGGAAGAGTTTTCGAATAGAACATTTGTAAAACAAGAGATCTAGCTTTCATTTAAAGTTTGCTTTAACGTACTGCACTAGAACGCTTAACACTCGGTGAATATTGACGAAGTTCAACATTAACTTTTAAGGGGGCGTAAACTCGTCGAAAGGAACGTGCTTTCAAAATAAAAGAGAACTCTTGCTCTTGATGCTAAATTTTAAATAGAAACTGTTAATGACTTTACCTTGAGGCAACATATTTTCCCAGTAATAATGCATTATTTTAAAATGTGCTTAATGCAAGCTTTGTTAAAGCCCTAGAAAATGAAGTGCTTTTTACATTATATAGCAGGGTATAAACTGTTAAACTTAAAAAATTTCAAGGTAATTTATAAAACCTACTTGAATTTTCTTAGTGAATTTTAAAATCTCATAAATAGTCCTTTAAATCGAAACAAAAATTCTAAGTGTTTTTGTAAAAAGTAATTTATTTAAAAAGCCTTTCAAAGTTTAAGAATTAATTTTTATCCGTCTGCCTGTCCGTCCGTAGGTCTATATGTCCGTTCGTCTGTCCGTCCGTTTGTCATAAACTAGTTACAAACAGCTTCGAACCGGTTTAAACATTTTTAAAGAGTTCTAAACTACTGCAAATTTCTTCTAAACAGTATCAAATTCTAATCAGATTTAAGTAGTTTCAAATAGCTGTAAATAGTTTTGAACAAATTTTAACCAGTTCTAATTTTCAAAAAAGTTGACGTTAAGGTTGTTGTTAATTTAAAAAAGTGAGTGAACAATGAGTTTTTAAGTGAAAAAAGTGAATAAATAGTGAGCTTATAAATAAAAAAAAGTGAATAAGCATTATAAAGTTTAATATTACTGATATTAAATTGGGGGGGGGGGGGCAGCAGGAAAACGCATTCAAATTTGAAAAAAACAATTCGAAAATCGCAAAAATAATTGAAATACGTAAAAAATAATTAAATAATGACAGAAATAATTCAATTTGAAAAAAAAGTTGTTAATGACAAAACTAATTGAAAAATTGATTAAACATCAAAAAATGATAACAAAAATTAAAACGAAATAATTGGAATTTGAAGTAAATTATTGAAAAGTTTCAAAAATAATTGAAGTAGCAAAAAAATAATTAAAGAATTACAAAAATAATTAAAATTTGAAACAAAAGTTTGAGGTTAGTGTAAAAAATTTTAATTTTCGCACAATAATTGAGATATTAAAGAAATAAGTAAAATGTAAAGAAACTAATTGAATAATAACATAAATAATTATAAAAGCTGCTGTAAAAATTACACTTCTAAGACAATAGTTGAAAACTTAAAAAAAAATAATAGAATTTTCAAGAAAATAATTGAAACTTGAAAAAAATAATTTAAAAATATCAAAAACATGTATATGTGACGCTCCGCGAGGGAAGGGACCTATCGCTGAGAAAGCAAAATTTAAAGGATGGACGGGAAAAGAGAAGGAAGAAAAATCGGGACGCTTAACATGCCTATGTTTAAAGCCTCATAACAAGAAAACTAATTGTAGGAATCAAATTTTGATTTTTGGAACTCAAAAAGCAACTCAAAAACTATCAATTACCATAAAAAAATCAAAATAATAAATTGTTAATTTTACGGGACGGTCGTTAAAAAAAAACCAAGAAATGCGATGCACTTAGTATGCCTAAGTTTGAAGCATTATAACAAAAAGTGTAATTAAAAACAATGTTTTTTGAAACATGAAATTGAAAGAACAACTCAAAAATTATCTTTTAGCATAAAAAAAAAGAAAATTGATTTTTTCCGCGATAGGTCCCTTCTCTCGCGGAGCGTCACATATGTGTAGAGAATAGTTGATTAATGACATAAATGACTGAAATTTAGAAAAATATTAATGAAAAACGAGAAATATATTCAAAAATGAAGTAAAAAAATAAAAAATGTAATACATTAATTTAAAAATTTTATAAAATAATTGAAAAATTAACGATATAATTAAAATGTAAAGAAACTAATTGAATAATGACATAAATAATTAAAAACTGATCTTCAAAAGTTAATAAAATCATGATACTAATAAAAGGTTAAAGAAAATTACACTTGAAGAAAATAATTCCAAAATGTCAAAAATATTTGAATATTGACAAAAATAGTTGTAACTTGAAAAAATAATTTAGAAATGACAAAAATAATTGATAATTTTAAAAAAATTAAATATTTAAAAAAAGTACTTGAAAACTTGACTAAACAATTGAAATACTAAAATACATAATTCAAAACTGGTGTAAAAATTAAAAAATTATTGATAATAATTGTAAAGTGAAAAAAAAAAAGTTTGAGGAAAATAATTGAAAGTTGAAGAAATTAATTGAAGTTTGAAGACAATAATTGCAATTTAAAGAGAATAATTCAAAAATGTCAAAAAAATTCAAATATGAAAAAAATAATTAACGTTTGAAGAAAATAATTGAAAAAGGTGTAAAAAAATTAATAAATTCGCAACAATAATAAAAATAATGATTAAAATAATTGAAAACAGGTGTAAGAAATTTGAAAGTTGATGACAATAAAAAAAATTGAATAAAATAATTGCAATTTGTAAAAAATAATTCTAAAATGACAAAAATAACAAAATTGGAAAATAACAAAAATAATTGATTCCTGACGAAAGTAATTGAAATTTAAAGAAAATAATTGAAAAATCACGAAAGTGAATTGAACTTGTGTAGAACATTTGGATATTCCTGATAATAATCTGAAGATTTAAGAACACAATTGAAATTTAAAACAAAATAATTGAAAAATTTCAAAAATAATTAAAAGTACAAAAAGATAATTGAACAATATCAAAAATAATTGTAATTTGAAAAAAATAATTAATATCTGGTGCATAAAATTAAAAATTTAAAGAAAATACTTAAAAAATTGACCAAAGGATTGAAATTTTGAAAAACTGCTTGAATAATGACAGAAATAATTAAAAGCTGGTATATAAATAAAAAATTTATAGAGAATAATTGAAATTTGAAGAAAATAATTGAAATTTGTTAAAATTAATTGAAAAACAATGTACAAATTTAATAAACTCATGACAATAATAAAAATAATAAAGAAAATGATTAAAATTTGAAGAAAATAATTGAAAACTTATATAATAAATTTAAAAATTCATGGCAATAAGAAACATTGAATTTATTTATTTATTTAATAAAATAATGATTAAAATTTGTAGAAAATAATTCTAAAATTGCAAAAATAATAGAAATATGAAGAAAATAATCGTAAAATGACAAAAATACTTGAATAGTGAAAAAAGTAATTAAAATTTAAAGAAAATTATTCAAAATTAAGAAAAGTAGAATAGAAACTGGTGTTAAAAATTGAAATATATTACTGGCAATAATTTAAAGATAGAATAAAATAATTGTAACGTTGTGAAAATAATTGAAAAATGACAGAAGTAAATGAAAACTTGTGGAATAAATTTATACATTCATGACAATAATTTAAAGACTGAAGAGAATAATTAATATTTAAAAAAAATAAATTCAAAATCGCAATCTTTTCGGAAGTTTTTAAACTTACAGCAAACTTGATGAAAGTTTCGGAACTTCAAAAATGGTTAAAAGGTTACAGAATAATTTAAACTGTATTTAGTTTTTTAATTTGAATTTTTTCCAATAAAGTCAAATAACGTCATTTGAATTTTTAATAAATTCAACTATTCAACACTTAAAATTAATGTAAATTATTATTTCAATTCATATAAGTGTGTATTGTGACATTTTGTATTGGACATTTTAGTTTGGACATTCTGTAGTGTAATCCTTTTTTTTAACTTTCTACTGTCAATACATCCGAAGTTATTAACATTCTAAAAATTGAAATTTTTGAAAAACATGGATGTTTGTGGAATTTTGGTAATGAATATTCGTCAAAACTTTAATAAATATAGTAACCAGTTCACAGATCTTTTAAAACCGAATCGATTGACCTATTTTAAAATTTTCTCCGACCTAAATTTAAGAAGTTACAGACCTCTAAAAATCCAAATTTATTTTAAAATCACCATTTTTAAGATTTTTTAAGATTTGTTTTAGTAAAATTGTAATATACATACCGTAAAACAGGCTAACTTCGCTCATGTAGTGTAACTTCGCTCAGTGGAAACTTATTTTTTCAAAAATTATTTATTGTTATTTCTATAAAGAAAAATATAAAATTTGCAATTGCTAATGTTAAGAAAAGTATCAAACTGTGTCTCAAGGGTATTTTAAAGTAGAATTATAGTCAAGTTTTAATAAAAATAATATTTATTTAAATATGTCTATTTTGCTCATTGAACAAGTAGTGTGTAAAAGTCGCTTGTGAAACCTATATTTAAAATATTTTATGTTAAAATCATCTAATAATCTTATTTCCTATATCCCTGACATGATTTAGAAAAAATAAAATTACTGAAAAGTTGAATAGATTTTGAAAAAAGTCAATTTAAAAAAAATATTTCATATTTGTTGGGTAATTTCGTTCATGAATACAATGTATCATTCAATTGTTTATCAAGTATCTATGGTTATTTCTCATGACAAAATTCAAAAATTTTACGAAATAATAAAACACAAAACGTGGTTAAATATGTATTCTGATGACTGTAAATATTAATTAAATAACATTATTTTATTTATAATGATTTTATAAAGTGATTATAGCTTGTAAACTAACATATTTTTGTTGTTAAAAATTAAAGTCATTAAAGTTGAGCGAAATTACCCCACATTGAGGTGTAATTTCGCTCACAATAAAAAGGTATATTAAATAGGTTTACGCAATATATAGTAATTTTTTTATTTTATGAAATTAAAGAGGAAGAGTCAGAGATTATATATTTTCAGTACCAAAATTTATTATTAACTTTTTTGTATACTTTTTAAAAAAAAACATGAAAATTTGAGCGAAATTACCCTGTTTTACGGTATGCATTAAAAATTTTAAATACTAAATAAGTACAAGAAGCTCTATTAGGAAGCACAGTGTTTATGAAATTAACCCAAAAATTCATACTTTAACTTGTCAGCGATTTTATTATATATCTGTTACATAACCGATCCATTACTATTTTTACATATATTTGTAACCATCCCTCCATTTATTTCCTAAAAATACCCGACTTTTCAATTTCACAAGGCAGAATTCAATTTTCGCACACTTCTAAAGAAAATATACAACTGGAGAATGTAATTTGTTTTCTCAATACCATTCAATTTTTTAAATCTACACGTGAAACAATAAAAAAGAAAAAAAATCCCTGCATGGTAGTACATGTATAGGAGAAACAAGAATCTATCGAGATGGAGTTTTATTACTTTCTGGTTCTATTTTCTATCTATTTTTCGATATAGACAAAAATAAAAAGTATCAATTTATTTTGCTGTATCGTTTGAAGCGCACCCCCAAGTAATGACTTCGGAGACGATGGAAACTGATACACCTAATCAAGTACCGCGAGCTAAGTCGCTTCTATGCCAGAGTCTCGCAGTAATGTATCAAAGATCACGCGAAAGGGTATATATATATATATATATGTAGAAGCTCTTCTTCTCGAGTCTCGGTCAAGGGGTCATTTACCAAAGGCAGAGGGTTAGGTTTGGTCTCGCGGAGAACCACACATTCGAGTTTATGAGCCTCCATCCTTCATAGAATCTTCGCCGCAATCTTTCTAAGCAGCTTCGGAACCCTGAAGGCGAGAAAAATGTCCGGGGCTCGCTTGAATCGATGAGTTTGCATTAAACATCGCCTCGAGCTTTGCCCTCCAGAAAGAAGAGGGTGCCAGGACCTACTAAGTAAGAAAGACAGACGGGCTGCGAGAAAAAGAAAAGGGGAGCGGAAAAGGTGTGAAGTTTGAATGAAAGATTGGGAGGAAGGGGATAAAAAAAATGAGGATAAAAAAAGAGATAGAAATGGGGAAGAGATAAAAATTGAATAGAAGAGGAGAGAGAAAATAAAAAGAGAAAAGTGTGCAGGAAAAGAAAAGACGAAATTTGATGGTTCTATGAAAAGGGAGGTCTTGATATTTTCATCAGGTTTATAGGGCAAAAATGCGGCGACAATGCAACAGATCATAAGCTCTACAAGCCCCTAGAGAACAGTTAATAGGGAATATGAAATACTTTAGAGTTCCTGAGAGACACTTTGATACGAACTCTGCATTCTCCGTGTAAGTTAGAGTCAGGTTAATGCGATCAGTCTTACGATGGCTTCTATCTGCAGCATAAAATAAACATAAAATATGAAGAGCAAAGACTCTTCAAAATATTTTGCGAGCTTCCCGTTCTCGAGAATTTTTCATATCAGGTTTATAAATGAAAAATAAGTGTATTGGAAGTTGAAAAGGGATTTTTCATTTATATTGATTAATATTATAATGTTGAATTTATAATGTGCGTTTTATTTAATGAGACAAACAATCGAAAAGAAGTTAGTTCAGCTTCATATTTTCGTGTATCCTATCTAAAAAAAAGTTATGTAACGAAATGTATCTGTTAAAAATGATAGAGGATGCTGGTTGGTGGTGTTGCTCGAAAAACTCACAACACTTTAAATTTAATCACGGATAGTTTATTTGTTAATACAAATTGAGAATACGTCACAGTTGTTCACCCGTTATAAAATACGTTGAAGAACTAGTCAAGAAGCCGTTGGGAAGGCACGGAAACACGCGGCCGTTACGGACCCAATGAGGTTTGAATGAGGATCGTAACCGAACTGAACTGCTTCATTACATCAGGCCCTCGCTGACTGACTAAAAGAGTGGGAGAACTCCCACCAACGATCTAAGCTCCATCTTGTAGAGAAAAAGAGGGCAGGCATGGCTACAGAACAGGGGAAAACTCACCTCAATAGGAACCTTAAACTCAATTAGAGATTTTATGACAGATTATAAACAACCCATTTAAATTATGCGAGAAATCCTACTTATAATTTTAAACAGTATCGAATATCTCTCTTTCATTGTTGTTGAAAACCTGATTGTCTAACCAATCACTTGAAGTATTTCATACAATACCTATAAATTAATGTCAAATAACATTTATGATTATTGTTTATTTGTAATTTCACAAATTAATAAAATAACTCGAATGTGTTTGTCAAAATACGACGAACGAAGTAATCAGGTAAAATATTAATTCATTTAATTGATTGTAAGAAATTGAAAATTCACATTTTGCCAATTTTCAGTTCAATTTTTAAGTAAAGATTTTCAAATTCAACTTGTGGAAATAAGAATAAGTAGAATTAAATTACTAAACTGTTAAACAACTAGAAATTAAATATAAATTTCTAGAAAGTAACATAATACATAGAAATCGAATAAAAAAAATCGCACAAATTTAATACCTTCTCATTTAGGATGAGAATGTAATTTAGAAAGAACTATCAAATGGTAAAGAATTACAAGGAAATAGAAAAAAAAAAATTTTAAGAAACTAACTGAGCATTTTTTTATATTAAAACTAAACTATAATATGGTTACTAAAAAGTGGAAAAAATAATTTAAAAATTACAAAATAATACGTAAAATAAGAATCTTTAGTTTTATTTGGAATTCTAACTTTAAATTTGAATTCAAAATGTTAAAACTCGACTTTTATTTTTGACAATTTCCTTCTTTTAATCCCAGTCTGTAATTTTTTCCATTTTTAATATTTTTAAAATTTTGTCATTATTTTTTTAGAATCTTAATAATTTCTTAACATTGTGGTTACTTCTTTAATTTAATTTTTTTTTTAATATTTAGATTGCAAAAAGAAAAATCTTAGAATACTTTGCTGTCACTTTTAAAGAGTCTTATATTTTCACCTTGCGTCTTAAAAATTAATGCATTTTAAAATGCTTTTGCTAACTTTCTAAAAACATCTTTAAAGTGGCTACAAATGAATCTTAAATAAAGATTTCCAACTTTTGCAGTTATAATATTTTTTTACTTTTAGATTATTTTGTTCCCATTTTATTTTCCATTTTATCCAATCCATTTATTTCAACTTCCAATTTACTCATCTAAAAATCTATTTGTTTATTCATTGATTCATATACTTTTTTCAAGTTCTCATTATTCTCTTTATTTTTAGCTTTCTATCCCCTGTTAGTCATTTTTATTAAATTTTTTGTTATTTTCAATAGATTTTTAGTAACTTTATATTAACTTACAATGTTTTTTTTCAGTTTCTTGTTAGTTATTAAATTAATAGTAGTATTTTACTATTTTTCTTTACTTTCCAATTATTTTCTATTATGTTTTCTATTATATTATCTTTTCATCAATTATAGTTCCTTTTTTTAATATAATGTTTTTTAATATTAAGTTTTTCTCTACATCACAATTATTTTTTTTAACTTATTAATCATAAAGCTTTAGTTATAATTCTCCACTTCCTAGTTAATGTTCTACTTTTTAAATTTGTTTTTTCTTTAATTTCTAGTTATTTATTCACTTTGCAGGTTAATATATTATATATATAATATATATATTTCTTATTTTCTATTTTTCCTATTTTAAAATGTATAGGTATCTTTTACTATTTTCAAACATGTTTTGCACATTTTTAAATTTTATTTCTCAATTTTCTAGTTATATTTATTGATTCCTAGTTATTTATTCACTTTCTAAAGATTTTATTCCTTTTTTTTTTTAGTAATTTTTAAATATTTTGTTTTTATCAGTTCCTATTAGTTATGTATTTTATTTACAATCTAGTAATTTCGTAATGTTTGTTTAGTTTTTAAATGGAATTTTCATTTTATCTAATTTGCAACTTGATAATAATTTTTAAAAATTTGTTTGTTACGTTCCTTAAATTTCGAAATATTTTTCCACTTTTGTATAATTCTTCTCGATTTTATTCAATACTTTTTCAATTTTTCATTCCAGTAATTTATCCTCCCTTTCTGGTAGTTTTCTTAAACTCAAATACATCTCAATATATGTCTGCCATTCAGAACTAGAAACAATTATTCTCGATAAGAAATATTCGAAATAAAAATCTTTATCCAGAGAACTGAAATTGCCTAATCAACAATTGTTATACACTTAGAAGAGATTTATTTCATCTCCTCTTAAAGCACGACTTTCCTTTCACATTATCATTATCAAAATATATTCCCCTCGAGTTTTATTATAATTTTTATTATACACATTTATTTTTGTTCATTCTATTTGTGCTACACTCTTTTCTATTTATAAACAACTACTTTTCTCTTTTATCGTATTTTCTAGTTGATTATACAAAACAAACTATATATATATATATATTAACACACTTTGTTCTTCATTCAATACATGATCGTACGACTGGGACATTTATAATAAAAGAATAATGGAACATTTAACATGGGTTAAAATTTCTATAAAATAAAATGAAGAATGTTATCTCAGGCTTGGAATTCATTCGTTTTCAGTGACCTTAGCTAAAAGTGGAAGGGCATAACACGTACATTGTGAGTTTACGCGGAACACGTAATATCTGAGGCCGGAAACGTGCACTGCAATGCACACAGCCAAGAGGGTCTAACCAGGAGTTGAGTATTAAATAAAAATGTCATGTCAACCTCAAACAATTGCAGTGTACGTGATACCAGCACTGCAATTGACTTTATTTTATTGAAGGGGAACGACCCACTAGAACAGAACTATGAACTATACTATTTTTATTACACACCCTTGGGTTTTACGATAGATATATCCATCTCGCTGAGATAACCGATAAGTGTCAGCACTTTACTCCCGGTCCAACAAACTGGAAGGAATTTACTTTGCTGACCCACTGACGAAAATCAAAAACCGCCCAGCTATTATTCCGTTCCGCAGATCAAAGCTGTAAAGTGAACACATAAAAAATGCACACACTTCAGGGATCAAAGGTTACCTATATATAAATAGGACTGCCGTCCGAATTTTATATTATTTTTTTGTTTATTTGCTTTTTTTTTTTTTTTTTTTTTTTTTGTTCAAACGTGAGACGAGAGAATCCAGGGAAATAAAATAATTAAATAACTAACCTCTTTAAGAAGCTGAGCGAATGTTGTTTCATCAAGTTTCTGAGAAAAAAGCAAGTCAATTTTACAAGTTGGTAAATGCAGCAAGAGGTTCAAAAGAAATAAACGAACATCTCATTGTGTATACACGAAGAGTAGGTGTAATTCAACAATTCTACGAGAATTCAGCTAAACAGGATCAAGGAATCCCCAGAGAGCCTGAAACTGATTTTCGATCCTAAAACAACCACAAATCTAGTGTAAAGTTTTTGTTGGATTAAATATTTATTGTACCTTCATTGGATAAACGGAATTTGAAATTAATTCTTAATTTTTTAATAGGGCACATGCAATTTCCTTACAAACAGTGTAAAGAAGAGAATAATTCAAAAAATGTTAAAGAAGTGTCGGATGATATTTTAGATTTCTAGTAATTGTAAGTTAATAATTTTAATTAAACGTATTATTGGGAATAAGAGAAAATTAGGTGAATAGTCTTGAAAAAGGAGTAAAAGTTTCTGAGAAGTATGGAAATGAAAAAGAAATTTATAAATATGTTAAAAATAATGATAAAACATTTGTTAAATTGCCATCGTTCTTTACTTTTTCCAGATTTAATATTCTACATTCAAGAAACTTTTTTACGTCCTCCAATTATATTCAATATATAACGACCAATAAGAACAACAATTGGTAATAAAACCAAAAAACATCAATTTGACGTTTCGAGACTGACTCAGTCTCCTCTGCAGAGTTTATTTAAATTGTATCTATAAATTTAAAACATAAAAATATATACATTATCATTACATTCGTTGATATTGTTATTAGGACAAAAATTTAGAATAATAATTATAAAATTATATACAGAAGAAAATTATTCTACTTACATCACATTATATGATCGAAACAGTAAATAATTATAAAAGTAATCCATGTAATATGAACATTCTTATGGTAATTAAACAACAACACAAAAAAACACATTTTTTTACTATCATTTGAATAAAATATTTTTTGTTAAATTACAATTGTCAATAAGAATAAAATTTTTATTCTTTTAATCATTACAATTTACAAATAAATATAAATAAGACAATGAATCAAACGAGTCTAGAAAAAGGAATCCAATTAACAACTTAATAATATTCTTAGAAGAATCGTCAAAATTATAAATATCTGTCATTTTGTTTATATAATTATTTTTTTCTCTTTTAATAATAAACATTTCTGCTACTAGTCTTTTGTTATCATCATTATCTTTATGTAAAATTTCAATATTTGACCGATCAAAATCATGTTCAGTTCCATCATCATTCAAATTAGAAATTCTATGTTTAGAAATAACGTTGTGATATTTTTTATTTAATGTTATGTTAGACCTATGTTCATTGCATCTTGTAAATAACCGTCTACCCGTCTGTCCAATATAAGTTTTACCACAATCAATGCAAATAATTTTATAAACAAGTCCAGTATTATTTAATTTTATCAAAGGATCTTTACTCAAGTTAATAAAATGTTTTAAAGAAGAATCATTTCTAAAAGCTGTTTTGATATTATATGACTCCAATGTCCTTTTGATTTTATAAAAGTTTTTATATGTTTATCTACAAACTCTGAAGGATAATTATTCAATAATAAATTTCTCTTCAACAATGCTTAAATTTTCGTAATGAAATTCTTTGTCAGATAATAATATAGCTGAATCAACTAAATTTTTTACTCTAGCACTTTTCTGATTAATTGGATGATTAGAAAGAAAATGTATATTTCTACCCAAAAATGTGTTTTTTCTGTACCAATTAGTTTTTATAGAACCATCATTATTACGAATCAATTTCAAATCCAAGAATGCAATACAATTTTCTACCTCAACTTCATGAATAAACTGTAATCTATCATGATATAAATTAAACAATTCCAAAATTAATAATAACTTATTTTTAGGAATAAACAAAATCGTGTCATCAACATATCGGTAGTACAAAGGAATCTTAAAATTTAATTTGTTAAACACATATTCTTCCAAATCTTGTAAAACCAAATCAGCTAACGAAGGAGAAATAAGAGACCCCATAGGAGTGACATATATTTGTTTGTAAAAACAATTATCAAATTTGAAAAAAATAGATTACATGATGAATTTAATACAATTGGTGAATTCATCATATGTGACGCTCCGCGAGAGAAGGGACCTATCACGGAAAAAATCAATTTTCATTTTGTTATTCTAAAAGATAATTATTTAGTTGTTCTTTCATTTCCATGTTTCCAAAAATTTTTTTATTAATTACACTAATTGTTATAGTACTTCAATCTTAGGCATGCTAAGTGTATCGCATTTTTTGGATTTTCTTTGGACGACCGTCCCATGAAATTGGTTTATATTGCTTTCATTTTTTTTATGGTAATTCATAGTTTTTAAGTTGCTTTTTGAGTTCCAAAAATCAAAATTTGATTCCTGCAATTAGTTTTCTTGCTATGAAGATTTAAACATAGGCATGTTAAGCGTCTCGATTTTTCTTCCTCCTCTTTGCCTGTCCGTCCTTTAAAGTTTGCTTTCTCAGCGATAGGTCCCTTCTCTCGCGGAGCGTCACATATATGGGATCTTAGTATTATTTTTAATTATGCCATCTTTTTTGTATACTTTTTTTAACCAATTCATATGAAATAATGGTAAAAAGAGAAACAACATCTAAAGAAATCATTATATGATAATCAGGAACTTTTTCTATTATTATATTTTCTCTAAAAGTCTTTGAACTTTTAACAACAGATTTAAGAATTGAAACCGATTTTTTAATGATATTATTGAAATATTTAGACAGAATAAGTCGGAGTATTAATTAATGAAACCACAGTTCTTAAAGGCCAATTTTGTTTATGAATCTTAGGTAGTCCATATATTTTTGCAATACTTGTTTTTTCAACCAATAAATCTTTTCTCTTCATCTTATTACCCAAATAACCTTTAAGCCTTAATTTGTTAAGAATATTGAACGAATTATTTCTTAATTTATCAATAGGAATTATTAATTAATTATATCGGCATGAGTCACAAAAACATTTCTATTAGATTTCAAAAAAGTTTCTGTTTCAAAGTTTTCTTAGAAAGATCTCGGTCAAATTTTGAAATAGAAGTATTCTTTATAAAATTGTCAGAAATATTAATTTTATGTCTAAATCCATCCCTTGCTTCAGAAGGTATCTTAGAAATGTTTGATTCGATATCTTTAACAATTTCAAATATAATACTGTTTTTATTTTTAATGAATCAAGACCTAAATTTCTCACCTAATCTTAAAATATCATTTACATTTTCAGGCAACGTTGTATCAGACAAAATTACAATCCAATTATCATTTAAACTTTTAACTCTATTTAAATTAAAAATTTTATCACAAGGTTTACTTAATATTAAACTTTGAACCTTTTTTTGTAAAGAAATTTGTTTTTGGTTCATGAAATAAAAGAATAAAAATTTTATTCTTATTGACAATTGTAATTTAACAAAAAATATTTTATTCAGATGATAGTAAAAAAATGTGTTTTTTGGTGTTGTTTTTTAATTGCCACAAGAATGTTCATAACACATGGATTAATTTTATAATTATTTACTGTTTTGATCATATAATGTGATGTAAGTTTTCTTCTGCATATAATTTTATAATTGTTATTCTAAATTTTTGTCCTAAGATTGGTGTTTTTTGGTTTTATTATCAATTGCTGTTCTTATTGGTCGTTATACTCTTTGAATTTAAGATTTGATATTCCAGAATAATTCCAGATTTGACATTCCAAATTCACATCTCAGATTCCTCATCATACAATTCACATTCCAGGCTCTACATCCAAAATTCTAAATACCATATTCCTGTTTGGGAAGAGGATTCTGAGATTTAGCATTTAAAATTTGAAAACTTTTATGTAAAATCTGAAATTTGAAATGTTAAATCCGGAATGTAGAATATAAAGTCTGAGATTTAGAATATGGATTGTAGGATGTGGAGTCTGCGATGTTGAATTTAAAATATGAGAAATGAGGTCAGAGTTGAGAAATCTGAGATGTAGAATCTGGGTTTTGGAAACTTTTAGGTTGGATTTTTTAATCCGGAATGTGTGATTTTTAATTTAGAATGCGGAATTTGGAAACTATAGGATGTCGAATACTTAATTTGGTACCTGTCTGGGATGTGGAATCTGTGATCTAAAATCTATAACGTAAAATCTGAATTCTGCGAAATGTTACGTGATTCAAACTTAGAAATTAAAATTTTTAACATATCTTCAACGAAATAAGTGACATAAATAATTTAAAGTTTTCTACATTCTCATCTCAAATGAGAAGGTATTAAAATTTTATAATAAAATAATAAAAATAACTATGTTTAACTTACTACTTTGGCAGAAAATGCCGTAAAACCTTTGGTATAAGTAATGATCTTTTTCTGATATTAGGTCGCCTATAATCTCTTTTCTGAAGGTTAATTAATTAAAACGAAAGAAATATTGAAAGAAATGGGACGTTTTGCTTTGTTATTAATTGACTTTCCAAACCAGAGATTCTAGGGCGAATGTTACTTTAATTCTGAATTTAGTAAGAGAAGGTAAATCAAGAGCTGGTGCCATTTCCCCTAACCATAAAGCCACTAAATGTAATTAACTTAAGCATAAATTATACACCTAAGTGACAAAACATATTGTTCATTTATTTGTAATTGTATACAATACGTATTTGTTACACAATTTAATTCTAATTACCTTAATTACCTAACTGCATATTTCTAAAGGCATGCATATTTGAAAAGATACAATGAAAATTTGTAAGGTTAAATTTTGCTGAGCTTTCTGTTATAAAAGAAAAACATTTTGTTATTTTGTGAGAAAATGTAGATAGAAATAAAAATAAACTGTAATTAAGTGTAAATAAATAAACAACATAATAAATATCGTCATTAACTATTCTGATGTGGTTAAATTCATCTCGCAGAATGTTTTTCAATTAATTTAAAAAATTAAACTACACATCTGTCTGGAATTATTTCCAAGCTATTGTTGAGCCTAGTGTAAACTCGGCGAGTTGTATCTTCCTTATTCTGAGTTTACATTCTTTAATTCTATTAAATATATTTAAATTCAAAAAATTATTTTCATTTGCATTGATTAATTATTTTTGTATTTTACGTTCGATATTATTAAATATTAAATGAATGACAGTTTTTTTTACAGTCTTGTATTTTAATTTTATTAAATTATAATCCGAAGTTTCGAGAAACAAACTGTTCTCATTCTCAAGGACATCTAAACTAACAATATGAAGCACACATGAAATAGTATATTTCGTAACATGCGTGACAAGCAGTCGTTTCTGAAACGACTGCTTTGTTCACGCAGTTACGAACGATGCTTTTCATAACAAAGTCATAAAAGGCGTGATTCGGTTCTCTGTATAGATAACCAGAAAGTTGCAGAATTAAGAATGATTCACTATGTCACGTCAGAGTGTACACAAATACAATCCAAATTGAATGTCTCACACTTTTTTACTTGTCAACACGCCGCGCTAGTGATACGGTCAGGTTAGATTTTGAAGCTGTACTACTCACGCTAAAGATATCGACTCTGTTCTGTTGGTCAAACAGTGCGTGCAAGAAAAGTAGAAAAGTGGGGACATGCAATTTGAACTGTACTTGTTTGCACTCTGACGTCACATAGTGAATCGTTCTTAAATCTGCAACTTTCTGGTTATCTACAGAGAGCCGAATCACGCCATTTTTAAGACTGCGTTATGAAAAAACAATATAGATAAAAGAACGAAAAAAATTTTTTCTTTCAGTCAAAAGTTAAAACCATTATTACTATATTAAGCACGATCGTCATTACATCGAACTTATTCCTACGAATAAGTCATTTGGAATAATTAATTATAATAAAAAAAATTTTTACGCATTGCCGCGACACGTTTGGGGATCGGTTTCGACAGACTCTCTCATGATTATACGGACTTACGTACTAAACTTAATATAACCAAGATCTCCACACGCTTCATCTATGCAGACATGATTTTCTTATTTAAGTCGATGAACGGCCTGATAAACTGTCCTCAGATTCGTGATAGAGTTTGCGTGAGCGATCCTATAAGGAGTCTTAGGCACCAAAACCTGTTCAACCTTAGGGTACACCGTACTGATTATGCGAAAAACTCAGTTTTCAATAGAGTATGTAAGTACGCAAATTCAATAAAAAATAAAGTCACCTTCTTGGAAATCACTTTGGGTCGCTTTATCTACGAGCTGCGTGCAGCTATTAAATAAACTCTTGATGTATATTAATCATTGTAGTATTTTATAGTACAAAAGGGTCAATTTCTTTTGTTAGACCCGTTTAATGTAAATAAATAAATAAATAAATTTTCTTGAATTTAAGATTTTGTTAATTAATTAATTTTGACATTGTATTTAATTAGTTAAATTGTCGAAATATTATTACTGTTTAAACTATTGGTTTTAGCTGCCAACTTGTCAGACGAGAGCCAGACAAGTAAAATTATTATAACATACCAGTCCGGAATTATTTCCAGGCTATCAGCCTGCAATTTGTACTTTTTGTTATTTTCAGTTAACACTCTTAAATTCTAAAGATTATTTAAATTCAAAATACATTTTGATTCATATTTGTTTTTATTTAGCTGAATTTAAGACTCTGTTAATGAAAAGTTATTTTTATTTTAATATTACATTTATTTAATTCAACTGTTTAATAATTATTATTATATAAACTTCTAGTTACCTGCCAACCTGTCGGACCGGACAATATTAATTTGGTTTCGGTTCGATAAAGATTTAATGTGTCGCACTTTTTCTTTTTACACGCACGAACACTGCTTGACTCTGATGTGGAGTTTTCCACAATGCTACTAATCGTCGAGGATCTCGTCGTATTGGTTAGCCTCGTGAGTCCAATACTCACAAGAGAGCCAGGACCAGAAGATTATGTCGACAATCGTGTTTATGAACTGTCAAAACACTAGTGACTGCCATTTTTGTTTTGGCGCTAGACTTCAGCGCCACCACCACTGTATCTGATATATGTTCCTCGGTCAAGCGACGCTCTATCCGTTCATCCGCTGGTAATGCTACTGCCCTTACTTTGAAATGTGATTCGTGAGAGTGACACCGTGGCGCATGTGTCGCTGCATTGAAAACTCTTGACAAGGCGTTCTCCCCCTCGTCATTCTGAACTGGTGTGTTCGATCTCTTGGTCGTATTTTTCTTAAAAGTGTAAAACTTTATAAAAATGTAATTAAATAAGACTGACGGGGCTTTGTTCGTGGCCATTGTGCCCTTCCCGGTAAGCTTCCTCATTAAATGATTTATTTTGTCTTTGATGGAGTCGGATCTCCGAAAATAAACAATAATTTTGTTTGTATCTTTTGTAAAATATCCCTACCATACGGTCGGCTATTTAACCTCTTGTCTATCTTTTAAAATTGAATATTATGAATGATTTTGTTGTTTTGTGATCCAATTTTAAATCCTAGTTTGTTGCTGCTCCTTATCCCCCACTCTTCGGAAATACTGGTGTTAGTAGTGACTTAATAATTCTCAATCAGTGTAGATTATTAGCTTAATTAGTCTATTCTTATTCTAATTTTTGTTTAGTTATTTAACGTTAAAATAACTTGGCGCTAGGGTTTATTATTAATTTATTGTTTTCATTTGTTAACTAAACACTGATTTAAATTAAAAAATTAGAAATGAGACCTAAACTAGTACAAATGCGTCATACTATTCACAAAACTATGTAACTATTCCAAACACAAAATTAATTTACCGAAAGTTATACTCATCAATTTCGTCTGTTGAACTAAATTAAATGTTCTTTATTAGTTGCATCACTGAAATTTAATTATATTGCATCCCTTTCATTAAATCGTGTCAATGGTACTTAATCAGTTTTCCCTAATTAAATTCGACAAAACGGAAAATCTAAAAGGGCTGCTTTTAGGCAAAGTTTATATAAAACCAGACGAGAAATTTCATTACCGTTTCTTTTGAGCTTCACATTTTTTCAAGTATAAAAGCTGAACTTTTTTTCAGTGAAATTTGCTAAAGTGTCTTCAAAAGTGGCATTTGGTTTCACGGATATTATGAGGGAATTCAGGTCCGAGTAAAGCGCTTGGTGGATTTTAAGCGTCTCTAAGTGTAGTTGAGGCGAAGGAAGCAACAGAGCGTGGTGACCTCACTGAGGATGTCGGACCTGGCAGCAAGGGTTGCGGAAACAAAAAGTCTTTTCATCCTCCAGCTCCATTCTTTACTTTCAACTGTTTTTCGTATTTTTGTGCTTACCTCTTCCCAATCGTGTCAGTGTCCTTTACCATCCAAAAGTAGTAGCTAGCACGAGAACAAGCGACTTTCCTCAAGAGCCATTACAGCCTGGACGGCTGCTGCTCCTTGAAAGATGAGTAAATGCCTTTTAGAGCAACTCTTTCAGACTAATTTACCTACCAATTCACTAGACGCATTCTCGCGGATCTTTGTCATCTGCAGTTTCAAAGCTTTAACACTTCTTGTTATTTAATTTTTAATCTGAATTTAAAACTGACAAAACTTTTCGTTTGAAATAGTTATACTATTTCAAATCTTTATTTGATATATACTAGGTAAGGTATAAAATAATTTATGATTAATGAATAATAATAAACTGAGACAATAGAACCTATATATAGGTTGGTGAACTCGATACATTATAAATGGTAGGGTACATGGAAATTTAAATTGTAAAAATGTTGACAAAGAAAAACATTAAGAGCAAACAATTTTTTTTTAATTTAAGAGAGATAATTATAAAATGAAGAGAATAACTAAAAGCTTAGAAAAATATTGACAAATTGAACAACATTCAATACATGAAATTTAGATTAATCCTCAGGGTATGGACTAAGTTAGCGTAACCCAGGCGAGTTTTGAATGTTGCACCATTGCTAAACGACTCGATGGAGAAGGCTCGGACCGGAGGGTAAAAAATCTTTGAGTTTGGATATATCTCATCCAGTCCGTAGGAACGTTACAATATCAACTTTTTTTTAAATATCTAAAGTTTCCAAGAATAAAGAAACGTTATTTATAAATATTATTACAATTTATTAAAGTGTGAAGCAGAAGTGTTTATGTAAAATTGGACCTTCTTTGTAATCAATCTGTAATTTCTTTATCTTATATTCATCAACTTTGTCCGTAATAAAAGTTTTCTACATTATAGAAAAAAAACTACGATATGTTTAATCAATTTCTTGATTGAAATTAATTTCCCATGTAAATTGAAAGTAAAATTTGAAATTTAATCAAACATACTTTAAAGTACAGTAGAATCGAGTCGCCGCGTGCAGAAACCGCTTCTGCGCTTGAAATACTTTTAAAATGCTTCTCGTACTTTTTTATGATAGTAAATGAACGGTTTGAAAAATGGCGAGAGAATAAACGTTTAACTGGAGGAGTCATGACAGACACTTGGTCCCTTCTATCCTAGCAAGAAAGGGGTTGGAACTAGCATCTTTACAAAATTCATTCCCACACCCTTGCACGTCCTTTAGTGTCGACCTCTCGAGACAGCCGCTAAAAAGCTCAACCGAAGCTCGTCGGCTCTTGGCCGGGAATCTCGTTGGCAAGAAAACCGGAAGCGATTCGGGAGGACACTCCGTGAAATAAATAGTCTCATCCAAGGAACGAGGAACACGAAAGAGAAAGCGATGAGATTTAGCAAGGATTTTACCAAGGATACTAAATGCCGTGAAAAAAAAAATAACACGAATGAAAAGATCCTTCAAATAAAAACAGTAAAAAACTACATGAAATAGAGACAGGAAGATAAAAAAAATTTAAATAGAAGAAAAGAAGATCACTGAAAGCAAAAGAAACAAAAATTTAAATTGCAGGAAAATAAAAACGTTAGATTTACAAGGGACAAGAAAACAAGTGTTGGGAAAAAATGTAAATTATGAAGAAACAAGAGAAGTGAAATTTACGAAAGAGGTTTTATAATTTTCATTATAATATGGATTTTAGTTTACTCGGTAAGTGGAATCTGGTATTGTATTTTGCTATATGATTCCAAATTTTGTAAATATATAATTGAGGACAACGATAGTTTTTACAGATGGCCTTAATTTAAGGGTATTTAGTTTATTTATATTATAAATATATATTTTTTACGATCTTTAGGTCTTTTTTAGCTGATAATTTTGAAAGTATAAAAAATTATGTTTTTTGAGGTTAGGAAATTCTGAAAAAATGGAGAAAAAAGTAAAATTAAACGAGAATTTTTAAATATGAAGTAAATATCAAAGTAATCATGTTTATAAAACTCACCATGCAAGAATCTTTAGTTCATTTAATATTCAGAGGATGAAAATTTTAAAAAATCAGGTTATGATTGACAGATTTATGAGTAAAATTAAATAAAGACGATAGCCTTTTCTATGTAAATAAAAATTGCGGAATAAAATACAAGATTTAGGAGGACATTATTTGTAAGTTTTATATTTTATATTGATTGTATTGTTTTATTTATTATTTTTTTGGTGAATTTTCTAATTAAATAATTCAATAATTCTAATTATTAACTATTAAAAACTTTTTGCAAAAATTAAAAAAGCTTTTAGTTTGATATTTATTAAAATATTCTTTACCGACAGAGTTCACATGAAATTAGTACAATAGTACAAAAATGTGCCACCAGCGGCGCTGGTGCTTCAAGGTCTAAGATACATAATAATTTGACAGTTGGTTTTTTGTCATTCTTTCCTTATCATCCACATGAAAAATGTCAATCGTAATTTTCATCGTAAACATCACCCAGAACATTTTTTCATTCGATAGAAAAAAATCCAATTCTCCCATTTTTCCCAAGTTTATCAATTAGTCAATTACAAAAAATGACACATAATTCTAACCCAAAAAATAAAAGAAACCAAAACGGACAAACGAAATTAAACCAAGTTCTGAAACGGTTCTTTTGAAAGAAAAGGTGGACTATCTTCGAGCGAGAAAATAAATTACAAATTATCTGAGCAAGGAAGAACCGCTTGAATTTTTTGGCTCGTAAATAAGAAACTGCCATCCCCTCTTTTCCCACCACCAAAGTGCCAGCTTACACCTAGCATGGTGTAGTCTAGCTATGGAGAATCAGATGGCTGTAAATCGTTGTTGGGAAAACAGAATGTAGGATGGGTGGCTCTCGCTGTCGGTAAAACAAGACTGGTAGCTCATGGATGTTTTTTACTCTTTTTTCATTTCCAGATAGAAAGAATGTGGCGCATACTTTAGATAGCCAATAACACTTCCTCTTCTTCTAAAGCTCCTTTTCGAATATTTCGTGATTCAAAGTCGAGAGGGGACAAATTCAAAAACTGTCCCTCCTCCCTCATAACATCAACCCCCGAATTGTAATTTTCTCCTGTATTCCAATTCTACTAGAGCATGTTTCAAATTTATGTATTTACGCTCGTTGTTAAGATCGACGAGCGCACAACCTACTCAACGAAATCAGTTCCAATATCGAGTTATATGGTATGTTTGTCACACTGTGACAAACACAAAATAGAATTGCGACGAAATAAATGAATAAGGTAAAGAGATACTCGAATATAAAAGCAGATTTATTAGACACTGGATGTAATTTATTCCAGTGTGTAGGTATTTCAAGAGATGTTGCGAAAAACTGAAAACATTTATTTTGTATACGATTTTTACAAAATTGTTTTTTTCTTTTTATCTTTTAATCATTTTCATTACAATTGTCTCAATTTAGAAAAGTCGGTATAATATTTTAAAAGTTTAATTGCAATGTAGATTTTAACATTATTTTTGAAAGTGAAATTAAAAAATTCCGTGATGAAAGAAGTTCGTGGAAAAGTAGGAAAATACTTTTATGACTCTGGGCTGCAATTTGTCAGTGATGTGAATTTGAAGGTATCACTTTATTTTTCAAACATCCCCATTTGCCGAAGTGAATCGAAGGAAAATAATTAATTTTGGATTTTCTCCAAAGAATATGAACGAATCCAGGTGGTATCCTTTGCTGAATTCTTGGCACCCTCGTCGAATTCCTGCTAGAGGAAATTCACCCTCTGTAAAGCGTTTGAATTATTTCGCAATATGACACTCATAACGTTCAGGACATTTTTCTTTTCTGAATTCGTCAATTTTTTATGGTTTATTGAAAATTATGAACAATATATTCAACAGATTGTAAAGTATTCTTTTTTGGTATTTTAAAAATTACATAAAGTACAATTTGAAAATTGCCTCATAATAGAAAATAATAAGAATTCCTTATTCGAGGAATACCATTGATAATATTAAAAAGAATGCAATAAAGAATACAAAACGAAATTGTTTTAATCTGAGTACAAAGTTGTCCGTGTAAGTAGAAACTTTAAGAAGATAAACAATGAATAAAAAGTGATTTTTGTAGCAATTCTATCGAAGCTGTCGCGCTTCTAACTTAAGAAAAAAGTAAAACGTGACAGGAACTTGAACAATGTGAATTGAAAATTCTCTTGAAACTGTTTTTATAAAATATTTCATAATATTACAAGACAAATCTTTTAAAAGCACAAGACACTGTCATAATTCTTTATTGGAAAATCTGCATATAGAAGATGTAATATGTTTCGTTCCATTTCCGAATCAAAACAAATGAAAATTTCATAAGCAAACAGAGAAATATGTAAAAGTATTGAAAATCGTTGTTACGCCGAGGTTATGTATTTGTCAACTGACATCTACCTAATAAATATCGTGAATAATATCAAAAATCATAAATAAAATCCTGAAGCGATATTTGTTTTTCACTTTTTGCATTTCCGTACATCAGGTTGCCTATCGCAATTTGATTTTATTCATTTTATTAAATACAGATCTTGAGCCTTTTATTTATATGAGAGAGAAAGAGATAACACTATAATGCTATCTCTTTCTATCTTATATATAACCTCCTTCAAAAACCTTGTCTGGATTCGATCCTGTTACCAGACAGTTTTAATAGTAATTTTAAATTATAAAAACTTAGATGTAAAACTTCTATGCCAAATCACAAGATCAAATTCATTGCGAGCAACATTAAGAGCAAACACCGCAATCAACATCGTAATTTTAACCAAGGTGCATCGTGGGACAGTCCTGACATATGAGATTGGATGGGAGTCTCGACCGCGCAAGAGTTCCAGGACACGGATATTATCCTGCCGGGGTTTACTAACTGTCATAACACCGGCAGTGGACATTTTGGACTATTTAGCATTAAGGTGTGTCCACACCGTCAAACCATAGAGCGAAAGTGACCATGCGGTGCAAGTTACGTCAACTAACGATCGATACTTCGAGCAGCGGTCGATATACGTTGCTTATCATTACTACCGCAACGGCGCTGCTGTCGCCGCAACTTGAATTTTGACGAGGTGACGCTCTGACGTTATCACCTCATTCCAAGTTTAACAGCGGCACGAATCGTGCCTTTAAAAATTTAAGATAACAATTTGACTGTTAATTTCTTTTCACGGCGCGGCGGTTATCCCTATGCCGAAAGACCGAGGATCTCGTGGGGGGCGACGCGGAGTTGTAGGTGAGTCTCTCGTGTAAATTTTAGACATTTATTTATTTGTGGTTGGTTCCCCAACGATATGTATTAGCATCAATATCCGGTGTGTGTGTTCAAAATATCCATGTGGCTACTTTAGAAGGTAAAGTTGTAAGTTTTTTTTTATTATTTTGTAACTTTCCTGTTTTTTATATAATAAATCGAACATTATGGTAAATGATTCAACTAAAAAGTTTTCTTTGGTTAAGTGTTGTTCCTTACCACTACACTCTCCATGGTTAGTTGCAAGCCGGCGATTCTTTGATTAAATTTTAGTTCACTTTTAATAAGATTAAAATTCCAGTTCTGGTTTAGCTATTTTCCTAGAATTGTGTGCAATTATAACAATTAAAAGATAACTTGGCTCATCACGCCCAAGAATTGTTCTTGGTTCATTTAATTATTGACATCTCGTTATGAAAAGTAAATAAAATTATAAGAATTAAAGTTAACTGAAAACTAAATAAAAATATGTTACAGTAGTGTACATTCCTGTATGTATTTGTATATTGATTTTATTGTGTTCAGTTTTTGCAGTCTCATATTTTTTCTTGACCAATTTGTATCAACGGATTATTTGTATATCGAAAAAGTTTTCTGTTCAATTTGCGTAGACTGTAGTCTGTTGATAATAATAGCATGTTAAACAACCAAAAAAGACGATTAATGGATGTTAATCTTCATATAAATTTGTGACGGTTATAATATACTCACACGGATAATTTATTAAGTCACCTGTTTTTATTTCTTTGTGGATTTCAATTTTCTATTTTGATGCACTCAAACTTATAGATTAAGATTATTTGTTTCTACTCATGATTTCCGGGAATTCTAAAAATCCATAAAATATTTTATAATCAATAACAACATTTTGGTTACAATACAATCAAAGAGATGGTGGAAAAAAGTGAAACTTTCATTTGAAATCATATCGGAGAAAGGAGTGAGGTTTATTTGAAAAAGTTTTCATTTCTGAATGGGAGTCTCGCCTTCTTTAGACTGCGTTCGTTACTTTTAAAAATCGTTTCATTTATTGTGACGAATATGAATAGGTTGGTAATTGTTTAGCGATCAAATTTATTCAGCCGAATGGAAGTCTCGTAATGAGGTCCTCGGGATATTCGTCCTCCCCAGCACGCGTCTATTTACATAAAATCTCAGCCTACCACGCCTCGATCAGAACGGGTAACATTGAAAGGGTTTTCACGTCTCTTTGCCTCCTCTTGAAATTTGAATTAATGAAGCTCATTATGCGGGCCACGAATTGTCGCAGGGTTTCTGGTCTCCCGGCTGCGCCGTGCCGGGGCTACACCACATTTCTCGACACTCCCACCACGTCTTAATTTCTTCCAAGGCACCAGCGACTTGTCGAAGAACAAATACTTAAACTCTGTTGAGTTTCGATCTAGAATGATTTGCATATGCAAAAGACGCCAGCGTGTCCGCGTGATGTCGCGAGAATGACAAGGCACCCCGCTAAGTATGTAACTGACTTTGCTGAAAGTTACCGTGACGCCAATTTACTTTCCTCTATCGCTTCTGTAATTATTAACACCAAGGTGCATGGAACAGCTTAAGAAGCTAAATAAATTTGACTTTAATTCTTGTCATGGTCTTTCAGACTTAAGCATCCTCTGAGAGTAGAGGATCAAAATGATTTGAATTGATTAAACTTATCTTTGAAAGTAGCTTGAAGAATTTTTTGTTGATAAAATATGTAGGAAATTTTATGTTATTTATATTTTAAATATTCTCGATGTAGATAAAAACGATATCTAAAGTGTAATCTGTGAGACTAACAAATGACGACAGGGAGACGAATGAATATGTTTGAAAAGGTTTAAAGTTATAAGGAAGATTTCTTGCAAGATTTAAATGGGTGGTTTATGGCTTTCTGTAGGCATTGTGAAACAATGTTTAATCTGTCATATAATTTCTAACAAAGTTTAAAATTCCTATTGAGGTGGGTTTCTCCGGTTCTGTGGCCATGCCTGCTCCCCTTCTCTTTCTACAAGATGGAGCTCAGATCATGAGTGGAGGCACTCCCACCCAGCCCACCCTTTTGGTCAGTCAGCAAGGGCTGACAATGTGATGATGCAGTTCAGTTCCGCTTTGACCTGCTTACAGTTCACATTGCTTGGGTTTCGGTTGCACCTCCCGACATTTTCTTTACTGGTCGTCCATTTTATGTATATGCCGGGTGAACAAATGTGACGTATTCTTTATGTTAAATAATAATAAACTATCAGTTGTGAAATCTGAAATGCTGTGAGTTTCATGTAAAATACCACAGTCTACCATTTCTAATAGAATGACTAATTAGGCAGTTGATAATTTTTTGCTACCGTGACCATTTTTTTAAGGAAGTTGTATATATATTTTAATTTAATAAAGCTGCATTTTTAACTTTAAAACGAGCCTTATTATTTTGATTAGGAGTTTTAAAGTGTCTATAATAACTTTTCTACAAATATGTATACACTGAGAAAATCAGCCTCTAACCAAAACGTGGCTATATTTAGTCATCTTATTTTCTTAGTAGAGCGTTCATGATAGTTAACATTTACAAAAAAAATTATACTGACCCCAAATTTTAAAAAAAGTGTTATAAAATTAAAATTTTTTAAATTATTCAAAATCAAACTTCAAGTCCTGCTTTGAGAGAAATTGTTGAGATTTTTAAATTAAAAAAAGAATGTGGTTATTTACTCACGCATTCATAAACAAATTTTTTTTTGAATTTACAATAGAAAATCCTAAAAATACTAAAATATCAAGTTTTACGTAAACTTAAAATTAATTTTAAAACTAATTCTGTCATATTTTTTATATTTTACGACTATCGAATTTGAAGGGTGGGAAAATTTCAAAGGTTGTCACCACTTTCGAGAACTTACTGTATTAAGTGAACACATGTCAATTTATGTAGAAACAAAAACCTAACAGTACACCAATTATTAATGTTTTTATAATTATTAATTGAATACATAATATTTTGATCAATTAAAATCGGATGAAAATTTGATTTTTGATGATTTGAATTTAAATCAATTAGAAAATGAATAAATTTGCATTGGGATCAATTAAAAATTCGTAAAAATTAAATAAAAATTTTAAAAAAATTGGAAGCAGATAAAATTGGAAACTGAATAGGATAAAATTACATTGTGATCCATGGGAAATTGAAAAGTTTATATTTATATCAATTGGTCAGTATAATTTATATTTAAAGAAACTGGAAATTGGGTCCATTTACAAGTGTATGAACTGAAACTTTAATTACAATGAAAATTGAATAAATTAAACACTTGTATTAATAAATTAAGCATTTAGTAAATTAACAACATAAATTAGAAAATTATACAATTTACGTTTGGTGCAATTTGAAAATAAATATATTTTAATTCGCTTAAGCTTAAATTGCTTAATTGTAAAATTGCTAAATTGTAAAATTGATAAATTTACATTCGTTCTACAAAAAATTTGATTCGTTTAAAGGGTCAGTAACCAAAATGAAAATTTATTCATTTTTCAATTAATTTAATTTTGCTCTATTAAATTCCAAGACAAGTATAAATTTTTTCTAATTTACGATTGATCTGCATAAAAATTTATTATTTTTAAAATGGTTCAAATACTTCAAATAAAAATTGGTCAAACTTCCAGTTCGATTAAATTTAATTCCTAGACTTATTTTTAATTGAATAACTTTTCTTTTGTATTAATTGAAAATTAAGTATATTTTTACTTAAATCAACTGCTAACTGGATAAAGATAAAATTTAATTATTTGATAATTAGACAAAATTATATTTTAATTTGAAAATCTATTGGTTAATCAGAAATTCAATAAGTGTACATTTGAAGTTATTAAAAATTGGAAAAGTTTAAATTTTATTGAGTTTATATTACATTAAATCGAAAATCTGATAAAATTAAATTAGGCTTATTGTAAGTTGAGTTAAAATTGAAAAATGTTTGAACTTATATTTGAAACAATTAGAAATTGTATAAATTTTTTGGATTCATTTCAATTTAGATCAAATTGTTAATTAACCCGGCGAGCGTAAGGTGAAACTTCATAACACGGAGCGTAAGGTAGGGTATTTTTTACCCTGTAAAGATTTTCTATTTGTATATTAAAAATAAGCTTGAAATCTTGGAAATTTTTTAACATATTTGTTTTATATTGCCTATTAATGGCATTCATTAATGTTATAATAAATCTTTCATTTGTTTAAACAATTTATTATTGCGAGATTGTAACTATGCCAAAACTAATATAGAGAAAAGTGAATTTCTATAAATTTGTTTAAACAATTGAAAAATTAATTGTAACAATAATTAAATACATTATTAACCTTTAGTAAACAATTACAATGTTTAAACCTAATGATTTAAACTTTCTTTTACAATATACAAAGAAAAAAGCTCTTGGTGTGTTCTATAGTCAGCGTATATGTGTTCACAATTGTTATAAATAAGCAATAAGAAATGTAAAAAAAAAATTTTTTTTAATCGTTATTGCTTTGTTACCGTGACACGTGCAGCTATTTAAAATTACAGAGAAATTCATCATGCCAAATTCAAATTATTGAGCAATAAGTATTTCACAGGGTAAATTTTACCCTACCTTACGCTCGCCGGGTTAAATAATTTTATATTTCGTTGACTTGAAATTTTGATGAATTCATGTTAGTGTTTTAAAATTTTAATCACAAAGGCTATGGATTAACTTAAGTTAAGATTTGTTTTAAATTTAGGTCAATTGAATTTGAGGTCTATTGAACGTAGAAGAAATTAGAAGTTAGAATAATTATAATTTTGATGAATTGAATTTTGATTATTTCAAATTTAATAAATATTTTATTACAAGTATAGAAACGTTTGATTTATTTAAAGGTGATGTTGAAACAAATTAATTTCAAAGAAGATTAAATTACAATAATCATCACGTTTTGCTGGGATTCATAAATAATTATTACATCTGATAATTAAAATGATTAATGATTGATGCATTCTGTTATGTATAAAAATTATAATTGCAGACTGAAAATTTGAAATGTAGGTATTCTAATTAATTAGAGATAATTGGAAAAGTATAGACATAAGGGCATATGCTGGAAAATGACGTCAGAGATACTAGCAAATTATAAAATTTTACAAATTAAAAACCTTTTTTTTTATTAATTTTATCTTTGTCCGTGAATTTTCTCTTAAAATATTGAATATTTTATCACGAAATTTTGCAGAATTACCTAATTCCTAATTAAATTTACTAATATCATTATAGGAAGATCTTTCTGTTCCGATTTCGTTTGGATTTTGACTCGAAATTAATTTTTGCAATATTTTACTTTTCTCGATAATTTTGAAAATTGAATTTTTAGTCAAAATTTTAAGTCAGTTGATAAAGTCGTTCTTGAACCATTTTAATATAATTTAATTTTTAATCCTCGGCGATAAGCTTTTTTTTAATCTGAAAACGCCGATTATAATTTTTAGTAATGGATTATCTACCAATCAAAACAATTCATTATTTCGGTTATTAAAAACATTATTTATAAAAAAATTTCTTTTACAAATAATTTTTAGCATACCAATATTTCTCGCTGGATGATATACGATCAAATTGTAATGTGTCATATACTGCTAAAATATCTTATGTACGTCGTACGTGTGATTTCAGATTTGCTTTACGATCCCCAGCAGCGACAAGCAGTAAATGCCTTTTGACATTAAGTTTACTTGATAAATGGAAAAGCAGTATAGTAGCAGATATATTAATCTCTTCGTGTTATGAATTCCGGTATTCTCACTTTAATTTAATTATTCTACTAACTTAAATTTAGTCTTTGTATAAACGTTTTAAAAAATATTATTTAGCTCAAATAAGAGAATTTAAATTATTAAATTATATAAATTTAGTGTGAATTGTTCCAATAAAGCAAAAATGGTAATTTACTATAATCTCTAAATGTTTAAATAAATTACAGAACTTTCTGCGCAGGCTCGAGATTGTCGATTATTGATATCGATTTATTTCTCGAGCCTGCGCAGAAAATTCAGTCTTGTATTTGGAGGTTATGTTACAAGCTCTACTTTTGCCTAAAATTCAAAGTTGGCAACAATTTTTATGAATTGGAATAAACCACACCAGATCCACAGAAAAAGAAGAATATTTTTTAATAATTCACAGCTTATAAAAGTTGATTAATAAAGTATTGAAGTTTAAATTAAAATACACAGAAAATAGTGTTTTAGAAATTGTCTCTTGTGTACTTTTTAAATTCCCGTCTACATGTCCCGATAATAATAAATAAGACAAATTGTAGCCTTGGGTGTTTATGATTAATACAAAAACTGAACAAAAATGAAAATAAAAATGATTTCTTACATCAGAAAGAATTGCATTTCAAAGGGATCGTAAGTTTAAACTTTAGACATTAAGGATTCAGGCCCCGTTGATTTATTACTAGTTTAATTTTCACTCTTCACACAGGAAGAATTAGTATTCATAATGGAGGTAGTTAAAATACATTTTCTATCTGTCACTGTTATTAGAAGCTACAAATCACTGAAGAACTGTAAAATTCGGTGGTGATATTCTGTGCCGATCGCGTGCGTGTAAATGCGATCTTAAATTGCAACAGCTTACCAGAGGAAGTCGTAATGAAGAATTGTAAGAAGAAGTATGAATGTGAGAGTTATGAGAGAACGTGATAGTAAGTTACATATTTGAAGTTTACTGTGCAATGCGTGCCATCTCAGTATTTAGGACAGAAGGAGTAATTTCAAATCCTTCTATCTCAGAAAATGCATCTATTTTGTAGCTGCTGACTGTTTATGTATGCGACCTAATAACTATTTCAACTCAAATTTTAGACAATAGAATAAATTAACTTTACTACTGCGATTTAAATATTTTAATTTTACTTGGGTATTTAAAATATGTAGATCAAGAAAATACGATATTGAAGAAAATTCCTTTCAAGATATTCATCAATGTGAAAAGTTTCTTGAATTGAGCAGCAGTTTGTTTTTTTAAATCCATCTTTAGAAATGTTGAGGACAAATTTTCTTTTAGATTTTAATATTTCTCACTTGTCTTTTATTTCAAGAGAGGGTCGCAAGTGAAATTTGGATAAAAATGGATGTTTTCTCAGGAATATTTCGATTCAAGTTTTTAGAATCGTCTTTCACGTGTGTGCCTTGACAAGCCATAAATTGTCACCGAACGTTCCGCAGCCTCGACTTTAGTTATACATATTCGACAACATTCACGAGAGACGATTTGCGGGAAATGCAACGAGTCAGTTTATCATAATGCAATAATTTCCTCAGTTTCACATGGTTTAACTTCCGAAAATGCAGATTTGGCCAATTTACTGACCATAAATCGGGAAGTGATTGCTGAGTTCGAAAACGTTCAATAGATATAGCTAATCAAAATCAAACCAAACTGATTTCAAATCTTCCCTTAAATCATTTTGTCTATGCTGGTAAACGTTTGATAAATTACATTTTAACTCGAATATCTCATTTTGATTGATATATTGTTAAATAGAAGGTTTTTAAGGATGAGGGAATAATGTGTCGTTATTAATATGAAAAAAATGGAGGAGAAAAAATGTTAAGAAAACAATTGAACCCCCTCTCTGCGTTTCAAAATAAAATTTTTTTTTAAAAAATCATAAACTAGTCTATGAGAAAATGTCAATAAATTGTGTCTTTTTAATTTTGGAATTAAAACTACGTATGTAGGTTTAAAAAATATGAGGAAAGTAAAGAAAACAAAAGAAGGACAAGAAAATCAGTAAGATGAATGGAAAAAAATTATGGAAATGAATTGGTGTGGAAAAATTGGTTAAATAATATTTCATTTGTGTTAAATGCAATAAAAACAAAAATACATGGAAGAAACATAAATAATTTGCATGAAATAGTGAAAAAATTTTAGAAAATTACAAAAAGTTCTTGAGTAAATCTAATCACTACAATAAACAAGAATAAAGGTATTTCAAAAAAAAGAAAGATGTGTAAAAAGAGAGAAAAATTTAGAAATAATGAATCAATGCAAGAAAATGAATGAAAAAGTAGAAAATTTGGTTTAAAGATAAAAAATTAAGAAGCTCTTTATAAAAGGAGATGAGTTAAGAAGTCACCATGAAATGAAAAAAAAAATGTGTAAACAGTATAAAAAGGATGACAAAATTATAAAATACACTTTACAGTTCAAATTTGTTTTAAAATTTTTAAGGAACAGAAAATGGACGAAAAAATTAGAAAATGAAAAATGAAATAAGAAAATACTTTAAACATATGTAGAAATCCTTTAAGAAAATGAGATACTTTAAATTAGAGAAACAGTTTTTAGAAATTATTCAGAAATAAAAAAAAATATGAACATAACTTTAAATAAATATTAAGCTATTAGACAAATTTGCAAAGAAAGTCTGTACAACTTATTATTAATTTAAAAAATTAATTCAAATTAGAAATTTTAGGAAAGATAAAATAAATTTCGAAAAACAATTTAAAAAATATAAAAAAATTAAAGAAAATTTGTAAGTAAACAAGTAAATGAATCATTAACTAAGAAAAAGTAAAAATCCTCTCTCAAAATGAAAGAAGAAAAATCCTTCAAAAATTGTGAAACATTCAGAAATTGTATTTAAATGTACGAAAAAAATTCTGCATAAATTTTTTTAAAAGAAAAGAAACTATGAGAGCAAAATTCAACAGTTTTAATAAAACGAAAAAAAAATTAAAAAACAAAAAATTTTGAGAACATTATAAAATATATTAAATAGTCAAAGATTGATTTTCAACAATTAAGAACTATGAAAAAAATCGACGATGAAATGAAAAATTTGAAAAAAAAATTAGAAAATGTAAATATATAAGTGGAAGGCTAGAAAATGATAAAGTAAATAATTCTTGAAAAAATAAAACAAATATAGAAAGTTGGAAGAATATGGTAATTATAAGAAATATGACAAAACGGGAAAATCTATAAAAATCATAAAATTTAAGAAGTTGTCCTGTGATTTTAATATTTTTTTAATTTCAATATCAAGAAACTTTAAAAACGTTATGAAAGGGTAAATAAACTTGTGATTAAAATAAAAAATGTAAAAGAAAATGTCAAAAAATCTTAATATTGTAAGTGTGAATCTCAAAAACTTTTGAATAAACCAGAAAATTAAAAGTCATTATTAATTATTCTTTCTATTAAAATATAAAATTAGACACAATTGTTTTTAAAACAATCGCAAAAAAATTTAGATTGTTTTTTCAATAATTTCAAAAAATCATCTTTTGAACTTCTTTTAATTTAATGTTCATACAATATAAAATACATAAAATATGTATTCAAATGAATCGGTTAATCTTTAAAAATTATACATTTTTCCTGAAATTAAAAAAAATATTAATCAGAATTGCTGTATTTTAATAACAAGAATTTGATTCTACACACTTTTTTTTACTAAAAATTCGTCTCTTCTCATTGTTCCTATAATCACAATAGGTATACTTTTTAGAGAATTTTTTGTATGAGACATTTGTTACTGAATTAGTTTTTGTAACAAAAGGAAAAATAATATTAAAAATACCTAATCAAATATATTAAAACCTCTAATGATGATTTTTGTGAGCTCAGCTCATTTTCTGAACTTTCATCTGCTATCTTGAATCCGACATTTTGAATTTTAAAAACTGCCATCAGATTCGTAATCTGAGACCTCAAAAATTCCCCGGTAGTCATTTTTATTTTTTACGCATTTTTCTCAGATGAATCCGAATCCAAAGTCAAAATCAAAATAAAGAGATCGTCTACAATTTTTAGATAATCTCAAATAACTGCTTAAAAACACTCAAAAAAATCACTTTGTGACATTATCTAAAAAATTATAGCTAATCTGATTATTTTGACTTTGGATTCGGATTCAGCGGAGAAAAATATGTAGGAATACACTAGCCTTATATTCCGGACAAAAATAAAATGTTTTTTTGTTTTGTTTTGTGTTTTTAAAATTTTGGTTTAGATTCCTGAATTGGCTCGGGTCAAATTCCCGAATCCAAAAATCCGAAGGGCAATACCCCGAAAGTCAAATTTCCCGAATGTCTAAATTCCCGAATACCTTTTTCCAGAAGCCAATTTCCCGTAGACCTTTTTCTCCACTGTCCAATCTCCCGATCTTTTAAATTTTATTTCTTTTCGAATATTATTTTCAAATTAATTTTTTATAAATTCTTTGTATTTTTTATTCTATGCAATGCATGATTATTTTTATTTTATTTCTAATTGTTATTTTTAATTGAATTTTTTCAATTTCTTTATTCTGTTTACAAAACCTTCAATACTTTCAATTTTATTAATCAATTTTCTATCATTTTCTTCGAATTTTATATTCTTCAACTTTTCAATTAACTTGTTTAATACATAATTTTTTTTTACTATCTTCGTCATTTTTCAATTATTATTCCTTTAACTGTCAATTATTCTCTCTAAATTTTAGATTTCTTTTAATCTTTTCGAGTTTTAATTTTCTTCTTTTCAGTGCACAAAGTTTTTCATTTTTTTAATCTATTTTTCAATTATTCTCTTCATTTTTCAATTACTTTTCTTAATTTTCAATTATGTTCTTTAATTTTTTTAATTAACAAAAAAAAAACATTCGGGTATAAAGGCTTTCGGGTTTTTGGATTCGGAAATTTGACCGGATACCCACTGGAATAGCGACCTAAGCGACATTAAATAAATTTTTGTTTTCGACGACAGTTTTACTACTGATATGTAATGAAGTAAATTTTATGTCAAGGTATAACAAAGAGTAGATTGTACTTCGATAATTCAAGATATTTTATATTAATAAAAGAACACAAAATATAAAAAAATTACCGGGCAAGTGCGAGTCGGACTCGCTCACGGAGGGTTCCGTCCACTAACTTAAAAATAGATTGAAAACATTTTTTTAATTATTTATTTTTAATGATTCATTTCAATAATTCTTTAGTTACTTATTATTTGAATTATTTGAATAATAATAAATTACAACCATAATTTTGTTCCTTTTATTAAAATTCATAATTTTTATAAGATATTTATAAGATTTTTATCAAATTAAAAACTTCCAGGCAAATAGACCGAGATTTCTTATATAATTTTAAATTTTAAGGAAAAAAAAAATTTTTTTAAATTTTTTAATTTTAAACTTTTAAAGTAATTTAAACATAAAAATAAACATTTTGTACAAAAAAATAATCTGAAACTATAAAATATTGTAGTTGTTTAGAAGAAAAAAATTTTTTTTGGTAAAATTTCAGTTTTTTGGAAAAAATGTTATGATAATAAATTTAAACCATAATTTTTATGGTTTTATAAAAAATTCTGCATAAAATTACACATTTTTAACCCATTCCCAACCTTTCAGGATAAATACGCTGAGCTCTAGCATAGGGTTTTTTTGTCATTTTTCAACTTTTCATTAATAACTTTTGAAAATTAAGTCCAGCAACGTTCGCTATATTTTTCCTGTAATCTACACGCAAAAATACCTAGGTATACCAAATTTCAAACCTCTAGGTCAAATGGTTTGGAAGATAAGGGGGGGGACACGTTTTTTTTGAAAAAAAAAAGTTTTTCCTTGACAACGCTATGACCATTACCTCCAATCATGTTTTCTATATTTTTCCTGAACTCTACTCGCGAAAATACATATGTGTACCAAATTTCAATACTCTAGTTCAAATAGTTTAGGAGATAAGGGGGGGGGGGGGGTAAATAGGCATTTTAATGCATTTTTTGAAAAAAATCTTGTTATTTCCTTGACAACGCTATGAACATCACGTTCAATCATGTTCGCTATATTTTTCCTGTAATCTACACGTGAAAATACATACACTGTTAAAAATTTGGGGAGTTAACGGTTGCTGGAGTTGGGAGTTGAGATTTTAGAGTTAAAAATCGACTCTCCAAGGTGAGTGAGTCTCATACGCTCCATGTTTAAGAAGAGTGGGGACTGAAGGATTAAGCGTTAACTCTCTTTACTTCAACTCTTCAAGGCGTGCGACTTTTATAGAGTCCCGTAGGGAGTTAAATTTCAACTCCTTTTTTTAACAGTGTAAGTGTACCAAATTTCAACTTTCTATCTCAAATAGTTTGGCCGCTAGGGGGGGGGGGGGGGGGGTAATGGTTTTGGGTGACGGACAAACGAGTGAAAACATAAGGGTTCCGTTTGGACACTTTGTGTACGGAACCCTAAAAAGATCAAAAAATAACACAAAAATCATTTTTACCGCATTTATGGTGAAAAGGTGAAAAATGCATTAAGTGGAAAATGATCTCTTTTTAAAAGCTGCCTCTTTTGTATTCCAAGACACGTTTCGACGATTTCTCTAAACAACAATAATTATTATTCCGAACACGATGATGCTCAACCTCCCCATATAATCGTCCCTTGAAAATCTAGCGTCGAAAGTTGGTTAGTGCCGAACAGATTAAAGCGTTAAGCTCTTTGAGAGATCAGAATAGAACAGCGGAACATTGTCAAGGGGAATTTAATCCCAGCATGTGTCGCAGTTCCTAATTACCTGACAAACTTGGTCGTATCGACGCCGATCAATAAATGAGAATGCGCAAATGAGGTTTAACTTACCCTCGTTTAGACATTTCCTTACTTTTTTTAATCATGATACACCATTCATTAATTATCTCTAACTTCCCCATAATATTTATCGTAATATTCCTTTAATAGTCTATGTACCCGAACAAACTACAAATTATAAAAAAAACAATTTGTAATTTATTCAGTTTGAATAAACACGCAAAATAGGTAATTAAATTTTATCAAACTTCTCCTTGCTTTGTTGAAATTCATCTCTATGTGATTCAAATGGCAGTTTCGTGAAATGTGCGAACTTCGAGACTGTCTAGAAATGTTTTGAATAATTCTGTAATTTGTCCGGAAATTTTTGCCGTGAAACTGTTTTGTAAAGAACATAAAACTCTTAATGGATTTATCCCAGAAAAGTTTTGTAAAATAGTATTTTTCACTTTGATAAAAAGAAGCGAGGAAAAAATCGCTAATAAATTACCTACATTTTGCACTGTGTCTTTTAACAAGAAGAGAAGCGAATTAAGAGAAAAAGTGTATTCTTTCGAAAAGGCACATTCAACATTTTGCCGTATAACTTTTTAATAAAAGAATACTTTTGTATAGGGAGTTCCAAACACAATTTGGAATTGAGATCTTGATAGTACGAGAATAATGATGATGTAAAAGCATCTGCATTACGAGAATAAGAAACACATTGGAAATGATTGATGATACGAAAAATGAATGGTATGAAGTAGATTTCCATAGGGAGGATCATCGCTCTTATTGACTTCTTATCCATGAGATATACTTTTGAAATATTGCACGAATACTCAATTTTCACAAATGAACTCCATGTGGAAAATAATAATCATTTCGAAAAGTCACTTTTGTGTGAATAAGAAAGATAATGAAATTTTCGTAAAAGATGACTTTTTTTCGACTATCTTTAATGGTACTTTGAGATAATCTAATTTTTTTTTTTTGATAATGAAAAAGATAAACACGGCTTTGATAATTATTAACTAATGAAAAAGAAGTGTCGTATAATACATCAGCTCTTATCTGAAATTTGATTCTGAGATATTTTACCCAAACCCTAAAATCTATGATATTATCCAAGACACTTGTGATTAATAACCAACTCGAGAACGGCGTCAAGTTTCATTTGACCTCGTTATCGAAACAAGTAGCTCGCAAAAATTACAAACCTCAGCAAAGCAGTAGTTATTGTATACCAAACTCTCACTTTATAAAGGATGATTAAACTTTGAGCACGATCTCCAGATTTTATAACAGGCCTGCTAATAGTTGTTTAGCTAAATTAATTAATCGTAATTTATATGTGTAATTATTATTTGATGGATGATAGTGTTGGAAAATTTAGGAAGGTAATTGATGATAGTAAAAGATAATTGGAATAATGAAGATAATTATGATGATTAAGCTGTATAAAAATAGTATATGTAAAGATAGTTATTTTACATAAATGTTTAACAGAGAAGCTGTTTAGTGCTATTAATAAATGTAATTAGATGGAAACTGGTACTGTTTTGTGTTTAACGCACAGACAATCAATGTTCAACATTAGCGATTAGCACAAGTTGCAATGAAGTTCATTCCAACTATACTGAAGTTTACCACAATTACAGTTCCGGCGTTTGTAAGCAGGTTCTCCATTATTTCGGTTCTTGTTAGTGCACGACACTATCCAGGATCAAAATACTTGGGACATTAAATTAAAGTTCATTTACTTCTCTAGGTAAACACAACCTTTACTTGCAGTCAAGGAAATTCGAAATTACAAAATTCTTTAAAAATTATTCACCCACAATATTGTAAGTAGAAGATGTATTTGTCAAGAACATTAAAGATAATAATCACATCATTTTTAAAGTCGGTTAACAAAAGTTTCATTTACGCTTTTTTTTTTTTTTAATGACAAATGCTTTTTCAAACTATAAAAAATACTCTCAATAGGTATCAAATTTCTACCATCGAGAATGTTAAAAAAATTTGGAAATTGTTATAAAAGTGCGCAAAGACGTCACAAAAAATTTAAGCAAACTAATGTTGTTTATAAATTTGACTGCAAAGATTGTCTATGTGGGGGAAACAAAACGTGCTTTAAAAGCACGTATTAAAGAACATCAAAAGAAACTCTGCTAATTCTCAACACAGAAAAAAGCTCAATCATGAATTTGACTTTGATAATTTTAAAATTTTAAATTCTGAGTCTAATTGGAGAAAGAGAACAATTTCGGAAATTATTGAGCCAGTATCATTTTGACACACACCTTATTTTGAAGATTGTTATATTGTACAGAATGAGAATGTTATTTTTTACAACTGCTAAATGTTATTTTGTACAATTTTGAAAAATGAATTTTTTATTTTGTACAATTTTCTAAAAAAAGCTGAAAACCTTTAAGAATACGAGCCAGTATCATTTTGGCACATGACTTAATTTGAAGATTGTTATATCGTACAGAATGGAAATGTTATTTTGTACAACTGCTAAGTGTTATTTTGTACAATTTTGAAAAATGAATTTGTTATTTTGTACAATTTTTTAAAAAAGCAAAAAAACTTTGGAATTACAATTAAGTCCATTTTTTAAATAATTGTACAAAATAACAACTTCATTTTTCAAAATTGTGCAAAATAACATTTAGCTGTTGTACAAAATAACATTCTCATTCTGTACAATATAACAATCTTCAAAATAAGTTTTGTGTCAAAATGATACTGGCTCAAATTATTCACATAAAATCGAATCAATTTACTATCAACCGAAAAGAGATTTATTTCTTTCTCAGCATGTCTTTTTTCCCCTACTTAGACGACTCAACTCATGACTTTCTCATTGTAAATGTTTCTTTCGTTATTTTGTCTTATCTTAAATTCTGTTTATATTAAATAAATTACTGTTTCTTTTGAAATTTATTCAGTTAAAACGGCCTAATGTGATTCAATTAATTAAATAATAATAATCTCCGTAAACTCCTGAAATTAGTTACTATTTATATTTATTCATTTTTTTCTGTCCACGTTTTGAAGCTCGAAATTAAATTGGTTAGTTTTTATATTTCTTTATCTTTTTCTGTCCATGTTTTAAAATCCAAAGTGAAGTTAGTCCCTACTTTTTTTTGATTAATTTTGATTCACTTTATCAGAAAATTTTAAAATTGTTTTAGTTCACAGACAAAATATGCAGATGAGGTAGCTTTAATAACAAGATATTGATCATGACTAACAATAATTTATATATTACACACTTATATGAATTTTAATAATAATTTAAATTAATTTAAATTGTCGAATAGTCGAATTTATTAAAAAATTCAAATGACGTTATTTTACTTTATTGTAAAAAATTAAATACAGTTTAAATTATTCTGTAACTTTTTAACCATTTTTGATATTCCGAAACTTTAATCAAGTTTACTGCAAGTTTGAAAACTTCTGGGAAGGTTGCGATTCTGAATTTAATTTTTTCAAAAATTCAAATTATTGAATGCAACCTATTAATATCTAATATAGTAATTATTATTGTTATACCAAATTTTAATTTTATTCTTAGTTGAAATAAATTTTTAAATTTTATATTGTAATGGGCTTTTGCCCGTAAATAAATAAATAAATTCAATGTTTTTTATTGCCATGAATTTTTAAATTTATTATAGGGTAAATGTGTTAGTTGCTGCGGGCTCTCAGCCGAGACTTCTTTTTATTAAAAAATACCGCTTTTTTATTGATAACAATGAATTTGCCACTTATTAAATAAGTAGTTTGTGTTATTTAGATATTTATTCAAACATCAAAACCCCATAAAAATTGTATATTTGAACAAAATTAAGAAATTAAAAATAATATCAAATGCATCTATTGCTGCGGGTTTGAGTCAGTTGATGCGTGTTAGTTGCTGCGGCCAGAATAACGTGTAATTGGAGGTTAGATTTCCCGCAGCAACTAAAGCACATACAAACCAAATGTTTGATTTAGTTGCTGCGGGAACAATAATTTAAACTTAAATAATTATAAATTAATAATAATTAAAATAAGATTTTTGATGGAATTGTATTAACTAAGGGTTAGAATAATTTTATCACACATTTTGAAATAGATACATATTCTTAAATAGAAATTAGTGATATTTTTCTGAAAACCGCAGCAACTGAAGCATCCGCAGCAACTAACGCACTAACCCTATTAGTTTTTAATTATTTTCTACAAATTTCAATCATTTTCTTTATTATTTTTTTTATTGTCATAAGTTTATTAAATTTGTACATTGTTTTTCAATTAATTAAAACAAATTTCAATTATTTTCTTCAAACTTCAATTATTCTCTATAAATTTTTTATTTATACACCAGCTTTTAATTATTTATGTCATTATTCAAGCAGTTTTTCAAAATTTCAATCCTTTAGTCAATTTTTCAAGTATTTTCTTTAAATTTTTAATTTTATGCACCAGTTATTAATTATTTTTTTCAAATTACAATTATTTTTGATATTGTTCAATTATCTTTTTGTACTTTTAATTATTTTTGAAATTTTTCAATTATTTTTTTTAAATTTTAATTGTGTTCTTCAATCTTCAAATTATTGTCAGGAATATCTAAATTTTCTACACAAGTTCAATGCTCTTTCGTTATTTTTCAATTATCTTTTTCAAATTTCAATTACTTTTGTCATTAATCAATTATTTTTGTCATTTTCCAATTATTTTTTTCATATTTTTGTTCTTTTTGACATTTTAGAATTATTTTTTACAAATTGCAATTATTTTATTCAATTTTTTTTATTGTCATGAATTTCTAAATTTCTTACACCTGTTTTCAATTATTTACATCATTATTTCTATTATTGTTACGAATTTATTATTTTTTTTACACCTTTTTCAATTATTTTCTTCAAACTTTAAATATTTTTTTCACATTTGATTTTTTTTTGACATTTTTGAATTATTCTCTTCAAATTGCAATTATTGTCTTCAAACTTTAATTAATTTCTTCAACTTTCAATTATTTTCCTCTAACTTATAATTTTTTTTAACTTTACAATTATTGTCTATAATTTCTAAATTTTTACAGCAGTTTTGAATTATTTATTTCAATATTTCAATTGTTTTGTCAAGTTTTCGAATATTTTCTTCAAATTTTTAATTTTTTTTTTAAATTATCAACTATTTTTGTCATTTCTCAATTATTTTTTCAAGTTACAACTATTTTTGTCAATATTCAAATTTTTGACATTTTAGAATTATTTTCTTTAACTGTCATTGTCTTCAATCTTTTTATTATTGTCATAAATTTACTAACTTTTGAAGATCAGTTTGCAATTATTTATGTCATTATTTAATTGGTTTCTTCACATTTTAATTAACTCGTTAATTTTTCGACTATTTTATACAATTTTTCAATTAAAGAGGAATCGGACAAACAATCGGAACAAAAGTTAGTCCAAATGAATAATTTTGATTTTTATGTGCACACTTGTTTTTTTTTACAAAATGAGCCGTTAAAAAGTGTAATTTCATAAAAATTAAAAAAAATTGACGTTGGGAATGATTATTCAATTTGAGGTTCAAATTAACCCAAATTTAATAATCGTTTCCAACGTCAATTATTGTGCGAAAATTTAAATTTTTTATACCAGTCTCAAACTTTTGTTTCAAATTTAAATTATTTTTGTCATTCTTTAATTATCTTTTTGTAACTTTAATTATTTTTGAAACTTTTCAATTATTTACTTTAAATTCCAATTATTTCGTCTCAATGTTTGTCATCATTTTTTGATTTTTAATCAATTTTTTAATTAGTTTTGTCATTTACAACTTTTTTTCCAATTGAATTATTTTTGTCATCATTTAATTATTTTCTACACATTTCAATTATTTTTGCGATTTTCGAATTGTTTTTTTTAAATTTGAATGGCTTTTCCTGCTGGCACCCCCCAATTTAATATCAGTAATATCAAAATCTATATTGATTATTCTCTTTTTTTATACAAAAAGTTACTATTTAATTACTTTTCCTACTTAAAAACTCATTATTTACTTACTTTTTTAAATAAAAAATCTTTTTTTCACTATTTTCAATCTGCAAGTCCACTGGCAGCCCTTCTTATTGGATAAATATTATTCATCGATTAGTTTTATTTATTATTATAGTGTAATTTCTAAAATTCATGGAAAACTAATCGCGCGCTTGCGCGCGTTATATTTTGCTAGTAATTATAATAAAAGTTTATTATTGCATTAGATAAATTTGAAACTACGTTAATACAAGTACAGAATTTGCGTGTTTTATTAATAAAAGTTAAGTTTTAAAGTTGAGTCAATCTAATAACTATTTCATTAGTTACAATAATTCACGAAATTTATTAAAAATTGAATTATAACCGGACCATGCTCTGAATTTTATTCCCTAATAAAAGAAAAGTTCTGGAAATTTTACGGTTGATTTCTATACCTCCTTTTTCACTTCTTTTGTGAGAAACAAATTATAATACCGCAGAAATTAGAGAGGATTCGTTTATAAATTTTCCCTTTGAACTCAAATCGGAATATTCCAAGTTAAAGAGTCGCTGTTTTTGGTAAAGCAATTTTTCTTTTATCTGAATGAGCTGGTTGAATTATTAAAATAGCGATTTAATGGTTGGGGTTCGGAGAATAATATGTTACAAGAAAAAAAAGGAAAAGATGATTATTTGGCTTTTGAAAGATGAAAAAGAAGTATTCGTCTTTCGACAGGGAATAAAAAAGTTGGTATAAGAATGGGAGTCAAGGCAGAAATGGAAAGATTTCTTGAATCGTGACGCAAGCATTTAAGCTCCCACCTCAAAGATACGTAGAGCACAACCAGCCACATTTTTCATCCTTAAATCTCAGAATCTTAAATCCACCATTAATATTTAGAACGTCGCAAGGAATTCAACTTTTATTGAACCACGCAATCTTTTGTGGGAACGACCGGGATACGAAATGTACCTACACTTCTTGTTCCTTGAAATATTTCTTTTCATGGATATACGAATGTATAATAAAATAAAATTTTTTTTATCGTGTGTAATAGTTATTACGAAAACTTTTTTTTTTTTTTTTAACTATTTATCCCTTCCATTTTTTAATATGTATGTGTGGAGATTATTAGATTTATTAGTTTTATTCTGATTTGTTCTTTGAAAAGTGATCAAAAAGGACATTAATTAAATATATACTACTTTCTATACATGGCTGGTTCCAGAAAAAAGTCGAAAATGGACGGAGTTCATCAATTTTTTATTATTCTTTATTGAATTTTTTTTCTCAAACCGTATTTTATGTCTTATTTGATTAAAATATTATAATAATCCCCAACTTTTTTGAGTTTTGAATTTTTCAATGAAATATAAAGGTAAAATTTATTGAGGGAATGATGATGATGGATTGACGAATCGAAACAAAATGACCATAACCTCAGAAACATAACCTTATTTTCCTATGCACTGTGAACAATGCGATATAAGTACTGGAAACATATGCAAATGCACTATCATTAGTAAATTAAAATGTGTTTATCTATTTATAAATCAACATGAGGAAATGACGTGAAGAAATGTATTTTTTAAAAATCTCATTGATAAATTAATTTTAACAAAATATCCTTTTTTGAAACGTTCGTTGCAGTATAGGTTGTCAATAACAATGTTGCTAACTTTCAAAAACTTAAGGCAGGACTTGGTAGGCATTCAAATTTTGCTCCAATCACACTGTTTCAAAGTGGTGAGGGAATGATAATTTTTTCAAGGACAAATTTTGAAGAATTTTAAAAATATTTCCATTCGCTGTTTTTAAATTATAAACTCGTGTAGTTACAGTCCATACTATCTTTTAAAAATTAAAAATAAAATAACTAACAATTAGTAAGAAATTTTACGTTTTGAGTTAATGATTCTCTTCGAATTGACCATTTGGGACATAGGGAATGATTTTTAGGGCACTCTCTTGGACATATCTTGTTTGTTTATCATATAAGAAATAAATTTCTTTAATAAATTCGTACATCTAGTAGAGTAGTATTATTAAAAAAATGACTTTTCATAATCAACAATCTTGATTTACAGAAATCATTAATGACATCAATTTCGATTTTTTTCTGGAATCAGCCACATACTATAGAAGTAAATTTTTTAAAGTACCTCTAGAGTTATAATTATCTTCTAGAAGCGTGAGAAAAGTGTCTCTAAAAAATAAATTAACAATTAACTAAAATAAATCGAAACAGAACCAAACATCCTCTTTATTACTGCACAAATAGAGAAATAATCTTTCCTTTAACTTTGCAAAAGTAAAAAGTATTATAATAAAAGGAAAATAATTTTTTTCCAAGTTCTTCGGAAAACCGCTTTCTATGTAGCTTTGAACATTAAAGAGGCTCTTTAGTGAATTCTAAAGAAATTCCACCTGCCCTCACTTTCGCAAAGAGCAGACGTTCTATTGTACCAAACGAATCGTAAAAAAATCTTTCTCAGCTTCGAATGATTTTGAAAAGCCACGAGTCTACTCTTAGAGCGCTCTTTTGAAACCACTAGCCGTTTGGCTCTTTTTGGCCGTCAGCTATCACAATTGTTTTCCTAAATGAAAGCTCCGGAAAGCTCGCAAAGTGAGAGAAGGGAACGAAGTGAGTTCAAGAAGGAGGGCGTTGGGAATAAAAGGGTGGGGGAGGGTAGTTACACTGCATTTCATTGTTAACTTGTCCCCCACCCCCTGTCTTCATTGCACGTAAGTATACACACTTTCTTCATTTCGCTATTTTCTGACTGTGACTCTCTTGTCTCCCCTTTTTGCCTTCCCAAAGCGCGAATCCTTCCTTCTTGCCGGAACTTTGCAACTTACCTGCAACTTGAGCTTTTTATCCAACTCTTACGTGTCAACGAGAGAACATAAATATTTCTCTTGTTTAACTCTACCTGCAAACACTGTCTCAAGACGCTAAAGAAGTTTCCCTGTCTGCAAGATCTAGTATCACAATGTGCATCTTTGGTATTTATTTCAAAGTTATAAGTCCTAGTCGTACATTCAACTCCCTCGAGGCACATTCATTAAATATTAAATTAATACAGTAACACAAACCTTTGAGACAATTCAGCGTCGCATTTCCAATGAAAAATTATTTCTTTTTCAATAGAAAGTGCGACTTGAAATAATAAAACGAAAGAGTAATATATATAATAAAGTAGGGGGATGAGGACATTTTTACAGTTAAAATATCACTACGACTGAGAAAAAATTTAAAATTTTGAAAAAAATGTAATACTTGTGATTTTTTTATATTAGCCCTCGTAATAGGAGAAAACAGTTAATAAATTTTAAATCAGCAATGGTGATTTTATTCAAAGTTTTAGAAATATTTCATAAATGAATTTGGATAGATATCTAAAGAGGCACCTACTTATTTGAGCGCAAATAGATTCAAAGAAGACACTAATTTATAAAAAGTTGAGGATCAATTAAGCAGGATTCTTTACATTCATTTTATTAAACAACAGTATCCTCTTATCCAAAGTTAACAGAATTTAAACATATTAAATTTATACAATCAAATTTCTAAACATGTCTGTTACAATTATCAAGGATTTAACTTAGGCGTCACTGAAACAAATTGAACGATGCACAATGGAAATGATAAAACCACAGAAATTCTTGAATAAGTTACTTTTATTAATATGTAAACTATAATTGGAATAGAGTTATCTTGATAATTTTTTCTGCATCGAATTCAATCATTTCGTACTATTAAAAAAATATAGTTAGGTACTATCACGCATTTTTAATAATTTGTGTTTAATGTTAAATTTTTTAATTTTAATTTAAAACTAAAGAAAGAAATAAATAATACCCTAGCGGCAAGTTATTTTATTGATAAATAACTAAACTGTGGAGTACTTTACATCAACGACACAGTTCGCTCCGACCCAAAACAAAAATAATAAATACTAATCAATATATTTTTAAATCAAATTAAACGACGACTAACACAGACATTTTCGGAGAATGGGGGATAAGAGGCAGCAACAAATAACCACGATTTTTAAATTAACATATTTATTCAACAGAATAAAATATAGAAAAGTTTATAGAGGTTAAGTAGCCGACCGCCAGACACGGTCATCTTTACATAACCGTACGCACACTGAACACTGACTCTAATTTGAATGTTTATTTGTCAGAGAGCCGACTTTACCAACAAAAAAAGTCATTTTAATAAATGAGCTCACCTGGTAGAGGCCTTCGCTCACAAATGGATCCTCGTTCAGACATTTATAAAAGTTTATAAACAAGAAATCGTCAAAAAGTCAGACACTCAATGTGCATCAATCACACGCCGAGCGGCAATTGACCTACGAACGATTATTAACTGTACTGGTGGCGGCGCTGACGTCGAGCGCTAAATCCAAATGGCTGCCGCCAGTGTTTTGTTTGTAAACACAGCCGTTGTGAAATTGAGTCTTCCGGTCAGGGTCAAGAGCGGAGAAGTGCGAAAATATTTAATGTTTATCTTACACAAAATAATAATTGTCCGGTCCGACAAGTTGGCAGGTAAAACAAAAGTTTTAATAATGATATTTAAACAATTAAATTAAATAAATACAGTGTTGAATTCAATATGTGACAATAGAAATAAACAATAATTAACATAGTCTTAAATTCAACTGAATAGAAATAAATATAAATTAAAATAAATTATAGAATTTAAATATGCTTTTGAATTTAAGAATGTAAACTCAAAATAATAAAAGGCACAGATCGCCGAGTTTACATTCGGCTGAACAAATGCCTGGAAATGAAAATTCACATTTTATAATTGACTTTCAATGAAGAATGTTCATTTCATTGAATAGAAAAGTTTTATTTTCCATGACAATTTTTTTTTTATCAGTATGTTAAAAAATGTGTGTTGTTTTTGTTTTGGTTCCATATTCATCATAAGAATGGATTATGGATTATTATAATAAATTTTTGATGATAAATTGGTTAGATTGCAGTTTAGGAACGTAAGCCTTGAAGTTGGTTGTAAGTATAGATCAGATGTTTTTAGGATTGCAACCCAACAACAAACAGTAAACTCTGAAATGTATTTCAGACAAATAAATTTTAAACAAGAAAAATCCAAATTCCATCAAATAACAAAAACATTTTTGCAGTAACAAACTAGTACTTATTTTTTTTTAAAAAAAAGTATGTTTTTGAAGATAAGAAAATTGATAAACCTGTGTCGCTCTGTTGCTCAGGGCTTAACAGGTGAAGGTTATAATGATGAAAAGAGGATCGCAACTGTCGATGGTAAAAAGCTTTCGAGTCTGTTGGATTCGGCCGAAGCCCTTTCACTTCCGAGACCGGGAATTGGGATTTCGTGGTTAGATGTTGGAGCGTGATTCGACTTCCTATCTCGATAGCGAGATCAGAGATTTATTTAGACCAGTTCTAATAAATTTGATCCAGGACAAAGTTATGGTTGAAACGATTGTATTATTTCTCTGATATTCTCTTTTCAGATGACAAGTCGACAAATTCCTAAATTCCATTTTTATTAATCCTGAGCTATTCTGTTTCATTTCTAACTCTAATTCACCTTTTGGTTTAAAAAAAATCTAGAAATTTTGTATTTAAAAATTGAAGAATGCGATTTTAGGATAGTATACTCTAAAAATGGAAAAATTAGTGTTTGGAAGTAACAATTTTTGAGGTGTAAATCATCGTTAAAATTGCATAATTTAAGGTAGTAAAATTCTCTAGGATGTAAAAAAGTGATAGTCTATAAGTCGGTTGTAGGTTTACGACTCTTTTCACAGGGCCTGGTTTTAAGTAAATTCCTGCAAGTTTATTTCTCTCTAAAACTTTAGCTGACTCGTGTAACAAAAGCGATTTATGGACTTCATTGGCAGACGTTCTGCGGTGTAGTTCCTGTAAGTTGTAGCAATGAAAATTGGTCGATTCGCGTCGTATAAAATTTGACGAAGGTGCATCGAAACTCCCTTCATCTTTATAGAAAATGGACGAGTGAAGTGATAAATAGTTTCCTTAAGACGATACTTTGAAATCAATCACGACACTGTGGCAACTCACGTACATAACGGTCGCTGTAAATGTCGCTCGACAAGAATTAATGACCCTTAAAGCACGTTTTGATAATAATTGGATGTCTTATCGTCATCCAACAACTTGTGCCAAAATACCAACATTCAATGCAAATCTTTTTCTTACAAGGATTTCTCCAATTTTTATATATATATATATGTATTCAAATTACCAATGATATTCTTTACCCTCGTATTTCACTTTTTAATATATGCTAAATAGGTTAGCGTGTTCCTTGGATGAGACTATTTGAATGATTTATTAACTGAATATAAAGATACATTTTCATTGACTACGTATGTATCATCAGACATAGACATAGAAAAATTGATGTTAATTTTGCCAATTTACAATTGTTTCCATTCATTCAAATTTCAATACATCCAATTTTTAACGGAGACAAATGTAAATTTATTACTTTCACAGTTGAAACATATGATAATTTGTGAAATTTCCTGTTGTTCCAAATGTAAATTTATCCAATTTTTAGTAAATACGAATGTCAGAAGTATATAGTTATCCAAATTTTAATTAATTCAATTGTCAATTAATACATATTTTAAATTTCTCTACTTCCGATTGATCATCTCAATTGACTCAATTTCCAAACGATAGAAATGAAACTTTACACAATATTCAATTAATCCATCTTAACTCCATCCAATTTTCAATTCGTTGGTATCTAAATTAGTTCAAATGAAAAATTTTAACCAATTAACAATTGATCCAAATACAAAGTATTTCAGTTCTTTCTCCAAATGATCCAAAAGTATATGCATACATTTTCCAACTGATACTAATTTAAAATTGTTTAATATCCAATTGTTACAACTATAACGTTATACAATTTCCAATTAATATGAACTTCTATTTATCTAAATTAAAATTCAACCAATCGTCAATTGGTACAAGATATAAGTTTATCTAATTTCCAATTGACCTAAAAGAAGTAAATTTATCTATTTTTTCAGTTGATCCAAAAGTAAATTCATCTTTTTTCCAATTGACTAAATGTAAATTTGGGTAACTTTCAGTCTCCGAATGTAACTTCCTATAATTTCTAAAGGTGACAAAATAAATGTGTCACAATTTTTTAACTCAAAGTGTAAATTTATTCAAATTCTAACTTATTTATATAAGTGGAATGAATTAATCAATCACTCCGAGTCAATAAAAATACATCTTTTTGGAGGCCCCGGAGAGATTACTAATTTAGTTTTCAATTGCTTCTAAAGTAAATCTATTTAATTTTTAATAACTCTAGACTTGCACTTGTAAAAACTAAGATCCATTAAAAGCTAATTATAGTCAAAAAATAAATTTATTCAATTGCCAATTGATCTAAGTGTGAATTTATATAATTTCCATTTTATCTGGTACCAAACTTATCTAAATTCCAAAGCAATTGATCAAAACTTAAATTTATCCAATTTCCAAATATAAGAAATGACTCGTTATCTGAACATATTTCTCTTTTGATAGAAAATTATTAGAACCGACTTTTTTAATGTATAAAAACAAAAGTTGTGAATTTTAGCTGCCAATAAAATTGAACGACGGAAGTACACTTTTGATTCGATTGAAATGGAGTAAAGCTTCTCCGTTTTAAATTTTAGATTTTTCTGCAAGTGATAGAAATCGCTTTTTATCTTCTACAATTTAATGTGTATTTTCAAACAATATTAATAAATAATTACTAGACTCTAAATTCCATCCAATTTTGTTTAATTCTTTAATTCACTTTATTTAGATATTATTTTCCTGCAATTTCAGTTGCAAGTGGTCGGTAAACACAGAAAATTAATACTTTTAGCAATGTAAACTACGTTATAAATTGATAAGTAAACTAAATTTCTCTCTGTACCCGCATTAATACATGATTTTCCCATGTTTGATAATTGACACTAATTGACTCAAAAGATTTTTCTAATAATTCAGCACACCCCGATATTGGTGTTTGAACTAATATCTATTAATTTCTCTGATGGCTTGAAAATCGATTTGGCAAATTTTAAAAATCGTTGTGAAATAGCGAGAGCGTATAGACTAGTCTGAAAAATAAAATAAAGCATTACTGAGAGAGCGATACATCGATTTCCAATCCTAGGAATTATTACTTCCTATTATTCTCTACGATTCGACTAATTGCCAAGGAAATATAGTTTTAAAGCTGATAGAACGTAATATCCTTCACTTAGTTCCAAATTTTCATTCTTTCATATTTTTCACTACATTTCGCTCTTTTATTCACTGCATTGAGATTCATTAATTTGCTGTATAGTTTCTAATCTAAAACCATGACTAACTTATATATATCTTATTTTCGAAAAATTTCATTATCTATTCGATTTATTAAATCTATATCGGGACGGACATTAAAATGAAAAGGGAAAGAATTTAAATAATTTTTGATAAAATGGTCTGTATATAGAAAAGTATCGAAGCTTCTTAAGCTTCAAGTGAAGAGAAAGAAGTCAAATATCCGATTCAATTATGTGCCTAGTATTCTGATTCAAGTGCTAAAGCAAGATCGAACGGGCTCGAATTTTTATTCTCTAGAGTAACTTCGTTCTTGCCTCGCTTTGCATAGAAATGACATCTTCAGCTGCGATGCAGTTTAAAGTTAAAACTCAGTGTGATTGAATCGCATTATACCTCCCTTTTGCAGTGTTCTGAAATCCATTTCACTGCTATTTTAATAAAATGCGACTTTTATATAACGTCATAAGTTATTAAGTCTATAATTATTACTCGAATTCAATTTCATGGATATTATTTAAATTTTATACAAATGTACTCTTTTCTGCAGGAGAAATAGACATTTTTATCAAAATTGACTTTTTGATATTAGCGCGCTGAAAATAAATATTTGTGGAAACATATAATGAATTAATATGTATTCTTTTTTGTTACCTAGATAAAAAAAAATATATTCTTTACAAGATGTTAGAAAATTTTAAAGATATCTAGTTTATTTAATTCCTAATTCCCCGGAAAGGTAACTGATCGAATTTTTAAAATCCCAATGAAAATTTACCGAATGTTCAGATTTGAATGTAAATTTATATCCGATTTAGACTAAGTAAGAATTTTACTTAAACCAAATTTAAATTCATTCAATTTTCATTTTATACAAACGTAAATTTAATCAATTTTCAATTGGCCTAAAAGTAAATTTATCTATTTACCAATTGATCCAGTTAAATCAATGTACCAATTGAAAAATATCGATGTTTCTAAAATTTCCAAATAGTTACGAGATTTTACTAAATGCTAGAAATCCATCCAATTTTTATTTAATTTTAAAATTTATGCCATTTTCAATTGACCCAAAATTAAAACCTATTTACCAATTTATCCAGGTAAATCAATTTTCCAATTTAAAAATATCATAGTTAGTAAAATTTTCAAATAATTACCCGATTTTTCTAATTAATAGAAATTTATCCAATTTTCAATTATTCAAACGTAAATTTATTTAATTTTCAAATATCCCAAAAGTAAATTTATCTATTTACCAATTGATCCAGTCAAATCAATTTCGCAATTAAAAAATATCATAATTTGTAAAATTTCCATATGATTGTCCATTTTTCCTGATTGATAGAAATTCATCCAATTTTCATGTAATCCAAACATAAATTTATTCAATTTTAAATTGCCCCAAAAGTAAATTTATCTCTTTACCAATTGATCCAGTTAAATCAATTTTGCAATGAAAAAATATCATAGTTCGCAAAATTTCTAAATGATTACAAGATTTTTACAATTGTTAGAAATCCGTCCAATTTATATTTATTCCAAAGGTAGATTTATTCAATTTTCAATTCACCAAAAATAAATTTACCTATTTACCAATTGATCCAGTTAAATCAATTTTTCGACTGAAAAATATCGTAGTTTATAAAATTCCCAAATCATTACCTGATTTTTGTAATTTATAGAAATTCATCCAAGTTTCATTTAATCCAAATGTAAATTTATTCAATTTTCTATTGACCCAAAAGTGAATTTATTCTTTTTACCAATCGATCCAGTTAAATTACTTTTTTAATTAAAACATTTTATAATTTGTAAAATTTCCAAATAATTATCCGATTTTTTTAATTGGTAGAGATTCATACAAGTTTCAATCAATCAGAATGTATATTTATTCAATTTTTTATTTATCTAAAAGTATATTTATCTATTTTCCGATTGATACAGTTAAATCAATTTTCCAATTGAAAAATATCGTAGTTTGTTAAATTTTCAAATGATTACCCCATTTTTCTATTTGATACAATTTCATGTAATTTTTAATTGATGAAATGTAAATTCTTCCAATTATATATTTAATTTTCAGTGGTTTTAAATTTTATTTATTTATTTCCAATTAAATCCGATAAAACTTTACATAATATCCAATTTATCAAAATATATTTATTCAATTTTCAATTTATTCAAATTAATAATCCAATACATTTAAAATTGTTCAAATAAAAAATTTGATCCAATTAACAATCAATCCAAATTTGAAAATATTCATTTTACAGTTAGATCCCATTGAAACATAACAATTTTTCCAATTGATCAAAAATATAAAATTGACCAATTTTGAATCGTTTTAAATATAAAGCTCTAAAAACTTTAAATTGTCAGATTTTTAATTCAATCAAATGATTATTCATTTAATTTCCATTCGTTGCAAATAATATAAATTCAAATTTATCCAGAATTGATGAATTGTAAATTAATCCAATTTTTAAAATATTTAATCCTTGTTGATTTAATGCTTAAATTATTTAATTTGCAATTGATCCAAAATGTAAATTTCTTATGTTTCCAATTGATCCAAATAAAACTTTATACGTTTTCTATTTAATCCAAATAAAATTTTATTGTGATTTCCAACTGATCTAAATGAAACTTTATTCAATTTCCAATTGATCCAAATTAGTTTCAATAATTTTTCAATTCATCTTTACTTAAATTTGTTCAAATAAACAATTTTGAAATTTATAATCTTTACAAATTAAAGACCACTTATTTTCCAACTGATCTGAAGGTTAGATTATATTTTTTTTAATTTCGAATTGACCCAAAAATAAAAATTTTTAATTTCGTATAGTATCGATTGAAATCCATTCAAATTGTAATATATCTAATTTCCAATTAACCCAAATGTATAGTTATCCCAATTTTATTACATAGGTACTTTTTTTATTATTCGAAAATTTCAATTAATCAATTCCAGTTGATTCGATGTAAGTCTATTCAATTTCCAATTGTTCCAAATACAACTTTATACAATTTTCAATTGACATGAATTTCTTCTTATCCAAATTTATTTTTACTAATTTCCAGTTGGTACAAAATATAAATTCAATTTCCAATTGACTCAAAGGTAATTATTTATTTACTATCCAATTGGTCCAAATGTAAATTTAAGTAGTTTTTAATTTTTGGATGTAATTCTCTACAATTTCTAAGTATTTCAAAGAAAATTCATTGATTTCTTTCAACTCAAAATGTAAATTTATCTGACCTGGATTTATTAAAATTGTATATTTAGTTTCTAATTTATTCAGATTCAGAAAATTCAATTTTAATTTCGAATTCTGAAACTTGAAATTTTCTTAATTATAAATTTATATTATTTTTATCATTCAAATATAAATTAATCCAATTTTTAGGTGATTCAAAAATACATTTTTCCAATTCCAATTGTTTCAAATTTAATTTCTTTAATTTTTACAAATAATTTGTATAATTTCAAGTTTTTGAATGTAAAATTTCTAACTGCTCTGAACAGAGACTTATCCAAATTAAATGAAACTAACTTTTAATTAATTCGAGTGTAAATTTATTAAATTCAAAATTTAATTTTATCCAACCTGGACTGATGAAAATGTTAATTTACTTAATTTTGTCCAAATTTTAATGCACCCGGGAATTAACCCAATTACTGACAATTACTTAAATATAAATTTTACCGAATTCCCAATTAACCAAATATTAGATTTTTATACATTAGATATTATAAACTAATTGCAAACAATTTTGTTATTGATAAAATAAAATTTTATTTTTATAATAATTATCAAATGTTCTTAAACTAATATTGAGTTTAAAATTGAAACTTAATTTTAGCTCCGAAGAATTCTGTTCATTCTTTTTAAAAAAGTAAATATTGTTTATCGTCTTCTAAATATACTCTAGAATAATGTCTTTTAATTCAAATAATGCATAATTAGAGCACTGTTTGATATGAAAACTCAAACTTTTTTCACTTTATATGTCGCAGCTTCATTCACAATTGCAGAGCTATATTTCTCATCATGGACACTGGGAATTTTTAATGAATTCATACAATTCTTCATTAGGGAAAAATTTCTCCACCCATCTAGAGTGTCATGGAAAATTGTAATTCTATATTCCAACTCTAGGTCAAGAGGGTTGTAATATGAAAATTTAAATTCTTGATTACTTACAAATTGAAGAAAATGAAGATGCGAGCTCCAATTAGTTATAAATAGAAATTTAATTAAACATTAAATATTTCAAAATTTTCATCATATCCCAGATGTACATTAACTATTCTCTTCAATTAATTTTTAACTCCTCTTCGCGATGGTTCAAAATTAGATCATTAAAGATACTGTTCGAAATAAGGATTCTGAGAATAAAATTTTAATTGTCTTATTTATTTAAAAATATATTTCAATCTGATATGACCTAATTAAGTTTCGAATACATTTCCTTGTGAGTGCCTATTGTAGTTCAGAAGTAACTTGTATAAAGTTGGCTAACTCCATCTACCAAAAGTTGTCTTGTGAGTTTTGTTTAAGTTAATTAGAAATATGTAGCTCTCAGTTTCGTACACAACCTCTTATAAACTCGTTAGAATTTGAATTTCTCTGGTTCCTCTCTCTCTTATAAAATGCATCCAACTTTTCTCAGAAAACATTTATTAAATTGTACAAAGTTTTTATAAATTTAATGTTATTATAAAAAAACAAATTTCATACTATTTCTACGATAGTTAAGATCTAATAACACTGGAGATTTTCCAAGTTCTATTTTAAGAAACATTTTATTGTCGGCAAGTAGGTAATGAAAAAAAAACTACAGTAATTACGATATTGACGGAAATTGGAACATGACAAGCAGTTCTTACAGAGAACTTAAAACGGTCACGAATTCTTCGAATTTAGAATCGCGTGTCGAAAAGTTAAGTTTATCTTTATCATTTAAAGATCTGGGAAAGAAGAAGATAACGTTTTCTGTTGCAGGGGTCAATTGAAATTGATTACTTTTTTCCGTGTGCAGCAGATCGAGTACGTTTAATGAAGTCCGCTTCTTTAGAATTGCTTCACATTGTGCTCAGAAGATAAGATACCAGACCTGAGTAAATAAACTGAGAAAAGTAATTTTGTCGTCCGATGAATCAGGAAACGATATTCCTTTATAAAAGATAGAGCACTTTCAACAAACAATGCAACTTGAATATTTGCAATATATATATATATATATAGAGTGTATGTACCAACTTCCACGCATTCTTTATTTATTCTTTATGTACACACTATATAGTCGAGAAACAAACACTTCCTTTAACGAATGGGGATAAGCGTAATATTAAAGGATCACGGAACAAAAAATTCCATATTTATGACACGAACTGCAACCTCTGTTATTTAAGCTAGACTCACACATTTTAAAAAGCATTTCTTTCCTCTTGTGATAAAAATCAGAGTTTTTTCATAATAAAACAAAGGAAGCTAAGAGGCATAAATAAAATTTGTCCTGCGCTTTTAACAAAAAAACTGTCTATAAAGAATTGGAATAATGCGAACTTCGTTTCAGAAGGAACTAATAAATGGTTTGTTACAAGGTCTCTATAACACGTGAAAAATCTCGAATTATCAACGGATTCTTTTGTTCTAATTTGAGGAATTGGTCGAGTCCATACCAAGTGATCACACCAATTTCAGTCATATTGAGTAATATTTACGAAATTGATATTTTGGGTTCCTTTAGGAGTAAAAAAAATAAATTTTAATTATTTTTAAAAAATTCAAAATATTTTCGAAAATATTCAAATTCGAAATTTTATGTACTATTTTTTTTTGTGTTATCATAACTTCTGTAATTTTGAAGCAATTGAGATCATTTTTTTTTAAATTACTCGTATTTAAATACTCTTTCAAGAAAAATTATAATAATTAAGAAATTGTTTATAATTAAATTTTTATTAAAAAAATTAAATTATTTATTTAAACAAAATCTAAAGTATATCATCGTTCTTTTTCAAAAAATTCATAAACATAGCCTATAATGTGCTTAAAAATTTAAGCCAAAGAAAAAGATGGTATGTATTATAGTTTTTGAGAAAAAAATTATTAAGTTATGCTAGCGCGGCGCGGACCGGTGTCACCGCTACTCAACGCGTAGTTCCGTAGTAACCGAAATGTATGTATATTTTTACATAATGTAAATATAGTTAGTGTATTATATTTAAATTATAAGCTTCAGAAAGTCACACTGATCTTTTCATAGTACATGGACATCAAACTTTAGAATTAAAAAAATCGGAGAAAATAATTAAAGTAAAAAAAAGTAATTAAAAAATTGGTAATTTATAGAAAAATAATAAAAATAACTAAAAATTGGGAAAATTATTAAAATTTAAGAATAATAATTGAAAATTTGTTAAATCAATTGAAAAATAATTAATATAATTAAAAACTGGTAAAAATAAGTGAAAATAAGTGAATAATTAAAATAATTTAAAACTGAAGAAAGAAAAATAATGGACTGGTAAAATTATCAAAATTCGCGATGTTCAGGGGTGTTAATTTTTTTTCTTATGCAATTTTAGACCTAAAATTATGGGGTAATGTCAAAAATAGAGAAACAAATAATTTGCGGAGTTTGAGAAATTTATTCTAAGAAAAACTTAAATTTTAAAAATTAAACCTCTTTCACAATTTTCATTTTTTCCATCGACAATTTTTTTGTGGGATTTTTAAATGATTTTCTACAATCCATCGTGTGGATTTTGAAAAATAAAATTTCGAAAATGACCAAAAAAATATTGTTTTTTAATTTTTATGTAATACCATAATTCTACATCTTAATTGATGTAAGAAAAAAAATGACACCTCTGAGCATCAAAAATTTTGTTGAGTTAAAATTTCACCTATCTCTCCCCTTAAAGAATGATAAAAATAGTTTGAAAATAGTTGAAAGAAGCAAGTTTACAACGACCATTAAACAATCAAATTGTTACTCCTCTTGACTTATACGAGTGGGCAAAATCCAGTTTAGAGAAAATTAATGTAGAATTTTGTAATTACGCAGAATATGAAGCTGAAAAACAATTCTTAAGTGAAAGATTTAATCAAGCTATGACCATTAAAGGTACACAAAAATTTCATTCCTTCGTACCCCTTGAGAATAAAATTGAAACAAAAATTTTTTCAAATTCTGTGCACAGCACAATTTGTAAAATAAAAAAATAAACATGACGATTAACTGTATTTATATTATGTAATAATATACATACATTTCGGTTACTACGGAACTACGCGTTGAGTAGCGGTGACACCGGTCTGCGCCGCGCTAGCATAACTTAATAATTTTTTTCTCAAAAACTATAATACATACCATCTTTTTCTTTGGCTTAAATTTTTAAGCACATTATAGGCTATGTTTATGAATTTTTTGAAAAAGAACGATGATATACTTTAGATTTTGTTTAAATAAATAATTTAATTTTTTTAATAAAAATTTAATTATAAACAATTTCTTAATTATTATAATTTTTCTTGAAAGAGTATTTAAATACGAGTAATTTAAAAAAAAATGATCTCAATTGCTTCAAGATTACAGAAGTTATGATAAAACAAAAAAAATAGTACTCAAAATTTTGAATTTGAATATTTTCGAAAATATTTTGAATTTTTTAAAAATAATTAAAATTTATTTTTTTTACTCCTAAAGGAACCCAAAATATCAATTTCGTAAATATTACTCAATATGACTGAAATTGGTGTGATCACTTGGTATGGACTCGACCAATTATCTGTTTTGAAAATTTAAAAAAAATATTTTTAAGATGAGCAAAGTTGAGAAGTACATGAAATATAGCTATATATATGATTTCCATATATTTCGGACTCGAGGAATATAATTAATTACCTTTGGTTCAGAATTTCACAAAATTTCTCAATTTGTTATTAAAACTCAATAAATCTTTTCTAAATCTGTGACAATTGGACCATACATGGAAAAAAGTTGATAAATCCTAAAAACCACTTAAATTTAATTTTTTTAAAGCGCAAGTGTAATTATTATATTTATGAATGATACAAAATTATATCTAATAAAAATAGAAGACTATCTGATAGATTTTAGTAGTTCAGAAACATTTCAACATTTTAATCCAGTTTGGTTTTTAAATAACGGGAAAAATAAATAATATAAATTTGTTTGGTATACTGATTATTATTTATATAGACGATCGCTTCGATAAAAAATACAACGTTTTTCGCGTTTTTGAAAAACTATTTCGAATGGATTTATCAAGTTTTGAAAAAGTTCTCCTCAATTGTTCAATAATTTTCGGTTTTAAATTCATTTATATTTAACGTGTTCGTAAAAAAGTCAGAAACTTTTTTTCAGTTTCTACTTTGAAGAGCATGAACTTTTTCTAGCGTTCGTAAATAATTTAATCAAATTAGTATAAGTTGGGGAAGATAGTGATTTTACGAGAGTAAAGTTTTGTGCTCCGAACGCAACGAGAGCAGAAATCAGAAACTTATAAAATCATCTTTCTCACGTGTCGCATATGATACTTTTTCCAACGAATGCTAGAAAATGCAAATCTAGTAGTATATTTTGTGTTTTTGACAGGCTTGTTTAACTTTTCTAAAAGTGAGGTTAGATATACTATATTTAGTTCTATTTGTGAAGTATCTTGAAAATTACTCAAAAATCACTAAAAAAAATTGATTTAAACTACTTATTCCTCAATTTTTGTTTTCCGTTAAGTAGTTTAACTAAATAACTATTGCAAAAAAGTTTTTTTAAGCGCGAAAATAAATTAAAGGGTTACACTGAGAAAATAAGTTGACTAAATACAACCAATTTTTGATTAAATTTAGCAGAGAGAGGTTGTTGATATAGCACCTGCAAAGCACTTAATTGATTTTAGCAGAGCATATGCTCCGGTATCCTAGAAGTTTGATTGTCATCGCCGGTGTTTTGTTTGTTTTGTCCCGAGGAACCCTAACCTAGAAATAAAGCTGCTTGGCTAGAGGCTTATTTTCTCAGTGTACCGACAAATAACCTCATACTAAGAAATGCTTTTTAACGAAAACAAAAATATAATAAAAACTAATTCTAAATAATTTTTAAATATCTGTGTACTCTCTAAACAATAATATAATAAAATAATATAAAATAATATAATATAAACTATATCTAAATAATTTTTTAATTCTATGTACTCTCTAAATTTCATAAAGTGAGCTTTCACTCCACGAAGAGTGAAAATTGAGACAATCAGAGTGAGATCTCTTTCCTTCAGAGTGAAATTTCACTTCAGTTCGAATGGAAATTCACTCCAAAATTTTAAAAAATTCAACATGGCGCATTCAATATGGCGGACGAAATTTTGAAAAATTAATTGGATTCGCTTTAAATTTGTTTCTTGAGTGTTTTTGGGGTCTCTGATTACGAATCTGAAGTCACTCTTAAAATTTCATGATAACTCAATTTTCACTCTTCGCAGAGTGAATGAATAATGAATTTGAAGTCGCTTTTTACAAATTCAAAATGGCGGATCCTATATGGCGGATGAAATTTTGAAGTTGCAGAGCTTTCAGCAAAAAATAAGTTGACCAAAATTTGTTGTCACAATTATTTAACATTTCGTGTTTTTTTCTTTCAACAGAGACAAAAACCACAATTTTAATAAAATTTTTATTAACAGCTAGTTTTACTCTTTAAAATATTTTCTAAAATATAATTTTTTCAAAAAATTGTAAAACTATAATGTAGATCTTACAAAAGTGCTTGAAATTAATTTTTATTTAACTTTAGTTCGAGGTTAATATTTCATAATCTTTTTAAATAATTTTTTGTTCTTTTAATAATTAAACATTTTTGTCATACTTTTTATTTGTCTAAAAAATTGTTACCTCTTTTAAAACTGTTCAATTTTCTTTCATAACACCGGCACACAAAAAAAAATTAATTCGGAGTGCTAAATACTAGACTAATTAATTCTTACACATTTTGGGTCGCTGAATCCGAAACTGGAGTTGGTTTTGAAAAGTTAGCTCTTATTTGTTTTCTAACCTCAAAAAACAAAAAATTTAAGTTTAACCTGCTGTAGTGTGTATAAAAACTGTAGAAAAAATATAAATCTCAAACTATTGTAAACTTTAAAGTATTACCTTTAATTTAAGCCCAGAAAACTTGAAAAATATTCAGCAGTTCCCGAGAAAGGAGTCAAAACGTTAAAGCATATTTTTCTAAAATACCATAATTTTCAGGTTAAGACACGATTTGTTTGAATTTTAAGGAAAAAATGCTTGCACGTTTTTAATCATATCTCGGGAACTACTGAATACTTTTTAAGTTTTCTGGTCTTAAATTAAAGGTGATACTTTACAGTTTACAATAGTTTGAGATTCATATTTTTTCTACAGTTTTTATGCATACTGCAACAGGTTAAACTTAAATTTTTTGTTTTTTGAGGTTAGAAAACAAATGAGAGCTAACTTTTGAAAACCGACCCCGGTTTTGAATTCGGCGATCCAAAATACGTAAGAATTGACTAGTCTGGTCTTAAGCACTCCAAATTAATTTTTCTTTGTGTGCCGGTGTAATTTGATACTCTTTAAAAAAAAGTATTCAAAATTGTTCTTACATTATTTCATAATTTATTTATTTTTTACATTTTTAAAAGATTTTTCTCTTCCTACTTTTCATTCCTATATTTTAAAATTATATTTTCCCTATTTTTCTTAAACTGTATTTGTTTTACACAAATTATATTAATTTATATATGTATTCTTTTTATCACAATTTGTAGAATTTTAACTCCTTTTTTTAATATTCTAATTTTTTATAGTTTTTGGAAAACTTTGAGTATAAAATTTTAAATATTGTTCATACTCTCTAAATCTGAATTAGTTAAAAACTACCATTTAAGCGTTAAAATTGTGAACGAGTTTTCTCCTTTTTAATTTAATTAATTAATTAATTAATTAATTTTTCATTTTTATAACATTACACTAAGTAAAGTTTTGATGTTTCTTCGTTAATTTTCTTATTAATTAAGTTAGTTAATTTTCAAATAACATTTTTATATTGGTTTTTCTTTTTAATTAAACAGGATTTTCGCTTTAACTTTTCTAATATTTTGACTTTTTTTTCTTCAAAGTAATTTCTATCTTTTTAAAAAATTTCCTAATTTTTTAAATAATTTGCTAAATTTTCTCAGTTTTTAAATAATCCTCTGACTTTTTTTGTATTTTTCTTAATTTTCCCCCAATTTTATCACTTTCAAATTTATTCACCTTTTTAATGTTTTTATACCTAATTTTCTTTTTTTTTTCCATTATTTGCTTGACTTTAAAAACATTTTAAAAATATTGTCTTATTATTTTTCAAAACCAAATGACTTTTCATTGTGACTAATTTTCAATTTCAATTGTTTTTTCTTTATTTTCAATTTTTTTTTAGTGCTCAACGATCAATAGAAAATGATCAAAATTAACGACGTATCATACGCAGGAGAATGAAATTCATAGAATTTTTTACGGCATGCTCGTTTGTTAACAATTGACTTTAACGATTTAAAAAAAATTCACCTCATTAAATTTTTCATAAGTGCGTAGAAATGTGGAATAATGCACATTTTGTTCCGAAAAGTCGATAATTTAAGTCTTTTTTTTAAACTCGTATATAAAAAAGTTTAATAAACATATGATAAAAATGACAATGCTGTTTTTTCAGACAAAAATTATTTCAGTATTGTACAATTTCAGCTTGACCTTCATTTTATAATTATACCTTTTCGACAGTCAGCTGAACTTCAAAACCTCTAATTACAATATATATATATATATATATATATCGTGTAAGGAAAAGTGATATTTAAAAATACCATCATGCTCATATAACTTTGTTTGTATTTTTGATAAGATATCATTTGGAAGATGAGTTAAATTTTTTTAGTAAATTAAAGTGAGTTCAAAATGATGAATCAAATTTAAGTAATGAGTAAAGAGAAAACTACAGCTAAATTCTATAATTTATATATATCCTGCTAGAGTAGCAAATATTTGTCAATTCGTGAGTTGTTATACATGTTTTCAATGAAATTTTAGTTACCTATACATAAATTGGGTGAATTGTGAGTTGATGAAGTTCATTAACCAAATTGGACGCGATATCAAATAATAATTTATTATTAAAACTGAAATCAATATGAGAATTTTGCGCAAAATCAATCAACACTTAATTGTGTTCGCAATCTGTCAAACAGGAATTTGTAGATAATCCTAGAATTTGTTTGTGCATAATAATTCTTTTGAGAAACTTTTCTGCAACGATTTTACTTTATTCGCATTCCTCGGCATAAATGACTTTTATAGTTGATAAACTCCAACTATCAATTTTCCCAAAGTGAGGTATGTATTCCGCACAACAAGTAAGCAAACATTTATTAAATTTATCAACTTAATCCATCAAAATTACGAGATAAAAATCATTATTTAACGAACCAGAATGTAAATTGTGAAACTATAGTGCCAAAAAGTTGAACGACCGTCTATAACCTGGTTGAATTAATTGGATGTTGTGCAAATTTTATTAAACTTATAACGGATACGATTTTTTACCAAATTTAATAAACGTTAAGCGCTCGCGTTTGTTAACCGCCTGCGAGTTATTGTTGTACAGAAACAGAACATAAATTTTTCAAACGGATGTAATTAACTTTTCGAAATGTATTTTTTACTCTGTATCGTTAACTTTTTAGAATGCTGGGAATTGAAATAATATTTCTATAATATGTAAAAAAACAAAACCCAAAACCGAGAAAAAAAGGATTATTAATTTCTTGGCTGTACCTCACTTTAGAGACGATTATATAATGTTCATAAGAGACATTAGTAGAAAATATTTACGGAAATCATGGAGAGATGATACATTAAAAAAAACTTAAGTAGTTTTATAAAGTGCCTCTTCTATGATGTAATTACTCAAGGTAATCTTGTTATGTAACGAATAAAAGCAAAAAAATTTTTTCATTATTCAAAGCATAACTATGTTTGCAAAAGAATCGTGTGAGATGCTTTACTAAAATGAAATTTGCAGATAAATTAAAGATAATTAGTCGCAGTACAAATTAATTTATGCTTTTTGAAAATTATATTTCTTGAAAACTTTTTTTTCAAGTACCTAGATGATTTGCAAATTGCAACCATTTATTTCTACATTGTTGAGCAGACATTTTCAATGTTGATAAATTGACCTTTTTTTCTGCAGTCTCTAAAATTAAACGTTTCGAAAAATCACTAAAAGTTTTTTTTAATTATTTACTTTTTATATTTCTATTTTTTTACTGACATTTTAAATTATCATAATTAAACATTTATTTGTCCAGTGACTTCCGAAATGGTTAGATATCTGTTTTCGAAAGAATCCGACAATTCTTTAATTTCATACGTATGACTTTCTGTCTGATATTAATTTTTAAATTACACATTAGATTTTTATTCAACAACTCATAAGAAAAAAAAATGTCAAGCTACAAAAATTAATTAATTTTGAACTTTAGTCTGTCATTTTAGTCTCGTCATTTTAACTTTTAATTTTGTCATGAGATTCTTATTCAGCGAGTCATAGAACTAAAAAAATAATAAAATTCATAAAAATCCGTGGATTTTTAACTTTAGTTCATCATTTGAAATTAAAAATGTTGACACTTAATTCTTCTTCATTTATAAAAGTATTAAAAACCATCGATTTTTGTAATCTTGTACACAATTATGAGAACGCCATTTTTAATTTTCAAATAATACATAAAATTCTCTACTTTTTAAGCTGCAGAATGTAAAATTTTGTTTTTTAAAACCGACTATTTTGGAAATTTTGTCCGTGGTTTATAATTTTTCACTTTGATATTAGATTTTTATTCAAGGACCCATGAAACTATAGAAAACTTTATAAAAAGCATTCTACTCTTGGGATTTTGTCCGATATTCTGAAACCGTCATTTTTTAAATTAGAAATTTTCTAAATTAAATTCTTCTTCAACAATTTTTAAAGCTTTTATATATCAAACTATAAAATAAATCCGTCAATTTTTTAAATTTTAACCACCATTTTGAAACCAGCATTTTAAATTTTAAAAAATGTTGTTAAATTTTTATTAAACAACTCCAAAAAGTATAATTTACCAAGTATTATAAAAATTCTTCATTTATTGGAATTTGGATGCAGTTTTGAAAAACAAGCTTTATAAGAATCCATTAGTTTTTAGCTTTAGTCTAAAAATTTGAATTTTGAATTTCTACTTTAAATTTCTTTTTAACGACCTTTAAAACTTTCAAACATTAAACTTTCAATCAAATTGTTCTCAAATATAAAACAATCAGTTATTTCTTGGAATTTTGTCCGACATTTTGGAACCGTCATTTACATTTCTTAACTTAACATTTATTATTCCGTAATTCAAAAAATGATATAAAAAATCAGTCATTCCATGGAATTTTGTCCATCATTGTGGAACCGCCATTTCATATTTTTTAACTTAATATTTTTTATTCTGCAATTCAAAAAATTATATAAAATGTACCAAACATCATAAAAATCCGTCACCCTATCACCTTAATCCGTCATTTTGAATTTTGAATGTCAACATATAATTATTCTTCAACAACTAAGAAAATTATAAAAAAATCTTTGTAAAAAATCTGTCAATTCTTGGAATATTGTGAGAAATTTTAGAAACGCCATTTTTTATTTTTTGAATTCCACATTAGATTCTCATTCAGACACTTTTAAAAGAATAATACGCCAAACTCTATACAAATTCTTCTATTCTAAAATTCTTGTCCGACATTTATAAGTTTTAAATACAAATGATACGAAAATCTTATTCACCGACTGATGAAACAATAAAAATCTAAACTTTATGAAAACACTTTAATTCTTGGAATTTTGTCCGCCATGTTTATTTTTTTAATTCACATTAGATTCTTATTCATCAGCAACTCCAAAACTATAAAATATTAAGTTTTGTAAAAATTCGTTTTTTTAACATAAATACGCCATTTTGGATCCACCATTTGAAATTTTAAATTTCGAGATTAAATTCTTATTTAGCGATTTTTTAATTAATAAAATATCAATCTTTACAGAACTATCCGTAAATTTTGAACATTTTGTCCGACATTTTTAAATTTTGAATTCAACATTACATATTCGTCAATTTCTAAAATTATAATTTACCAAAATACATAAAAATCCGTTAATCTTGAAATTTAATTTATCATTTTAGAACCGCTGTTTAAATCTTTAAAACAGATTTTCATTTAGGGTTTGTTTTGCATTTTTTTATGATTTTTTCCAAATTTTAACAAAAGGTTGTTTTTTTAAATCTTTGAATTAATTTTGCGTGTTTTTTTTTTAAATTTCAAGTCCTTTAATTGCTCCTAGTACTATTTTTTCAGTTACAAATTTTTCAGAAAAAAGTCGATAAACGATAACAATAATTTTATTCTGAATGATATTGTTTAATATTCTTTACTTACCAATAGTTTAAAAAAGTATTAAAAGTAATGAAAAATTATGCGCTTTACGTAAATGAACTATTATTACTCAATATAATTATTATACATTATTATTATTATTATTCAAATGAATAATAATAAATAACATCAATTATAATTGTCATTTACTAAATTTAATATTTCTGCAACTTAATAAATTAATTAATCTCTAAATGAGAACAACTGGGCTGTCAAAACTTTTAGTATGTATGTTTTGCTTGCTTTTTAGCTACCATAAATAAGTAATTTTAAACATTATATTCATTAAAAGAGAAACAAATCCGTAAACTCGAAATTTGCACTAAAAAGTATCCCTGATGATGGACATCAGATATATAAAATAATATCATTTGCAGTAAACAAACTAAAATACATATGTGTTTGTACGATTTTCAGGTCCGTATAACAATACACGGAACATTATTATCATTGCATTATTATGTTTCCGGGTTTGAAAACAACCGTAAAAGTTTATAGAGACTCATAAAAGTTCACGGTTATAGGAACAAATAGACAATAACGAACTTTGTTATAAACTTTTTAACAACAATTGTTGTAAGTATCCTATTATTTGACAGAATTCAAATTCTAGCATTTTATGATTGTTACAATTGATCCAACATGCGACGTATAACACAATTTTCAAAAGGTGCAATTACTGCGAAAAAATTGATATTCATGTCAATTTGCGTTTTGCGAACAAAAAATCCATTTTTCATATTTTTTTAAACCAATTTAAAGGAAAATTGACTAATAGTAAGTGGTCAGCCTTTTTTAAAAATTTTTATTTCTCAACTAAATGGAATTTCATTTTTGTTCAAAAACAACATCCACACCGAAAAGCAACCCGTGAGGAAAATTGAACATGGCCCAGACCTGGCCCTGACCAGTTTTCCTGAGACTAGTTTTGGCAAAACTAGTCTTGGCCCAGACCAGTAGTGTAACGTTTTTTCCATAGAATCAACAAATTTTCCTGAACTGGGCCAGCCTTGGCCCAGACTAGTTTGACTAATTTTATTTCTGGCTACACCAGGCTTGGCCCAAATTAGAATTCTAATGTTTTTTTCCTGAAAATTGCCTAAATTTTCTAGAATTTGTTATGTTATGAAAATAAAAACATTTTTAAGTTTTTTGGATAACCCTTAGAATCGGATCGACTTTAAGGTACAAAAAAGTCGTTTTCTCGGCATTACATTAAAAAAAAACCCAAAAAAAGTTTTTTTTTTTTTTTTATAAACATTAATTAATAATTTTGTAAATTAATGTTTCCTATTAGATATTAAACAAACATAAAGTTTTTACGATTTTGAACTAAAAAAAATGCAATTTTTATTTTCTTAAAAATTATTTAAGACTGATTAACATAAATCATTCTAATTCAGATGACCCATTATAACTTTTGAGTTAAAATCATTAAAAACTTTTGAAGACTTAATTTAAATTTTTATTTAGATTACTTCAACCTAGGGAAAATTCGACATTTCTTTTCAAATAACTTTATGTTCAAAATTATTTTTTCTACATACATATTTTAAAAAGATTGTTTTTACTATATGTCCAGTCTATATGTTTTATCTTGTTGTATTTCTGGGAAAACTATATTTATCTTAAAAAATTTAAATTAGTATTTTTTAAACACTTTTAAAAAAGATTTTCTTAAAAGAAAATTATTTCTGGTCTACCTGATCAGGGCCAAAGCTGGTCCAGACTAGGCCTTCCAGATCAGATCATTCCAAGGGTTTCCGAATTTTTATTTTGGCAAATCTGATCAGGGCCAGATCTGGACCAGATTCGGCCTTCCAGATCAGATAGTTCCAGATCAGGCCCACTTCTGGATTCAGGCTTGCCAGAAATTTTTTCCTCACGGGAATACATTGAAATATTTCTTTTCCGTTTCGAAAATAGGATATTTCTTGTTTATTTCCAAATTAAAAAAAAAAATCTTTCTTTTTTTGGAATACTTTTGATAAATAAAAAAATCCTCTTATGCAATTCATTGGAATGAAGATTATTGAAGTGTACCGAAAAAAACATGATATGATGTAATAAAACGAAGAAACTAATTTAAATCATTTGTTTAAGTTTAAAACAAAAGATTGATAGTATTTTTTAAAATTTGTATTACAAGAACTGTCACTCAAGAATCAACTTTGCAATAGGTTAATAACATAATGGGGTCTGGTGAAATGTATCCATTAAAGTGATTATTATTCAAGGGGATAAAATGTGACACGATTTCGAAAAGGCTAACTAAATAAATTAATGAAACTTTTTATTACAGGAAAAACACAAGTTTAACCCCTGTAAGGAACAAATTTTTACTGACATTTTTTGATCATTAAATATCCCACTTCAGAGCACTTCGAGAAACAATTATAAAAATGCTTTTCATTTGTTATTTCTGTGATTGTATACAATCATAAAAAAAACTGATCCCAGCAAAAATTCGATATTATTGTTTGATAATGATGTTTAGCACACATTTGTAATACATGAAGTTGTGTGAGAATAGGTAAAAATTTAATAATGAGCGTGACAATGCTGAAGAATTACAAGCATCAACTAGTCGTTATCTGACAGTAACGTACTAATAATTTCAAATAGAGGTTTATAATCTAAGGAAATTCACGTGGCGTATAAATAAAGGTTAACGACATGACAGATTCATGACAGTTCTTTGCCGGCATTCTTCTCGAGCGTATCGTAAAGATTGTAATTGTCCAATCCCATAAAAGTGTGTAGTTCAAGAACTCCTTTTTCTGCAGGTCAGTGCCAATAAATCGATGAGCAATTTTCTAACCAATTTAAGTGTCGATTAAAATGATTACGTTGTCCAGTGATGAGATATTTTTCACGGATAATATTGTCCTGATGGAGAAACGTTACCTTCTAGAATGCAACTTCAATAAAAAAAATTTATTATCATGATGAAATGATACAAAAATAGATATAACCTATCCATTTAAAAAAAAATTGCCTATTCACTTGATTTCTTCAACAGTGATTATTTTTTATTTTCTATTATTTGTACACAATTAAGAAAATCGGTGAATAAAGCTTCTCTGTAAAATATTTTCAAGACGAAACGTTTTCTGAATTCTCAAACGATTTCGGGATCTAATAAAAACAGTTTTCGAGTTTGAGAAATCAGAGTTTGAATTTTCTACTACGACTCTGTTTTTCTTCGATTGCGATTCTAATTGAAGCGGAATCCTAAAAGTTTCTTGAGAATGCTCTCGCGAATATCGGAAGGAACGATAAATCTCCCAGTGAACAATAAGTTTCTGTGAAGAATTGCGTGGGGTTTTACGAATCGAGAAAGGGAACAATGATTTGTTGAAGAAATTCTCCGATCCTTATTCCAATTTCAGAAATGGCCCAAGAGACTCCGTCCTGGCTAAATCAAGGCTTCGTGGAGAGAGCCCTGAGAGAAGGAGAAAATGATGAGTCGATTCAGGTGCACGATATATTCACAAAACCTGCCACAAATAAAGGTGATAATTATACTAGTCAAATGATTCGAGCCACTGTTCAATTATCACGACAATTGGGCAACAGAAGAATCCACGAAAAAAAATCAATTATTGTAAAAGTTGTTCCAAATGAAGAGAAAACTAGGGAATTAGTAAGTTTATTTTTTATGTGGTATTCATTTGTTTCGAGAGAAAGAGAAACAAGCCTTTAAAATAAATAAATAATTGAAATTTACAAAATTTTTTTAATTGTTTCAAAATTAAACACACAGGTCGAAAAAGCAAATCTTTTTAGCACGGAAATATTAATGTTGTCAGACACATTGCCAAAAATGAATGAAATTCAAGGAAATGTTAAACCTTTCAATGCCAAGATTTTTCATACAACAACAACTGATCCAACTCTTCTTGTATTTGAAGACTTAGCACCGATGGGATTTCGTATGGCTGATCGTCAAGCTGGACTTGATATAGATCATAGCTTAATGGCTCTTAGAGCGCTTGCAAGATTTCATGCTTGCTCTGTAGCTGTTAGTGAAAAGGTATGTTAAAACTAAAATTCCTTCCTGCACGGAAAAAACGATTTTCTTATATTAATGATTAACTACTTTTAAGAATATTTGAAACTTTTTCTCTAAATTTGAATTAGTTAAAAACTACTATTTAAAGGGTGAAAACTCGTTTACTATGTCAAATAGTAATTTTTTTACACGGAAAAAAATCTTTAACTGGAATAGCAATAAGTTTCTCTGGAACAGCGATATGTTTCACTAAAGTAGCAAAAACTTTCCCTACACTGTAAAAAGAACCATCTTAAAATGCATATTGTAGTCACTTTTAAAACGTTTAAAGTATCTTATATTTCAGCTTCCATCTTAAAAACCTAATGCATTTTAAGATACTTTTGCTAACTTTACGGAAACATCTTAAAAGTGACTACAAATATGTCTTAAATTAAGATATCTACTTTTTGCAGTGATATTCCAGTGAAACATATCGCTGTTGCAGTGAAACTTATTGCTGTTCCAGTTGAAGATTTTTTTCCGTGTACTAATGATTTAGTAAAAAACCAACTAATTTATTTAACTAAAGTAATTTTAGGTTATGTTAAACTACTAAAAGAATTACTAGATTTGTATTTACTAATTAAATAAGTTATTTTTACTATTTAATTACTTAAATTTAACTACGGAATTAGTATTTTTCTACTAATAATTAGTTATTTTTTACTAATTGAAATAGAGAAAATTCGTTTACGATTTTAACCTCTAAATACTAGTTTTTAACTAATTTGGATTTAGAGAGTAAAACGCGCGAACATAATTTTCTTAGATAAAGTATAACGTTATCTATTTTTAAGAAAAAAATTTTATACTTATAAAATCTTAAAAGAAAATTAATTTTTTCTCCTATCAAGAAGTATATTTCTAGCCACTTTAATAATATTAAATAAATAAATTAAGATTTATAAATATTTAATTTGAAATAAAAAAGTATACTTAATATTCCTACCTTTCCGTTAAAGTTTAATTTAATTTAATAAAAACAGTAGTTCTTTACATTTTACAATAAAAAAATATTTGTGGACAATGTATTATTAATCAAAATTAATTATAAATTTAGTAAATTAAGTGCATTTTTACAATTCTATTGTTTTATAATGATGCGAAAGTGAAAAATGGTTTTGATTCTATTTACATTTTGTATTTTAAAATATCAGTAAAATCCATATTGATTAAATGATTAAAACAATCATTTATAAATAACTATCAGTAACAATCACATGTGCTTATAACTTCACTTTTTTCTCAAACAATTGAAAACCGGACAAAACAATTTTCGAACTTTATTTTAATCGATTTTTTATTTACAAAAATGAGTGGTCCTTGGATCAAAATAAAGCTAGATAAATACAGAATAAGAAAAAATTATATAGAAGCTTTCTTCACTACATTAAAATATAAATGAAACTTTAACTTTCAAAATGGCGAATCCAATATGGCGGACTGAAATCTAAAAAATAATCGATTTTTACGAAACTTGGTTTTTAGATGTTTTTTCGGTCGTAGAATGTAAATATAATATTCAAATTGAAAAATTCAATATGGCGGACTAAATTCCCCAAAACGCCTCGATTTTTACCAAATTTGATTTTTATATATTTTTTAGGTCGTAAAATGTAAATATAAAATTCAAATTGAGAAATTCTATATTGTGGACTTAATATTATGGAAAAAACATTTAAAAACTATTTGGATTTTCACCAAACTTGGTATTTTACTGCTTTAGAGATAGATGAAATCTCTCTATCAGCACTGAGAAAAATGGAATTAATGGATATTTAAATTTAACATCCATATATTAAAATATAGTATTTAGATACTCAAACTTAATATTCAGATATTAAAATTAATATTTTTTAATATCTAGGATAGTAAGTTTGAATATCCATTTCTCTCAGTGAGTTTTGATACTATTATTACAGAAACAGCACCATATATATTTATTTCCTTAAAATTTGTTGTTGACATTATTCTTAGAAACATTTTTTAAGCTTAGAATTAATATTAATTGTAAAGTGTAAAAGTGAGTATTAACTAATTGAAGTAAGCAAAAATTCCAAAGTGTCCTAAAAACACCGTTCTGCTGTTTTTAATAAAACAAATCTGTTAACCTTTAAGCATAAAAATCTTTTTTACTTATAAACAGTTTTTGAAGTTCTAGAAATTACTATGCAACTTTGCCATATTGGATCCGCCATATTTAATCTCTCAATTTGAATATTATATTTACATTTTACGACCCAAAAAACATCTGAAAACAAAGTTTCGTAAAATTCGATTATTTTTTAATTTAAGTCCGCCATATTGGATTCACTATTTCGAAAGTTAAAGTTTTATTAATATTTTAATGTAGCGACCTCAGAAGATTACGACTAATGAGTTTTGTAAAGTTCCACAAAGTTGTTTGATTTGTATACTGTAAGAATTTTTGAATAGGAATTATATTTACCGCTATCTTCAGTAAGTATTGTTTTGCACGCAACTTTGAATAAGAATTATATTGCACTCAATAACGAGAAAGAATTTTATTGCACCATGAAGTCAATAAGAATTGTCTTGCATTTGTTTTTCAAAAAGAATTATATGAGCAGAGAGCGTCGAATTATTCTCTAGATTTAAATTAACAAAAAATAAGTAATTTGAAATAAGTAATAAGTTACTCTCTAAATTTGAATTAGTTAAAAATAACTAATTATTAGTAAAAACGTAACTAAAAAATAGTTAAAATTTGACTAATTGAATTAGTAAACAGAATTTTACTAAAATTTTAGTAATTTTGATTCGGTAGATTTTTCTTCCAGACGAATTTTCATTTTTCGAGTTTGTTTTTAATCGAATTAAGCGTATTTTTAATTGAATTTATAAGAATTATTATTTAAGGTAGGTATATGTCTTAGCAGTTAAATGCAGGCTATCAGAAAAAAATTCCAGTGTCCTTTAAGGAATTTAAAACTTTTCCGAAACTTTCTTCTTTGGGAAAAAAATTTGTAATAGCTTATTTTTTACATAAATATATTATCGGCATAAATTCACGGAAGCGAGTTTTCAAGAAACTGCACCGTTTTAAAAATATGGTTATTTGTTTAAAAAAAATTGCATTTCATTTGTTAAACAAATAATTATTTTTGAAAAACGGTGCAGTTTTTTGAAAATTGGCTTCCTTGAATTTGTAAATTATCTATTTCTGAATAAAATGTGCTATTATCAATCAAAATCTCATTAATAGAAAACTAATAAATAAAATAAAGGAATAATAAGAATTAAAAAACGTTTATTTACTTAACCAACATAAGAAATACAGAAAATCAAATTATATTTTTTAATAGAGAAAGTAATATTAAGAAACAAAAATAATAATTATTGATTGAAGAGATTTGTTTCATAACTCAGAATATGAATGGTGGAGAAAGAATTAATGCAATTATTTTGATAAGATGAGCATTGATTATGTCAGTTTCTTGTCAGACAATAGTAGTATTGTTTCTTCACACAATAAAGAAACAAAGGAGAACGATAAAGACAAGACTAACAGGAAACGACAAATCAATTAAGGCTTATAAGTTATGAGTAGACTACACAACTGTAGGGTTTCAAAATATTGATTTAATAATCGAAATAGGGCAACTTTTTCTGATAGCTTTTTTTTATTTTGTTATTTTTGAACATTTGGTTAATTTTCTAACGGATTCATAAAAAATAATAAAAACTCCAAAAAGAGTTTTACAATATTTTAATTATTTGTTCAGCAACCCAAATTCACAAAAATTCGAACCGTTATTTCCAATTTTGAAAATTATGAATCAAATCGATTAATACTTCAAAAGGTTTGTTTAACACCATATAATCCTCTACGCTTTTTGAGGTTATGAAAAATCTTCTCATGATTCCTGTAACACAAAAATCAATATAAAAAAAAAACATTTGCAAAATTTTTGTAAACTTTGTTCCGTACAAATATTATCAATTTTTCTCTTAAATTACTTTAATCTATAATATCGGCGAATTGATTATTTTGTTTTCACGAAATAACAATAATGCAAAAGTTTGAAATATTTTCGTCACTGATTGAGACTACGAATCATTTCCTTGACTGGTTCAGTGAACACAACCACCACCTGTTGGACATTTCATGCAAAGGGGAGAATCTTCAGTACACTAGACTCAAACTTTAGAGACCCTACTGCAAATGAGAATCAACTAAATTCATTATTCACACACAAGACAAATACACCATTTGTTTCGTGATAAGGACGTGATTGATGAAACAATTAAACAAGCTACTTTGCCAATTTTTTGCAAATTTTAGTAAAAAAAACAGAGTGCCTATTTCGCCAGACGTCTAACGATTTAAGCAACTCAAATTAAATCGTCCGTCAGTTGTCTAACGATTTAAGAGAAATGAATTAGTTTACCAATTAAGAAAAATACACAGTGTAAAAGACAGTCGACTTAAGACGAGTAGCTTATTTTAAGAGTGTAAAAAAATATATTAAAGACAATAAATTGAGGTTAGGTTATGAATATGTTAAAAGAGTCCAAAGAGTAAAAAGGATGTAAAGTGACGTCCATTTTTTTCTTTTTCGTCAATCAATACAATTTTTAAATATAAATTTATTTAGCATTGAAATTCCTCTTAATCAACCTTTCGCAAATTCCAATTTCTTTCTTCAATTTTTTAAATCATTTTTTCAATTTTAATTATTTTCTCTTCAACAATAAAACAATTTCATTATTTATTGCTCAATTTTATATTATTTATCACAAATTAAAATTAATTTTTTTAATTTACCATTATTATTTTACTTTTGCAATTATTATTTTAATTTTTAATTATTTAATTATTTCTGAATTAATATCCTGAACTTTACAATATATATGTGACGCTCCGCGAGAGAAGAGACCTACCGTAAAACAGGGTAATTTCGCTCAAATTTTCATGTTTTTTTTAAAAAGTATACGAAAAAGTTAATAATAAATTTTGGTACTGAAAATATATAATCTCTGACTCTTCCTCTTTAATTTCACAAAATAAAAAAATTACTATATATTGCGTAAACCTATTTAATATACCTTTTTATTGTGAGCGAAATTACACCTCAATGTGGGGTAATTTCGCTCAACTTTAATGACTTTAATTTTTAACAACAAAAATATGTTTGTTTACAAGCTATAATCACTTTATAAAATCATTATAAATAAAATAATGTTATTTAATTAATATTTACAGTCATCAGAATAAATATTTAACCACGTTTTGTGTTTTATAATTTCGTAAAATTTTTTAATTTTGTCATGAGAAATAACCTTAGATACTTGATAAACAATTGAATGATACATTGTATTCATGAACGAAATTACCCAACAAATATGAAATATTTTTTTTAAATTGACTTTTTTCAAAATCTATTCAACTTTTCAGTAATTTTATTTTTTCTAAATCATGTCAGGGATATAGGAAATAAGATTATTACATGATTTTAACATAAAATATTTTAAATATAGGTTCCACAAGCGACTTTTATACACTACTTGTTCAATGAGCAAAATAGACATCTTTAAATAAATATTATTTTTATTAAAACTTGACTATAATTCTATTTTAAAATACCCTTGAGACACAGTTTGATACTTTTCTTAACATTAGCAATTGCAAATTTTATATTTTTCTTCCTAGAAATAACAATAAATAATTTTTGAAAAAAAAAGTTTCCACTGAGCGAAGTTACACTACATGAGCGAAGTTAGCCTGTTTTACGGTATCGCGGAAAAAATAATTTTTCATTTTTTTATGCTAAAAGACAGTTTTTGAGTTGTTCTTTAATTTTCATGTTTCAAAATTTTTTTTTTTTAATTACACTTTTGGTTATAATGCTTCAAACATAAGCGTACAAAGTGTATCATCTTTTTTGGTTTTTCTTTGAACGACCGTCTCGTGAAATTAAAATAATGAATTATTTTGATTTTTTATGGTAATTAATAGTTTTTGAGTTGCTTTTTGAGTTTCAAAAATCAAAATTTGATTCCTGAAATTAGTTTTCTTGTTATGAAGCTTAAGACATAGATATGTTAAGTGTCTCGATTTTTCTTCCTTCTCTTTGCCTGTCCGTCCTTTAAAGTTTGCTTTCTCAGCGAAAGGTCCCTTCTCTCGCGGAGCGTCACATATTTTAATTTTCAATTATTTTGTTTAATATTAATTTCTTTTTATCATTTTGTAATTAATTTCTCCATATTTTAATTATTTTTCAATTATTTTCCTAAATTTTCAATTATTATCTCAAATTTAGATTATTATCGTCAATTGTCAATTTATTAAACGATTTTTCATCTATTTTCTTTTACTTAGAAATAAATTCTGTACTTCTTCTATTTCTTCTCCAATTTCTAATTATTTTCATTCTTTTGGCGTAATTTTCAAAAATTTCAATTATTCTTTTTTATTTAATTATTTAATTTAAATTGCATTTATTTTTGTTAACTTATTATTGGTTTTATCATATTTCAATTATTCTCTTCAAGTTTCAAATATTAAAATGATTTTTCTTCAATTTTTAAACGATTTTTCATGTATTTTCTTCTACTTAAAAATAAATTCTGTATTTTTCTATTATTTTCTCCAATTTCTATTCATTTTCATTCTTTTGGCATAATTTAAAAAATTTCAATTAATATTTTTATTCATTTAAAAACTATGCTGCAGTTTTTTAAATTATTTATTTCAAATCGCATTTATTTTTTTCAACTTATCATTGTTTAATGATATATTTTTATATATTGTTTAATGATGAATTATTTTCGTCAAGTTTCAAATTTTAAATTCATTTTTCTTGAATTTTTAATTATTAACAATTTTTTTTATAATTTCCAGAATTTTCAACTACTTATCTAATATTCCAATTATCTAATTCAATTTTAAATTGTTTATCTTATTTCTTTACTATATTCTTCAATTTTCTATTACCTACGTTCTTTTACATAATTTCCAAATTTTATATTTCAATTTCCAATTTTCATAATTTTTTATTTGATATTTCCATTATTTTATTCATTTTATATATGATTATGATTTTTTTGTATTTTAGGTATATTCTGTATTTTTTGCAATTATTTATCTTAAATTAAAAATTGTCCTCTTTATTTTAAAAATTTTTTCCGTATTTTCTCTAATTTTTAAATATTTTCTTCCTTTTTTTAATAAACTTCTAAAAGTTTCAAGTATTTTTCTGGTTCTTTCTTTAACTTTTCTTTATTTAACATATATTGTGTAATTTTTTAAAATTATTTTCTTAAATTTTAAACTATTTTTTCATTATTTTCTTCAATTCTTCATCATTTTCCTTATTTTTGAATTAATTTTCTAAATTTTTCATTATTTATCTAAATTTTTCATTAATTATTTCAATTTCAATCATTTTTTTCAATTTTTAATTATTTTCTCCAATTTTTCATTATTCTAATTTTTATCAATGTATTTTTAAGATTTTCAGGTATCTTTTACAAATTTAAATTATTTGCTTTATTTTTAAGACATTTCAAAGATTTTTTAAGTTATTTTCTCCAATTTTTAATTGCTTTCATTATTTTTTTAAAAATTAATTTGCAAAATTTGCAATTATTAATTTAAATTTCAATTATTTTTGCAATTTTTTTCAATTCTGAATTCCTCTAAATTTTGTCGTATGTAAATAAAACTTGTTTTATTTATTTTTAGATATTATATTTAGAAAATATTTATAATTATTGATAACTTAGGGTGTAAAAACTAATCGCGTGCCAACGGGCGTTATTTAATCTAGTTAGTTATAATTTAGGAAAGTATTTATACTTCTTTTATTTATATTTTTGGGAAAAATTAATTCAGGGCAAATCGAATAGCATGTAGAAAGAGCTTTAAAAACCGATGTATATATTATATATGTCAATTTTTATAGAATCTACTTAGAAATATATTAAATTTTAAAAACTTTAATTGAAAAAAATAAAAAATTTTAAAATGTAACTAAGAAATTATTTTGGGCCCGTATCATTTTGACACACATTTTTTAGTGCAACTTGTTATATTGTACTCCCAAAGATAAATGTTATATTTTACTCCTTTTTAAATCAAAGATTTTTAAGTCTTATTTATTAAATAATTGATTTTAAAACATTAAATTAATATTAAAAGACTTAATTAATCCAGTAAGGTAAATTATTGAATAATTAAAACTTAAAAATCTTTGATTTTAGTAGGAGTAAAATATAACATTCAACTTCGGGAGTACAATATAACAAGTTGCACGAAAAAATTTGTGTCAAAATGATACGGGCCCATTATTTTATGGAATTTAAAAATATTTGGTATTTTGCACTTTTACTCTAACAAAGATTAAGCTTAATTGAATAAATTTTATCTTTTGATGTAACGCTCGTAACGAGATAATAATAATTGCCCTAAAATTAATTGTTGTCCGACAAAATGTTTAAAAATATCCGTAGGCTTCATAATTGTAAAATTCTCTGTTTCCAAAATAGTAAAACTTCACGCAAAAAATATGCAAAACAATACAAAAGTAAGGTTATGTATCCAAAAACAAACAAGGCTAGCTCGTCTGCTAGCTTTAATAAAAATCAAGTATTTTTTATTATTTTGATTTTGGTGCATTCATAATATACCCAAACTGTAACATAATATTAATACTAATAAAAACAATAATCAGAAAATTGTTTTTACTTTATCAAAATCACAAAATATTTTAAGTTTTGATTTTTACCATTTTTGTAATGGTTTACCAGTAATTACTGGAAATTACCAGTAAGGTCATTACTTACCACTTTTGTAATTGACACAAGTCGGATTTAAGACGTCCGACGAAATAGTTGCTCCGAAAAAGAAAATCCTATTTTACAAAATGGATAGAAAGTTGTGCCCTCATGAAAATAAGATGGGAAATCGTTTAGAAAATGGTTTCTAGTCACATGACACGGTTAAACTTTAAGCAGATACGCAAGGTCGAGGCACCCTTTGTTGGCAACGGTGGCAATAAAAGTCCACGTTTCCGCTCAAGTCGGACTTTTTTCTTGAAACGAGTCGAACTCGCAGTTTCAACAGAACTTTCAACGCCACGAGAAGTTAGTAGGACATGGGTAAATTTGAAAGGGGAGCAACCAAAGTTCAATATCTTTTATTATCCTCACTGTCGTACGTGATTTCAAGTAATAGATTGCAAGAATTCGAAAAATTGAACTCTACTTAGATTAGAAATAATTTCACAAAGTACTAAACTCTTCTTTATTGTTTTATCATTTAAAACTCTAATTTCCCAAATAGTTAATAATTCCCAACAAACTATTCAATTTTTCTCAAAATGTCATACAGTTTCATTCATTTAGAAAAAAAAATTTTTTATCTATATTTTCACTACTTTTTTTTTTTATGAAAAGTTTATGAGTGCATCCTGGCTAAAGTACTGAGATTGAAGTAAATTCTTTAATTGACCAATAACCCACTTGTACTTTTTTAAGAGGTCGGCGGATAAAAAAAGTTTAGAACTTTATTATCTCGTGAAAACTTATGCAATCTGATGTTCTCAGAGTTGAAATTTCACTTCTGTGGTTTTTATTTGAAGCAATAAGATTCTACAATAGGGTGGTCCAAAACAAAAAAGTCGTTTTTTTAATGCTCTCACCCCCTAGGATTTTTCTATGTCGCAAAAAAAAATACCCCTATTTTTTTTTTTTTTTTTTTTTAATATTTAGGGGTGCCTCAACGGGGTTGAAGTTTCCCATGTAAAATGCATGGGGAAAAAAGACTTTTTCGGAGAATTGGTATAGAATCCATGAAAATGAATATTTTTCAATCGGCCAACTATGTTTCTCTTCAGGAGACTTCAAAGAATGGTGCTACATTGTTTATTTAACAATTTTTTAATATTAACTATTTTTTATAGGGTCCCCAAAAAACCCCATAAATCACAAAATTACGAAAAAATCGTTAAAAAATATTTTTTATTACTTTTATCAAAGTTTTTCTAATGATTTTGAATAAATAACATAAATAATGATTTTTAATCATTATTCCATGTAAATCCTAATTTGTTTAAACAAATTACATTGTTTATAAGTTGTTTATTCTCAAGATTTGCAAAAATTGAGCTACAGAGCTGCAACTTTTTCTTAATTTTACAACTTTTTCAGGCCATTGGAGCTAAACACGAACAAAAAAGTTAAAATAATTATTTTAACAATTGTTTAAACAAATTATATTGTTTATTATCAACTTTTTATTAAATAAAGCTACAGAGTTGTGACTTTTTCTCAATTTTGCAACTTCTCAAGCCCAGTGAAGCCATGTACTAACAACAAACTAAAAATAATTATTTTAACAATTGTTTAAACAAATTATATTGTTTATTATCAACTTTTTATTAAATAAAGCTACAGAGATGCGACTTTTTCTCAATTTTGCAACTTCTCAAGCCCAGTGAAGCCATGTACTAACAACAAACTAAAAATAATTATTTTAACAATTGTTTAAACAAATTATATTGTTTATTATCAACTTTTTATTAAATAAAGCTACAAAGTTGTGACTTTTTCTCAATTTTGCAACTTCTCAAGCCCAGTGAAGCCATGTACTAACAACAAACTAAAAATAATTATTTTAACAATTGTTTAAACAAATTATATTATTTATTATCAACTTTTTATTATATAGAGCTATAGAGTTGTAACTTTTTCTCATTTTTGCAATTTTTTTTTGTTACCTGCCCTCCTAGGGTCTTACGTTTTGTACAGATATATTGAACGAGCTCATTTTGGATTTAGTTTTTGTGGCATAAGGACGTAGCTTCTTAAAAATTTTTAATTTGCACAGAAAAATAATGTAAAAGTTGAAACTACCACAGCAGGAAATTCAAAAATTTCGTGTCTGATACTGGAGTTCAAATTAATGATACTCGTCCCATGTAGATGGCACTGTAGTAACTGCCATGCTTTATAACCTCAAAACACATGCAAGTAAAGTTTAGGTTCATGTACACAAAGTTTATTTTACTCCAGACTTTATATATCTTTAAAAAAATTAGTTTTTGTTATTTAAATAACTTCACGTTGATCTTGTGTAGTGCTAAGTTATAAAACTTTCTGAGTTTACCACAATTTGGTAAAAATGGAAAAAAATTATGATTTAAGACAGCAGTTTTATTTGATTGATCAGTGCGATAACCAAATTATTACCAACAAATTACCAACGAATTTGCAAGTTCTTCGAGTTTTCTTTTACAACCATAGTGTTGTAAAACTTGAAATTCGTGAAAGTGCTTCCCTAGCTGTACGAGAAGCAAATTTGTTTTGGGAAAAAGCGCGCTTACCAACACGAGACAATCAACATTGTATTAAAAAACTTGAAGATTTATATAAAACGTGGAAGTTACTCCAGAAGAACAGAAAACGTAGGACAACAACCCAGATAAATAAAGAATTGGAGTTCAAAAAAAGCTTCTCAATGTTATTTGACATAGCTCACGCGAATGTTTTATCTTTAAAATACGTCTTGGATGAAGATAAACAGTTTTTAATTTTACAAAGAGAAGGACTCACGGGTTATATGATTGCAGAGATGCCAGAGAAATCAACAAGTAATGCAGAAGTTAAAAATTGTAAGTATAATTATTTTATTCTAAACTAATTGACTGAAGAAACAGATGTATGAGATTATTCAAATATTTCTTTTTTTCATGTTTATTAGCTTAAGGGGTTTTGTAACATTATTAGGCCTAAAATGGAGCTTTTTAAGACGACTTTTGCTTATAAGTTTTAAAATATAATTTATAAACCGTTTCTACATGTAAAATAAAAAAATCAAATTGTATTTCAAATTAATCGATTTAATACAGGTTCTAAACCTCTAGTTACATACAAAAAAATCTAAAGTACAAGAAATGGCAAGCTTTTGAATCCAAATATCCGAAAAAACACTATTTTTCTACCTTAAATCTTTCCAAAAAATTAAATATTAGTATATTAGAGGTTTAAGACCAGCAAACACTTCCAAAGAATCGTATGCAAAAAAAAATTTGAAATTGGTCAAACGGTTTTCAGGTTATGATGGTAACCAAAAATAGTGTTTAGAGAAAAACGAGTTAAGAGTTTTGATTTAGTTAAATAATTTATGTTTGTGCACAAATAACGGTCTAATATTTTAACTACATATTCTTGATATAATTTTATACGGAAAAATGAAAAAAAAATTTTTTTTCAAATTTTGAATTGATAAAAAAAAAGTTACACAATCCCTTATGTAAATTAGTACTGAAAAATATTTAAATTAAATTCCAAATTTTTTTAAATAAAAGGTAGAACAAGAGAAAAACAAATTTTTTAATTTTTACAAATGCGATTTCTGAATGTTACAAAATTAAGTCTCGCTTTCTATATCAAAAATATCTTGATGTAATCGAATGTAATGCAAATTATAAAATTTGAAATTTTTTTTGTAATTGCAGCTTCAGTTGACGAAACATTGGAGTCGCAGAGTCAGGTTTTGGATACAAATGACATATCTACTTTTATTACTAGCAATAGCACATTAAACAGTCAGTTAATGTCAGGTCAGGTTTTGGATACAAATGACATATCTACTTCTATTACTAGCAATAGCACATTAAACAGTCAGTCGGGATCCGAATATGCAGTTCCAAGAGGCCATCAATGTTTAATGGAACAGTCCAATCCACCAGAAGAAAATTTAAGTAAAAGAAAGAAAATTATGACTACAAAACTTGCTTCTGCTTTAGATGTCGCTAAAGTGAGCGACAGACAAGCTGTTCACATTCTTTTTGCTACATGTGAGGCTCTAGATGTGGATGTGAATAACGTAACATTGAGTCGATCCTCTGTTCACAGGTTTCGTGAAGATTCGCGAGCTGAATACGCTAAAAAAATTCAGGAAAAATATAAAAATATTAAAGATGAAATTTTCACTGTCCACTGGGATGGAAAATTACTTCCCGCGCTAACATCAAATGAAAGGGTAGATAGGTTGCCAGTTATAATTACGTCCAAAGATACTGAGATTCTTCTTGGAATTCCCTACCTTGATTGTGGCACAGGGATTCAGGAAGCCGAAGCAATATATGAATGCCTTAGTGAATGGGGAATAGAGGGCAATATAGAGGCAGTGTGTTGCGACACTGAAGCCGTTAATACCGGACCTAGGAACGGTGCTTGTGTATTACTAGAACAAAAATTAAATAAATCATTATTACATTTTCTGTGCAGGCATCATATTGCTGAGGTTATTTTAAAAGCTGTTTTTGAAATTAAATTCGGTGGTACATCAGGTCCTGGTGTGCCTTTCTTTAAAAAATTTCAAGATGCTTGGAATGATTTAAACAAAACTAATTTTCAGCCTGGAATTAATGATCCAGAAATTTTGAAAGCACTCAAAAACAAAATTTCAAGCACCTTGGCATTTTCTTTAGAACTCCTAGAAGAATCTCACTTTCGAGAAGACTACAGAGAATTGCTGGAGCTGACTACCATCTTTCTTGGTGTATCTCCAAAACGAGGAATATTTCTTCGGAGACCTGGAGCAATGCACCAAGCAAGATGGATGGCAAAAGCAATTTATTGTTTAAAAATGTTTTTGTTATGAGAAGAATATTCAATGGACCCTGAGGATGAAAAATCATGCAAAGAAGTTTGCATTTTTATCGTATCTATTTATGTAACATATTGGTTCAACGCTGCAAATGCTGAAAAAGCACCGAACCAAGATCTTTTGCTAATAAAAGAGTTGCAAAAATATTCTAAAATAGATTCTGCGATTTCAGAAGCAGCATTAAAAAAGATTCAGAATCATTTATGGTATCTGACACCAGAAGTTGCGGCACTGGCTTTTTTCGATGAAGATTTGTCATTTCAAGAGAAAAACAAAATGATAAAAGCTCTTACTAAAAAAAATAAATCATCAAACGACATAAAGCGTCTACCTGCAACTTCGGTGAAAGATATAAGATCAAAAAATGTTAATCAATTTATAAATGAAGATTCAATGAACTTCTTTTTACGTTTCAAAATGCAAACGTCTTTTCTTGAGGAACATCCCTCCTTATGGCATCAAAATGATGATTATAACGCTTGTAAAAAAATTGTAAATAGTCTAAAAGTGATTAATGACATTGCAGAGCGCAACGTAAAATTAATATCAGATTTTAACAAATTGATAACAAGAGATGAAGATCAAAAGCAGTACTTAATTAAAGTTGTTACAGAATATCGAAAACAATTTCCAAACTGCAACAAAAACATATTATCCGAAAAAATGACGTGATTGCCAACGCTTGTATTTATCATCTTCAAAAAATAAATATTCTAAAGTTTTATACACAATTACTATGTCTTATAGTCATTCCAACCTCTCAACAACAAAAAAATTGCAAAAATGAGAAAAAGTCGCAACTTTGTAGCTTTATTTAATAAAAAGTTGATAATAAACAATATAATTTGTTTAAACAATTGTTAAAATAATTATTTTTAGTTTGTTGTTAGTACATAGCTTCACTGGGCTCGAGAAGTTGCAAAATTGAGAAAAAGTCACAACTTTGTAGCTTTATTTAATAAAAAGTTGATAATAAACAATATAATTTGTTTAAACAATTGTTAAAATAATTATTTTTAGTTTGTTGTTAGTACATGGCTTCACTGGGCTTGAGAAGTTGCAAAATTGAGAAAAAGTCGCATCTCTGTAGCTTTATTTAATAAAAAGTTGATAATAAACAATATAATTTGTTTAAACAATTGTTAAAATAATTATTTTTAGTTTGTTGTTAGTACATGGCTTCACTGGGCTTGAGAAGTTGCAAAATTGAGAAAAAGTCACAACTCTGTAGCTTTATTTAATAAAAAGTTGATAATAAACAATATAATTTGTTTAAACAATTGTTAAAATAATTATTTTAACTTTTTTGTTCGTGTTTAGCTCCAATGGCCTGAAAAAGTTGTAAAATTAAGAAAAAGTTGCAGCTCTGTAGCTCAATTTTTGCAAATCTTGAGAATAAACAACTTATAAACAATGTAATTTGTTTAAACAAATTAGGATTTACATGGAATAATGATTAAAAATCATTATTTATGTTATTTATTCAAAATCATTAGAAAAACTTTGATAAAAGTAATAAAAAATATTTTTTAACGATTTTTTCGTAATTTTGTGATTTATGGGGTTTTTTGGGGACCCTATAAAAAATAGTTAATATTAAAAAATTGTTAAATAAACAATGTAGCACCATTCTTTGAAGTCTCCTGAAGAGAAACATAGTTGGCCGATTGAAAAATATTCATTTTCATGGATTCTATACCAATTCTCCGAAAAAGTCTTTTTTCCCCATGCATTTTACATGGGAAACTTCAACCCCGTTGAGGCACCCCTAAATATTAAAAAAAAAAAAAAAAAAAAAATAGGGGTATTTTTTTTTGCGACATAGAAAAATCCTAGGGGGTGAGAGCATAAAAAAAACGACTTTTTTGCATTCCCATGTATTTTTGGACCACCCTATTCTACAAGCAAAAAACAATGAGTAAGAAGAGTATTAAATTTCTTCAAGTATGAACACTTGGGAAAGTTTACTTATGTTCCAAGTATATATGGGCTCATTTTAAATTAATGAAAAATACTTTCTGGGTGTATCATTCTGATGTGATCTATATCATCACGTGAGGACATGAATATAAAAAAAACTTATCTCCCAAAAAAACAATGTTTAGAAAACTTGTCTTCTGGAAGAAAATAATTATCCAAAATTTACTAATTTGTTTTATCGGAAAAGATATAATGCAGGAAAAAGTTCTAAAAAAACAAGAATTCAGTTTTTCCTTTTTGATGTTTTCATTTGCAGGAAAAAAATTATTTCAGTGGTTATCTCCGTGACAATAAAAAATTATTTCAAACCTATATTGTAATTCAATAATCCAGTAACGTTTGTATCGTAGCAGTGCAGAATATCCGGGTAATTTTCTGTTTCAAATTTCAAATGTTAAACTTTCACCCCGTTAGCTAATTAGAGAACATTTCGCGGTTTTTGCTTTAGCAATGTTATACGACGACTTTAATGAGGTGGTTTCAAGGCAGTTATAAAAATTTACCACAAAATACGAATGATAATTTATGCGAAAAAGAAGTTAAAAAGAACTCGAGCAAAACATACTATTAGTCAACAATATTATTTTCTTTCAAGTTTTCTGTTAATTTGACAAAAATTTTTCAATTTAACGGTAGATTGAATAACTGAACAAATTAACAATGTAATAATAACAAAATAGTTTTCTTGCGTAATTAATCTTTAATTTTATTTGAGTTTATTAAAATTTTTTGTTGGCAGTACCAAATATGTCTAGCGCATGCGCAGATAGTGCGATTTTTATCAAAACTCGTTGATCGTCTTTCGATAATGTCATAAATACAATGCGTGTTTTTTTCATGTTTACAATAAGAAAAGTTTTTTAATAAAATTTATAAAATATGTTAAATAAGGATATTTTTAAACTGTAAAAGTTCAATAATAAAGCGTGTAGAATAACATTTTTTGTGCAAATGACACAAAACAGATTCTTATGAAAAGTTAATTTATTTTAATTTAATTAATAGTTCTAGCAAAAAACAAACATTTTTTACTTAAAAATGCTTCAGTTTTGTGAGTAAAAGCTATATTTGTAAAACAGTTATTAAACTTATTCATAAAAAAAAAAATCATACAAAAGTCTATAACCCTAACCTCGAAATCGATATGTCATACTGATACTGATTACAAAAGAAAAAATTTCTTAATAAAGAATTTTCAATTTAATATCTTAATATATTTAATATATTAAATCTGGACTTAACCAAGACGATTTATAAATTTAATTTTGTTTACTAGAAAAAACTACCCTAACCTTTTAATCCCCTAATTATGGTAGATAGACTTTAATAATTAAAAATAAATCGTTTTAATAAAAATCATTTTTTTATAAACATTTTATTATTTAAATTTAATTAATTTAATAATTAGATTTTAATTCAACATAATTTTATTATATTTATTTATACATACTCTGTATTTAACTTTTTTTCTTCATTTATTGTTTATATCCATAACCAACGAAATGTTTGTTCAGTTTAAAGAAGTTTTTTTGGGACTATCAAAATTTTTTGCTGATGTTACAAAAAAATTCAACAAAGGAATTTTATTGTCACAACAAAACTATTTTGTTGCTCGTATATCAATAAAAAAATTTGGTTGTGCCAACAAAACTTTTGTTTTGCATTCAAAACTTTTTTTCAGTGAAACTTGTTTTTCAAAATAACAAATAATTGTTAATTTTTTGTAATTAATTAATAATAATTAATAATCAAGTTATTCTATAACACTAGTTTACAAAAAAAAAAAATTGTATGTACATTCAATGTCACTATTTTTTTCTTATGTACTAAGCTTCTCGTTACTTAAAAATGACATAAAGAAATTTTTCTATGGATGGGTTTTCGAAATATGAATTTTTTTACGTTTTTTTCAGAGGTGACTTCACGTTTTAGGCCGTATCTCGAGTTACAGAAGTCCGATTGAGTTCTTCTAAGTGTCAAATTAAAGGTAATCAAATTCCAAACAATCGCTTTTAACATTATTTTTCAATCGGTTAAATATTTTAAGTGATATAGTCCAAAAAAAAAATAGAAAATTTGAGTTTTTGGCCCAAAATCTGACAAACAAATTCATTCTACCGCCATGCAAAAATAGAAAACGTCAAATTATGTACAGTTTTAAATTTTTTACATATATGGCTCACTTTTAAGAAGAAAAAAATGTATGGATGAAAACAATCTATGGGTAATTATTGAAGTTATAAGCCAGGGTACTGAAATTCTCGTTTTACGCCATTTCGGTATTTTACCTCCTTTTATAGTGATTATGTTGAATAATTTAATGAATACAATATCTAATTAGAAAATTGACTTTTTTCACAGATTTCAAATAATTTTCAGTGCTTTACTAATTCAAATTTGACTGAAAATTTTTTTGGAGTTTTTGACAAAAATTTCTGAAGAGGCATAAATTGATTAAAATCTGCTTTTTTGACAAGTTGAAACAGATTTGTTAAATTTTGTTTGTTAATAGATGAAAAAGTTTGAAATTAGATATAGAAATATGAAATTAATTTTTTTTTTTAAAAAAATATGTCCGCAGCAGCCCTCAAACGAAAGTCAATGGTTTTTCTCCTTATAAATTAAAAAAGAATCAATTTTCTTTGATTTCCCATTAAAGAAAAATATTCTTAACTACTTTGTGTAATATAATACAATTTATGCTTTTCAAAACTTTGCGCATCTGATTCAACTTGTCAAAGAAGCAGATTTTAATAAATTTGTGCCTCTCCAGAAATTTTTGTCAAAAACTCCAAAAATTTTTTAGTCAAATATCATTTTTTTTTAATTTTTCTATATCTAATTTCAAACTTTTTCATCTAATAACGAACAAAATTAAAAAAAAATTGACCCTTTGCGCATCTGATTCAACTTGTCAAAGAAGCAAATTTTAATCAACTTATGCCTCTTCAGAAATTTTTGTCAAAAACTTTAAACATTTTTCAGTCAAATATAATTTATTTTTCATATTTCGATATCTAATTTCAAACTTTTTCATCTATTAACGAACAAAATTCAATAAAAATTGAACCTCTGCGCATCTGATTCAACTTGTCAAAAAAGCAGATTTTAATCAATTTATGCCTCTTCATAAATTTTTGTCAAAAACTCCAAAAAATTTTTCAGTCAAATTTGAATTAGTAAAGCACTGAAAATTATTTGAAATCTGTGAAAAAAGTCCATTTTCTAATTAGATATTGTATTCATTAAATTAATCAACATAATCACTATAAAAGGAGGTAAAATACCGAAATGGCGTAAAACGAGAATTTCAGTACCCTGGCTTATAACTTCAATAATTACCCATAGATTGTTTTCATCCATACATTTTTTTCTTCTTAAAAGTGAGCCATATATGTAGAAAATTTAAAACTGGACATAATTTAACGTTTTCTATTTTTGCATGGCGGTAGAATGAATTTGTTTTTCAGATTTTGGGCCAAAAACTCAAATTTTCTATTTTTTTTTGGACTATATCACTTAAAATATTTAACCGATTGAAAAATAATGTTAAAAGCGATTGTTAGGGATTTGATTACCTTTAATTTGACACTTAGAAAAACTCAATCGGACTTCTGTAACTCGAGATACGGCCTAAAATGTGAAGTCACCTCTGAAAAAAACGTAAAAAAATTAAAAAAATTCATAATTCGAAAACCTATCCATAGAAAAATTTCTTAATGTCAATTTTAAGTTTAGAGAACCATAGTAAATAAAAAAAAAATAGTGGCATTAAATGTACCTACATTTTGGCTGTAAACTAGTGTAATTAATAAAATAATGTCAAATTTCTTTCAGGATCCGAAGGTAAAGGAAAAATTCAATAGAGGAATGTTTAGTGACGCTCATGGTCCAGAAATGAGTCAATTTTTTAACGCAAGTGTTAGAAATTTCGCTAAGGAATTAGCAAAGTGGTCTGAATTCGGGTCCGAGTAAGTGTTTATATTGTTGTCTAAAACATAGTTTCATTTTATTAAAATTTATGTAAACTGAAATGAATGTTGCAGATATTCTGAAAAAGCTTTGAAATTCTCTGAAGTGGTATACCAAAAAGGAGTCGAGGCATGTAAATTTAAAGAGAACGAGTTTCATGTGATAAATCATGGTGACTTTTGGGTAAATAATATGCTTTTCCGGTACGACGATCATGGAAAAGTGATAGATCACATTTTTGTAAGTAAACTAATTCCTTACACGCGTCGAAATAAAAAAAAAATAAAAAAAACTAAGAAAATTTCCAAGAATATTCTTCTCTAACTTCATTTCAGCTTATAAATTGAAACAAAAAACCAAATGTTTATATTCTATCTATATATTTCGGTACCGAATTTAATGAAACTTATCAAGTTGTTTTATTTCCTAATGTGTTGTTATTATTATTATGTTTTATGCAAAAAAAAATTTTAGAAGAAGAAAAAATGAATTTTTTTTAACTATAAAAATTTGAATATAAAATTTGTTTCCAATTTTCCAATCGAATTGAAATAAATACATGCATGATTTTTCTTAAAGAGATGCTGATTCTAGAATTGCAATTATTAAAGTCAATCCTGAATTATAAAAAAAAAAGAAATTGGTAGATTAAATAGACACCTAATTATTTTAAAGTTTTATGGGGGCCACGATTAAGAGCAGGTAAATAATGAATCTATTTTAAGAAGGTAATGTTCAGTGATACTTTTACCGTAATTAAAAGTTCCTTTTTAATTCTGTAAAATCAAATAACCAGTTTTTATTGAATATTTTGTTTGGCATGAAGATTTAAACATCAATGATTCGTCTAGAGAGTTGATACTCTTTGTGTATTTTTTCAGTATGTATCATTTTGAGTTTGACAACATAACAATCTTCACAATAAGTTTTGTGTCAAAATGATACTTACTCTATTTTCTGTCGAAAATCACAAACACAACCTAAAATAGTTTTCTTCTTAGGTGCCCAAGCAGCACGTAATATTACATGAATATCACAGTGACATCATATTGTAATATTCGTAATATTACAGGGTGATATTACAGTGATATTGACGTGATATTGAAATGTCCGCATCAAGGTAATATTACAAGTAATATTACAGTGATATTGATGTAATATTACAAGTAATATTACGATGATATTGAGGTAATATTACAAACATTTATTTATTTCAATATTTATTTTACATTAAATTAAATATTTTAAAAAAATTCGACGCACATGGGGTTCGAACAAGCAACGTTCGACACAACGTGAATACGCCTTGTACCTCTCGGCCATCTAGCTCTTGAAATATAGTTCAGAAAGTGATCTTCATATTGTACCAAAGAGAATTTAAGGTACTACATGAAGAACACTTTCTAAAATACATTCCAAGAGCTAGATGGCCGAGAGGTACAAGGCGTATTCACGTCGTGTCGAACGTTGCGTGTTCGAACCCCGAGTGAGCCAAATTTTTTTTAAATATTTTATTTAATGTTAAATAAATATTGAAATAAATAAATGTTTGTAATATTACCTCAATATCATCGTAATATTATCATAATATCACTGTAATATTATCGTAATATTACTTGTAATATTCCATCAATATCACTGTAATATCACCCAGTAATATTACGAATATTACAATATGATGTCACTGTGATATTCATGTAATATTACGTGCTGCTTGGGTCCCTTTCTTTATATTACATCACATTTTGCAAAAAAAGTGAAAAAATTTCAAAAAATAAGAAAACATCTTTTTTCATGTTTCCTTTTATTTTATGTTTATTTGTCCTATGGGACTATTTTATTGTTAATCCGCTACTGCAAAAGATAATATTTATCAATACTTATTAGTAAGAATCCGGACGTTTGCACATGCAGCACTTAACGATAGCTCTTTTAATTGAATAGTAAATACAATTATCACTACAAAATAAAAGACACAAGAGGCATTTGAAAGATTAAAATTATTTATAGTTTTACATAATCTTCTGCCTCTTTTCCACTTCGAGAATTTCCATTCAACTTTAAGCCTTATTTATACCCGGAAACTATCTAGCTAAAAAACAGATAAAAAAAATTTTTGTTAAGATTTTTGTGATCTACTTAGCACTATCAAAATGTTTACACTGCACTAAAAAAATGTCTGTTTAGATTAACTAATTATTTTAACAAGAGCAAAATGTTTAATATATCTTTATTATTATTTCTGATTAATAGTATTAGAAAAATCAACCAAATGGTTTAACCAGATCTTTCTAATCTTATAACCACTTTTTCTTGTTAAAATAACTAGAAAATTTTTAACCAGATGGATATGATAACTTTAACCATAGTAGCTATCACGTAACTTTGAAAACGAAAACGCAAGTTTGATTTTCAGCTGAAAAAGGGAAATGTATTCTGAAAAAAAAACTGTAAGTAAAAAATTATAAATTAATTACTAAATTCGTAAAAAAAAAGTAATTGTTTTGTAAACATTGTAAAAGGATTATTAATATTTTTGATTGATATAAATATTATTAATTTAACTAGATTATTAAAAATAAGAAGCGTTTACATTTTTCTTCCTAGTTAAATTAAATCAATAAATATATATTTTTTTTAACTGTAGAAAATAAAAATGTAAATAATATAAAGTATAAATTTATGTTACTTCAAATATGTTGAAAAAACCGTAATTTTGAATTTCATTTCCAAATTCTCTTTTTTGGACTAATTCTTATAAATTAAATATTTTATAATTCAGTAAGGTTAAATTAATTTATATTAATAATATATTTAGTACTTAGCTTAAGAAATTCTTCAAATTGAAAATTTTAATTTTTACCTGATATAAACTTTTGTTTATGTAATTTTTAAATAGCACAATTTAATTTTATGCATCCTATACTTTGAATGAATTTCAATTTAGATTCATGTAAATTTTTATTTATCAAAACTTTAGTGTAATTAATTTTTATAAGGTTTCAAATTTAATTAATATTTAAACTTTACTACTTTTAGTATCAATACTAAAACTACTATAAAAATTAATTTGCCTAAATGTATATTTCTTCTACTTCATACTAGAAATAAGCTGACGAAATAAGATTTAATAAGTACTAAAAATATTATTGAGATAAATTAATTTAACCTTTCTTGATATATATAATATTTACTTTATAAGAATTAGTAACAAAGAATAGAATTTGGAAGTCAATTTGAAAAATGCGTTTTATTCAACAAATTAAAAGTAAAATAAATTTACACTTTATGTGTGTTTTTTTATTTTCTTTATTGAAAATATGTAGGTATATTATTATATTTATTAATTTAATTTAACTAAAAAAATGTAAATTTGAAGAATAGCTTATGATAAGTACTAAATATATATTTTTAATATACAAATTCATTTAACCTCTCTTCATTATAAAATGTTTAATTTATAATAAATAGTATCAAAAAAGAGAATTTAAAAGTTAAATTGAAAATTGCGGTTTAAAGTAACATAAATTTATACTTTATGTACATTTTATTATTTTCTTTATTTTAAACACATAATATTTATTGATTTAATTTAACTAGGCTAATCAAATGAAAAATGTAAACAATTCTTATTTTAAATAATCTAGTTAAATTAGCAATATTTACACCAATTAAATATATTACTAATCGTTTTTCTGTCTTTACAAAACAATTAAAAATAGTTTTTATTTACTAATTTAATAATTAATTTATAATTTTCCACTTTACCTTTTTTTATTTCATCATACATTTTACTTTTCCAGATGTCTTCTTTCTCCTGACACTACACTACACTATCTTTATTTTAGTTTTCTTTCCACTTTAATTTATTAATTTATTTTTAATTTATAAATTCAATAAACTTTTAAAATTCTATTAATCCCAAACACTACATAATTTTAAAGTATAAACAATGATCATAATGATCCCAACAGCAAACTGACATTTCACAAAAAAATTTGAAAATCGAATTTGCGTTTTCGTTTTTAAAGTTACGTGATAGCTATTCAGATCTTTTTTTTTTAGTGTAAAAAATGTTAGCTATTCAATCTCACATACATCTTAAAATAAAAAATTCACCCACAACAGCTATTTCAATTTAGGAAGTTTTCTAATGAACATTCTTTGACTTTAAAGAGCCTCGCGACGTCTTTAACAATCTGATATTCGCGGCTTTTATTGTGGTGAGCGTCTCAGAAGAAAAATCATGCAATATGAATAATGCATTAAGTTCAATTCGATTGGATTCGACTGCACTCGAGTAGACATCCACCTGTCCCACTTTTACGTCGCGTCAGCACCCTCGAGTTGGTCTACTTCCGAAACACAAATTCCTCCCCCATACGATTCAATTTCCAATTCAATACGTGCTGAAACTCGACTCGATTCGGTCGACTGACTTCAGGTGGATTTCCAATTGTGCGTGTATGGTTCTCCGGCCATTGATCTTCACTACTTCCTTAATACAAGTGTTTCCCAGGAGGTCTACGAGGACTCAATGGAACTTCTTCTAACAGAATACGTAAAACATCTTTCAAACTGGATGCATCTCATTGGATGTAAAACTGAGCCAATTACCCTCGAGGAACTCAAAAAAACTTTACACGAACGAGAAAAATATGCCTTAATTGCGTCTCTTACCATTTTACCAGTTATCTTAGTTGACAAAAGCGAGGCCATGACTTTGGATGAAATGCACGGAGAAAATGGCGAATTCGATAATGCCATTTACTATGCAGGCAAAGCTTATAGAGCAGTTATGACGAAACGATTACCAAAGTGGTACAATATGGGTCTTTTCGACGTTTGACTCATATAGGTATGTTTAGAAGAAAATTGTATTTTAGGTAGTACACAATTGTTTTTAATTAATTCTTTAAAAATCACACTCAATTTCTTCTTGTTCTTCAAAAACACAGAAATTTTAATCTTCTTTTGTTACCAAAACTTGTGGGTAAAATTCTTGCAGATTTTTTTGCGCTGAACATGAATCTGTTGTCCAAAATGGTCTTTATGAGGATTTAGAGTAACTCTAGATCAAAAGTCCCAAAAATTGCTATTTTTCGACATTTTTGTGAATTTTTTTTAAAAGACCGAGAATTTTCCTTTAATTTTATAAATTGGCATCACACTGAAAAAAAAGAAATGTTAGCTCTACATTCAGGAACTGATTAAAAATTACATTTCTTATATCATGTTATAATAACGGAAATTTTTTGTTTGAATTACAATATTCTGATGCTGCCATAACTATGAAGTTATTCTGTTAAAACAAAATAACATTATCCGTAGTGACAAACTGTCATTAATTTTTCCAAACATTTTGCTTTTGGTATTCTTTTAAACTTATAAATGTCTTTATCTAGAAATATGTTATATAAGTTCCTGAACAAATATCCACTTGTGTGAATGTGTATTTCTGTGTGGGTTTATATACTTTTTTTAATATGACAAATCAAGAACGGTTTATTGGATTTAAATAAAATTTGGTATGGTTATTTTTACTATTAAACTCTACAATTAGACTCGGAAGTTATTAAAAATAACCTTCAACAAAAGTTTTATTAAATTTTGATTTCTTAAAAAATTTGTTCTTTTCAATCAAAATATTCTTTTTACGTATATAAATTCAATTTAATATGTAAAAAATTCGAATTCCTGACTTTTAAAAAATCAGTTGAACTTAATAAAGAATATGTTTGTCTAAAATTTCAAGAGTTATTCGCAATTAAAAACTAACAATTGTACTTGGTTGTTAACATTAAAAAAAAAATTTAATCTAACATTAAAAAATACTATTCCTTATGCATTAAGAAGAATCTGTTTAACATTTAAAGTTTGTATTTTATTATTAACATTTTATTTAAAAATTACTATTTTTCAATTTTTAACAAATATGTACCTAAATTTTTATTTTCTAAATGAATTCACCAAAATTTTTCTTTCAAATTATTCGATAATTTTATATATATTTTAAAAATGAATTTATTGCTTCCTCCTTGAAGAAGAAAATTTTCATTAAAAGGGAAGCAGAATGTTTACTAAATGACTATAATTTTCAACTTATTTTATTTATTTTAATTTGCAAGTTTTTATATTAGAATTGGATATTTATAGCATGAAACTTATGTAAATTTAACATAAATATTATTATGCTGTTTTTATTGAAACTGTTTGTTAGCTACAACTTCAGGCAATATTGTAACTGTCACTTAATGAGATCCAACAAAGTATCTCGGGTTATAATAACATTAGAATTCAGTTAGCACAACTTTTTTTTATTTTCCGTGCATACAGAATGTATTGGGAGCTTTAAACACATTTTTAAAAATTAATTTACGATGATTTTGAAATAAATTATGGATATTTGAATTCATGACATTTTAACCAATTATAAATAACTTTGACCTATTAACGTCTAAAATTACAACAAACGTTGCCTTATTTTGAAATTAATTAATATTAATAATAATAATAGTTAATGAACAAAGCATGGAAATGTTAAAATAAATTATCATGGTTTTGAAATGGAATATTATAATTATTACAATTATTATTAATTAAATAAAAAATAAATGTGAATAAACTAGAAATTTAGAAACAAAAAGAAATTACAGATAATTATTATTATTCACTAAACTTACAATTATTTAATTATTATGTTCATTTAACTATACTTATTTTATAAATTTAAAATATTTATTTAATAAACTAATAATGTAAATAAAGTTAAAAAATTAATCAGTTGTCAAAAAAAATACAATGACAATTATCATATGAATCACAATATAAAGAAATATCTCAATTCAAGTGACATTGATAATAATTATAATACTTTAATAAAAAATACAATTACTGAAATAATTTAGTTAGAAAAAAGATAAATAAATTAGAAGCTTACAATAAAATGAAATGATTTCATTTCACAAAAATGTCAAAAATAGCCATTTTTAGGTCATTTTACCTAGAATTATTCAAAATTCTGACGTAATGGACCATTTTCGACAACAGATTTGTGTTCAGCGTGAAAAAACCTGCAAGAATTACTCCCTCAAATTCTTGTAACTGACTCTCCCAGGCCTGTGTAATGATTTATATTATATTTAAAGAAACCCTCACCTCAATTTTCAAACCATTAAATTTAACGTTGCTTAGAGGAACAAATTTTTTTTTCTAAGACAGTTTAGGACCCAAAAATTATCGGGTAATGTCAAAATTTAAAAATTAAAATTTGGACCAGCTTAAATGATTTATTTTTGAAAAAATTAAAAATCGTGAAAATCTTTCTTCCTCCATAATTTTAATTATTTTCCATCAGCAATTTTTTTCCAATTTTAATGATTCCCCACAATCTATCGCATAGATTTTAAAAATTTTAATTTTTAAGAAAAAAAAATTGTTCAATGCTTGATTTACAACGCGCTTCTTGAAATTTGAGAAAGAATAATTTCAAAGGTTTGAAAATTGAGGTGCGGGTTCCTTCAATCTTTAATTATTGATCTATGATTTTTACAAGGCCTTCTTTTTCGAATTTATTAAAGAATGTAATGTAATGCAAATAAACACACTATTTAAACTCATTTCGTTTTTAGACAACAAAAAGAATGTATTTTTTAAAGGATGTAATGTAATGCAAATAAACACACTATGTAAACTAATTTCGTTTTTAGACAACACGTTTCGACACATTATGTGTTCTTTTCAGATCTAAGAAATATAGTTTTAAAGCCACACACAACAATAATTTTGACAACTAAGAAACCTCCTTAACACAAAAACCTGAGGAGAGTATAAATTGAGTATTTAAGTATGTGTCTTTTAAAGATAAAACTTTTCAGATAAAAATATTACTCCCATTTGAGGGTAAAAAGTGTATTTTTTCTTTGAAGAAATTTACCTATCGACTAAATCTAATTATTATCGTAACTTTAAGAGAACTTACTAGACAAATGCAAGTTTTGTAAATATTAAAAACATTAATTACAAACTTTACATTTGATATCTAGAGAAAAATTTCATAGATTTTATGCATTATCGGACAAAAATCGTCTCTAAAGGGTTAAGAGAGTATCAAGCTCTTTTAGAACTGTTTTAAAGACAAAAAAAACGAGTTTTCAATCAGGATCTAGAAATGAAATTGTTAAATTACTTTCATTAAGGATATTAACAATTTTAGTTTTAAAATAAAGCTGATGTACTATAATCATTACTGGTGCAGAATGTATCTATCGATTTTGAAATAATCAGGTATTTTATTTGGATTTTAATGATGCGACAACTTCGTATAATTTCAAGTAATTATTTCATTTGGATTGTAAATAATATTTCAGTATTTACGTATTTGTGATGTGATTAAGTAGTGATATACGAGACTTATTTATTGTAAATTAAATGGATTGTAAATTAATAAAATATATTTTAATTAACTGAGTATCATGTTTAAAAAATAAAGATCTTTTTGGACCTTTATTTTTCGTAAGAAAGAATTAAGGATTATACTTATTATTCCCTTAGAAACATCAATATTCTTTTCATAAGAAACAAAAACCCTTTTAAAAAAATCAAAAAAGCTTTCTATGAATTCAAGTATTGTTTGAAACTGAATGGAAATTAAATATTATCAAATGTTTAAAAATAATAAATAAATGATTTTGTTTATCAACTTTTTCTTTAATTCCCTTAAAACAATTTTTTAAAACAATCTGTAATAAATATTTATAAACAGCTATCAGGTATTCTAAAATTGTAACTAATTAAACTACATAAATTGAGAATTAAGTATCTAAATATTTCTAAGAAAAAATATTAATAAAGTTGATAAAACAAAAATTTTAAATTTCGGTTTTGGGTAATTTGATTTTTTCTAACAAATTATAATCTTGTTCTTTGTTTTCAATTTTAATTTGAAATGCTTCTAATTTGACACTGTAAAAAAAAGTATTATTTTAAGGCAGAAAAGATGTATTATTTTAAGTGACAGGTTCTGTTGTTTTATTTTTTAGTTTCTTCTTCTCATTTCTGGTAATTTTTATTCTAACGTAATTTTTAAAAAAAAATATTGAATTTAATCATGTTTTCATAAATTCCCTTATTTTTTGTTGTTGAATTTTTTCGTTTATTGTGAATGGAAAAGGGTTTCTTAAACTTTCTCTTTCAAATTTTTGGAATTTCTTAAACTTAATGTTAATATTAAGTTTCTGTATCTTTAACTTTAAAAACTGCTTTTAAAACATACGTACCGACAATAAGTCATTGACAAGATGTTTGTTTTAATATAAAAAACTAGTCTAAAATAGACTCTAGACTTGTTTTTATGGTGCAGTAAACATGATTTGTAAAGTTGATTTCTAAAAAAGTACAAATGTGTCAACGTTTCAACCAGTTCACCTTCAAGGCTATTTGTTCACTAACACAAAAAAAACGAAGAATTGAATTCTATAGAAAATTGAGGACGACTAAATTTCGATTTAAAAACATTAAAATTTAATTAAACTTGAAAAGAATTATTAAACAAAATGAGAGCATCACTCGGTATATATTCACTCCAGAAACAGGTGTGTTATTTCTGTCTTATTAAAATACGTTTTCGCAGAGCTACCTATTAATTAAGCGTTTCCTTTGAATAAAAGTTTATTATGAAATATTTCATAACACGATTTCAGCTTTTTTTAAAATGATGAGTTATCTTAATTGAATAATTAATAAGCCTGTGAAGATGTCAGTGAATTAAATAATTACACAGAGAAAAAAAGTTAACTGATACATTTTTTTTATCATCTAGTAATGACGCCTGCAAACTTTCATTCATGTTCGTTTACGATTTTTTTGAAAAAAAGTTATGTTATGTTAAGTTATATTTTCACTCTACGAAGAGTGAAAATTGAGACACTCCTATCATAGTGAAAAAACAAATCTAAACAACAATTTGCAATTGTTTAATTAGTAAAAATAACCACAACAACTATTTGAAATTGTTTAAACAAATTATTGTTAATAATTATTAATTAATTACAAATAAACCTAGACATATTTTTTTTTATTTTAGAAGTTGTCTCGTTCTAGGATCATTTGTAAAGAATCAATAACTATTATCAATAATTTGTTTAAACAATTTTAAGTTGTGGCTACGGAGAATTTTGCAGAATATCTTATTGTTTTCAAATTCAAAAAATATTAAGGTAAGAAACCTACAAATCGCTAGGAGTTTTAGGATAAAAGTTATAAATAAACAATACATTGTTTAAACAAAGTAAAAATAATAAATAATAGCAATTAATTTGTTTTATTCTAACCAGAGACGATTAATTAGTCAAATTAGGAAGAAGTAGTGTTTTTATAGGTGCATTTGTAAAGAATTAATTATTATTAACAATAATTTGTTTATTATAGAATATTGTTGTTTGAGGACTGTTCAAGATGTGATTCGCTGTATTTCTGTTTTGAGTGATTTTTGAGGATTTGGTAGCGAATTTACGAAAAAGTGCGTTTTTCCCTAAAATCAGTGGGAAATTTTAAGGGTTTGCGCCACCCCTAAATATTGTCCGATTTTAAAAAAGAATAGAAGTATTTTTTTTTCATATGGAAACATTTTAGGGGGTAGTAACAAAACATTTTTTTTTCTGGACATTTTTGGACCACCCTATTATCAATGTAATTGTCTTTTAACAAAGAAGTCATATTTACACTATCTTTTGTATTGTACTAGATTCATAATATTGACCATTCCACTTATCAATATAAACTTTACAAGTAATAAATTATCGTAAACAACATTATTTATCTTTCCCAGAAATGCAATATTTATAGGAAGCCCGATAAAACTTATTCCAATAATAAATCGCTGGATTCTAAGTGGCACAGTGTATCTCAAGAAATATGATCCAGATCTTGTACAATTTATTATTTAGACTCAACATTTTATCAGAAATAAATATTTTTATGAGTATTTCTTAGAATCGTATTTCTACCCTAATTCCACGATTTGAGGGCATCTTCAGAGCATAAATCAAAACTCAGGACAGTTTGATCGTCCGAAAGGGGATAGTTACGCACATATTAGGATCTACAAATTTGTTTTTTCTTTTTTCGTAAAATCTCTATCAAGCACGATGTTTCGTGCGAAATACAATATTTTCTTGAAATTTACGATCTTACGTAAATATAGGCGTTGAACAGGTTAAACTATCAATCAATCATTACAGCACGAGCAGATCGAAGGGCAGATTATCAAGCTGATTGGGTTCAGTCAGTTACGTAATTAATCATCTCTAAATGCTGCCAAACTTAGTCATTAATTCTATAGTCGAATTGCCCTATGTGATTAACTCTGAAAGCTAATTAATAACATTGAAAGCTGGAACATGTATTACTGCTTTCAATTAGACCAAACATGTGGCTAGTTTGTATATATTTCTGTAAATGGTTCACGGGAATATCCTTGGTGCAATGTGACGCGAAACAAACGGTCAAATTAATCACCACATTTGGCATCTTCGATATACTCAAATAAGCCCTTATTAATCTGACTTTGCATATATGCATGTGAACAGTATATATGTGTGTTGGGACCTATATCAAAAGACGTATCCTGGGAGATACAGTGAGAATACTGAGCCAGATGCACATTATGCACATTACCACTCAACATATGCGCTAAATTCTCAAATATTACTCTCGTAACGTCGGTTCCGTTATATTATATGTTCCCTTTCTTAACTGCCTTTCGAGGGCAAATGTGTTACTTTTGGCACGAACTTGTTATGAGATCGTACTCCAGCTTTTCTCATTAAAGTTCCAAATGACAAGGCTCAAATGACTTCCGGCAAATGCGTATTATTATTAATTTTTAGTTTAAAGTATAGTATTTATTGATTGATATTTACTTTCTCACGTAAGACACTTTATAATTTTACAATAAGAGTTAAGAGTCCATCAGTCATTTAGAATCAGTCGTTTTCCGGTTCTGGAGACATTCTAAACAGTTCAAAACTAATTACAAACAATTTCGAAAAAAAAATTAAAACAATTTCAAATTAACTTCAAATAATTTAAAACTAGTTTCAAACAGTTTTAAACTGGTTTGAAACAGTTTCCAACTAGGTCAATACAGATCCAAACTAGTTTCAAACAGTTTCGAACTAGTTTCAAACAATTTCGAAAAAAAACCAAATCAAACAATTTTGAACTGGCTCTTAACTGTTTCGAACTGTTTCCAACGATTTTCCAACAATTTCGAGCTAGTTTTAGTTCTGAATCATATACAAACAGTTTCGAATTAGTTTTAAACAAGATATAGATGTAAACTAGTTTTAAACAATTTCGAACGTGTTTCAAACAATTTCAAAATAGTTTCAAACAGTTTCAAATTTGTTTCATATAGTATTTGAAATTTGTTTTAGACAGATACAAACTATGTTCACTTAGTTCCAAACTATAATGAAACACTTTTAAACTAGCTAAAAATAATTCCGGACTAGTTTCAAACAGTTTTGAACTAGTTTGAAAAAGTTCCAATAATTAATCAGATGAGTCAAATTAATCAGTTCTTTCCAAATTTTAAAATGATTTATTAATTAGAATTTTTAGAAATATCTTTAAACTAGTTTCAAACAATTTCAAACTAGTTTCAAATAGTTTCGAACTGGTTTTCAAGACTATGGAAATAGTTTTAAACAATCTCGAACTCGCTCCAAAAAGTTACAAACTAGTTTTAGTTCAGACTCATATTCAAACAGTTTTTAACTAGTTCCAAATAGTTTTGATCTAGATTCAAATAATTCCAAACTAGTTTCAAACGATTTTCTAACAGTATCGAACTAATTTCGGTTCCAAATCACATGCAAACAGTTTCGAATTAGTTTTGAGTTCAGAATAATATTCAAACTAGCTTCATACACTTCCGAACTATTTTTCAATTAATTCCGAACTGAATTAATTTCAAACATTTTTAAACTAGTTTCAGTACCAAAACATAAAAAAACAATTTCAAACTAGTTTCAAACATTATCGAAATAGCTTAAAAAACAGTTTCGAACTAGTTTGAATCGATTTCAAGCAATTTAAATTAAATAATTTCGAACTCGCTCCAAACAGTTTTGAACTAGTTTCAAACAATTTGGAACGTGACTCAAATGATTTGGGTTTCGAATATTTTCAAATTACAGTTTCATAGAGTTTCAAAATTGTTTTAGACAGATGCAAACTATTTTCACTCAGTTTCGAACTAATTTCAAACACTTTTAAAACTTTAGGTTTAGTTTTAGTAAAATACTCTTTGTATGAGAGGGTATTGTCCTTTAATTTAAAATAAATAAATAAAAAAAATCTTAAATTAGCTCATAATAATTCCTGACCAGTTTTCAATAGTTCGTATAATCAGTCAGATCAATCAAATTAATCAGTTCTTTTTCCAACTTTAGAAATTATTTATTGTTTAATCTTTTTCCAAAACATTATTGTACTAGTTTCAAACTATTTCAACTAGCTTTAAACAGCTTCGAACAAGTTTTAGTACAGAATAATATTCAAAAAGTTTTGAACTATTTTGAAACAATTTCGAACTAGTTTCAAACAGTTTCAAAGTAGTTTCAAACAGTTTGAAACTATTTTTCAACATTTTCGAATTAGTGTTTAACAATTCCAAACTCGCTCCAAACAATTGTGAACTAGTTCCAAACAGTTACTACCTATTTTCAGTTTGGAATTATATTTAAAAAATTTTAAACTTGTTCCACTTCCTTACGGTTTCGACTTAGTTTAAAAAAAATTTCAAATAATTTTTGGTTCAAAATAATATTTAAACAGTTTTTAGCTAGTTCCAAACAGTTTTAAACTAGTATCCAATAATTCCAAACTAGTTTCAAGGAGTACCAATTTAATCATATACAAACAGTTTCTAAATACCTTGGAACAATTTCAAACCTGTTTCAGTTCAGAATAATATTCAAACAGGTTTGAACTATTTTCAAACAGTTTTAAACTAGTTTCAGGCACTTCTGAACTGGTTTCAAGGAGTTCTAAACTAATTTCAAAGAGTTTTAAACTATTTCCAGTTCCAAAACGTATTTAAACGGTTCTAAACTATTTTCAAACAGTTTGGAACTATTTTTAACATTTTCGAATTAGTTTTAACTTTAAACATTTTTAAACTCGCTCTACAAAGTTTTGAACTAGTTTCAAACAGTTACTAACTAGTTTCAGTTCCGAATCATAATTAAACAATTTTCAACTAGTTCCACTTCCAAACGGTTTCGAACTACTTTAAAAAAAAAATGTAACTAGTTTTGGTTCAGAAAAATATTCAAACAGGTTTGAAGTAGTTCCAAACAGTTTCAAAATATTTTTATATACTTCTGAACAAGTTTCAAAGAGTTCTGAACTAATTTCAAACAGTTTTAAACTATTTTAAGTTCCAAAACGTATTTAAACAGTTCCAAACAATTTCAAAATAGCTTTGAACAATTTCAAACTACTTATATACAGACTCCAATTTGTTTTAGACAGATCCAGACTATTTTCACTTAATTTCGAAGTAATTTCAAACACTTTTAAATTAGCTCTAAATAAATCTGGACCAGTTTCAATCTAGTTAAAAACGGTTCGAAAAATCCATGAGATAAATCTAATTATTTAGTCCTTTCCTGCTTTTAAAATGGATTATTATTTCAAGTTTTTCAAACAGTTTTGAACTAGTTCAAGATAGTTTTCAATTGGTAGTAAACAAGTCTGAATTAGTTGTAAACAATTTTTATTATTCCTCAACAGTTTTTAATTATTTCCAATCATTTTTTCACTTGTTTTAAACAATTGTAGGCTACTTATGAAACTTTCATAACAAAAGTTACATGTTTTTGAATAATTCTATGTAGTTCTAATCAGTTTTTGAACTAGTTCTAAAGAGCTTCAAACAAGTAATAAACTCAATATGCCCAGCAAAGTTTTAAAAGTGTTTTGATTGAACTCAATTTCCAGAGCTTTTTTAAATTGCTGGTTATTAAGAATCTCAATGCAGAAGAAATTCAAAATGTCAGATTTAAAAAAATGGACTAAAAATTCCAGATTGGAATTGTCTGATCTAAAATGGAAGATCTATTATTGCGGATATTTAAAAAATCAATTACAATTTTGTGGAACTTGTTAATCAGATTTATTTTAGATTGCTAATTACAAATACAACTAATTAATTTTATTTTGATATTAGATTTGTGATCAATTGAGCCAGAAAACTCCTGACTAGTAAGTTTTAAATAATTCCAATTGGTAAATAGGTACTAATAAAAAATGAAAGTACTTTCTGTGGGGTGTGTTTTATAAAAATGCAAAGTTTTTAAAAGAAAAAAAGCACTTTTAATGACCCTAGAAAAATAACAGAAAAACAAAGAAATAATTTGATGAAAGGTTATTGAAAGATCTACATTGCGGATCAAGAAGTTTGCACACTTGAAACCTTTTGGAAGCTTTAAACATGAAGAATCAGGGACCTGGAGAAGAGGATAATTGACACTTTTATCCACTTGACACTCTAGATTCTTTTGTTTCAAGTAGCCATACACGAATCGATTGGCAAACCAATAAATTTGAGCTGGTAAGATCCTTCTTTAAAGCCCTTTTACCACTAAAGAGTTACTTTATACAGCACTTTTGATAACTATTTGTATTTGATACATCTTTTTCTTAAGAAAAACAATTTAATAAAATTTAGTATTTTTTATTTATATTTACTATTTAGTAAACATTCGTATTTGCCAACATATTTGATGTAGTTAAAAAATTTTTATTTGATATTTGTATTTAATTCTGATTTTGATTTGATTACTTTTAATCGATATTACTCTACAAAAAACATTGTTCAATTTCATAACGAGTAAACATCAAAGAAGAAGCAATTTTCTTCTTTGAAATAAAATAGAATACATTTTTCAGACTGAATGCAACTTTTAAAAGAAAATTGAGACATTATTCGTACATATTGAAAAGGTTCTTGATGAAAGAAAAAAAAATTTTCCAGAAGGTATATATTGTTAAATATTTCCCATTATTTTCCACGTTTTATTGAAAGAGATTCAATTCCGAACATTTTTCCCTCACTATTGCCATTACTCACTTTTATGTACATATAGTTCTTTTCTTTATTATTCCCTTATTTTTTATTTGACGATTTCACGTGTACATAGTTTTGCGGTGGATGAGTACTGTATTTTATCGGAAAAAATTTTATAGGATGAAGAAGCGAAATATGGCAACCTATAAAATTTAGTTTAAAAATATAGTGACCTGGCAGTACCATTTTTTTGAATCAACAAATTCTACTCCGGTTTCTGCTTATTTACATCGTATTTTCACCTCGTTTTCATGATTAACACCAGCTCATTTATTCCGGTAAATTTTCATAAATATCAAATCCTTACATTTTCCGAAAGAAAAATGTGTTTGATGATAGGAAGGATAAAAGGTAACTGTGATAACAAATATGTTTGCATCATGAGCTCAAACTCAGGCATTATCGTGAAAATCTCTTAGAAAAATTTCAAAATAATAAACAATTTTACATACCGCTGGTACTTTATTACATTACGAATTAGATTTGAATTTATAAATGAAACTTTTATTCAGTATTTCGATCATTAACAAATCGTCATGTACGAAGCGAATTCTTATGAAAATGAATGTTTCAATATTCCACATCTAGAATTCCATAATTCGCATTTCTCTATCTAAATTTTAAATCTTGAATTGCATTTCAGGATATGAAATCCGGTTGGTGGAATAAATTGTATATCCTGGATTCTATGTCCAGGAATCGATATTTCTGGTTTCATATCCCTGATTCCTAATCCTAGATTTTATATTCATGTAATTCAAATCCCCGATTTCATTTCTTGAATTCCAATTTCACGATATTTCCCTTCATCATCAATTATCCCGGATTTCGTATCCCGAAGTTCATATCTTGGACACCATATCTCTAATTTTAAATCCCGGATCCCATATTCCATTTTCAATATCCGGGACTCGATTTCCCGAATTTCATATCCTGCATACTATATCCTGGATTCCATATCTCGGATATCATATCCTTTAATCTGAATCCCACATTTCATATTTATATTTTCATAACCTGAACTCGATATCCCGGATTACATATCCTGATTTCGTTTTCCAAAATTTCGTATTCCAAATGCTATATCCCCGATACTTTATCTCTTAATTTAAATCGCGGATTCCATATATCAGATTTCATATCCCGAATTTTACTGAATGAATTCCATATCCCGATTTAATTATTCCGAATTCCAGATCCCAGATTCTACATTATTGTTTCCAGGAAGTGAAATCTTGAATATAGAATTTAGAATAATGGAATCTGGAATTCTTTTTGCCGGATTTCGCATTTTGGATTTTATGTCTAAAATTAGATATCCTGATTTAGTTACCAGAAATCCTTCTCCCAGTTTTCGTATCTCGAATTCCTTATCCGAGTTCGTTATCCCGGATACCATATCTCTAATTTCAAAACCCGGGTTTCGTAACTCAGTTTTCATATCCGGGACTTGATTTTCCGAATTTCATATCCTGGATTTTATATATCGAACTCCATATTTTGGATTTCATATCTCTAAATCAAAATCCTGGCTTCCATATACTGAATTTCACTTCACGAATTCCATAACTCGATTTTATTTAGCAGAATTCTAAATCCTGAATCCCACATTCTTGTTTCCGGCAAATGAAATCTGCGATATGGAATCCGCGATTTGAATTTAGAGATAAAGTATCGAGGATACAGAATTTGGAATACGAAATTTTGGAAAACGAAATCAGGTTATGTAATCCGGGATATAGAGTTCAGGTTATGAAAACATAAATATGAAATACGGGATTCAGATTGAAGAATATGATATCCTAGATATGGAATCCAGGATATAGAATCCAGAATATGAAATTCGGGAAATCAAGTCCCGGATATTGAAACTGGAATATGGGATCCGGGATTTAAAATTAGAGATATGGTATCCAGGATATGAAATTCGGGATACGAAATCCGGGATAAGAAATTCTGGATGATGAAGGGGAATATCCTGAAATTGGAATTCAAGAAATGAAATCGGGGATATGAATTACATGAATATAAAATCTGGGATTAGGAATCAGGGATATCTAGAATATTGGAATCTGGAATTCTATTTGCCGGATATTTGCCCTGATTTCAAATCCTTGATTTAAATATTCAGGATTTTTTATCCTACATTTCACATACGGGTTTTCATACACTGGACTCTATATATCCCGAATTGCATATACCGGATTCTACATACCGATGACGTTATCCCGAATTCCAGATTCCGAATTGTGTATACCAAATTGCTTCCCTTGTATTCCATCTCCCAGATTCCCTATCCCAGATACCACTTTTCTAATTCCAAATCCTGGATTCCAGATCCTTAATTCCTTAGTCCGGATTCCATATCCTGGATTTGATATTCCTGATTCCAAATTCTGTATTTCATATCCCGGATTTATTATCCTATTCTCTATGCCCCTGATTCCTTATCCCGATTTCATTATCACGGATTCCGTAGAATAAACTTTGTATCCTAAATTCTGTATCTTGGATTTCGTATTTCGAATTTAGAATCCCGGATACGGATTTGATTTTAATACTAGATTTCAAATCCCGAGTTCCATATTCTGCATTTCATATACGGGATTCCATTTTCCAAATTCGATTTCCCACATTCCACATCCTGAGTTCCACCTCCTGAATTCCATATCTCGAATTCCACTTCTTTGATTCCATGAAGCGGAATCTGAAATTCAGTACCTAGAATAATGGAATTCCGGATATGAAATTCGTGTATTAGAATTCGAATTAGTAAAAGTCATGTGATTCCCTCCAGGTTTGATTATAGTAATTCAATATTTAAAAATTGTCTCACCTAATAACAAGTACCAACAAAGATTCGAATATTTTTTTACATATCTAAATTTGTAAATTTTTCTTCTGCAGATTGTAATGTAAACATGCTTAATTTAAAAGAAGGGTATCCAGAAAAAGCGTAAATTATTTAGAGAGACTGTAAATTGACTCTGAATAATATTCTTTATATGTTTAAAAATGACGTGGATGGAATATTAGAGTACGATACGAGAGTATTATCAGCACGAGAACTTTTATCGAGGACGCAGGAAATATGATGAACCTTGGGAGTGCATGGCATAATTTCCGAGGATGGAGAATATACAACGGTCTAGGAAGAAGTTAAGATACGAGACAAAAGTCAAACGAAAAGATCTATATATATATAAACGAGGACAGAAAAGAGACGAAGTGCTTAATATAATTTCGTCTCTTTTCAGCTGGAAACCTTATGTACTTCATAAAGTGGAATATTGTTGGGAATGTGTGCTGCATTCTTTGTTTTTATTTCTTTCCTTTATACTCTATAACTTGATAGCCAACAATACAGTACTATTTGATGATATTCTCTTTCACAATACGATACACTATTTTTTAAATTAAATCTCTCAATTTGGATTCGATTCAATTTAGAAAAAACAACTGATTAAAGTTACTTTATTTCTACAAGAAACAAAAATATTCTCATTACATAAAGAAAAAAATTTCTTGCTCATACATATTTGAAAAAAATAGAATTTATGCCGTTTGCAAATTGTTTTTAAGAGAAACTTTTTCAAAGAATTGTAGAAAAGGATTAAAAACCTGACACTCACATTGAGACAAAATTGAACTGACTTTTCAAGGAGATACCCTCTTGCTTCCTGCTGTTTCCCATTCTCTGACTTTTGTATGAGACAAGTGATGCAGTACCATGTGTACAAAAGTAATATCTGGTCCCAACAGTCAAAGGAAATACATGTTTGAGTTATTAAACCCCTAGACCTATGCGCAAGCACACTTTCAACATTGCGCTTATGTCAACTGAGCCTGATAAACACCTTGCACACCGCAATCACACCTTGTATTCATAAACTACCTAGACTATGTCGGAAACTTTGTTCAGGCTGAGAATATTCTGATACCGTGAATAATGGGAATGCATAATAATAGAGGGGGTTGGTCATGTGTGTTTAAGAGTGAATGTTTGTGATGTTTGAATAACCGTGACTGAATGAGAATGTTTGTGTGTCCAATCTCATGGGACGTCTGTGAAATGTTTCCCCACGTTCCAAATCGCGAATGTGCGACAAATTAATAACGCAGCTACATTCCCCTTCTGGAATATCACATCTATATGTATATTCCCTAATGAAATTATTTTTCACTTGCACTTGTTTATTCATTTTCCGATATTTAAATTTCGCGATAAAAATTAAGATTGCTTGATTTATACAGTGAGGAATCTGAATTTGTGAAAATATTATACTGTTTTAATTAGTGAAATGATGTTATCTAACTAAGAAGATTTTGAAAGTTTTTGGGAATCTAACATTCGGGACTTAACATCCGGGATTTGACATAAGGAACTCCAGAACTAGGATTCCATATCTGCAATCTCTCATACGGGATTCTATATCTGAAATTCCAAATCCGGGATATCATGTACGGAATTCCACATTCGAGATTTCATATCCGGAATTCCACATTTGGGATTTCATATACAGAATTCCACATCCGGGATTTTAAATCAATAATTCCACATCCGGGATTCTATATCTGGAATTGCACATCTGGGATACCATACCTAGGATTATACACTTAGATTACATATCCAGAATTCCACATCCGTTATTCCATATCAAAAATTTCACAACCGGATTTCCATATCTGAAATTTCAAATCCGGGATATCATGTCCGGAATTCCACATTCGAGATTTCATATCCGGAATTCCACATCCGGGATTTTAAATCAATAATTCCACATCCGGGATTCTATATCTGGAATTGCACATCCGGGATACCATACCTAGGACTATACACTTAGATTTCATATCCAGAATTCCACATCCGTTATTCCATATCAAAAATTTCACAACCGGATTTCCATATCTGGAATTACACATCCGGGATTTCATATCCAGGATTACGCACTTAGATCTCATATCTGGAATTCCACATACGTTATTCCATAACCAAAATTCAACACCCCGGACTCCATATTCGGAATTCTACATTTAGGTCCATATCAGGGATTCCACATACGAGATTCAATAACCAGAATATCAAAACTAGGATTGAACACCCGCAATTCCTCACTTGGTATTCCAGATCCGTGGTATCATATTTGGGATTTCACTTATGAGATTAGATAACCAGGTTTCCAAAACTATGATTTCAGACCTAGGGTTTCGCATTAGAAATTTCATATTTAGGATTCCATATCAGGGATTTCACATACAAGATTCGAAATTAAGAATTCCTCAACTAGGATTGACATCCGGAATTACACACCTGGAATTCCACACCATGGATTGCAGATCGGTGATTCCATATTCAGAAATTCATATACGAAATTTTATATCGAGAATTCCATATCTGGGATTCATTATCCGAAATTCCACATGCGGCATTCCATATCCGAAATTCCACATCCGGGTCCATATCCGGTATTTTACATACGAGATTCGATATCCAGAATTCTAAATCTAGGATTCCTAATCCGGGATTCTACATACGGAATTACACACCTGGTATTCCATGTCCGTGATTTTATATCAGGGATTTTACATACAAGATTTTATATCCGGAACTCCGAAGCTAGAATTCCATATCCGGAATTTCACATTCAAAATTTCATATTTGGGAATACACAAAGGCGATTCGATATCCAGAATTAGACAACCATGATTCCACATCCGGGAGTTAATATTCAAAATATCGTTTTCGGGATTCCAGATCTGGAATTCTAAATTTGTAATTCAGTATCCAAGAAATCACATGTCTGATCACAAATTCGGGATACTTTTTTTCACTTCTTAGGTTTCACAAACCCTATTCTAAATCCAGAAAAGCACGTTTTAAATTAGAAATTTTAGATATTGGGATTCCAAAATTTCTGCTCATGAATTTCACGAATAGGACTGTCGAATCCGGGATACGAAATCTGTGATATGAAATCGGGACTTGAAATTCTGAATATAAATTTCGGAGAACACAATTCGGGATGTAGACTACGGGGATATGAATTCAGGTCTATTGATTCCGGGCTATGAATTTCAAAATTTGTCTCCCGAATGTGTCTCCCGGAACCCAAATATGGGTTCCGGGATGCAAAATTCGGGCTCTGGAACCCGGTTTGTGAATTTTGGATTATGAATTCCCGAATGTGGAAAACGGAACACAAAATCGGGAAAATTAAATCCGAGATATCAATTTTGGGTCTTGGAAGCTTGAAAATAAAAAATGGGATCCAGGATACGAAACCAGGTATATAGTATCGGAACGTAAAATTCCGAATATGGATTTCGGGAAGTGGATTTTGGAATCGAAGTACGAAATATATAGTCCGAGCTATGGAATTCGGGGTTTGGATTTCAGGTTGTCGAATTAGGGATAAAATATCTTGGAATTTGAGTCCGGGATATAAAATCTGGGTTGTAAAATCCCGAATTCAGAGTACGAGATATGATATCCTGGATAAAAGTTTGGGTTGTGAAATTTTGAATATCCAGTCCGAGATACAAAATCATGGATAAGGAATCGGGATACAAAATTGGAATGTAAAGTCTCGAATATTAATTCCGGAAAGTCCGAAATATAGAATTCGGAATATAAAATCCGGATCATTAAGTTCGTGATGTGGATTTAGAAATATGGAATTCCATATATAAGATCCGGGATTTAAGATTTCAAATCCCGAATATGAAATTCTAAATAAAAAATCTGAGCTGTGCGATTCGGGATATGAAATATGAAATCCAGGAAAGGTTTTGTAACCAACCCTTAACACTAATCAATTGATCTCGAACTTCTTGTGTTATTTTTCAAGAAACAAAATTTCTTTGGCCGTTTTCCAATGCAAGCCATTTAAGTTGATTTGCCTAAAGTTTGAAAATCCAAATTCTTAATTGCTAAACTGCATGGATGTACTCAACATTTCAACAACACGAGCGGTAAAAAGTTTGAATAGGCGAGAAAGCCAAAGTTTCCTAACAGCATCCACATTGATCTCACTCCCAGCAGAATAAATAAGCGACATAACTCATGTTCAACAACCACGAGCAGTTCGATTCTCAATTGGAATCGGTCCAATGGCAAGCGACGTTCAGAAGTTGCTGGAATATGAAACGCAACTATAAGGAAGGTGAGAATCGACAACAGCTACATACTTGATGAAATGAATTGCCTCATGGGACACAAAACATTCTTTCTGGATATAAATATATATATATATATATACATATATATATCCTTGAATTAGAAATACATAATCTCATTTAACATACTCCAAGTGACTCTATTCTCCTCCAGTTTCACAATGAGATAAGTGGATTACCCGATAAAACAGGATCGCGTTCTATCGAGTTAAAGGATACCCTTGTTTCCAGCAGCCATCCACGTATTCCTCACCGAACTGCGTTTACCGCATTTGCCCTAATCCTCATCCTTCTTTTTTCTTTTGGTCCACTCCATTTATTTAATTTCCCTTACATTTCTCGCCGCACCCTCAATTTCTTCGTGTTTCCTCACTCGTGCCGAGTGAGGCAAGTGAATTACCGCAATGTGATTATGCTGAGTTAAGTCAACCTGGTTAGCAAGAAAATCTTTCTATCCTTTCTTCTCCTCTTTTGGCCACTTTTATCTAACCAGTCTCTCTGTTTTTCAACACCCCGTTACTTCTCATGCTTCATTTTCACGGCGGGAGAAAAATCTCTTTTACCCTTCTGTTTCATCTCTTAACTCTTACTCTCACCTCACCTGCTTTCTTTAGCTAAATATGTGAGAAGTATTGTTCTCAAATTAAAGTTCCTAGACAATTAAAAATAAAACTTTAGAAAAGCGCCTTTTTCTCATTTTTAAACATAACCATGAAATTTCTATTGCTTGAATAAGTTTTTAGTCATCGATTAATAAAATAACTTTTAAAAAAAGGATCACTGTATTTATTTGTCAGTTGTTTACGGAATGAACATTTTATAACTTATTGAAAGAAAATAGATAAGCTCTAGTTTGCGTCTGTTGATGTAAGCATTTACAATTCTTCATGTTCTCTATAAAACACAAACACTGTGGATTTTATCAATGTGTTATTTATTTTACAGCTTCTAAATTTTATGACCAATTTGAAGATAGCCTGCTTTACATTAAAACACACGGGCAAGGAATAAAAATAAACGACAAATTATTGGAAGTGTCTACACTTTTGGCTTTTGTCCGCCATCTTGTAACAAACATATGTTCGATTCCTGCGCATGCGCGGACACATGTTTACGATTATCCCTTGCTGTTGAGGGTTATTTAAATTTTGGTAATGTTACCTCGAATCTTACAGAATTTAAAATAATTTACAAAATTTTAACATTCATGAATTAACTAATTTTAATTTTAATTCTTAAGTAATTTTAATAAAAAAGCCTTTTTCATTCCCTTTACATAACTTGTCTCAACATTTGCAAAATTCTTCAAAAGTGGTACGATTTAAATAAATATTAGCTTATTCGCTCTAGAAGATGGTCTTCGTCAACTTTAAGTTTAAATTTTTACCCAAACAAACTGTTCTTTAAATATTATAATCATGTTGACTAAGTAAATATTTTCTTTCTAAAATATAATTCATGTTCAAATGATAAAATACCCTAAGTAAAAATTTTAAAAATGTACTAAAAAATGTAAACAGAAACTTTAATTTCACATTTAAAGGAAAGTCAGTTTTCAATTTTTCCCTTTACATAGACTTTTGTTGATCGTACTCGCAAAAAGTAAGCGTTTAATCAAATATACCGTTCATTAATTAAACGACAGATTTTTCCGGACATCAATACATCAAAATATTTATCTCCGTTTCCGTATATTTTCATATGATACACGAGCAACAAATGAAGACATATGTTAACGAGAATTATCGAAATTTCAGAGCGATATGTTGTCCAGGGAAATTGAATCTGAATAAATTGCAGTTGAGCTCACGTCAGCTCAACTGGAGAGATAAACAGCAAAGGTCTTATCGATTAACCTTTTTAAGCAATTTATCGCGTGAAACGTAGTTTCAAATGTACATATTTGCTCTCGAATCAGGCCACACTATAGGTGGAGCCTATGATTAATGTTTCTACAAAATAACATACATGTTGAATTTCTCCCTAAACAATCAGATTCGAAGCGGGTTTCATTTCTATTAATGCATTTCTCTCATAGTTAAATTTCCAGTCAACTTGTTCTGTTACACCAATCAAGGCGTGCAATTGATTTGAATAAATCAATCTGAATTAAATTTTGAATTTAAGGTTTAATTTGTATTCTATCGACGATATCACTCCACATTACACAAAATCACTTCGTCACCGTCGCTGTGTCAGGATTTGCCTCCCCCCTCCACCAAACCTAAAAGCCTCTGATGTGTCAGAAAGTTTGACCTCAGTTAACTCCCTACTACCTCAGGAACCACGTAACTCTCTTTTACCTCTAGATCCACCTAATTTCCTCCTACTTTAAGAACCACGTAACTCTCTTCTACCTTTAGAACCACGTAACTCCCTCCTATCTCAAAAACCACGTAACTCACTTCTAGTTGTAGAACCACTTAACTCCCTTATATTCCAAGAACCACGTAACCTCCTGCTACCTCAAGAACCACGTAACTTTCATCTTCTTCTTGAACCACGTTACTTCTTTCCACTTTATGAAATACATAACTCCTTTCTACCTCAAAAACCACGTAACTCCCTCCTACCTCCAAAACCACTTAACTCTCATCTACCTCTAGAAACACGTAAATCCCTCTTACTTGAAGAACAACGTATCTCTCTTTTATTTCTAGAACAACTTAACTTCCTTTGATGTCAAGAACCACGTAACTCTCTTCTACTTCTAGAACCACGTAACTCCCTTCTACCTCTAAAACCACGTAACTCCCTTCTACCTCTAAAACCATGTAACTCCCTCCTACCTCTAAATCCACGTAACTCTCTTTTATCTCTAGAAACACGTAACTCCCTTCTATCTTAAGAACCACGTAACTTTCTTCTACCTCTTGAAACACGTAACTCTCATCTATCTGAAGAACGACGTAACTTTTTTCTACCTCTAGAACCACGTAACTCTCTTTTATCTCTAGAACCACGTAACTTCTTCCTACCTCTAGGTCCACAAAACTCTCTTTTATCTCTAGAAATACGTAACCTCCTCCTATCTCAAGAACCACGTAACTTTCTTCTACCTCTAGACCCATGTAACTCCCTCCTATCTTAAGAACCACGTAATTTGCTACTACCTCTAGAACCACGTAACTCCTTCATACATCAAGAAATATGTAACTCCCTTTTACCTATAGAACCACTTAACTCCCTTCTACCTCTAAAACCATGTAAAAGGTTGACAGCCCCTTTCCATCTTAAGATCTAAAAAGTAAAATATAATCTTACCTAAACATGTCACCTCATCACAGGTTATTATTCAAATCGGATTTTTTTATTTAAATCAAAAATTGATTTTTTTTTGTAAATATGTAAAATCAGTATTTAAAGTTTTTATATGTTTTTTTGTAAGTAGTTTATTTTTAAACAGAGAACATTTAACAAGAATTAATGAAGAATGAAACATTTAATAAAAATCAAACAAATTATGATAAATAAATAAGAAAATTTCAAAAAAATATCTACAAACTCATATATGATGGCAAAATTAAGAAAATTAGGTAAAAAAATCGAAAAAATTGTAAAAAAAAAACGTTTAAATAAATTACTAAAAAGAAAACAAAATTTAATTTGGAAAAATTAGATAATTAAGGTAATGCACTATTTATCGGTCCTACTTCAGTTATCGTTATTTTTTCAAAAATTTCACAAACTATTCTTCAAAAACTATTTTTTAAAAATTAAAGAATCAATTAAAATGCAAGAAAGGACTAAAAAATTGTGAAGCTATAAGAAAATTAATTAATTAATATTATCTTTCTGTATCTAACAAACTGTAAATAAAATGTAAAAATAATAATTTTATATAATATTACACTTAAAGCAAGTCTAACAATCATTATAGAAAAATAAAGAAAATCTAATAATTTTATGAAAAATAACTAAGTTTACAAAAAATAGACAAGATGTGAAAACAAATTGAATAGGGGAGAGTGGCCATCAATGTACCAGTTTTTTCAATGATCCATTTCAATTTTCTCAGAAACTATTAAATAAAAATTCTCCCAATTTTAAATATAAATGAAGTTTGCGTAAACACACTACGTCCATAAATTTGAGACGTGTGGATTTATTCTTTACAGAGAAAACTGAAAAAAACTGTTTTTGATGCACTGAAGAAAAAATTTACCTAAAATACAAACAAGTTTTTTAATTGAAATAAGGCAATTTAAAAATAAAAGTTCTTACGATTTATTTTGTTTTGGGCCCTAACTACAATATTCTAATGAGATAAAGATTTTGAAATATTGGATTAAGTTATAAATAACCATTTTTTTTAAAAATGTCATGTTGATTCTATGTACCGGGGAACAATGAACCACCTGGAATTTCAGTGTATTTTCGATTTCCAGAGTGGTATGCCTGATTATAAAACTAGGCATGCGTACAGCATGTGACAGCGATTGTTATCAGTACTTTTCTCAACATAGCAAAACTAAAATGCCATTTTAGCTAGTTAACTTAAATTTGAGGTATATTTATGTTATACATTATCAATTAAAAAGTGTTAAATAATAATTTTTTATAGTATTTGATAGAAAATAAGTTTTTTCACAAAATGAAAATTGCAATATTATTATTGTTAAACATTTTTAATGTTTTTATAGAGGTGGTTCATTGTGTACCCAGGTTGTTGAAAATGAAAATAGCTTGTTAGTTTAGAAAGATCCTAAATTTTATTATTTAATCAAAATAAATCGTGTTCAATATGTTTGCATTACCTAGAGAAGTGTTGTAGTTTTATATTGATGCAAAGAAGTGCTTGAAATTGGTGAAGTTGAATAAGTACTATGACCTTGAAAAAAACCCGGTACATTGATGGCCACTCTCCCCTATATTTACAAAAAAATGAGCGTATTTATTTTTAAAAATATATAAATAATTAAGGAAATCAACGAAATAAACATTTAAGTGAATGTTATTATAACCAAATTATGTAAAATAATATTAAATAATTTGCATAAAAACAAGAAATTTGAAGAAAATCTTTAAATAAAAAGACAAAGACAAAAAAATATCAAAAGTAAAAGAAGAAACAATCTGAAAGTTTTTTAAAAATAAGAAATTAAATGATAAAAATTAAACAGGTTCCAAAACGCAAAACTCCTTAGAAATTTTGTAAGAATTAAAAAAAAGATTATTCTGAATATGTTAAATAATTAATAATATTTAATTATGATGAATATATTTGAATAAATTGGAATATAAGTTAATTGATGTTTGGAATTTATTTAAATTATAATGACTTAAGTAGACACAAAATTTCTAATGAAATTGTCTAATAACCAATTGTTTTTATTATTAACAACATTTTACGTCCGAGTAGGTATTTATTTTTTGATAGAAGGATAAAAAAAGATAAACAAAAATGAAGTCATTCGGACAATGTAGTTTAATGCTTAAAAATTTTCCGACGTTTCGAAATCTAAATGATTTCCTCTTCAGGGAGTCTAGTAATATAAAATAAAATAATTTTTTATAAATCAAAGAAGTACAAAGTATTATGTATACAAAAACGTAACAATAATAAATTTAAAAATAATAAATGAGAATAAAAATGAAAATAATTACAATAGTAAATAAATTATAAAAATAATAAAGAAATAAAATCATAACAGTAATAAAAGCATAAACAAGAACAGAAATTCATAAAGAATTTCAATCGTCACAATAGTATAAAACATCTCTTAATACAAAGTCGTCAATAAATTTTATATAAAAGAGGAAACCAGTGTTCAGAGTTAGAAACGCTATATTAAAAGGAAATTATGAAAACATTAAATAACGAACAAATTAAATACATAAAATCAAATTATAATATTCTCAAAACATTATCAAAAATTAACAATTAAATGTTAAATTTTAAAAAAATTGACAACTACAAATTTTTTGAATAAGAAGATAAAAAAAATAAAAAAAATAAAATTAAATAAATAAAATAAATAAATAAATAAAATAAGAAAAAAAATAAGATAATAAAATTACAATTACAATAAATATCATACCTATAAAATTTATAATTGCCTTTTTTTTTTGTAAACCTTTTTTATTCTCACAAAAACACACATAAAAATAATAACACATTTAAAATAAAATAAAACTATCGAACATTAAGAATACTTTTAAATTATAAAATGTGTGCACAGAAAGAAATGACTTCACAATTAAAACTGAACTCTAAACACTGACCACTCTTCAACAATATTAATTAAGATTTTTCCAAGGACAAAAACAGACATTATTATACAAGAATTGGAGAAAAGTTAAACGAGTATTGATTATTTACATATTTCCAGAAATAAAATCCACCATCATTTCATATGAATTATCAAAATTATTTAAATCAGTTGTATTATTCAAACTGTTTTCTCCCTTCTTCTTAATAAAAAACATCTCAGCAATTACTCTTTTTTGGCAAGTAAACAAATTTTATATGTAAATAAATCGGAGGATAAACACACGAATCGGACAGGTGGGGCCTAGTTGTAATATAATATAACATAACAAAAATTCCTAAAAGATTTATTAAAACATAAACATTCCCTTGTCTGGTACAAAATACTGCATTATTCATGAACAAGTTTCTGGCGTGTGAACAGGAAGCAATAATCATTCTGATCAATTCCTCAAGGACCACTGAAGAGGAAATAATTCCGAATTATTTTTTAGAGTCGTTTTTCCTCCCATCGCGAGTACAGGTTCATTTTTTTATTTATAGTATATCCGCATTCTACACGTGGGGTCGCGAGCCCCATAAAACTCGTTCGAGAACATAAAATGCGTGGGTTTATCCCCTAATCTTAATCTGACCCTTTGCAGTCGAGTCATTCGTTGAAGCAATAATATTTCGCACCAGAGAGAGAACTATTCGGAACAACGAGAATTTTTTAGTTTGATAATCCTCCATCCTCGAGTATTGCACGGCAAAGCAGATCGAGTCTATCTATCCGCATGTCCGCAGGGTAGTTTATTATTCATTGGGGTTGCATCCCCAGCTCGGATAAACGCCGCATTGTTTATGCATTAGCCAACCATCTCCGATCACTCGATCTGCCCATTCAGCTGACTCTGCCTTTTCTCACATCCTCAGCCATCCAAATACGTTTAATAATTTCAACACCTCCTTAATTGCTAATTTCCAGTTTCAATTTGCAAATCCATTCATTCAAACTTTCTTAAAATTAATCCTTTCGTAAATTATTTCAAATAAACGGTTTGCATGCATTCTTAACCAGTGGCGGATCTACCTTAAAGCACATGATATAAAAATTGAAGAAAACAATTGAAAATTGAAAAAAAATGAACTTGCACAGAATTTAAAGAAAATTTAATTTAATTTAAGTAAAATGATAAAAAATTAAAGAAAAAAATTCAAAATTTAAGAATAAAATTAAAGTTTAAAAAGAGAATTAATAAAAGGAAAGAAATTACTAAACGTGAAAATAATTGACAATTGAAAACAAAATTCAAAAAATATCTAAATTAATACACACCTCAATAAAATAGTTGAAAAACTCAAAAAATAATTACTAAATTTAAAGAGAATAATTGAAAATTGAGAAATTTGTCAGAAATAATTAAAAATTGGGAAAAATAATTAATAATTGAAAGAAATAATTGAAGAATTGAAGAAAATATTTGAAAAATGACGTGAATAATTAAAAACAATTAAAAACAGAATTCGAAAAATGACTAGATTAATAGACAACTGAAAAAAATATTTGAAAAAATTAATCAGGAAACATTAAATTTTAAGAAAATAATTTCAAATTGAAAATTCAGAAAATTATAGATATAATTGTTGGAAATATTTGCCCATTAAACAACTGGATTCAAGATCGAAAAAAATAATCAAAATTGAAAAAGTAATTGAAAATTGAAGAATGAAATTAAAATTTAAAGAATATAATTGAAATTTAAAAAAGTAATTGACAAAGCAGATAGTTGTTGAACATAGAAGAAAATAATTGAAAACTGAAAAATGAAATTGAAAGTTGAAAAAAAATTGATATTTGAAAAAAATAATTTGAAATTATCATAACTTATTAATAGTCGAATAAAATAATTGGCAAGAGGCGAGGATTTTTTAATATTGAAGAAAACAATAAAAATTGGAGAATTAAATTATAATTTGAAAAAAACAATTGATAATTGAAATAAGGCGAGCAGTATTGAATACTTTTTGTTATTTATTTAACATATAATTGATAGATAAATTATAAATTGAAAAAAAAAATTACATATTAAAAAAAATTACCTTATAATTATTAATTAAAAGATTACAAAAAAATCGAATAAATGTTTAAAAAACCATAAAAATTGAAAAAATTATATTTCCTCACCTTCTAATATTTCCCCTCCTCCTTTTGTGTCATTTTAGAAATGAGGAAAATAATTGTCAATTTAAAAAAATCGAAAACTGGGGACAATTATCGACAACACAATAAAATTATTTTATATATTAAGGTAATGGTACCTATACTCGATCAGTACCTATATTCAGTCAGTGATGATTAATTGGATCACTATCCAATTAAATTACCTAATTCAGTTAATTTTAAAAAAATGTGATTTAATTGGATAAAATGAATTAATAGCTTAATAATATTAATGCAAAATACTACTCCGAATATTACCAGATTTATTTTTACCAATGTTATAAAACTATTAATTAATTTTGTCTAATTAAATCATCACTGATCGACTTTAGGTACTGATCGAGTATTGGTACCGTTACCTTAAAGAATAATTTTAAAATTTAATGAGAATAATTGTAAATTGAAAACTGTTGAAAATTATAGAAAAAATTGTAGATTTGTTTACTAATTTATATCACTTTCTTGAAATGTTTAATTTTTTTTTCTTGTAATTTTTGATTTTAAAAAAATTTTGTGAGTATTTTGTTTTGAATTGTTTTTCTGTATTTTTATAGTATCTTAACTTTTATCTCTTTAAAAAAAAATTTCCTTTTTTTATGCGTTTAATAATACTTTTTATATTTAAAATTTTTTAAATTTTTGTTCTTTTTCCATAAATTACCTAATTCAGTTAATTTTAAAAAAATGTTTTATTTTTATAACATTTAAAAATATTTATTTATTTTTTCAGTAATTGATTTTATTAACTATAATAACCCGGAGTTAAAGGAACATATTTTTTTTCAATTTTATGGTTTTTTAAACATTTATTCGATTTTTTTGTAATTTGTCATAACTTATTAATTTCTATAATTTTTATAGACTTTTCTTCTTTTATTTACTTTTAGGTCGATTTGATCTAATAATAAATTTTCTCATTTGATCATAATTTCTCTATTTTTAAGAAATATTTGTTGTGTTGTCAAAATTATTTAATCGTTTTTATTTAGTTTTTCATTTAAAAGAAATTATTGTTTTTTGCTTGATTTTCAATAGGTATATGTTTTTTAATGTATTTTTTTTTCTTTAGTAACAAATTCCCGTTTTCTAACTTATTATCTTATTTATTTTCATCATTTCAAAAAACATATCCGTGATTATTTTAACTTTTTGAAAACCTTTATGTCCTCTTCTCAATTTTTTTCTTTAAATGTTACTATTTATTTATACATTACCGCGTAGTATTTTGATTTAAAAAATGCAATGTAATCGATGTTTCTTAAAATGTTTAATATTTTATTACGTTATTAACATATTTCTTAATTTTTCTCCTTTTGTCTTCAATGATTTTTTCACCTTTTTTATTCCCTAGAAGAAAAATTTATTTATTTTTTGACAGGTTTTTAAATTGTTACTTTTTTAACATATTTTTGCTTTAATTTTTCCGTTTCAATGTAAATCATTCCTAACTTTATTATCTAATCATTCATAAGACTGAATTTAATAAAATTTTGTAGTTTTTATCAAAATATCATTTTTCACATTTTGTTAGATTCTTTGAAGATTTTCTCCATTATTTAAATTTTTTATATTGTTTAATAAATGCTCTTACTTTTTGTAATTACTTTAGACTTTTTAACTGTTTTTTAAATTTATTTTTTTTCCTTGCATTTTTTTATATGTAATTTCTAATGTTTTAATTTTTTCTTTTAAATTTGTCTGTTTTGTTTTTGTGCATATTTTTAAATGAATATTAATGTCAAAATGATTATTCGCTAGACACCCTGATAAGATAAAAATGTAGAAATTTTTTTTTGTTCTTTTTTAAGGAGGCACTTTTTTTAGCACTTTTTTTGTGCTTCAGACCCGTGACAGGCTTGAACCGGCCCTGTTCTCAACGTAGATAAAAAAAAGGACCAGTATCATTTTGACACAAAGTTTTTCGTAGAACATATTGTTCAAACTAAGAAAATGTTATTTTGTACTCTTAGTAAAAATAGAGATTTTTGAGTTTCATTATTAAAATAATAAATTTTAATACATTAAATTAATATTAAAAAATTCATTATTCCGGTTAATTCAATTATAAAACTTAAAAATCTTTTAATTTTAGTGAGAGTACAAAATAACATTTTCTTAGGTTGAACAATATAACATGTGTTATAAAAAGTTTTGTGTAAAATGAAACGATAACTTGTAGGTCCTGTATTTTTATTTAAAAAAACATAAATCTTTTCGGAAATTTATATATATATATATTTAGTTACAATGAAGAAAACTAATCAATTATATTTTTTCATAGATAAATCAATCACCCGATTGAAAGCTACTTTTAACTTTCAATACTCGTTTTAAAAATATTAATATTTTCCTCAACTCTTATAAATTGTACTACCTACGCTACAACGATTTCTACTTTGCCTGGGATATTTAATTTTTCGTTCCATAAATTTTAAAGTTTACGCACCGATAGTTTTTGCTTCACCTTTGCTTAATAATTTTCCTTATGAATGTTACGCGAACTTTATCTTTTTTCCAAATGAGTGTGTGCTTTATACAATTTTCTAGTTGAAATCCCTTGTACATTTTTATTTTAAAAACTAGATTTATAAGAACATCTTTGACAGAATGGATTCTGAAGTTGAGTCGTTTCTCAAATAAATAAAGTACAGTTTGAAAATTTAGTCCATAAAAATCTAATGGTCCATAAAATTTCAATGTCCGTAAAATAACTAAAGTCCATTACATTGAATGGATGCTTCATCTATTTTTTACAAATAAAGAGTCGAAAGATTCTCTTTATTCTGGAAAATGGGTTTATATTTCTTATTTCTCAAAAGCGTTTACGAGCCCTTTTCTTATTTAATTTCAGTCTAATTATTTTAAAAGCAGTATTTTCCTCGTTCAATAACAACGAAATGAAACGAAAAAATGAGTCGAAACGAGAAAGAAAGATTTATTAGCATACTATATCAAGGAAGAGAATTAAATTTTTACAGCCAATTAAATTAAACATGGCCAATTACATTGTCTAAAGGGAATTCTATCAGACGTGATTTCTTATTGAACCAATTTAACAAATCAACAAAGCTTGGTTCATTTTAATTAATAGTATCATAGAACTTGTAAGAGAAATTTAAATTCTGAAAACCGTGTTTAAGAAAATGTGCTTTGATGAGGTAAAATTTTACCTTGCAGAATATTTTTAAATGTATTTAAAAATATAATTATAATACTATTATATAATATAATAATTGATATAATAAGAATAATAATATATTATTTAAGAGAAAAAACAATAGCTTCAGACAAAATTACAAATTTATTCAGATGAAGTGTTGACGTTTCAAAGTTCACATGACTTTTTTTTATGGACAATTCAAGCATTATTTTTATTATGCAAAAAGTCGAGTCTGTAATGCAATTATAATATACAAAAAATTAGATTAAGTCAATTAAGATCAATTAAATTAAATTGTGTTAACATTAATAAACTTATATTCTTCATGTGTGACCGTATAATACATTAAATTTGAGGAAAGAATGGCTTTTCGGTCAAAAATTCTTTATTTAAAAATTAATAATGACAATTTGTCGACGTTTCGGGTCGGTACCGACCCAGCTTCAGGACTGAAATAGTAAATATAATAAGTAAAGCAACTGTATAAAAATAAGTAAGTATAAAATAGATTTACAGAAATTTTTTGTGTAACATACCAATTAATTGAATGGGAAAAAACCCAAATTATTTCTTAATCTATTAATAATAAAATGTTATAAAAATATTTTTGTTATTGTTTTTTACAATAACAGAAATTTTTTGTGTAACATACCAATTAATTGAATAGAAAAAAACCCAAATTGATTCTTAATCTATTAATAATAACATTTTATAAAAATATTTTTAAAAACAATAACAAAAATATTTTTATAAAATGTTATTATTAATAGATAAAGAATTAATTTGGGTTTTTTCCCATTCAATTAATTGGTATGTAACACAAAAAATTTCTGTAAATCTATTTTATACTTATACAGTTGCTTTACTTATTATATTTACTATTTCAGTCCTGAAGATGGGTCGGTACCGAACCGAAACGTCGACAAATTGTCGTTATTAATTTTTAGATAAAGAATTTTTGACCGAAAAGCCATTCTTTCCTCAAATTAATAAACTTAGTTAAACAATATCACATTATCAAAACTACAAACATGAGCTTCATCGTCAACTTTGTCAAAAAAAATTTTTATTGAACAATAGAAAAAATCCAATGGAATCAATTCACCATCTTGGTTACAAAATTCATAACATTTTCATCTGTTCCACTTTAGTTATGATTACACACTAGTCTGGAATCATTCTCAGGCTATTGTTCAGACAAATGTCAACTCAACGATTTGTGCCTTTATTATTTTGAGTTTATATTTTTAAATTCTAAAGATTGTTTAAATTCAAAAGTTATGTTGATTCATATTTGTTTTCATTTAGTTGAATTTAAGATTTTGTTAAGTAAAAGTTATTTTTATTTTAATATTTATTTATTTATTTATTCCCCGCAGTCACTAGGACCATAAATGGGGTACATGAGTACAAAGATAATATAAATTTCATTACATAATATTATAGTGAGTAAAGTAACAAACTTTACTAACAGAGGGTATAAGTATAACTAATTAAAGGCGGTGACAAATACGCACCGATTAAAAATTAACGCTGTCACCCAGTTTAAAGAGAAAGAGAAAAAAAAAAACGTAATTACAGTGACTTACGAAGTGATACAATAAATTTCAATATGAATGTTTTAAAAGTATTAAAATTTGACGAAAACAAGTCACATGGGTTATTCGAAACAGAAAACATACGATTAACAAATATTAAAGTATCAGCAAGTAACTGTCTTGAATAGTAACACAATAAATCCATATCAGGTATAAACGGTTCCCTTCGACGAGAGTGTAACCTAGGTACTTTAAAGTTAATGCTGCTCAAGATCTGGGGTGCACAAACAATGCCGTTAATCACTTTAAAAACAAACAATGCAGCTGTGATAAGACGTCGTTCCTCCAAAGAGTAAAAATTAAACCTTTCGCATACTTTCCTGAGGTACATTTCGAAATTATTGTGTTGGTGGATTTCCTGGAGTCGCTTTCATGATCATTGGTGTCCCTCGTCGGTATATGATTCTGAGTCCTGACTCGCCTTTGGTTGTTCTTTCGTTCAACTCCATTTTGACTTTTTGAAAGTCACGCTGTTGTTGTTTGGTTCGATCGTGGGTAATGACCAGTGATGGTAGATCTTGATGTAGCGCACCAGCTGTCTTTAGGCTCAGAAAGGTATCCCTTATCATCTGCGGATATTGTAGTTCTTGAAAGATGACCTTCAGAGGTCGAGGACGAGTTAAAGCCTGTGATGTAAGACCAATACGTTTAGTTTTAATTTGAATTTCAGGTAAATCAGGACACACTTGTCGTAAGACAGAAATAGTATTTAAGTTGTCAGAATTATGTGTATTAAAAGACGAATTAGTATCAGGGGTTGGTTCATTCATGCCATAAATCATTAAATTAAATTTGCGACGAAATCTGTCTTCCCACTCACCAAAGTCAATCGGATGTGAAGCCATAGAAGACTGAGAGATTTCAGATATTTGGTCCTGCATGTTTCCAATATCTTCACTATTTTTAATTACATTGGATTCGCAAGTTGAAATTCTATTTGTGTTTGACGCTAAGTCAGTAGCCATAGAAGCCACTAAAGTTTGAAGGCTGTTTATGTCAACATAAATACTGTCCTTAATCTTGGTGAATTCTTCCCTAAAACATTCCCGTATGTTTCCCAAGGTTACAGGTTCTTGAGGATCGTTAGACGAAAATGAGAAGTTCGTAGATAGAAGATTAGGCGAATTAGCACCACAACATTTTTTAAATCCAACTCCAGGTATCATTTGGGTCTTGTCAGCACATGCAGGATGATATGCTCCTCTGCAACCAGAACATAGTACACATGATTTGGCTACCTTTTTTAAACAAAGTAGGCACATCGGATTTTGTGTATTGGATATTTTCGTACCATCATTACTTGTCCCAGGCTTATTTACTTGCTCGTTAGTCATGATTGCGGGAAGAGTGCACACGGATGTAAGATAGAGACGGACACATACACTATACGTACAGTCCTTTAAGAAACATAAGTGATTCAGAATTTAGGTACTTTTCCAGTAATTGAACAAGGAAAGATATCTGTACCAACCAATCCAAAAGGCACTATGTACGATAACCCATTTGTTTAATTTACTTAATAATTAAGCAATATGTTACTATTCATAAACACTAATAATAAACACCAACACTGTTCTTTTTGTTTTCTGGTCAAGGGAAACACATCGCACTCAATAAATGTCGAAAAGAAAAACTCAGCAGCAGCTGTTCATCATCACGTTTTTGCAATTTCGAACAAAATAAGTGAATCTAATATAATTTAGATCCAAAACACATTTTGAGTTAATATGGCACACATATGCTAAGTCTTAGTGAACACTGATTTAAAACCTGATCTCACAGTACTTTAGAAACTCTAAATCATTCCGAGAGATAAAGAAAACGTGCTTTTCAGTCGGACGCCATTTTAATGAATAAATAAATAAATATTACATTTATTTAATTTTATTGTTTAATTATTATTATTATTATTATATAAACTTTTGGTTAACTGACAACTTGTCGGACAGGACAATAAACATTTAATGTGTCGCACTTTTTTTTTTACACGCTCGAACACTACTTGACTCGGACGTGGAGTTCTACACAATGTAATTAATCCTCCAGGTTGTAAACTGTCAAAATACTGGTCGCAGCCATTTTGATTTTGGCGCTGGACGTCAGCGCCACCACCTCTGTACGTTCCTCGGTCAATCGTCGCTCGCTTCTTGACGAAGCGTTCTCGCTCTCGTCATTCTGAAATGGTGTGTTCGACCTTTTGGTCGTTTTCTTTTCTTAAGTGTTAAAAATTTATAAAAATGTAACTAAATAAGACTGACAAGGCTTCATTCGTGGCCATTGTGTCCTCCCAGGTGAGCTCTTTTTTAACTTTTGTTTATTTTTTTAATGGAGTCAGATCTCCGACTATTTTTGTAAATTTCGAGTCAGTGTTCAGTGAACACCCCCCCCCCCCCCACTCTCCGTAAATTTCTGTGTTAATCGTGGTTTACTTTGAATTTGAAAATAATTTCATTAGTTTAATTAGTCTATTGTTTCTTCTCTTTTTTTTTAGTTATTTGACGTTAAAATAACTAGGCGCTAGGGTTTATTTAATTACTTATTTGTTTTGATTGAACATTAATTTAAACATTAAATATAATCTAGTAAAACTGCGTCATAGAGCATAATTATAAATTAGGGAAAAAAAATTTTACAACCTTCTTTGGTATTTAAGTTTTTTTCTGATCCATTTTTACCATTATTCCCACTTTTCGAAAGTTACAATCTCGTTTGAAACAACCTTGGCAAAACAATAGTGCCAACCGGTAATTCAGAGGCGTGTTTTAATCTGAAAGAAGCTCGCTCCTCTGTGATTGCATTGCATAGTAATCTTAGTTTTTACCGTGTCTCGAGATTGGTGCGAGGTTATGCAGTGCAGTATGTACTAGATACTGGGGTCACAACTCCCTTAATCTTTGGCACCAGAAGCTTCAGTTGAGAATGTTGAAAGAAGTGTACGAAGCAATATCTTGTTGTACGGTGACTTCACATTAATAATAAATCGATATTGTATACATCAATGACTTTAACTATTATCAGCTAGCTTTTCACTTCTATTCCTTTTAAAAAGAACGTACTGCGAGCATAAAGATGAACGCGATAAAAGGTTGCGAGATAAAATGGATTCGCCTCACATTCAAATTATATCTTGTACTTAACATTCGATCGATCTCTAACATCCTTTAAAGACACTCTTAACTTACAGCTCTTTTTCTCATCGATAAAAAATCGTTTTTTATCTTCTTTCCCTTTTTTGTTGTATTTAAAATTTTATTTTACTAATTTTTATCTAATTTATAATTCCGGTTTTCTATTCTAAGTTTTTAAAATCCCGCCGGTGTACATCTTTATCAGAAGAGAATTTTTACCGACTGTGGGTATTAGTTCAATAGTTCAAAAATCTGACGCTGGTGGCGCTTTAGAATAATGAGATTAGCAGTTTATTCTTCTAACCTCAAAAAGTAGATTCAATTGTTCCTTTCCTTTTAATTCGGTCACGAAATAATTCCGCGTTTTTGGAGCCGATATTAAAATTTTTAAGTTTGGCTACATTTTAAAATTAGTGTCTATTTTGTTCGTAAATAAATAGAACCACATTTGTTTTTTCTCCGACAAATGTAGACACTAGGACATTTCAAGAAAAAATTATGAAACAGTTTTTATATATCTGAACAAAATATATTACTTGTTTAACCAAATATCGTCTTCATACATCCGAAACATATATTACAAATTTGGTACCTTCTCTCTAATTTGCATTGAATTAATAAAAGTAACAACGTGTTTTTATTAAATAACAACGTGTCAGAAGCTCGTTAATTTAATCGTTAATAACGTAATATTAATTTTAATTCAGGTTTCTATTCTGTTCCATAAGTTTTTATTGCTTTCCCACAGAGGAAGTATTTTTTTATACAAACTAAGCAATAATTTAGTGTTAATGGATTAATCAAGTGACAAGCCTAATTACTCTTTTTCGAAAATTGAAAACTTTTCCTAAAAATAATTATCTCAATTTTATATTACATACTCTCTTGATTAACGTCTCACACGTAAAGCTCTTGAGAATTCTTTGCGAATCCGGCAATTTTTCACAAAAATGAGATTCGTATCCAACGAATTCATTCCCAAAGAGATGCAGATGTATAAAAAGGCTTCAGAGCGGAAAATTTGAGTGAGGAATATAATAATAATAATGAAACTACGACCATAACTGTATGAAGAGACAGTCATTAAAATATTCTCGTTCTACAGTTTCTTTGAGCTGCCCCTCAAGAAACGAGGTTTTTCCCTTGAACTAATTACTCAAGTTATGATCCATGAAGACTATTCCTAGAATTTGGGTTAAAACTTATATACTCAAAGGTTTGAAAACTGCTCTTGAAAAACATATAACAAATTGACTGTATAACTGATACAATTCATTATTCATTAGTTTATAATTAGTTAATTATTAATTAATTACCTATTTATAATAATACATCTATTATTCATCAATTTTTAATTCCTTAATTACTAATTATTCATCAACTAGCGACATTCATCAGTTTCTAATTAATTATCCAAATTATTCAACAATAATTTATACCTAATATAATTTCAACCATGTAGTTTAATTTTTAAATTCTACACATTAAATTAAACTATTTTGAAAACAATGTTTATAACTTTATTTCTTCAGTTGTCATTTTATCATCTTCTGCCAAACAAACAATTTTTCCCTTTTTTGTGATTTTTTTTTAACGTCGCTCCATTTATCGGACGGGTGTCGAAACTCACGAGATTAAACGAAAAGTTCTTGATCACTAGACATCGAACGGTCCGTTTCTAATAATTGAAAAAAAGAAGTAGTGAAAGGCATAACATGCTCGCAGGAACGCTAATGAAAATTGCCTTGTCCTCTGTATATCGGAAGTACCAAAGCAAAGTCAATAAAAACAAGTTTGGTTGACTCTCGACATGCATTCCACTGTAATCAAATTCAGCTATGTTGAGCTCAGTGACACTGCTTTGAGTCAATCGATATTCTGAATTTTCCAAGAACCAAGCTTTAATTATTATCTCTTTACTACAATTTTAATCAGTATTTCATCAATTTTCGACAATTACTAAATTATTATTTATTATCAATTTAACTAAAATTATAATTTTGAGCATCATTAAAGTACAATGCATTCTAATCAATTTTCAACGTGAATAATTGTGAAAATAATTATTATGAAAATCATTACTGTGAATATACTAATTACTGTGAAAATAATTACTGTGGAAATAATTAGAGTACAGATCATTATTATGAAAATCAATATCATGAAAATCATTATCAAGAAAATTATTTTTATGAAAATGATTATTCAGATTGATATGTAATTTGACAAGGAAAACAGTAGCATGAAAATGATAATTTATAATGAGCGAGTGATACATTTGACTGAAGCATCACAATTCTCGTTTCATTCGATACAAGCGTATTTCAAAGATTCTATATTAAAGGACAATATGCCATCATTAAGGAATGCCTGTGGCTCCAACTAGTGACACATGAATAGGGGAAGACAAATCAGAAGCAGACTATATACATAATTATACCACGCGTTACATGTTCACCCTCTTTTACGCTTTCATTTAACGCCATCACGATTCATCAACGCGAATAGAACAGATTCATTGTAATAATACTAATTGCAAGACTAATCTCTTGAACAAGTGCCTTCATCACACAAATTTTCCCACTCAATTCAATCTTCAATTATGTTAAAGAAAACCTCCTATAATGATTAATACAGAAAAGGTGAAATTATATTTTGATTGAATATTAAACTAAATAATTAATTTTCTAAATTAGTTTCGAACTTTATAACAAGCATTCAATATTTAAGAGGTCAATATATCAAATTTGGTCATTGATTGTAATTAAACTTCATTCTATTATAAATTACTAATTACTGTACACTAATCGCATGAAATATTCAGCACAATATAATATAAAAGACCAAGTTGATTCTCAACGGTTTGTATAATCGTAAAACTCGTTTATACTTGAAAAACAACAACGAACTGACACTTGTAACTTTCAAAAAACATAATTATGATTTGCTGTTTTAATCTAAGTAATTAAAAAAACAAATTACTTTTTCGCGACTAGAAATTACGAGGAGAATACAAATAAAAGTTTAGCACGATGTGTTATTCATTCAGAAACTTTGAAACGCCGTCAGAGGTTTTTAAACTTCATTATGCCGCAGGAGATCACAAGTGGAAAGCGTTGTATAATTTTTAAGGGCCACTAAAATTCAACTTTTTGCTTCTATTAACTTTTTTTGCACGAGTTGAAGCATGTAATGAACTGATCCAAAAATATCCTCAGCTGATGGAATTTAATTTTAATCGAGTTAACTTTTGTAAAAAAATTTCTTACCTGCACTCTTGACAGTTGGAGAAATTACAGGATCAGCACGCAGGACATGCGAGCCTCCGAGGATCGTCAATAGTAGTCTCAAAACCCTGATAGTAGCCATCCTCAGATTTCCATGAGAAACTCTGCAAGAAAGAAAAAAAATGAGTTAGTAAGTATAATCTATAATTTTGTTAAATCTTATAAGAAGACATATTTATGTATTAATATTTACGAGTTTTTAGGACTCACTAGCCTTTCGAGAAACTAAAATAATGTGTACATTATTCAGTATACCGGTATCTCAACATTAATAAAAAAGAAAGAATCAATCAACATCTTGTGACACTGAGAAATTTGTTTGAAAAAATATTAAATTCTATATTCCTTAAATATTTTAACCAGAATTTTACTAAATACTTAGACTTTGTATTCTTTTACATACAACCGTGAAAAATTTTGGGATTTTTCCATTATAAAAATTAGGGTAAATTCGCAAATCTCATAGAGAAAATTCATTTACCGAAAAAAATGTGTCTTTTACCTAAGTTTTTGTAAAAAGTTCGTAGAAAGATTAGGAATAGAATAATTCTGTTTTAAAATACAGAAAAATTCCCAAAATATTAAAAAAACAGTATTTGTTCCTCATTATAGATGTATAGATTACCTGAGTTTGAAATATGCCATAAATATATTGAATGAATTTGTTCGATTATTATCTTTAGATCCTTTGGTCTATAGTTTCAATGGATTGAAATTTGTTGACTTAAAAAATTTGCTATTTCAACAATTAAAGTTCTTAAATAGTATATTTATAATCTGTGATGTTTCACTATTACAAATATCTAAAATTTATTATAAAATAATTATATCTGCAAAAGTTATAAATTATCTTGCAAACCCATTATGTTAAAAAGAAATGGATAGAATTTTTTAATTTAGATGCCAAAAGATGTGTTATATACATAAAACATAAAAGTTCAAAAAAATAAGTGTAATGTTAAAAAAAACATTTAATTTTTATTTTAAACATTTCGTAACAGCAGTTACTATAATCCTTCAAATTTATGAGGGTTAGTCATAAGTCGACCCATATGCAGGTAAAGATTTCTTTCCAATGTTTGGAAATTTTTCCGAATGTTTTGGGAACTTTGCTTCTCAAACATTTTGCGAATTTTTCCGAAAACATTTCTTACAGTGTAATTTTAGACATTTAAAAATTGCTTAAACAATCTCGTATTGTTAATTTTAAATTTTCTTTAAAATTACCCTACAGAGTTTTAGTTTTTTTCTTAATTATGTAAAATTTTATGTTTACAATCACTATAGAAGAAATAAGTATGAATATAAAGGATAGATTTTAAATTTTTAACATTTGTTTAAACATTTCATTATTCTTCATTTTAAAAATTTTTTTATATAAATAATACATAATTCTAATTTTTTCTGTATTTTGCAACATTTTGTGCTTACAATAACTAAGTATGAAGTTGAAGGCTAATCTTAAATGTTAAACAAATGTTTAAACAATCTAGAAATGTAAATTTTTAGTTTTCTTAAAATTAATCACACAGAGTACTTATTTTTTCTTAACTTTGCAACATACGATGTCTACGATGACTTCAAATTATAAGTATATTTACATAGTTATTTTAGACATAAAATGTATTAAAATTCAGAAAAAACTAGAACTTGATATGATTATTATTAAGAAGATTTAAAATGAACAATAACAGATTGTTGGAATAATTGTGAAACATTTAAGATTTCCTTCAATTTTCATACTTAATACTTCTACTTATTGTAGACATAAAATGTATCAAAATTTAGAAAAAAAATTTAGAACTTGGTTTAATTATTTTTAGGAAGAATTAAAATTAACAATAATAGATTGTTTAAACAATTGTTAAACATTTAAGATTTTCTTTCATTTTCATACTTATTACTTCTAGTTATAGTATACATAAAATGTTGCAAAATTTAGAAATAACTACAATTCTTTATGGTTATCTTTAAGAAAATTTAAAATCAATAATAATGTATAGTTCAAACAATTGTTAAACATTTAAGGTTGTTCTTCACCTTTATAATTAGGGCTAAAAATTTCTTAAGTAGGCCACTTATTTTTTGATCACGAGATTTTTGTATATCCTATTGATAATTTAATAGTATTTTTGATTAACAATATGACCCTAAAGTCGTTTTGCAAATTATTTATTTATTCGGGAGTTATTGTTTAAACAGGTTTTAAACATTAAATAATAAAATAACAACAAAGAAAAATTAAATAAACTTCTTTATCAGATTTCGCATTTTTTCTAAGCGACTCGGATTCCCTGTTTTACTACGATTAATTTAAAAAAAAGTTTTAAGAACATTTAAAATTAACAATAAGAGATTACCACTTCTTTAGTGCAATTTGCATTGCAATATAGCCCTTGAGGAATTTTTAGATATATTAACCAAATGTAGATACGCGGTATTTCAGTAGCTTGAGCGTTATTTTTTCTAAATTATTTGTTTCTAAAATATTATTCTCTAATATTTCTGCTAAAAAATATTGCTTTTGAAATATTTTAAAAGAAATTACTATTTAAACATTGAACGAATAATTTTATTAAAACTCACTGTCTCTTGACAAGGAGTTCTTTCTATATTTATGAAATATTAATTTCGATTAACATTAATATGTAACCAAAATTGACTTTTTATGGTTACTTTTATACAAACTTTAAAATATTTAGAATTATATTTAAGAAATCAAGGTCAAACAATTATATTATAATTAATCAAATATCAAAAAAAAAATCCACTATACATAAGCAAAGATTACACTACCGTCGGAAATTATTGGTCCGATCGATTGGAGCGGATCGAAAAAATACAACTCAAATAAAATCACGATATCTTGGTTAAAAATTAAGATAGAAACTTGACGTTTAAAAATTTGGAAAGCTTATTAAATTCTGCCTTAGAATACCTATTATTTAACATTTTTTAAAATTCCAAAGTGATTATATTACTTGATGTGTTAGAAAAAGAAAATTTCGAATTTTTCAATTATCGTTCCATATGTTCAGTTCGTTGCCTGATGTAGAAAAATTGACTAAAAAAATTGAAATTTATATTGTTCTTTTCGTTGATTTGACAGCTTTAATTTGAGCTTAGAGAACTTGAAAAATATTGAGTGGTTCACGAGATATGACTAAAAATGTCCGAGCATATTTTTCACAAAAACCTTCATTTTTAGGCAAAAACCACGGTTTTGATTGATTTTTGAGAAAAACATGCGCGGACATATTTAGTCATATCTCGTGAACCATTTAATATTTTTTAAGTTCCCTTAGCTCAAATTAAAGCCGGCAATTCAACGAAGAGAACAGTGTAAATTTTAATTTTTTTATTCAATTTTTCTACATCAGGCAACGAACTGAACATATGGAACGATAATTGAAAAATTCGAAATTTTCTTTTTCTAACACATCAAGTAATATAATCACTTTGGAATTTTAAAAAATGTTAAATAATAGGTATTCTAAGGTAGAATTTAATAAGCTTTCCAAATTTTTAAACGTCAAGTTTCTATCTTAATTTTTAACCAAGATATCGTGATTTTATTTGAGTTGTATTTTTTCGATCCGCTCCAATCGATCGGACCAACAATTTCCGACGGTAGTGTAGATAGTCACGATTTTATTGGTTAACTTATCAATTATTAAAATCAGCACAATTAAGAAATGATGTTTCATAGATAGAAATAATAAAATGAAACTCAAAAATAAATTGAATTTCATATAACAGATATATATTGATGAAATAATCAGAATTAAAACTCGAACATTTTGTTTTCAGATGATAAAAATCAATCTAACAAATAATTTATAAAAATTCGAAATCAATACAATTTATAAATAGTCAATGACTGCAGTCCATTCGAACATATAAATTTCTCTCATACATAATCAGAAAATTAGAACAAAAATACACAGAAAATTATGAATATAAAAAATATATGTTTAAGACAAATATAGCAATTGTAGTAACTCGAATAAATCAATATCAGATTAAATAGAAAATAAATAAATATATTTATATATATACAAATAAAAATAGAATTGATTATGGCACACATGAACTTATCAAATCAATTTAAAACCTTTATTTCCTTTTTTCCTTAGATTATTATAAATCTTGTATTTTTAAATATTAGGAAAGTAGGTTTTTGTCAGTAAGCAATTTTACTTATCGTACGTTTACGGGTTCAGAAGCGGCGATTGACTATGTCTTCCCTCCGAAATGGTTCCAAATTGTAAAAGTTGCACTAAGAAATCCAGGCGACCAAAATTCAGAACACAATCCAAAAGGCTTAAATATTTTGGCTTAAATAAATTTCAGGAAGACTGATCCAGAAAGGAACTTCAAAGAGACGCTTCGACACTTGGCATCGATTTCCCGGTCACAACTTTCGCCACACTATAATTAACATACATTTTCCCGAAACTTTAATTTTACAATTTCAATTGATCTTCTGTCTTATCTTTTTATCCGATTATTAACACTTTATTTTTTTTAATAAAAACTCACCTCTCAGTATCCTCGTCCGGCACTTAAGAACGTAGTACGGATCCACCGTACGATTCAGGCTGCGATGATCAATTAAATGATTTATTCGCCACACGAAGAACCGCACGGCGGTTTTCTACATTTTTTTCCCTTCCAAAGGGTTCAGCGCCACGTCGAGAACACTGATAGGCCAATTCAATAAATCATCATTACAAATCTTGCGCGATTAAAGAAAATTAAGAATTAGACATCCCGACAAGGATCAAAGCGAACTCTATATCATCCAAATTAAATTAAATTACATTTAAAGGCAACTCATCCTACAGTTTAGTAAGATGGAAAGTCAACCACCGCTTCAAAGATTTAATAAAGAAACAACTCAAAGACCTCCTGTTTTGAAACTTTGTCTGAGTTAACATACCGAGCAACCATCCAGAGATCTTTGATTTTAGAAGGTTTCTTGTCAAATGAGAAAGTTTCAATAATCCTAATTCCAGTCCGCCGTGTAGCTTGTTAAGATTTGCTGTAGGTTTGGGGACAATCAATATTGAAAATTATAATACAAAAGATTGTCAAAATTGTTTCTGTTGGTTGGACTTTGTTTCGACTTGAAAAGTAAGTTCAGATGAAAATAGTTTCCAATTTTAAAATTATTTAAATTTGCTAATCTCGAGTTAAAGAAAATAATAAATAAATTCTGATTTCTTGGTTTCGTTAATAGGTTAATCAGTACAATGATTGGCTCCTTAAGAAACTAAAAGTTACAAGGATTGGCCGCCTCAAAAATTAAAAATTTGTTTGTATATAAGACAAATATTGTTTAATCTTGTGTCTTTAAACTTGTTCTATCAATTTATAAAGCGATTTATTTAAAATTATATCTAATTACTTATATTTTAACAAAATGGTCAATCATTGTAGGGGGGGCCAATAATTGTACCGGTTACCCTATCTAAATTATATAAAAACTAAAATGAAATTCAATAATTGATTAAAATGATTATTTTATTAGTTTAATTTTAAATGTTTTTTTTTGTTCAGATGGTTTGAGGAATCTGTAATAAAGCTTGATATAAAATTATAAATAAATAATCAAATCAAATCTGAGATTCTAAATAAAGAACAAAGAGAAATATTAAGTTTAAATAAAATAAAAATGAAAATTTAGATATCAAAAATATAAAGAAAACAGGTGGCTAAATTCTTATTCAATTTATAGCTTTATGAATTTAAATGTCTATATTTTAAACTTATATCCTTTTCTCTCTAGTATGCCTTCTTTATTTGCTCTTTAAGTAGAGATCACCGATTCCCCGGTTAAGGAATTTAGAAATGATAAAACGATATATGCTTTAATTAGAACGGGAAGTGCTGTTAAACTAATTCCCTATCCTTATTTAAAATTATCGCCTCACAATTTAACCTTATTATGCAAAATTTTACACACCACAATCTATAACTCTAATCTATCTTTTTTAAAGCTTCATCATCAAACAACCAACAGTTTCCCCGCCCGGAAAACTTGGTGAGCCAACTGACGCCCTAAAGACCCTTCTCAAAACCCTGGTATTCTCACGATTTCCTCAACCTTCGCTGAGGTCAGCACTCTTCTTAATAACCAACAGCGAAAAAACGTCGAGGAGGTGACGAACGCCCATTCTCCTGATAAAAAAGAAGGATATGCTGGTCAAACTTTTCCGAAATTCTGCAAAGAAGGAGTTTAAATTGCAAGCACGTTTTCGCTGAGGGCAAACATCGAATGGGGTCACTCAGAGCCAGCGATTCTTTTCAAGCCAACTAGTTATCTCTGCATAGCTTCCAGGACACATTGTCTGTCTTGGACTTGCTCATAAGTTTCCAAGGAAGGCAATATGTAGGTTATTGTCCTAAGGGGCAAGGGGAAATTCCGGTCATACGCGTAGTTATTATGTGCGGCCACCACCCACCCTAACTACTGTTGTGAACGCGGCTCCTTATCTAGCATCCTCCATTCTCTGGATTTGCTTGTGGCTTCTTGAACGGCTGGAAGCTCTCAAATAGGGATAGGATGAAGAAAATCAGACGGGAAAGAGGGAAGAAGAAAGGGTAAGAGGCAAGAAATCCGGGATGTAGAACTCTCTCCACTATCTCTCGCAGAGTCGCAAAAGTCTTTCCAAACCACAAACCCTACCCACCCTTTCTTCTAAGTTCCTCATCCCTTACCATCGCCTGTGACCCTTAGCCACCACCCTAGCTGCGATAAGCCCGGAAGGAAAAGACGACGTGGAGTCTTTCGCTCCAACAAATCTATTTTAAATTCCCTCCCCTAACATCCACAAACCCAGCAAAAAAGCAGGTTTTTGCAGCTTCAACTGGGCCACGGCATATTAATTCATAATAAATAATGTTCTGCGTGATCCAAGTTCCTGAAAACTGAAAGGAGATGTCTGTATCAAATAGACATTTTTGCCAAGCCCCCAGAGGCAAAAAAAATTGGGGTGAATAAAACTGGTTTCAGTAAGTGGAAAAATGACGTATGAGGGTGAAATGACGTTGAGGATATTAGTAAGCTTGAAAAATACTCAGGATTGCAGGAATCCTTAGCAGTTTATTTTTTCCCGAGGTTTCAATTAGGGTGGATCGGGACAAGGACATTATTCAAAATATCTTTATTATTTTTATACTTTTATGAATGTTTTCAAATATTTTTAAATTAAGATTAGAATTTTTTTTACTTCTGCATTTTATTTTTTATGTTGAGAATTTTTAAAAGAATCAACTTTTTAGACTTAACATTAATTAAACAAGATAAAAAGATTATTACTGATTGGTACAGAAAACCAACTTCAACTGGTAGGTTAATAAATTATTTTTCTAATCACACGATCCAACTAAAGAAGAATATTGTTTACAATCTAGTTAATCGTGCAATATCTTTGTCTGACAATAGATTCCATTCAAACAATTTAAAATTGGCAACTAAGATTTTAATTAGTAATGACTACCCTTTTGACTTTATTCAGAAACATATAAAAATCCGCATGCAAAAATTGAAATACAGACAAGAAAAAACTGTCAACAATTGCAATAGTTTGTTTAAATACATTCCGAAAATTGCTCTACCACACAATGATTATTTTTTTAAATTATCCAACTTACTAAAAAAATATAATATCCCGACGATTCCTTTGATTGAAAAAAATTTGAATTCTATCGTAAAATTAGGTAAAGACGTGACGAACAAATCAGAACGTACAAATGTTGTTTGCAGAATTGAATGTCAAGATTGTCTAGCATCTTACATAGGAGAAACAAAACGTGTGTTAAAAAAAACGTGTTAATGAACACAAAAATAACAAAATTGAAAATTCTGTACTTGGCTATCATCGTCAAAAGGTTGGTCACGAGTTCGATTGGAAGAATGTTAAGATTTTGGATTATGAATCAAGTTGGAAAAAACGCACTATTTCTGAAATGATTCATATAAATTCTATTCACCACACAATAAATATTAAAGAAGACTGTTTAACTATAAATAAAATATTTTATACTTTACTTAGACAATTGAACTTGTGATTAGACTTTTTCAGTGTCTCGACTGAGATTGCAATGTTTGTTTTTATTTAGAGTTCACTGACCCTTCTCAAATACTTTACCTCGACCTGATCATAGAAGCAAAACAGTGCTTTTTCTTATTTCAGTTTTGACTGGGCCGTCGATGGCTCTAACCACATTTCATAATATGATTTTTTATAAAAAAATAATATTTATTTATTTATTTATTTATAACTTTAATAATTTTTTAAAATTCTGACGAAATAAAAAAGCTACTATGGTTTAAACAATTAGGTAAATTTGAACTTTTTTAATTTATTGACAACGGACTTATTGTTTATGAATATTTTGTTATGTGTTGTGTAAAAAAAAAGTGTTAATGAAGTGTTTTAATAAATTCTAGCCTGATGAGGTTGGCAAACCTGGGCCAACGAAACGTTGCACAGATAAAAATTAGATAATTTTTATTTCACTGACCTTTCCAAGATCAAATAAATCTTTTATTAATTATATTTGAAAGGAATCAAAACTTTTTATTTAAATATAGAAATTTGTTATTCTTTATTAACGTAATTTGGTAGATTCTTTGAATTAGCGTGTAAAAATATAATCTGATATTTATTTAAATTGAACAAATAATCTAAACGTTTTAACTACCTCTGACAACTACCTTGAAAGGATACGATTTGTCGACGAAAAATACTTTAATTTGAATTTTAGAAATATGACAAGTCTCTTCATTGCCTGGGCGCCAAAAGGTATTAGGGGCGTGAGAACTGACGACGAGAGGGAGTAAATTTCGTAAATAAATTTCTTCCGTACCTATCGTTCTCTCAATCGTTTACGGGTTAAACTCGAAATCGTCACGGTTCTGTGTGTCGCCGGCAATACGGAGGTGTTAATTTTATTTTAATAATTTATTTATTTTGTGCTCCGTGTAATTTTTGTGGAATTTTGTTAATTATTTGTTTTTATAATTTTATTAGTGTGGCGATTTTTAACATGTGATGATTTTTGAACTACTGAGAACGATGGGGAGGATGTCGCAAAAGGAGAGCGGAGTTGCAAAGATCCAAATTTGCCAAATTCATGAGCGAAAATGACGTGGAACACGCTAAAAATAAATGAAGCTTATATTTACTGATTCTGCTCGTCAGTTGTCACGCTCTCCGACAATCGCCCGAGTCTTCAGAGAAAGCAAAAGAATGCAGGAAACGATAAGTTTCATAATGATTTTATTGTTTTGGTGTCTTATTGTTTATTTATCTTTCTTATTTATTCATGTAAATTGAATGTCCGCCCATGTCTGATTATGACTCGTTTATTATTTATTTTTATATGTAAATTTTTAAATAATCGTTGTGTGGAAAAAGAATGTGTAAGCCGGTTATTTTATATTAATTTTATTTTTTGACTTCGATTTTTTATCTGTGATTTTAATTTCGACTAAATGTAATTTTTATATATTTGACGTTTAATTCCGGCTTTTATTTTATTTTAACTAACTATTTTTGTGTTATAAATTTATATATTTGTTATATTTTATAATTTTTATTTAGATTCTTTTGGACTCTTAATTTAAATTTAAATGTGCGATTTTCAAGAAATAATAATAATAGCTTTTAATCGTTACAACCTGTACAACCGTTTTTGACCAGATTCTTTTCTACCTTGTTGAAATAGTCACGATTTTCCAAATATCCATTTTTATCTTGCAGTTTCTTGAAATATATACATTTGACTTTTGTGGTAAACTTTTTATTAAGACTGAACAAATATTTGCAAACTTACTGACACAAATTCTAATTCAATTTTATATTTTTGAATTAGTGTTGAGGTTAATATAATTTCTTTTATTCCTTTTATTAAATTTAATAATAATAATAAATTTAATGATAGATTTATAAAATTAGATTCTAATTCTAAGATCTAATTCTAAGAATTAGATCTTTAATAATATTATTCTATACACATTAAAAGATGTAGAATAAAATACAAAAACTTTAATTTCAATAAATAAATATCCTTTTCGAAACAAAATTCTCGAAAAACTGCATTTTTTGTCCGCCTAACTAAGTATAAGCTCTTAAATTTGTAGGTTATGTTGTAATTATGAGGTTATTAAATTTCTAATTTAATATTTCGTGAAAATGAAACAACAAGAAACTTTAGAAACATGTTGTAGAAAATAATTAATTTCTGATAGTGTAAATTAAGGAAACTTTGTTGTGCAGGTCGATCTTCAGTTTCATTAGAGACATTATATTATTTAAATTAATTGTTGTGTTTTATGGTGAATTAAAAAAGTTTTCATCTAAAAATATCACCTTTGGCTACGCACGATATTATATATAAAAGTGGATCAAACAAAATAAAAATGATAACATTTTATATCGACAAAAATCAAGCATTCTTGTTAGTAGGTATTAACAATATATGTAATAATGCAGCATTAAAATTAATATTTCAAAATATAATTGGATTTATCCAAATTAAGGGAGCAATCTAACGGGGTTATGCTTTATTTCGAATAAATCTGATTCCAATCATTTTAATCTATGAATACTTCTCTTTCGATGAGAATATATGTTTCCTTTATTCAATTAATTTTGTTTCATGACATTTTACAATTAAAACAAATCTCCTTTTTGTTTTATATATTACATTTTAAACATATAAATTCTCTACATAAATTTGATTTATTACAAATTCTTGGTAATTCATGAAAGTCAGCATTCCTCATGTGATTTTAATATAAATTTTTCGTATATATTTGGTAACTATAAATTGAATGTACAAATTAGAAAAATACGAATTAAATTTATCATGAATAAATACATTTTTATATATTACAACATTTCATAAATTTATATTGTAATAACATTTATATTTATCAAATTATTAAACTTTCGTACATAAAATCGAAAACATAATAAAATTTTCTATAAACAATGAAAAAAATCTAGAAAGTTGAATTGTCGTACTTAACGCGGAACTATCTACTGAATTGTCTGACTCAATATTGATGTTTCTACTTACCATCAACTAAATCCCTTTCTATATATTTATCGAAATTTTACTTCTAAAGGTATTAAAATAAAATCAAAAACATTATAAATTGATTTCCTGAACAAAAGTAAATTAAATTATTGAACAATAATTAGATGTAAGGCAAACATTACCTAGAATTGACATGTTGTGTTAAAAACGTAATTATCAAAAGCACCAAATTGCTCATTGCTAGTTAGAAAATGAAAAGTGAGAAGAAAGCAATCATTAACGTACTAACGAGGGTTGGCATTTAATCAGAAGAGCAACCGGCACAAGTATGTTTCTATACAGCCACGTATATTTTGCATGAGTGGATTCAAGAATGGATTTTGACCGTGTTTGCTTCTGACCTTTTTTTAATGACGTTTCTATGAATCAGACTTGATTAACGCCCGGCTATTAAGAAACAGGAAACTCATTAGGCACTTTTTCACCTTTACATCCTCCAATTTTATAATTACTTGCAAACACGTTATTTGCTGCCTTAAACATATAATTAAGAAAAAATTACATTCAACGCTTCAAAACTTTATTTTTTTTAAAGTAAATATTTAATTGTAAAAATATTAGAATTTGTTACCAATAAATCGTAGGCGATAAAAAATAATTATGCTGCATCTCAGTTTGTGAGAAAAATCCGTATCTAAGATAAAAAAATCAAGGCGTAAAGAAATTATTTAATTTTCCCTAAAAATTGCTTCATTTTTCTCGGGGATTATTCAGTTTGTGATGTTTCAAAAATTAATTCAAAATAGCCCGCCCTAATACGTGTATTTATTTACATTTAATAAATTGTTACCGACTGTGAGAATTAGCATTATAGTGCAAAAACCTGTCGCTAGTGGCGCTTCAGGAGCATTAGCTTGACAGTTTCTTTCTCTAACCTCAAAAAGGAGTTTTAATCGTATTCGGCAACGAAATCATTCTACATTTATAGAACCAATATTAAGATTTTTAAGTTTGAGTACATTTTGTCTATTTCGTGCAGAAAAAATAAAAAAAATTCTTCTTTCCGTCACATTTGAAAAGAGACACTTTTCTTAACCAAATATCGTCTTCACTATTCTAAACATTTTGTACAATTTGGTAACCTGTCTAATTTTCGAAAAATAAATTAAAACAAATACGAATCAAGATTGAATTTATTAAAAAAACATTGAGAGCAGTCCCCTAAAACATTTTACAATTCAGTTGCAGAGCATCGTTAATCCAAAAAAATAAAAGATAACAAAAGAACTCTCTAATTATAAGAGAAATTTTCTCCGTATTTTCGAATCATTTGCATATATTTTAATTGATTTGTTTTGGGTAAATTTGCTTCAACTTTTTAAATAGTCTAAAATTCATCGAAAAAACAGAATTTCTCTACGAATTTCTTTTTGTTTATTATTACAGAAAAATTTGTAACCTGTTTATGTTAATTTCTCTTTCATTTATCTCTAACTTATCTCCCATTTGCCCCTACATTTTTTCGAATATACGTGATTTAATTCACTGCATGGCAGTTAGATTTGCAAACAGAAACTGCCTTACAAATCATCTATTGGATCTTTATTTAGATTGAAAACAGTAGAGGGAAAAAAGCCCTCTCGACGCTTCGTATAAACACTCGGAATGATAAAGCTCTCGTTCATTTTCACGTATACGCAAGAAAATCCAAAACTCAGGCAACACGTATCCGTAATGTTACCGCGAATTCTCGAGCGACCGTGAATAAAGCGTGACTAGGTTCTTTGATGCACACATTTTTATAAAATATTCATGCTCTGCCCATTTCAGTTTCAGGTTGAAAATTGTAACTGCCCTGTACTTTCACAAGCTTTTAGATGAGCTGCAAAAGTGCAAAGCATCGTGGCATGGAATAACCTGTTAAGTCTGTTTTCCTCCTTCATGCAAAGTGCATTTATTGTCTACATAAAACAAACGTTCAAAACACATATATGCATTTTTATACACTTGAAAACTCACAAAAGTTTTCTTTAAAGCTGCTTTAATATTTCCTGCGAAATGGTTTAGAGTAATGTACATATTGCAGGGATGAGATCAAGTTATTTCAGATAAGGTATATAATAAAAGATCTGGCGTTTCTCAATGTGCTTTTTTATTTTTAAAGATGTCGATTTTTTAAATATCTTAGTAAAAGAAACCGAAATGGTATTCAATGTTTAAAACCATTTTAATTAAACAATAATTTAATTTTAATGTAAATTAATAAATTAAATTAGTAAAAAAATAAGAATTTGAAAATGATTAAATAATAAAATAAAAATTTAGAAATAAAAAAGTTTTGCATTCGATTGGGATCGGTCCCTCGAAGCTTGTAGTTGTTGCGCTTGGCCATTGAGCCAGGGAAGTTTAAATGTGTGGATTTTTAATAGAAGGTACAAGAAAAAGGATAAAATTAAAGAAAATTAAGAATTTAAATAAAATAAATCATATATTTATAGTAATAAAAAAATAATATTTTAGTAAAAGTTATAAAAAGAAATAATTATTAGCTTACGTTGACGCGCGAATTTCAGATAGATTTCGTCTCAAGTATTTTCTATCAATAGCTATTTTTTCAGTGTTTACCAAAATCATAAACCTTTGGGTCTTTCTCGTCTTAAGGAAATTTAGAGATTTGAAAAGAAACCAATATTTTCATAACAAAATTTTATTTCGAGGTTCCTCCAACCTAAACATCTACAGATGTACAAATTACCAAATTAGACCCTTTGTCAATAACTTCGAAATTGGGCATTAGCAGTATCGTCATTAAAAAAAGTCTGAGTGAACTGTAAATCTAAGAATACTCGGTGTCCTACCTCTTCACTGATTTTCTACAAAATCTCGCCCCCCTCTTTTCCTTCCATTTTTCCAATTTCTACCACCACTACTGTTGTAATACCATAAAGAGTCAGTCCCTTGCGAAATTTGAATCAAGAAACATGTAAATTCTATATGATTTTAAATAAACGTATAAGTATTCAAACATAACCAAAAATTGTAATAATTTATTTTACAAAGGTGTTTCCTTCTTAATTTACCACACAACGGAAGATAACTTCTGATTTATTACAAAAGTATTATCCTTATCACAAAACAGGTTAGTTAATTTAAGTAAAAAGAATTAAGATTTCGTGAAAATTATTATTAGACAATTAATAACAGATTAACAAATAATAAGTCGTTTTAAATAAAATAAAAAGATAAAAAAAATAACTAGTCTATAAAAATTTGCAAAATTTATGAAATCAATAATTATTTGGTTATTTAAAATATGATCAGAAATATTGTTAAAATTTTTATAAATTTATAGTAAAATAAGAAATATAAGCCGAATAAATAATAGCAAAAAAAAAATGATAGAAGCAAATTGACCCAAAATATCCAAGACGCGGGAGATAATTTGACATTCTGCATATCCGGGGTCAAAAGTATATAAACAGCAGATTTTTTAAAGGAGTCTTCTTTGTCCGATATCTATCAAGAGGTGAGGTTATGCTAAAGAAAATATTTTCTTTTATAAAAGAAGAATTACTATTAAACATATAAGAATTACTGTTAAGTCATAACAGAAAGTAAAATTCAATAAACTTTATGTTTCTTATTTTGAAGATTGTATGTTTAAAAATAATTTATAGTTGAAGATTATAAGTACAAGAAAAAGGACAATCTTTGCTGTGAAAAAACTCAGAATTCAAAAATTCACAATCTAGAAATACAAATCTTTATGTTTATATTGTACGGACGGTTGGTCTATGGCCGTCATTTCTGAACTTAAATATGTCATAAAATCGCAATTACCAACTTCTTCATTAGCAGTAAATTGACTCTGGAACCATTACCTTAATCCCTCCTTACCATAAACAATCTTAATATCCAACAAATGCACCAGTACATTTCTCCCACCTTTTTTCCCCTTTCCATTTTTTGACACGAATTTTTTCGAACTTCCCGAATTTGCTTGTCGGATTTTGTAATGTATATTCAAGTCAGTCTATCTTGCACCCTCGTTGAGACAAGGTTGCAAATGTTTAAAATAAACGTTAAGGGTTACTAAATGTACAAAGGTGAATTCATTTCCAGACAACCTTATTAACCACACTTGCCTCTCCTCAACAACTTATTAAAAAGAGTCATTAATCATTAAATTTACTATGTCATTTTTTTCAAGTTCTGCAAATAAACAATTAAACATAAATAGTAAATAATAAATAAAATAATAATAATATAATATAATAATAATTAAATAATAAATATCAAACATAAATAAATTATTGAATCTCACTGTCTCTTGGTAATGTGGATTTCTTACATTTGTTAAATATTAATTTTATTAATATTCAATAAAGAAAGAAATCTCAGATCCTCTGTTTTGGATCTTTGTATGTCCTTTGCTGACATACCGGGTAACCATCCTGGATTCTTTGATTTTAAGAAGTTTCTTGTCAAATGATAAAGTTTCAATAAATCAAGATTTAACAAAAACGGAGTGTTGTGGGGAATGGCCGAGCCATACGTAAGAACTTGTTAAATTAATGTTTCCTAGCTCTTCGTGTAGAATTTAGGTTTTGCTATAGGTTTGGTGACAACAAAATTGATAATAATAATTTTACTAGTTGTCAATAAACCATAAAAAAAAAATATATATATACAAAAGCTTGAGCATAGATTTACCCCAAATATTAGGGAACGTAGGCAAAATAGATAAAAAAATTAAAGATTAATAAATTTTGGAGGAAAAATTAAAAATTAATTAATGAATCAATTTTGTTGTAAATTTGGAAAATTGTAAATTGTGTATTTTGCTGACCAAAGTTGCTATTTTAAATTATCAAGAAGTAAGTTTGAGTTAAAAATAAATATTGTTGTGATGTCTAATAGATAAAGACATTTAACTTAAATTTTATTTTTGAAAAATTTTAATTCTAATTTCTTGATTCTATTTGCAACTCATTTTTATTAATTTGAAATTCAAATTCAATAATTCAATTAAAATTATCATTTTATTTATTTAATTTTGTTTAAGTTTGTTTTTTAGAAGGCTCGAGGATTCTATGATGAAGCCTGATATAAAATTATAATTTTATTAATAAAATCAGATCTGAGATTCTAATAAAGTCAAATTAATTGAACAATAGAATATAGAAACAATAAGTACTGATCTAAAATTTAAAATAGATTTTTGAATTGAGAAATCAGAGAGTAAAAGAAAACAGGTGGCTAAATTATTAATAATTTATAGTTATATAGATTTAAATGTCCATATATTGAACTTATATCCTTTTCCCTCCCGGTTCAGGAAATTCAGAAGAGAGAAAACGATGTATGCTTCAAAATCAAATTATAAGTTGAATCATTTAGTAGAATTAAATTATGAATTAATAAATACTTTTAACTTTCGAGAAATTAAATTTTTGTCTGGCTACTAGATATTAGGTAAGTTTATGTGTAATTACAGCAAATGGTCAACAATCGTTGGCTTCACCTATGTGCATAATGTAAACATGGGTAAAACCACATCTTACGTACATTCAAGATGAAGGCCATATTCATTGTTGCGCAAGCAAATATAAACAAAGTGCTATGAACCAGTAGTTCATATCTGTATACAAAGACTATCATATTATACAGGCACGTGAATTCTCAGTTTCCTTAGTGGATGAAGTTTACAAACGGAAGTCTTAAGTTCAACTTTCAACATTACTCTCAGTTCCTTAACCGAGCAGCTAAATTTCACGAGAGCAGTAAAAAATTAATTTGATGCTTACCCAGCGAGCGAAAACGTTACAACAAATTTGAAAATCAGTTATTTTTGATTCAGTTAACTGTGTTCAATATTTTTGTGTTAAAAAATTATTATATTAAATATTTTAATATTTTTTTGGATTTTTTTCGGATTACACATTTGAAGGTCTATATTTTGAATTTCACATTCTAGATTCCAATATTACGAATTCTACATGACAGATTTTAAATTCAACATTCCAGATTCTACATCGACGATTCTAATTTCCACATTTTGGATTTACCATCTCAAATTTAACATCAATGTTGCAATCTGTGATCACCCGGGATTATTTTTATTAATAAAAGAAAAAATTGATGAAATTTAAAATGTAATAGATAGACTTTATTTAAAATTTAACGGATAATTTTAGATAACAATTAAAATATTAGTAAAGATTAAATTAATTCAGAAGCCTACCTATTTGAGCTGAAATTAAATCTAACTAATCAAACGGTTAACAAATTTGGAATCTAATGTGGAAATTGAAATATTTAACTTAAAATGTAAAATGCGGAATGTAGAATATGGTATGTGGAAAGTGGAAGTGGAACCTAAAATGTGGAATTTAAATTTTGGATTTTGGAATGTGTTATCCGCAATATGGAATGTGGAAACTGGGATGTGGAATTCAGATTCTGGAATCTGCAAAATGTAGATGTGGAATCATAGAACTCGGAATATGGAATCTGAAATTTAGAATCTAGAATATAGAATTCGCAATGTGTAATTTAGAATGTTTACCTTGAAATGTGGAATCCAGAATGCAAAATCTGTGATCTTAAATGTGAAGTGTGGAAAGTGGAACCTGGATTGTGGAATCCAGAATTTTGAATCTGGAGTATGTAATGAAAAATCCAGAATGTGGAAACTGTGATGTAAAATTGGAATTGTGGAATATGTAATATATAATCTGGCATGTGGAATCTATGATTTGAAATGTGGAATATGGAACCTGCAATTTAGAAACTTGAAAATCAAATCCCCAATGTGTAATTTGGAATGTTTAACTTGGAATGTGGAATCCGAAAAGTGAAATTTGGTATGTAGAATCCGGAATGCGGAATCTGGGATCCAGAATAGGAAATTTGGAATGTGGAATCTGTAATGTGTGATCCGAAAACTGGGATTTGGAATCTAGAATGTGAAAACCCGAATTTGAGAACCAGATGGATTGTGGAATCTGAAATGTGGAATCTGGAATGTAGAATTTGAAATAAGTTAGCTATATAATATATCCCCTGTATCACAAAGCACAGAAGGAGCACACCAGGAACATTTCTATGATAACTCCTGTTATTGACATTGTGCTCTAAACACTGACATTTATTTGTACGTATTCTTGCATAAACAAACCAAATGCGGAAAATCAACAACACAAGTGTATTCACATAGGAGTAGCATAATGTCTAGAAACGGTTAACCAAATCCATTCGTTTCTGGTTGTCTGAATATTTCGTGTGCATTCTCACAAACGTATGAACGATGTAACCACGATCTAATTCATCGTGAAACTTTTGCATGATGGAGATGTTGGGGTTGATTGACCCACTGCATTCTAACTTTGTGTTTCAACAATCTCCTCATTTAATTGTACGATAAAATTAAAATAGTCACAATTTCCTCGAAATATTGTACTATAATGTATATTATATTTTCAAATTATATTCAATATTATAATTATATTACACATTCTAATTAAAATATACTTTGTATATAAAATCTTTATACAAATATTTAGTTTAAAGGTGGTCTTGTGAGGTAAAACACATAATGACATTTCCCTTTCAACTCGGATGAAACATCAAAGAGTTATAAGCTTTACATATCTAGTCCTTTTGCATAATAATTAGATAGCGTATTTCGAAACAAGAACTGTCTATATATAGATTCAAAATCTCATTAATAATAATTAATTTACAAAATTTGGATATTTACATTTGTAACAACTCTGAAAATTGAGCAAACTCAAATATATTCATTATTATTAAATAATTGAAAAGTTATAATTGAACAGGAAAGACATATTGCGTCAAATTGTGACGTCACAGACAGAGAATATGGGATCTCTATTGATCAAGCAGTCCACTTAGTTGAATTCGGAACATCGTCTTTGCATAGGGGCATTGTCTGACCACCCTGGTTGCATGACAAATGTTCTAATCGACGCTCGGTATGTGGGTAGACGCTCCTGTCTACTTACACCTCTATTATCATTAAGCGCACGTTCTCTGATTGATGTTTTGATTCGGTTAAATCTCAATAAAACGATCATCCTAATTATACATTATCACCCAGACATTATTATTATTGAATGATCGATGAACTTTCGCATCACACGCACCTGATGCACTAAATCACTTGGCGAATAATTCACTAAATTGTCTATCATTATCTAATTTATAATATACTCGATCATACACGGTACTCTTAAAGTTGAGATTGATGTCATAAAATGCGGAAAAACAAATCTGTAACATGTTTCGTAACTATTTACAACTTAAAAATCAGTTTTTCATAAAATTCTTTTTTTGTTTCCGACAAATCGTAGTTTCAAATTGAAGTCGATTTATAAGACTTTTGAGGCGATAATTTTAAATAAATATTATACGAAATGAATTGAACCAATTTCTCCATTTTATGTTTGCCTATTCCGAGTCAATTTTCGGTTAAATTAATTATTAGTGAAAATGCTTTTCTCGTGTCTCTAGGTCATGGCATTGGGTGGGGGCAAATTTGAAATAGATAATGAGATTGAGCGTCCTATCGATGAAAATTAGCGAACGAATTATCATTCGATCTTCGCACTTCGTCGTCGACGTCAATCTCTGGCTACGCTCTCACGTGCCGGCCGAGGACACGGAAAGGTAGATATTATTTAAAGTTTTTAATTCATATTTAATTTTCTGAGGAGAATAGTTTTTTTATGCATATATTTTTTTCGGTATCTTTTATTGTTAAATTAAAGTGTGGCTGTTGAATCAGACGCCAGTGGAATTGAATTTTCTCTTTTTTGTTCTCAATCTGGACTTGGAAAAAATTTATGAGAATCGGATAAATTATGTATCGATTGGATGAGGAATCGGCAAACATACCCGGTGATCCCCCATAGACGGTTCATGCTTGTGGACTCCTAGATCTCAGTATTCGATTGATAACCTATATATCATTCGTCTCATCATAGCCAGTGCTGAATTTGGTTGAGTACTACACTATATATTCTTTATAAATATCCATATATGATTTTTAAGGATATGAGATCCTAATTAGAGAAAAAAGCCTGATTTGTTATTGACGTTTAACGAGACTGACAAAGCAAGATCGAATCTCTTTTTGTTTCTTAACTAATTATTATTTTATCGTATTATTCTTGTGACTCTTTATAGACCTATTTACATATATATCTTTATTGACTTTTATGTTATAACGAAGAAGAAAAGTATCATTCCTGTGTGCGAATTGTTTAATGAATTTAATTTATTGTTTGTCATTTGGTTATATTTGAGCGTCCCCTACGCAGAGAAATTTATTTTTATAAAAATTTATGTTTCCATTGCGCTGAATAAAATTTTAATTGTGTCAATATATGAAAACGATCTTACTAAATTTATTTATATAACTTAACTCTATATTTCTGTTTTTATTTATTTTGTAATTTAACTTTTGGTGCATTTTTTGATGATTATTACTTATTTTTTTAATGTCTCGTTTTATCCACTAAATAAGACTATAAATTTAATCTATATAAGTGTAATAATCGTTACACTTTGTAGACGTTTAATTTTACTTTCTGTATTAATTTTTTTTCATTTTTAGTAGAATAAAATCTTAGATTACATTTAACATGCTGTTTTTTTCAGAATATGTGAAAAATATTTGCAAAATAAAAATAAATTTTGAGGATTATTCAAGGTTATATTTTATGTAAAATCAAAGTGAATGAATAATAAATTAGAACCAACCAACTATGAAATTTTAACAACTTTATAGAGTAGTACGAAATTACTGATATCTCGAAAACGTAAATAGATACAATTTTATTCGGAACTAAATTTTATCTTTTAAAATTTTAAAAACCGGTCTACAGAAAAAAAAAGGAAACAAATAGGTTTTTATTTAAAACGGATTTATAACCTTCAAAGTAGTAAAAAACATACTACAGAGCAATTTTTGTCAGCAATTATATTACACCTATTATTAGTGCTGTTAAAACAAAGTAAGAAATTTTTTCAATCAGGCAAAACTTTTATATAGTTCAAATTTCCAAATTTCTCAAAAATGGAAAAAAATGGAGTTTTATTAAAAAAGGATTTTATCCCTACAAAGTTGTCAAAAACATGCTACAGAAACTATTTTTGTCCAATGTTATATTATGCCTATTCTCGGTGCTACCAAAATTAAGATAAAGCAAAAAATTTATCAAATGTGGCTAATTTTTTACGGAATTAAAAATTACAGAATTCTCAAAAGCGGATACAATTAGGACTTTATTTATGACGGATTTTTAAACTTCAAAGTATTAAAAAACATGGTACAGAAGCCACTTTTGATCATATTCCTGTAGTACAAATCATTTGTGCTCTTAAAGTTAAGATAAAGCAACATCTCTGCAATTATTCAAAAATTTACGCTATTTGAAATTACAAATTTCTCAAAGACGGAAACTAATAGAGTGATATTAAAAACGGATTTTAAACCTACAAAATAGTCAAAAACATGCTACAGAAACTACTTTTTTCCAATGTTATATTACTTCTATCCTCGGTGCTATTAAAATTAAGATAAAGCAAAAAATTTGTTCCATCTGGTCAAGTCTTTACGGAATTAAAAATTACAGATTTCTCAAAAGCGGATACAATTAGGACTTTATTTATGACGGATTTTTAATCTTCAAAGTATTAAAAAACTTGCTACAGAAGCCATTTTTTATCATATTTCTGTGGTAAAAATCATTTGTGCTCTTAAAGTTAAGATAAAGCAACATCTCAACAATTTTTAAAAATTTACGCGATTTAAAACTCCAAATTTCTCAAAAACGGAAACAAATAGAGTTTTATTAAAAACGGATTTTTAACCTACAAAGTAGTCAAAAATATGCTACAGAAACTATTTTTGTCCAATGTTATATTATGCCTATCCTCGGTGGTATTAAAACTAAAATAAAAGAAAACACTTATATTTTTTACAAATCTATTACTTAACCCGAAATTACACATTTTTTTATAACGGGACAACATAGCGTTCCATTGAAAATTGATTTTGAACCAATAAATCATTACAGAACAATGTACAGAATCCATTTTTGTCTCCATTTTTATAAGACTCGTCAATACCCAGAGTTTTAAAAAGAATTTCGACAAAACACTATTTATAACCATGTTTTTTTATCATTTTCCTTCTATTATTTGTTTCAAAATTTTTTTTTCATTTTAATGCTTACAACATTTGAGTATTTTCCACAACTTCTAATAATTTTTCTCATATAATTTCTAATTAATTTGTTTCCTTAGAGTATTTCAACTCCACACATATCAGAATAAAATTCCATATTTCTCGCAATGAAAAATTTAATTTTGCAGTAATGCTGAAGCTTATTCCATAGAAAATGAATGTCCTGCTTTTCAAATTGCCACTCTCAACAAACCATCTTGTTGACTCCACCATTTTCCGTTATACGAGAATTTTCACAGCTCTCGAGAACCATCCACCCATCTAATAAAATCGGTCAGAAATAAAAACGAGATATGACTGCCAGACGCGGGCACTAAAATTAGCAATATAAAATAAATTGGCATCAGCAGTATGTGCTGATCAATATATAAAACTTCACATTTTATCAAACTTTACGTAAGTAACAATAGAGCTTCTAGTTTGTAAATAAAGAGCGGCTTGAATGACGTTTATTTATATACAATAAATTAAATCACTAATCCAGTTAAGCACAGAAGGGCTTTTCTCTTCTTTTGTATAATAAACTTGACACCGCTGCTATTCAGTTGTGAATGGCTCGTTACATTACGATACTTTGTATTTTCTATTTTAGCTTAATGAAAAGCTGAAAATGTCTGAAGTGATCAGTAAATAGAAATGGAATCAATGGCGAATTCAGTAAGAGCACAGTCATTAATGATCCTCATTAGCATCAATATTATGGATGATGGCATTCGAGTTAACTGCGTTCAAGTATCGACGATCTATTCGTGCATGCTCATAACAACTTCCTCTTTTCTTTGTTCCTTCATCTATTTCCTCGTACCATCGCCATTTCAAAGTTTCATCAATCATTGCAGTTTTCGCGAGATTGGAGCGTCATGCAGGTTTGTCCTCTTTTCTCGTCCACTGCTCTTTCGCCTTGATGAAATTGATTTTCAAATACTCTAAATGCGCATGATTTGGTATCGAGATATATATCTCTATCGTCGAGTAGAATCTTTGCTAAAAGGGGTAACAACCTGAAGATAATGATTTAAATTGTACTATATAAAGAACGTCACTTATCGGAAATGAAAATTAGTACCTACTAAAAAAAGAACGTAAATAAAGAGCATGAAACAAAATTTAGAAGTTTAGAATTTGGTTTATGTTATTCTTTTTGTTGGTTTCGGGGTTTTTTATAAACATATTTTTAGTACCATTATAGGTATAAATTATTTCATTTGGAGGTCGCTAATATTTTTTTTTTTTGCCTTTAACTCCTTTTTTTTAGGTTGGGTCATGAATTTTAGCTCCTCTGAGAATTTTGACTTTGGACTTGAACTCGGCAAATAAAAACATGTCTCGAACAGAAAATCTTTGTGAAACTGATTACTTATAAGGTTTTCATATAATCGCATTTAATGCTGATATTAAATGTTTTTTATCAGGATTATAACTTTCGTTTCATTTTGTTTCGCTTTTATCGAAAATCGAACGAATCTAACTTTGAATTTAATGTAATTATTTTTAAATTCAATACAGCGGAAACTTAGCGTAGGAATAAACGAAATTAAAGAAAAATAAATACAGAAAAGATTTAATAAATAGAAAGGAGAAATATTTGATCAATTATCAACAGAGAACTAAAAAATTAAACTGGAAAATAGAACAATTATTACTAGTAATTTAAAAAAAAATTACTAGAAGATGTGAACACATTATTATTCAGTAAAAATAAGTGAGAAGGAAAAGAATCAATAAAATGGAGAAGAATCTCCAAAACTTGAAAAATAGTCTTTTTCATACTGACAAAACATATAACAAAAAACATTTTTAACAATTGCTAATAAGTCAAAAAAAAATCATTTTATTAAAAAATGACTGAAATGAAGAAAAGATTACTAGAAAATTACTAAATAAATAAGAAGTGGAAAAATAACTATATAAAGTGATGAAAAAACAATAAATACAAACATTTAATAAAAATAACTAGAAAATAAGTATGTAACTAAGAATAAAGATAAAAAATTGGAAATGTCAAAAAAAAAAAAATGAAAAATCGTGAATTATTTTGCAAATTATTTTTGGTCAATTATAGACTTTATGCAGGTCAATCAATTCGTTTTGAGACAAGGAATACGATTTTTTTTTTGTTAAATTATTTTTATTGTTAAGTTAAGTATTTATAATGTGAAAAAAAATTTTGGCAAAAGAGACCTTCTGAAATATCTAATCAACAAAAAAATTACCACACACACACACATCCCGAATTTTTTTTGAAAATAAAAATTTACGTTTTTTAGATGAATATAAGTCAATTGATCATTATAAAAGAAAACGGACAACTAAACTGTAAAAATATTTTTACGTTTTAGGAAAACAACGGGAAACGGAAAAAATACGGAAGTGAAAAGACATATTTGAAAATTAAAAAATGTTTATAAAGAGAAAATGAAATAAGAAACTAAAATTGTGTATCAAAATTTTAAACATTACTAATTGTAAGAGTTGAAGAAAATAATTGGAATTTTTTAACAACAACTGAAACAAAAAAAAAGAATCTACGAAGTTAATAAACAACAAGTTATCCGTCTTTTTCAACTTAAAATTTTATTTAATAGTTTTTACTTCTCAGTTATTTTTTTCTTTCATTCTAGTTATTCCATTAGTTCTAGTTATTTTCATTAACTCCAGTCATTTTCAATAATTCTAGTTTTTTTCATTAATTTTAGTTATTTTCATTAATTCTGGTTATTTTGATTAATTCTAGTTTTTTTTAAGAACTCTAGTTATTTTCTAAAAACTCTAGTTACTTTCTTAAAATTCTAGTTACTTTTTACATGCCTAGTTTTGTTTTGACAAAACTGGTTAATTTTTTGGGACTTTCTAGTTAGTTTCTCATTTTTCAGTAAGTTTACTCTATTTTCTAATTTTTTCTGATATTTTTTAAAATTATTATTTCATTTTCTAGTAAATTTTCGACACTTTCTTCTTAACCATTTTTAGTAACAAAATCTTTTTACTTTACAGCTATTTGATTAAATTTCTTGATATTTTGTAACAATTTATATTTTTACAAAATATATATTTTATAGATACTTTTTACTTGTAAATTATACTTTTTTCTCCTTTTATAGGTATTTCATAAAGGAAATAGTAATTTTCATAACTTTATATTTCGTTTCCCTCATTTCTCAATTATTTTTTTTTAATTTCTTGTTAATTTTTAAATTCTTAATTTTTGTCCACTCATTTGTGTTTAGTTCATGCACTTACTCTCTTTTCTTCAATTACACCTTATTCTCTAGTTATTTCTTTATTTTCTAATAATAATTTTTCTACACTTTTGTAGATATTAACCAGATTTAAAACTACTCTCTAAATCTGAAATAGTGAAAAACTACTATTTAGGGGTTTAAATTGTTAACTAGTTTTCTCTTTTTCAATAAGTAAAAAATAACTAATTATTAGTAGGAAACTACTAATTTAGTAGTTAAATGTAACTAATTATATAGTACAAAATAACTAATGTAATGAGTAAATAGAAATCTACTAATTCTTTTAGTAGTTTAACCTAACCTAAAAATTACTTTGACTAATTAAATTAGTAGTTTCTTATTAAATTATTAGTAAAAATTGCTATTTGAGATTGTAAACGAATTTTCACCTTTAAAATAGTAATTTGTAACTAATTCTGATTTATAGAGCAGAATCTTTCTTTTGTAGTTAAATGTTATCAATATCTTGGTGTTTTATTTTTTCTTTTATAGTAATTTCTCTTTATTTTCGGATACTATTTCGCTATTCATGTGATCTTTTTTAAAAGAAATTTTAATATTAACTAAGATTTCATTCCAAATATTAGTTTTAGTTCTTAATTTCACTTACCAGAAATTTTACATTTTCTAATTTTTTTTCTTCTTTAAAATTTAATGAATATCTATTAGTTAGTTATGTTTCGTTACTTTTTTAGGTAAGATATTCGATATTAATATTAGATATGTTTTACTCCTTCCTTATTTTTCCTACTGTAATTATTTTTCATAAATTTCAGGCTACATCTTCACTTTGCCTTTTTTATTTTTATATTCAGTTTGTTTTCTTATAATTTCTAGTAATTTTTCCTACTTCTGAGATTTTTTTGTTGCTTTTATGTTACTTGTTCAATTTCTCGCTTTTAATCGTTTTCAAGTAATTCTACGAAACTTTCTAGTTATTCTTTTCATATTCTTGTGATTATGTGACTTTCTAGTAATTTTTCATTCTTTCTGGAAATCTTTTCATTTTTTTTTGTAAACTTTTATCTCAACTGTCAACTTATTTTTCTCATTGTCTATTGTGTCTTCTTTAATTTCAAGTTATTTATTCACTTAGAAGATTTGTTCTTTATTTTCGAGTTTCTTTTTAAAATTTTTAGATATTTTTTTTATTTCCGAGTATTTTTCTCATTTCATCTTTTCTTCTTTCTTCTGTTTTTTATTTTTCATTTTGCAGTATTTTTTTTAAATTTCCAAATGTTTACTTATAACTTCTTGAGAGGAATTTTATGACTTTTCCTTAATTATTTATCGTTCATCTTTTTCACAATATTTTCGACTTCCTAGTTCTGTCCCTTTGTTTTCTAGTTATTTTTTTTTTATTTTTAAATGTTTTTTCTTTCTGGGGATTTTTGAAATTTTTTAGTTTATAATGCCAATTTTTAGATACTTGTTACATTTCTTAATTTCTAGTAAATAATACCCACAGATATCTTTCACTTTTTTGTCTCATCTTCTAAATGCTTTTGTATTAAATTTTTTATATAAATATATATTTTTTTGTATTTAATTTTCTATTTATTATTTTTAGTTATTTATTCACTCTTCAGTTTTTTTCTTAATTTTTTAGTAACTATTCAGATTTATTGTTTTTCAATCAATTTACAGTTACTTTTTTCATATTCTAGATATTTTGACTTTTCAACTAATTTTTTTCACGTCTTTATTATCATCTTGATTTTGGAATTAATTTTTAAATTACTAGTAGAACGGAAATTGTGTCAGAAAAAAATTCTTACTTAAAAAAAAAAAGTTAAATGTCAATGAACTAAAAATTTTTGTCTCTAAATCTGAATTCGTGTCAAATCAGAGACTACTTCAAATTAATGGAAATGTATACTTAACTATATTTAAAAAAATCTCATTATCTTAATTAGTCTATTTTTATTATTAGTAGAAGATTTTTCTAATTTTAATTACTAGAAAATTTTACTAATTTAAAATAATGACAAATTGTATGCCGTTTTTACAAATAGCTGATTTCGTTTTTTTAATATTCTCTAGAATTCTGTTTGTTTGATTTTATTTATTTGTTTAATAATATTTAAATATTTGATTTGTTAATTTCTAAATATCTGTATAATTAAACCTTTTGATACATATGTCTTTAATATTCGTGAATTTATAATAATAGCATAATAATTGTTTATTTAACTAATTAAACACACATTTTGGTTATTTAATAGCTTCTGAATAAAATATTGTGAACTAATTTCAAAATAATTAATAATTCAAAAATAATACCCACAGATATCTTTCACTTTCTTTCCTCATCTTCTAAATGCTTTTGTATTAAATTTTTTATATAAATATATATATTTTTTTTGTATTTAATTTTCTATTTATTGTTTCTAGTTATTTATACACTCTCCAGTTGTTTCTTATTTATTTAGTAACTATTCAGATTTCTTGTTTTTTTATTAATTTAGTTATTTTCTTCACATTCTAGATATTTTGACTTTTCAACTAATTTTTTTCACGTCTTCATTATTATTTCGATTTTGCAATTAATTTTTAAATTACTACTAATTATTGAAAATTCCTTCATTACTTTAATATAAAATTACAAATAAATTTATTTTAACAATAAAGTTACAACTATTTTACACCAAATTTTACACGCCTTTTTATATTTCTTATTCGCGTAAGAACAGAAAATCAAGCTACATCTTATCCACTGCAATATCTCTCGAAACGTCAAAATCCGCATGCGATATTTGTGTATCTTATATTTTTTGACAAGGAATAAAATTTCAAAAAAAAAGTAGAATTCAATTTTATCCTCAAGGATCTAGAAAATATCAGGTTATTCAGGCGAGACAAGAATCTTACCGGGATAAGAAAAATGAGGAATTCATATATATCTTGGCAAACATCTCATGTCAAGTCACGCTCTCAAACGTTTCTACGATTGAATAAATAAAGTATTGTGTGAGTTTCCTTCCACTAAGGATACGAAAAATAAAGTGGAGAAATTTCCGAGCTATAGCACACTACATTTATGTTTGGCCAAGAATATTTTGCAGGGGTTCAAAAAACACATTTTCAGCTAAACCACAATTTTCCCCATCACATCGCTTTGATATCTGTCTGATAAAAGGCACCGATTATTTTATAGTCCTTATTAGATTTTAGATGCGATATAAAGCTGATCTGAAAACCACCAACCGTGGAGTGTCTCCATTTAGAGGAAATATGTGAGACGTGAGCGACATAAAAGACGACGAGACATATAGTGAAGAAGCCATAATAATATAAAAAAAAACCTGAGGGATCAGTGCCAGAGGAAAGAAACGAGAAATTTAGGTTATTGATGATGGATGAAGAAGAAGGAAAATTTATGAATGAAAGTCCAGTTATATTAAACTGAGTCAGAAGATTTGCCAAGGAATTTATGCTTACCTAAAGAACTCATCGAATAATATATATCTCTTATCTAGTGATCAGAAAACAATTTTCTTCCCCATTCGAAAAAAACCCCCGAGAAAATTGCATATATGTATTTCAAATGGCCCTAGTTATTAAAATCCAACGCATTGAAATTTAATCTGAGAGGAAAGTTGGTATTTTTTCTTCAATTTCCATTTTCAAATGCAATTCAACTGAACAAGAGCAATACTATAGAAATGAACCGATAGAAATGCGTTTTTATCGTTGAAACCTTTTTGAATATAGATTCTTCCGCGACTATAAATTTCACGAATTTTTTCCGAATCGCAAAACTGTAGAAAAAAAAGTGAAAATTTCATTTTTATTCGCTGTTTTCAACCGGGCTGAAAAATTTATTTGTCCCTTGAACATACATGGAAAAGTTTAAATGAATGTTATATACAATCAAAATCTTCATCATCAATAAAATACAAATCGTTGAAAATTTTAAATTAAAATGCACAATACAACGAGTATAAATGGGAATGTATACAAAAGATGCTTCTTAAACAAAGAACATTTGAAAATTCAATAATCCGGAAAGCAATTTCCTATTCACCAATGAAAACGTAAGAGAATAAAATAGATTCGGAAATGAACAATTCAATTTTATATTTTATTTTTACCTGGCTTATGCGCGTCTTTATTATGGATTACAAAGGCAGATGAAATTAAATTTTATACAACTTCAATATGCTCTTTTAATGTAATGTGCCATTCCATTATTGTTTAATTTCGATAGACGGAATTATTAAATAATTATCATATTTCAAAGCTTCGTTTAATTAGTATTTTTATGAAAATTGGGAAAATTCGTACGGACTCGAAACTAATTTTGTTATGAATACAATCATACTATTAAATTGTTTGGAAGTACGTTAATTATATAATTTTTTGTAAAATAATTAAAATGCTGCATTCTACGTTCTGGAAAATAATTAAACAGGAAAATAATATGTTAATGTAGTAAATGTAAATTATAAATGAATGTTAAATATTTGTAGGATGAAAAACGGTTCTTTATTATGTACTGAAAAGCTTAAAGGAAGATAAGGTAAAAGTAAGATAAATGATATGTTTAGGGGAGTGGAGCCTACAATGGAACATACCTAATAGTGGGGTCTTTGACAAAAAAATCTGAGATAAAATTAAGAAGCATGATACATAGTTTCAAACGCATCAAAAATGAACCTTCTTGATTAATTTTGAATCTAAAAATGTTTAAATAAACGTCAAATTCATTTTGAACTTGAGCTAGAATGTATAAAATTCAACCAATCAAATTTGTTTTAAAAAAAAAAAAAATATGTTTCAATAAGAATGAATTCTGGTTTCGTTTATCCTTTTCTGAGAAATAGTTGATAAAAAATTTCTTAATGAAAAAAAGATTAATTAATAATATAACATCAAAATAAAATAAAATAATAATTACATTTCGTAAAAGCAGAATAAATAAATAATTAGTATGAATTAAAAAACTTAAGAAGATCATAAAATACGTTCTCTCCTAAATTGAATCAATGAACACTGATTTGAAATACACACTTCTGACTAATCATCTAATCAAATCTATAAAACACTGATTTTTATTATAAAAAATGATCCATTTTAAAAATCTGTTATGAAATTTCATTATGAAATACAATTTTCAAAAAATCCAAAGAAAATTTTAATTTTTGATATTGTAACAAAATTGTAGGACCAAAATTATGACAAAAAAAATATTGGCACCTCTGAACAACGGATTTAAATTTGACCAGCCCCTAACCTTAAATATTGAATCGCTCCAAGAAAAAAATATAAATAATAATAAAAAAAATAAAATTATTTAATAATAAATAAATAATAATAATAAAAAATAAAAATATTTTATTATAAAAATAATAAAAAATTAAACATAATAATAATAAAAATATTTCGAATAGAGAATGATTTGAATAATTATTTAATTTATCATTTTTCAGAAAATTTATTTCTGAAACTACTGCATAATTTCAAGACGGAAATTGTGTCAGAAAAAAATTATTACTTTTAAAAAAAAGTTGTCAATGAATTTAAAATTTTTGTCTCTAAATCTGAATTCGTGGCAAATCAGAAACTACTTCAAATTAGTGAAAAATTACATTAAACTGTATTTAGAAAAACCTCATTCTCCTAATTAGTCTATTTTTATTATTTACTAAATTTTTTATAAAAAGTGACTAAAAAGAAGTAGAAGATTTCTCTAATTTTAATTACTAGAAAATTTTACTAATTTAAAATAATGACAAATTGTATGCCGTCTTTACAAATAGCTGATTTCGTTTTTTTTAATACTCTCTAGAATTCTGTTTGTTTGATTTTATTTATTTATTTAATAATATTTAAATATTTGATTTGTTAATTTCTAAATATCTGTAATTAAACCTTTTGATACATATGTCTTTAATGTTCGTAAATCTATGTTAATAGCATAATAATTGTTTATTTAACAAATTAAACACACATTTTGGATGTTTAATAGCTTATGAATAAAATATTGTCAACCAATTTCAAAATAATTAATAATTCATTGTTAATAATAAATCAAAATTAAATTACATACAGAATTGTAGAGAATGTTATATTAAGAGGAAAATGTAAATAGTTGAAAATTAAAATTAAAATTAAAGGGCATGTAATGGAGTATGACGCCTCAAATTATTTTTTTGACACCAAACTTTATATAATTACCTTAAATATCATTAGAAAGATATATCTGACCTTTTGTTTCAATCTTTCAATTTTACCTTCAAATTAATTTTCCAAAAAATACGCGGATTTTCGGAAATTCAACAATTTAAGGATGTTTGACCCTATGACATAACCTTTAACTAAAAATTAGTTTTTATCATGAAAATAAAGAAACACAAAAATTGCCCTTAATAAATTTTAAAAGTTCTACTTATACAATTTTTGAATAAAATTATTTTAGATTAAAATATTTTGTCTTCTTCGCATTATTTAACATATTGTGTTTTTTCAAATCTAATGAAAAATTGCAATTTTTACCCGCAATTATGACAAATAATGTCTTATTCTGCTCTTTGAAACATTCGATATAAATCTACAATTATAATTTTATTAAAAATGGTTAGTTAAAAAGTAAGGAACAGAAAAAATGTATCTTCTATGTTTTTTAGAATGTTTCTAAACAATACTTTTTTAATAATTTGGGATTGTTTTGCGTCCGGATTAAAATAATCTTGATTAATTTTAACAAATAAAATAACTGACTTAATATCTCAATTGTCTGTTAGGTGCTGTTGCCAAAAATTAATCAACATTTTTAATCAAATTCTATGAGTATAATTGTAGAAAATATTTCAAAGAATAAAAGGAGCCATTATTTGACATCATTGTATAAAAGTTGAAATTTTTCAGTAGATTTTAAGAAAAAAGACAAAATATTCAATAATGCATGAATCACAAAATATTTTAATCAAAAATAATTTTATTCGAAATTTGTATAAGTGGATCTTTTAAAATTTGTTAAAAACAATTTTTAGTTGATTTTATTTTCATGTTAAAAAATAGTTTCAGTTTGAGGTTATGTCATAGGGTCAAACATCCTTACTCTCTAAATCTGAATTAATGAAAAATTAAAAATGATATTTTTTTTCGCTAATTCAGATTTAGAGAGTAAATTAATAATTCCACAAATTTCTCTCTAAATCTGAATTAGTAGTTTTCTACTAAGAATTAGTAGTTTTCTACTATGAATTAGTCAAATTCATGGCTCATTTTTCTCTAATTCATATAGTAGAAAACTACTAATTCTTAGTAGAAAATTACTAATTCTTAGTAGAAAACTACTAATTGAAATAGTGAAACTTTACTTTTAAAAAAAGTAGATTTATTCAAAAAAAGTTCTTGGAGATGGAAGGAAACTGATTTTTACCACATTTTTAGAAAATGTAAGTATTGTAATTTTCAAAAAAATAATAATAATTAACCTTAACCCATGTAAAAACAGAACATTTTCATTAAAAATCTGATATTTTGTCAAAATTTCATATTCAAATATTTTTTCCGCACACAGGAAAAACTGGGCCCGTATCATTTTAACATAAAGCTTTTCGCAGAACATGCTCTCTAAATCTGAATTAGTGGTTTTCTACTAATGAATTAGCGAAAAGTGAGCTACTATTAAAATAGTAAGAATTTGACTAATTTTAGTAGAAAACTACTAAGAATTAATAGAAAACTACTAATCTTGTAGTAGAAAACTACTAATTAAATTAGTAAAAAAATCTACTTTTTTGAAAAGTAAAGTTTCATTATTTCAATTAGTATTTTTCTACTAAGAATTAGTAATTTTCTACTAAGAATTAGTAGTTTTCTACTATATGAATTAGAGAAAAATGAGCCATGAATTTGACTAATTCATAGTAGAAAACTACTAATTTTTAGTAGAAAACTACTAATTCAGATTTAGAGAGTGTTTTATTGTTCGATCTACTAAAATCAAAGATTTTTAAGTCTTATTTATTAAATAATTTATTTCAATACATTAAATTAATATTAAAAGACTCAATTAATCCAGTAAGTTTAATTATTAAATAATTAAAACTCAAAAATCTTTGATTTTAGTAGAAGTACAAGATAACATTTTCATAGGTTGAAAATCTACAAAAAATTTTGTGTCAAAATGATACTCATTCACTATAATAAATTGATTTTACTAATTTAAATAATGTAGTCGTTTATAATGAAGTCACGCTCTAGAGGAGAGGGTCGGGTCAGAAGAAGGAAGTTTTCAGTTTCTGACATATAAAAAGTTGGACAAGGGTACAAAAACAAAATTTGTGTAAATAAATTGTTGGATGTCAATCTTTAAACCATTTTGAAACGAATTAAAGTAGTCTACAGGGAAAAGGGATCAAGTTTTGAAAATGTTGTCGTAAGTTGACGAAACAGTGTACAAAATCGCATCTTATTTAATCCAAAAAAAAAGTAATAAATTCAGTTTCCTTTCTTGACATAAATCCTGTTATCAACTAGACATAAGTAAACACATTGATTTAAGTATCTTTTATTTCATGGGTAGAACGAAAAGTAGCCGAGAATCGAAAGTCGGGTCCGCCCTTTCTCTACAAACGTGAAATCTAATGTTTGTCGTAAATGATCAAATGTTTGATCTGAGCCCAGAAGTTTGGTAAAATTTGCTTTACAAAGTTTCGACGTTAACAAAACAAAGCAAATTTTATCTCGATTAAAAAAAAATAGTTTATACGTTTTTTTAAGTGTTACTGTCTAAATAGTGTTTTTCTATAAAAAGTATTTCTATACAAAAAGCGTTTCTCTAAAAATAAGTGTTTATGTTTAAAAAGTGTTTCCGTATAAACAAAAATTATTATTCTCGGTGAAAAAAAAATGTTCCATGTTATTAATCTGTTTCACACATTTTTAATTATTCCAATTTTATCTATACCAGAGTATCCTAATGACTATTTTCTACACAGTAATGTTAGATTTCTTTCTTGACAAGAATTTTCAAGAATCTTATTCAGACAAAGACAAAGAAATTCACAAGATTGAAACTAGTATAGATTGATTAAAAAAATTACCCCTGCAAAGTGCGTCTTTTTCCAGTTGAGTTAAGGCGTTCTTACTGGGATAGTGAAAGAAAAAGAAAATGGAAGACGATTGGAAGAAAAGGATCGTTGAGAGAATAAAGGAAGGATCTAAAAGGAGCAACTCCTTGAAACACTCGAGTTCCTTGGGTGTAGGACCACTTACGCTCCACCCATAGGACTTTAATTTAACACTTCTCCAACTCGCGATCCTAACCGATTGATTGTCGATTGTTCACACTGTACCTAAGAGAAAACCACTCTTCTCATTGCAATCGATTCGATCGCACCGGAGCAAGTACTTCCTCAATTAGAAACGTTGCTGCACTTCTATTCTTTTCAATTAGCCTCGTTACCGATTACGACGAAATTTTAATTTAAGCAAAGGCGTTTCCCAACGACAACTCAAGTGCACCAGCGCCCGTTGATAATAATTTATATTCGAGTCATTGTACGATAACGAGATTTTGATTAATTGATTTTTCCATCTGCGCTCATTCCCTCTATCCATTGGCGGTTACAGCGTTACTGTTTCGCTATTATTTTCAAGTTAGCATTGCTGCCAGCGCGACACTAATAACACTTACTTTCCGCGAAATAACCTTCTGCACAAACTGTTCCCTTCTTCACTTAATTAACCAATATTAAATTTTCCTATTGTTAAGAATTATATCATAATTTGGATATTATTACTAATTTAGATATTATTAATTTTACATAGTATGCTTTATACCATAATTTCAGATATTATTAAACACTGTAATTAATTCGAGAAAATTTATAATCCAATTTAGCCGATTTGCATCAACACCCGTTTAATAAGCACTTATTCTTATCAACAAATTCTTCTTAACTTTCACTCACTGCACTATCATCAATCCTCAAACACCAATCTCGTCCTAGGACACTTCTTCTTCGTCGACATTGACCCTTGGCACTTCCTGAGAGTTTCACTTCATCCGATACACACTCTGCTGTTTTGCTTTCCATTTTTGCATTTTTACACGTACTTGGAAAAATTCTCCGGCGATGAATCTAGATCGATATTTTTTACGGGTTGATTCTGTCGGGGGAAAAGAAATTTTCCGATTCTATGGGAAACATTGTGAGAACTTGTTTAAAAATTACTTTTTTCTGTGGGGAAGGAAGAGCGGTTTTTTTTTCAAGTGAAGAAATTAATTTTTCGGAAAAATGAATCCCGAGATTGGGTTGCGCGCGCGAAACCACCACGAGTGATGCTGAGCTCGGACTGGAGCTTTTGCTGTGGCGCTAGCATCGCAGGGGGTAACCAAGAACAACCCCTCCACCCTTGCATTTCCACCCCAATCACCGCCACCGCCGCCGCTATTCTCAAACCTCGGCCATCACCCAGCAACGCGTTTTTAAACCACTTCGCTCCTTCACCCCTCCTATACTTTATATCTTACTACACGACAAGGTGCGAAATTGATCAACATAAACACTCTTTTTATCCTTATTTATTCCCGCTATCTTTGAACTAAGATGAATTTTGCATTTCTCTCAAAAGAAACGAGCGTCATCAAAGCATCTTGTGTGCACTTTTTCTGCTTTGTTTCTTCTGACGAGTTTCTTTGTGTTTTCCTCTTTAACTTACAATTTTATTGGATAATTATTTTAATTATTAACTTTTTATTGATGTAAAATAAACTTGGGTAGCTAAGGTAAATGTCGAAATTATAAGATGCTCATTTATTGATACTTTTCGAGATTTATCGCATTCAAACAATTATTTGATAAAATAAAACCCAATTTTTTCTTTTTATTAGAAGGAAGTATACACTGTAAAAACAAGTGTCTTATTTTAAGACATTTTTGTCCTCACTTTTAAGACGTTTTAAAGTGTCTTAATTTTAAACCAATGAGAAAGCATCCTTCAAAATTATTAACCAATGAAATAGCTTGAAATAACTGTAAGACGCTTTCTTAATGTCTTGTGTCTTAAAATAAGACACTTAGAAGACAGCAGTTTTTGCAGTGTATTTCTGGTTGTAAGAACAGTAATTATTGTTTTTTTATACTATTCTAAAAAGAACGGACGTTGTGGTTAACTTCAGACGTATAACTCCATTTCCCAGTCTCCCATTGGTCAGTAGATATCAAACCTCACTATCGATAGTTTTCAGTTTCGATTTTTTTGTTTTGCAGACGAGTTAAAATCTTTTTAATTAAATATTGTAACTTCAAGTTTATTTTATAAAATTTCTTAGAATGTTAGCAATCTAAAATAACAAAAAATTTTATTAAAATAATTAATACATAGAAATTAGCAACAATTAACAATAACAATAGTCAATTTTATTTGACTCAGTGAAATCGATAATATCTTTTCAATAATTATTAACTGAGTGATAAATTCATAATATTACAATAATTATGACCATGGATTTGCAACGGTCTAATGAAAGTTTCATCGTAGATGACTCAAACAAAATTAAGACAACTATTAATAATTTGACGAATTTAAACAAGAAAGTTCTGCGTACTGCAACACTTCGATTTTCACAGCAACACCGGAAAAAGGAAGTTTTTTGATCTTTTAAGACAGTTTCTGATGAGGGCAGCATAGCTGTTGAAACGTTAAAAAAGTGAAGATTTTTTCGTTTTATTTGACTCAGTGAAATCGATAATATCTTTTCAATAATTATTAACTGAGTGATAAATTCATAATATTATGGAAATAAATTCATAATATTACAATAATTAACAATAACATCACAGTTTAGACGTTTATTTGTACTATTTTTCAAGTTATTTAAAATCTTTGTTTATTGAATAATTGCATTATATGAAATAATAAAAAATTGAAAATAAATTAAATTGTAATAATTAAGGAGTGATAGTTTAAGAGGTGACAGTGATTTTAGTGAAGTTGTTAAGGTTATAGTGTTTTAAGTGAAATAATGTTTCGTTTACATTGGCATTCGTTTCTGACAGGTGAGTAATGATAATAATATTAATAATCTTTTATTTATTTTTATTTTATTTCTAACTTACTTATCTGTTTTTTAGTTCTATTATTTAAATGTTTTCTTTTTCTAAAAGTATCATAATTATTTATGTCATTTACGGGTTTGATATTTTTTTTTATTTTTATGCACATGGTGATTGTCATCGGAATTCTTTTCGGCCAAGAGGAAATGGTGTAACTGGTAAGTAATCTCATTAACATTTTAAGTTTCTGTAAAATAATAATATTATACTTTCATGTTTAAGGTTATATTTTTTGTTATTATTTTCCGGTTAGGTATAGAACAGTAGGATAAAGTGAGAAAATTTGGTTCAAATAGACTTTTAGACCGCAATTTTAAACCGAATTAAAAAATTCTTCTTCCCACTAACGCAGAACTAAATTCTAAAGAGATCTGTGAGAGTCGATTTTTTAATTATTGTTTTATAAATTTTTAATGTTTATGCAAAAAGTATGAGAAAAATGATTTTTTACAATTTTTGATTTCTTTTGCACATTTTTTTTGCATACTTAATAATGTATGCATTTGATGTTTAGGGGTGTGTCAATAGTAAAAAAAAAGTTTTTGCGCTTAAAAATTGTTATAAACAATTTATATAAATAATTACACTTTATGAATGTTTTTAAACAGTTCACATTATAAACATTCATTAGGAAAAAAATAACAAGCGCGCCGCAGCGCGCGGGTCGATCTCGTATTGTAAAATAAAAGTAATGATAAAATAGTGTCCTAGTTTGTACCTCCCATTTGGAAAAGTTCGGTGGGTTTTGATCGGATAGCGCTGCTTCTCTTCAACAGAGTTCAAAGAATAAGATCCAAAAATTTATTTAACCGGTTTTTGTTATCAAGGGGAGGTTACCGTTCTCAATGGTGTTTCGGTTTTTTTTATTTAAATAGTACATAATTATATAAACTTTTTACATATTTATATTAAAAAAAAAATTAAAAATGGCGGCTGTAGCTTAACTTATCAAAGACCCTGCGCGCCGTATTTTTTTATGCGTCGTACGTTTTACAGCCTCGCCAGGTTATCTGAAGCAAAAATTCCTAATAAATTATTAAACTATGATAAATTTAGGGGGCCTTATTGTTTTCCTTCTTTTTTAAAAAAAATTTTTAAATATTTTTTTTGAATTATAAAGTAAAAAGAAAAAAGCTTAAAAATTAAGTTTTCTCTTCAAATAGCCACCATTTTGCTAAAAAATGTTTTTTCAAAAAAAGGAAAACGATAAGACCCCCTAAATTTATCCTAGTTTAATAATTTATTAAGAATTTTTGTTTCTGATAACCTGGCGAGGCTGTGGAACGTACGGCGCAAAAAAAAATACGGCGCGCAGGGTCTTCTATAAGTTAAGCTACAACCGCCATTTTTAATTTTTTTTTTAATATAAATATGTAAAAAGTTTATATAATTATGTAATATTTGAATAAAAAAAAAACCGCATTTCCAAAAATATTTCCGTCTTTGAAAAAAAAATTCCCAAACTTCGTGCATTTTTCACCATTGAGAACGGTAACCTCCCCTTCATTATTTTTTAAAGGACCCTACAAAATCCCCATAAAATGAAAGAAACATGCAAGATTATTAAAAAATATTTACTACTTCTTTTTACAATATTTTCTGCAAAAGTTTCCATTAATTACGTGAAAATTAATTACTAACAATTGTTGCATGTATTTTTTGATTTGTTTAAACAAATTAATATTGTTTATATGGAACTTTTCATCTAATAGAGCTAGAGTTGTAACTTTTTCTTAATTTTGCAACTATTTAAGTCTAGTAAAGCCGAATATTAGAAAAAAACTAAAATATAAAATTATAAAAATTGTTTAAACAAATTAATATTGTTTATTTGCAACTTTTCATCTAATAAAGCTAGATAGTTGTAACTTTTTTCTAATGCTGCAACTATTTAAGTCTAGTAAAGCGCAATAATAGACAAAATATAAAATTATAAAAATTCTTTAAACAAATTAGTTTTGTTTATTTGCAGCTTTCCATCTAATAAAGCCAGAGAGTTGTAACTTTTTTCTAATTTTGCAACTATTCAAGTCTAGTAAAGCCGAATATTAAAAACTAACTAAAATATTCATTTTAAAAATTGTATAAAAAAATTAATATTGTTTAATTGCAACTTTTTATGTAATTGAGCTTGAGAGTTGTAACTTTTTCTTAATTTTGCAACAATTCAAGTCTAATAAAGCCCAATATTAGAAACAAACTAAAATATAAAATTACAAAAATTGTTTTATCAAATTATTATTGTTTATTTGAAACTTTTTACCCAATAGAGCTAGAGAGTTGTAACTTCTTTCTAATTTTGCAACTATTCATGTCTATTGAAGCCCAATATTCATATAAAACTACAATCTAAAATTACAAAATTTGTTTAGACAAATTAATATTGTTTAATATTTTTTAAGCCCTATAGTTAAAGGACTTGACCCGTCTACTTGTAAATAAATAAATAAATAAATTTATTTGCAACTTTTCATCTAATTGATCTATAGAGTTGTAACTTTTTTTTAATTTTTTAACTTTTCAAGCCTAGTAAAGCCTAGTACTATCTGTAAAGAAAATCAACAACTGTAATCAAAAAATGTTTAAACAAATTAATATTATGATTATTATTATTTATTATATAAACTTACAATTCCCTTGATTTACTTGATAAAGAAACTGCAAATAAACAATAAAACAATATTTAAACAAGTTTTATAATTGTTGATTTTACTTTACAATTAGTAATGGGCTTTACTTGGATAGAAAAATTGTAAAATTAAGAAAATGTTACAAATTTCTAGGTCAATTAGATAAAAAATTGCAAATAAACAATGATGTTTGTTTAAACAATCTTGACAATTGATGATTTTAGTTTACAGGTAGTATTAGGCTTTACTAGGTTTGAAAAGTTGCAAAATTAAAAAAAGTTTCAATTCTCTCTCTCAATTAGATGAAAAGTTGCAAATCAACAATATTAATTTGTTTAAACAATTTTTATAATTGTGGATTTTCGTTCATTATTAAAATCAAGCTTCTGTAGACTTGAAAAGTTGCAAAATTAAGTGAAAGTTTCAATTCTCTCTCTCAATTAGATGAAAAGTTGCAAATAAACAAAATTAATTTGTTTAAACAATTTTTATAATTTTTTATTTTATTTTTTTTTTAATATTCAGCTTGACAAGACTTAAATAGTTGCAAAATTAATAAAAAGTTACAACTATCTAGCTCTGTTATATGAATAGTTTCAAATAAACAATATCAATTTGTTTAAACAAATCAAAAAAGTTAGTAATTAATTTTTATGTAACTAAAGGAAATTTTGATGGAAAATATTGTAAAAAGTGAGCATAAAGTTTTTAACCATCCTATGACGTTTTTTTTTTGTTTTGTGGGTGCGTTTTTTAAGGCCCTTTAAAAAATATTTAATAATAAAAAATTGTTAAATAAATAATTAGATCTTATTCTTTGATCTCTTTTCTCTCTTGAAGAGAAACAGCGCTATCCAGGTTGACGGTAAATTCAATATTGAAACTATTATTTACTAACAATTTACATATTTGAAAAAACTGGGAAGCCCATATGGGCCCTAACTCGCGCCCACTTACAAACTGGAAATACTGGGAATAGAATAGATTTTTTAATAGAAAATTAAAAAAAAATCAACAAAATAAACAAAGAAATGATATTTGCATAAAATATTTTTAAAAAAGAATTGAAAATTCAAGAACTTAATAAAAATCTAAGAAAATAATTGAAAACTTAGAAAAAGACAATACAACTGACATTTAATTAAAAAAGTACTGAAAATTGAAATTGAGAAAATATAACTAAAAGTTAAAGAAACTAATTCAAGAAACAGGAAATTAGAAAAATGTAATTAAAAGAAAACAATTAAGAATTAAAGAATTTAATTGTATTTTGAAGAAAATATTTTAAAATTAAATAAAAAATTGTTAATATAATTGAATATGGAAGACTTTAATTGACAATATTAAAATTCGTAATTAAAATTTGCATTAATAATACCTATTATTATTATACATTTAAAAAATTTATTGAAAGAAGAAAAACCTAAGAATAATATATTTGATTATCGATCAAATAAATATTTAAAAAATAAAGAATATATTTGTAATTTAACAAAAATAAATAAATAGTAACGACAAAAATAAAAAACTTATTAAATTTTTAATTTTTTTTCTCAATATTAATCTTTTTTCTATTTATCGATAATAATTTAAAAATATTAAGGATATAATTGAAAATTGAAGGAAATAATTGAATAAATTGTGAACATAAATAAAAGTTTGATATAATAATTGAAACAAACAAAACGCAATTTATTTAAAATGGAAAAATAAAAAAAATTTATATGAATGACAATAATCAAAAGTATTGATCTGTAATTAAAATTTGCATTAGTATTTATAAATTGGATAAATTAATATAAAAAAACTGAAAAATATCGGAACTAATTAAAAATGACTAAAAATAAGTAAAAATTGATAAAATATAATAAAAAGTTAAGAAATGTAATTGTAATTTAAAAAAAAAGAAGTCTTTTAGAAGTGGTTCATGAGTCTGATTTTTCATTTCGTTATAAAATTTCAAACAAATATTCCACATCAAAAAATACAAAAAAATAATGAAACAGTTTTGGATAAAAATCTTAAAATGTATTATTATATTCATAAGAATGGAAATTCCTATGTTTTTTTTTTCAATTTTCATGGAATATTTCTGAATTGTTTATGTTATATTCTTGAAATATTACTAGAATATTTCTGAAACATTTTTGTAATATTCCTGGAATATTTCTAGAATATTTCGGTAATATTTCTAGAATATTTCTGTTATAGACATTTCTGGAATATTTTTAGAATATCTCTAGAATATTGCTTAAATATTTATAGAATATTTCTGGAATATTTACAGAATATTTCTTGAATATTTATAAAATATTTTCTGAATAATAACTACATTTTTTTTAATATTTCTGGATTTGTTTTAGAGTATTTCTGGAATATTTTTGGAATATTTCTGAGATAAACTCTAGAAGATTCCTTGAATCTTATAATTAATAATTATTCTTGAAAACTAGAATTAAGAAATATTTCTTAAATCAATATCTGTGAAATATTCCTTCGATATGACAGTCGAATAAAATCGATCAAGAAAAGAGGAAAAAAGTGTTATGTAATTTATGAACGACCCCCAATAGATTTTTAGATATGATATTAAATACGAGAGTTGAATAGTATCTTTTTTTATTATCACCATTATCAATTATTTGAAACCTGCATATAAAATAAACTTCTTGAATATCAAATTTCAAAATTTCTTAAATAAAACCGAGCACATTTTAAGTGAGTTAACACAGATCTCAGGATAACTTGAATCTACAAACTTCTTAACTCCGTAGAGCTTCAAATTCTGCAGAATCTATCTCCTGAGGTTTGAATCAACAAAATCAAAACTGGCAGTTGACAACTGAAACCACTGAAAATCTCATTTGCATCTATCTTTCAATGCACCTGCGCCGTCAAAAACTTTCAAGAAAATAGATTTTTAAATTACTTCCATTTCAAGTTTTTTTTTTACTTGTTACTGCAAATATTTTTGTACCGCATTCTCCAATCTGAATTTTCTTCTGCAATTAATTTGTAGTAATAATAAAAAAATAAAAAACAACTTTTTATTAAGTAAAAACTTTTTGCAAATATTTTATTTTAAAATCAAGTTTACGTTACTGACAGATTTCAGAGATTGTAATTTAAAATCTTCAAATTGATTTTAAAAATTGAAAACAGTTGAATTAAAAACCAATATTAACCTTAGATAAAACTTTATTTTAACTGAATTTAAATATTTAAAGTAAACATCAATTGTAATTTGTAAATACCATATACAATATTAATTTAATATTTAATAATATTTAATTGTTATTTTGAAAATCTTTGTCAAACGTATTTTATAAAATTTTAAATCATTTCTGTCAATCAGAAACATAGTTTTAATTGTTTATTACATCGATAATTGGTTTCTGGCAAAAATTAAATATTGATTCAATTAACGTGCATCATTGCATTTCCAACATAAAGTACATGTTTGTACTAATAAATTCAGTAGCTCAAACGTATTGCATTTCACTGATGTAAAAATTTGTAAGTAAAACCGTTAAAATAATAATCTAGTAATTTCCATGCTAATCAGCACTCAAAATGTGGGTAAATTTTCAATAAAAAACTCAATTACGATTATATTAAGAAAACAATTTTTTTCATCAGTTAACGTTTTTAAGTTATATGTGTATCAAATCGATTTGCATGGAATAAGCCAAAGTAGAATGAAGTAACTTCCTGGGCAGTCGATTTACAGTTTTTTTTCGATGAAAAAAATTGGTACGATCGAACTTCGTTCCACGAAATTAAGTTAATTAAAACACGATATCAAATATTGGAATTGCACTACATCCATACACAGTATTTGCAGGTTTTTTTCTTGTCATTGGAAATATTCTATAATATGCATATTGTATATATATGATAGACAAAAAGTAATACATTAATAATTCTATCAAAAAAATTTATGTTTAAAAAACCATACAGATATAAATTTGAACAAAATCGCTCTTTCACTTTAAAACATGAACTGTATGACTACACATATTCATCTATTTTTAAATGTATTTAACCAATCCTCTCAATAAAATCCAACACTTGAAAGTTCAATTATAATTCGAAACATGGTAACTTTTTAATTAATGAATATTTGTATTTTTAACTTTATTTTCTTCTCGAATGCCATTGCATGCAGTAATAAATTTGATATTTGCTGCATTTTTTATTTGATGTTGAAAAAAATGTTTCCCTCTCATAAAACTTTATCTCTATAAAAAAAAGTTACATATGAGAACGTTAACTAGAGTTATATACATTGAGAGTATCAAGTGCTGTGAGCAGTTTACTTTTTAAATAAGAGAGAAAACTTCTGCAACTGATTCTTGAATGAATAAATATTCAGTCGAGTAGTTGTATTAAAGTTTTTATTTTGTTTGAGTAATTATTCTTCTCAATTTACAGCTTTTATTAAAAAAAAGTACAATATTTCTGTGTAACCTAGATTATGAAAACATATACCACTTATCACTTTGCATATGCCATAGGAAGGTTAAGTAAAAAAATAATCCATTTTTTCATGTTTATGTTATAGCGATGTTTCGTTGGTTAAATTTGCCAATCTCATTAGGCTAAAATATTTAGTATAAATTAGCAGTAACAAAATTTAACAACCAAACATATAAGCACAGTCGCTATAGTAAAAACATTTGTTAATAAAAGTTATATAACTATTTTAAAGTTACCTTTTGAAACAATGAAAATTTAATAACTACAGTTTTTCGTCAAACAACTTTTTTCAGAAAAAAACGAAACTGAGAGTAATTCAGTTGATTAAAAATAGTTTTTTAAAACGTTGTTTTGTGTATTTTTTAGGCAATTAAGGTTCTACAAAAAGTTTTGAAATCTCATCGAAAACATATTTGATGTAAAAAGTTATTCCAAATAAAAGTTTTTCTGATTTTCAATACAATTTGTGAAATCACAGGTTGACAAGTAAACTGTTTTATATTTATATGAAATTTGTTTCTTAAATAGGTATACTTACAGTGAATAATTTTTAGAAATATTTAGAAATGATTTTAAAATTTTAAAAATTTTTTTTGAAATGGGTATGTTTTGTAGAAATAATATATATAAGAATGTAAAAAAAATAATGAACAAATTAAGGAGGTTCTCTCTATTTACATAACTTCAAATTAGAAAATCGTTTTTCACCCCAAATAAAAATATTACTGAAATTAATTCCACCAAATTTCAAAAGATCCAGTTGTACATTTTTCAGAATAAATTAAGTTGAGCTAAAATTTGTTGTCAAATAATAATTATTTAACATTTAATGTTTTTTCTTTAAATTTAATGAACATCTGCTATTCTCATCCAATTTTAACAAATAATAGCACATTTTTCTCGTCGAAACATTCTCTACAATTTTAATTGTTTGATTTTATTAAATAATATTCTATTTAAAAAATACTTAATGAACAAACTTTATTTGTTTAATAACTTTTAAATAAAATATTATTTAACAAAAGCCAACAAATAACATTCAAGAGAATATTTCAACGAGAAGAATGAGCTATTATTTGTCAGAATTGAATGAAAATTGCAGTTGTTCATTAAATTTAAAAAAGCATAAAATGTTAATTATACTTAAAATTTGTTATCAAATAATTATAATTATTGTTTGATAACAAATTTTAGCTGAACCTTATTATTTCTAAAAAATATACAACTGGATCTTTCAAAATTAGGTGCAATTAATTTTAATAATAGTCTTATTTTATGGAAACAGTCATTTTTTAGTTTGAGGTTATGTCAACAGAGAGAACCTTCTTAATTAAAATAGTAAATGAAAGCTCAACGAAAACAATTATATTTTTAAACAGATACAAAAACTTGCCGTGAATGTTTTTTTTTAAAGAAAGTAATTAGTTTATTATTCTTTTTTGCATTCTTATATATATTATTTCTACAACAATTTCAAAAATAATTTTTAAAATTTTACAATCATTTCTAATTATTTTTAAAAATTTTTGACTGTTAGTAGACCTATTTAAGAAACAAATTTCACATAAATATAAAGTATAATATAATTGCAAGAAATTAAGAAAATCTTAAAAAAAAAGTTCGACTTTCCCAATTAATCCAAAGTCATATTTTATAATTAAAATCAATTTATTATGTTTTATGCTTTAAAATTTCAGGAAATTTACTATAGAGATAGAGAAACGTCGTAAATGAACTTTATTGTTCTTATTTCGCACTAAAATATTTGAAAAATAAAAATTTTAATACTTTTCCATCATCAACATCTATGAATCCAAGCGCCATTTACTCATAAATCCATGTTTATAACTTTTGACGAGCAGTAGTTTTTGATCGATTTTGTTGTATTTTTAAATGTGTTAAGAACATAAAATGATTTTATGAATTTTACGTTTTAAGAACTAATTACAGAAAATCATTTCAACGAGAATTTCAGAATCTGTATTTTTATTTTATAGCTAATCGCAACTTGACTTTTGAAAGGTATTTTCAATTAATACATGATGGTTTATAATATTTTAAAATAATTTGATGAGTCCAATAACTGGGGCACAATAATTAGATACCCAATATTTTTAAGTCCAATAACTGGAGCAAGTGACTTACCTTTCTATTTTCTTAATATTTTTTTTGAATATAAAGTATCTAACTTTAACAAAAATATTTTATTTAAATACATGCGTAATTATCCACAAATTAATTAATTTTCGACGATCTTCCACTAAATTTCAATTTCCACTAACATTTTTTAAAAGAAAAAATTAAAAATACAAAAAAGAGGACATAAAGGTTTTCAAAAAGTTAAAATAATCACGGATATGTTTCTTGAAATGATGAAAATAAATAAGATAATTAGTTAGAAAACGGAAAATTGTTAGTAAAGAAAAAAAAATACATTAAAAAACATGTACCTATTAAAAATTAAGCAAAAGACAATAATTTCTTTTAAATGGAAAACTAAATAAAAACGATTAAATAATTTTGACAAAAGAAAAAATATTTCTCAAAAATAGATTATTTATGATCAAATGAGAAAATTAATTATTAGATCAAATTGACATAAAAGTAAATGAAAGAAGAAAAGTCTTTAAAAATTATAAAAATTAATAAGTTATGACAAATTACAAAAAAATTGAATAAATGTATAAAAAAGCATAAAATTGAAAAAAAAATTATGTTTTCCTACCTCCTAATTATAACAGTAAATAAAAAAATCACTAAAAAAATAAATAAATTTTTCTAAATGTTATAAAAATAAAACTTTTTTAAAATTAACTAAAGTAGGTAATTTACGTAAAAAGAACAAAAATTTAAAAAATCTAAAATATAAAAAGTATTATTAAACGCATAAAAAAGGAAAATGTTTTAAAAAGAATTAAAAGTTAAGATACTTTCAAAATACAGAAAAACAATTCAAAACAAAATACTTACAAAATTTTTTTTAAAATTAAAAATTACAAGAAAAAAAATTTAAATATTTCAAGAAAGTCATATAAATTAGTAAAAAAAATCTACAATTTTTTCTATAATTTTCAACAGTTTTCAATTTACAATTATTCTTATTAAATTTTATAATTATTCTTTAATATATAAAATAATTTTATTGTGTTGTCGATAATTGTCCCCAGTTTTCGATTTTTTTTTTCAATTGACAATTATTTTTCTCATATCTAAATTGACATAAAAGGAGGAGGGGAAATATTAGAAGGTAGGGAAATATAATTTTTCTCAAATTTTATGGTTTTTTAAACATTTATTCGACCTTTTTGTAATCTTTAAATAAATAATTATTATGTAATGATTTTTTTTTTAATATGTAATTATTTTTTCAATTTATAATTTTTTTATCAAATATAATTATTTTCTTAATTCAATTCTATTCTTTAATTTTCAATTACTTAATTCAATATTAAATATAAAATGTCCTTAAGATTGAAAATTTTGAGCCAGGCCGTTACGCATTTTCTTTAGTCAATTTATTGTATCACGAATTTTTCTTTCTATATGTATAAAAAGGTTTTCTCCGTTTATATGTTAAATAAATAACAAAAAGTATTCAATAATCCTCGCCTTATTTTAATTATCAACTGTTTTTTTCGAATTATAATTTAAGTTTTCAATTTTTATTGTTTTCTTTAATATTAATTTAATAATTTAAGAATAAATAAATATAAAAAAATTCTCACCTTTTGCCAATTATTTTTTTCGACTATTAATAAGTTTCGATAATTTCAAATTATTTTTTTTAAATCTCAATTTTTTTTCAACTTTCAATTCCATTTTTCAGTTTTTAATTATTTTCTTCTATATTCAATAACTCTTGGTTTTTTCAATTAATTTTTTCAAATTTTAATTATATTCTTTAAATTGTAATTTCATTCTTCAATTTTCAATTACTTTTTAAATTTTGATTATTTTTTTCGATCTTGAATCCAGTTGTTCAATGGGCAAATATTCACAACAATTATTTCTATAATATGCTTAATTTTCAATTTGCAATTGATTTCTTGTAATTTAATGTTTCCTGCTTAAATTTTTTAAATACATATTTTTTCAAATTTTAATTGTATTCTTTAAATTTTAATTTCATTTTTCAATTTTCAATTACTTTTTAAATTTTGATTATTTTTTTCGATCTTGAATCCAGTTGTTCAATGGGCAAATATTTCCAACAATTATTTCTATAATATGCTTAATTTTAAATTTGCAATTATTTTCTTGTAATTTAATGTTTCCTGCTTAAATTTTTCAATTATTTCTTTCAATTATTAATTATTTTTCGCATTTTTTAATTATTTCTTACAAATTTCTCAATTTTCAATTAAAGCTCTTGAAATTTAGTAATTATTTTTTTAGTTTTTCAACTAATTTACCAGATTGTGTATTAATCTAGATATTTTTTTAATTGTATTTTCAATTGTCAATTATTTTCGTGTTTTGTAATTTATTTCCTATTATCAATTATTTTTTCAAATTTTAATTTTATTCTCAAATTTTGAATTCTTTTTTTTAATTTTTTATCATTTTCTTTAAATTACTATAATTTTTTTTCAATTTTCATTTCTCGCGCGTTTATAGGTGCTCGTTATTATTGCTAGAATTTAATAATTAATATTACAGTTTATTATACTTTTCGTCTATGTTTCTAACCAAAATTTTTAGATTTAATTCCGATTATATCAACTTTAATTTTTTAAATTATTCTTAAAGAATACAAGATTAAAATTGCAGTTTTTAGGATTTATCTACGAATTTTGAGAGTTTGTTAAAAATTCACATATCGCTTTCAAAACTCGCAGATAATTAAAAAAAAAGTCCCGGCAAATTGACGGGAATATTGTATATGAAATACGAGACCCTTCTAGTATGAAATATGAATTAAAAAGTGATATTTTTTATTAAAAAACCACTGAAATCAAGTATCGGCTATTTGAAATTTTTGTTTAAAAGAAACTAGCTCGTTTGTGTTTACTTGATGGGTCAAACCATTATATTTTGCACGGTCATTTTTTACTAATTTTTAAAATTAATGAAACTTAGCAAAAGTAATTTTGGAAGTATCTAGAACACGAAATGAATATTATTTTGCCAAAATTTTTATTATTTTTCGTGAAATGTGAATTTGAAATGAAGAAAGTATGGAAAACTGTCACTTTTTAAGACATTTGAAAATATTTTTAAAAAACATTTAATTAGTGTTAAAAGAATAAATAAATGATCGGTATTTATTCAAAACAAGTCAATTTATTGTTTTTAACTGGTTAAAGCATATAAAGATGTAAAATAATGAACAAAATATGTTTTTAAAGTTGATCTGTCAAACATCGAAATTTCGTGATTTTTAGCAATTAATTACAAACTCGTTAAATTATTGAAATGAATTAAAACTTACCTGAAAGATAGTATTTCATATAAACTTTCAGATTTTCTTAGCACTTTTCTTCATTTTAATTTGTAAACACTGAAATTGTTCCGAGCTTTCAAAGCTCAAAAGAACTCCAGAAAGGCATTTCCTACAACTTCGATGTATTATTCTGAGTACTTGCAATCTTATATTTTACCTCGATGAAACCAACTGACAGAACGAATTCGTATCTTTGATTTCATATAATTTAACTCGTTAAATTATTGAAATGAATTAAAACTTACCTGAAAGATAGTATTTCATATAAACTTTCAGATTTTCTTAGCACTTTTCTTCATTTTAATTTGTAAACACTGAAATATTTCAATCAAAAGTTTGCACTTTATGAATTATCCCGACTTTCAAACGCGAATAATTCTTTTGAAAAAAAAAATTCCAAACTTTGGGACTATTTAAATCATCACTAATTAAACGTGTACCAAAAGTTTCGCGTTGGTCCCAAGACTAAATCAATGCGATTAAATCCTTTGAAAATTTTAACCTTTTTTGTGGTTAAAAGGGTTAAAAGATATACTTGCGTTTATAACTTGAAGTTGAGATACAGAAATATTAACATTAAATGACATTAATATTTATATAATCAAATGTATATAAACCAACTTCAAGTTATAAACAAGTATATCTTTTAACCACAAAAAAGGTTAAAATTTTCAAAGGATTTAATCGCATTGATTTAGTCTTGGGACCAACGCGAAACTTTTGGTACACGTTTAATTAGTGATGATTTAAATAGTCCCTAAGTTTGGAATTTTTATATTTTTTTCCAAAAGAATTATTCGCGTTTGAAAGTCGGGATAATTCATAAAGTGCAAACTTTTGATTGAAATATTTCAGTGTTTACAAATTAAAACGAAGAAAAATGCTAAGAAAATCTGATAGTTTATATGAAATACTATCTTTCAAGTAAGTTTTAATTCATTTTAATAATTTAACGAATTTATAATTAATTGCTAAAAATCACGAAATTTCGATGTTTGACAGATCAACTTTAAAAACATATTTTGTTCATTATTTTACATCTTTATATGCTTTAATCAGTTAAAAACAATAAATAGACTTGTTTTGAATAAATACCGATCATTTATTTATTCTTTTAACACTAATTAAATGTTTTTTAAAAATATTTGCAAATGTCTTAAAAAGTGACAGTTTTCCATACTTTCTTCATTTCAAATTCATATTTTACGAAAAATAATAAAAAGTTTGGCAAAATAATATTCATTTCGTGTTCTAGATACTTCCAAAATTACTTTTGCTTAGTTTCATTAATTTTAAAAATTAGTAAAAAATGACCGTGCGAAATATAATGGTTTGACCCTGATACGTAATAAATCGAAAAATATATACCACTAATTGAACCCGTAAAAAACTAATTTTTTCGTATTTTCCGATTTTTTCAACATGAAGAATGTCTGATGTGTTTCAAAAATGCAACGGCACGCAGGGTGTAAGGTCCCTGATCCAATCGACGAAGCTATCAGAAGTAGTGATTAAAATGGAGAGGGGGGAGGCGGATGGTAGCTTGGTCTGCAAAAGGGGGATGAAGGTGGTCGAAGGGTCTAGTTCTCGTTTTGGGCTTCAGGGAACCCAGATAACACTTCTTCCCCAAGGGAAACCCCGCGACCCCAATCTCAAGTTAGATATTGTTCCGAGCTTTCAAAGCTCAAAAGAACTCCAGAAAGGCATTTCCTACAACTTCGATGTATTATTCTGAGTACTCGTAATCTTATATTTTACCTCGATGAAACCAACTGACAGAACGAATTCGTATCTTTGATTTCATATATAATTTTTTATAATTAGATTCTAAATTCGATTTATTTTGACTGTTAACTTTTTTAAGATTATTTTGACTTTTACTAATATACTAATTTATTATTTTTATATATATTGCCAATTTAATTTAACAGTTACCAATTTAATTTTAAAGTAAGCAATTTATTGATAACTTGGTTATTCTTTTTTATTAATATCCAAACAATAGGTATATTAATTAATTAACCACACAGTTTCTATTCAATGACAATTTTAGGGCGAATCAAACTAACATTTCTTCCCAAGGCAGAAACTGCTTATAGCCATTAATTAACTAATTATTCAGAATACACCCAATGACAATCTTAGGTAGGATCGGCAACAGAATTTCCCTATAAAGCAGGGATTAATTAATCAATCAGAGAAGAGATTTTGGTACAAAAGGGAAACTGTCAACAATCATTAGTTGGTGATAATAATCATGGTTGCATGATATAATATAAATGGAAGTTTTTATCATTATTAACCCATTAACGCCTGAAATTACAAAAATTGGAGCCTTACTTTGAAATAGTAATACAAGTAGAAAATTTTTTGTAAAATATGAGAATAGCATTTCTTTGCGTCTTTCGGTTCACTGTACAAAATCCCGGGCTCAGATTTTTATTTATATGCAAAACCAATATGGCGGCTTTTTAAAAATTATCGAAAACATAGTTTTTTTTAAAGTCCGTTCATAATTATCAAAAGTTCAAAATGGCGGATCGAATATGGCGGACAAAAATACAAAATTTTTGCCAACATTTATGAAACTTAGTACATAGAGGCTTTTTGAGTCGCTGATTACGAATTTTATTATAATATTTTAAAATTCAAAATGGTGGATCCAATATGGCGGACATGAAATGCAAAAAAGTGCTTAAATCTTTTTAAAAGTCTTTAATCGGTTTTCTTTTTTCTCTCGTCATATAGGATCCGTTATTTTGAATTTCGAAAAACGAACTACAGATACATAATCCGCAATGCCGAAAATTTAAAAATTTTTTTGATATATTGGATCCCCATTTTGAATTCTGAAAAATTATAAACAGATTCGTAATGTACGACTCAAAAAACCCCTATCTAGCATGTTTTATAAATTTTGGAAAAAATTTTCTATTTTTGTCCGTTATTTTGAATTCTAAAAAGCTACGAAAAACAATATACTATTAAATATATCCGCCATTTTGACGCCGATATCTTGAATTTTATGAATTAACTAATTTTGGAAAGTATTCGACTCAATAAAAATAATCCTCAGAATTTAAAAAAAAGATTCGTTAAAGATTTTCGATTATTTTTCAGTTGAATTACAAGAGTTGTTGATGGTAATAAATCGAAAAAAAACAAAACAAAAAATAGAAAAGTGTATCTTAAAAGTAGACGAATAAATAAAACTAGAAATTCAACTTGATAAGAAAGTCAATTCTTTTTAAAGGGTCGTTGATAGTTACAAGGAATAGATTTGAAGAAACCTTAAATTTTTCCCTTTCCTTTTAAAACTACGAAAAATAATAACAAAAAAATGAAGAAGCAGGATATAACCCAACTTGACGACATAGTTACGAAATAAGTGACAAGTTTATGCACTGCTCGGATCGCACGATCTTTTTACCCAACTTCTCCGAGAAGCTAAACCGGAAACTACGGTATTTTCAAACATGATGGAATTTATAGAAAGAGAACTTCCAAGTTTTGAGTAATTTCTTTCATAATTTTTTCGAGAATCCGTTTCTTTAACTTCATGAGCACGATTTTCGACAAGATTTCTCTTTAATTTTTCATAAAGACTTCATATTTTCTTTATTTTTACTTTCTTTACTAACTTGAAGGGAAAAAAGTAGAGAAAACATTGGAAAAAGTCAAAGAAAGAAGGGAGAAATGATGGGAAACACAAAGGTCGAGTTTTGAATCAGGTTCAAAACTTCGAGACAGTTTCTTTAAGGAGAGAATGTCAGAAAAAAAATAGTCTGTATTATATGCAGACTGGTTTACGTTTTTATAAATTATTTCGCAACATAACCTTAAATTTCTGACCAAAACTGCCTTTTGTTTGTATTTTTATTTGGAAGGGTGAAAATAGGTCAAATTGATAGACAGCAAAAGTTAATTTTAGTTGATAGAAGGTAAAACAGTATGAATATGTAGACCGTCCGGTGTGGCTAAATTTGAAAAATCAATATGGCCGTCAAAAAATATCGGCTGTGTAAAGCTTCAAAAAGAATTTAATATTTCTTATTTGTGAACATTGTTTTTAAAGTCTAAGTAATGTATATATATATTTATTACTGTAAAAATAGTTAAAGCTTTCATAAAAATTGGTATGCAGATTTTTGAAATTGCTAGAATTATATGGATCTTGAATAAGTTTTAAAAAATTCAAAATGTCGAATCTAGTAATTGTTTTATTATTTTTTATGCTATTGTATCAAATTATCTATTTTTAATCATTCTTTCATAAAAATAATAACTTTTATTTACATTCTATTAATATTTTTTACTTTCTAGTTACCTTTTTTAATATTTAGGTATTTGTCACTTAACAGATATTTTTTACAAAACTCTACTTATTTTTATTAGTTTGCTTTTACTTGTTATTTTAGGTTATTTCTCTTGAATTTCCAGTTGATAAGCCGCTTTCAAATTTTTCTGCAATCACTTGTTTATTTTTAAATTTGTAGTTTTTTTCTACAATTTCTAGTTAATTTCTTAACTTTCTAGTTATTTTAGCAGGATCAAGTAGTTTTACTATTATTCCATACATTCTGCATTTAAGTTATTCTTTCACTTTTCATTGATTTTTTTTTACTTTTGTTACAATGCTAATTAATTTTTTCATCACTTCTAGTTACTTTTAACAAAAATCTAGTAATTTTTTTACTCGTTAAATATTTTATCTAATTATCTCTATATTTTATAATTTTATACTTTTTATATAAAATTTTTATCAATTCTCGAATTCTAGTCACTTTTCACAAAAATCTAGTTATTTTCTTCACTTTTTACACATTATATCTAATTTGCGGAGTGGTCCGATATTATTCAAGAAAAAACAGTGTTTAATCACAAGATATAAAGAAAGTATATATTTTGCTCTATATAATATTTTTTATTAAAAACGTTCATCAATTCTAGATTTCTAGTTACTTTTCATAAAAATGTAGTTATTTTCTTCACTAATTTTTTTTTATTTATTATTTTTTTTCTAAGTATCTTCTAAAACTCAAGTTATTTTAAAACAATTTCTAGTTAAGTAATTTTCCAGTAATTTCCAGTAATTTTTTTCCTAATTCTTCTATCAGAATTTCATTTATTCTTTTCAAATAAAATAATTTTGTATCTCATTTTTTTTATTTCTAGGTAATTAGTGATATTTTAAATGTTTCTTCATTTTCTAGTTACATTCTGAGTTTTTAGTTATTTTTCAGCAATGTAGGTACTTTTCCCTCTTCAAAGAATTTAAACTTTTTTTCAGTTATTTTTTCGCATTTTATTTATTATTTCCCTATTTTTTTGAAATACCGTTATTTTAACATTTTTTAAACTTTTCATTTATTTTCTAGTTACTTTGTAATTTTCCAGTTATTTTTCAACAGTGTCTAATTTCTTTTTATCTGTTTAGTTATTTTTTCATTCATTTAACTTTTTCTACAAAACCCTATTAATCTTTATCACTTTTTACTTATTAATTCTCATTTCTTGTTTACTTTTTTTCAAATTCTAGTTATTTAGTTACTTTTTAATTTTTTCTTTGTATCCAGTTACTTTTCATACCTAACGTTATTTCCCAACAATTTGTACTCAATTGCTGAACTCTCTAGTAACTTTCTACCCTTCAAATTATTTTACTTTATTTTCTAGTTATTTTCACAAGATTCTAGTTACTTTCTTCACTTTACACTTCTTTTGACCAGTTTTTAGATGTTTTTATTCGTTTCTAGTTACTAATAAATTTTTCTTCATATTCTATTTATTTTTCAACAATTTCTAGTTAGTATCTGAATTATCTAGTTATTTTCCAGCGTTCAAGTAATTTTACCTTTATTCTTTCACGCCCAGATATTTTTTCTATTCTTTCTACTAAACCATTTACAATACTAAAATTTTTTCTACGTTTTTTTCTCTTCTGACTTCCATATCTTCTCTTTAATTTTAAATACTTATTTTCCTTTTATTTTTATTTTTGTAAAATGTAAATCATTTTTTACCTTCTAGTAATTTTTCTTTATTTATTAGTTATGGTTATCTAGTGATTTTTTCTAGTGTTTTTTTGCAAATCTTCCAGTATTTAATTTCAAAAATTAGTTGCTTTTTGGAGCCTCGTAATTTTGCTTTTCTTGTAATTATATTTTATTCCCACGTTGTTTTTAATTAATTTCTAGTTATTTATCACCATTTTTGGTTATTTATTCACTGTGCAGTGATTTTTATTGATTTTTTTATTAATTATATTAGTAATATCTGGCTTTTTTCATAAATTTATAGTTTTTGAAATTGTTTGCCTCCTTTCTAAAAAAGTGGCCGATATTGTAAAAGATAATTAAATTTTTTATGTCTAGGTGTTCTAAAATTAGTTTAAGACAAAGTAGAAAGCAGATTTTCATGACTCAAAACGGGGACATAATTTTTAAAAAATAGTTAAATTTTTAAAAATCATTAGTTCTAAAGTGTTTTTGAGATCGCTGATTATTTTTCAGAAGTGACTTGTTATTTTTCTTTCACAAAATTATTACTTTTTTATCCTAAATTTCCAGTTGCTTTTTATATTTCTAGTTATTTTTTACCAATTTATACTTATTTTCTTAAATTTCTAGTTATTTTCTTTCTTAATTTCATTAAATTTCTTCTTATTTCCTAGTTTCTTTTTAACAATTGAAGATATTTTTAACAAAATTCTTGTTATTTTTTAACTTTATACTTAGTTTTTTTTATTAGTCGGCAACTATTTAGTCATTTTCTTATAAATTCTGAGATTTAAGATTTTTCAAAGATGCTGCTTACACATTCGATATTAATCTCTTTGGATTTTAAATGACAATAATAAAATATTACACTTGAAAAAAATCAACTGGTATTCAGAATTCGACAAATAATACACTTTTGGTTAGGACTGTTAGCAGATTTGAGGTTATGTTATGAAGCAGAGAAAACTGCCTTTGAGTCTAGATAATTTTTTCTTCTGCGGGAAATACTTACCACTTGAATTATTTTTTAACGACGAGATCAAACTTACGACAATACAATGTGAGAGAATGTGGCCTCTTGCCAAAAGAATTTCGTTCCTTCATAACCAGAAAATTTTTCTAGTTTTATGTCGGTTTCTGAGAATCAAAACTCACCCCGCGCTTGGTTCGATTTATCCCTTGCGCAGGTCTCAAGAGTGTACTTTCAGTTAGGTTTTATATGACCCCAAAGAATTGACCCGAAGTTACTTTTATAAATTTTCAACACGCGAGCTGACGTTTCTCGACGAGTTTAACTTTCGGAGGAAACTTTCTATATCGATAATCTCATGTAACAGTCTCAATGGGCGAACTTTGATTTACGAAATTTAGTATCATTCTGGACATCCAACTTTTAGGAACAGAATTTCAAATTGTTTATTTTCGACCAATTCTCAACAACTTTATCTTTCCAATCACTTTTTTTCTTTTCTTTTTTTTTGTTTGTTTCAAGAATCTTGATTTCTTATCATTATAAAGAGAGGAAAAAATCCACCTTATTATGAAATAATTAAATTTACCGTTTACTAAGAAACTCGAAGTGTTTGGATTTATGAAAAGAATTTCTTTTAATATTTCTTCCAGGGAAAGAAATTTAAATACGAGCTTTTCAATATGCCGCCGTATTAAGAAAAAATTGTCATATCGAGAATATTATTTTATTTATTGAAAGCATTTGACAAAGATTGCAGATATAAATGAACAAAAATATATTGCTCTATCTCTTGGCTTCAAGTTTAATTAAAAGAAGTTCTGCGCTCCAGCACCGATTGCGCTTTTTTCATGTGGAATAATATCAACAGTTTTGAAGCAATCAGCGACAGCTTGCAGAGAGAAATAAAAAAAAGAAGAACAGTATGCAAAAAATTTCGAAAAATCAAACGTTTGTAAATAAAATCTTTGACTTTTCATGAAATATTTGTCCCGATACCAAGTAATAACTGACTTTGTGTTTATTTGAAAATTTTATTTAAAACGAGTTACAAGTTTCGCAAAATGCTGATGTGAACCACAGGGAGTTGACGAGTCATTTAATCGATACTGGTAAAATTTAAATTTCCAGCTTCATAATCTGGAACCTATAACTTTTCAACAAAGAAAAAGTAAAAAAACGAGGTTACATTTTTTTTTGCTTTATAGGAAACTTTGTAGCTTTTACAGAAAAAAAGTATTACCTTCAAAAAGTTATTAATTTCTTGAAATTAAAATTATTTTTAATTTGAAATCGATTTTATTAGTATATTTTGATATCGATATAAATCGTTTTACACTAACCTCAAAATAATTACCATATGACTTTTTAACCTACATAGAGTTACGAAGAAGTAATGTTACCTGGAAAACGGTAATGAGAACGAGAATATAACCAGGAATATAACCGACCAAAATTCTAATCGAGAATTTATAAGAATTTAAGTTTTTTTATTTATTTATCAAATTAAGTCAAATTTTCTTAATCAGTGTACGAAAATAGAATATCTGGTGTAATTCTTATTAGTAATGATTTAAATTTTAATGTTAATAGGGTAGAAAGAATTATATATAATAACTATAGCAACATTAAAGACAAACTTTGCATTGTTGTTGGTCATTTAAAACTATAAATTTTTACAAATTCAAATAATAAAAATTACGAAAAATTATTGAAAACAATAGCTTAAAAAAATAAACAATAAATATATTAAATTTGAACGAAATAGTTGAAAAATTATAGGAATAACAGTCGCAAATAATTTCAAATTAAACAACTGGATTGAAAATCGAAAAAAAATAATTAAAATTGAAGAAAATAATAAAAAATTGAGGAAATTAAATGAAAATTTAAGAACTAAATAAAAATTTGAATTAATAATTAAAAAAAAAAATTACAAAATGACGAAAATAATTGACAATTGAAAACAAAGCACAAAAAATGGCTAGATTTTTTTTTAAACACAACCAAACAAAATAATTTAAAAAATCAAAAAATGATTATAAAAATTTAAGATAATAATTAAAAATTAAAAAAATTGTAGGAAATAATTGAAAATTGCGGAAATTTATACTTAAAAATTGAAAAAAACTAATTAAAAAAATCCGAAAATTAATGAATATAGAAGAAAACAATTGAAAACTGAAAAATGGAAATAAAAATTGAAGAATAGAATTAAAATTTAAAGAAAATAATTGAACAATTGTATTTAAAATTAAAGAAAATTAATGATAATCGAAAAAAATAATTTATTTATTTATTTATTTAATACGGTGTACGGGCTTACAAAAAATAAATGCCCTTTTACGCACGTGCGCTAAAAATTAATAATAAAAAAGAATTTAAAATATAAATAGAATAACAAAAATATAATTTTTTTGATTTAGAGGCCAACCAGAATCGCATAATAATATATTACAATATATAAACAATCGATGTAAACAGTCAAATAAATATTTAATCTAAACATTATATTTGGCATAATGAAAAATAAAAAAGGCGATAATTTTTTAATATTAAAGAAAATAATTGAAAATTTAAAAGTGAAATTTAAATTTATAGAAAATAAATAAGAATTGAATAATTGGATTGAAAATTTAAAACAATTTTTATGAGTGAAAAAAATAATTGGAAAGATAAGAGAACTATTCAATATTGAAGAATTAATTGAAAACCGATAAAAATAATTAAAAATTAAAGAAAATATTTGAAAATTGTAAAAAATAATTAAAAATTGAAGAAATAAATTGGAAGTTAAAGAATTAAATGTAAATTTCAAGAAAATAATTGATAATTAAAAGGAAAATTACAATATGACGAAAATAATTAAATATTGACGAAAATAATTAACTATTAAAAAAAACAATTAACAATTGAAAAAAAATTTGACAATTGGTGAGAATAATCGGCATTCGAAAAAAAAAATTTTAAATTGATGAATAATCATAAAATTGAAGGAGAAAAATAAATTGTCGATTGAAAACTAATAAAAATAATTAAAACAATGGTAAAAAATAAATGAAAATTAAAGAAATCATTTGGAAGTTGAAGAATTTTATTGAAATTTCAAGAAAATATTTGATAATTGAGAAAATGCGAGAATTTTTGAATTTTGAATAAAGTAATTGAAAAACATAAAATGCAATTGAAAATTGAAGAAAATAATTGAAAATTAAATAAATAAACCACTGTTTTCATCATATTTCAATTATTGTCTTCATGTTTTAAATTTTAAAATCGTTTTCCAATTATTTCCCACAAGTTTTAATTATTCTTATTTTTTAAATTATTTTCTAAAATTTTAAAATATTTTTTTCAAATTCCCCATTAGTTTCTTTAATTTTTTAATTATTTTAATTTATTTAATTCAATTTTTAATTATTTATATTATTTGCTTATTATTTTTAATTACTCACGTTCTTTTTCATAATTTACAAAAAGTTTTTAATTATTTATCTGAAATTTTCATTTTCTATTCAATTTTCAATTATATCTACGATTTTCTTGTATTTTATGTACCTATATTCTGTATGTTTTGCAATTATTTCTCTTAAATTAAAAATTCGACGCCCCCCGTTGATAAAGTGTTTATTAAAAAGCCAGGTTAATAAAATGTTAATTTGAAAAACAGTGGAATGTCATTTTTATAATTAATTTTTTTGGATATAATTTCTATTAAACTATTTGTTTAATCAAATGTCTTTTAAAGTTTTGTCATAAAATGTTAATTGGACCGAACGATGGATACATTTGTTTATTAATTCAAATATGCAATAACATTTTGTATAACATTCTTTATAACCTTGCTTTAACATTATTCTACTGTTTTTCAAATTAACATTTTATAACACTGGCTTTTTAATAAACACTTTATCAACGGGGGGCGTCGAATTGTTTTTCTCAATTTTAAATTATGTTTATCTCTTTTCATTTATTTTCTCTAATTTTTAATTTTTTTCTTTTTTTCTTGGAATTAACTTATAAAAGTTTAAAGTATTTTTCTGAAATTTTCTTTAAATTTCCTTTATTTAAAACTTATTATGATTATGCAATTTTTTCAATTATTTTTTTATTTTTAATTATTTTTTTGAATAACTATTTATATTATTTCTTTCATTTTAAAATTGTTTATAATTGTTATATTTAATAATAATTTTTACACTTCATTGACTTATAGTTAATTTGTAATGATAATTATTTTGTTGTTTATCTATTTTTTTTTTTTTTTTTTAATAAATTGCTTGTGCTTCAAAATAGTGGGGCTCATTCAAACATAGAAAATTCTCATAAATTCTCCGGAAGGAGAATATTCTCATTTATATTCTCGAGAATGTAACCGGATTTTAAATTACCGAGAATTTTGCAACTCTAAACCTACAATTCGATTTTGAGCTTTTAATTTTTTATTATTACTCATGTAATTCACTTTTACTGTTCAATTCTTTTAAATATTTATTTATTGTGTGACCTGATGAGGACATGAAATATGTCGAAACAGATTGTCATTTAACAACAAATAATAAATAATTTTTTAGGTTATTTCATGATATATTCACCTCGTAAAAGGTTCTACCACAAAAAATTAAATGTTGTTGTCAGTTATAAAATAATAATTGAATATTGGAAAAAGCACTTAAATACGTCTGTATTAAATTGTCATATTATTGTCTTGGAATCGAAACCAATAAAAAACTCTGTTGTTCAAGGCATCAATATGCAGCCTTACTATTCTCGCCGTTTCGCCATTTCGCTTATCAGAAGGGAATGTTTTATTTTAAATAAACGAGCGATCCAGTATTGGAAATGAAAAAGGGTTTGCCTTCTTTTCTTTTCGTTCTCGTTGTTAGTCACGTGATAACATGGCACGTGACGGACCGACCAATCATTAATCCTCATGTTCTTGGTCGCGTTTCTCTTGTCCAAAATATATTTATTTCCAAAAATAGCTCTCTCATTATTTTAACAACAACAATAAAAAAAAAGAAATTAACCATTACAAACACGTGTGTGAACAATTGAAAAGCAATATCATAAAATTCGTAAAAAATTGATATTTCTAAATAAAAATGTCATCGAATATTACAGAGAGCTTTTACCTCATCGTAAAATCGAACTTGAGAATTCAATACTTTTCCATTCGTACCCAGGTGGGAATGTGGAAATAAAAGCTTAGTGATAAATTGGTAAGCGCTCGAATGGCTATATAAGCAGGCGATATAAATATTTCCTAGAAATGAACAATTCGACACAGAAATTGAAGTTTGTTATTTCGCCAACAGGTATTGCAAACATTTGCATACACATATAGATATGGAAAATATTTTAGTGTTTTTGAAAAACATTTCCAGGAATTACTATAGTGTGAAAAGTAGGTTAATAAACCAGAATAATACTGTGATTGTTAACAGAAATAGGTTTTACGCAAAAAAGGGATAATTTTAAAATTGTGATAAATTGACCGGGATAAAGTCATTTTTTATGAAAAATGACCGATAAATTTACAACTGATCGGTAATTTAAATAAAGTCGATTTGATACGAGTTTTCGGATTGTTGTAAATTAGTTTCTATTTTGCTTTTAGACAATTTTAAACTAGATACAGTTTTAAACTAGTATCAAGCAATTTTGAACTAGTTTTAAACATATTTTCGAATTGGTTTTAAAAAATTTTAAAGATATTTCTAACAAGCATCAACAGTTTTTAACTTGCTCTGAACAGTTTAAAAGTAATGTCGAACAATTTTGAACTAGTTATAAACTATTTTCTTTTAAGCAATTTTAAACAGCTTTAATATAGCTTTAATATAACTTTCTTATAGCTTTAAAGAATTTTAAATAGTTTTGAATAAATCCCAATTAATTACCGTTTGGAACTTACCCCAAACAATTTGGGAGTAATTTTAATAATTTTTAAATTGGTTTAGGATAGTTTTGAACCAGTTCTAATCAGTTTTAAATTATTTCCAAAGACTTTTGAACAAGTTTCAAACTAGCTTTTTTGAAGCAATTATAAAAATTATAAAAAATCTTTTAAACATTTAAACATTTTTTGATATATTCTAAACAGGTTGGAAGTAGTATTGAATATTTTTAAATTACTTTCTAACTTCAGTTTCGAACTAGTTAACTAGTTATAAAATAAGTCCAAACTACTCTTAGACAACTTTGAAAACAGTTACAGCTTTTATAATTTTTGAACTGGTTATAAATTTTTTTGAACTAGATTTAAACAGTTTTAAACTAGCGTTAAACAATCTTCAACTAGTTGTAAACTAATTTTTTAAACTAAATTCAAACAGTTTCAGGATTTTTACAATAAGTTTTAAACTAGTTTTACACAGTTTCAGATTATTGCCAGAAAGTTTACAATAAAGTTAAAACAAGTTTTAGTTCTGTCAATTTTAGAAACAGTTACAGTTTTTATCATTTTTTAACTGGTTTTAAACAGCAATGAACTAGTTTCAAACAGTCCTGAACTAGTTTTGAACAGTCTTGAAATAATTTTAATTTAACTTTTTAAACTAGTTTCAAACAATTTCAAACAACTCCAAACAAGTTTTAAACTAGTTGTAATTTAGCTTTTTTAAAGCAGTTTTATAGACTTTTTAACAAATTCTTGTCAGTTTAAAAAATTTGAAAACAATTTTTTAATAAATCTCAAACTATTTGAAAGTTGTATTTAACAGTCTTGAACTAGTTATAAACAATCTTTAACTAGTTTTAAAGTAGTTGTAAACAGTCTTAAACTTGTTTTAAACTAATTTTTTACTCTTGTTTTAAACAGTTTCAAACGATTCCAAACAAGTTTTAAACTAGTTGTAATTTAACTTTTTTAAAGCAGTTTTATAGACTTTCAAACAAATTCTTAACAGTTCAAGGAATTTAGAAACAATTTTTTAATACATATTAAACAGTTTGGAAGTTGTATTTAACAGTTTTGAACTAGTTATAAACAATCTTAAACTAGTTGTAAACAGTCTTAAACTAATTTTTTTACCCTAGTTTCGAACAGTTTCAAACTACTTCTAGCAAGTTTGAAATTAAACTAAACTAAATCCTAAACGTTTTTAATATATCCCAAACAGTTTTGAAGTAGTTTTTAACAGTTTTGAACTAGTTTCAAACAGTTTTGAAATATTTTTAAACATTTTTAAACTAGTTTCAAGCAGTTTTGAACTAGTTTCAAACAGTTTTGAAATAGTTTTAAAGATTTTTAAACTAGTTTCAAGCAGTTTTGAACTAGTTTCAAATAGTTTTAAACAAGTTTTAAGCAGTTTTGAATTAGTTTTAATTTTCAAAGAGTTTTTGATCTAGTTCTAAACTATCTTAACTAGTTATAAACTTGTTTCTAACTATTTTTGGACAGTTTTTTGCAAGTTACTGTTTTTATCATTTGGAAATTTGAACTGATGGTAAAAAATTTAAAACTAATTTTAAACAGTTTTAGACTCCTTTTAACAAGTTTTAAATTAGTTTTCAACAGTTTTAGACTCCTTTCAACAAGTTTTAAACTAGTTTCGGGCTACTTATAACAAGTTTTGAACTAGTTGTAATCTACCTTTTTCGAAGCAGTTTTATTTAGTTTTAAACAAATTCTTAACAATTTCAAGAATTTGAAACAATTTTTAATACATCCGAAACAATCTTAAACTAGTTTTAAACTAATTTTCTTACCCTAGTTTCAAACAGTTTCATACTACTTTCAATAAATTTTAAACTAGTTTTAAACTGGTTCAAACTACTTCCAACAAGTTTTGAACTAGTTGTAATCTAGCTTTTTTGATGCAGTTTTATAAAGTTTTAAGCAAATTCTTAAAAGTTTTCAAAAATTCTAAACAATTGTTGACACATCCCAAACAGTTTTGAAATAGTTTTACACAGTATTGAACTAGTTCCAAATAGTTTTTGAACTAGTTTGAAATAGTTTTGACCTAGTTGTAAACAGTCTTGAACTAATTGTGAACTTGTTTATAACTATTTTTGGACATTTTTTAGAAAGTTACTGTTTTTATCATTTTGAACTGATTGTAAAAAATTTAAAACTAATTTTAAATAGTTTTAGACTACTTTCAACAAGTTTTCAACAGTTTCGGACTACTTATAACAAATTTTGAAGTAGTTGTACTCTTGTAATGTAGCTTTTTCAAAGCAGTTTTAAATTAGTGTCAAATAGTTCTGAACCTGTCCTAAATTTTAGAAGTAGGAAAGTTATTTTAATCATTTTTAAACTCGTTTCAAATAGTGTTAAACTAATTTTAAATAGTTTTAAATAGTTTAAAAACTGGCTTTTGCGCCTCAGTTATAAGAAGTTTTAAAAGTTTTCGAAACATGTAAACATTTTTGTAATATGTTCTAAACAATTTGGAAGTATTTTTTAACAATTTTGAACTAGTTTTTAAAAGTATTAAACTACTTATGAATTACTTCTTAACTAGTTTTGAACAGTTCTAAACTATACTTACAGTTTTTATCTTTTTTAAACTTATTTCCAAACAGTTTTGAAACAGTTTCAAACTACTTTACACTAGTCTTAGGTGGTCTTATATAATTTCTGTATTTTTCTTAAAGGTTTAGTCATTTCATTATTTTTGGGCACTTTTTTTTACTTTATTAGTTATTTTTTAACTTACTTATTTTTAGAACAATTTTTACAATTAGCTATCTCTAAATTTTTTTTAAATAGCATCTATTCAGTTTTTTATAATATTTCCTTATTTATTAGTCCTTTTTTTTACTTTTCTTGATATTTTTTAGACTCTCTTATAATTGTTTTAGATTTTAGATACATATTAGATTTTGTAATTATTGTTGTACTTTATACTTTTTTTTTGTCAATTTTTTATTTTAATTTCTAATTTTACTTTCCCTTTTTAATGAAAATGTCACTCAATATTTTTTTGCGTTATACATTTTTTCAATTTCTTAGTTGTTCTTTTTTAAACTCTAGTTATTTATTCAGAGTATGGAGTTCTGACTTTCTTCTAAAAATAGAGGAGGTGCGAGTTTTAAAAAAATTAAATAATAAATCATGCTTATAAATAACATTTTTCAATTTTCCACCCACCCTTTCGTTAATTCATCAAATTTCATTCCTTGTAAAAATTTTACTTCATTTCAGATTATTCGACAAGAAATCCGCATAATCCCATATTTCTTGATAAATTGAAATTCGAATATGTGCCAAAAAAAAAGTCTTCCTCAAATCTTTGAATAAAAAGACTCACTTTCTCCCGAAATATGATAGTATAATACTTTATGTACTTGAATAATGCATAGGAACAAAGTAATATTTCTGCCATAATTTTTTAGTGGATAAAGGATTTGAATTTAAATGTCTTCAAAATGGTCATTTAAAAACCTTTAAAACTTTTAAAGCTCAGAATGCAGGAAAGTAGTTTTTGAAACAAAAGCTAATTATTTTACACACATGTTTTCGTCTACTTTTCTTAAAAAAATTAAAAATATCCAAAAAGACTAACCAGCCTGATATTTTCTCTCGCTTTATTTCTGTCTTTCTACTTTTGAAATTTATAAGATTTCTTCTTTCAGAAAAGTTTTCAAGACGCCACGAATATACCATCTGTTTGAGAAAGGTTAATCAAGCAGAAACTTGAGTTGGAAAGAAAATATCAATTTTTTTTTCTTGCTTTAATCAAGGATTTACTGTTTTCATCTTGGGAGAAAATACAGAGTTAATCACTGGGAAGAAAACGAGTAAACGCTGAGTTTTTCGAAAGCGATTGTGCAGAGGGTATATTCAAAGCGATTGTTACTGATGACTCGATTAAAAGAAATCAGAGGTCCTCGGAGGTTAAAACTTTTGCAAAGAGAGCACGGAAAAGCTTATGTTGCCTTCGCTTCGTCGCCTAGACTTTTGAGATGGTCGCCGTCAGATAAGTCCAGTGGGAAACAAACTTTTTAAGAGTACCGGATGGGTTTCTTTTCCTTCTACTTGGCCTGACGAGAAAATGCTTTTGTTATCGCTTGATCGACAGGAAGGGACGAACCCTGGAAAGTGTTCCAGGAAATTGTAATTTACTGAGATATACCTTTATCTTGGTAGATTTATCATAATTAGTTCATCGTTAAATGGAATAGCAGTTTCGACAAAATGGGAGAAAAGAACTTTTAACTGAGCTTCCTTTTGAATAAAATAGTTTTCAATTTTCCGATTTTTCAGTATTTCTTTCTGATAGTTTGAAAACAGAAATTTCTTTGGGTGTAGTTTCGTATAAAGGGAAGCTTCGAATTTTTGTCGGTACATACATTTACATATTTTGATACATTGATTACGAGTAGCATATAGTAAACTAGGTGTGAATTCTGTCCATTTCATGGACACTTCGCTTCCAAGGAAGCAAGATAATTTGCTTCCTCATAGAGGAAGCAATAAATTTATTTATAATATAAAAATATCGGGCAAGTACGAGTTACACGCGTACCAAGTCGAAGGGTTCCGTACCGCTCTGATTTTTTTCAATTATATGAGTCAGAGATTATTTGAATAATAATTTAAATAATGATAAATTAAAATAATTTTTTTTATTTTTAAAGAAATTTAAGTATAAACTTAATGATTTTTATAAGATTAAAAATTTCCAATTAAATAGACTAAGCTTTTTTATATAATTTTAAATTTTAAAGCCAAAAAAATTTTTTTTTTAATTTTTTTTTATTTTTTAACTTTTAAAGTAATTTAAACATAAACATAAACATAACCACAATTTTTATGGTTTTATAAAAAATTCTGCATAAAATTACACATTTTTAACCAATTCCCAACCTTTCAGGACAAATACGCTGAGCTCTAGCATAGGGGTTTTTTGTCATTTTTCAACTTTTCATTAATAACTTTTGAAAATTAAGTCCAGCAACGTTCGCTATATTTTTCCTGTAATCTACACGTAAAAATACCTAGGTATACCAAATTTCAAACCTCTAGGTTAAATGGTTTGGAAGATAAGGGGGGGGGGGGACACGTTTTTTTTTTGAAAAAAAAAGTTTTTCCTTGACAATATATTTTTCCTGAACTCTACTCGCGAAAATACATATGTGTACCAAATTTCAATACTCTAGGTCAAATAGTTTAGGAGATAAGGGGGGGGGGGGTAAATAGGCATTTTAATGCATTTTTTGAAAAAAATCTTTTTATTTCCTTGACAACGCTATGAACATCACGTTCAATCATGTTCGCTATATTTTTCCTGTAATCTACACGTGAAAATACATAAGTGTACCAAATTTCAACTCTATCTCAAATAGTTTGGCCGCTAGGGGGGGGGGGGGGGGTAATGGTTTTGGGCGACGGACAAACGAGTGAAAACATAAGGGTTCCGTTTGGACACTTTGTGTACGCAACCCTAAAAATAATAATTTAATTTTAAATTAATTATTATTTATTTTTATGCAAATAAGTAATAATAATAAAATAATAATAAATCAATATATATATTTTTTTGCTATCTTCCAAAACTTTATTTATTTATTTATTATAACGAAATTGTTCTAAAAAATTAAAGATAAGTTACTTAATTTTGAATAGCATATTCGTTTTTTAAAATAGAATATTTTTTTTTAAAAAGGAACTGTGGTCAAAAAATAATAATTGTTAGAAATTTTTTGGCAAAAAAAGGGATTTTTCTCGATGAAAAAAATGAAAAATCATGAATTATTACGTGGGTTTTTAGTCAATTATATACTTTATGTAAGTCAATCGATTCGTTTTGAGACACAGAATATGATTTTGTAATTCGTTTGGTTGAATTTTTAGCATGAAAAAAATTTCCAAAAACGAGATTTTTTGATGAAAAAACTGAAAAATCATGAATTATTACGTGAGTTTTTGATCAATTATATACTTTATATAGGTCAGTCGATTCGTTTTGAAACAAGGAATATGATTTTTTCATTCATTTGTCTGAATTTTTAGCATGAAAAATTTTTTTGCCAAAAAACGATATTTTTCGATGAAAAAAGGTACTCAAAAAAATTTGATTGGGTATTTTCAAAAATCCCTGTGTCCAAATTTAGATATTTGTGAGCTTCATATGTTATCCAAATTTTATTAAAATCCATTGAAGCGTTATCGAGATACCCTGGCGACAAAAAATTTACCACATACACACACACATCCGGACATTTTCTCAGGAATGAAAATTTGAACTTTTCAGATGAAACTGAGTCGATTTCACTATTTTTGGAAAATCGAAAATCTTAACGATCACAACGCTTCCTCTATGAGTAAGCAAAATTGGCGCAAATTTGATTTTCATGGCAGAAGCAAAAAAAAATTCTATTTTATACAATTTTGGGTGATTCTACTGAGAGTGACACTTTTATATTTACATTTTAAAACGAAAAAGTTTTATAGATTTTTCAAAATTCTTTTTGTAGGATTATTCAGAATAATATTTAAAAACTTAATTTTCCCAGTTTACAGAATAAACTAAGAGTTACAAGTTTAAATTATTATATTTACTGAGCGACAGTTAATCATAACACAATATTTAAGAAATTATTTCTTAAAATAAAGTCTTATTCCTTAAAAACTGAAATACATGTTAAATAAATTTTAATTTTTAGTAGAAAAATTATCAATGTTTAAGTACCTACATACCAAGTTTTCATATTATTCCAAATCATAAAAAAAAAGTTCAATTCTTGAAAATATTAAAAATAAATATTGAAAGCAGAATAAATCTTAATGGCTTCAAGAAAAAGTTTTTGAAGATGAAAAGCTACGGAGATGGAAAAATGTTTAAAGACTTTTATTATTCAGAAACCTGGAGGCTAAAAATTTTAAACATTTAGATAAAAATAAGAAAAACATTTAAGTTTCTGAAACTAATTTTTAAGAATTTAAAGGAAGACAAGAAAACCTTCAAAAACTTAGTATCTACAGTGATAGAAGTCGTGCTAAAGACATAACAAAAAGGATTCGGAGATAAAAGAATTTTAGTGTTTTTATTAATTTGGTTTCGCCAAAATCCAAAAAGAAAAAGTCACTTTCAGTATAGAGGCACCTAATTGTAGTTTTTACTATTCTTTAAATTATACTTAATACATAAAAGAAAATTCGTATTCTTTGCTTGAAATGTCTACATAAAACATATACTTGCTTAAATAAGAAACTTTTGCATTTAAGAATCACAAAACATGCTTTTTTGTAAACATTTTTAAATGAACTTATTGCTTCCTCTATATGAAAGCAAATCTTTTTGCTGACGTAAAAGCAAAATTTTCATTTAATTAACATAATTTTCAGCTTGTTTACATTTATCTTCCAATCAAAAAAATTTCATAAAATATTTTAGACAAAAGTTAACAGCTCGCTGAGATACGAAATTAAATTCCTAAAAACTTACAAATCCTACATTTTGATTTAGACTAACCCTTAAACTTTATTTTTTAGATCAATTTAAACTTAATTTTTATATATAGGTATTTGTAGATTAATTATTAATTTTTGTAGTGCTCTAAAACTGACCAAGTAACGTCCTATTTTAAAATTAATTTCTAAATTATTCATCAATAAATTATTAATGAACAGCTGTGCTTTCATATCAGTTATATTCAACCCTTTGCAGGTTATGTTGTCTGTTTCAAAAAATAATTTATTTATTGCAAAATTTTTATATTACCAAAATGAAACAGGCTTTTTCTACTAAATATTGTCTTCATCAGTGGCGTAACTGGGAGGGTAAGGGCCCCGGGGCAATAAGGAAAATGGGGCCCCAATTGTATATGATTATTTAAATAGATGTTTTTTTCTTTTTAAATTTTTTATCATAGTTCACCTTCTTAAAATGTTCTCAAATTTTTAACTTATAGCAACTTTAATTTCTTCAAATTTCAGTTAATGTGAACTTGCATTGATTAAAATTTCAATTAATCCACGTCTCAAATATACTAAATTTGAATTTTGTAGTATTTTTATCATTTTTTAATTATTTACCGCAATTTTTAATTTTTTTAATTATCTTTAAATTGTTTCCTGCAATCTTATGAATCTTCACTGAGAAAAATGTTTAGTCATAGCAACGAAAATTTGGTTGAGCTAACCAAATTATTTGGTTGGTATTTAATCAACCAAACTATTTGGTTGAGACATCTAAATTATTTGGTTCAGTGTTGATTGTTGTCATAACAAAAATTTTTGGTTGTCACAATTATATTTTTTTATTCGGGATAACAAAAATTTTGGTTGTCATAAAAAAAATTTTTATTTGGGAGCTAACTAACCCAGGTGCGAATTTTCGGTCGGCCAACACATATAATTACACAATTCACATGTTATTAATTTAATTACACAAATATAATCAGATGAGAATGTAGAAATTTCATATTAATGAAAACCTGAAACAGAAAAATTTCATTAGTCATGAAGATTCGAACCCGGGTTTTCCAGCTGCCAGTCCAGTAGGCTAACCACCAGCCCATGAGAGATATGAATGACCAATAACAGACACCGTTAGCTCAACTATCAGACCCAGGTTCAACCGACCGTCTGGTATTGGTTTTTATTTAGATTTTATTTATATTATTATCGGCAGCTTACTTACAAACTAATCACCAATTTTTTTAAATAATTGTTTGGTTGTCACAACCAAATTATGTTTGGATGTCACAACCAATTTCTGTTTGGTTGTCACAACCAAATTATGTTTGGTTGTCACAACTAAATTATGTTTGGTTCAACCAAATAAGAGCAACAAAATAATATGGTTGTCCCAAAAATCTTGATGTGTTACGCCAACCAAATCGTTTTGTTATACCAATCAAAATATTGTTGTAACAACTAACAATGGTCAACTAAAAAATATTGTTGGTAAAACTAAACCTTTTTTCTCAGTGTTTATAAAATAATTTCTTGAACTTTCAAATATTTCAAATAATTATTTTGTTCAATTTTCATTTTTTTTTTTTTTATTATTTCGCAACGATTTTCTCCATCTTTTAGCATTTTCATTATTTTTGAATTAATTTCTTAAATATACAGTTATTTTAACAAATTTAATCTATTCTAATTAATTTTTCATATTTTAAACGATTTTTATCATATTTTAATTTTTTTTCTCAATAATTTTCTCTTCAATTAAACAATTGAAATTTCTGAAATTTCAATTATTTAATTATTTTTCTGGATTGTTAATTATTATTTACATTTTTTAAAATGATTTTCTAAGATTTTAACGTATTCTTCTAAAGTTTTAATTAATCTTGATTAATTTTTGATTATTTCTGCGATTTTATAATTATTTGCTATAATTAAAATTTATTAAGTAATTTTTGTTATTATTTTTTTTAAACATATATCCTACAATTTTTAAATTATTTCTCTCAAATTTTATTTACTGTTTGCAATTTTTCATATTTAAATTATATTTATCGTATTTCAATTTTTTTCTCAATCTTAAATTTTTTTCAGCTTATTTCACTTTTTTTTCAATTTCGAATTATTTTTATTATTTTTCAATTATTTTTCTCGATTGTTAATAATTATTATCATATTCCTAAATTTATTATTTTCTATGATTTTTAATTATTTTTTTAATATTTCAATTTTGTTCATCAACTTTCAATTATTTCTGCGATTTTTTAATAATTCTATTAAACTAAAAACTTTTAAGTAATTTTTTAATTATTTTATTTCTTTAAACATATATTTTACGATTTTTAAACTGTTTCCGTCAAATTTTATTTAATGTTTTCAATTTTTCCTATTTAAATTATTTTTAATTTCAATTTTTTTTCTGAATCTTAAATTACTTCCAGCATATTTCAATTATTTTTCTCGATTTTTAATTATTATTTTTATTTTCCAAAATTAATTGTTAAGACTTATAAGTATTTTTCTAAAATGTTAATTATTTTTTTCAATTTTTAATTATTTTGATTTGTTTTCTTCATTTCCAAATTTTTTTTTATTTATTATCGTAAATTTCAATTATTTTTAGTTCTCTTTGATTCTTTTATCCGCTTTTGAATTATTCTCATTCCTTTAAATTACTTTTTAAGATCTTCATGTAATTTTCTCAAATTCCAATTATTCTATCTATTTTGCGCCCCTCTCCCCCCTGTAAGCGTTACGTATTTTTTGAACGACCCCTTATCTGACATTACAATCATTTCATTAATTGCTCAATTATTTATATTTTTTTTTATATTGTTTTCTTCAATTTTCAATTAAAAATAATTGTTCTCTTGAATTTTAAATTTCGTTTATCTTTTTTCATTTATTTTCTCTAAGTTTATTTATTATTTTGTTTCTGAAATTTTCTTCAACTTTCCTTTATTTAAAATATATTATGTAATTTTTTCAATTATTTTCTCAAATTTTAATTTTTTTTTTAATTTTCAATGATTTATTTTTCAATTTACTATTAAAACATTTCTATGATTTTTTAAATTACGTTTCCCAATTTTTAATGGATATTATTTATTTTGCAAAATTTTGAATTATTTTGTTTAATTTCAATGATTTTTTGCAATTTTTTTTAGTTCTAAAATTTTATAAATGTTGTCCTGAATAATTATTTATTTGTTTATATAAATTTATTTTTAAACATCATATTTAAAATATTTATAATTGATGATAACACAAGATGTAGAAACAAATCGCGGGCCAGCGCGCGTTGTTTAATTTAGTCAAATTTTAAATTACTACAATTAGTAATGTTTTTGGAAATTTCTTTTTTTATAAAGGTCTACTAGGGTTGATCAAGGGCCCCGGGGCACTGCCCCACTTTGTCCCTTAACAGTTACGCCACTGGTCCTTAAATAACCAAAACGTGTTAAATTTCTGGTAAGTTCTCTCTAATAACACTAGTTTACAAAAAAAAAAAATTTTATGTACATTCAATGTCACTATTTTTTCTTATGTACTACGCTTCTCGTTACTTAAAAATGACATTAAGAAATTTTTCTATGGATAGGTTTTCGGATTATGGATTTTTTTAATTTTTTTACGTTTTTTCCGGAGGTGACTTCACGTTTTAGGCCGTATCTCGAGTTACAGAGGTCCGATTAAGTTTTTCTAGGTGTCAAATTAAAGGTAATCAAATTCCAAACAATCGCTTTAGAAATTATTTTTCAATCGGTTAAATATTTTAAGTGATATAGTCCAAAAAAATTTTTAAATTTGTGTTTTTGGCCCAAAATCTGAAAAACAAATTCATTCTACCGCCATGCAAAAATAGAAAACGTCTAATTATGTCCAGTTTTTAATTTTTTACATATAAAGCTCACTTTTAGGAAGAAAAAAAATGTATGGATGAAAAAAATCTATGGGTAATTATTGAAGTTATAAGCCAGGGTACTGAAATTCTCGTTTTACGCCATTTCGGTATTTTACCTTCTTTTATAGTGATTATGTTGATTAATTTAATGAATACAATATCTAATTAGAAAACAGACTTTTTTCACAGATTTCAAATAATTTTCAGTGCTTTACTAATTCAAATTTGACTGAAAAATTTTTTGGAGTTTTTAACAAAAATTTCTGAAGAGGCATAAATTGATTAAAATCTGCTTTTTGGACAAGTTGAATCAGATGCGCAGAGGTTAAATTTTTGTTAAATTTTGTTCGTTAATAGATGAAAAAGTTTCAAATTAGATATCGAAATATGAAAAATAAATTATATTTGACTGAAATTTTTTTTGGAGTTTTTGACAAAAATTTCTGAAGAGGCATAAATTGATTAAAATCTGCTTCTTTGACAAGTTGAATCAGATTCGCAGAGGTTCAATTTTTGTTAAATTTTGTTCGTTAATAGATGAAAAAGTTTGAAATTAGATATAGAAATATAAAAAATAAATGATATTTGACTGAAATTTTTTTTTGAGTTTTTGACAAAAATTTCTGGAGAGGCCTAAATTGATTAAAATTTGCTTCTTTGACAAGTTGCATCAGATGCGCGGTGGTTTAACTTTTGTTGAATTTTGTTCGTTAAAAGATAAAAAAGTTTGAAATTAGATTTAGAAATGTAGAAAATAAAAAATATTTGACTGAAAAATTTTTTGGAGTATTTGACAAAAATTTCTGGAGAGGCTTAAATTGATTAAAATCTGCTTTTTTGACAAGTTGAATCAGATGCGAAGAGATTCAATTTTTGGTGAATTTTGTTCGTTAATAGATGAAAAAGTTTCAAATTAGATATAGAAATATAAAAAGTAAATGATATTTGAATGAAAATTTTTTGAAGTTTTTGACAAAAATTTCTGAAGAGGCATAAATTGATTAAAATCTGATTTTTGGACAAGTTGAATTAGATGCGCAGAGGTTCAATTTTTGTTGAATTTTGTTCGTTAAAAGTAGTGATGCATTTGAGCGACACGATCCGAGAAACGAGCGACATTTTTTGTTTTTCATAAAATTGACAGACGAGCGATCAATTTGTTTAGTCTCGGTAAAGCGAACATCTCGGATAGTCGAACGATCATTCCGAGCATCTCGTTTTTACCAAAAAATTAGGCGTGAAGTTGTAGTCAATTAAAAAATAATGACATTTAAATAAAAAATTCAAGATTTATATGAAACTTTTAAAACTTTCCGAAATGCGAAAATGAAAGAGGTTCAATTCAGACAGGCTATGTATGTTGAAGTCAAAGAATTATTGCCCATTGAAATATATGTTATTTATCAGATAATTTTAGACGCCACTTATTTTTCTGTTTTGGTGAAAACAAATTTTTAACGAAGTTATGCGGATTTGAATTTTTTAAGTTAAAAAGTGAGATTACAAGAAAATAACGTTAAAATTTTTTAAAGTTTTTATATCTTTTTTACTATTGTATATATTAAAATGATCCTTTCTGTGTCTAATTAGAGCTTTTATGTTCTTTTAAATTCCATAAGGAAATTTAAAATATTTTCAAAGTTAACAAAACGGCGGCATTTAAAAAAAAATCAAAATCAAATTTTCTGATAATCCCCAATGTTTTCTTTCTCTCGATTTTTTTTTACTTTCTGGAGGTATAACGATTATTTTCTATAGGAATTTATTAAAGTCCCGCTTCTTGGAGAAGAATAAAAAAAATTTTTCTTTTTAACAAAAGAAAACTCAAAGTTTTTTTAAACCCTGTATTAGATACAACAAAAATCCAAATAGAAAAAATGTTCCTCTTAAGAAGTGGAGCAAAAAAGTTTCATAGATTTTATCTCTAACTTGCGAATCTTTCGAATTATTAATTGTAACACGAAATAAATACATAAATTTTGCATTTTTGCAAGTAGAATAAAGTTTCAATATATCACTGAAATGCAAGAAATGTTAAATGTGTAAAAACTGACAAATTCTATATAAAATTAATTTAATAAATAATGATTTCTTTAAAATTTGAAATTAGACAGTGTTTCTTTAGATTTTTTAATTTTAATTGCAATTAATTTGCATATTTATTAATCGTTGTTTTATTTTTCTACAAAACAAATTATAAAATAAGTTTTGGGTAACACTTATTTTATAATTTGTTATACATAACATAAATGTTTCTGAAAAATAAGATGTTTCAATGGGAAATGATTTTCTGACTTCAACATACATAGCCTGTCTGAATTGAAATGGAAACAACCATGACATCCTTTTTTTTATTAAACAAAATGATTTATTTATTATTATATAATGATTTAATTTCTTTCTCTGTAATGTCTATTTAAATTCAGTAAAAATTTAAGTGTGTGTAAATTACTTTTAAAAATTGTGCACATCATTTCTTTAATTTTAAAAATTATTCTTCTATTTAATGAAAAAAACATATATTTTTGATTTTTTACTTTAAAGTAACACGCAATTAATTTAAGTTCAAGAAATTAAAATTTTATGTAAATTATTAGTTATACTAAAAAAGTAAATTGTTTATTTTACAAACGTAAATAAGAGTGTGATAATTAGGTTATAATGGCTTCTTCGGACCATATTTCAAACTTTTAATTTAAATTAATAAATATAGGCTTGAATAAAATTTTTCTAAACAAAGTATTAATATGTGTATTATTGATTCATTTAGATTAATTCTCTCTGATTAAAAATAATAATAATAATAATAATAAGAAGAAGAAGAAGAAGAAAAAGAAAAAGAAGAAGAAAATTGGATTTGAAATTGATCCAAAAACTGTCAATTTTCATCATTTTTAGGATCACTGTTTTTGTAATTTTTTTTTTTAATAACTTGGATACTCACTTAGATTGAAAATGAGTACATTTACTTTGTTGACCCAAAAGGAATCACTTAAAAATATTAATTTAATTATTATAAAATACAATTCCAAAACTTGAACTTCATTAAAACTGACATATTTCAACATACATATTTTTTTTTTAAAGCTTTTAAGAAGCTCAAACTTGGCACATATTTAAGTTTGTTCAAAATAGACATTATATTGAAATTTCAGGAGGGTAATTTGTTTAATTTCTAAAATATTGAAGTTTGAAATTTATTACAAAAGGGGTTATTTTTTTAAATTTAGATATATATTCAGAAGTTCGTTAGTTAAGCAATTATCGACTAAAAGCAATTTCATTTAAATTTAAAATCTTAATTAATATTACTTTCTAAGAAATTATAAAAAAATAAAAATATTACTTAAATAAATAATGTATTACTTTTATAATTACTTAGAAATTCATCATAATTAAGATTTTTAATTTACATGAAATCGTTTTTAATCGATTATTATTGCTAAACTAACCAACTTCAAAATAAATCTAAATTGTAAAAAAATAACCTCTTTTGTGATAAATTTCAAACTTCAATATTTCAGAAATTAAACAAATTAGCCTCCTGAAATTTCAATGTCCGGTCTATTTTGTACAAACCTTAATATGTGCCAAGTTTGAGCTTCTTAAAAGACTTCTGAAAAATAAGTAGTAGTGTTGAAATATGGCAGTTTTAAGGTATTAGTCGCGTAAATGCTCCCGCAAAACTCCCGCAAAATAAAAAGAACAAAAAATTAACTTTTATATCAACTCATTTGCTTCCTTGTGACCTCTTCTAATGTAATATATGTAATTTTAACGATTTTGAGTCAGGTACTATAAGTTATCGTGATGTATTGCTCACACGTTTTCGACATTTTTCAATAAAACCATGTGAAAATGAAAAATTATGAATTTTTAAATTATTGTATTTTTTATACGGCGTGGTCAATAAAATTAATTTTTTTTTAAAGGATTTATTTTATCTCAATGTGTAACTTAGTAGTTTTATTTGAAAAACTGACGACTTGTTTTTTTATAATTGAATATAAGAGACATTTTTTACATGCATTTTGTGCTATTGCATGTAAAAGGTATAAACTTTGAATTAATATTTTGAAGCTCAGAAGTGGTCAAAATTAATAGGATAGATCTCATTTCATAGATAAATACGTCATGAATACAGATACAAAGTTTTAAAAAAATCTGACGAAAATCATTTTACGCGACTAATACCTTAATGAATTTTAAATTTTGAGATTGTATTTTATAATAATTACATTAATATTTTTAAGTTATTATTTTTGGAAAAGCAAATAAAATGCACTGAAGTTCAACTCAAGTAAGTATACGAGTCATTTATTAAAAAGATTTACAAAAAATGTGCTCTTAAAAAATAAAAATATACCAGCAAGACCCCTTAGACAAAAGTCAGTGGAATCACCCATCGTGTTTTTATATTTTCATTTGACAGCTGATGACTTTGAAATTATCGTCTGATCGCTCGAAATCGTTCGAAAATTGAGACGAAACGATCCGGGAAAAGACAATTGAGAGTCCGAGATGATCGCCCTGAACATAATCAGTAAATCCGAACGATATCGAGCGAAAAATTTTTTTTCTCGTATCGTCGTGCATCACTAGTTAAAAGATAAAAAAGTTATAATAAGATATAGAAATATAAAAAATAAATGATATTTGACTGAAAAATGTTTTGGAGTTTTTGACAAAAAGTTTTGAAGAGGCATAAATTGATTAAAATCTGCTTTTTTGACAAGTTGATTCAGATGCACAGTGGTTCAATTTTTGTTAAATTTTGTTTGTTAATAGATGAAAAAGTTTGAAATTAGCTATCGAAATATGAAAAATAAATGATACTTGACTGAAAATTTCTATATTTCTATATCTAATTTCAAACTTTTTTTTATCTATTACCGAACAAAATTCAAAAAAAATTGAACCACTCCGTATCTGATTCAACTTGTCAAAAAAGCAGATTTTAATTAATTTATGCCTCTCCAGAAATTTTTGTCAAAAACTCCAAAAAAATTTTCACTCAATATGAATTATTTTTTATTTTTCTATATCTAATTTCAAACTTTTTTATTTAATAACGAACAAAATTAAAGAAGAATTGAACCTCTGCGCATCTAATTCAACTTGTCAAAGAAGCAGATTTAATCAATTTATGCCTCTCCAGAAATTTTTGTCAAAAACTCCAAAAAAAATTTCAGTCAAATATCATTTATTTTTTATACTTGTATATCTAATTTCAAACTTTTTCATCTATTAACGAACAAAATTTAACAAAAATTGAACCTCTGCGAATCTGATTCAACTTGTCAAAGAAGCAGATTTTAATCAATTTAACAAAAATTGAACCTCTGCGAATCTGATTCAACTTGTCAAAGAAGCAGATTTTAATCAATTTATGCCTCTTCAGAAATTTTTGTCAAAAACTCCAAAAAAAATTTCAGTCAAATATAATTTATTTTTCATATTTCGATATCTAATTTGAAACTTTTTCATCTATTAACGAACAAAATTTAACAAAAATTTAACCTCTGCGCATCTGATTCAACTTGTCAAAAAAGCAGATTTTAATCAATTTATGCCTCTTCAGAAATTTTTGTCAAAAACTCCAAAAAATTTTTCAGTCAAATTTGAATTAGTAAAGCACTGAAAATTATTTGAAATCTGTGAAAAAAGTCCATTTTCTAATTAGATATTGTATTCATTAAATTAATCAACATAATCACTATAAAAGGAGGTAAAATACCGAAATGGCATAAAACGAGAATTTCAGTACCTTGGCTTATAACTTCAATAATTACCCATAGACCTATCCATAGAAAAATTTCTTAATGTCATTTTCAAGTTTAGAGAACCATAGTACATAAAAAAAAATAGTGGCATTAAATGTACATTCTGGCTGTAAACTAGTGTAAGTACTTAAAAATAAAGTAAAATAAATACCATTTAGGATCGTGTCTATTGAGAAACCATTATTCACGGAACCCCAAAACATTTTCTAATTTTCTAAAACTAAAAATTCTAATTTTGAAACTAAAAGACCATAGAAAATAAAATGCCTACGAAAAACTAAATAAACAACTAAATAAGCTCACTACAAAAATTCATCTAATTTAGAAACAAAATATTTTATTTTTGACGTGAACGGACATAAAAATAGCTTGAAAATCACGTGAGGGAATAATTAAAATTCTTTAGTCGTACTGTCGTTGACTTTGAATGTGGAGTAAAATTTCAAACCGAAACGAGTACAACGAAGCAAAGGGGTTGAATAGGATGAGTTAACGGCTGGGAAACCCTTGAAAATGACTGTTTCAATTGGTTTGCATCTCCGGGGATTGTTCCCTGAAACAACGGTCCAATGGTCCTACCACTGGGCCTTCCCAACCCTGTCACACAGGTACGGTAACTATGGGTAACAGAGCCGCAACATTCCCTTACCTAATTGTCGCAACACGTACACCCATATACAATACACGGAATGCCGCTGTGGTTTATTGGGAAACCTAATGTAAACCGAAAAGGGTGTTTTGATTCCTATTCAAATCTTTTTACAACTTTGTCTTTCAAATTGATTAATTAAATATTAGAGACGATAATTTTACTCTTATACGCCAAGCATTATTAACTGACCTATTGAGTTAATTTTAAACTAATTAAACATATTATAACTATTACATTATTTCACTTTATTATTTCCGAAATTATTTATGAATAATAACACTGCAAAAACTGCTGTCTTCTAAGTGTCTTATTTTAAGACATTTTGATGTCTTTTTTGTATTTAAGTCGCAAAAAATGTCTCATTTCAAGACACTTATTGCGTCTTAGATACAATACAGACACCAAAATGTCTTAAAATAAGACACTTGGAAGACAGCAGTTTTTATGCAGTGAAGTTATTATTTTATTGAAATTCTCTTGTTAGGCGCGTAAAAATAATTTTTTTTTCAGAGGGAGGCAAGTTCTTGCCTAGTTTTGAAGTGGAAATTTACCCCATTTTTATATTTTATATTTATTTTTCAATTCATTAATCTGTGTGAAAGGGAAAAAAAACTTCTTATAGGACATTTTGGCGGTTGTAGCTTGTAGGTAATAAAAAACTAAAAAGAATGATATATATTAAATGTCCGATACAGCCTAAAAATCTTGTTTAAGATCCAAAAAACCGTTTTCAGGTAGATTCATGTACATCACATCTTGTAACTTAGCTATTTTTTATCAATTTTTTTTCAAATAACCCCAGATTGAATAAAATTTGATTAAAATTGTCAAAGTTATTCCACTTTTAATTTTGTAGTAACATTATTTAATTTTGACTATATAAACAGTTTTTCATTTTTTTCTACCTCGTATTCATAATTTTTACTAATTTTATGCATTTTTGCAATGCTAAGATACATTTTTTTAGATATTTAAGAATCATCTAATAAATACATTTAACTTAGATATTAGGTACTGTCAGGTAATTCTTAAACTTTAAAAGGTGTTTTTTTATCATTGCAAAAATACATAAAAATTGAAAAATAGTCAAAGTTATGAATACGAGGTAGAAGAAAAAGAATAACTGTTCGTACAGTCAAAATCTAATGATGTTACTACAAAATTAAAAGTAGAATACCTTTAACACTTTTACTCGAATTTTATTTAATTTCTAGTCATTTGAAACTGCATTTATTAAGCTTTTGATGTGCATTGGGAGAAAATATAATTTTAATAAGTTAAGAAATTTAAAATAGCTTTAAAAATGAAAAATCAATGAAAGAATGCAATTTTTTTATGATTTTTGTTCTATATCTTCATGAATTTAAATAGTAAAGAAATTCTTATACATCTTGAAAGCGTGTATTTTAAACCCACAATTGAAAAAAAATTTTATTCTGATAAAAAATGCGAAGTTTCAAGGTATGATATACATAAATCTACCTGAAAACGGTTTTTTAGCTCTAAAACAAGATTTGGAAGGTGCATCAGACATTTAATATATACTATTCTTTTTAGTTTTTTGTTACCTACAACCTTTTCTAGGTAAAAAAATAAAATAAAAATTTTTGCAAATCCTGATTTTAATAGTTTTATTTTTATATTATCTCGCAGTTTCAATATATTTTTATCAACTTGTAGGTGATTAAAAAACACATTGAATGATCTATTTGTAAACCTTCTTGCATTATCCTATTTAGAGCTATAAAGGTTTCAAGAATGGAAAAAATTGAAACAAATTAATTTTTTAAATTTTTTGTCATCTTAAATAATTTTTATGAAAATTACTTTCTACCTATTTAATAGACAATTCTAAAATCCATAAATTGGCATATTTAAGATTTCTTGACGACATATGTTAATTAAATATTTTTAAATACAATTTTTAGGGTTTTTTTTGTTACTTTCCAAAAAATTTATCTGATATCTTAATTTTCATGATACACATACACAAATCAAGTAATCACTATGAGGAACCAATGTGTTAAAAAAATGAATAGGGGAGAGTCGGGTAGCCCCGGACAGCGGGGCATTTTGAAAATATGGTCTATTATCATTAATGGGATTAATAGAAAATCGTATTTTCATGTTCACTCCTTTCAAATCAATGACTTTTTAAGAATTTAAGACCATATTTAATGTACAATTTTTACTTCAAAATGTCAAATATAATCTTCTTTCTTTTCAGCAATGCCTAAATGTACTTTCAGACAATGTCTGATTTTATAGCAAATTTACTGAAATATATCATCGTCGGGTAGCCACGGACATATTTTGTCGTATACTACCAGACATAATTTACATAGTAGAAGTCACTTGTTTCTGTCAGAATAAAATTTTAATGTTTATATTTGGTTAATTGCGAAATATATAAGATTAAGAAGAAGTGTTTAATCCATAATAAAAGTATAGGAAACGTATAAATAATAGTTACAAATCAGGTATTCTACTTCAAAAGTACTTTTTAAAATTTTTAATTAACAATTTTCTGAGTGTCCGGAGCTACCTGACACTTTTTTTTTATAACCATTTTTAGCGTAATATATTTCCTTAATTTTATTAATTCCTATATGTTTATTTTTTAAATTTGCTTTTTAAAAGTGTTACTAATGATGTTAAACTTATAAAAAACCTGAAACATTAGTTTTATGAACATTATTTTACAATTTATAACTAAAAAAGCTTAAGTGTCCGGGGCTATCCGACTCTCCCCTACAAATAATTACCCACTCAAAATAAATACTTAAGGTACAACTTGGCAACGGTGTTTTTTAATTAAAGCATTTATTCTCCTTTTTCAAATTATTTTCAGTAAAGTTCTAAATATTATTTAGCTTTTAGTAATTTTTTACATCTTCTAGTTGTTTTTTAAACCATTATTAGTAATTCTAACAAATAAATAGTTAGTTTTTACATTTTCTAGTTATTTTTTCTCTTTCTAGCTTTTCTCCCCTTTGTCGATATTTTTAATTAGCTTCTAGTCTTCTAGTTTTGAGCTTTATAGTTTTTTTTTTAAATTCTAGTCGTTTTCGTCTATTTATAGATATTTTCTTTACTCTCTAGTTATTTTATTAATTTCTAGTCGTTTCTTCATTTTTTAGTAATGCTTATCATTTTTTTAGGCAGCTCGAAGTTGATTATTAAAAATGTTACTGATTGTAAATACTTTATTAGACAATAAGTGTTTATTAACTGTATTTAAAACATCATTTTAATGAAACTTTTAAAATCAATAAATATAAAAATTATTAATAGGAAGGAAGTAATTCGTTCATTTAGTAAAATTTAGTTTTTCAATAAAAATTTCATCAAAATTAAGGAAGGATTAAGGAATTAAGGAAAGGAAATTAAGGAAGGAAATAATTCGTCCATTTAGTAAAATTTATTTTTGAAGTAAAAATTTCATTAAACAATTTATTTGAAAAAATTAAAGAAAATATTTGAAACTTACGGAAATTGAATTTATAATCTAGAGAAAAATTTTTAAATAATGATAAAAATAGATGAAAATTGTAGCAAATAATTGAAATCATAATAGAAAAGAATTGTTAAAAATTGAAGAAATTTTTAAATAATTTTAAATTTATTATTCTCAAAGCGAGGATTAATTAAATTTTAAATCAATGAAATTTCAAATTAATTGAAGTTCGAAGAATTATAATATACCTATAATTGTAATTGTAGTATTATTATATCGGATATATTCTGTACTTCTTTCACTTATTTCTTACAAATTTTTATTATTTTCTTTAATAAACAATTATTTCTATCAATTATTTTTTTATTAAATTTATTTTTCAATTATTTTTTTGATTCATTTTCGAATTTTTTGATTGTTTATCTCAAATTCTAGTTATTTTTTCAATTTACAATTATTTTCATTATTCTGCAATTATTTTTATTATTATTTATAACTATATGTTGTAATTTTTTCAATTTTTTTTTAAAAACTAAAATTATTGTCTTCAATTTTTCATTATTTTTATTACTTTGCAAATATTTTCTCGGATTTTTTATCACTTTCACTATTTTTCAATTAATTTTTTAGATTTTAAAATATTTTTCTGAAATTTTAATAATTTGTTTCAATTTTGAATTATTATTTTTATCATTTTGCAATCAATTTTTTTAAAATTTTAGTTGTTCTTAATTTTCATTCCTCAATTAAATTCTTAAATTTTCAATTATTTATCTCATTTTTCAATTATTTTTTTCAATTTTTTTTTTTTTTTTATATTTTTGCAATTATTTTCTCCACCTTTTAATTAGATATATTAATTATTTTTCAATAAATTTCCTAAATTTTTACTTAGTATCTCAAATTTATGTTATTGTATCCACTTTTTAATGTTTTAATCATTCTTCAATTTTTTTTCTCATATTTCAAATACTTCGTCAACTTTTAATTATTTTTTTTTCAGTTTGCATTATTTTCACAATTTTTATATTATTTTGAATCTTTGTTGATTAATTCCGAAAATTTTAATAATATATCTGAAATTTTCATTTTCTTTAATAAGTTTTCGATTATTTCTACAATTTTTGTAATTATTTTCCTAAATTTGAAATTCTTGAAATCAATTTGTAATATTTTTACTTTACAAATATTCTGTATTTTTTAAAATTACTTTTTATGATTGCAATTAATATATACAAATTTCAACTATTTTTATCATTTTTCAAAAACTTTCTTCGATGATTCTCATTATTTTTCAATTTTTCCCTTATTTTTAAATTCCAAATTTAGCAAGTTTCAATTATTTTCTTTAACTTTTTCAAATAAAACTTTTTCAGTTTAAACTGTTTCCTTCAATATCCAATAAGTTTCATTATTTATTAAGTATCTTTTAATTTCTTTTGTCATTTTTCAATTATTTTTACAAAATATGAGTTTTGTTTTTTGTATTTTCCAAGTATTTCAATGATGTTCTTGGATTTTGAATCACTTTCTTTTACATCAAATAAATTTGGTAATTTTCTCAATTTGTGTTCCTAAATTTCCATAATTAACTTTAGTTTCCAATTATTTTTATCCTTTTTCAAGTAGTCTTGTTTATCTCAAATATATTTTGTAATTTTTACAATTATTTTTCCACAAGAATTTTTAATAAATTCTTCAATTTTCAAATATTTTTATCATTTTTAAATTAGGTTTTGTCATTTTCAATGATTTTTTAGTAAATTCTCTAACTTTTCTTTGTTATTTATCCCTAATCTCAGTTAATTTTTTAATTCAAATTTATTTTTATTGTTCTGCAATAATTTTCTTCTATTATAACTATATGTTGTAATTTTCTCAATTTATTTTTAACAAACTAACATTATTGTCTTTAATTTTTTATTATTTTTATTACTTTGCAAATATTTTCTAGGAGTTTTTATTACTTTCATTATTCTTCAATTAATTTCCTAGTTTTTAAAATATTTTTCTCAAATTTGAATAATTTTTTTCAATTTTCAATTATTATTGTTATCATTTGCAATTAATTTCTTTAAATTTTAATTATTCCCAAATTTCATTCTTTAATTGAATTTCGAAATTTTTAATTATTTATCTGATTTTTCAATTTCAATTAGTTTTTTCAATTTTAAATTTCTTTTATCTTTTTGCATTTATTTTGGCCACCTTTTAATTATATATATTAATTTTTTTTCAATGTATATCCTAAATTTTCATTTATTATGTTAAATCTAAGTTATTATATACACTTTTCAAAGTTTTAATCATTTTTCAATTATGTTTCTCAAATTTCAATATGGTTCGTCAATTTTTAATTTTTTTTTTTTTTAATTGAATGATTTTTACAAATTTTATATTATTTTGATTGTTTGTTTATTAATTCCGAAAATTTATTCGAAATAAAATAAATTGTCAACTTTTGCGTTACAATGATTACGATAATTAAGAAACTCTTTAATTTAATATTGTTTTATTTTTCTTCTCCCCCCTCCCTCCACCGGTCAATATTAAGTGTGCAGATGGCAAAAATCTCTACCCCTGATTGAACATATTTTTTAATTTCTATTTTTCTAATGAATATAAGAAGGGGGCGCCAAAATATTTATCTCGCACCGGGCACGAAAACCCTAAGTTACGGCTCTGCTCCACCGCTAGAATTCTTTTTTGCAAAAACATTTATTTTGCAATTAATGAAATCATTTTATTTTTATTTTAAGAAAAAAAATGTTTTTTCCGTCATATGAAAGTGAAAAAAGCCTTTCTCCATACAGATAGAGTATAAAATTTATACTTGAAAACAAAACTTTCTCTTAAGCTGGGGTTAAGGGTAAGAGGAGCAATTGCAGTGTGAAAATACGAGGCAGCTAGATGTGTGAGAATTCGCTCATAGAACAGCATCTTCTGCAAATGGTGAATTGCAGGCAATTTCTCCCCGATCCTCTGCTTAAGTTCTCAATTCAGTCATGAGCAATTTCCGAACAAGATATTTTCATATGTGACGCTCCGCGAGAGAAGGGACCTATCGCCGAAAAAATCAATTTTCATTTTTTTATGCTAAAAGGTAATTTTTGAGTTGTTCTTTCAGTTCCATGTTTCAAAAATTCTTTTTTTGTAATTACACTTTTTGTTATAATGCTTCAAACCTAGACATACTAAGTATATCGCATTTTTTGATTTTTCTTTGAACGACCATCCCGTGAAATTAACAATTAATTAGTTTGATTTTTTCATGGTAATTGATAGTTTTTGAGTTGCTTTTTGAGTTCCAAAAATCAAAATTTGATTCCTGCATCTAGTTTTCTTGTTATGAAGCTTTAAACATGGGCATGTTAAGCGTCTCGATTTTTCTTCCTCCTCTTTGCCCGTCCATTCTTTAAAATTTGCTTTCTCAGCGATAGGTCCCTTCTCTCGCGGAGCGTCACATATATAAAACATTTGCGAGACTTTTTTACCAGCTCATTTCTATTTTTCCAAATACAAAAAATCTTTTTCATACGTTTTATTTTTAATATCTTTTTTATAATTACCTAAAATAAAATAATTTACATTTAAGAAAAAAGCCATTCCAGTGGGATGTAAACTTTTATTTTAATAATAAAACGCGTACTTTATGTTAGAGGTTTTGAAAATGGTTAGGAGTATTTCAAGAATGATGGATAAGAGAGCGGGATCTTGGAATTTTACTTGTGAATGTCAATATGACACCAATCTCCAAGTAGATTTCCATATCCTGTTATGCAGCATGATATGCTAAAGCATAAGTGAAAAATTTAAAATCGATCAGACTTGCAATGCTAAGTTTCAACTTTTTAGATCCTTTAGCTTCCTTTCATCGTTTCTGTCATTCAACTCTTTTCACTGCTTGAGCATCAACTTCTTTGTAGACATTGATCGTATAGACACTACTATACAAAAGAAAAATACAATTTATCTTTCACGAATGTCAAGTGCTTTAGGGATTTTATATAACGAAGCTTCGGAAAGATCAAATAAAAAGAGTAGGTGTTTTCAAGTGAAAAGATAAACATAGTAGTAAAAGTGATAAAATAATAAAATTTAAGATTTACGAGTTTTTACACCTGTTCAAGATTTATTTAAATTTCATATATTTTACATATGATGAATGTCGTTTGCGACAAAATGATTACTGAGAGAAACAAAAAAATTTGACGAAATTTAGATATTTTTTATTTAATGTAAAATCTGGAAAGCCTGGAAATATTAAGGATTTTTATAATTTTCTGAAATCTTTTGCAAAATATTTTTCAATTACCCTTATAAATTAAGGTAAAAGAAATTCGATCCGTAGGAGCAAAATTTGTTTAGGTTTTTAAATTAAAGTTAAAAAAAACACTAAACATTTTTTAAATTATAAATCGCTGTTTAGTTGCGACGTTTCGCCTGAAGAGGTTAATGAATATATAGCAATTAATAATTTAAAAAGTGTTTAGTGTTTTATTTAATTTCAATTTAAAAACCTAAACCAATTTTTTCCCTACCGATCCTATTTCTTTTACCTTAATTAACAATAAAGAGCGATCAAACTTATAACTAATTATCCTTAAAAATATTTTGAATGTCTTCTAAAAAACTCGATAACTTTCATGTTTTAAATTTATTCATACTTAACATTAAAAAGTATATTAAGAATAAAAAATAATTATATTGAGATAGTAGACCACATATTTTTCATTCATTTAGTCCATCTTGAAAAATAGTGATTTTGCAAAAAGATTCAAGAAAATAACATTTAAAAAAAAAGAATTTTTGATTCATTATAAAATGTTTATATTTTCAGAAAATATACTGGTCATCAGAGATCAATGAAATTAAAGATTCAGCCCGTTGCGCTATTTTTTCTGCCTTAGTTATGGATCTAGATTTAAGAATAATAAAAAAAATTACCTTCTTAAAATTTTAAAAAAATTAATTTTTGTTGATTTCTTAATTATTTTTTCTTATAATCTGAATTACAGTTATTCAACTAACTCTTTAAATCTGAATTAGTGACTTTCTACTATTGAATTATCAAAAAATCAGTTATTGTTATGACTATTATCTATTAATAGCTATATTAATAATTTCCATATCTTTGTTCAATTTCCCCAATTCTTTTAGATTCTTCATTTTTTAGAAGATTTCCTCCAACTTGTTATCCATCATTTTTTTTATTTTCTTGCAAATAAATAAATTTTATAAAATGAACTTTTATAAAACTTTTTTTTTATTAACTTTTTATAAATTAATTAAAAATTAATTAAAAGTAGTCAGTCTGAACTTATACTAACAAGAACTATAATAGAAGACATAAAATCTCAAATGTTAATTTTTCTTGACATAAAAAAAGTTCCTTTTTTAAAAATCGTTATTGTAAAATGACATACTTTTGACTCGTTTTTGATTTGTGATCCAATTTATCTTGTTGTGAAAATATTGTTCTTGAAAATGAAAATGGTTTATTCTCGAAAGGTCGGACTAATGTAGTTTTTTTTTATCTTTTTAATAAAAATGGATTCTTGAATAACCGACTTGTCCGAAAGTGTCATTAGAATTTTTTAAAGAATAACTTTTTATAAAAGTTTTTTTCTTTATTTAGAGTGTTTTAAATAATTTGGTAGTTAAATAAAATAGTTAAATAAATAGTTTAAATCCAATTTTGTAATCTTTTCGCTTTTCCATAATTTTTTTGATTAAATTTTTTTTTACCACGTATTTTCAGTTTTAAATTTTTGCGTAGTTGTAAATTCTTAGTATATTATTTTATTTACATGTTTTCTTATTTTTAAGGGGGAGGGAGGAATTTCCATTCCTTTGTTCAATTTCTTAATTTCCTTAAGATTTGCTCATATTTTGGAAGATTTTCTCCTACTTTTTTTTATTTTTCTAAATATTTTCTTGGCAAATAAATAAATGTTATAAGATAAACTTTTATAAAATTTCTAGTTTTTTCATTATTCAGAGTGTTTTAAATAATTTAGTAGTTAAATAATTATAGCTTAAATACATTTTTGTAATCTTTTCGATTTTCCATAATTTTTTAGATTAAACATTTTTTTTCTGCCACGTATGTTCAGTTTTTAATTTTTGCTTAGTTGTAAATTCTTTATATTCTCAATATCACAATTTTTTTCGTATATTATAACATGGTAATTTGATTTCATTTATGTTTTTAAAAATTTTCCCCAAATTTTCTAATATTTTGATTTTTCCTGTCAAAAATTGTGCCCAAGTATTTTTTCAACTTAACAATATACTTTTAATACATCAAAAACATAAATTAAAGTTTGAAATATTAATATTTTTAATAATTTACAAATATTCAGATAAATTGTAATTTTTGCAAAAACCAATAATTTGTAATTATCTTGGGCAAATTTAACAATCAAATTGATATAGTATATATCAACATTTATGAATGATGAGGAAATTACTTTCCCATCAATTCAGCTACAATAACAATTTTGGCGAATACATGCATTTCCTGAAATTGTGTTCCACGTAGAGTTCATTGTACATAGTAATTTGATAGTTTCAAAAAGGATCAAGCGCACTGTGGGAGCAAATTAGTAACTCTGAAATTACTTGTATGCAGAGACTGTTACTTGGTTAAGTTGAAATAACAGAGAATCACGGATAATCGTATCAGACTAATCTCTAGGGGCTGATATGTTAGTCGTCTTTCGAAGGTGAAACGAAAATAGCACGTTGAGTCCTGATTTACACACTATATTCGCAATAGCAGGGTGACCAAAGTGCTCAAACAACAATCAAGTTGTTGGTACATTGTGGAACCCACTCTACATTCATGCCCCTCTTCCTCCTCTTGAGTAAACCCGCTCCACGACACTTTAACCCTTGACCAGCAACCTTATTGCTATTTGTACAACAACTATCAATTTGCCACCATCAATTACAGAATTAGTGCTGTTTCGCCAATTTAGGGTAATATCTGAATCTAATAAGCAGCTGCCACCGTAACTTATGGTCATTATACAACCTATTAATCAGATTCAGAATCTTTGGTCTTTTGATCAAGGGCGCAAATTCCTAGACGGATGTAGCCAAGAATTCCAAAATCGAACAATATTTGAATAAATTTCTAAAATCGCTAATAATGTTTTCGAAATTGAATATTAGGTATTATTGGTTTTATTTGTTAATTACAGTAAGATTTTTACCATCTTTTTCTTATAATGTTAATTACTATTTATTAAATGTGACAGGGTACTATGACGCATTCTGAAAGATTATGTTTAATGTTTTACAATTTAAATTTTAATATTTAATAAAAACAAATATACAATATAAAAATAAATACCCTAGCACCAAGTTATTTTATCGAGAAATAATTAAACAAAAAAATATAACAAAACAATAGACTAATGAAATTAATCAAATTACTCTATTTATTACACAAATCGAAATTAACAAGCCACGACTAGAACCAGTTTTCCGGACACGGTGCGCTTGAAAAAAATTAAACCAAAAGTCAAAACACTTGAGGAGGAATCGGACAAACAATCGGAACAAAAGTTAGTCCAAATGAATAATTTTGATTTTTGATATAGAAGACACATAAGTTAATGTAATTTTTTTCAGTGAAAATGTGGACACTTGTAGTTTTCACAAAATGAGTTGTTAAAAATTGCAATTTGATAAAAATTAAAAAAAAATTGACGTTGGAAACGATTTTTCATTTTGAGGTTCAAATTAACCCAAATTGAATAATCATTTCCAACGTCAATTTTTTTTAATTTTCATTAAATTGCAGTTTTTAACGGCTCATTTTGTGAAAAATACAAGTGTCCACACTTCCACTGAAAAAAACTACTTTAACTTATGTGTCTTCTTTATCAAAAATCAAAATTATTCATTTAGACTAACTTTTGTTCCGATTGTTTGTCCGATTCCTCCTTAAAATTTTCTTGTGAATTTTGAAAGTGTTATGTTTATAGATTAAGAAAATCGAAGATCCAAAATATTTCATCGAGAACTTTTTGAGAAAAGCGGAATTAAATTTTTTTTTGTAATTGCACTGTGTAGCAGTTAAAAATTATTTTGAATCTGACCTACCCTAAGTTGTTCGTCATTAAAAACTAAAGGAAGAAATGTGTATTAAATTTCCTCCCTACTCCCAAAATTTCATTTTAGAGCTTAAAAACTGTTTTTCTGTTGTTTTTATATAAAATATACTGTTACTTTCTCAATTTAGGTCCGATTTAATTTTTTTTGTTTTAATTTAAAGTTGAAAAACAATGCTTTCTATACCTAATAGAGGTTTTATGTTTCAAGTAAAATTAACGGTAGAAAAAGAGTAAAAACTTTTTAATATTGTCAATTTTTTTTTGATACGTTTCAACTTTATCAATGATTTACGGACCAATTTTATTTAGAACATCTTTCTCTGTGCTGAACTATTTAAAGTGTATTTATTTTGCATCGAATGAGGTTTTCTTGAATTAAACAGGTGAAAAACTGTCTGAGTTGTTGCATTTTTTTGTTTTTGTAATAATAGTATTTTTTGGGAAAATGAATGTTCATAAATATCGGTGACATTCTTAAATTTCAAAATTTTACAAAAAATTACTAAAATAAGTATATAAAAGTTGTTAGAAAATGATAAGTACCACTTGCAAGACAGACAGTTTTTCACCAATTTAATTTAAAAAAGCTCATTCGACGCAGAATAAATACACTTTAAATTTTTCAGCACAGAAAAAAATGTTCTAAATAAAATTGGTCCTTAAATCATTGACACAGTTGAAAAAATTCAAACAATTGACAATTAAATTTTTCACTCTTTTTCTACCGTAAATTTTACTTGAAACATAAAACCTCTATTAGGTATTGAAAGCCTTGTTTTCCAGCTTTAAATTAAAACAAAAATATTAAATTGGACCTAAACTGACAAAGTAACAGTATATTTTATATAAAAACTACAGAAAAACAGTTTTTATCTCTAAAATGAAATTTTGGGGAAGGGGGGGAAATTTAATACACATTTCTTCCTTTAGTTTTTTAAGACGATCAACTTAGGCTAGGTCTGATTTAAAATAATTTTTAACTGTTACAAAGTGCAATTATAAAAAAAATTTAATTCCGCTTTTCTCAAAAAGCTCTCGATGAAATAATTTGGTTCTTCGATTTTCTTAATCTATAAACATAACACTTTCAAAATTTCAAGTGTTCTGACTTTTGGTTTAATTTTTTTCAAGAGCACTGGTAGAAGAGTGGGGAGTGAGGTGGAGTACAAGTACAAATTTTAAAGATTCACTATAAATTGACATTTATTAATTTTATGTATCGGAATGCTTACAAAAATAGTCGGCTGCATAACACGGCCATTACAATAGACGCGCACTGAACACTGACTCTAAATTTAATATTTATTTCATAAATTTATTTATTTTATTTATAATGTTGATTACATGTTAAATAAAGTTGTAACACTTTTTATAAATAACACGACCAGACGGTCGAACACACCACTTCAGGATCAGACGACAGAGAGAGCGCGTCGTCGTCAAGTCAATGTGCGGCGATACATGCGCCGCGGTGCCGCCCGCACGAATCACATTTCAAAATCGAGCAGCAATCGACCGAGAAACAAACCAAGTGTATAGTGTATCATCTTCTGGTCCTAGCACTCTTGAGAGCAATTTTACAAGAACCAAAATAAATATAAATTGAAGTGAATTTTAAATATTTAATAAAATTAAAGAATGTAAACTCAAAAGCTCATTATGAGCTGTTCTTCAGTTTCTGCATTTATAAATTTCAGCACAATCTAAAGACGTGTAGAGTATTTTAGTGTTATGTAATTAATTAGTTGTCAAATACAGTACTCTCTCACTAAGTGCCCGCTCAGTAAGTAGCCGTTCCCCTTCACACATATTTTTACATACACATTATTTGTTCCCCACCATAGCAAACGCGATAAAATGAAAGTTAAGTTTAAATTAGCAACTTCAAGTGTTAGAAAAATGACAGATAATTAAATAACCAAAAATAGACGTAAACAAACCTAAGAGTAAACTTGATAAAGATTCTTCTCAAAGAATTAATAATTGTAGACAATAAAAAATTTGAATTTTAAAATAAAAGATAAAATTTATCGTTTATCAATTTTTAACTAAATTTATTGTTTTATATGTAGTCTTCGTGGACGAGTCAATAATAAAAATTTTAACCCATCGAAATTTATGAGTTTCAGTGATAATAATTCTCTTTCTCTAAAAGAAGCCTATAAAAAATTGTGGAAGGAGTTAAAATTTCAAACATTACAATTTTCTTAAGAATACAGATGCTAAGCTGGTCAAAATTATATTCCTATTTTTTTATGATACGATAATTTTAGATCTCTAAACTATATATTAAAAAACATTACCATTATGAAACGGTTAAAAGTTGACAAGTGATCCTCCTTAATTTTATTTTTCCTTATACTCTTAATTTTTAGTAAACAAAGATATCTAAACATTTTTTAAATATTTTCTTGAGTCATTTTAAATTTACCGCGAACTATTTCTTTTTGAGTTTATTTACATTCAATTGTTTTAAAATGAAATCTACATATAATGCAAAAGAGAGTGGGGGCTCTCGATAAGTAACCATTTTATTCCCCTACAGCCCCGTTTTCGGTCACTTAGTGAGAGAGTACTGTATTATTCAAGTTTCAGTGCAGTTTATATAAAATTCTTTTATTCTTTTTTTTTATATAGTGTGGTGTTTTAAATGTAATATCAATTTTGAATTCTCTACAATTGTATTTTAACTTAAGGATACAAAATGTCATAATTTGATGATTGATCAATCATGGCTCATAATTGACTCTATCAATAACATTCATCATTATTGGATATAATTTATTTATTTTATGTGCGGACTAATATTATAAACTTGTAATCATTCTATTTTTATTTATAAATGTATTCTTGTACTTTCTGATTGTAAAATTTTAGGCCTGAATCGTGCGGTTATTATTTATTAATAATTTTATGTCTAAATTGCGTATATGTGTGCAGCGTGACTAAGTTATGTTATTATTGAATGTTTATTTTGATAATTAAATCATATGAACGGAAACTTATTATTTTAGTCTCAAATCATTTTTATTATTTATTTTGGCCTTAATACAAAGATCTGAATGTTTTTTAAATTTAAAAAGTCAGAGTTTTAATATCCTATGAGTTATTAACAAAAACATAAAATTATATGTATGTGATTTTAACAATCTAAGAGAATAAAAAAAATAACAAAAAGAGGAAATTTCACTGCGAAAATGATTATTTACCATAAGTAATATGAAATAAATTACTATTGTTTTTGAACAGAAAATTAAAAAATAGTTTTTTAAAAAGAACTTGCGTTGAAGCATTTCTAATAGTTGGAAGTTATTTGTTCTATATATAGCCGATCACTAAGTCAAATACCTTTGACTAATCGAATTAGTAATTTTTTACTAAAATATTAGTAGCAGTATTAGTAAACGAGTTTTTACTATAAAATTAGTACTTTTTGACTAATTGAGATTTAGAGGGTAGTGTGGATTCCAAAAGTGTAAAAAACAAATTCTGTCTGTCAGTCTGTTTGTCGGAGATATTTTGTATAAGTGTTCATGTTAGAATGGTTCGATCGATTCAAGTGCAATATGGTAGCATTTTAGAGGTCTACCCAACCTAAAATCATTACATGGTAAAGTTTAAAAATATTTAATTGAATCATGAGTTAAAACCGTAACAATGAAACAAAAAGTCAAAAAAAGAAGTTTAAATAAAGTAATTTTTAAATTACTAAATCATGAAGCAAGACTTCTATTACTTATTTATTTGCTGCAGGACCCAGATGAACATTATTTGTAGCTTTAAACCCTTCTTATCGTCTTTGATCCAATAAAGCTGCTGCTACTTTATCAGATGTTAAAAGGATTAAACCCTGATTTAAGTCTAAGGTTGAATTTAGTGTTTTTAGAATAATATAGTTCTGCGAATTTACTTAGTATCTTTTAAATTGTATTAGCTACTTTTATACGACGCGATCTTATTTTATTTAAGACTCATTTACAATTTTTTTATGGAGAATATTAACTTACAAACTACTGTACTATATGCTATAATGCACTAAATTAATTTTACTATAGGTAATAAATTTTATGTCAACTTTTCACAGACATTTTAATGACTTAACATAATTTGGATAATATTCTCTCTAATTCAAATCCGTGATGAAAATTAAAAGATTCAAAATAACAAATTCATAATGTCTGTTAAAAATTTAAATTTCTGATGTCGGATCAGAAATTAAAAAAAAATGAATGTTTTAGTTTAAACTTTAAATAAAAAAATAATTAAATGTTTGATTTCATCGATTCTACATTCTTGGAGTAAGAATTTTCACCCTTAAACCGAAATCTTTAATCCAACATTTGGAATCTTTTAAAACTCGGAGCACACTCTGGGTCTGTGAGACCCATACTTTTACTAAGACATTTCAATTATAGAAACTTATTTTTCAATGTTTAAAGAATATTTAAATATTTTTTAAGTTGATCGCATGAGTAGTTTAGAAATGCTGGAGTTTTGAAAAGTACAAAGGGTCTCACAGACCCAAACTGTTTTTCGTGTTTGAAAATACTTTCTAGTTTTTTTTTCTCACTTTAATTATTTTATAAATTTCTATTAATTTTACACTTTTGAGTTATTTTTCTTCACTTTCGAATTTTTTTCTCTTTAATATCTCATTCCTCTTCTAGGTACTTTACAATAATTTGTATTTTTCCCTCTAGTAACTCTTAAATAACTTTTAGTTCTTATTTTACTTTCTAGTAACATTTTTACCTTTTTTTAGAAGAAAATATATGTTTTTAAACATTCTAAATATTTTAATCAATTATACAGTTGTTTTTTAACTTTCTAATGCTTTATATTCATTATCCAATTACATTTTTTTAATTCTAGTTATTTTTAAGACTGTATTACTTTGTTTTAATTTTTTTGTAATTTCTAATCTACTTAAACTTATTACTTTATTATCTAGTAATTTTTCTTCATTTTCTAGCTATATTTTTTAGTTTCTATTAACTTCTTTTTATTTTTAGTTGCTTTTTTTAAATTTAATTACTCTTACATTTCCTAGATTTTACTTTTTTTATTCACTGAAAACTTTTATGTAGGGGAGAGGGCCCCAAGTTGGACACTTTTTCGTGTTATTGCTGTAGAATCCATACCAAAGAAAATACATTAAAATGTTTTATACCCGATGAAAGTACAATTTATAAAGTAACTTATGGCCACAGAGATAAAATTTTATTTTGAACATAAACATTTTTTAAAGCGTTTTTTCTAATTGTTAAAATTGTCGGTCTAAAAAAAGGTGGCCCCAAGATGGACACCTTCTTAAAAGTCTCTGAAAATTGTAGTAGGTAAATAAAAAATTAACATCGTGTAACAATTCTTAAACTAATTTTTAATCATTTTACGGAATTTATCAAGAAATAACATTTCTAAAAACTCCAATTTAATAGCTTAACAGTAAAAAGTAATAAAATATCGAAAAATATCGATATATCATTTTTTCTAATGATAACATCACATTTTATGGTAGAAAATAAAAAAATTTTAATTAATTGGCTCAAAAAATTATTGAAAGAAGTGTAAAATCAAAAATAAGCAAATAAATACATTGAGATTTGAGGCCTGTCCATCTTAGGGTACATGACACCATTTTTTAATCCCCAGTAAAAAAATATATACGAACACTGAATTAGTAAAATCATTTTAGGATATTATTATACGATAAATAAAGAATATTATAACGTTAAGTACTCATTCTAAATCATAAAGTTAAATAACTTTACCAACTTGAGAAAAAACTGTCACAAAACTTTTTTTAGACACAAAATTACGTGGTATGCGTAGAAGAAAAACCAACTGGTTTTTTTGTCTTCAAATGTGGATCAAAATCTTCTTCTATACAAACAACAAAAATGACAAAAAGCATAAGGCGCTGTCACCTTAAACAAAAATTTTATACGAAATGTCCATCTTGGGGCCCTGTTCATCTTGGGGCCCACTCCCCTATTAAAATAATCTGCAGCGCAATTGTTTTAAGCCAATTTCAGATTATTAAAATTCAATTTGGTATGAAAAAAGAGCGATGCAGATTAATTTACTCCAAAACAATTTTCTGTGTTATCTTTCAATAAAAGTAAGTAATTTTTTTTAATTTACTGTCATTTAAGTTATCTTCTAATTATTTTGTAACTCCCTAGTAATTTTTCAACTTTTGAGTAATTCTTCTTGATTCTTTAGATACTTTTATTTTTCATTCATCCTTTACTTTATAATAATTTTTAATTATTTCTGGTTAAATTAAGTTTACTTTTTAGGCCTCCCAATTTTAATAGTAGATAGGGATCAGCTTCACCGGTTTCAAAGCCATTGAATATTATATAATAAAATAATAAAAATAATTGGTTTCATAACAATATTTATTATTTAAAGAATGATTAACTATTTATTAATAAAATTGTATATATTTATTTCTCAAATAATAATATTCGTTACTCTTAAAACTTGCATAAGTGAATATTTACTTATTTGAATGTCAAAAGGGCATATATGCACTTATTGGAATAAGAGAAAGACTTTTGACTTATTCAGATTTAGAGAGTAAGTAAACTTCTTTACTATGAGATTTTTACTTGTTACGCAAATACTGTAATTTATGTAACTAGGAGAAAATTTAAGTATAAAAATATTTGAGGTGCACATCATGCGAAACTTTCTGCGGAGATATAAGCTATTCGAGGATCATGAAAGAGGAGAAAATAGTATATTGCATAAGTCTGCCTTCACTGCAACGTTCATTTCCGCCTTTGTAACGCCATGAAACGACGATGTGACATGAAGGAAACCGGAGATGCCGTTAAAAGCTTCGTGACAACATCGATATGCTCGTTTGTCCCCTATATGTGAAAGGTGTGAGAAACAAGAACACGATGCTCTCAAATTATACCTGCAGTTTCTGATATATGCATTACATACAACTAATAATCAAGCGAGTCGAAAATTAATTAGATATTGCAACACATCCCCACATAGAATGGAAAAATTTCTCTTCGTAGAATGTCGTACAAAATGATTTAATAAAAATTAACAAATTTCAAACACTGAAAAAAATTCTATATCCGAAACAACTATGGGGCTATAGTTAGAGGCCATCCATAAATTACGTAAGACATTTTTTCGGTAATTTGAACCCCCTTCACCCCCACGTAAATTGTTTACATACATTAGCGCCATTTTTTCTATTGGTCGTAAGATTTCCTAGACCCCCCCTCCCCCCTAAAAGCCTTACGTAATTTATGGATGGCCCCTTCGACCTATTTTAGATAAATTGACAAGAATTCCTTGTTGAAATATCAATGGGTGCAAGATTAATTCTACTATTGCGAACTAGTTAGAAGCGCCATGTCAAAATAAAAAGGATCCAACTCAAGATGTCAAGTCAGTTAAATTTTATCAACTTTATACATAACCTTTAAATATATTAAAGAACTTTCTGCGCAGACTCCAGATTAATATCGAATGACCAAATTAATCGACTTGCTATTCTCGAACATCCCTACCCTTACGAAGAAGTAAAACACGTAAACCACTTCATCAGTGTCGGATTTTACGTGACGTTTTTTCGTGACTCCATACAGAAAACTTTAAAGTAACATCACAGAAAAAACGCTAAACAAAAGCGACACCCTTCAGAAATTTTTTCAAGAAAAAAATTGTACTCAAGTTTTAAAATGGTGGTAAAGTCAATGGTAAAGTTTAAGTTTAGAGTATTGTTGCATTGAAAAATTAGTTTATTCTTATGAGATTATTAGAGTAGAACTTACCAAGGAATAGATTATGCAGTGGAGTGGAAATGAATTGTGAACATTGTTTGCTATATTTAACGAAGTATTTATTTTAAAAACAAGTTGATTGATTAAAGTTTACATTTCGTTGAGCAAGTCAAAATGCATCTGCCTGTTGGTGCCTGTCCTGGCCTAAGTGGAGAAACCGTCTTGGGACCTACGTGGGGATGACAATTTAGAAAGGGCCAAGAGTTAGACTCACCCCCGTTGACGCATTCCCATTACAAAGGTCTCAGTGAATATTAGGATCGAACACTGGAGCTATACTTAATGACAGTAGGCACATTTGTATACCGTAATAAACATCGAAAACTGCAAGAATAGAGCTTAAGGATCTATTTGAGAATTACATTTATTGTTACTGTTATTCTAAAGTTCTAAAGATTGTAGCATTTTATGATTTAGACATTTCCGAAATGCGGGATCATTGATAATAAGAAAATAATCCTTCTATTGAATATAAACATAATTATTTTTCCTTGCAGCTGCCTGTTGTAAAGGTATAAATTAAGAAATAAAATAAAGTATACATAGTGTTTTTATATTGCTATCTTTAACATTACATTTACGCAGCAAGAACTGTTTTGTGTTATTATTTAGTTCCAGTCACATGACGATCCTTCTTACAATTAATGACAGATGAGTAATAATAATAATAATTTTCATGACCTTTTTTTTATTGTAACTTGAAAAGTTAAAGAGAATGTTATTATTGTTAATTATTATTTTTGTTTTTATCATATGAAGTTAATAGTTTTACATTTTTAATGCAAAAATAAAAGTTCAAGTATTGTTGTTATTTTTTAGAAAGATGCATGTGGAAATTATTTGGTGACAGGTAAGAAAGAATAATGTTTTTCATTAATTTATTTTTTTTAATGCAAATCTAAAAGTTATAGAAAAATTTATGATTATTTATTATTATTATTCATATAAAACTAGATTAGTAGTTTTTAACTTTCAATCTAGATACTTTCTAATCCAATTTTACGGTTCTAAGTCATCTTATGTACTGAAACAAACAAATCTACATTTTCGAATCATACAAACATTTCTGTTAGAGTTTATAAAGTATCCACATTTTAATTAACATTTAAAGCTACTTATTTTTTATGAAAGAGGAATCATTTACTTTGACCCGGAGTTATTCCTAGACCAATCACAATGATGATTCGATTGGAATGACCATTGTAACTAATCCAGTCCTTGTCAACAGGTACAAGGTATTTTTTTGAAAGAATCACTTTTAATTATACACCGGTATTTTCATATTTAGATGAATAAAAAATTACCATTTTTTGTGGATTGACGAATTGTTCCTTAAATTGAATTGGCGCGAAGTAACTATTTATTTGTTTTTTTTTCTCTACCTATAATTTTTGAATAACAAAACGCCAACCGCCAGCGGTTACCGATATGACCGGAAACGGTTTGAATAACCAAATGGTAGTACATCTTCCGTTTGCACGAACCCTCATCACTCTATGTTCAATTTTCTGCCGGAAAGACACATTGAATCGACGATCAAATCCCCTTTTTATGCAAAAAGCTTTGCCCATACACGCAAGCATATATTACGGTTACTCAACTACACAGAAACGAGGTGTATGGAATTTTCAAATCTGTCTGGGATACAGATCGTAATGAAGGAAAATTCAGCATAAACTCTGCCTCAATTTGCCATCCTGTCGAGTGTAAAATCATTTAGGATTTTTTTCCATTCCAGAGAATAATCCTCGGTGTTCACAATTTCAACACTGCGATCACATTTTTCCAATTTCTCTTGGTCATGGCATTTAAATGAAATCACAAATCCAATAAAAATTATGCTGAATTTTATGTTTTAATGGAAAATGACTGCTCTCAAACGTCACGTGTATATTTGATCGTGTAGATTGACTAAAAAAAATCAATGAAATGGCGTTTGGTAAAAGTAGATAAAAATTTATTTGTACAAAACTTACTTTGAAGCATGATGGCTAGGGTGGCGAAAAGTTAGCACGAGTTAAGTTAAATTTTCTATAACACAACCTTTAAAAAATTGTTTCTAATGGAAAAAATTAGATTTTATCCTTTTGAAAAAAATCGTTTTTAGATATCGCGCTAGTCCATTTTATAATGAAAACATGGATTTTATAATTCCGCGATAGTTAAAGATAATGTAAATGGGAGTTTCTTTTAATGGAAAATTATTTTCATGTTACTTCAAATATATCGATAATAATAAAATATGTTTATTTTTATTTTAGAAATTATTTATCTGTTTCAAAAAGTTAACATTTTTTGAGGTTGCGTTATAGAAAGTTAAAAGTCATATTGTTTTGGGGTACCCTACTGATGATGTCAATACAAAGATATTGAATATTAATAATTAACAAGGGACTCAGGGGTAATATAGTTGTTTAACTACAGAAGTTTCGAGCCCGAGGATGGACCGGATTAGCGAGCTATTTCCTTATATGAAAGTTTGAGGAAAGTATAGTATTGGTGAACGAAATGGAGAAGCTTAAGAAACTTTAAAAAGTATCCATATTGAAAAGGCGATGAGGCCAGCTGCCTTATTTTCGCAGACGATATGGCGAAGTATAAGGACGTCGGCAGTTTCCTTCATCACGTGAGAATTTTAGCATCCTCGTTGACTGGCATCGATTGGCAGCTATACAATTCTTTAACGAGCTTAACTTCCTTTCAGATCTTCAAGGATAAAGGCAAAGCCGCTTGCTCTCAACAACACCAACGCATCGTTGAAAGTTTCCAATAATGCTGGGAGTGGTTAATGACTTTTATGAAGCTCCTGTGCATTTTCCCATCCACACGTGTGTGTTGATGATACGGAAAATCTACGTATTTTCGATTAAAAGTTTAATCTGAATTTAAAACATTTTTTAAATACTTTTACGATAAAGTCTGGTGAAGCTTGAGGTGGATTCTTTCATCTGGTCAGTTTAACAATTTCTTTATAGTTGAATTATAAAGTAGGGTAGTTATAATTCGGATATTTTATTATAATATTATGTTTAATAAGGTGGCAGTTAAAAATGGCATTTTGGAATATTATTCATTTCTGACCTTTTTGTCAGAAATAAAAAAAAATAGATACGTATTATTTAATTTTGTTTTAATTAATCTGTACGCTATTTTAAATTTTGCATGTATTTTATATAGAAAAAACTCGTTTTTTCGATTTCCTGTAAAATCGATAAAAATCATTATTTTTTTACCGGACTACTCTGTTTCTCTTCATAAATGTTCAAAAAATAACATTTAATTATTTACATACGAAACTTCTTAAGTTTTACTATCTTTTACAGGATTCAAAAGTTGATCAAAAGTTAACCAAAATAATTATTGGCAAAAATATTAACTTAAACAAAAAACAAAGGATCTACAATTGCTTATTATGGTTTCTATTGTTTTTTAAGTCGATGATTACAAATCTAAATTCAGATTTAAAAAATTCAAAATAGCGGATCCAATATAACGCACATGAAAAATTTAAAAAAGTTTCAATTTCTATGAAACTTTGTATCGATTGATTTTTGGGTTCTCTAATTACAAATCTGAAATCAGATTTAAACAATTAAACATGCTGGATCCAATATGGCGGACATACATTTTAACGATACAGAACATTAACTGTTCGTTGCATGTTAATCTTAAGTAATGCAAGATATCATAAAATATAGTTATGTAATTCTTGTATGACTGAATTAAATCTGAATTAGTTAACAATATATCTAATTATAATCACAACCTTAACTGACTTTTTGCTTTACCAATCAGTAAAAAGTAACTTATTATTTAAAAAAATAAATAACTTATTTATTAGAAATATACTTGAATCGGTGATCGACTTTTTCTTATCAAAATAGTTGTTTCTAACTAATTCAAATTTAGGTAGAACATTCACAACAAATTTGTTTGCTACTGGGATAACTTCGAATTTTTAAAATCTGACTTTAAATTTATAATTAAAGACCACAAAAAACCCTTGATATGAAGTTTCATAGAAATTGATTTACACTCAAAGTCCCATCGGTAAAACTTCGATCGGTGGAACACTGTTTACTTAGTTCGCTGAAGTTTATTGACGACGTGAGATGAAGGGAATAGCGGAAACTCTCAAGTGACGAATCAAATGCTTCAAATTCTCGTTCGATCCGTGGGGTTTCATCCCCGATCAACCCCACCGATGGGACTTTGAGCGTATTTTTAAATGTTCATATCCACCATATTGGATTCGTCATTTTAAATTTTTAAAATCTGACCGTAGCAGCTTCCTACAGTCCGCGGGACCTACGATCATTGACGGTCATAGAGGCCCTTAGCGCATACAAGTTGAGTCAAGAGACTCGATGAACCATCAATTCGCTCTAAAAACACTTCAATTGGAAGAAAACTTCCTCTATCTGCATTTTTCTGTGACTTAAGTGTCCCTTAAGGTATTAGTCGCGTAAAATGATTTTCGTCAGATTTTTTTAAAACTTTGTGTCTGTATTCATGAGGTATTTATCTATGAAATGAGATCTATCCTATTAACTTTGACCACCTCTGAGCTTCAAAATATTAATTCAAAGTTTATACCTTTTACATGCAATAGCACAAAATACATGTAAAAAATGTCTCTTATATTCATTTATAAAAAAACAAGTCGTCAGATTTTCAAATAAAACTACTAAGTTACACATTGAGATAAAATAAGTCCTTTAAAAAAAAATTACCTTTATTGACCACGCCGCATAAAAAATACAATAATTTAAAAATTCATAATTTTTCATTTTCACGTGGTTTCATTGAAAAATGTCGAAATGTGTGAGCAATACATCACGATAACTTATAGTACCTGACTCAAAATCGTAAAAATTACATATACCCAGGCAGAAATTTCCGTGGTATGTCGGACCTGATAACAGAGGACTTTACACAGGGCGGGTACGGGGCCATTACGGGCTGGTAACGATGTTAACTTGGGCTTAGTACTGACTTGGTCAGTACTAAAAAATAGTACTGAATCAGTGCAATACCAGTTGTTTGTCAGTACTGGTTCTACTAGGATTTTCCCAGTTGACCCAGTACTGACAAACAACTGGTATTACACTGATTCAGTACTATTTTTTAGTACTGACCAAGTCAGTACTAAGCCCAAGTTAACATGGTTACCAGCCCGTAATGGCCCCGTACGGGCCCCGCTGGAAGTCTGTTCCGACATCAGCACTGAATCAGTAATATGCCGGTGGTGCATTTCTACCTGGGTATTACATTAGAAGAGGTCACAAGGAAGCAAGTGAGTTGATATAAAAGTTTATTTATTGTACTTTTTATTTTACGGGAGTTTTGCGGGAGCATTTACGCGACTAATACCTTAAGCGACTTCGCTTTAAGGCCTCTTCTCTCTTCGCCTGCTCCAGGATTTTTCTGAAGCAGACGATGGACCTGGCGTTTGACTGTCCTGGCTAGCAGAATTCGATGCTATCAAAGCTGCTCCACACCTACCTGGGCGTTTATCATCATTTTTGTTTTTATCAGAGTTTAAATCATCCAAGTGATTCCCACGAACCTTGGAGAAAGTCGGTCCACCCACACAGAGCTCTGATGTGTGAATAAGTCGTTTGTACACTAAGAGGGCGCCCGGTATCCTAGCACCGCTCGCTACACCTCCGAACGTGTCACTGTCGACGACAGTGCGTGCGTCGCCCAGGCCTCCGGCATCAGCAACCGACGCTTGCGCTTTACAGACGTCAAATTGAAAAGCACGTAGGTTGTGCGACGTTCGCACTATCCCCGGTATCAGTAGCTTTACGTTGGATTTTGTAACCCTGATGCTAGGGCTGCGCATGAGACCGAGACCGGTCTCGGCTCGATATCGTCTCGTTTTCCGAGACGATATCGAGACGATACCGCAAAAAAATTTCCGAGACTATACCGAGACGATACCACGAAAAAGCTAATCTCGGCGAGACTCTCGTCGAGACCGCAATAGGGAAGTATCTATAATCATGAACTTCTTTACTACGGATAACAGATTTAGATATCTATTTTTAAAAGCTAAATAATGTATAATTCGACCAACCTTTTTTCAAATATATTCAATTATAGTTATAAAAAATAATCATACCGCAAAATGTAAATGTAGATTGCTGATCTTCTGTTAACAAGATTCTTCAACTGATGATTTAACACCAAAAATAATTTCTTAGATGCAAGTATAGAAGTCGAGGTTGTAAAAGAAGAATGTGAAAAATCGGTTTTAAAATACTGTCCAACATTTCACTTATTGTTAATTTTGCTTCTTGGCTTCACTGCTTCACATTTCAAACATCTTATTTTTAATATTATTTAGTTAAAAATTTGTAAGCGACAGCGATACTATTAAATCAACAAGACCCAAAACGTTTTTAACAATTAACAGCTGATTTGCAAAACTTATCTTTTTATAATGAGTAAGTTAACAATTGTATTCTGCAACTACTATGTTTTATTTTTTCGATGTTTTTAAGATCGAGACTAGATGAGACCACAATTATGTAGGCGATACCGAGACGAGACTCTGTCAAATATCGTATCGTATCGTATCGTGCGCAGCCCTATACCTGATGCCATCTATCTCTCAGAACAGTGTGGAACACTAAAAATTAATTTAAAAAAAATTCTTTTTTGATTTGTGACAAAATGACTGGCGAAAATGGATTAAATTCAAAAATGTCATTTTTATTGCCCACCTTAATGTTCAACTAAGCAAGTAATAAAGGTTTACATAAAGAAACAAATATGGTTCTGAGTGATGTTCAAGTGTCAATGATTATCATTTTGATGTTATTGGGAATTACTCGTATTGTATTGATGATAATTTTTACATAAATATAGTAATTAATAATCATTACCCGCGGAAAGCAATAGTTATCACCCTGCACGGAAGAACTTTTGATTTCAATAGTCAATATTATAATATGTATTTTTATAATATTCCAATTGTAAATCAGGATATAACAGTAAAAATGGTATTTTATACTACAGGACTAGAAAAATATGCTTTTTCAACAGCCAATATAAATATATTATGAAATTAAAATTTACTATTAAAAACTGGAAAGATTGCTTTTTTTTAAAAGCAAACTGAAACTAGGAAGAAGTGTAACCTAAAAAAAATAACTATAAATATTTACTTTTTATTAGGTAATAGTTTTTTTAAAAAAACTTACAAAAACAAGTTTAAAATATTAATAAATTCAATAGGAACCAACAATGGAATAAGTTCAGCTTGAACATCTTGCAGTTAAAAAAATTATATTTTTTAATAATGCCTTGGTGAAATTCCTATTGACACTAGGAAAATTGGCGGTCATGACAGTTTAACAGCTTTGCACCTTGTCACTATTGATTTGCTTACATTCGGATAATATAATATTTTTATTTTAAAGAAATAATGAAATCGTTAATTTATAGTGAAGTGGGTGAAAAATAACACAATAAAAACTTTACACTTGATAGTTTTATTCAATATAAATAGGTCATATCATGAAAAAAGTTCTAAGTGATTTTTGAATTTGGCGGATGTCAAACATCAACTATTGTACATAGATGGAAAGTTGTGATTTTTTTTCTCAAAAGTGGTAATATATTAAGAAGATTAGTATATAAGAAAACTTTTCCCTTCAAACATTATACATGTATTATGCGATGCGTTAAGTATATGTGCGTATTATTGTTAGTGTTTATACAGGTTATATGTTATGATTTCGTTCCTGGCGGTGTGATTGTGTTTATATATTTAGAAGTGTTTAAAATAATACGGAATTTCAACTACCACAGGTAACCTATAATAATTATGAACATCGGTTTATTTATCTTTTTATAGGAATTACTTATTAATCTCGATTTTACTAATTCCAAAACTCGATGGTAATTTTCCCAACAAAATGGCGATTCCAGTTTTTTTTTAAACTTTTAACATTTCCTATCGAAATTTGTAAATTTTTTTTTTAAGTACTAAGTCCACTATTATTATTATTTACTTGATGTAGCTTTGATTTAATACTAAAAATAGTAAATTCTACAAAAAAAATTCCTTGTTTCCTATCGAAATTTTGTAAAAAGAAATAGTATAATATTAAGTATTAAAATTAAAAGTATTTCCGTGTGAGGTTAATTTTATAATTTTTATGTTACAGAGTACCATCCAGATGGTAATTGTTAAATCTTGATGGTAATTATTTAATCTGGATAATAATCCTTACACGACCTATTACATACTAATAGTAATAACTGTCATTTTGATGGTACTTGTTACATCCTAGTGGCATAAGTTATTCTCATCCTGAAGATAATAGTTAACATCCTGATATTATTAATCACCATATAAAATGTGAGCGTTACCATTCTATTGATAATTGATTCCATTCTGATAGTATTCGTTGTAAGTCTAAAGGTAATTAATACATCCTAAAGGTAATTGTTATGTCATTTTGACAATAATTGTTACATTCTAATGATAATTGTTAGCATCCTGATATTAACTGTTATCATTTTGTTAGTAATTGTTACATCCCTATATTAATTGACATTATACTTTGTTGGTAATAGTTACATCTGAACAGTAATTGATATTGCTTTGATGGTAATTGTTACATCTCGATGCTAATTATCATTATTTTATCGGTTATTGTCATATCTTAATAGTAATTGTTATTATTTTGATGGTAATGTAATTATTTTAATGGTAAGTCTTACATCCTATGATGTTAACTGTTGTCATTTTGACTCAATTGCTATCATTCTTATGCTAATTGTTGTGATTATGATGGTAATTGTTATAATTTCTATGGTAAGTTATACCATTTTGATTGTTAATACTACAATTTGATGTTAATTAATATCCTTTTGTTCTTTATTGACACATTCCGATATATCGATTGTTATCATTTTGTTGGTAATTGTCACATGTTGATAGGAATTTCTGCCTTTTGGTTTTAATTGTTACTTCCTAATTGTGATTGTTATATCACGTTCATGTCACTTGAAATCACTTGATGATAATTGTTGCTCACAAACTGATATTAATTGTTACCATTTTAACATGATTGTTACATCCTAATTGTTTATTTTTAATTTTTTTCATTTCCTCTTGATGGGAATTGTTGATCTTGATGAAATTTGTTATAATTATAATGGGCATCATTATAATGGCAAGTCTTACATCCTAAAATGTTGATTGTTGTTATTTTGACGATAATTTCTAACATTTGGGTGATAATTGTTGTATCCTAAAGGTAATAGTTACATAATTTTGATGATAATTTTTATCATTTTCATCAAACTATTATACGTTATGTTAGTTGCCGTCGTTTTGCTGTTAATTAACACACCCTCTTAGTAACTGTTGTCCTTTTAATGGTGATAAACACATTTTCTAATGGTAGCTTGTAATTGTTTTCTTCTTTTAATTGTTGTTAAATGCTGATATTAATTGGTATCATTTTTTGAAATACCTCACTATTTCATATGTTTGTCAACCTAATTTCATAAAGTTTCAAAATTCTTTGTTACTAAACAATATCGTCATCCATCTTCCCTGCACTGTTTATTTAAAAACAAATTAAATTGTGTAACAACATTTATCACTACTAAATTAATTTATACCTTTGAGATTTCATACAGAACACCTCAGCATCGATCTTGGACACGATTTCTGCTCGTGCACTTTGAATTTCTGTTACCTTTGATCAAAGGTAGACGTCCATTGGTATTGGTTTAGTTTCATTAAATTTTGATGGCAACCTCCTATAGAATCTACTAAATGGATCGCATCAAGCTTTTCCATTAATTTCCATTAATATTTTTGCAGCGTTCTTATGAAAATAAATTCATCACAATTTTCAAGCATTTCAAGTGGCAACAAAATCTGTAATTTTAAAAGCATACACGCAAAGCAATTTTTCTACTAAACGAGATAATTTAGTCATTGTTCGGTTAGTTTGAAAACAAATTTGTATTGATCTTAGGTAAGGTTCAAGATTCTCCTGAAATTTTTAAAAATTATGCAATCAAACATTTATTTTATTGATTATTAAATGATTCATCTATTTTCAAATCACCGGTGATGGTGACTAAAATTACCGGCCACTAAAAATTAAAATTATTTAATGATCGTTTTGTGTTATATATTAAAACTAAAAATTGAGTTTAAACAAGAAATATTAACAATTGGATTAATGACAATAACATTATTTACTTTTGTCGGTTAAGTGTTTTTTTTTCTCATTATGAGCAAAGTTTTCTTTTCCCAATATGAGGCAATAATAAACTGTAGTATTTATGGTCGAAGAAATATAATATATTTTTACTTGTTTTGAAAAATCACAATGCGTGGAGACCAACATGTAGCTTCGTGTTGTCAATTCCATCGGTGCATCTCCGCTTCGTCTATCGATTAGACGGTCATTCTTTTCCTTGGTTCATCTTTTTCTTACTGTCGGTACCTACTTCCATTATTCTCCTTTTATGACTCAACCTCTCTGACCATATCGAGTTCAATTCCACTTCGTGGTACTTCACTTATTCCCTCATTTCTTGTACACACTATTCTTTTTTTCAAAATGAAAAATAGATATTTTCGATATCTTAATTTATTAAATTGATCATTTCTGTGCAGACTATCAGTGCCAACGTTTAGAACCCTTATAAGTTCTCTTTTTCAATGTAATTATTACTGATAATAATAATGAATGGTGACATATTTGAGAAAATGTCCCCTATTACCATTCAGCAATCCATTACTCCTGAAGTTTATAAAATCAAAGAATGGTACTTTAAAGAGTTTTATAAAAATGGTTATATGGAGTGAAACAATAATAAAAAGATCCAAAGTAAATTGAGAGTTTCTTTATCCTTAATGGGATCAATTAGAGTAGAGATACGGACTGCAAGTGATAAAATCAACTCGAAATGAAGTACTCGGTAAAACTCTCGGAAAGTAGCATAATGGTAAGCTTCAAGGTGTAACTGCCTTGGCGGGGTAGGATTCAAGAGATACACCAAATATCTTTATTACAATTCTGCTCGAGAAACAGATGTTGCACCTAAAGCGTATTATGGCGTTCCAACCCTCTAAGTCTGAATATCCTCTCACATTTTCAATTTTCTCCAACATTCATTCTTTTATAAAATTTGCGAAATTTCATTTAAATCTCACTTAAAATTAGTTAGCCTTTGCAAAATAAGGTTTAATTAACTAAAAGAAGCAGAAGACTTTAATTGGCTTATAATGCTAGTATACACGCAACAAGATATAAGATAAAACGTTCAAATTTATCAGGTTAAAAAGAGAGGATACATTTTTTCTGTAAGTTATAAAGTGATCAGTTAATTATTTTAAAAATAATATTAAATCGTGGTAGCAATTATTAATCTAATTTTATGTCTAATATCATCATTATCATCATCATCATCATCATCATCATCATCACATTATATAACAAGAACAAGATCCGCCATTCTGTTTCTTTTATCGGAGGTAAAAGTTCGTAGTCCAGACAATAACTATAGATCTATATTTTAAAAAAATACTACACTAGTGACGTCATTCTCCATCACATGCCCTTAAAGGAACGGCAATTAAAAATTTATGATTTTATTACTTTAAATTCCTAATAAACAAAGTAAGATTTAAAAATCTGTAAAATTGGTGTTTAGGGCCCCTGACCTTATTATGCCTTATAAAATATTTAAAGAAACTAAACTCTTTCAAGGTTTATTAAAGATCTTTGAAAATTGAAAAAACTTAAAATAATTTATTCTATAGTATTTTTTGTAATTTACAAGAGGTGTGCGAGAGGGCTAAGAAACCAATTTGCATAGGGATTTTTTCATTGGTTTATCAAAAATAAATAACTTTAAACCTAGGAATTCGAGGTTGATTTTCAATATTTTAAGAGACATTATTTTACGACATTTACCAATTTGTATGATATTGGTTTATTAAAAATATTGTTTTACAGATAAATAACATTAATTACTTCGATCTGAAAAATGTTGATAGATGTATAAAAAATGCACAATTATATTTTAAAATATTGTTGTGAAAAAGGAAATATGTCTTATTGACAGTAAAGTAAGTTTCAGGTTTGATATTGAAATCATTTCCTTGGAAATCCAGACAGCGCTTTTTTAAGCTCAGTCCCATAGTCAGCCTAATCCGTTTTCCTGCGATTACGGAACCATTTAGATGTGGAACTAACCGTGGTCATCAGCTCGGAGTTTATCTGTAAATGATCAGAAAGTGAAGGTTCATCCGATACTCTCCACTTTCTTATCTTATTGGATATGAAATCAGAGCCGAGTGTAATATCTAACACCTCCTCTCTATTCTTAGTCCTGAAAGTCGGTGTTGAACCTGTATTAGGATGTCTAAATTAGTATTAATTAGATAGTCCAACAAATTCAAACCTCTTTGATTAATATCAGAGCTCCCCCATAGTGTGTGGTGCTAATTGACATCACACCCCAACACCAGAGGAAGCCCCCTTACCGTACAGTACTAAACCAGTTTTGTAACCTCTACTGGTGGATTGGTTCTGCCGTCGTAGGGGATCCAAGTAAGCCGATCCAATGACGTTTCTTCCAATTCCCTCAAAGTCAGTGATCACCGCCATTAAGTCTCCAGTGCACATGTCTAACAAAGGAGTAACTGATACACCTTTCACCAGGATGTACGCTCTTGGTCTCTTAGCCTTGGTGTCTCTGTAACAAATGAAACTCTTTCCCCGAAGCCCTCTAATGGCATCTCGTACAACTCAAGGATCTTGGATCAACGAGATACATGTGTGCATCCTTGCCATACCCCTCATCAGTACTGCTGAGGCGTCTTTGCAATGATGCAAGTTAATTTGAGTAAATTTAAGTGCATCAGTTGCCATTAAGGTAGCTGATCACTTCTTTCACTCGTCCCGGGCTCATTCTCCACTCGGCCAGTGACTTTAAAAGTCACTCTGCACAGGTGGTAGAATGGCCTGTAGTCGAGGACTGCTAGAGCCCTTGCCTGACTCTCAGGGACCTGCACAACTAAGAGGAATTTATTCCCTTCAGCTGCTCCAGCCACCTGAGTGTCTTCCGTCCTGACTATTCGCCAAGACGAAGTTTTTATATATTATTAAAAGACTAATTAATTTCATCCAATAATAATAAATAATTATTTATATCTAATTAAGTTATGACTTGAAGCAATTAAATAAATTAGTAAAATAAAAATGACTAGAATTAATGCAAACGCATGCTTGAGTTGTCTGGTAGCCGTCTGGGAGTTTGCGTTCGGGGAATTTGGGCCTTTTCTAGGAATTTCGGAAAAATGGGAATACGGAAGGAGAAATCGGTGGTCCCTTTATAAGTAAAATTCTGGAGTTTCTCGATCACTTTTATCATTACTTTGTCCTTCTTATTAAATATAATAACCTGGTGCCACTTTGCGCGTCTTACCGAGAAAACGTGGGTATGTAATTTTCACTATTCATTTTTCTTCGGAAAATCTTGACCAGTATAAAATAAAAGTAAAATTCTATTATCTTTCGTTTTTTGTGCTTTTTGGAACATTTAGTGTGGCGAATTATACTAGCCAATGGTGATTTGAAAGTTTTATCTGGTGTCCTGGAAGGAAATGCCGTGTGGGTTCTATCTTTTGACTATAGGTCCAAAAAGAAACCTTTGAAATTCAGAACGCTATATTGACCGAATTTCTTGAGCTGATATTAAAGGAAAACTAAAAACCACGAGTTCGCAGGGCAATTATCATCTCCTAATGATGAACTTCCTGACAGCTCAGGCATATTTTCTCAATGACGAGGACTCAATTTCCGTCGGAGAGTTTTAGAAGGACAAATCATGAGTATTGTTTCATGAATTGTTTTATTTGATTTGTATAATTTTATTCTATTGATAATTTCTACTGTGTCATAATTGGATGATTTTTGGTATCCATGTTATATGTTTATATATATATTTTAAAGTTGATGATTTCTTTCCATAATCAACTCTAATATTGAATATTTCGTGACGTCACGCGCGTTAAGTAAATTCCATAAATGTTATGTTCACTATTTTTGAATATTTATTGATTTGACGAACCAACAAATGTATAAAATTATTAATCTCAAGTATCCTGAATGAATTAAGAAATAAATGTATAAACAGAGTATAATATTATTTTTTTAAATTTTTTACCACTGTCTCTCTTGTGTCCATATTGTCCATATTTGCTTGTATCAAATTAATTTTAAAGAAAAGACTATTGGATTCGTTACCTTAAATTTAGATTAATTTAATTTTTAAATTAGTTCATTTAAAATTTTTGCATTAACCTAAGTTAATCTTAACCTTTAAAACACATTATTAAATTAATTTTGTTAATGACCGACCAAGATTCAATATTATCGCTTGTATTAGAAGATAAATGAGACAAGACTATTTATTGATAAACAAATGAAACTTCAATATTTTGATTGCAAGATAACTTTAATATCAATCGAGAACTATCAATAATCAAGAAATTATTGTCTTGCCATGCATCACTAGTCAGGGGGTCAATTGCTTAAATTGCTTTAGATTTTTTCATTGTTTTTCATTTTCATTGTAGTCTACAAGTTTTTTCCCCAGACACGTGAAAATATAATTTTGACAGCTTTTATGACGGCAAGCCGAAGGAACAACGTCGCGGGATTATTCTATTTCAAACCGAGCCAAGTTCAAAAGACGATCGCAAGGAGAGTTTTTTGAAGTAAATTTTATTTTATAAAAATTAAACTTTTTGTAATATATTATGCACTATTTCGAAAAAAATTTAATAATTTTTAAATTAATTTTAACATTTTTGAAAATTTCTTGAAAATTTATAAAGAATTTTCTATTTAAAATCTAAAACCCTTTAATATCTCAAAATACCCCAGCTCATATTTTTTTGAAACTAATGTGAAAAGAAAGCTTTGTTTTTCTGGTTTCTAGTTCTATTAAATTTATTATAAATATCTTTTAGATTTGATCGATAAAAATGTTGTAAAACATGTGTTTTTTAAAATTTTAACATAAAGTATGAAGTTGAACCTTAACCCATTAAATAACTCACATCGAAATCTAATTTTATTGTTTTTGTTTTTAAATTTTAAAATATAGGCCTCGGATCGACTTTGAGGCACAAAAATAGCTTTAGTCGAATTACATTATTAAAAAAATTCATAAAACAGTTGATTTTATTTTTCTTTATAAACTTAGTTAATAATGTTTTGTATTATTTATTCCTATTAGACAATAAATAAACATTAAATTTTTGATTAGAACAATATATAAACATATTTTTTAGAAGTTTTATTTAAAATAGTTTAGTATTTAACTTCGAAAAGTCTTCAAGATTTTTAACTTAAAAGAGTTTGCAAGTATTGAAAAATTGTTTACTGAATTCTTGTTTAGTTGTGTAACTCAATAAATTACTAAGAGTTAAATAGGATAGAAAATTAAGACTAGTAAATAAGTTCCTGAAATAGTTCCTATCAAAGTTTTTAATGATTTTAACTTAAAAATTTTAATGAACATTTAACTTTGAATAATTTTCGTAAACTTAATTTCAGAAATATAATTTTAAAAACTTAGAAATTTTTCTTAAAGCACGAGTTGAAAAAACTAATAATTATTCTCACAAATCTTTTCAATAGTTTTTTTAAATTTTAGGCTTTGGATTGTTTATATTAATTTCTCGTATTTTTTTTTATATTTTTTTCTTATTCTAAGTTACTCAAAATAAAATTTCTTAGAAATATTTTTATAAATTGTTTCGATTAAATATTTAAAGTTTATTTAATGTCTCCTAGAAATAATTAATACAAAAAGAATACTAACTAATATTTTTAATGAAAAATAAAATCGACTTTTTGTGAGGTTTTTAATAATGTAATGCTGCTAAACCTATTTTTTTTGCCTCAAAGTCAATGCGAGGCCTGTATTTGGCATATCCTTTTAAAATTTAAAAACAAAAACAATGAAATTAGATTTCAATGTGAGTTATTGAATGGGTTAAGGTTTAACTTCATACTTTATGTCAAAATTTTAAAAAACACATGTTTTACAAAATTTTTATACATCAAATCTCTAAAAAATTTATAATAAATTCAATAGAACTAGAAACTAGCAAAATGATGCTTTCTTTTCACATAAGAAAAAAAAATTATGAGTAAGGTTGTTTTGAGATTGTAATGATTTGACTTTTTATGTTCGCGAATTTGCTCGTCGGATGAAGCCAAGATTCTTTATATTCTAATCTTTCAAAAAAAATCTCAATAAGAGTTTAACTCATTACAACAATTTATTTGATTCAAGGACTCGAATATCTACAATTTAAACATTAGAGCTAGTAAAGGAAAGGTGTAGTCAAAGATGACACGGTGATAATCATTTAACAAAGTATATTCTAACCAAATAAAAATGAGTTGATACAAGAAATTAGCAAACTAGATCGTAGGTGGAAAACACAAAAATCTCGAAGGAACATTCTCTTACAAATTCTCTCCTAGACGGTCAAGAAAAAAACATATTAAACTTTGACTTGATTCTATATTTCTAGAGGCTTATCGAGAACTAGTCTTTGTTTACATACTTGCCTTTACACTAGATTTCTTTACACCTTTACAAAAAATGAGAGTTCGGACCTAACCTCGTGGAGCGCCACGTGAAACTTCTGCCTTCTAATATCTTGATTTTTAGTAACAGGACAAATCTTAAACTAACGTCTGCATTATTTCTTTGTCTAAAAGTAAATATAACGGATCTAACTTATTTCTAGTTTTCTAGGGGGGGGGGGGTCAAAGAGCAACTGCTTGTAGCGGGTGGAGTGCCACTCTCTACCCTCAGAAGTTCTTCTATCTTAAATAAATATAGTGGGTGTTGCGCCATCCACTATCTTTAGTCAAAGACGTGTTCCTTCCAACTCCTAGGAACGCTCGTTGCCATCAAGGCGTCTGTAATTGGTGGGCCAATCACAGTCTCCTGTCAAGCCAGCCGTACCTCGTGGGGCGCCACGAAGTACTACCTTTGGAAGCGAGTCTAACGTGGACCCGAGGTGTGCCTCGGGCCCATCGAGTGGGCAGGCTGCCAAATCGGCAAGCGAGCCTCGCTTTTCATAGCTCACCGGCTTTGCCGAGTACAGACTTGGTGGTGGGGACTAGAGCCGCGCGTCACAGCTGCGCGTTCGCTTGCTCTGTCGGAGAGCGGCTATAGACCGCTATATTCTAATATCGTGATAATGTGAGTGTGAAAACTCACATCATCACAAGATATTAAAGAGTTTTAGATTATAAAGAGGAATTTTATTATAAAATTAAAAAAATATTTTAAAATGTTACTATTAATTAAAAAATTATTAAATTCTCTTCGAAATAGTGCAGAATATATTATAAATATTTTAATTTCTATAAAATGAAATTTACTTTAAAAAAAACTCTTCTTACGATCATCTTTTGAAGTTCGCTCGGTTTGAAAATAATAGTGTAATTCCGCTACGTTATTTCATCGGTTTGTCGTTGGAGGGCAGCCTTCTGTCCACCTCCTAAGTGAACCTAATTCATAAGTTTTATATACGGAACAAGAAATTATCGTTAAGAAACGGACAGATACAAAACATCTTTTCTCTTATAAAAAATGAAATGACGTCAAGCTGTTATGAAAAACGATGAATAATCGTATAACTCATAAGTTTTTGAAATTAATAAAAATATCGGAAAATTAAACCAATCAAGATTTTTTTTTTTTGAGATTAATTAAAATCATGTTTATGAAACAAAAATAATTTTTCTAATAATTTGTCTGTATCAAGAGCTTGCTCTGTAGTAAGTGTTGCAAGATCTTCTGACTGTTGCTGTTCCTCTTTATCATAGTTCTTTTTAGCATCGTCATTTTTTAAAAATAAATTTAATATATCTTTATCTGAAGGAGTAAATTTGTAACGAAGCTCTCGTCTATTTCTGCATTGTTTTGTAAGTCTTCATGAGTGAAAGTGTTTCCTGGATTAAAATGCTGAATCAATTATCTTAATGGTACAATATCATCACTCTGAAAGTTTTGATTTTCATCTTCTTCGGAACCAGAACTACTCTTACGACCGGCATGACAATAACCTGCCATCAGAAACTAATTAGCAGCAACAATAGCACACTGAAGAACACAAATAAAACAAAGTTGTGAGAGAAATATTTTCATTTTGATAATTTACAATTGCTTTATAAAGAGTGACTACTTCGTTAAAGAGAGTGTATTTATATGTATAAAAATTTTAATACAAACCAACCAAATGGAACTGATTTTTACGTTTTAGAGAGTTTCGTTATAGAGAGTTTCCACTGTACTTATTTAGAGTATAAGAAAATTTACAGTAGTCACACTTTTGAGTTGAGTCTGGTTAAGGCGCACCGTGGAAATTGCTTTAACGGAATTCAATAAAATTTGGATGGTATATTAATTGAATATAAAATATATTGTGTAAATAAAAAAGTGAATAATCTCATCAAAAACATCTTTGAAGCAATGAATCCAGCCAAGTAACACTTTTTCCGACCGATATTGCAATTAGTGAAATGACAGTTTACCAAGTAATTTGCATTGTTTTTTAAATATGTCTACTTACACTTAAAATTTTTTATAAATAATCAAATATGGTGTTTTAACAGTGTTGAATGGTAGAATAAAAATTAATTTAACCTAAACATAATACAGTTTACTGGGCAAACTGTCACTTCACAAATTGTATTAATAGTCGATAAATTTTATTTGGCAGAACTTTTAGAAACGAAGATGTTTTTGATGAGGTATTATTATAATTAAATAACTCTTCCACAATTATTATATAAAATGCCTCTATAACAATAACAAAATTCTTCATAACATGCTACATAAGTTTATAATTCAATTACTGTATAAAACCTCTTATAAATAATAAAAACAAGAAAATGTACATAAATAAAATTAAATTAGTAGAAATTAAGTACAAAGTAATCATTTACTAAATATATTTTTAATTTTATGAATATTTTCAATAAAATATATAATATATAAACATATATTAGATCAGAGATGCCAACGACCGTCACCAAACGCATCTGCGCATGTCTGTGGAAAATCGTTTGATTGGTCGAAGGAAGCGGGAAGATTTAAAACACGTTTTATATATATTTATATATAAATATAAATAAATAGATGTATACCAGTCACAATTACTCCAGAGACGATTAAAAACACGACTGCTTTGAACTGTTATAAATCCGCGAAAAATAATGGTAGAACATTTTCCACAGCTGATTCAAAAAGCCTATAAAATTTTTAAAAAATCGGTATTTGAAAGCAATAGCTTAAACAATTTTTCAATTATGACGAGGGAAATATTAAGTCATTTTTTGATTTTTGGAATTTTTAACTTCAACTTTTTCGCTAAGCCAGAAAAGTTAAAGGAAAAAATTAAAACACTTAAAATTGTTTTTTCCTTTAACTTCAACTTTATTAATTTAAAAAATGTCTACTGTTTTTTGCGTTATTAAGTAAAACGTGGAGCTCTACATTGTCGAGTTTACGCGCTAATTTGAGTTTCTGGCTTATGGAGAGAGTTAAAGTTGATGTTAAAAATTTTCAAAAATTGAAAAAGTACTTAATACTTTTCTCTTGATAATTAAAAAACTATTAAAGCTATTGCTTCCGGATATTGTTCCTATTTACAAATTTTATAAGTTTTTAGAATCTATTTCGGAAATTTTTCTATCATTGGTTTTAGTAGATTTATCACAGTTCAAAGGCAGTCGTGTTTACAATCGCGCTCCTCAAAGTGTCCAGTAGTAAAAACAAACTAAAAAAAAGCGAAGGAACGTTATTACACTAGCTAGTAGATCATTGTGCCGTAAAATTTTCAATAAACTGTTTTCTTGGCTAATTTATGATTGCGATGAAGATTGTAGCAAATTAAAAGCAGAAAATGATGCTTTTAATATCTAAAAACATACAAAAAAATTGTTATATGGAAACTTTCTTTAACAATGTTCTGATACAAAGAACAAATATTATTTTAAAAATATTTCATTATTATTTTACCTTTACAAAAGTATCAACTGTCATTGTGATCATAGATGCTCCTTCTAATGTAACCGGCCTGTTTGAACGTAACATTATCATGGTTAGATTTTTTCTTGTCTTTTCAGTCAAAGATGTCCAATTCATTTGATATACTCCATCTCCAATAGCTAAACTCTGCAAATAAATGGAAATGTCTAGTCAGCGTGTCCCTTTTCCACACTGAAAGACTTTTTATATTAATAATTACTAAAACCGCGATTTAATTTTAATAAACTCATTACCATAATAGGGGGAAAATGTGTTAACTTTTATTATTTCGCACTTCTGTTTTTAATTTTTAGTAGTCAGTTGATTAAAATTTTTTACTGAAACGAAGAAAAAGTGCAGAGAAAAACAATATTTCGACGTAAGCAGCGAATTGACAAATGACAGACAACCTAACCTCAATGCTACTACCTTATTTAATACATTTATACAAACAAATGAAGAAGAATTCTAAATTACCTACTTTACTTATATTTTAACGTATATATCTTAACCTATCATACAGATATTAACAATCGCTTTATACTTAACTATAATGCAACGCAAATATACAATTAATGTAACAGGTAAATTTGTTATTTTTATATGAATGAAACAATTTGCTTACCACTTGTGAGATCAGTGTGTACGGGTTAAATCTTACAACACAAAAAATGATTTTAAAATGTATGTTACTTTGTGTATTAAGGTAAAAGTCCCGGTAGTGGAACGATACCCTGAAATGAAACGTTTTGCTACAGAATTCAGAATTTTGACATAGATCATTTTTTGTAATTAAATAAAATAAAATGATAAAATATCAACATTGCAGAATTTAAAGACAGTTACTTAATTTATTTTCATATATTTAGTCAACATTAAACATGTTTTTTAATTCAAATTGATGTTTCATATTCGGTACATTGGGTTATGTATCAGTTTGTCCGTATTATGAAACAGCGACATCAACTGTTTCAAAATTGGTACAGCTTTTTATACCTATGTGATTATCATGAAACGGGAGGGTGTATAAATGAGACTTTTAATTATCAGATTATTTAGAAAAATTTATCATTTTTTTAAACTTGTAAATGTTGCTTTTATAAAAGACATCAAAATGTAATGAATGAAATAAATATTATTCCTTTAACTCTGAATAACCAAAGGGTAATTTAGTGTTCCACAATAAGGACGGAACAACTGGTACATAAGGTGTAGAAACTGTTTCACAATACGTACATTCTGATTTCTATGATTTTTTACAGTTTTATTTAATTTTTATAAACAAAATGTAGTTTTAAAAATTTTATTCTCATGAGAAAGTAAAAACAATGAACTACGAAAAGCTTCTGAGTAGTAATATGCTTCTGAGGATTAGAATTCCCAAAAAATAACCAACCCTATCCGAAATCTGTTCCATAATCGGGACTTTTACCTTATTAATTAAGTCAATTTTTAGAAAACTCAAAATTAATTTTCCTTCAAGTGAAATCTGTTTTTTTGTAGATAAAAGTAAACTATTACTTAGGGTTATGTTTTGCTACACGTATTTAAGCAAAGTTTGTTGTATGCGTAAAGCATTTCAGGACCGACTTTAGGAGGGGGGCGAACCCGGAAATCACAGCTGAAGAGAACTGATCTAGGGTTTTATATGTGCATGCTTCATGTATAAATGATACACGGTTTGTTACTGCTTTCTACATGTTTTTTATCAACGTATATATGTTGTACATTTAATTATAAGAGGGTGACAAAATTCACATTTCGTCCGGGGCGCAGAAAGTACTAAAGTCGGTCCTGGAGATGAAAGAATTTTTCATACAAGTGACTACTAAATTTTGATAAAAGAAAGATCATCTTTTGTTCAAAAAGTGTTACTAATTAAAAAATTCTACATTTTTTCACAATTTTCCCCATTATGGTAGTGAGTTTACTAAAATTAAATCGCTGTTTTAGTAAATATTAATCTAAAAAGTCTTTCAGTGCAGTCTTTCATTTATTTCAGAGCAATATTGAACTTAATAATAATAATAATAATCTCGGATGAAGATCAGGGTTTAGTTGGGAGTGTCAATTGGACAGAACCCAGACAAAGAACAGGCAATGCCCTGGGACAAGCTCGAGTGCGTTTTAAATGGACTGTCCAACTTCGAAAAGACATCTTATTCTGTTGGCAAAACAGTTCTCCAGACAGAAGAGGATATATGCTAAGGCTGCATACGCGATGGGTCAATATGTACCCCCAATACGCAGAAATGACGCCTTAGTACCTAAGAGATTAGGTATCCTCTCTGAGAAAAAAGGGACACGAAGCTTTTTTTCAAGAAGAAGAAAATCCCTCAGAGAACATACAAGTTCTTTATACACCAGCGCCAACGACCAAAGATGGGAACATGAGATCAAGAGAAACAAAATTTCATCTTAATCTTCCATGGCTGAGGGAAATTAAGATTTCTCATTACTCCCGGAAAATGTAGATCTCTAGACATTGAACTGTGTGGTGTATAAAAAAGCAGTGTCCTTTCTTCGTGAAAGTAACAGAAAGTCTGTTTTAGAACGCGTGGTTAGGACCTACAAACGAATCAAACAAGTGCAGTTCCATATCGGGGTGGCTCGACGACATGCTTCTCATAACAGAGTGTGATAGCATATCTAGAATCAAATAAAAGGTTTACACCAAGAGTTTTGGACATATCCTAAACTCTAAAAAGATTTCATCACACCCTGATGAAATCTAAGTTGCAGACAAGCAAGCAACATTAGATTGAGAAGATATTTTCTCTTGTAGTAATAAAAGAGCGTTTGGAACGGGTGATTGACTAGATTAAGCAAAATAATATCTTTGCTACTAATCCCTCCCGCCTGTTCAGTTCTTAACATCAGCCGTTGTAAACTCCCCACGTCATTAAGAGATTGAAACTTTTTGGAGAAACGTCTATGGAACGTCCCATACACTCGACGATGAGGATGCGTCCTTACCACTCTTTAGAAGCTTCTGTTTGGACGGGGGCTTGACCATCCTAGTGGGGCATGTTCGCCAATTACTAAGAAGGATGTTAGAAGTGCAATTGCTAAGCCTTAGAACTTTTCAGCACTCGGGACAGATAAGATTAATAATCTATGGAGGAAGAAGTTTACTTCAACTCACCGACATTTGGCTCGTATATTTTCAACCTGTTTTTATGGAGAACATCCCGTACCACAGTGGTTTGTGGAAGGTCGAACGGTACTCTTACTAAAATCAAGAGATTTGTCTAATTCAAAAAATTTTAGACGGATAACATGTAAGAAGTGTTAATCTGTTACAAGCTATTCACTGGCATCCTAAAAGAAAGGATATTAACATATTTAGGTCCAGTTCGGAGTTTAATAAGTGATCAACGTGGATGCAAAAGAAGCCTGGCGGGTTGTAAGGAGCACCTTTTAATAGATAGGTGTGTGATCCAAGACACGATATTTTATCGACGTAACGTGTCAATTGTTTGGATTGATCAATGTAAAGCTTTCGACCTTACAAGTCATGAGCTGATTGTAAAGCTCCTTGATTGCTTACAGGTACACCCAAACATCATGAGATGCTTGAAAGAGCTAATGCTCATGTGGAGGACAAGGTTTGTTATATCATGTAATAAACAGCAGATGATGACTATTATCATCTCCTTTAGAAGAGGAGTTTTCCAAGGAGACTCCCTCAGTCCTTTACTTTTATGTACCTCCCTTTTACCTCTGCCTGTTGTGCTTTAAAAGAATCACTCTGGATACATGTGTGGCACACCAAGAAATAGAGTGTACAAAATCAATCAACTCTTTTATATGGATGATCTCAAGCTCTATGCATCTAGTAGAGATGCACTTAAGATCCTAGTGTTTGCAGTATCCAAGTATTTCAGAGCAATTGGAATGAAATTTTGGTTGGATAAATGAGCCCTTTTCCACTTAAGTAGGGGAAGACCTAAAACATCTGAAACACCCAGCGACTCTGAGGATCTTCAACTTATTGGTGTCAACGCCGTTCATCATCTAGATCAAGAAGAAACTAACGCATATATCTTGGAATTCCACAAGCGGAGACTAAAAATGTGCGTCAGCTTAAAGATCATCCCCAAATAAAATATCGTGTATAGATGAAAGAGACAGTCCATATGCAAATCTGCGCATGCCTCCAACAGCACTTTTAATTGGTGGACACGTGTGGATTTGTTTTAAATTGTTGTCCAAAGACCTCCCACCAAGGAAGACCATCTCTGATATCGTGGTCTTCTCAGAAAAATTTGGTCGCCCGAATTATCTGGGAAAAATAAGATACAAACCACTAATACCTTAGCAATTTTTTTGCTTCTCCATACCTTTGAAGTAATTAAGTGGAATGTAAGTGAGCTGAAGGTATTAAATAGAGAAACTAGCAAGATGATGACAATCCATCGAAGTCATCATCCGAAGTCTTCTATGCCTCGAATTTACCTTCCACGATATCAGGGAGGAGGAGGTCTACTGAACTTGGAGTGTCTTCATCGTAGAATCGTTTTGGCTGCTACATGCTTAATTATGAAAAATAGAGATCCTCTTTTACAATTTGTCCACTATCATGAAATTGCAAATTATAGGGCATTTTTATATCCTGCGACAGAAAGAGCTGCGAATGAACCTCGTCTCCCATTTAAATCTAGTAATGTGCAACATGGATTAGCATCGCTACCACCATTGATGCTCAAGCGGCCGTGTCAAGGAAGCAAAACATGAGCTTTTGTTACAGGAACATAAGAGCAAATCTGTTCACGGATAGTTACTACACTACCCTACAACGGAAGAAAGCACGCAAGTTCCCCTGTTCTCAATGGCGTTTACGAGTTTTCTTCCGTTGTAGAGCAGTACAGTCTCGTAAGTTAAGTAGGATTGTCTTTCGGTTTGTTCTTTTCGTTCCTTAAATCTGCTGACTTTAGATCGGAGGATAAAGGATTCCTATATGAATATGCGAATATGAATATACCAATATGCGAAAACACTTAGTCGTATTCTAAGTGTGTGTCCGAAGTACACGTGTTATAGATTTGTGGAAAGACACAATGCTGCGCTTAAGGTTTTGTATCATTACCTTCGACACAAGTATGGTTTAGATAAAGAACCGATCGTGCGTATACCCGAGGGTATCAGGAGTCCGAAGTGGAAAATGATCAGCGTAAGATTTACTGGAACTTCTCTTTTTCCACCACCCATCGTATCAGTGCCAATAAGCCTGATATAGTACCCCAAGTTCATAAAAGTAAGATCATTTGTGTGATAGAGTTCTAGGCCCCAACCGAGTGCAAGAGCAATCAAAAGGAGGCTAATACATTAGCTGATCGTATACAGAAAACTGTTCTTCTAAACTCCCTCAATCTGGTTCAGCAGCATTGTTCATTATAAGATCTTATATATGATTTTATTCCGTAGCTTTAAAAAAAACATCCAAACAACGTTCTTAACTACCGCTTAAAAACATCGGCTGCTATGAATGAGAAAAACAATGCAAGAAACATGAATAACGTCTCGAGTAATTAAATCACGCTTTTGCTTGCCTTCCAGGACGGATGGAGCAGGAGCAGATAGAGTAAGTAAAGCAAGAATGGGAGAGGGCATTATTTCCTCTCCTAAACTTGTTTTGAAAATAATAATAATCATAATAATATTAATAATAATAATTTGGAACATCACAATATATTTTTTACCATTTTTCATACCTTATCTATCATTTCATTTCCAAACCAACAGTATAAAAATATTTGAATAAGATAACTGTTAGCAATAAACACTACTGCCCAAAATGCAAAGGTCGTTATACTCAGTTTTGATAATTGAAATGTAAGTGTGCATAAACTCATTGCAGTTACAAAAAATTGCGCAAACGCCATTAAGCCGAATACTTCGTTCAGTTTTTTCTCTATTCTGAAAAAATTGTTTTTTATTCTACAGGCACAAACATGGCACTTTCAGATATCTGAAGATAGAGACTAAAACTATTCATTTGTTCGTCTGTATAAAAATTGCGTTCATTTTTACCTTTTTAAAAAATGGATGCATTGTGCATGTGTTTCTTTGGTCCTTGGGTAAAAATGGATGTAATTTTTATACAGTCAAACAATTATCGCCTTGATTGTGCCTTTGGAATAAAAAATTTCGTAAGCAACTATCATAGAATGATTTTTCAATATTAGCGTATCTTAAGGTAGACGGTGTAACTAGCCTAATAAACAAATTGATTACTCATACGAACTTATCTTTAGTGATGTTTGATTTCAATTATGTGAATCCTCGTTCGAGTAGGTCAAATATTATATAACGTCAGTTGCTGAATCCTTTTCACAGAATATAAAGTTAAATTAATGAAGAAAAAATTTTGTCCGCTTAGTAGATAGCTCTCGTTGATCACGCTGGACTTTTTTTTCGTAGGATGTGAAAACCTGCTGCCAGGTAACTTGTAGCCCGTACTACAGGGTTATGCAGGGGTGGCGATGTTCTACCGACCCGCTAAAAACACACCCTTCTTTAGGGACCTTAAGACCACTCCCGGCTAGCACTTTCTGCGCGTATCGCCATTAGGAGTGGTATTATATCTCTTACTCTATCGCCGAAGCGACTTTCTCCGATCCGCGGGACCTACTATCATTGACGGTCATGGAGGCCCTTAACACACACAAGTTGGATCCAGGGACTCAATGAACCATCAATTTGCTCTAAAAACGCTTTAAAAGGAAGAAAACTTCCTCTATCTCTTTTTGCCTGTTGCAGGACTCTCCTGAAACAGGCGCAATTACCCGATCCTGCGACATGGGACACTTCCGTCATGCCTTGCTCTTCCGAGCACAGGAAACAAAGTGCCTCTTTTGAACACTCTGCAAGAGTGTGGCCAGATCCTCCGCACTTGAAACATGCCGAGGATCTGTCCACTCCCTTTCACTCAGCTTTCTTGTGGCCGTAGACCAGGCACCTATAGCACCTGGTTACTATCAATCTCCTCCTAATGTGGCAGCTTAAAAATCCCACCTTTACCCTTCCTTCTTCTTCTAACCTTTTAGCATCATCTTGGTCCACGACTACGATTGCTAACTTTACCCCTCTTACATTTGGACCCAAGACCTTGACTTCCCTCTTTTCTCGAGGAGCCCTTACGGACTCCTACTCTTACGGGCTACTACTACCTCATCTTTTTCGGTAAGGCCTTCCAGGTTTCGGATCTCCAAAGTTACCCTTTGATCATCCGGGGCCCTGACGGTTCCTATGCCTTTTACAGCCTCGGCAACCTTAGCCGTGTAGGTCTTTCTAGCTGAACCTTCTCCTAATCGTAGGAGAAGGTTCGCAGGGACCTCGCAGTATGCGAGGTCTGCAGCTGTGGCATTGCTAAAAGCGCTGCCAACGTTACTAACACTTATTGAAAAGATATTATCGATTTCACTGAGTCAAATAAAACGAAAAAATCTTCACTTTTTTAACGTTTCAACAGCTATGCTGCCCTCATCAGAAACTAAAATTTATTAATAACATGTTTAACAAAAAATTAATTTACAAATTATGCATATAATAAAATGAAATGGTGTCAACAATAATTACCGTAAAAAATTAACAATAAATAAATTAAATATAAAGACGATGACAAATTTTTGACAACAAGTGTCTCGTCCGTTTACTAAAATTAAACTGAGGTAATTAGAATATTATTGAACTAATCAATGCGATCGGATTATTATAAGTCATTGTGTACAAAATATAAGGGTACATTCTTGATTGTCGAAAGTTAAAATAAAATTAAATTTAAATTATACTTTGAAAAAATATTACAAACTTAAAAATTTGTTTATAAATTATATGAAGTAGATTATTTAAAAAAACACATTTTTTTTTTTTTTTTTTTTTTTTTTACATAAAAAAATATTACCTAGTCAATCAAAACCTTGAGAAGGAAATAAACAAATTAAAGAAAGTAATAAAAAGATAGTAAAAAAATTTTTTTCTTAAAATTTATTGTTTTTGATAAAATTATTGTATTATTTTAAAAGTAATGTTAATATTCATTTCGATATCTATATTTACGTTCATTAAGAAAATGAGTATAGGTCTTACTAAGATTCTTTGTGTCATCTTTTTTGTTAATTGGATTTCTCTGCATGTTGATGTGAATCATTTCTGAAGTTAATCTTTTATCTAGATTAGATTCTTTGTCTAGAATTGAAAAATTATCCCAGTCAAAATCATGTTTTAAGTCATTTTTGTGAATATTAAACACCGAATTTTGATTTTTTGACGTTCTGTGTTCATTAATTCTTTTCAAAGTCCTTCTTTTTGTTTCCCCGACGTAAGATGCTGTGTCGCACTTCCGTGTCACACTTGTCGCACTTCCGCGACGCGACCTATGTACTCTGACCATCCACCGTCAAAAACGATGGATGTGTTCCTACCGAACCCAGTCCTGTGGCAAACGTTGCCGGCGGTGCCTCACCACTGCCCCCTGGGCGCACATCGTCATCTAAATTTAAATCCTCAGTATCCATATGAATCCCACGAGTCTGGGAGAAAAAACGACTGGTATTATTGAAATCGAACATCACTTATGGTAAGATCGTTTGATTTTTCAATTATACGAGTTAAGTAGTTAAGTAGTTTAGTGTTTGTCTTGGTTTAACAGAAGCCTTTAAACCCTTGTTGCTTAATATATAACTGTCTCGTTAATAAATCAGAAACAAGAAATTTTGTTAAAAGAATATATTTTATCGAAGAACATTTTTTTTTATTTTTCCTTACAGTAATGTTATTTTTTGCACATACAAGTAAATTGTAATTGACAAATTAACATACCTATAGATATAAATATGATGTTGAACACAATTTTTGATAAGTTCTGTTTCTTGGCGATAAAGATCAATTTCAGGTATATTAGATTGTAGTAACTGAGGAATCTCCATTATACGACACTTTAGTATTTCTAGTTGAGCGCTAATTTGTTGCATCATAATAGAAGCAATAACTTCAACAGCAGGAAATAATATACATATCAAGAACATACTTAGAGTTTGACCAATGTAGGTTAGCCAAAATGCTTGTCTAGAATGTATGTTGTATGGAACCCAAGCTCTAAAAGGTAAAGTGACATTTTTTCCTTTCGCCAAAGGTCCAAAGCAAATGAAGGACCCACTTAAAAGGCAGAAAACCATAAGAACTCTTGAATTGAATCTATAATATAAATTTTTACATAAGAAGCTTCATCACACTTAGATTTAAAATATATTATATGTATATAGTAAGTTAATTGTTTTTTTTCTTTTTGATAATACCAATACGGTGGGTCTAAATGAAATTCAACTCAATTCAAATTTCCTAATTTTATTAATTTTTGTTAATTGAAAAAAAATTGAACTATTTATCATTATAACTGTCGGTGGTATAACCGGCATTATGGATTTCTTCAAAATTAGGTCTACCTCAAATTATCCTGATGTAATTGTATTCTTAGATTTAATGCTATCTAGTTATTACGCAAAAACTGAAATTTATTTGTTTTCAATTTTTTTTGCTGTTTAATTTCATAACTGCGCCAGTTCTAAAGATAAATCATTTACATTTTTTTAATTTACAGAAAATTTTATAGGTTTTAATTTTTATGCAAGTCATTAACCAGTTAAAATACAATGGAAGGGAGTAATTAAAAAAAAACCAACATTAACTGACAAATCAAAAAGTCCAAAAAATTGTAAAACTCCTAATTTGAATCATTAGAATCAACGTTTAAAATTGAACCGTCTATAGTACTGTAACGCCGCTTTTTAAACACGATTCGACAGAAGGCTGTTTTTAATATTATCCGATACCTCTGATTTTTTTAAGTCGTAGTTTGGAATGCCAGGAAGTCAAGCCAAATAGTATTTAAAATCGCAAACATAGGACTCTTCCTTTAAAACATCAAGAAACCGTTAGAAATTGAAAAAATCATTATTTACATGAAAGAAAGTGATTATATTATTTGATGAGTTTGGATAAAAACACCAATTTTTTCGAATATCGTTCGATATTCGAATATTGTTTAGCTTATTGTTACCTTATCTACAATAAGTAGAAAAATTTATATCCCTCTTTTTTTAATTTTAAGCTTTAGTTTGAGCTAAGAAAAGTTGAAAAGCATTAAGTGGTTCTCGAAATATGACTCAAAACGTTAGAACATATTTTCCTTAAAAGGACATTTGGCATTGAATTTTAGCATTTTAGCAGTTGTACAAAATAATATTGACCTATCTCTGTACAGTATAACAATCTTTATTGTAAGTTTTGTGTCAAAATGATACGTACACAAAAATAACATCTCATCGGAGGTACCAGACAATTTTTTAAAAGCAGCCCTCTCGCGAACCGTTCAATTCATTGTGAATTTTGACTTTTTACTAACCTATCAGTTTCATAAAATTTTAGTTTTATTGACATTTCCTGATTATTTCGATGAAGACATTCGTTTTCTAGAAACATATTCTTCAAAGCGATGATATTATTGCGATACATAGAAATGTAAATAGCTTTAAAGCATAAAACAGATTGTCCTGCAAGATGAGCACTATTTTCTGCTAGCACTTCAAAATCATCAAAATGCAAGCACATATTAACAAAAAGTGACATAACTAAACAGAGCACAGCAGAGATTACAAAGAAGTTATAAATATTATAAAGTATGTTAATCCATTTTGAGGTCAAAGAATCAGGACGCCAAATTCCAAAATATTTCATTGTAGTAAAGGATAATTCAGCTATCGGAAACATAACCCGCCGTTTTAAATTAATTAAGGTAAATGTCCCAATTAGTGCACTACTAAGAATTTTGCTAAAATAAATAAAGAAAAAATTAGTTTTAAATTCTTCTATGAAAATATTTATTTGTATTGAAATGAAGCCAATCCTTTTTAAATTGAAAATGATTTTGATTAAGGTTTTATTATCAAAATATGATAAATTATTGGTTTTTAGCGAAATAATATTATTGTACCAATTTGTGAACATACATGAAAAATGCATTGCGATTGTCATATTTTTCTTGATCTGTTAAAACGAACTACACGGTCAAGGTTTTTATTTAAATTTTCGTTTGCTAAGTGAACAAGAATCATGAAAATTAAATCAAGATGAAGTACACAAAAGGTAAAATTAAAAACATTTGTTTTTTATATTATTTTTATATTGTTTGGTTTTTATTTTAAACATTTAAACTCAGTTGTGCACAAATTGGTACGTGTCTACAAATAGGGACATTTACCTTATACTTATTGTATAATTTGTCGAACTACCTAGAGTTTCATCAATGAAAAAAACCTTTAAACGTTAAAAGCATAAAAAAATTTGTCACTTTTTCTACTTTTTTTTAAATTTTATTATTTTCTTCTGTCCTTAAATAAATATTGCAAAAATTATAAGTGTCCGACTTTGTACTTTATACGAAAAGAAAAGAAACAACTGTTTCACGATTAAGTGTAAAGAACCTTATTCATGACAAGTACAAACTCTAATGATTTAACTTTTAGGTAGCAGAATGGAGTGTGAAGAGACTATGTAGTTAAAATCAAATATGTAAGCGATGGCTATAATTATTTTAATTATACGACATAATGTTGCACGTTGATATTGATTTAAGAGTTTCAAATATTTAATGCATGTATACCCTCACAACAAAAGGATATCCCTAGGATATCCTCAGGATATCGGAAATAATGTCAGGATATCCTGAAAATGTCCCCAGGATATCCTCAGGATATCAAAAGGATATCCTGCGGATATCCAAGCCGCCGCAATAAGGATATTCTCAGGATATCCTCAGGATATCCCCAGGATATCCCCAGGATATCCCCAGGATATCCTTAGGACATCCTCAGGATATCCCCAGAAATGTTTAAAAGGATATCCCAGGATATCCCAAGGATATCCTTAGGATATCCCAAGGATGTCCTCAGGATATCCCAAGGATATTTTTGAAAAAAAAAATTATAATAAAGTAGATATTAATTTCATTATTTATAATTTTTTATGTCCTTCCTTATATATAATAATTTAATGGTTGAACGCATCGGAAAAATCTTATGGGATACGGGGATCGAACCTACTTAACTATGATGGATGCCAAGCTTACGCGTAGCCTTAAACCTCTCGGCTACTTAGCACTTGCTATTCAAAATGCAATGAATCTTTGTTACTCTTCAGTAAAGTTTAGTGGCCTTCCTCAAAACCAAAGGATATCCTACGGATATCCTTCAGGATATCCTCAGGACATCCTGAAATAATGTTAAAATAACCTGAAAACGTCCCTAGGATATCCCTAGGATGTCCTGAGGATATCCTAAGGATATCCCTAGGACATCCTAAGGATATCCTTAGAACATCCTAAGGATATCCTCAGGACATCCTCAGGATATATTCATGCTTTTACAGGGATGATGCGTATAAATACTTTATCAATATTTATAGGCTAAAAACTATGCTATTCCTTAGGCTCTAAAACATTTTGCATACTTATGGCTATTGGTCACGTGCAGGTATCTCTTAGACGCCTTGAGGGGAATTGGTATACCCCCACCACTTGCTTAAATTTAGTTTCTACGGAATACCGGGAGGTTCTTCTGGGTTTTAAGTTGTAACGTATTGGGGGCATACCGTTTCTTCTCATCACGTCCATGCGCCATGTAATAAAAGCCCGTTGGTCACAGCAACAAATTACAAATTATACCTGCTATTGGTTATAGTATTCTTTTAATTGGTTTTAGTATAGTTTTTCAACAATTTGTTTAAACAATAATTTTTTTAATTACAACTTTTTATCTTATAATTTTTTAATGTTGTTTTTAATATGAAGATAGTGATAAATTGAGACATTGCTTTTTCCTCCTGATGTAGCTTATAATGATAGTTCACGAGCGTATAGCATAGTGGTTGGAGCGTTGCGTTAAGCTTTAGGCCCAGGAGTTGCAAGTAGTTCGAGATCTCTTAGCGTTAAATAGATTTTGGTAAAAATACACAACCTGTTTGTTAAATTTACGTACAATTGCCTGTGTGGGTAGTTGTGAGTTACCAAAAAGCTTGTGTATTTTTATCTAAATATCATTAGGTAGTTGTTTAAAAGGCTTTAGGTAAAATTACTGAAAATCTTGTGCACTTTAATCCATAAAATCTTTGGGTTTTTTGGTTCCAAAACATTATAGGTAAAATTACCCAAGTAATTTCTTTCAGTGATAGTGTAGCTCGCCAACACAAAGGTACCCTTGTACAAAAAAGTTATATTTGGTTATTAATTTGCATAAGTATAAGATATTTTAAAATTTCTAACGTGTGGTAATCTAAATTCCATGTGTCAAACTTGTGGAAACATCTGAGTATTTGTGGATCTATAGATTATTGATTTTCATGAACACCATTACAATTATCAAAATATTGTAGATATATATAACAATAATGTGAATTGTTATCCCTTGCAAAAAAGTAGTACTGGATTCAGTACTGGGAAGAAGTACTGGGTTAAGTACTGTAAAATCAGTACTTTTTCGCGCAATATAATTTTTTAAGCACAATAACACATTTTTTCTCAAATTTTAGTGGAATTGTGATTTTGCGTTCAATGTATTCCTCTCTATTTAATTTACAACGAAAAACTATTGCGCAGCCGTAGCACCCATACAAACTTAGTGCGCAGCATGAAAAAATTATTAACAATCCATGGTGAAAAAAGTACTGACTTTCCAGTACTGAACCCAGTACTTGTCTCAGTACTGAACCCAGTACTTCTTCCCAGTCCTTAACCCAGAACTAAATCCAGTACTTCTTTTTGTAAGGGATAAAGACTACCACTTTTGTACAAATCAATTATTGACATTTTTAATATTTTAATATTTTTAATCAGTGGATATTTTTATTATTATTTTCATAAACAGTGCATTAAAATATGTAATTATACGTAATTTCAATAAAATTTAAATTTTGTGCTTTTCGGAATTTCAAGCCAAAAAAGCTGTCCTGGTTTAAGAAACAACATTTTTCTTTCTAAATTTCAAGAAATGAATATTTACTTATTCAGAAGTCAAAAGTGTTACACTTTTTAATAAGTGTATACATGTACACTTCCAAATAAGTGATATTTCTCTCTAAATAAGGGGCTGTTCAAGTATTACGTGAGCATATTTTAAGAGGTTTTTGGCCCCCTCCCCTCCCTCATGTCAGCATTTTTCAATGGATGAAAAAATAATTTTGTATGGAGAGTCAGCATTTTGGAACCCCCTTCCCCCTCCTTGATGCTTAAATAATACTTAAATGGCCCCTAAGTGATATTTTCACTTATTTTAAGTGCATATACACCAGACCCGTAGTGAGCTTTTCTGGCGCCCGAGTCAAACTTAAAAATTTTCGCCCCCCTCCTCTACTCATTTATAAAAAATTTTGCAACCTTGGTTTTATTTGATTTAATTTTACATTGCTAATTTTTTTTTTTTTTTATGCAAATGTATTTATACTTTATAGAGAAAAATTGATAGACTTATTCACCCACTTTTTTTATTTTTAAACATTTTGCTTCCTCATTGAAGAAGCTTTGTGATCGTTAAAATTTTTGAGTTTTAAAAGTAATCTAAATCGACTTATGTTTATCTGAAAAGCCCAAATATTCATGTTTAAAAAAAAGATCGGATATTTTTAAGCACCATTTTCACAAAAAAATATCGTTTCTTAACAAAATTTTTTTTCACACTTAAAATACAACTTAACAAATAAAAAATCATATTGTCTCAAAACGAATCGATTGACCTATATAAAGTCTATAATGGACCGAAAATTCGCATAATAATAAATCATGAGTTTTAATTTTTTTTTTCATTTAAAATTCTTTTTCTTTTTACACCTTCTCCAATTTTTATTTTATAATCATAGATCCTTTGGACAAAATATTCTATATGTAAAAATGGATCAATTTAATTATGTATAAAGTATACATTTTATTCTCAATTTGAAGAAATAATGGGGATTTTTAATTTTTAATAAAATTTTAATTTTGACGTCTTTAATATAACTACTCTAATTGGCATTTTTAAGCAATGATTCCTTTATAAAAATTTTAAAAAATGTTTTACAATGAAAAACGAATTTAGCTTCCTTTTTGAGAAAGCAAATATTTTTTTTACATAAAAGCGAAATCTTCAGAAATGAACATAATTTTCACATAGTTTTGTAATTTCTTCATATCTTCATAGTTTGCTGCATTAATTTTTTAAAGATTATATCTCCGTTTTTCAAATAATTTTCATTTTGTATTAAATGTTCTTAGTTTCCTACATTTTTTCAGTTCTTTTACTTATTGTCTTTAAATTAATATCTTCACATTTTTATCAAGTTATTCGTTCTTTCATCATATTTTTTATTCTTTAAGCTTTTAATAAATTTAAAATTTTTAACTTTTTATCTTATAGCTTAAAATTTTTATGTTCTGTAGGTTTTCCAATCTTCATCATAATTTCTTAATCTTTATAATTTTTTACAGAATTTCATCTATTATTTTTTAAATGTAAATTTGCTACTAAATTTTTATCAATTTGCAAGGAAAATAAAAATGATAATTCGCTAGACACCCTGTAAATTTCTTTAAATTTTACATGTTGAAAAAGGTTAATTTTTTAAGTAATTGGATTCTCAAAATTATTACGTATTTTAAATTAATTATCTTTATAAAAGGGAATAAAAATTATATGATCTTTAAGTTCTGAACGTTTAAATCAACGAAATTATTATTTTAATATTTTACAAATTCAAATTTGACCAAAAATAAAGTTTTGCTTACCAAAAAAATGATTTTGATACTTTAAGAATTAAATTCTTCTTTTATATTTTGCGTTGCAAAAGTTATTCTTGAAAATATTTCCATGTAACAAAAATTTCGTTTAAATGAACGTTCAGAACTTCAGGGACATAAATTATTATTTTAAATTTTTATTCAATTCTCTAAAAGAAAAATATAGGTACTAGGTATTTATTTCATTTTTTCATTATTTATTAAATTCTACATTTCAAAAGGAATAAATTTTTTATTTAATATTTTAATTAATTAATATTAAAACAAATTTATAATTTTTTATTCGATTTAGCTCCTAGTTTTGTTCTAGGATTAGATTTAATTAAATACTTTTGTATGAAAGGGCATTGCCCGTTAAATTGAAATAAATAAATAAATAAATAATTGAATTAAATTCTATTTAAATCTTTCTATGGGGCATTATACCTGAACTACCCCAGTCAAAAATTAGAATATCCTATAACTTTAGTAAATTGTTGCCCTACATGATAATATCAAATCTCTGCAATATTAGCTCTTTTGAAAAAAATTTGTATGAAGTAGAGAGGGTTGAAGTTTTGACTTTTTGAAAGACACCGTCATTTTCAAGTTCGTATAATTATGGAACAACTTAATAGATTTTAATTTATATATAGTGAATTTTAAAGCTTTTTTCATGCACTTTTTAAATAAAGAATAATTTAAAAAAAAATGTTAACCCTTCATTTTTCCAAATTAAGTTTTATTTTTCACTTTTGAGGTCTTTCGGCGGTTTTTGGATTTTTTTTATTTTTTTCAATCGAAAGCTGAGATTTTTTCCAACGAAATACGTAAAACTGGAAATGGGCCAATAATGGGTTTTCAAGAGAATGTAAAAAACCTACTTTTTTGCTTATTTTTTACATTTTCTCGAAAACCCATTATTGGCCCATTTCCATTTTTACATATTTCGTTGGAAAAAATCTCAGCTTTCGATTGAAAAAAATAAAAAAAATCCAAAAACCGCCGAAAAACCTCAAAAGTGAAAAATAAGACTTAATTTTGAAAAAAGAAGGGTTACAATCTTTTTTTAAAATTATTTTTTATTTAAAAAGTGCTTGAAAAAAGCTTTTAAATTCACTATATTTAAATTAAAATCTATTAAGTTGTTACATAATTATATGAACTCAAAATTGACGGTGTCACTCAAAAAGTCAAAACTTCAACCCCCTCTACTTTATACAAATTTTTTTCAAAAAAGCTAATATTGCGGGGATTTGATATTATCATGTAGGGCAAAAATTTACCAAAGTTATAGGACATTCTAATTTTTGACTGGGGCAGTTCAGAAATAATGCCCCCTATGTACTTTAATTTCTTTTAAATAATTGATTTGTATTATCGAGCATTTAGCAGGGACTTTTACGAAATGTGACTTTTGTTTTGTTTTAAAATTAATACTATTGCAGTTCCCGTGTGGAAAAGTTCCCAGTATTTCCCAGTTTGTAAGTGGGCGCCAGTTGAGGCCTACCTAGCCCAGGTGGGCCCCACCTAGCCCCCAACTGGCGCCCACTTACACTGCGAAATACTCGGAACTTTCCACACGGGTTGAAACGCAAAGTGGGGTAAGTCATAATGTATAAAATTCCTCTTTTGGTGCAAATGATATGTTAATTTTTATGGCTCCCAACTACAAAAACATTTTTTTTTTTGATAATTTAAAAATTATTATTCTGTTTTAATTTCGTTAAATTTTGGCGCCCCCATGCAGTTGCGCCAGCAGCAAGCGCCTCAGTCACCTAACTCTCAATACGGCACTAGCTAGTAATTCTGTTTGTGCTGGGTATATCCTGAGAATGTCCTGAGGATATCCTAAGGATGTCCTGAGGATGTCCTGAGGATGTCCTGAGGATGTCCTGAGTTTGTCCTGAGCATGTCCTGAGGATGTCCTGAGCATGTCCTGAGGATGTTCTGAGGATGTCCTGAGGATGTCCTGAGGATGTCCTGAGGATGTCCTGAGGATGTCCTGAGGATATCGGCGGATATCCTTAGGATATCCCTAGGATATCCAAACCGCCGATTTTAGGATATCCTGAAAATATCCTTGGATATCCCTGGGATATCCTAGGGATATCCACGGGACATTTTTAGGATATCCCGGGATATCCGGTGCTGTGAGGGTACTTACTAAGCAAGAGACAATTTTCTTCTTAGAACTTTTCGTAAAATGAGTATTATAGGTACTTTTAATCACTTCCAAAGAAATGAAATTTATGTATAATTGGTTCAGCTGAAAACACCACTATCAAAAGGAATAATAAATGAACATCTACTGAAGTCAACTCTTATATCCATTCAAAACGTAGACACCGCCGAGTGCAGTTCGCTTTATTACTCTAGTCTTACAAGAAATTTTTTCTAAAATTCCTCATTTATTGTAAATATTTAACTAATTAATTTGTAATTATCTCCGTAAAGAGCATGATTTTAAGCTCCGAAAATTTAAAGCAATTAAAAAAAATGTATTTTGTATAATTAAATGCAACCAAGCTCGAAATCTTGTTTCTGTGTTTTAAAACAAAGATAAAAAAGTCTCAGTAAGTATCATTTTGACAAAAAAGTTACCATCAAGATTATTATATTGTCGATACATATAGGTAAATATTATTTTGTACAACTGCCAAAATTAAAAGATTTTTAGAAACTAATTATAAAATATTTTATTTTTATGAATTATTTGAAGTGCTAATTATTTGTTTAATTTATTTATTCAATTTAATAATGTTCACAATTTTAATTTTAGGTATTACATTCGTACTATTACAATAATTTTTATTTTTCAGGTGAAAAATTTATGCATAATTTTTGCATAGGTAGTATGCATAGTTTTTTTTGCATAAACAGACTTCACATACTTGCCCAAAAATAAAACCGATGTCCCAGTCTACTTTGTAAAAGCTCCTTCAAAAAGATAACTACAAATTTCAAAAATCAGGAACCATGAACGTGCCCAACTGACGTTCATATCATATCCGGTCAACTTCTTCGTCAGCATAACCTCACATTTCAAAAATCGGACACTATGATTTGTTAAACAAAGTGAAAATTGTTCGTTAGTGTTTTCTAACCTAAATTCCATGCCCAAAGTTCCTATCTGTTAATTTTTTATTTTTATTTTTTTTATTTTAAAGCTGAGGTGAAAAAATTTGTATAATAAAATAAAGTCCTAATTACTTGGTTTTTTTTGTATTGAGCACTGATTTAACTGACGCCCGTAAATTGTCTGTTTTGAATCTCCATAAGTGAAGTTTCTTTTCCGCTGATTTTAGTGAGCAATCTCCGAGCACTTTTTGATCAGTTTATTGTTCGTAAGATTGCAATCATCACAAAATGGCGCCCAACTTGTGGCCAGATGCTGCAAAATGGTTGTTGTGGTAAATTTTTCTCAATATCTAAGGGTTTTAAATATAAAAAATTAATAAGGTAAAAGAAAATTACAACTTGCTAGGTATTTTAGAAAGAAAGTTATAAATGAACAATAACAAATTATTTAAACAATGATAAATAATGATTCAAAGGTAATTTTTATACTTGTAATCAGAGGCCATTAGTTTGTAAAATTAGAAAAAAGTCGTGTCTTTCTAAGCACTTTTCTAAAGAATTAGTTATTAAAAGCAATAATTTATTCTAAAAATTTCAAATGGTTGTTCTGATTCAATTTACTGAATAAGTTATTGCCTTATATATTATGCCTTAAAAAATAGTTAACATTTTTAGAATGTTTTTAGAAGAAATAACAACTCGCTATGTTTATTTGGGTAATATTTGTAAATTAACAATAATAAATTATTTAAGCAAATAAAAATATCTAAAAACATTCATAACTTGACGAGTGTAACAATTTTTTTGAAAAATCTTAAAAAAAACTTTTTGTAATTACAAAAGAAATTTTTTTTTGCATTTATGAGTATTGTTTATAACTCTATAATATATTTAATATTAACAAATTGTTAAATAAATTGTAAAATAATGTTTTTAAGGACTTTTAAAGATGTAATTTGTTATATTAATGTTTTGAGTGGTTTTTTGAGGATTTTATAACGAATTTACAAAAAAGTTCGTTTTTCCTATGTAAAATCAATGGGAAATTTCAAGAGGCTTGAGCCGCCCCTAAATATTATCCGATTTAAAAGAATAGAGGTATTTTTTTGGAGTTTAAAACTTTCTGAAGGGTACTTCAAAAACTCTAAATATTTTAAAAATTATAATAACAATTTCAGTATTATAATTTGCAAATAAATGTTTCATTATCTCAAGCTATATTTTCTCAATGATAAAGTATATTTTTAAAAGAGCAATATAATAGTTTACTTGTATTTAATTTTTTAAAGTCTTTTACGATTATGGTTGTTTTATTGGAAATTTCCATTGAGCTAGGACATTTATTTGCAAATTGTAATATTGACATTATTTATTATGCAATAAAACAACTATAACCATAACAGAGGCTCCGGAAATTTATTGCAATTAGTAAAATAACGGTTTAATAAGTAATTTTAAAAATAATCTACACATTCAAAATGATGTTTACTCTAAATCAGTTATAACAATGTTCTAACGTCTAATGATTTGCTTCATTTAATATTTAATTTAATCGCTCATTTAAAATGGACTAAATATATAGAATGTTGTAAAATTCAATAAGACATAAATCTGAATCTCGTTAAAATAGAAAACACGCAGAAAGATGTAAAGTTGTGAAACAAAGTCCCAAATACAAATATCAATTCTTCTTTGATAAAAATGTAAATATTTGAGTTCTACAAGTGTTTTTACTTCAATGTAAACTTGTGCAACGATCAACATTTTATATCTAAAATCTGATAAAAGTTCTCGTGTTATGGAAATTACCAGACTGGATTTCACGGTCTCTTTTAAAAGTTTTATTACTATCGAAATTCGTGATACGAATTGAGTAAGTTCCTCACGAGATTCTCTTAATATCTCAAAATTCGAATCTTTTGAAAATTTGACCTATTTTCACGAACGAGACATTTTATAAATTGAATACATTTCGCAAGTAGTTGAAACGAGACTGATGTTATAGGATAGAAAGGTATACGTGCATCTAACGGGTTCAAAAGAATGAAAAGTATACATATGCCCAGAGCAAATAACAGTCGTCCAGGTTTTGAAAATAGGAAGAAGCTTTGGATCTGCAAAAGTACAAGTTTAAAGTTTCTATTGCGTGGCACATTTTTCTGTCAATGTGTGCCTGTATGTGTAACCCTCAAACACTCACATTCTTATTACGTTTTCAACTTTGTCAAAATTAAAATATAAACTAAATTGGAAAACTTAAATTTATTCTTTAAAATCTGTACTAAATTACTAGTTAAAAATGTATAATATTTAATTATTGTTTTAGGTCATTTATTTTACCGTATATTAAATTTAAAACACGAAACAGTGAAACAAGTGACTTAAAATTCTAGAAAATTTATTCTCCGCCCAATATCGACATACATAAAATTTTTGTTTAGCGCTATCAATAGCGAATACTTATAAATTTTAATGTGATAAGGATCGATCCTGTTAAATTTTAATACTTAACATTGCACTTTTAAAAATTATCACGCACACGAGAATAACATAAAATTAACACTTTGCGTCTTATGATAAATGAACCAGCGAATCTCAATGATCGTCGAGTAACCAGTACAAAAATTACAGCGACCTTCAATTCACTCACGTTCAATACTGTACTCAGCGTTCAGACCACAATCATTAGGCAATGTCCAGGTCACAGTAAAATATGTCTCCGAAGAAAGATAATTTCATGACTTGCCTTTGCGTTCGATCGATGTGAAGATTGAGTTTGGGCAGAAACTCAATCCAATCTTCAAACGTAGGAATAAAAAACCACGCTAGACGATGTAAACGATGCACATTTAGTCAATGCTTTAGATTTTAATATCTATACAAATATTGGTCAAATTACTCTTTCAATTTGAATAAGTGAAACATTAGATGTCAAAAGTCTTTCACTTTTTCAATAAGTGCTATGACGTATTCTTTCTCATTATGTTTAATGTTTTAATCTAAATAAATCTACAATTAAATTAAAAAAAAAACAATTAAACAATACAAAAAATAATCTAGCGCCTAGTTATTTAAATGAGAAATAACTAAGCAAAAAAATAACAAAACAATAGACTAATGAAACTAATCAAATTGCTCTATTTGTTAAACAAAATTTTAATTTTACACTATAAAAGAGCATAAGGTAAAAGCACCAGTACCTGGACACTTTTGAAGGGGTGTCAAGTTTAGCGATATTTTGTACTACGATAATTAATTATATTTTACGAAATGTTAGGATTTTCGTTTAACTTACATTTAAAGGATTCGAATTAATAAAAAATTAATTATAATAAATGTTTTCTTTAAATTAAAAACTTGAAATAAAAATATAACTTCTTTGCAGTAGAAGTTGGACAGTACGCTATTTGGACGGACCAGTAGTTGGACATAAGACCCTATAGTTGGACATATAGGAAAATACATATTCTATTATAGATTATATTTGTTATTATTTATTATTAATACTTTTATTGGCAACTACTAAATTAATCAGTTAATTAGGTTTTTAATTAATTGATTATTTTATTGATTAATTAATGTCTGCAAAGTGTCTGTCCATCTACTGGGGTACGTATAAAGAACGTCAGGTAAACTTGGACAGACAACTCAGAGTAGTTTTAAAAGAAACGTCTTAAATAATTTTTTTGCTAAACATTTTGCATCTACGATTAACAAATTTAATTATACCTAAAAACTGACTATCTGAAGGGTATCTATAAATTTTTTCATTTAGTTTGGAGGAAATTTTAACTCTTTTTTGCTATTGTCCAACTACTGGTCCCAATTTTTGTCCGGGTACTGGTGCTTTTACCTTATTTATTAAATGATCAAAAAATTACAAGAAGAAAATGGTCGGCTGCATGGCACGGACATTTACAAAAAAAGCTCACTGAACACTGACTTTATTTTTAACTAAATAGTAGGAGAACCGACTCCATCAAATAAAATAAAAAAGTTAATAATGAAGCTCACCTGATAGGGCACACTAGCCACGAATAGTGCCCCGTCACTTATTTTGTTACATTTTTATAAAGTTTTTAAGACTTATTAAATAATACACGACCAACAGGTCGAACACACCAGTTCAGAATAACAACGACAGTGAGAACGCGTCGTCGACAAGTTCATGTGCGGACGCATTTGCGCCACTGTGCCACTCTCACAAATCACATTTAAAAGTTCGCGAAGTCGCATTACCTGTGAATGGAAAGATCGGGCGGCAATCGTCCGAGAAGTGTGAATCAGGTGTATTAGTGGCGGCGCTGACGTCAAGCGATAATACAAGATGACTGTCACCAGTGTTTTGAAAATTTATAAACACGACTGCACTGAGAAAAAAAAACCGCCGTGGCAGCGGTAAAGTCATGCCATTATAGTAGGAATTAAACTGCCTATACATTCCCGCTATTTTGGCAGGAGACACTGCAGTTTTAGCATTGTTTTGAAAAAGCAGCAGGGACCTGTCAAAATTTTGCAAAATTTAGTGTTGAATAATACGTTGAACACATGAAGTTAATTCTAAAATTATAATTAAATAAATTTTTTAATTAATTAATTTATAATTTGTTTTTAAATTGTATTAGAATAATTAAATCAATCAGTATTTATAACCAATGTTTAATTACAATCTCGAAACATAACAAAACAAGTGAGGATCGATCGTGAATTGTCACAACCTTCGGTTAAAATTTTAGCGGTAATGTCATGCCAAAACTGCAGTGTTCTAGTAACGCTGAAAACACATGAGTGACCGGCGCGCTTGTGGCAGTATTTTTTTCTCAGTGTGACGACATCATTAACTGGTCCTGGAACTTCTAAAAGAACGAGACTTACATCCGAACCCATGTACCAGGGCAATCCCACGTCGACCAGAAATGCCAACAACGAAGTGACGATCACCAAGAACACTTACCCGACGATTCATTATGTTGTGGAAAACTCCACATCGGAGTCAAGCAGTGTTCGTGCGTGTAAAATAAAAGTGCGAACGTTTAATGTTTATCGTAGAAAACAAATAATTGTCCGATCTGACAAGTTGGCAAAAGGTAAAAACCGGAAGTTCAAATAAAAATATAACAAATTAAAATAACTTTTAAAATTTAAATATTTAATAAAATTAAAGAATGTAAACTCAAAATAATAAAAGGCACAAATCGCCAAGTTTACATTAAGGCTGAACAATAGCCTGGAATTGATTCCAGACTGGTGTGTAATAATTTAATTAAACAATTAATATAGTATTATTATAGAAATTAATAAACGATATAATATTATATAATTACATTTTTAAATTTATTTAAAAATATTGTGCGAAGTACCTCGTCACAGTGCATATACACATAAAAATAAGTAAAATGGACTTAAAAATAAGTGAAATACATTTACAAATAAGTGAAATTTTACTTATTTATAAGTGTATATGCACTTATTGAAAGAGTGGAAGACTTCTGACATCTAAATAAGTGAATTTTCACTTATTCAATTTTAGAGAGCACAATATATTGGTTTCACCTCAAAACGTGGTTTACCAATTCTCGAAGATCTTTTACAAAATATATTAATACAATTTCATGAACTAGTCACACTTTTATACAAATCTCGTTGATTGATTCTTAAGTACGTCAATATATAAAATGAGTGTCTTTAATTAGTGCGGTGTCGAGAAGCTTCACTTTTCTTTCTCTACACCTATATACCTATATCTCTACTCTTTTGGAGATCACTTCTATTCATATTAATTTACAAATTTCTCGTTTGTCTGATGATTGCACCACTACACTCTTACCTCCATGAAATTTAGGAAAAGTGTTTGCATTCTGTTGATTTTCAAGCAACTCGATAATGTAGCTGCTTAACGCATCGGTTCCGCGATTATAATCCGAGGGCCAGCCATATTGAAACGGAAACAGAGGCCGCTGACAGCAGAGATTAGAGAATTACTGCGAACCAATAACCGTTAAAGAGAACGACCGACAGTGCCAATGTTCAGCGACCGCAAGCTGGCTTTAAACGGCCCAATATTAAACATCGAATTGCTTGGCTGGAGCGTTCAGCAAGATACCAACACCAAGCAGATTGACTCTGTTTGCAATACACACACTGATGAACACCGCAGCCTCTCTCTGGATACATTTAAGAGCCTCTAGACTCAACAGAGTAGATATCAAAATTTAATGAAACTAAACCAATTTTGGTAGAACAGACGACCTGCACCGCACCGAACACAAAACATTGCCCAGGAATATAAATGAAGATGATGAAAGTTCTTCACGGTAACATAAAAAGAGCTTTCGGCTAATCAAAATTTACTCACTTTCAAAAACGTTTTTTTTCCAAAAATTGGTGATGGCGTTGAACTAAAGTGTGTGTTCTGGAGAAAAATTATAAAATGGTTTAGAGACAGACTAAACAGTGACATACAGTGCCGCTCATTAAATTTTGCCCCTACAGCGCAGCATGCAGAAGGGCATTACTAAAAGTTTTTTAACTTAATTTCTAGTAAAGATAAAACCTTTACCAAATATTCATATTAAAGCTTATATCTTTAATTTTAACGGTGCTTGGGAAGAAATTTTAAAAACAAATTTTTTCATTGTTAAATTTCTTAAAATAAAGATAAATCTATTTTCTTTTGGATAAAATTTTAAATTCAAGACGTTTTTAAAAAAAATCATTGCATTGTAATCTTGAAAGCTTATTTTATCACCTTTCAATCGATTTTTTGGAAAGACTGTTCGTCCGTTACGGGAGAGAGACAAAGACAGTGGGTAGCTTAAGATACAGAGAGATAACAAAGATAGGTATAGTAGGATGGCAGGTAGCTTGAGATAGAGAGAGATAACAAAGATAGATATAGTGGTATGGCAGGTAGCTTAAGATAGACAGAGACACAATTATAGATCTAATTTCTTGTTCGTCTGGTTCGTTCGAGAGATATATGAAGATATATTTAAAATGATAACTAGAAGATAGAACTAGAAAACTGGGAAAATGACGAGAAGGAAAATTTTTACTTATATTTTTTGTTGTTGAAAGAAGTGAAAAAAAAATAATAGAGAATTTTAAAATAATAGAAGCAAAAATATTTAGTAAATAAAAAAGTTAACCAGAAAATGAAAGAAAATGACTAAAAAGAAATGAGATTTCTAAACTGTGAATAAAATTTGAAACTAGAAAAAAACAGGAAATGAGAAAAATAACAACTATACATATAACTATAAAGTGACAAAAACTTGAAAAATAACTGTAAACTAACTGAAAGTTAATGTAAATTACCAAATATCTAAATCTGAAAGAATAATGACTAAAAAATAACTATGAGTTTTTTAAAATTACTAAAACTACTAAAAACTTTATTCATTAATGTAATCATAATATTATATATGTTATATATATACATACAGTAATTTATTTTATGTAAATTAGAGAACTGACTATTGGAAAGTAAAGTTTTATGTAAATTTCGACAAGCCCAAAGCAAAAATATTCTTTACAAAAATCCGCAAAATTGTAAAAATGAATCAGTCAATTCCAGTAAAATTCCACTAACTCAGAATAAGAGACATGTCTATTATTGCAATTTTCATTTTTGCACGAAATTTATCATTGAATAATTCTTCATTCGCAATAAAGATATTAACATGAGGCAATTTTTAAATGCATTTGACAGTCTGCGGGAATCGTTTTTACCTAGGACGATAAATGTCCGGAAATACGAGCAGAAAATTCCATTAGGTTGCAAATGAGTTTTTCCGATCTGGGTCAGTGCAACAGCTAAAGCAGCTATTCAATATGGATGAACTGTCATAATTAGCGAGTTTTAATGTTACCTCTTTCATGAAACAAGTTTTGTAATTTCATGGCTACAAGTTTCACAAAATCATACTCTCCACTATACTATCAATAAAAAATAAAAATATAGTTTTTGGAATTTTAACTTCCACTCGTGATAGGAACAGGATGAATATTTTGAATAATTTAACTGTTCGAATATTATTTATTCATATTAAGGATGTTTATCCAAAAAACCAATTTCTACAGATTCTTATAAAATTTAAATGACATATTAAATGCATTACTTTACATGTACTGTTACAATTTTATTGAATTTTACCGTTCTGTTTTTAAGATATAAATTTATAAAGTTTGGATTTTACATGGAAACAGTAACAAAACGCGCAATATGACTACATTTTAATTAATTAAAAAAACACGGTTCTACAAATTTTTTTAAATAACTAATATATTTTAAACTGTAATAGAATACGACTTTTACAACAATATTTAATTAATTTACCGTTCCGTTGTTAAGAAAATGTTATTTAAGAGTAGAAATTCTTCACTTTTTTGAAATAATCAGGAAGAAAAAATTTTAATAGCTTGAAATTTTCAACGGAAAATTTTTTTTCAATAAAGTTTGTTTATGTAATGATTTTAACTACAAAGTACTATATAGAAACCAAATTATAAGAAGAAATGAAATTAAAAAAATATTGACTGTCATGGTCAGATAGAATGAGAACCGCTTGAGGGTATAAGCGTCCTTAACTGATAAAATTCAACAGTATACCCTGTATTTTTTTCAAACAAACAAAATTAATGCCCTTCGGACATTTATATTCTTTAAAGAGACATTTACTCAAAAAAGAAAAACGTCAAAGGTAGTGGATTGTCTTTTATTTAAACTATTATTTCAGTTTATTGTCAGAGAGCTATACTTTGTTAAGAACTCGATCAATAATAACTCAATAATCTAATATAAATCAGGAATTTAAATCTATGTATTTATAGTCTTAATATTTGGTACTTTCGGAGTACCTGAGAGATTTTAATTTATGCAGTATTCGTATTTCTTAATGCTTACTGCGTATTTTGCAATTAATGCACTTCTACTTTTTACTCGATAACTGATACATAAATGCAACTTAAATAAACAACATAACATCTCGTAACTTCTATTCGTATTCTCCAAATTTGTTTTCACATTGTCTCAAAACTGATTAGGTCGTGTCTTATTTAATAGTTGTAACTTCATCTAGTTCGAATGTTTATTTGTTATAATAACATGTTTCACAAATCTTTCTTCATTAGTTTGTTCAGCAAAATATGAATCTTACCAATTGTCGAAAGTTTGTTTTAATTTCTCAATTGCGTATCATCTACAAAATGCTGTATTTTCTTTATGAGATTAAGTTATTTTCTTTCAATAGTAAGATTTCGTATGTCTGTTAAAATAATCGTTACGTCATGAAAACATAACATACATCAAAATAAGTTTAAAAATCTATCAGTGGTAATTCAGTGAGGTAAGGTGTGCGGAAAATGATTGAAACACTCATATCTAAAAGAATCTTAATTTTATTGATTACACAAAAAAGGTTCGTAGATCTCTATCTTGTATTCTTGGTCGTTGTGAGAGCGGCGAAAGTCGGTAGTTGATGTTATCGCATAATCTGAAACAGATTATGCGTTAAAATCGAAAAGGAATAGGGAAAAAGGGATAGCAGATTTTAAGACTTAAAATATTCAGGTGCTTGTTCAAAATCTCAGGTTCAACGGCAAACAGAGTCTGGATACTGGTGGTTGTTAGTAAATCAAATGTTGAATTTGATGGGCTGGATCCCAAGATATTGGTATTAGGTAGAAATGCCACTTTTGAAAATGATCTTTTAAAGTTGTTTGTAGAATTTCGGAAGTTGAATAATTGCGGTTGTCGTTATGAATTTCGCGTTGAAACGAACTCGGTTGAACGCGATTTAATCGCGTTGTTGGTTACAAAATACAAACACGTACTTGGTTACAAAAAGTAGCAGAGTTTAAATAAGACTTGATACCACGACTGCTTACGAAGATAATAACACGTATCAGGGTTGAAATTAGACTTGTATGTTACTTGTAGAGTTTGACGAACAGAGTGCCGGGGTTGAATTTAGACTGACGCTCGACGCATTTTAAATTTCAGTTTTTGTATTAATAAACTAATCGATGAACTATTTCCATCCCAGTGGGTGGTATACAAACAAGAGATGTGTTTTTCGTCTACTTGACTTTTTAGTTTCGTAGCTGAATATGCTTGACACATTTAGGTGTTAGCTTAGTAAATAATGAGGGTCTATTTCCTTCTTGTGCAAACAATACTTGCATTGATCCTTTGCATGTTCTAGTTAAAAAGTCTCTCTTTTAAAACAGAATATAAGAATTATAATATAAGTTACTTAAAGTAACATAATTATCGCTCAGAGAAGCTATGATAAAGCATTTCTTAAAAAATATTTATATGGAGTTTGTTCTGAAATTTAAATATGATTTCTCAATGATATATGATATGAAGACTTTCTTTTATTGGACTGTGAGATTACCTAATATCTTCTTTTGTATTAAATGTTTGTGTGTACATCTCGAAGTAGGTACGATTTTAGTTATTATTTCTGAGATTGACAAATATAATAAAAAAAAAATTAAATGACCATATGTCATACGTGACAACTCGATGAAGTCTAAAATGCAACTACCTTCTATAATGCCATAATACCTATGTCCCTTTAAATCCTTACATTAGAATGCACTTAAAATTTTTCTTGCAAAATTTCGAATGCTTAACATTCCGGGCAAGTTTAATTAGTAGGTACATTGTTTGAGCTATAATTCAATTATATGGGTCGTCGAAAGTGTCGGTGGCTCGTAAACTAGGTTGGTGGTCAAACTTTCGTGAAATATATAATGTCTTGATCGATATACTCGAGAGTTCCGTCGTTACCTGTGCAATACCATTAACCTATCAGAGAGCAGTTGTGTCTGCTTGGGTCAAATAGGTAACTACAATATTCTCTTGTGACCTCGGTCATTTACCACTAACCCCACCTCCAGGCCATCACTCTGGTAACCTCGGAATCCCGTGGGATAAGGATAGATAATCGCGCCATGATTCCTGATGTTTCTCTGCGCTCGCAGACTTCCGAATTGGATAACTTTCCCAAATGCACCAACAAAATCATTTCGTCTTAAGAAAACTACTCAGAAATATTTCTCTACTTGGATATATATGTTTCCGACTACACTGAGTTAGAAAAATATACACGAAAGTTCACTAACTTGTGCTTCAATTTATTTACAGAACTTATTATTGAAATTTCAATAACGTGCTGTTAAAAATTCTTAGTGACTCTTTATAATAACAGTATAATTATTCGAAATGAAAATATTCTTCAATCATTTATGGTTCACCTGTTTATTACTTACTTCTGGTTATTATTATCGAACTAGCAAAATTAGCGCACAAGAACCTTCCTTCCTTTATTGCTCATTTTGAAAAATTTATTAAAAAGAATATTTAAAGAAAATGTTATATAGATTACTAAAATTCTAAAACTTCGAACTTTTATATTCTTTGAATGATTCCCTTCCATTATTTAATGTCAAAGTGTATAAAAACGATCAAAAGAAGGTCATGGGAAGTATTAAAAATAAAAACTTAACAACATCGTAGTCAAATTGTGCTACGTTTCGTCAGCTTGGTTCTGCTGACCTCATCAGGCACTTTTTATTTAAACAAATTTTTTGTTATTTTTTTTAATTATATATAAAACATTGGTTCCATAAGACATAGTTTAAAAAAATAATATAAAAATATATGTATCTAAGATTAACACATTGATGAACTTATATTATAAAAAACGCAAGTCAAACTGGTAAAAAGACCAACCATTGTCAAGAAGAAAAATTAAGTAAAAAAATTAGTAAGACTTAACATTTCGACAGTCGAGTACAAACTAACTATACACTTATTACAAGCAAAATATAAATAATAAGGAAAGGCGTCAATGATCTTATTACAAGTCAGTAGCTATATAAAACAAAAACAATTACAAATATTACTTCGCATCATTACGAATAAAATTAACTGAAGTGAAAAACGATGTACGAGTCTAAAATAAAACAATCATGAGTTAATTTTATTTATTAAAGGAATAAAAGTCTTGTTAAAAAACAAAGTGTCTTCTTTAATATTAATATTATGAATATCAGATTTAATATGAATCATTTCAGAAATGATTCTTTTTCTTTTATTAGATTCAAAATCCAAAATTTTAATATTTTCCCAGTCAAACTCATGATTCTACTCATTTTTATGTTCTTGGATGACAGAATTCTTTTTATATCCCTTAATGTGTTCCCTTAAACGGGCTTTGAGAGCTCGCTTCGTTTCGCCAACATAAGACGCAGGGCAGTTTTTACAATTAAATTTATATACTACATTGTTGTCGTCTAATTTTTCTGTTTTGTCTTTGCCTAATTTTATAATAGAATTTAGACCTTTTTTTATCTTTGGTACAGTAGCAATATTGTGTTTTTTTTAATTTTTGAAATTTTTTCAAAATTTTAATTAAATGGAAGAGAAATTTTTGGAATTCTACGATATAATTCTCTGCGTTGTTTATTATAACTGTTGTCAACTTTTGAGTAACGGATTTTATTTAAACGCAGTTTAATTTTTTTTTCAATGAAATAACAAGGATAATCCTTATCCAATAACATTTGTTTAATAATAGAAATATTAGAAGTATGGAAAGATTTATCTGACAATAAAATTGCTCTGTCGACCAAATTGAAAAATATATTTTTCTTTTGCTGTATTGGATGATTTGAAAAAAAATTAATAAGTCTATCAGATGAATTTTCTTTCTTAAACCAATTAGTAGTAATGCGATCGTAATTTTTTATCAAAGTCATATCTAAAAAGTTAATTCTATTGTCTTTTTCAAGTTCAAAGGTAAATTTGAATGAACTATGGTAAGCATTAAAAACATTTAAAACAAGATCTATATGTTCCCTTTTTATGCCGATAATAGTATCGTCTACATATCGGAAATAAAAAAGTGGTGTTTCTCTTTTAAAATTTTTAGACAATCGCTTTCCAAATCATCCATAACAATGTCAGCAAACAGAGGGGAAATTGGAGAGCCCATTGGTGTTCCGTCAATTTGTTGAAAAAATTTTTTATTAAAAGTAAAATATGTATTGTCAAATAAAAATTTAACACAGTCAGTAATTTCTTCAAAAGGTATTTTACAATTATTATTAATACCGTTGTAACGACGTTCAAGACTCTCTAAGACCAAATTACACGGAATATTGGTAAATAAAGACGTGACATCGAGAGAGAGAAGAACATATTCACTGCCAATAACACAATCTTTTAATTTTTCTTTTAACTGGAAACTATTATCAATATGCGATTTTGGAATTTTTATATTAGATTTTAAATCTTCATAAATAAATTTTGCCAAAACATAAGTCGGACTGTTAATAAGCGATATGATCGGACGGAGAGGAATGTTTTTTTATGGATTTTTGGTAATCCATAAAATTTGGCTAAAGAAGTGTCCGTTAAAGTGAGATCATCGTTGTGATATTTTCTGTCTAAAAATTCATTATTATTAAGATATTTTAAAATTTTAGATGTATTATCTTGCAATTGTTTAAGAGGATTTTTATCAATGATTTTATAAGTCTTAGAGTCAGATAAAAGTTCAGTAGATTTTAATTGGTAATCACTTTTTTTTAAACAAACAGTAAGGTTACCCTTATCTGAATTCGTAAAAAATAAATCCGAATTTTCTTTTCAAAAAGTATTAGTCGATTTGAGTTTTTTGGCAACATTTTTTTCCTGTTTTGACAAGTGGTTCTTTCTTTTTAAACTATTCATAATGACACTAGAAACACTCTCTCTAAGTTTATTACTAGTCACTACACCTACTTCACATCTTGAAATAGTAGATACAAAACTTTTTATCGTTTCAATAACATTTGATTTATCTACTTTATTCGAAACCTTAAAACCTAACGTTATAACATCTATTACATCTGTCATATGTTTACTTCAGTTAAGTTTCGGAACCAGTTTCTTTTTTTATATGAAACATTATTAGAATTTTGCTTGATGAGCAAAGAGTTCAATTTTGAAAAATGTAGGTCGCTTTTTTTATTGTAAATGCGGATAAACTTTAATTTTGAGAATTCAAAAAACTTTTCAATGACAGAATTTTCAATGTTAGAATTCAGAATACATATTTTTGATTTTTCTAAAATTCTTTTTAAAAAATTAATATGAAAATGGATATCTCTAATCTCCAGTTTCAGTAATTTATTAGAATAGAAACCATTTAGTTTTAAAAAATTATTTTTAATATACTTGCTATGAAAAGTAGTACTCGAATGATGCTTACTTATTATTATATTAACGACGTGTTGAGGAAAAACGTCATTGTTTCTACAGTTTAACAAGAAATTTCTCCTTGATGTAGCTTGTGCAAGAAGAATATTGTTGTTGGTCCATTTCTTCAATAAATTCTTTGTGTTAGATCCATGCACTGAAAAAAATACTGTGATGAGATTAGACATTTGAGTATGGTTGACAGGTTATGTAGGAGTTTGACATAATGCATCGGTGCGCCACTGTCCATTTTACATAACCTTACAATATGACTCGCGGTTTCACACAGCCGTATGGCTAAAACACCAATACGTATAGCAGTTCCCAAAACAGCAATAAAATATTGCCAATCTGCCCATAATTATCGCAGTTCCACGGAAATATTTTTTTCAGTGTGGTGTTTTTCAATAAGTGAAAAGAATGATGGCGAGTCTGTCTTCAATCCAAGACTCAAATCAATATTATTCGAATAATTCCCTTCCATTATTTAATGTCAAAGTGTATAAAAACGATCAAAAGAAGGTCATGGGAAGTATTAAAAATAAAAAGTTCACAACATCGTAGTCAAATTGTGCTACGTTTCGTCAGCTTGGTTCTGCTGACCTCATCAGGCACTGTTTATTTAAAAAAAATTTTTGTTATTTTTTTTTATGTTGTTTTATATATGTTTTATATATAATTAAAAAAAATAACAAAAAAAAAAAAAAATTTAATAAACAGTGCCTGATGAGGTCAGCAGAATCAAGCTGACGAAACGTAGCACAATTTGACTACGATGTTGTGAAGTTTTTATTTTTAATACTTCCCATGACCTTCTTTTGATTGTTTTTATACACTTCGAACTTTTATGTTAAAGTTAATTAGTTTGATTAAATTCGATTTAAGAAAAAGGGAATATAGGTTATCAGAATATTTTTTTGTTGTTGTAAAAAATGAATAAAATATAAAATTTAACTAAATTTTGTCAAACTTAAAGACCAATCACAGCATTTCTTCACAAGACTAAGCTCCAACTTTTTTGCTTCCAACCCAAGCGTGGTATCTAGCAGATTATTATATGCAATAATAAATATGCAAGTACTTCTTACTTTGATTTTAGAAAATAAGTTTATTCTCTATTTCAAGTAAATCTAAATCGAACTTCGTTTATAAACATGGCTTATAAAAAGAAGGTTTGTAGGTAGAAAAAGTTAGTTACAACAGTGACACATTCTGATGAAAACGTTCTAAATATAATTGCAAAAAGAGGAGAAGATGAAGGTAGACGAAGAAAAAGTGAAATTAAACGATTCTGCAACACTTACTGTACATCAAGCAGTTGACGCGACTAAATTGTTACAGAAATTTTTAATTTTGCATTAAGACGATTAAGGTAACGGCACCAGTAAAAGAACATTTAAGAAAATTCGTACTTTTATAATTAATTATTTTTTAATACGTGTATTAAAAAAGGTTTGGCAAATAGTTTTTAAATAATTTAATTAGCATAGAATGCGATGAATAAATTTAAATTACATAAATATAGAATACAATTGAAAAATTTAATTAATAAATAAAACATATCGATTTCACCAGCAAAGGAACAAGATCACCAGTGAAAGAATTTTGAAGATTCAGTGAAAGAACAAACTCATTTTACATTAAATTAATACATAAAAATACACTTTATGGTAGAATAAAATGTCTCTAATGTTATCAAATAAATTTTAAAATTTACTTTAGTAACATTTTTTGAATTAACTGCCCATTAGGAACACTTTTCAATGTATTATCAGTTCTAACCAACTTTTTTGTTTACGTTTTTAACATTTGTCATGTTATATATTATATCTTGTGATAACTACTTCAGATTGTTCATTTGCATGCAAATGAATGGAATTATTTTACTTGATAGTGATCGAATTCATAACCAGTAAATGAATTTGTATTTCTTAATAATATTTTATAAATAATTAAATGTTTTGTTGAAGGAAATACTTAAGTCAATAAAAGTCAATAAAACATCACTGTGAATTTTTTTTTGCTTACTCTTTTTAACGAAAACATTCTATAATAATTCAGACAAATTGAAAGATTTTTTAAAATTTGTTGTCTGACATCTTGAATCCACCATTCTAAATTTTTAAGTATAACAAGCATAGTCGAATACAGCGACCCGAAAAACCCCCGAGTAACCATTTTTATCAAAATTTAACGATTTTTAAAATTTTGTCCTCTATCTTGATACATTTAAACGAATTTTTCATGACAAATTTCGAAAGAGCACATTCTAATACATAAGAAATAGTAGTTCCGAAAAAAATCTTCATTCTTATTTGAGAATAAACAGAGCTCAAATTGACAGTTAAAAAATTGAGCATTTGGGTGTTAATGGGTTAATAAACAAATTGTATTTTGTCCAGCAACTTTTAGAAAACAATTTAAGGCTTGTTCAATGTTTTTAAGGTAAAAAATGAATGCATTTTTTAATAACTTAAACAACAGCTGAAGAAGAAGTAAAAAATTATTAGAATTTAAGAAAATGGATAAAATTGAATAAAGGAACGATAATTGTAGAAAACAATATTGGAATGATTAAACAAAAAGTGAAGAAAGTATTTGACATATGTAAAAGAAATCATTTAAAATAGAAGAAAATCATTGAAGAACTTAAAAAATACAATTTTGGTTTCAAGAAAGAAAATAAAATTATTAAAACAAAAGAAAGAACGATAAAAAAAAGTTGACAAATGCAAAAAATTAGTAAATATGGCAGACGATATTTGAAAATATTAAAATATATAAATTAAATTTGCATTAATATTTCAAAATTAAAGAAGTTAATTTAAAAAGAGAAAAATGTAATTAAAAAACTCTAAAATTATTTCTGTTTTCTTAAAAATTAATGAAAACATTGACGAGTATATTTCAAAGAGACGAAATATGAGAAAAATGTTTGTAGATGACAATAATTGAAAATATTAAAAAATATTAATGAAACTTGCATGATATTAATATTATAGTGTGAAAAAAGTAATATATCTGCAAAGAAACAAATAATTTTAAAATATCGAATCTATATGAAAAATTAAAATAAAATAAATTTGAATTTATAAAGATAATTTATGAAATTAATGAAGAAAATAAAGAAATGAAAAGAAAATGGAGAAATACATTTTAAATTGAAAAAAATAATTCAAATTTGAAGAAATTAATCCAAAAGGAGAAAAAAATAATTGTAAATATTGAAGAATGCAATTCAGAGTTCTATAAACAAATTTAAAATTTAGAAAAGTATAATTGAAAAATAGTTTAAAACCGAAGAAAATAATTTAAAAATGATACAAATAACTCAAAGTTGCAAAAATAACAGAAATCATTATTTAGAACGGAATTAAAATTTAGTACAAATCATACATAATTAAAGAGATGCTTAAATCAATTTAACATAATGGTATCTGAAAATTGAATTAATTTAATTTTTAATCAATGCAATAACAATTATCTGTCAAGAATCTGTAAAATCTGTAGTAAATCAAGAATATGTTTTCAAATTCAAGACGATTTTAAAGTTTACAAGATGGAAAATAGTTTTATCAGAATTCAATGTTTTTGAAGATTTTCAATGCTACTGGACACACAGAACTGTATGTACAATTGACATCTAATTTTTCAAATTCAGAATATTTTTTGCAGAAATTATAAATAGTATACTAATAGAAATACGCAACTCTACTTAATTTGGAGATTCTTATTCAAAGTTGCTTGCAAAACAATACCTACTTATTGAAGCTATCTGTCAATATATTAATTCTTTTTCAAAAATAATTACAAAATAGTTTTTAATATTACGTATGAGATAAATCATTTTCAAATTTAAGTTAAATTTAAAATTATAGGGGAGAGTCGGGTAGCCCCGGACAGCGGGCAGCCCCGGACACACGTGAAATAGAATAAACCAATTACTTTCTAAGTCTAAAATCACATTTGTATCGTTTAAAATGTTCATCAAATGTAATTTTGAAAATATGGTCTATTATCATTAATGGGATTAATAGAAAATCGTATTTTCATGTTCACTCCTTTCAAATCAATGACTTTTTAAGAATTTAAGACCATATTTAATGTACAATTTTTACTTCAAAATGTCAAATATAATCTTCTTTCTTTTCAGCAATGCCTAAATGTACTTTCAGACAATGAAATCTGTTAATATTGTTTGTTCCTTTAAAGTTTCTTTCTTTTTATAGCAAATTTACTGAAATATATCATCGTCGGGTAGCCACGGACATATTTTGTCGTAATTACTACCAGACATAATTTACATAGTAGAAGTCACTTGTTTCTGTCAGAATAAAATTTTAATGTTTATCTTTGGTTAATTGCGAAATATATAAGATTAAGAAGAAGTGTTTAATCCATAATAAAAGTGTAGGAAATGTATAAATAATAGTTACAAATCAGGTATTCTACTTCAAAAGTACTTTTTAAAATTTTTAATTAACAATTTTCTGAGTGTCCGGAGCTACCCGACACTTTTTTTTATAACCATTTTTAGCGTAATATATTTCCTTAATTTTATTAATTCCTATATGTTTATTTTTTAAATTTGCTTTTTAAAAGTGTTACTAATGATGTTAAACTTATAAAAAACCTGAAACATTAGTTTTATGAACATTATTTTACAATTTATAACTAAAAAAGCTTAAGTGTCCGGGGCTATCCGACTCTCCCCTAATAAAGGTAATTAAGGAGGACGGTGACTGTCTTTGAGGGGCAGGTGGTAAGAGAGGTTTTTCTATGCTTTTACATGAGATTATAACAACTGTCATCAACTGTTTAAATATGAACTTCATTAATAAAAAATCAAATATTTAACATCTTGGGCATCAAAAATTATTTTTTAATATCTTTAATTTATTTTTTTTTTTATAAATATACTTAAAGAAAATCATTCAATTGTCTTAAAAATGTTGTTAGAAAATTTGTTTGTGAGGTTAGAAATTATAAGAAATTATAGTAATACAAAGTTGGTTACACTGTTTCGGATTTGAATTTGATAGGTAGCTTGATTCCCGCGCAATCAATTCACATATGAGTTTATACGCGCAGATTTGAAATCACATGATGTGAACTTGCGACGTTTTCACATTTCATAAAATTTGTTTGTTATGTTTGTTATGATTTAAAAAAGGTTAGAAAATCATTATTTCATTGTCAGATTTTATTTTATTTCTCTAAAATGAAACAGAAGACTTAATTATTTTTTTTCGATGATAATTCTAAAAGTTTTAAACTTTACGACCGTAAGTTTTTGAAAAATAGTTTATCATTTTATCACAAGTAATAATTAAAATAGAGAACTTGACTAAGTCTGTAACAATTTTCTTTTTCATTGTTAACTTTAAATATATATTTTATATAATATGCAAATTTGATGATTACAGAATTTTACAATCACATGTGAATTGACTAGCGTTTTACATTAATTAAAAGCTTATATAAAAATACTTATCGGTCTGATGACAAATCCTCGAAAGATCGCACAGTTTAGGATTATATATGAGTTGAGAGAAGCTTAGATGAAACAATTACTCCCACCATGGGGTCGACATAATAATCTTCATCAACAGTTTTTTAACTATCCATATATCCATATGTTGCTATCTAGTCTACACTTCGAGGACATCATCCAATGAAAATTCAATTCAGACAAAAAAATACATAATAACGTCACACTGTAAAAATAAATGATCACAATAAAATAAATAGAATACAATAAATGATTTAACAATTTGAAGACTGACGCGTTAACAATATTTTACCTTAAAGGCTCTCGCTAAGGCGTTTAAATGTGACGTTTAAATATTACTAAGAACGGAACGTTCCTTCTAGTCGCTAATTAATCTATTCAAATTTATATATTAAAGAGATTTTCCCCTCTTAAGGTTAGAATAGGAAAGGGAACAAAGCCCCACCTTTCGCAATCAGAATATGAGAAATAATCGCTACAAGTCTTATCCATAAGAGCCCATGTAAATACCTGCAACATTTAATTTCTAAGACACGAAACAGTGAGAAAAAAAAAAATTGTTCTGGCTTCCAAATATTCTCAAAAACTTATTTTTATGAATTTTAGAATGATCTTATCATTTTTGTTTTGGTCACCATCCTCCTTAAGTAAAAAATTTAATTTAAATATATAGGTTAGTAAATATTTAAAATTGCATAGTTAAAATAAATATAAATAAATATTTAAAAAGTAAATGAAAAAATGTTGGTAGAAAAAGTTAATAAACTTGGTTGATAAATTATTTTCAAGTAATTCGCATTTAATATTCAATCTTTTTACTTAATTACCTTTATTATAATTTTAAATTTAACTTAAATTTGAAAATGATTTATCTCATATTTAATATGAAAATTATTTTGTACGCATTTTTGAAAAGAAATTAATATATTGACCGTTAGCTTCAGTAAGTATTGTGTTGCACGCAAATTTCAATAAGAATTATATTGCACTGAAAAATGAATATGAATTTTATTGCCCCATTAAGTCAAAAAGAATTGTCTTGCAGTTGTTTTTCAATAAGAATTATATGAACAGGGAGCGTCGAATTGTCAAAAATAATAAGTTTTTCAGTGAATGGAATATAGAGACACCAACTAAACTGCGTATCACTTTTTTCTCGAAAATTTTTAACATAAAAACGTAATATCGACGAATTATCTTTCGTAGTTTCTAAATCACTTTATATTTGAATGACGATAGCCGACAATGAGTTTGATTGTAATTGAACAAATAATTGACAAATGTAGGAAGAAAAACTGACAGAGGTAGCTCATTGGCGCCACCTGGTATCAATAAACGGAACACGGAACAGCTGTCAAGTATTCTCTCATTTTCTATGTAGAAATTTATTATTTATCCAATTGAAATTTAAAAAAAATATACTTCTTAATTATTCTGTAGGAACGTTATTATATTTTCTTCGAAATATTATTGTTTATTGTTTCTAAAAAATCATAAAAACACTTTCCACAATTATTTTTTTAACAAGTATTTTTCTTCTGTACCTTTATTACATAATGTAAATACTTTATAATGAATTCATTTAAAATTGCACTTTGCATCCAATAATTTAATATAAAAGCAAAATCCAGTCTTTATTAACTGTGATGTTTTTATTTGCAGAAGCAAAACCCAGCGAGGATTATGTATTATGGACAGTAAACACGAGTCTAACAACCATACTGTAACGCGCGGTAACCATTCTACAGGTTTGGAAGCATATACGTCACTGTGCCGGATGGAATGGTTAATCAAGGCAAATATTTAGCGACCAGGCGCACAATGAGAAACACTCAAGTATAACAGCTAACGATGCTCATTAAACTGAATTTAGATGTGAGTAAAATGGCTTGAACAATATTCAATAGAAGTCACAAACTTGTTGTTTCAAACGTAAACATATTATATGAAAATGAAATGTTTTGCTTCAAGTTGTGACTGAAGGATACACATGTAACTATAGAGAAGCTTAGGATCCTTTCGGTTTAATCGTACCTTCCAGTTATAGTTGCAGTAAATTCAAGAAGAGAACCGAGGTAATATACTGAATGAAACAGACAATTTAGAGAATGTTCTCGCTCGTGATGCTCCAAACGATCGAAGTTTAACGAACGATGCTGAAAGTTAACGATTAACTGGCACTGTTCTTACAGAAAGTCTCATAATCTGTGGCGAGATTCTAATTCGAATTACCCCAAATTCTAAACGGAAACTGAGAAACCTAATAGCCAGTAAGTAGTTTGTTATAGGGAGAAAAAGGTCAATCGCATTAGGTCGTTTGTTTTAATTGTAAAAGTAATTCATCTGTAATATATTATATAATATTAAGGTGTTACATGGGTTTACTCGGGGAAAAAAAGGTCTATTTTTAACAATTTTTTTTTTTGTATAAAAAATAAAATATTTTATTCAAACTTCTAGGTACTATCTTAAAAATAAATATTTGAAAAAGAATTTCTGAAAGTTTTAAAGGAAAATATTCATAACTCCGACACTGTGACGTCATTTCCGGTGACGCCAAGGAAAAGCTGCGTTTGCGTTGACAGTAGAACTCATGACAGGATCATCTAAAGTTAAAAAAAATTGTGTTTTAGTAAAGACCATAAACTAGAATTTAAACGAAGAAAAAAAATAAAAAGTGAAAATTGGATTTTTGGCAGATATTTTACAAAAAAATGCAAATTTTGGTAATTTTGTATCTCGAAGACCTGTATAAAATATCATCAAGATCGGTTGAATAGTTCTGCCGTGCTAAGGAAAAACTTACGTAAGTGCCATTTTTGACAAAATTGAGTTTTTGGTATCGATAAACGCAGGAAGAAAAACTGCATCTAACTGTGTTAATAGAATTTAAAAATATTAATTAATGGCCAAGAAAAACAATAATTAAAAATCACGAAATGTGAGGAAATTGAAGAAATACCTGATAAAAACTTACACACAGTATTATGCGTGCTCGTAAAAACGTACGGGTCAGAGAGGTTGGCTATGCCAAAAGTGGGAAAACATTTCTCCCTTTTCTGAAAGGTAGTCGAGCACGACCCTTCCGTCAGAAATAAAAAAAAAACGCATCTCCATACTCGGACCGAGCTCGGACATACGTAAGTTCTTCCTTCTGAAACTTCGCCGAGGCACCACGCATCTCCATCTCCGGTTACATTTTAGACAATCAGTGTTCAACAAGTTTCTTTAAAAATTCATTAAAAATCAATTTGAAATTTAATGCGTTAAAATTTCAAGTTAAATCAATCTAAAAATCAATGATTTATCTAAACATTAATGAATTAAAATGTTGAGTTATATGAATTTCCATTTATCTTTGCAGTTAAATTTATTTAAATTTCTATTCATTAAAAATTTAATTTTATATTTATTTTAATTTATCTTAATTATTCAATACATTTAACGTTTATTATTCATATCAATGCTGTATTTTTTATATTTTATGTTTTATTAACTATTTATTTATTATATGAACGTTTTTCATCTAACATAAATTTTAAATTAAACATTTTTTTAAAAATAATTATAAAGTAATGAATTTTCTAAATTAAATTAATTCATATAATTTTCACCTTTGCAAATATAAATAATATTTATAATCAAACTTATAAGTTTCGTTTTTGATATATAACATTTAATTTATTAAATAAAGTATTTCAATAAAGTAATTATGTATGTTATATGAAGCACAAGTTTAGTTAAACCGTTTTTGTTACTCTTAAAAATAATTTATAAATAATATAATTTGTTATTTTTAAGCGAAAGAATCAGAAATGTGAAAATTGATTAAATGTTTTAAAATTTAACTATCTGATGCAATACAAAATAATCATAAAAACAGTTCATTTAGTGACACATTATTTTTTAAACATTTTATTTGCCATTAAAATAACTATATTGTGTCGATTCAGGGTGAAAGGGACCTTAGCTGCAAAACATTCGATTTTTAATTTTTATTATGAATCGATAGAATTTGAGTTGCTCTTTCACATACAGTAAACAAAACTTGTTTATGTCTATTAGTTTTTCTGTTATTAGCGATAAAACATAGACATAACCTAACAATAACATAGGCAGACACAAGTTCAAACTCCCTTCTTGTAAAATTCAAAACATTTGATTTCTAATTGTTAATATGAATCGATAGAATTTGAGTTGCTTTTTCACATACATAAATCAAAACTTGTTTATGTCTATTAGTTTTTGTGTTATTAGAGGTGAAACATAGGCATAACCTAACAGTAACATAGGGAGGCTCAACTTCAAACGACCGTACGCGTAAAACTCAGTTCTGCAGCTAAGGTCCCTTTCACCCTGAATCGACACTTATACCGAAAATGAGTTACTAATTTACTTCAAAATATTTATTTAAAAATTTATATATTTATGCAGAAAAATCAATCAAATGCACATATGCAATAAATAACAATAATTAAAATCTCTAATTATTAATTATTAAAATCTATCTAATTATAATCTAATCTAATTAAAATCTCTTGTCAGTATTTATGGCAATGTAAATTATAGTAAATATTAAATTTGAAAAATACTATAAAATGAATATTTTAAAAATTATATTATATAAATAAATTTGGTTTAAAAAACCAACATTTAACTATAATTTTTTTTAAATTATGGTTTTCATTAGTCCTCTACTTTACTTAATTATTTATAAATAGTTCTTGAATTTCTTTAACTATTGATAACTTTTTATTTACATTGCATTAAATTTAAATTACATATCGGTAAAAATACTTTCGAAAATAAACCTCTATTGTTGGATTTTTAATTATTCTAAAGCCTAGAAAGATTCTTACTACGCAGACACTGAGCACAGTGTGCATATGGATATATGTAAGTTTTTGTTTCTGATCAGCGGCCCGAGCTCGATGATGCGTTTAGTCGAGACATCGCTTGTCACTTTCTGTAACTTTTTCTTTCTTATTTTTAAAAAGTGGACATCGCATTTCCAGTTTTGCATAGAGTTTGTTTAAATAATTAATTTTTTTTTGCAAAACTAGAAAGAGCATATACACTTTTTTTTCTCAATTTTCTCATTTTCTTATGAAATGGAGATACGTAAGTTTTTCCTTAGCACGGCAGAGTTTTCGAGAAGTTTTGACAATCGACTTTGAAAACACAGTTTGGAGAAAAACGCATAAGTTTTAAGTAACAATAAAACTAGAAAAAATTTTTTTTGTTAACTAACATTGAATCGTCGATTCCTGGACCATAAAATAAAGAACCTGCAGCAGCTGCAATGTCCAGGGCATCATTTTACTCCTATCTATGACAAATCCAGGCTTCGCGAGTCTCGCTCAAAATTTTTTTCGGATGCGCACACATAATACTTTACTTTAAGCGCGCACCTTCCCAATGTTGAATCTTCAAAACTTTTATTCGGATCAACTTGAAAATTTAGGATAATATTCTTGAGATGTTGTAGAGATTAATAAGATAATAAAAAAAATTCGATTTTTTGAAACTGTGAAACCCATGTAACCTCTAAAGTATAATTTATTTACCATTCAAAGCACAAAATAACTACTTTGAATAATGTAATATTATGACACATTTTTATTAAATTTAACTAAACTTTCATATTACAAAATATGTTGATTCAAATTGATTTACTGCGCCAAGTTATTTTTCCGAAAACGTTTGAATAACTAAATTGAGTTTAATTTAAATTGCTGTGAGTAGTTCGATACTAATATTCGAAGAGTAAGAAGTAAGAAGCAGCACAGAATCAAAATTAATTACACGTAAATTGTACATATTTATTAAATTTTTCAAATTCTCAAAAGCAGACAGCTACGCCAAGTTTAAATTTACAAAAGTAGCTCGGCCATTTTCTACTCACGCGACACACACTGAACACTGACTCTGCTACTAAAGTTTATGTATTTTATTTAGACGGAGAATCGACTTCATTAAATAAAACAAACAGTTAGTTATTCGAACTCCCCTGGCACCGTTCTACGCCCACGTACGGAGCCGCGTCCAGACATTATTTAAGAGATTCGTTTTAAATTTTCAACAAAAGGAAATCTCTATGCCACTAATGCAAGTACACTTGTTGCTCAATCGGTAACCATTACCGACTGATGGAATTATAGAGCGGCAATCAAGTGAAGAACGTCAGTCAGTGGAAGCGTTGGCGCTGACGCCTGTCTGCTAGTTTCTAAAAGTGGCTCCCAATAATGTGACAGATTAATAACAACCTTTGTAGAAATTGCTTTCTTATTTAGACACTCTTGTAAAATTGGGACTCACATCCAATTTCATGATTTATATAAAATGCAAATTGTGGTATTTAACTTCGAATACACCAACCAGAGAGTACTCTGCTTGTATTTTCTTGTCAACTCATTAGAATAAGACAGTAATTCTGATTCTGACATCTGACAAAAAGCTTGCATCTTTAGGCGGAGTGCAATTTGCAACATTTTCACTATCACTGTTATTAAAACTCATTTCTCACTATTAAACGCAATACAATATGTTACAAGTCAAGACGCCATTTTAGAGATGCCAGAGATCGTCTGCTTGCACATCTGCGCATGCCCCCCGCAACAGTTTTGATTGGTGGAAGATCTTTGGACAAACTGTTTCAACCAATGAAAACATTCCTACCAATCTAGTGTCTATCAATGAGCGCATGCTCCATTAATATTGTTCATTTTCGTTGTACTACACTGCATAAAAATATCGTCTATAAAGATTCTTTTCTACAAGGAATGTTGCAATAAGTTTATCACTACTTGAGAATTTTTTTCACTGTGTTTAAAATGTTTAAAGTTGTAAGGAAGATTTCTTGCAAGATTTAACAGGCTGTTTTATGGCTTTCTGTAGGCATTGCGAAACAATGCTTAATCTATCATAAAATCAAAAATAGAGTTTAGGCTTCATATTGAGGTGGCCTCTATTCTGTGGCTATACCTGTTCTCCTTTTTTCTCTACAGGATGGAGGACGGATCGTTGGTGGGGGGTTCTCCCTCTCTTATGGTCAGTCAGCGAGTACCTGATGGGATGATGCAGTTCAGTTTTGTTTTGACTTTATACAGTCAATATCGGGTGCGTTTTCCCGTGCATTTTTTAACTAATTGTTTACTGTTTATCTATTTTGTGTTCATAAAGGGTGTACAAATGTGACGTATTATATAATTGTAATAAAAATAATTTTCATTAGGTGAAACTAAAAATGCTATGACAATTTGTGAAATGCCACCAATTTTTAACACACTGCCTGAATGTTTTTTGTCCACTGATCTAAAACCGTTAACTTGTGGCCCACCTAACAGGGGCAGAATATTATCTTACAGTAAATTAATTTTAAATAGTTCTAATAAACAAGAAATTTCCAAAAAAATAAAAACAAAGTAATAAACATTATTATTATTGTTGCTGCGCGAATAATAAACAGTAAAATTAGAATGGAAAAGATTATAAAAATGTCCAAAAGAAAATTATTTCTTAAAAGAAGTCATATAAATTTGAAATATCTAAATTCGAAACAAAAGAAATTTAAAATAACCTTGTAATTAATGTCTCATTGGTAAAATGAATTAGTAGAAAAAATTAATAATAGCTACTGAAAAGCTAAATGTTTAACGAGAGTTAGTAGTTAGTAGTTAGTTTTTTTTTATTAATTCACTGATTTAGCCCTCTCCTAGAAAGCCAGTTTATATGAGAAAGAAAGAGATAGCAATATATTGTTGTCTCTCTCACTCCCACATAAACCCCCACCAAGAAACTTTTCTGGTTACGCCCCTGTTCCGCAATGTGTACAACATTGGCTGCTGATGGGAATTTTTTTTGTTTTAACAGCTATGTAAAATTATTTTCATGATAGAGTAATTAATTTATTTAATTAACCTTATATTCCAAGAGTTGAAATTCTGATGAAGACAAACAACGAAAAAAATATGATTTGTGTTTTCTGAATTTCGTAAAGTGGGAAGGGCATTGAAAGAACAATGGAAGTGAGGTTACTTGTGAATTGAATTCAGTAATGTGTACAATGTATTGTACATTGAATACGTTTAATTCTTGTTGGTATAAAGTTTAAACAAATATGTATTATATTATTTCCGTGTTTGAATAATGAATTTCATCATTAGCTTATTTTCAGGAAGTGAACATTCTGCACGAGTGTTCCAAAGAACGAAAGGCAATGAGATTGATGTTTTCTGAATTTCGTAAATTGAGAAAGGTATTGAGGGAATAATGAAGGTGGAGGTTTTTATGAATATAATTCCGTAATGTATACATCGACTTTAATCGAGAAGACATTTAATTCTTCTTGGTATAAAGTTTAAACAAATATGTATTATATTATTTCCGTTTTTGAGAAATGTATTTAATCATTTCAGCTCACTTTCAAGAAGTAAGAATTCTGTTAGAGTGTTTCAAAAAACGACAGAAAATGTGATTGGTGTTTTCTGAATTTCATAAAGTGGGAAAGGTATTAAGAGAATAGTGGAAGTGGGGTTACTTTTGGATAGGATTCCGAAATGTTTACATCGACTGCTATCAAAAAGCTATTGAAAAATGGGACCGTACAAACGTTGTTTATAAGTTTTATTGTAAAGATTGTTTGGCTTTATATATCGGAGAAACAAAGCGTACTTTATTGGAACGTATTAACGAACATAAAAAAAAAAGATTAGATTCTGTCGTGTCTCACCATCAGGATTCGATCGGCCATGAATTTAATTGGGATAATGCGATTATTCTTGATTTTGAATCAAATTAGAAAAGAAAGAGAATTTCCGAAATGATCCACATCAAGTCTAGTCGAGGTATGATTAATAAAAAAGAAGATGCTTTTTCGTTGAACAAGATTTACTTTCCTTTGATTAGTAGATTACATTCCTAGGCCCTTATGAATTTATTTTGCTTTGAGTTCATTGACTTACAAATGTCGTCGCCTTTAATTTGATTTAATATATAGTTTTGTCACATTCACCACTTTGAACTTTAGATATCGTTCAACCGTCGCTAGACATGTTAAAACAATGTGTTTTTACTCTTTTAACTAAATAGGTATTATAAACTTTGTTTTTATATTTTCTATTTTTTGTCTAACTGTTTGTTTGAAGTGATCAATAAATATTACAGCCTGATAAGGTCGACAAACCCAAGTCGACGAAACCTTGCTTTGTGACAATAAAATTTAGAGTTTTTATTCCATTGACCTTCCTATGATCACTAACTCTCTCTTTTAAATGAAAGGCCATTTATTTTTCGATTTAAGCAGGCACGTGTTAAATTATTTCCATGTTAGAATATCTAAATTCATCACTTAAACAATCCTAATTACACGTGTAACAATTCTGGAAAGTCATCAGAATATTTTGTTACATTAAATTTTGTAAAGCGGCTTCACTAGAAGAGAAGATTTATTATTTGAATAGCCAGTTGAACGAATGAAGCATGTTTTTGGAAAGTAAACAGCGTACGTAGTGCGTGTTGGAGTCGAATCCTTGACAAAATTGAAAGTGCAATGGGGGTGAAAGTGGGCGACAAAATCGAGCCACTTTAATTGCATTGTGCACGCCACTGGTGCCAATCTGCATTCGACCAAATCGCACAAATGCAACTGTTTAGATATTATTTAGCAGTAAATCGCTGAAGGGGTTCGCGTGGATGTAAACGCTGACGCAGCGACATGCTAAAGGCGTAACCAGGCAGATACCCTCGTCCTGTCGTCTACGTACAGATCCACCCAATCCCCAGATGCCTATGGTACGTGCGGCAGCACTTTCAACCCAAACCTTCCCGGATTTTGACTGATCTCACTAACAAGATTTTCCAAACTCGCTAAATCTATTTGGTTCGGCTTCATGTTCCGTATATTAATCCATATACTCTTTTTTAAACTAGTTTAGATAAATTTTATATAAAATACTTACACAAAAAAATACATTAGTCCAATATATTCCTTTATAAGAAATCAGCCAGCGATAGGCCTGGTACGCTTTTAGCTGTTACTCAGTTTAAGACTGTTTGTCCGTTACGGTATAGAGAGAGACAAAGATTGTAGGTAGCTTAAGATAGAGAGAGATAAGAAAGGTTAGTATAATGGGATAGCAATAAAGGTCAAAACACAAATAATAATGTCCTCATTGCTGAAACCTTCGCCTAATTAAGATAAGGTAGGTATAATGGGATGTCAGGTAGCTTGAGATAGAATGCAACTTTAGATTTAATTTTAGAGAGAGAGAAAGAGATAGGAAGTAGCTCAAGATTGACAAGACAAAACTATAGATTTAATTTCTGGTTCGTACGAGAGGAGCGGGGTAATGTAAGAACTGCTGTCAGCTAACATTAACGTGGCTATCGCTTACCTCATCACAATTAGTTGTTAAAAATTCTAAAAGATATAATTGGTTATTGTAACATTTGGAGAATATGGAAAAATGGAAGGAAAAAAATTGGAAAATTGTTATATCAATTTTGAAAAATTGGTAAATAATTTGGTAAATTGTTTATTGGAACATTTGGAAAATCGATTATTTGAATATTTTTAAAGTTGACAATTATTAGAAATTGGTTATTAAAATATTTTTAAAATTGTCAATTAATGAAAAATTGGTTTTTCACAAACTTTTTTTTGATTTCTGATAAATAATTAGATTATTTTATTTAGTGCTTTCTGTACTCTAGACATCGAGTAATAATTATACCAAAAAGCAAATTCAAACAAATGAAATTGGAAAATTAGTAAGTTATTCACAGTGGTCCTCAACGGCCAACAAGTTTAACAAAAATGTCAAAGAAAAGTGCTAGTGCCATCTTTTTTTTATGTGTTTCATACTTTTAGGATCATTGTTGACCGAAATCCTACCTGATCGCGTTTTCAAGATACATAAAAAATAATTAAAATTGAAAACCAGATTTTAAGCGATTAATGCAATATTTTAGTTTAAATGCGTATTGCACATACATACACACATCTACACATCAATACACACATACACATTTTATGCACATATTTACATACACATACAAGCAAAGGCAAAACTGCTGCAAACTCTGAAAGGATACTAATAAATATTTCATTGAATGAAATAATACATGTGCGTTTCCACGTGAAATTTACCTATCCAAAATTTAAATTCAATTTAATACATATTTTTAAATTCTTTAAAGAAAAATAATATATAGGTAAGTAATTTCTTTATTTTGATATCTGAGGTCCCGTTTTCGAGTTATAAATTTTCAAAATTTTCATTCTGATAAAATATAGGTAACTTTTTTTAATTGTTTATAACTCGTAAAATATTGAAGTTAAAAAATTAATGTGAATAGATGAAATGTTCGGTTTCCTAGGCTTTTGAGTCACTTTAACTAAAAAAAAAATAAATTTTATAAAAAAATCAATTTTTTGTAAATTTGGGCGTAGAAAAATTTACATTTTCTTTTTTTCTAAATAAGCGTGTAAATGTTACAAGTGCAATGATATAAGACCTAAAATGGCTTGACCTATAGTTTTGTTTAAATAAAATTTTAAAGTTCAGCGCGCAAGCTCAAAGTCTATTGCGCCTTACGCCGCGTTGCATATCACGCCTTGCTTGACTGTACTTGTTCGAACTAAACTCTATAAGAACAAGTACAGTCAAGCGTGGAGTGATATGCAGCGCGGCGTAAGGCGCAATAGACTTGCGCGCTGAACTTTAAAATTTTATTTAAACAAAACTATAGGTCAAGCCATATTAGGTCTTAGATCATTGCACTTGTAACATTCACACGTTTATTTAAAAAAAAAAGAAAATGTAAATTTTTCCACGCTCAAATTTAAAAAAAATTTATTTTTTGTAGTTAAAGTGCCTCAAAAGCCTAGGAAAAACTAAACATTTCATCTTCTCACATTAATTTTTTAACTTCAATATTTTACGAGTTATAAACAATTAAAAAAAGGTATATTTTATCAAAATTTTGAAAGTTCATAACTCGAAAACGGGACCTCAGATAGCAAAATAAAGAAATTACGTATACATATTCATATAATTTTATGAATAATTTACTAACAATTTAAAAAAGTAAAAAAAAAAACACTAAAAAAAATTAAAATGGAGCTACATAGTATTCTCTAAGTCCTCGTCGTTAGATCTGGGTAATGCCGAAGGAGAGTATAGAAGTAAAAACTATTTTACCATTTTTTATTACAAAGTGGTACATAGGATCCAAATCATATATTTTGTTAATAAAGTGTTAAAACTGTTTTTGATATATCTTAAAAACGCGATCAGGTAGGATTTCGGTCAAAAATCATCCTTAAAGTATGAAACACATAGAAAAAGATGGCACTAGCACTTTTCTTAGACATTTTTGGTAAATTTGTTGGCCGTTGAGGACCACTGTGTATTGTAAAATTGGATAATTAGAAAAATTGGTAAATTAAGATATCCGTTAAATTAGTAATCTGTACAATTATAGCGTTACTGGTTATTTTATATTATTAAATTCTTCGACTATGGGAAATATCAAGCCAACCATTGCTTATTTTCCATACACTCTGTCAAAGACTCGAAAAGCTATAAAACGACAAAAAATAATGCCAAGGTAATTTTTCAGAACATAAAACACTAATTCCACTTAATAATCTTAATATTTCCAATTTTCAAAATTAACAACATCAATTAACCGAGGCCATGGCGGAAATCGTGACAACAATGGGCACAGAAAAAAGTTAAAACTCAAATCTCTAATCATTTTTTACAGTTTAAAAAACTTTCTAAACACCACCAAAACTGAATTCAAACATAAAAATTACATTTTTCAAATTATTAAAATATACAAGTCTTAAGTCCAAAGGACCGTGGCACAAATCGTACCAAACATGGGTCGAGAAAAAAGTCAAATTTCAATCTCCTATTCAATTTTTTCAACAGCAAAGATGATACAGAACATTAAAAAAAGACTAAGACGGCGTCATAGACACGTCTTTAAAAACGTAAATAAAAATTTTAAATTGTGTGTGTCTTCAAAAAATGTGAATTCTAAACAAAAAATGAGGATTTAAAAAATTTATTACTTAAGCCTGATGAGGTTGCCGAACCAGGGCAACGAAACGTCGCAAAGTTGTTAGACGACAAAAAATTTGGAATATTTTTTCCACTGCCTTCCTCTGATCGTTCCTACTAAATCAATACAATATGGAAGGGATAAATTCTTTTTGTTACAATTAAAAAAAGATTATGCCCAAAAATAATTATTTTCCACAAGTTTCAAAATATACAAAAACCAAATTCAAAGAACCATGGCAAAAATCGTACCAAACGTGGGTCATAAAATAAATGAATTTGCACCTATTTAATTTTTTAAATAGTAAAAATTATATAGAACATAGCAACAAAATTATTTAGCCCAAAAAAATTATTTTTAACAAGTTTCAAAATATACAAGAACAAAATTCAAAGGACCATGGCACAAATCGTACCAAACATGGGTAGAGAAAAAAGTCAAATTTTAATCTCCTGTTTGATTTTTTAAATAGTAATAATGATACAGAACAGCAAAAAAAAGATTATGTCCAAAAACAATTATTTTTCACAAGTTTCAAAATATAAAAGAGGTAAATTCCAAGGACCACAGCACAAATCGTACGAAACATGGGTAAGAAAAAAGTTAAATTTTCATTACCTATACTTAATTTTTTTAAATAGTTAACATGATACAGAACATAGCCAAAAACTATTTTGCCAAAAAAATATTATTTTTCACAAGTTACAAAATATTCAAAAACCAAATTTAAAGGACCATGGCACAAATCGTACCTAACATGGATCGATAAAAAAGTCAAATTTCAATCTCCTATTCAATTTTTTCAACAGCAAAGATGATACAGAACAATTAAAGAAAGATTCTGCCCAAAAATAATTATTTTCCACAAGTTTCAAAATATACAAAATCCAAATCCAAAGAACCATGGCACAAATCGTACCAAACGTGGGCCATAAAATAAATAAATTTTCAGTAAACTATTTAATTTTTTAAATAGTAAAAATTATATAGAACATAGCAAAGACGATTTTGCCAAAAAAATTATTTTTCACAAGTTTCAAAATATGCAATAACCAAGTTCAAAGGACCATGGCACAAATCGTACCAAACTTAGGACGTAAAAAAATCAAATTTCCCTCCCCTATTCAATTTTTTAAATAGTAAAAATTATATACAACATAGCAAAAAAATGATTTAGCACAAATAAATTATTTTCTATTAGTTTCAAAATATACAAGCACAAAATTCCAAGCACCATGGCACAAATCGTACGAAATATGGGTAGAGAAAAAAGTCATATTTTAATCTCCAATTTAATTTTTTTAATAGTAATAATGATGCAGAACATAGCAAAAAAATATTTATCCCAAAAAAATTATTTTTCCCAAGTTTCAAAATATACAAGATGCAAGTTCCAAGGACCATAGCACAAATCGTACGAAATATTGCGTAATAAAGAAGTAAAACTAGTATCACCTATCTAATTTTTAAATAGTTCTTCTGTATCATTTTAACATAATTAAAAAATTATGTAGGTGATGATTACGACCCACATTTGGTGCGATTTGTGCCGTGGTTCTTTGAATTTGGTTTTTGTATATTTTGAAAGATGTGAAAAATATATTTTTTGGGGATTTTTTTTCGCTATGTTTTGTATCGTTATTACTATTTAAAAAATTAAATGGGTGATGAAAATTTAACTTTTTTTTTCTTCATGTTTCATACGATTTGTGCCATGTTCCTTGGAATTTGCTTCTTGTACATTTTGAAATTGCAGAAAATAATTTTTTTTTTGTTCAATCTTTTTGTTGCTATGTTCTGTATAATTTTTACTATTTAAAAAATTAAATATGTGACTGAAAATGAACTTGTTTTATGACCCACGTTTGGTTCGATTTGTGCCATGGTTCTTTGAATTTGGTTTTTGTATATTTTGAAACTTGTGGAAAATAATTATTTTTGGTCATAATCTTTTTTTAATTGTTCTGTATCATCTTTGCTGTTGAAAAAATTGAATAGGAGATTGAAATTTGACTTTTTTCTCTACCCACGTTTGGTACGATTTGTGCCATGGTCCTTTGGATTTTGACTTGTATATTAATTTTAATAATTTGAAAAATGTAATTTTTATGTTTGAATTTAGTGTTGGTGGTGTTTAGAAAGTTTTTTAAACTGTAAAAAATGAAGAGAGATTTGAGTTTTAACTTTTTTCTGTGCCCATTGTTGTCACGATTTCCGCCATGGCCTCTGTTATTTGATGTTGTTAATTTTGAAAATTGGAAAAATTAAGATTATTAAGTGGAATTAGAGTTTTATGTTCTGAAAAATTACCTTGGCATTATTTTTTGTCGTTTTATAGCTTTTGGAGTCTTTGACAGAGTGTATGGAAAATAAGCAATGGTTGGCTTGATATCTCCCATAGTCGGACCGTGGGTGAAATCATGCTATTCATTGGCAAACGATTTAGCCCATAGTTTGCTTGATTTGACCCATTGTTATTTCTCTACGCGGGCTTTTACTAGAATTATATAATTATAACGAAACATTTAAATAATTTTAATGTAATTATCAAAAATGTCACATCAAAGTGTAGAGATAATTCGTAATTAAATCTGTAATGTACAACAAAATAAAAAATAAAATAACTTAAGGGCCTAGACTTGCCAAATCACATTAAAACGAACATAAAGTTTTGCCGTCTAGGACGAGAAAGTCGTATTTTGCATTTATAAAGCATGGGAGACTTGGTGGAACGCTCTTGGGGAACTTTAATTGAATATTACTGTCAATGAGATCACAGAGATACACGCACTTTATGTACCCTGTATTTTGATTCATGAAATTAAATTTACTCGTGACTCGAATCGCTGAGAGAATTCTTAAATTGTAATTTCCTTCCCTTTTGAATATCTGAAACTTTCATTTTATAGAATATAATTTAATCTTAAATTTCTTTAACAGAGGACAACAAGGAATAGCAGAAGAATTTTAAACACAGTTCAAATGCTTTTTGAAATGGAAAACACATTTTAATGTAGGTAATGCTTTCCCAGTAAACGAGTGAACAAGATTTAATTTTTTAGAAAAATCAATTTTCCTTATTATATTCGTAATCAGCGCACTAAAATACACAAGTAAACAAAGTTATAACTAAATCGAAGGTATACTTTCTATTTGGAAATGAATTCATTCATTAGTAATAACATCTTTGATAACTCGCAAAAAGTTTCAAAGAATATTCCATCAATAATTCAGACTTTTTTCTCTTCCATTTGCTATAAAAGGATCTTTTTCTGACATCTTGTCGATTTCTTATACGACTTCAGATAAACACATTTGTCCCAGGTTATCCTTACTCATAATAGAAACAAAATTGCTCTTAAAACTTTTCCCCTTGTTTTCATCCTTTCGAAATGTCTTCACCCTTGCCAAGAAGAAAATCTTATACTTCGACTTTGCATGAAAAATGTGAGTTACTGGGTCACATGCAAGGACTTAGAGATTATAGCGAAAGAAAGGTTTTGATCCCTTCATTCAACACGTCCAGCGCAAAAAGAATTCAGAACACAAAATTGTAAATTATGTTCTTTTATTATATGATCATACAGAAAAGAATCGTCTAATATTAATAGTGTTACATCCTTAACTTTTCTTACTCTTAAAATATTCTAACGAGAACTACGTATATTGTCTGCTAAAAAACAGAATATTAAAACTGCTACCTCTTAACTAAATATGTATGCTTAATAAAATTCTGATACCGATCACTTAAAATCATGATAACTTGGTCGAAAAATAAGATAAAGAGTTAAAACTTACAAATTTTTATAGTCTATTAAATTCTGCTTCAGAATGTTTATTAATTAAATGTTTTAGAAATTTCAAAGTGATTATATTAGTTCAAAAGTTAAAAAAAAAATTCTTGGATTTTTTAATAATCATTCGATATCTTTAACTTGCTGTCTGATATACCAAAATGAGTTGAGAAAACCTAAACTTACTTTATCTTCTTCGTCAAAATCCTATCCTAAAAAGGAACAGACGTGGTAATTAACTTCAGACGAGTAAAACCCTTTCGTGAACTCTTATTGGTCAGTAGATATAATCGATAGTTTTCGATTTCGACTTTCCGATTTTTATAATAATGTTTATAGTGAAATATTAAAATTAAAAATTCAAACTTACTTTACATGGCATTTTATTAGTTTGGGAATTTAAAATAAGAAAATTCAATTAGGTTGACCTTAATTCAAAAATGAGGTTTGACCATGAAATTTATGAAAGAAATACCTTCCGACAAACTTCAAAAGTGTAAGACCCTTTTTCGCTCTCTCTTTGGACAACAATATCTTCGATATTTATCGACAGTTTTTTGGTGGTAGTTTGCTAGGAATAATATTTTAGGTAAGTTGTTCTCCTTTTATTTTTTAATATGTAATTGAAATTTTAATTTACTTTAGGAGAAAAGTGTTTTATAAAAAAAAATCAGTGAAGTGTTTAGTGGTTAAAAGTGTTTTAATTTTATAAAAGAAGTGGTTTGTTTATTTAGTGTGCTTATGTCAATCTTCTGCAGATTTATATGGGTGAGTAATAATAACAATATTTTTCATTGCTTTCTTTTTATTCAATTAATTTAATTATATTTAACTATTAATATTATATTGAAACATAAAATTAAGTTCCTAATTTTGAACTTTCAATGGTAAAGTTTAAGGTTAAAGAATTTTGTGTTAATATTTAGGTTCAGTCACATGACGATCCTCCTTACATTTGATGACAGATTAGTAATAATAATAATAATTAATAATTTTCATCACCTTTTTTCTTATAATCGTAAATTGAAAGGATACAAATAATTTTATTATGGTTAATTATATTATTTTTGTTTTTATCAGATCAAGTTAATAGTTTTGCACTTTTAATAGAAAAATAAAAGTTGAAGTATTGTTTTTATTTTTTAGAAATATACATCTGGAAATTATTTGGCGATAGGTAAGAAAGAATAATGTTTTTTATTAATTACTTTTTAATTTAATGCAAATCTAAAGGTTATAGAGAATTTTATTATTTTCAATTATTATTATTATTTATATAAAACTAGATTAGTAGTTTTTAACTTTTAATTTACATAATTTTTAATCCAATTTTGAGGTTCTAAATCATCTGATGTATTGATACAAACAAATCTACATTTTTACATCATCTAAACATTTCTGTTAGTGTTTATAAAGTATCCACATTTTATTTCGCATGTAAAATTACTTATTTTTGTACGCATTAGGAATCAGTTACTTCATTATTTTACTAAATAAAACCAGTGCTTTAGGATTAACGATTTAATAAGTAAAACGTAAGCACGCGCGCTCGATCTTAAGAAAATTTGAAAAATATTTAGTAGTTTACGAGACATGGCTAAAAATTTTCAAAACTTTTTTTTAAATCAATGAAAACCGTGGTTTCTACTCAAAATTTCGGGTCACAAAATTTTTCGTCCTTTTTTCATTTAAGTTTGTAAATTTTTAAATTGCAATGGACCGCCATTTGTGAATTTAAATTTTTACTAATTGATAAAATATGTTTATCTAGTTATCTAGACGTAACAACAGTAATACAAAAATGCACACAAAAGTGAAATTTTATATTTCCAAGTTTCCGTAACATTTGCCAAATTATAATGTTGTAAAAATTGTTGAAAACAAGTTTGAAAAAAGTTTTAGAACTGTATGAGCAAACAAAGAGAAAACAATTTTTCTGTCTAGTTATTTAAATGAGAAAAATATAGCTTAACACGAAGAAGTCGCGCGGTGGCGGCAATTTATGAAATGGACGAGTATAAACCAGCCAAAAAAGCTGCTCCTAGAACAAAGAGTCGAAAAAATGAAAGAGCCATCCGTGTTCTCGGAAAAGAACTTCCTGCATTATTTATGATGTGAAAAAAATTTACGGCTTCAGTATATTATTGAGAAGAAGCCACTACTGTTCGACTCACGTTCTCTCAAACCTAACGGTAATCGCGATAATGTTCGTCTTCCGAATCACTGCGGATAAAAGCTCAGAACGGTCCACAAGCAGGTCGAGCACAGCACATCATAATGGAAAGCAGGAGCTTGAAGATAACGTCACTGGAAATAATTATGTCGTAGAGATTATAGAAATCCTTTCACGTTTCAACCTTATATTAACCGAACGGCATAGTCATACTCCCGCTAAGAGTATCGAATCCTTGAAAAAGAGAAAAAAAAAACTATCTTCAAGCCCTTGAAGAACTTTACGACCATCAGATAGGTTGTATAATTTGCCTCTTACAGTCACAACTTAAATTCGTTTTATCATATACTAATTTGCATCAACTGTTGCTTGGCATTGTTAACGTCCATTGTCGCATTACAAGATTTGCATTCGTTATTTGAACATTTGTTGTTTCGGTCTTTTTCATTTACACATTTTAAGATTACCCAAGTAGCACGTAATATTACGTGAATATCGCAGTAATAATACAGGTTGATGTTACAGTAATATTACCGTGACATTAAAATGTCCGCGTCAAGGTAATATTACAAGGTAATATTGAGGTAATATTACAAAGTGATATTACAGTAATGTTAAAAAGTAATATTACATTAATATTGAAGTAATATTACAATTAAATATAATGTAGAAAAAATTTGGAGCGTTGAGTCTTGAACCCTTGTAAGCTGACCAAGTCGGTTGGCGCCTTAAACCACTCGGCTACTTAGCTCTTAGAATATATTATAGAAAGTCTGCTTCATATTTTACTACATATTTGTAATATTACTGTAATATTATTGTAATGTTAACTCAATATTACTTGGTAATATTACTATGTAATATTACCTCAACATTACCCTGTAATATTACCTTGACGAGGACATTTTAATGTCACGGTAATATTACTGTAACATCAACCCGTCATATTACTAATATTGAATGTAATATTACAGTGATACTCATGTAATCTTACGTGCTACTTGGGTAATATTTTGTAGTATTCACAAAAGTTAAGTTACATTTAAAAAACAAATTTTACATTGGGTAATATATTATTAGCAAAAAAAGACGAACAATTAATTCCATTAATTTACAATTTAAATTACATGTTTGTAATTTTAGCACATAAAAAAATTACTTTATAAATTTTATATATTGAATCCGACATTTCGTATTTTAAAGAGCAGACTACTATAAAAATTTCTAGATACTAATAGGTTTATTAAAATCCATTAAGTTTTCGAGATTTTATGCCCTCGACTATTTAATTACCGTCGGGAATTGTCAGTCCACCTATTTTTTAAGGTTTGAAAAACGTCTTTAAACGTACAAAGTATAATTATTAAAATTTTTCTGTGTTTATTTCCTTAAAGTAGATAAAATTTTGAGGAAAATAAGGCCTCAGTGAAGTGATTTAGTCAATTTTTCATTGAAATATGTTAAAAAATGTGGAATTTTTAATATTTTACAAAAATTGAAATTACTCTTGAAATAATAAAGGTTTTTTAAAGTTCCTATGCTTGTTTTAAAGGGAATTTACTGGAGAATAACATTGTTGTTTAAGCATTAATGTGCAATTTTTTTCCTAGCATATGCAAGGCTCGGAAGTTGGACCAAAAAATTTATAAAATTTTGAAGACATTATTTTGACATAAAAATAATTTTTAAAATTCCAATATATATATTATATTACTTCCTTCCGAAAGTTATTGACAATTATGACCTTGATATATTTTATATAGCTGTATTTGATATCGAGATATAAACAATAATTTTTTAATATTTTTTGGTCCAACTTCCGAGCCTTGCATATGCTAGGAAAAAAATCGCACATTAATGCCTAAGCAATAGTCTTATTCTCCAGAAAATTTCCTTTAAAACTAGCATAGAAACATTAAAAAATCTATATTATTTCGAGAGTAATTTCAATTTTTCTAAAACATTTAAAATTCCACATTTTTTAACATATTTCAATGAAAAATTAACTAAATCACTTCCCTCAGTCCTTATTTTCCTCAAAATTTTATCTACTTGAAGGAAATAAACACAGAAAAATTTTAATATTTGTACTTTGTACGTTTAAAGATGTTTTTCAAACCTTAAAAAATGGGTGGACTGACAATTTCTGACGGTACTGTATGTCGTTGTTACTTGGTCAGAATTACTTTGAATTTAGTCAAAATTTAAATAATTAGCAGAGTTAGATGGGAGTTTTATTTAAATTATTTTAGTTTTTTAAAATGCGTATTTTTAATTTTAAACTGTATGCCGTAACTTCTTTCAATTTAAATTTTTGTCAATACTAGTATTAGGTGTTTCTGGTATTAATCAATTTTAAATAATATTTTTCTAACACACGCACCGAAAGTACAATCTTTCTTACCTGTGAAGAGGTCAGAAAGTGAGTCTTTCCCAGCGACAGAGAGGGAATGTTATATTTCTTCCCCATGACGTCATTGACAGGGAGGGAATGTACATTCCCTCCCGGTGACGTCAGTAACAAGGAAACAAGTGTTTCATGATAAATCCTTATGAGAAATAGAGTTTTATGACAATTACGCACGCAAAATAGCGTTTTATGATAATCACGCATGTGGAATAGTGTCTCATGAGAATTACGCATGCGGAATTGTGTTTTCTGATAATGACGCATGCGGAATGGACAGAAGCCCAAGCGCATTTTCTGTTGATTGTCACTCTGCGAATGTTAACTAATTTTTATCAGCAAATGTTTTTATACTTTCGGTATACGTGTGTTAGAAAAAATAGTATGTGCAACACGGGAGAAAAGTGATTATCGACTCGTGTGTTTGCATCCCTCGCCTTCGGCTCGTGCTACAAACTCACACTCGCGAAATCACTCACTTTCCTCCCTAGTTGCACAATATACTATTCTTTTAATCGGAGACCTGTCATGAAATTAAAGTTATTTTACCCATGACATAACTAAAAAGTGGTTTTTCTTATAAAAAGAAAATAAAATACAATTTTTTTTCTAGTAAATTTTGAAAAATCTCTTTATACAATTTTCATTTAAAATTGTTTTGTTTGAAAATATTTTGTCAATTTTTTTTTTTTTTCTTCTTCAAATCTAATGAACAATTCAAACTTCAACCTAATTGTAAATAATTGTGCCAATCATTCTAATTGTGTCAAATAATGGCTCGTTTTTTTTAACATTCTCCACAATTATTCTACTCGTAAATTTTTTTTGGAAATATGTGCGCTCCTAAGAAAGGAACCTAAGAACCAAAAAATTTTAAGTTACGTTCAGTGATGGTTTGATCTTGATTATAAGTTCTTTTTAAATGTTGTCCAATCAAAATCAGTTTTTCTTAAATATTTTGGTTCGAATAAAAATTTAAACATCAATGGTTTATATTGAGAATTAATCCTCTTTGTTTATTTTCATTCCAAAGATCACAAACACAACCTGAAATTTGTTGCTTCTTAAGTACTTTTTTTTGTATCGCTTCAAATATATCGTTTAAAAACAATATACAACATAAAATTAATTTTGTTCATTTCTTCTAAACCGAAGATTTTTTACAAAATTCTATGATTAGAATTGGAAAGAATATTTTAAAGAACAAAATGAAACTCATTAGATTTAAAGGAAAAACACAAAGTGTTAAGTAATGCGTAAGTACTAAAACGTTCTAATCTAATGTAATTTTATTTGAAAATTGTAGATAAGTGGATCTTTTAAAATTTATTGAAAACAAGTATTATTTTATTTTCAAGCTCAAAAGCGCTTTTTAGTTTAAGGTTATGTAGCAGGGTCAGTCATCATTAAGGATCTTTTTTGGCATATACTTAATGAAAATAATTTCCTAAACAACTACTAAACGCTTAGAATATAACCTCTTTTTAAGATTAATATATACCAAAATTAAGTATACCCTATTCTAAAATAAGTAGCAAGTGTATATTCTTAATTTCAAAATAAATTTTTTCTGTGCAGCGACTTAAAAAATATAAAAACTTTTCTTTATTGCAGTTATATTATATCTTCATTATGGATCTGCCATATTATTAAATTTTGCCTTAATTTTAGTTCAATTTAATTCACATCACAAATAAACGTTTTATTCTCTTGTATAATTTCTTTCCATTACACTTTATTTTTTACAAAATTTACAATTTTACTGCCTACTGCACTTCATGTACAAATGCCATTAAAATAAAAGACGAGTTTCATTTTACTGCAAATATAATAAAGGATCATGATTGAATGTGGGAAATGGTGTAAAAACTATTGTTTGATTAAACATTGAGTGAACTGGTATAAAATGTGAATCTTTCAACAATAGCATCCTTTTAGAATCGGTTTCAACTACATTCCCATTGGATGCAATCTTCCACGAAATGGGCAATGTAGCTCGATGCTGGGAGTCTAACGAGCAATATTTCGAGAACATAACCTCGGCAAAGCTTTCTTAGGTGTTTGGTATCGTTGCTTTGGTGCACAAGGTTGAAGGTAGTTGTGGTGATTTCGTAGTTCACTCTCGATCCAAGCCGATTTTCTCGGCTTGCAGTTTCTTGCTGAAAATTCGCTTCGTCTGAAAACTCACGTCCCATACTTTCCTAAGCGCCCTTGGTTACGAACAGAAAACTTCAACTTTGACTTTATACGATTGCAGAAGCTTCGGTAACATTGGACAACTTAAACTTCGTCAGTCATTCGAAACTGGTCACGACCAATTCTGGATAATGAGATCCGAATTTACGAAAATAAATTTATTTTTTTTTATTTTCCGACATTTAACGGCTTGGATGCTGTTAAATTTTATTATTATGGGAGAAAAAGGTTCTTGAAACTGCGCCCGTCTTCTAAATAGATGCTTTTTTGTGCTTTCCATTTAAAACTGCACTCCACTTGCAATCGTTGAAATTCACTTTATTTAATTATTAAACTTAGAAAGTCAGTATTATTTCCATACTGAAAAAATTAACATAATGTAATCATAACAAAATAGTTTTGTTGAGTTGTTTTAATTTAATTAATAGTGTAAGCAAATAACCAAGATTTTTTACTTAAAAATAATCTAGTTCTGTGACTCAAAGCTACATTTGTAAAATGGTTATTAAACTTATTCATAAAAATGCAAAATCAAACAAAAGTGTGTAACCTAACCTCGAAATCGATATGTCATGCTGTTGATTATTAAAAGAATTTTTAAAAATAAGGAAAAATGTTTATTAGAAATTCCTTGGAAATTTCTACTTGCTTTATATTAGAAAAAAGATTATTAACAAAGAATTTTTAATTTAAGATTGTCTGGATTTAACCAAGACGATTTATAAATTTAATTTTGTTTACTAAAAAAAATTAACAAAACCTTTAAATCCCCTAATTATGAAATATAGATTTTAATTAAAAACAAATCGTCTTAAATGTAAAAAAACCTTCTTTTATAAATAACTCATTACAATTTTTCTATCTTAAAATTTATTTTAGCGGTTATGTGAGAGATTCCATTGGCTTCAATTTTTCAAAATAACAAAAAATACATTTATTAACTTTTGAAAACTTACTCCTCAATTACTCTTATCTAATCTAAGTTATGTATATTATTATTACTTTAATAGTATTTATTTCGCAGGAAATACTTATACTAAATACTAGTAATATTAACTATTGTCACTTTTACATCAAAAGTAATCAATTTTATGTTTATAACCAAAAAAATGTTTGTTCAGCTTAAACAGTTTTGTTAGGATTAATAACTTTTTTTGTTTAAGTTACAAAAAAATTGTTTCAAAATAATTTTGTTGCTCGTATATTTGCAAAAAAATATGGTTAAGCCAACAAAACTTTTGTTTGGTATTCCAAATCTTTTTTTCAGTGTCATGAGACTATTATTTTATTTCTATGTATTTTTCTTCACTGAATCCGAATCCGAAGTCAGAGTTGCTAAATAGGTTCTAATTTTAAAGATAATCTCAAAAACAATTTCAAAAACACAAATAAAAAAAATATATTTTTTTTTGTCCAAGACACTTCGCTAGTGTATTTATACGTCTATCTCTCCTCCGAATCTGAACCCAAAGTCAGAATAATCAGATTGACTAAACTTTATTAGATAATCTCAAAAACAGCTCAAAAACCCCAAAAAATAAAAAAGTAAAATTTTTTGTCCAAAACACTACTCTAGTGAATTCCTACGTATTTTTCTCTGCTGAATCCGAATCCAAAGTCAAAATGATTAGATTAGCTAAGAATTTCGAAATAATCTCAATAAAGCGATTTTTTCGTGTTTTAAATCAGTCTTTTGCTACTATCTCAAAAAGTTCAACCAATCTGTGTCAATTCTCACTTCGGATTCGGATTCAGAGAAGAAAAATACGTAGTAATACACTAGCATATTGTTCCGGCCAAAATAAAAGTTTTTTGGAGTTTTTGAGCAATTTTTTTAGATTATCTCAAAAAGGAGAACTAATCTGGTAATTTTAACTTTGGATTCGGATTTAGAGGAGAAAAATATGTAGGAATACACTAGCATATTGTCCCGGACAAAAAAAAAAATTTTTTTCGGGTTTTTTTCGAGTTTTTGAGCAATTTTTTGAGATTATCTAAAATAATTAGACCAATTTGGTTGTTCTTATTTCAGATTCACATTTAGGAGAGGTAAAATAGGTAGAAATACATTAGCAAATTGTCCCAGACAAAATAAAAGTTTTTTGGATTTTTTTTTCGAGATTTTGAACAAATTTTTTGAGATTAACTCAAAAAGTTCAACCAATCTGGCAATTCAAACTTCGAATTCGGATTCAAAGAAGAAAAATACGTAGGATTACACTAGCATATTGTCCCGGACAAAATAAAAGTTTTTAGTGTTTTTTTCGAGTTTTTGAGCAATTTTTTGAGATTATCTCAAAAAGGTGAACTAATCTGGTAATTCTAACTTTAAATTCGAATTTAGAGGAGAAAAATATGTAGGAATACACTAGCATATTGTCCCGGAAAAAAATAAAGTTTTTTCCGGGTTTTTTTCGAGTTTTTGAACAAATTTTTTGAGACTACCTAAAATAGTTAGACCAATTTGGTTGTTCTTATTTCAGATACACATTTAGGAGAGAAAAATACGTAGAAATACATTAACATATTGTCCTGGACAAAATAAAAGTTTTTTGGGTTTTTTTTTCGAGTTTTTGAGCAAATTTTTTGAGATTAACTCAAAAAGTTCAACCAATCTGGCAATTCAAACTTCGAATTCGGATTCAAAGAAGAAAAATACGTAGGATTACACTAGCATATTGTCCCGGACAAAATAAAAGTTTTTAGTGTTTTTTTCGAGTTTTTGAGCAATTTTTTGAGATTATCTCAAAAAGGTGAACTAATCTGGTAATTCTAACTTTAAATTCGAATTTAGAGGAGAAAAATATGTAGGAATACACTAGCATATTGTCCCGGAAAAAAATAAAGTTTTTTCCGGGTTTTTTTCGAGTTTTTGAACAAATTTTTTGAGACTACCTAAAATAGTTAGACCAATTTGGTTGTTCTTATTTCAGATACACATTTAGGAGAGAAAAATACGTAGAAATACATTAACATATTGTCCTGGACAAAATAAAAGTTTTTTGGGTTTTTTTTTCGAGTTTTTGAGCAATTTTTTTAGATTATCTCAAAAAGGTGAACTAATCTGGTAATTCTAATTTTGGATTCGGATTTAGAGGAGAAAAATATGTAGGAATACACTAGCATATTGTCCTGGACAAAAAAAAAGTTTTTTTTCGGGTTTTTTTCGAGTTTTTGAGCAATTTTTTGAGATTACCTAAAATAGTTGGACCAATTTGGTTGTTCTTAGTTCAGATTTACATTTAGGAGAAAAAAATACGAAAAAATACATTAGCATATTGTCCCGGACAAAAAAAAAATTCGGATTTTTTTCAAGTTTTTGAGCAATTTTTTGACATTATCTCAAATAGGTAAACTAATCTGGTTATTCTAACTTTGGATTCGAATTCAACGGAAAAAAATACGTAGGAATTCACTAGCATTTAGCCCGGACAAAAGAAATAATTTTTTAATTTATTGTCCCGGACAAAATAAAAGTTTTTTTGATGTTTTTTTCGAGTTTTTGAGCCATTTTTTGAGAATATCTAAAAAATATGAACTTATCTGGTAATTCTAACTTTGGATTCGGATTTAGAGGAGAAAAATGTGTAGAAATACACTAGCATATTGTCCCAGACAAAAAAAGTTTTTTTCTGTTTTTTTCGAGTTTTTGAGCAATTTTTTGAGATTATCACAAAAAGTTAAACTAACCTGTCATCTCTAACTTCGGATTCGGATTAAGCAAATAGAAATGCGTAGGAATACACTAACGCATTGCATAGGACAACAAATTGTTTTTTTTTCCAATTTTTGAGTAGTTTTTTGAGATTATTTCAAAAATTTGAGCTAATCTGGCAATTCTAGGTTCGGATTCGGTGGAGAAAAATATGAAGGAATACTCTAGTGTAGTGTCTCGGATAAAAATATTTTAATTTTTTTTGTGGAGCTTTGTAATTATATAATCAGTGTTTTTATTTAATTATTATAAATAAACTTGGGGTTAATAATGACGCGATAGAACGTGACATTTTTTTAGACTCTTGATGAATTTTAAGTCAGTGCGTGGAACAAATGAAAACAAGTGGCACTGCACAAGAATTTTTCAAAATTCACCTAACTTTGCTACCTTCTGCTTTTACAATAGTGTACGTTCCACTTAAATGTGGAGCACAGAGGACGTGCTATAAAATAATTCAATTTCCAGCTCAAAGAGGCGTGTTATAACGCGATTATCTTATACCTGGTGGCAATTAAAGTGTACAACATCAGTTCTCTAAGCTTGGCGAAACTTTCCTCAGCACGTGCGCACTTTTATCTTTCTCTTGTGCAAAAAAGAGATCTGCAAATTACAATTGCTAAAGAACCAAGAATTAAGCGAATATTAATTCGGTTCCATATAAATCGAATTCTTTAGACTTACAGAGATAAAAGATGAAGCGAGGAGATTCCTAACGATGTGCATTTATAACGAAAGGAATTTTTAAAAATTCAGTTAATTCCAGGAACTTGTCTTCACGTTCTTTTTTTCATTCATGGCCTTTACTTTTTAAATAGTTTTCTAAAAGTACTTATATGTAGAATAATTTTGATTAATTAATTCACGGTTATTTATTAAATATAAAATTTATAACTTTAGAGATTTTTTTAGTAAAGTTTATCTAGGGGTTTAATTAACCCAAATCAACTTGGAAATGTTTTTGACAATGTATTACAATTTTAATCAATTAAATTCTAAAAAAAATGAACAATTGAATTTGAGATTGGTCGAAATTATAATTAGCTACATAAACAATATATTAATTATTTTGATTCAATGTTTTGTGTTTAGATTGATACAACTTGTGAGTAATACAGTTTCGTTTTTTCGATACAAGCTATTTCTTTAAGTACGTTTTCCTGGTCGATTAATAGTGCACTTACTTTTTATTGACCATTCCTAGAATCGGCAATTTTTATGACAACTTTTAGCTTGCTTAAAAGTAAGATTAAACCATCATTTGTAAGCATCGAGAAGTGACTTTTAAATTCAGAATCTTGATATGTATTGAGCAACAGGTATTGAATCTCAATACACAGAATCTTTTTCTTTTTCTATCTTTGAATAATACTTACAATTTTAACACGAGTTGGAAAATATTTCTATCGTGATTTATTATTCTTTAAGAAGCGTTCTTTTAAACGTGGAATACATTTTTCCAGTTTATAAAACAGACCCTAATGTAAAACTAGAAGATCTTATAATGTAAATTTAATTATTGTAAAATTGTAAATTTTACAAATGTAATTTAATTATTAATTTGTAGTTATTTTTAAAATTGAAGATTAAACATTTCTCAATTAATTTCTCTTTTTTCTTTTAATTCCTAAACATCTATCGATTTTTAAAGTTTGAAAGCTGTTCTTCTATAGGATAGGAATTTTTCCATTCAAGAGTACACTCTCAAATTGAGCGATTTACTTCAGGTAGTATGTTGTAAATTTTTCTTTTTATAAAAATCCTTTTGAAAGAAGAAATTTTTTCCAAGCATTTTATGTCACGGTATTTTTTTTCAATCTTGTATTACATTTCCAAAATGTGACATTCTCGAGGAAAATATTCCGTAAGAGTTGCATTATACTTGTGATTATGAGAAGTGAATTATTGGAAAATATTCGAGGCGCAGATCCGGAGGAAATGTACAAGTTTACTTATATATGAGATTTACGGTGGAGGGGTAAGAAAATTTTACCTGAAGTAAGTGTGGATATATGAATGTTCTCGTAAGTTACGATATAAACTGTAGATGATTATGGGATGGATTTACGGCTGATCGCCTGCCGAAAGCAAAGCTTCGCTGAGCACAGAAAGAAAGCTCCGTCGTTACCTCTCTTCCCAACTGAACGGCTTAACAATTCTGTAACTTCACAGCCGCCTCCGCCCATTTTAGCCATGGTCATTACCTACCCGTACTTTATAACGAAGCTGAAAGGCAGGCATTTCAAGACATTCAGAAAACGTATCTTTTCAACTCGAATGTCTACGTGCAACCCTTTAGAGAACGTTACTACTAAATAGGAATAGTTGCGTTATGTCTATTGGGAAACATTAAGAGTAAGTATCATTTTGACACAAAACTTGCTTTAAAAATTATTATTTTGTACAAACGTAGGTAAATGGTATTATGTACAACAACTGGAATTAAAGGTTTTAACATTAATTAATCAAATAAATAAATTAAACAAATAATAAACAGTTTGATTGATTAGTAAAAATCAAATATTTAATAATAATTTGAACCTAAAGATTTTTTACTTTTAGCAGTTGTATAAAATAACATTTACATGGTTCAGATTCATTGTTCCAAATTTCGCAACCCGGATTTTTAATTTTAGATTTTACAACCCTTATTTTAGATTACACGTTCCAAATTCTATATAGTCGATTCTTGCGTAACTGCCCGATTTCAAGATAAGTTTTGGTAAAAAAAAAATTTTTTTTATTAAATGTTTCTCTGCACTTATTTTTCTTATTAGGGTGTAATATAAGTATATTTTAAACGATTTTACTACAACTATATTTATACGCAAATAATAGCAAATTTTTGAAAATTGGCTGCCATGTGGAGCTGAACCGCATTCTTTTATTGCAAATATATTGTACAAAATAAAAATTTCTTTTTGATATTTTGCTAAAACGAAAATAAATAATAAATTCATAAATTATTTAATATTCTAACAGTATTTTAGATATTAGTTAAAATATATAAAATTTTATAAAAGAACAGCAAATACAACATTTAATAATGAGTATTTCGTTTTATTTTTTGGATAATTTGAAATCGAGATCGAGCAGTGTAAACCGGCATTGCTAAACTACTTTATAGAATAATATTTTAAAATAACCACCACAGATAAAAAAGTTTCTCTGCATGAAGCACACTGAACACTTCATATAGGCCATGGAGCTGAAATTTTACGTGATACCATGGAGCTGAAATTTGACATTTATTCTAACCTCACTTCTACAATATTGCAAAATAAATCTATTCCTTCTGCAGATCGCTTGTTTCACATGAAAACTTAAAGAAAATGGTAACAATACTATCAAATAGTTGTTACAGTAATATAATAGTAATGACATGGAACTGAACGCTTTTTTTGTACCCATGCGATTTTCACAAATATAATTTTTTTTTAAGTAAAAATTTTTCTTTTTTAAACTTTTTTCACATGTGATTTAGTGTTAATGGATCAAAATTGTGATTTAACTTATTAGAAGGCGTAAAAACTAAACACATGACACCTTAATTATAAGGCTACAGATTGCGTTCAAAAATTGGAAAAATTGAGGGACAAAATATTTTTACAGATTTTTAAGTATGAAAAAGGTATTATGAAGTGCTATATAAACCTAAATTGTTCATAAATATAGACACTTTATGCTTGAAAAAGGCTGAGTTATAATAATGATATTTTCACCGAAAATTTTTAAATTAAATTTAACATTTTGCAAAAGGGACACGCCACGGAGCTGAAATTTCAGCAGTTATAGTGCAATATAATAGAAGTTACAATATATATATTTATGTATATTTGGTTTTCAGTTACTCTCATATATATACCTTTAAAATTCACTAATACACTTCAGAATATATGTTTAATTTAGGTGTATTTTTTCAACGCCGCCAAGTAGGGCAGTTACGTAAGAATCGCCCATATACAAGATTCTTAATGCCCAAATTTCATAAACCGGATTTTAAATTTTATATTTCACGTCTATGATTTCAAATTTCAGATTTCACATACCAGATTTTATATCTAAGATTCCACATCCCTGATTTCACGTCTCAAATTCCACATCCCAAATTTTAGATTCTACATTTTCAGTTCCAGATTCAAGATTCAAGTTCCCAAATTCTAAATTCTAGATTCCTCATCCCAAATTCTGAATTTCACATTCTCTTTCATACCCAGAATTTTTATCCTGAATTCTAAATTCCAAATTTTTAATTTCAGATTCTACATCTAAGATTTTGCATCCCTGATTTCACATCTCAAATTCCAGATCCCAAATTTCTGATTCTGCATTTCGAATTCCAAATTCAAGATTAAAACACCCATATTCTAGGTTCCTCATGCCAAATTCCAAATTCTAGATTCTGGATCCCAGATTACACATTCTAGATTCCACATTTCAGATACCACATCCCAGAGTCTACTTCCCAATACCAAAGTCTAGATTCGTTATTCTAGACTTTACATCGCAGATTCAAAGCTAATATTTCAGACTTCATACTCAGAATCCTCATCCCGAATTTTAAATTCCAAATTTCAGATTTCGCATCCTAAAATCCAAGTTCCAAATCCCAGATTCTGCAACTAAGATTCCACATCCTTGACTTCGCAATCTTAAATTCCAAATCCCAAATTCCATATTCTACATTTCGAGTTTCAGATTCAAGATTCAGGTTTGGAATTCTAGGTTCCTCATTCCAAATTCGAAATACCAGATTCTGTATTGAAGATTTCACGTTTTAAATTATAAATTTTACATTCCAGATTCTACAACTACGATTCTGCATCCTAGATTTTACATCTCAAATTCTACATCCCAAATTCAAGATTCTACATTTCGAGTTCAGATTCGACATTCAATTCTATGTTTTAGGTTTCCCATCCAAAAATTGAAATTTCAGATACTGCATCCCAGATTTCACATTTCTGATTCCACTCTCTAGATTTCACATTTCTTTCACATCCCAGAGATTCGACAATTTGAGTTCGAAATTCTAGATTTAAATTTTTAATTTCAAATTCTAGGTTTCTCGTCCCGAATTCCAAATCACAAATTTTGTAGCCCAGATTTTACATTTTAAAATCCATATCCCAGATCTTACATCTATGATTCTACATCTCAATTCCGCACCAAAAATTCAATTCCGCACAATTCCGCATCATTAACTTCACATCTCAAATCCTACACCCCAGATTCCAAATTCTGCATTTTGTGTTCCAGAATCAAGATTCAAATCCCCAAATTCCAAATTCTAGGTTCCTCATGCCCAATTCTAAATCCCAAATTCTGTATCCTACATTTCAATTTTCAGATTCTATATCCCAGATTCTACATCCCAGATTCTACATTCCAGATTCTACATCCCAGATTCTACATCCCAGATTCTACATCCCAGATTCAACATCTATGATTCCACATCTCAATTCTACATTCTAAATTCCAGATTCTATATCCCAGATTCTACATCCCAGATTCTATATCCCAGATTCAACAGCTATGATTCCACATCTCAATTCTACATTCTAAATTCCAGATTCTACATTTCGAGTTTCAGATTCAAATTCCGTATTATAGGTTCCTAGTTTAAAATTAGAGTTTTTAGATCCAGTATCCGAGATTTCAAATCTTAAATTCTTCATCCCAATTTCCAGATTCTGCATTTCGAGTTCCAGATTCAAGATACAAATTCCCAAATTTCAAATTCTAGGTTTCAGATCCCAAATTTAAAATCCCAGATTCCACATCTAAGATTCCGCATTCATGAATTTACATCTTAAATTCCACATTCTAAATTCTAGATTTGACACTTCGAGTTCCAGAATTAAGATTCAAATTCCAATATTCCAAATTTTATGTTCCTTATAACCAATTCGAAATTCCTGCTTCTGCATTCCGGATTTCATGTTTCAGATTCCACATCCCAGAATCTACATAAAAACAAATTTCAATCCGTGATTTCGGATCGCAAATTCTAAATTCAAATTCCTGATTCTGTAGTTCCAGTCCCAGATTCAAGATTAAAATTCCCAAATTCCAAATTCTAGTGTCCTGATCTCAAATTCCAGTTTTCAAATTTCGAGTTCCAGATTCACGATTTAAAATCCCAAATTCCTTATTTTAAGTTTCTCATTCTATAGTCGAAATCCCAGATTCTGTATCCTGGATTTCACACTTGAAATTCCACAACATAGATTTCCTTTCTTATATTCCACATTCCAGATTTTTCAGCCATGGTTCAACCTTTTGATTTTGTATATTTAAAATTCTACAGCTAAATTTACACATCCCAGATTCCTCACCCACGGTTCCACATTCTAGGTTTCAAATCTAGGAATCTAAATTTCAGATTCAACATCCCAAATTTACAATACCAGATTTCCATATTTTGAGTTCAAGATTCAAGATTCAAATTCCAAATTCCATTTTATAGGTTTCTTGTTTCACATTTGAAATTTTAGATCCTGTATCCCAGACTTTACATTTCAGATTCCACATCCCAGATTCTACATCTCAGATTCCGTATCTTTGATTTCACAACTCAAATTCTACATCCCAAATTCTAAATTCTGCATTCTGTGTTTCAGATTCCAGATTCAAATTCCGAAATTCTAAATTCTAAGTTTCACATCCCAAATTCGAAATCCCAGATTGTACATCTAAGATTCCGCATCCCTGAATTTACATATCACATTTCACATTCCAAGAATCAAATTCCAGATTCGACATTTCGAGTTTCAGAATTAAGATTCAATTTTCCACAATGTGAAATCTGCGATTTTCATTCAGGAATCTAGAATCTGTATTCTGATATGTGGAATCTTGTGTGTGGAATCTAGGATGTGGAATCTGTGATGTTTAAATGTGGAATCTAGATTGTAGAATTTTTTATATGAAATCTGTAATATGAAATCTGGGATGTAAACCTGGAATGTCGAAATTGGAATTTGGGATGTAAAGTTTGGGTTGTGGAAATTGAGATGTAAAATTTGGAATGTGGAATTTGGAATTTGGTATGTCAAAACTGGAATGTGGAATCTGGAATATGGAATTTGAAATATAGAATTCAGAACTTGAAATGTGAAATGTGAAATCTGTTTTTTGCAATCTGAGACATGCAATCTAGGATATATTATTTCAAAATATATGATTTAAAAAATATTATTTTAAAAAATAAAATAATAAATAAATACTATATTAAAAATGGTAAGATTTTTAAAAATTGTCAGTAAGTACAACCTTAAAACATATCTAGTTAATATTTTATGATATGTCCTCTGGAAAAAACAACTTTTTTTTACCGAGAATAGCTTTTCATAAAAAGCAGAAACTATCTCATTCCAGCAACTGGGCAGCAGTTTTTCTATTATCCTCCATCGAAAGGAATTTTTATATTATTGTAAGAAGCACTTATGAGTCCATCAATCAAATGTAGAATATAAAGTAATTAAAATTCTTTGATAAATGCAATTTTGTTTAATAAAGAAATGAAAAAAAATAAATAGAATTTCTCTCCCACGTTTGAAACAAGTTAAATTTAATATTAAATGTCCTGAATTAAATACTTTTAGAAACATTCTGAAAGGTATAAATATTTTTTCTATAAAATCAAAGCTGATATTTTTCATATTCTTATTTAATTAAAATTTTAATTGACCCTAATTCTCCATCAATTCGAACTCCGATTTATATATTAGTCTCTTTCAAATGTCAATCGATTCTAACTTCTACGGCAATCTTCCATTAAATCTAAATTCCAATCAACCTTAATTTCACTGGATCCAAATATTTTGATCTAGTTGAATTTGAGTTCATTGAAAGTTTGTCACAGATAGAAACAAATTTCAATTCATCATGATCTCTATTAGTGTGTTCACAAATCAATAGCCAAATTTCAGTCGGTTAAAATTTTAATAGATTTTATAATTAAAAAAGCTATATTTTAGTCATTTATTGGTGCTTGCAAATGATGATTTAATCTCGTCTTTAAGCAAGGAGGAATTTCTCATAATAATGGCTGATTCTAGTAATGGTCAATAAAAAGTAAGTGCACTATTAATCGACCATGAAACCGTACTTAAAAAAATGGAAGTTGGTCTCGAAATAAAATTGCATTTTTCAAAAGTAACAAAAATCTAAACAGAAAAATATGTGATTTTTAGTTTTATAAAATTTTATTTTATTTTATAAATAATAATATATCTTTTCATAAAATAATTTATTTTTTATTTTTATTGCTTTAAGAAACCAGTATTCATCTTATTAAAGTTTTAAGTTAACAGGGATTTAATATGTGATGAACTTTCGTCTGACTAAAAACGACTTGAACTACTTACCGTTTGTCTTTTCATAGCATGAACAATCTAATCACATTTTGATATGAGTTTAAAGAAACATAAGTAGAATGAAACAAAAAATACAAGAAAAACATAAAAAAATTAATAAATAATGAAGATTAATTAGAAAGTGAAAAAATACTTAGAAAAATAAATAAAACTTAAAGAAATTTTTAAATTACTAGTCAGTTAAACAGTAACTATAAAAAAAAAGTAACAACTATAAATTGAAAAAAATTACAAACAAATACAAAATAACGAGAAATTAAAGAAAATAACAATGAAATGATCAAATAAAACACACAACTTAAAGGTATTACTAAAAAATAAAAGAAGATCATTGTCAATAAGTAACTAGAAGTAAAAGAATAACTTTTTAAAAGTGATAAAAAAACAGAATATTTTATATCAGAGATTTAAATGTCTATAGATATTAAGAAACGATAACTAGAAAATAAGAAATATTGCTTGAATATATTAAAAATAACTGAAAAATAAATAAAAATACCAAAAAATAAGTAGTACTTAAAAATATAAGTGCAGGAAAACTAAACAACTTTTTTTTTACTTGCAAGTCAAAATATAACTATTAAATGAAAAAAATAACAAAAATGTACAAAGAATCGCAAAGAAACTTAATAATAAATGTTATTTATAATAATTAATTATTTAATTACTAGCAAAATATAACGCGCGCAAGCGCGCGATTAGTTTTGCATGCATTTTAGGAATTAAACTATAATAATAAATAAAACAAATCGATGAATAATATTTATCCAATAAGCAGGGCTGCCTGCTGACTTGCAAATTGAAAATAGTTAAAAAAGTGATTTTTTAATTTAAAAAACTAAGTAAATAATTAGTTTTTAGGTAAAAAAAGTGATTAAAAAAAGTGAGTGAATAAGCAGTTAAGAGTTTGATATTACTGATATTAAGTTGGGGGCGCCAGCAAGAAAAGCTATTCAAATTTGAAAAAAATAATTCGAAAATCTCAATAATAATTGAAATATGAAGAAAGTAATTGAATAATGTCAAAAATAATTCAGTTTGAAAAAAAAGTTATAAATGACAAAAATAATTAAAAAATTGATTAAAAATCAGAATATGAAGACAAAGATTGAAAGAGTACTAGAGTAAAAGTTTAAATTTTGCACACAATAATTGAGATATTGACAAAATAATTAAAATGTAAAGAAACTAATTAAATAATGACATAAATAATTAAAAGCTGGGGTAAAAATTATTTTTTTATAGACAATAGTTAAACAATTGAAAGAAATAATAGAATTTTCAAGAAAATAATTTAAATTTGAAAAAAATAATTTAAAAATATCAAAAAAAATTTTATGTATAGATAACAGTTAAAAAATGACAAAAATTACTAAAATTTAGAAAAAACTTAATAGAAAATGAAAAATATATTCAAAAATGGAGTAAAAAATAAAAAATTTAATACATTAATATTGAAAAATTGTATAAAATAATTAAAAAATTAACGATATAATTAAAATATGAAGAAACTAATTGAATAATGACATAAATAATTGAAAACTGGTCTTCAAAAGTTAATAAATTCATGCCAATTATAAAAAAATTAACGAAAATTAAATTTAAATTCCAAAATGTCAAAAATGTTTGAATATTAATTGTAATTGTAAATGTAATTGATAATTGGTTTAAAAAATTAAAAATTTGAAGACAATAATTCAAAACTTGACGATTAAATTATATTAAAAGAATTTAATATTAGGAAAATAATTAAATAAAGACATAAATAATTGAAAACTGGTGTAAAAATTAAAAATTTATAGACATTAATTGAAAAGTTGAAAAAAATATTAGAAATTTAGGAAAATAATTAAAATTTGAAGAGAATAATTTAAAAATGGCAAAAAATTTTCAATATGAAAAAAGTAATTAAAGTTTGAAGAGAATAATTGAAAAATAATAAAAGTGAATTGAAACTTGTGTTGAAAAATTTGGATATTCCTGACAATAATTTGAAGATTGAAGAACATAACTAAAATTTTAAAAAAATAATTAAAATAAGAAGAATAGATTTGAACAATAACAAAAATAATTGTAGTTTGAATTGGAAGACAATACTTAAAAAATTGATCAAACAATTAAAATTTTAAAAAACTAATTGAATAATGACATAAATGATTGAAAGCTGGTGTATAAATAAAAAATTTACAAATAATAATTGAAGTTTGAAGAAAATAATTGAAATTCGTTAAAAATAATTGAAAAATATGTACAAAATAATTAAACTTATGATAATAATAAAAATAATGAAAAAATTGATTGAAATTTGTAGAAAAGAATTGAAAACTAATATAATAACTTTAAAAATGTATGGTAATAAAAAAATTAAATTCATTTATGTATTTATTTATTTATTTACGGGTGAAAGCCCATTACATTATAAATTTTAAAAATTTATTTCAAGTAACAATAAAATTAAAATTTAATACAACAAGAATAATTACTATATTAATAATTAATAGATCGCATTCAATAATTTAGAAAAAATAATAATTGAAATTTGTAGAAAATGATTCTAGAATGGCAAAAATAATAAAAATATGAAGAAAATAATCGTAAAATGACAAAAATACTCAAATAATGACAGCAGTAACTAAAATTTGAAGAAAATTATTGAAAATGAACAAAAGTAGAATAGACACTTGTGTTAAAAATTCAAATATTCCTGACAATAATTTAAAGATAGAAAAAAATAATTAAAAAATGACAGAAGTAACTGAAAACTTGTGTAATAAATTTAAATATTCCTGGCAATAATTTAAAGACTGAAGAAAATAATTGAAATTTAATAGAATTAAATTCAGAATCGCAAAAATATTTGAAAACGGATAAAAATACTTTAGAGTTGACAAAAGTACTTTAAAAATGACAAATATAATTGAAAAGAGGTATAAAAATCACGTATGATTTTTAGTATGAAACGTATGAAAATGTAATTAAAAAATTGACGATGTAATTGGAATATGAACAAACGAATTGATTTATAATTTAATATTATTAAAATTTAGATAATTGTTTAATATATAAATTAGTATTATTTATAATCAATATCTCATTATTAAGGCTACCTCATCTGCATATTTTGTATGTAAACTAAAACAATTTTAAAATTTTCTGATAAAGAGAATCAAAATTAATAAAAAAAAAACAGGAACTAACTTCACTCTGGATTTAAAAACGTGGACAGAAAAAGATGAATAAACATAAATACTAACCAACTTTACTTCAAGCTTTAAAACGTGGACAGAAAAAGCTAACTTCAGGAGCTTACAGAGATTATTAATATTTAATTAATTAATAATTAATTTTTTTTTAAATGCTTTATAATTTATGGAAAAAAGTGACAGAATGCGAAATTTTAATACAAGGAATTTTAAGCTTTAGAAAAACTATTCGAATCATTGCTGCGTTATTTTAAACTTTATTTGCTACTTTAATCTGTAGCAAATTTAATATAATGTTTTTTTAAAGTTTGAAATTGTCAATCTGAAATTTTCTCTTTTTGTTCCTTTTTCCCTAAATTGTAAAATACTTTTATAAAATTTATATTTAAAAAATCAAAAGTAACTGAGAAATGAAAAAAAATTAGGTACTAAAAAGTTTTGAAAATATCAAGTTTTTTAATTTAATTTTATCCCCTCCCATCTTCCGCTTCTGGGAGTAAGTGGAAACTCTATATTAAAAAATTTAATTCCTTCTGCTCTGATAAACAATTTCCTAACAATTCAAAATTTTTCAAAGCATTTTTAATTTCTCGGAAAAATTCCCAATTTAAAGAAATCGAATAAAGAAATTGTCGTCACAGAAGATAAATCTTCTAGATTAATCTCATTTTATGATATATTGCTGCATCGATTATATTTTTCCACGTTTAAAGAAACGAATTACGTAATTCTTTCTAACGATAATTTAGCTTTGATGTAAATTCACGAGCAAGTGCGATTTGCTGAGGAAGTAATAAAAATTTCAAGGGTAACTAATTGAAATTTTATTCTTCTAGGGTGGTGTATTACGAGAGATTCAGTGAAGCTATTTTGTAAGCATTCCTGTCTCGGTAAATCGTGATTGTCTCTAAATCCGCATCTCCTGATAGAATCGCTAATAAATAACGTTCTTGCCTCTACAAAACACGACATTCAATTAACGAGGAACGTAACAGGATGAAAATGCTCCAATTAAAATAAAGTGCGAGAAGTCACGTTTAACTCTACAAAGTGAAGCGTCTTATCGTCCTCTTTTTACTTGGATTGGTTGAATTGCCGCGTGGCTCGCTTTGATTGTTCTTTCGTTAAACATCATTATATAAGCTCATTACAAGAAAAGTCTTTAAAGCAAAAATACTCCATCATTCGCCAAGTTCTCCACTGATTTGCCTTCTTGAATCAAGAAGATTATATTTCATAGAAATAGTTTCTATTATTTACTTCTGTCAACGTGAAGATAACCACTGAGGATTAAATACTTGAAGTCATTTGTTTCCTGGAAGCTCCTCAAAAATATTGTTATTCTAGAAACTATATTTGTTCTTTATAAAAAAAAATTACATGCGTATTTTTTTATTTTAATACAAGTGGCCAAATTTTCGAGTTATAAATTTTTAAAAATATAGGTTTTTACAAGTAGACCTATTTTTAATTACATATAACTCTGAACTTATTGAATTTTAGAATATTTTTGCCAAGACATAAAATGTTAGGTTATTTTCAAGTTTTAAATATTGTTAACAAAAAAAAAAAAGATTATGTTTTTTAAATTTAAAAAAACTAATTTTTTAGAAACAAATTCATTTTTTTTTTTTTAATTTGGACCAGACTAAAAAACATTTTTTTTTATTTAAACATATCTGAAAATATCAAACATTGTTATTTAGTTTTACAGCACTATGAGATAACAAGTAGAGTTTGAAAATTGATTTAAACTCATAATACTAAAAAATACCTAAGCTCATAAATATGATATAGATAATTTTGAGTAGGGAATCAAATTTAGTAGACAATGAACTTTAAGTTGTTTAAAATTAACGATATGAAATATCCCTCACAGCACCGGATATCCCGGGATATCCTAAAAATGTCCCGTGGATATCCCTAGGATATCCCAGGGATATCCAAGGATATTTTCAGGATATCCTAAAAGCGGCGGTTTGGATATCCTAGGGATATCCTAAGGATATCCGCTGATATCCTGGGGATATCCTGGGGATATCCCATGGATATTCATAAAATGAAATTTAAGATACCCTCAGGATATCCCCCGGATATCCCGAGGATATCCTCAGGATATCCTCGGGACATGCTCAGGACATCCTCAGGACATCCTCAGGACATCCTCAGGATATACCCAGCACAAACAGAATTACTAGCTAGAGCCGTATTGAGAGTTAGGTGACTGAGGCGCTTGCTGCTGGCGCAACCGCATGGGGGCGCCAAAATTTAACGAAATTAAAACAGAATAATAATTTTTAAATTATCAAAAAAAAAAATGTTTTTGTAGTTGGGAGCCATAAAAATTAACATATCATTTGCACCAAAAGAGGAATTTTATACATTATGACTTACCCCACTTTGCGTTTCAACCCGTGTGGAAAGTTCCGAGTATTTCGCAGTGTAAGTGGGCGCCAGTTGGGGGCTAGGTGGGGCCCACCTGGGCTAGGTAGGCCCCAACTGGCACCCACTTACAAACTGGGAAATACTGGGAACTTTTCCACACGGGAACTGCAATAGTATTAATTTTAAAACAAAACAAAAGTCACATTTCGTAAAAGTCCCTGCTAAATGCTCGATAATACAAATCAATTATTTAAAAGAAATTAAAGTACATAGGGGGCATTATTTCTGAACTGCCCCAGTCAAAAATTAGAATGTCCTATAACTTTGGTAAATTTTTGCCCTACATGATAATATCAAATCCCCGCAATATTAGCTTTTTTGAAAAAAATTTGTATAAAGTAGAGGGGGTTGAAGTTTTGACTTTTTGAGTGACACCGTCATTTTCGAGTTCATATAATTATGTAACAACTTAATAGATTTTAATTTATATATAGTGAATTTACAAGCTTTTTTCAAGCACTTTTTAAATAAAAAATAATTTTAAAAAAAGATTGTAACCCTTCTTTTTTCAAAATTAAGTCTTATTTTTCACTTTTGAGGTTTTTCGGCGGTTTTTGGATTTTTTTAATTTTTTTCAATCGAAAGCTGAGATTTTTTCTAACGAAATATGTAAAAATGGAAATGGGCCAATAATGGGTTTTCGAGAAAATGTAAAAAATAAGCAAAAAAGTAGGTTTTTTTACATTCTCTTGAAAACCCATTATTGGCCCATTTCCAGTTTTACGTATTTCGTTGGAAAAAATCTCAGCTTTCGATTGAAAAAAATAAAAAAAATCCAAAAACCGCCGAAAGACCTCAAAAGTGAAAAATAAAACTTAATTTGGAAAAATGAAGGGTTAAAATTTTTTTTTTAAATTATTCTTTATTTAAAAAGTGCATGAAAAAAGCTTTAAAATTCACTATATATAAATTAAAATCTATTAAGTTGTTCCATAATTATACGAACTTGAAAATGACGGTGTCATTCAAAAAGTCAAAACTTCAACCCTCTCTACTTCATACAAATTTTTTTCAAAAGAGCTAATATTGCAGAGATTTGATATTATCATGTAGGGCAACAATTTACTAAAGTTATAGGATATTCTAATTTTTGACTGGGGTAGTTCAGGAATAATGCTCCATAGAAAGATTTAAATAGAATTCAATTCAATTATTTATTTATTTATTTATTTCAATTTAACGGGCAATGCCCTTTCATACAAAAGTATTTAATTAAATCTAATCCTAGAACAAAACTAGGAGCTAAATCGAATATAAAATTATAAATTTGTTTTAATATTAATTAATTAAAATATTAAATAAAAAATTTATTCCTTTTGAAATGTAGAATTTAATAAATAATGAAAAAATGAAATAAATACCTAGTACCTATATTTTTCTTTTAGAGAATTGAATAAAAATTTAAAATAATAATTTATGTCCCTGAAGTTCTGAACGTTCATTTAAACGAAATTTTTGTTACATGGAAATATTTTCAAGAATAACTTTTGCAACGCAAAATATAAAAGAAGAATTTAATTCTTAAAATATCAAAATCATTTTTTTGGTAAGCAAAACTTTATTTTTGGTCAAATTTGAATTTGTAAAATATTAAAATAATAATTTCGTTGATTTAAACGTTCAGAACTTAAAGGTCATATAATTTTTATTCCCTTTTATAAAGATAATTAATTTAAAATACGTAATAATTTTGAAAATCCAATTACTTAAAAAATTAACCTTTTTCAACATGTAAAATTTAAAGAAATTTACAGGGTCTCTAGCGAATTATCATTTTTATTTTCCTTGCAAATTGATAAAAATTTAGTAGCAAATTTACATTTAACAAATAATAGATGAAATTCTGTAAAAAATTATAAAGATTAAGAAATTATGATGAACATTAGAAAACCTACAGAACATAAAAATTTTAAGCTATAAGATAAAAAGTTAAAAATATTAAATTAATTAAAAGCTTAAAGAATAAAAAATATGATGAAAGAACGAAAAACTTGATAAAAATGTGAAGATATGAACTATGAAGATACACGGAAAAAAAAGAAATGCTACAACTACATTCAGGAACTTATTAAAAATTACATTTCTCATGTCCTGTTATAATAACAGAACTTTTCTGTTTGAATTAAAATTTTTTTTATGCTGTCCTCACTATGAAGTTGTTCTGTTAAAACAAAATAACGTTATCCGTAGTGACAAACTGTCATTTAATTTTCCAAACTTTTTGCTTTCTCGTGAAGGAAACTCACAAAAAATTTTAAAATCATTTAAATAGACATTTCCTTATTTCATCTAGAAATGTGTTATATTAGTTCCTAATCAAATATCCACATATGTGTTTATGTATGTGAGTGTGTGACAATGTACTATTTTGTGAACCCGAAACTCGAGAAAGGTTTAAAGGACTTGAATAAAGTTTGGTATGGTTATTTTTACTTCTAAAAGTTGAAATCAGACACAAGAATTTTTAAAGATAACCATTATCAAAACTTTTATTAAATTTTGATTTTTTAATAATTTTGCTCTTTTCGAGCAAATTTCAATTCAATTTATAAATTTAATTTAATATACCCATAAGAAATTTGTATTCCTTGATTCAAAATCGATTAACCTATATAAAACATATAATTATTTGTTTAAAATTTGAAAACTTATTCGCAATTAAAAAATCAAAATTACAATTTTTTATTAACATCTTAGAAAAAATTTTAATTCAATTTATGTAATATATTTAAGAAATGCTATTTCTTTACGTTAAGAAATATCTATTTATCTATTTTAAGTTTATATTTTTTCAAAATTTTATAAAATACAAAATTTTTAAAACATTTTTTTTTCTTACACAATTTTAAAACCTTTATTAAATTTAAATTCTCATTTTCTAAAACAAATCACACAAAGCGCTCTCTTAATTTATTTTAGAATTGTACATAATATATATTTAAAAACTATTATTTTCCTACAAAGAAAGCAAAATGTTTATAAAATAAACATAATTTCCAATTTATATTATTTATTTTAATTCATAAGAGTGATAATAAAATTGGATAGTTATAACATGAAATTTCGGTAAATTCAACAGAAGTATTATTATGCTGTTTTTACTAGAATCTGTTTGTTAACTACAACTTCAGACAATATTGTAACTGGCACTTAATGACAGTTAACAAAACATCTCGGGTAATTATAACATTAGAGTTCAGCTGTCACAACTTTTTTTTATTCTCAGTGTATGAAGCAATTACAAAACTATGTGAAAATTATGTTCATTTCTGAAGATTTCGCTTTTATGTAAAAAAAATATTTGCTTTCTCAAAAAGGAAGCTAAATTCGTTTTTCATTGTAAAACATTTTTTAAAATTTTTATAAAGGAATCATTACTTAAAAATGCCAATTAGAGTAGTTATATTAAAGACATCAAAATTAAAATTTTATTAAAAATTAAAAATTCCCATTATTTCTTCAAATTGAGAATAAAATGTATACTGTATACATAATTAAATTGATCCATTTTTACATATAGAATATTTTGTCCAAAGGATCTATGATTATAAAATAAAAATTGGAGAAGGTGTAAAAAGAAAAAGAATTTTAAATGAAAAAAAAATGAAAACTCATGATTTATTATTATGCGAATTTCCGGTCCATTATAGACTTTATATAGGTCAATCGATTCGTTTTGAGACAATATGATTTTTTATTTGTTAAGTTGTATTTTAAGTGTGAAAACAAATTTTGTTAAGAAACGATATTTTTTTGTGAAAATGGTGCTTAAAAATATCCGATCTTTTTTTTTAAACATGAAAATTTGGGCTTTTCAGATAAACATAAGTCGATTTAGATTACACAGCCCCACAAAAAAAAAAGTGTCATGTACTTTTGACCGGAATACCCTAGCCCTATGTATTTTGACGCGCTGAACACGAATCCGAAGTCCATTTTGCTCCATCACGTCAGGATTTTTTTCTAACCTCAAAAAACATGTCGAATTTTGAGAGGTAGGCGATTTTTTAAAAAAATTTATGGATTTACTTCAAACTTGGTATCTGGGGGTTTTTTGGGTCGCTGATTACGAATCTGAAGTTAGATTTTCAAAATTCAAAATGGCGGATCCAATATGGCGGACGAATTTTGAAAAAATTTGAAGATTTACTTCAAACTTGGTATCTGGGGGTTTTTTGGGTCGCTGATTGCGAATCTGACGTCATATTTTCGAAATTTTTATGAAATTTGGTATCTTCAGGTTTTTAAGTTGCTGAGTGTGATTTCGAAGCGAGTTTCTCACATTTTCAAATATGACTTCTATTACAATTTTATCATAAAATATTCCTTGGTAACAGATTGGATATGTTTGGTGCAGAAGCCAAATAAGAAAGTACATTGTTCCATTCTGCATCTTATTCCTGATAAATCTTCAAATTTTTTAAAAATTCGTCCGCCATATTGGATCCGCCATTTTGAATTTTGAAAATCTAACTTCAGATTCGTAATCAGCGACCCAAAAAACCCCCAGATACCAAGTTTGAAGTAAATCTTCAAAGTTTTTCAAAATTCGTCCGCCATATTGGATCCGCCATTTTGAATTTTGAAAATCTAACTTCAGATTCATAATCAGCGATCCAAAAAACCCCCAGATACCAAGTTTGAAGTAAATCCATAAATTTTTTTAAAAAATCGCCTACCTCTCAAAATCCGACATGTTTTTTGAGGTTAGAAAAAAATCCTGACGTGATGGAGCAAAATGGACTTCGGATTCGTGTTCAGCGCGTCAAAATACATAGGGCTAAGGTATTCCGGTCAAAAGTACATGACACTTTTTTTTTTTGTGGGGCTGTGTAATCTATAGATCCACAAATACTCAGATGTTTCCACAAGTTTGACACATGGAATTTAGATTACCACACGTTAGAAATTTTAAAATATCTTATACTTATGCGAGTTAATAACCAAATATAACTTTCTTGTACAAGGGTACCTTTGTGTTGGCGAGCTACACTATCACTGAAAGAAATTACTTGGGTAATTTTACCTATAATGTTTTGGAACCAAAAAACCCAAAGATTTTATGGATTAAAGAGCACAAGATTTTCAGTAATTTTACCTAAAGCCTTTTAAACAAATACCCAATGATATTTAGATAAAAATACACAAGCTTTTTGGTAACTCACAACTACCCACACAGGTAATTGTACGTAAATTTAACAAACAGGTTGTGTATTTTTACCAAAATCTATTTAACGCTAAGAGATCTCGAACTACTCGCAACTCCTGGGCCTAAAGCCCAACGCAACGTTCCAACCACTATGCTATACGCTCGTGAACTATCATTATAAGCTACATCAGGAGGAAAAAGCAATGTCTCAAGTTATCACTATCTTCATATTAAAAACAACATTAAAAAATTATCAGATAAAAAGTTGTAATTAAAAAAATTATTGTTTAAAAAAATTGTTGAAAAACTATACTAAAACCAATTAGAAGAATACTATAACCAATAGCAGGTATAATTTGTAATTTGTTGCTGTGACCAACGGGCTTTTATCACATGGCGCATGGACGTGATGAAAAGAAACGGTATGCCCCCAATACGTTACAACTTAAAACCCAGAAGAAACTCCCGGTATTCCGTAGAAACTAAATTTAAGCAAGTGGTGGGGGTATACCAATTCCCCTCAAGGCGTCTAAGAGATATCTGCACGTGACCAATAGCCATAAGTATGCAAAATGTTTTAGAGCCTAAGGAATAGCATAGTTTTTAGCCTATAAATATTCATAAAGTATTTATACGCATCATCCTTGTAAAAGCATGAATATATCCTGAGGATGTCCTGAGGATATCCTTAGGATGTTCTAAGGATATCCTTAGGATGTCCTAGGGATATCCTTAGGATGTCCTAGGGATATCCTTAGGATATCCTCAGGACATCCTACGGATATCCTAGGGACGTTTTCAGGTTATTTTAACATTATTTCAGGATGTCCTGAGGATATCCTGAAGGATATCCGTAGGATATCCTTTGGTTTTGAGGAAGGCCACTAAACTTTACGGAAGAGTAACAAAGATTCATTGCATTTTGAATAGCAAGTGCTAAGTAGCCGAGAGGTTTAAGGCTACGCGTAAGCTTGGCATCCATCATAGTTAAGTAGGTTCGATCCCCGTATCCCATAAGATTTTTCCGATGCGTTTAACCATTAAATTATTATATATAAGGAAGGACATAAAAAATTATAAATAAGTAAATTAATATCTACTTTATTATAATTTTTTTCAAAAATATCCTTGGGATATCCTAAGGATATCCTAGGGATATCCTTTTAAACATTTCTGGGGATATCCTGAGGATGTCCTAAGGATATCCTCAGGATATCCTGGGAATATCCTAGGGATATCCTAGGGATATCCTAGGGATATCCTGAGGATATCCTGAGAATATCCTTATTGCGGCGGCTTGGATATCCGCAGGATATCCTTTTGATATCCTGAGGATATCCTGGGGACATTTTCAGGATATCCTGACATTATTTCTGATATCCTGAGGATATCCTAGGGATATCCTTTTGTTGTGAGGGATTAGGTTAAGTTAGGTTTTACTGTAGTTGCACATTTTCGTTTTCTAGGTTGGTGGTTTTTTAAATTTTTAATTTATGGAGATTCTCTCTGCTGACATAACCTCAAACTAGAAAGTAGTTTTTCACACCAAATAAAATATTATTAAAGTTGATTTCACCAAGCTTTTAAAGATCCAGTTGTACAATTTTCAGAAAAAATTAAGTTGATCGAAAATTATTGTCAAAAAATAATTATTTAACATTTTGTGTTTTTTGTTTAAATCTAGTGAACGTTTGTAATTTGTCATAAGCAAACTGAGCCATTATAATTTGTCAAAATTAAAGTTAATAATAATTATAATAATAATTAATAATTTTTTTTATTTGTTATGGAGAACGAATATTTAATTTCACGTTATGTCAATAGAGAGAACCTCTTTAAATGTTAAATAAATAAATAAATGTAACTTTTTATGAAACTTTATAGTCTGAAGACTAGAATGTTTTTTATTTTGTTATCATTTCCCAGACATAAAACAAATTATTTGAATTTTTATGAAATTAATATTTTTTATAAGTTTGTTAGTAAAATTTATTAACAGTATTAATAATATTTAATAAAATTAATTTGAGACGCATAATTAACTTTAAAAATTTACGTATAATTTTCTTTTTACAGAATTTTTGTGTTTTGAGTTTGTTTTCAATCGACTTTGAATAAATACGAATTTTTGCTTAACAGAATTTTTAGATCATCGAATTGATATTTAAAAGAATTTTTGTTTTACAATTATGTATTTTTAACCAACTTCTTGTTTCAAATAATTCGAATTTAACCGAATTCTCATTTAACAGAATTTTGCGGGAGTAAAATTTTTAAATGACAAAATATCCCATGGGACTAATTTACATTTTTGTCCGATTTCGTATTATCACGAATTAATATTTAGAATAGAATTCCTGAAATGCTTAATCTTCATTTTTGTAATAATAATAAATTGCAAATGATCAAACAAACACCCTACAGAAAAAATTTTACGCCAATTTTAAAATTAACAAATCACAATCTTTATATCGAATGATTTGGAAAAATTAATTATCATTTAAAAAAAGTTTTTAAAAAAAGGTACTTAAACTATTTTGTGTATAATATTGTTCTAAAAACTTAATTTATAAATAAATTACACAGTATAATAAATATTAAGTTTTTAAATTTAGCGCTTTTTCCACAGTGGCGCCGATACTTTCTTAAAATTTCACACTAAAAGGTTGGTAACACTTCTGTTATTAGAACAAGAAATATTTATGTTTATAACCTAAAAATATGTAATTTTTAAGCACTTTAAGGAGTGACTCGTTGGAATAATTTTACAAAATAAATAAAATATTGAGTAAAATATTGGTTGACTCAATAAATTCAATAAGTTTTAACTGTTGCTCAATTTAAATTCAAAAATTGGTTTCAAATTAACAGTTTAGCAGAATCTGAGACAAAGATATATTATTATTTGGCACAAAAAAATTTTATTTGTACCAAATATACTTTTTCTCTCGGTGTTCGCTATTTAACTTGACTCCAAGTTTTTCTGTTATTAAGTCGCACATTTCAAACCATTTTAAAAATTTAAATAGAAGCAATAACGATTCTAAAAACTTTTCTATGGAATATTTATTTCGAAAATTTATTGAAAATGAAAAATAAAGTTTAGGTATTTAGATAATTTTAACTGGGTCTATTTACTATGAGATTTTTAATTTAGAATACTTTATTTACAAAAAAATGTTAGTTTTTCACTTAAAATTATATGAAACCAATCAGGGGTAGAAAGAGACAAGGCGAACAGAGTGTCGCAATAAGACTGACTTGCCTCAGCCTCCGGGCCTTTACCAGGTAGCCTATTAGTTTGATGTAACGAGGTCATTAGGAGAGCGCGTGATCGGTGGAATGAGTATTACTGACAAGCACCATCTTAAAGATGTCGTCTGGCACTACCAGAAACTTGAGCTTGAAATTCTACCTTCATAAGCAAAATAATTCATTATATTCTTCTTTTCGCTCAAACGTTTGTTTGTATTTGTTGACAAATTATACGTGTACTGATCAGAACAAAAATGTAAAAAATAATAACGAAATTAATATAAATAACTATAATAAGAAATACATAATATAATTATTAATAAAATAGTAACAAAGTAGGATAAGTATATGAATTTACAAAGTGACGTTAAATTTCTTTATCTAAAAGAAACAGACGTTTATGCAGTCTAACAAGCAATTAGGTTGATATTAAAATCAATAGTTAGGGGAAGTCATGAGAATAGTTATGTAAGGTATAAAGAGAAAGGAAAACACATGAGAAGAAATGAAATATCGGGAGGCGAACAAACTATTGAACTAACTAAACTGCATCACAATTATGATTTTCCCATGGGAGCAATTTTGAGGACTGCGATTTCAAGAACGTAATGTCTCCTAGAATAAAACGCATAAGTGTGTTCGTCATAAGTAATTGCAAAATTATTCTTGACTAAGGATACAAGTATTTTTATTTTTTTGAACTGGTGAAGTTTTGTGTTGAGAATTAAATATTTAATTATTTAGGTGTATAGCACTCCTAGCCATAACAATTTTCTGTGGTTTATTAACACACATTGTTGCTGCTCGTATAATAAACAGTAAAATTAGAATGTAAAAGATTATTAAAATGGCGAAAAGAAAATTATTTCTTAGTAGAAGTCATATAGATTTGAAATATCTAAATATGAAATAATAGAAATTTAAAGTAATCTTCTAATTAATGACTCATTGTCAAAATCAATAAGCAGGAAAAATTTCTAATAATGATAAGAATTAATTATAAAATAACAATAATTTAAATTAAAAATTGAAGAAATTCCTTAAAAAATAATCGAAAATTAAAGATTATAAGGGCTATTCTATTTCAAACCGTTCCACTAGCAAAAGACTATCACGTGAAAAGGATTTTTTAAATCGGTTTAATTTAATTAAAACTAAATTAAAAATAAAATGTAATAGGCGAATTTCAAAGAGAATTTATCAAGCTTTAAAATGATACTAAACTTTTTTAAAAAAATTTTAATTTCATGTGAAATTTTAGGTTCAAAAATTTCAAACATTGATATTTCAAAACACCCCCTCTTGGAATTCGATGTAACTTACACTAAAATAATGTTTAAAATTTCTATTTTTTACTATGTAAAGACCATAATGTACATTTCACGGGATTTAGAAAAAAATTCATTAAAAAACCAATTTATTTAGTCTGACATTATTTTGAAGTCGCGTAGTATAACCATTCTCATGGTAGAATTCGTTTGTTTTTCTTTTTCTATTAATATTGATATGTCAAATGAAATAAAATGATTTTTTATTATATTTTATTTCTACGAACTCCATGAAAAGTCCATTATGGTCTTTACATAGTAAAAAATAGAAATTTTAAACATTATTTTAGTATAACTTACATCGAATACCAAGAGGGGGTGTTTTGAGATATTAATGTTTGAAATTTTTAAACCTAAAATTTTACATGAAATTGAAATACTTTTAAAAAAAGTTTAGAATCATTTTAAAGCTTGATAAATTCTCTTTCAAATTCGCCTATTACAATTTATTTTTAATTTAGTTTTAATCAAATTAAACCGATTTAAAAAATCCTTTTCACGTGATTGTCTTTTGCTAGTGGAACGGTTTGAAATAGAATAGCCCATAAGTTAAAATATACGAAAATAATAATTACCTAACAGATGAGAAATAGACGAAATTTGGAAAAATTATTTTAAAAATAAGAAAAATAATTGAACTTGAAGACAATACTTTAAATTTAAAAAATGAACCAAAATTCCGGAAGAAATTAAATACAAGATTAAAAATCAAAAATTGTAATTGAAATTTGAAGAAAACATCTGAAATTTCAAGAAAACAATTTCATTATGACTAAACTAACTGAAAATTGAAAAAAATAATTTTAAAAAGAAGATAATTAAGTAATGACAAAAAAAGTGAAATTGAAAAGAAAATGGAAGAAAAAATTTTTAAATTTATTAAGGAAATTTACTAGAAAATGACAAATATAATTGAAGATTGTTGATTGCAAGTTGAATTTGAGGAAAAAATAAAAAACATTTGTTTTGAATTAATAATTGGGAAAAATAATTAAAATGGCAATAATATTTCAAAATGGAAGAAACCAATTGAATCAATTCATTGAAAAATATCAAAATTAATTGAAAATCGAAAAAGGAAATTGAAAATTGAAGAAATTCGTTAGAAAATGACAAAAAGTCTCGGCATCATTCGGAATCTTTCGGGTACTGTCGGAAGCATTTAGAAACTCTCGACGAACCATTAAAGAAGTTTTTTATTTCACTCGGTAACGTTCGAGAATTTTCCGCTATAAATGGAAATTGATATTTTTTTTCTTATGAACGACGGACGGACGAACATTAAAGTCTAGTTATAAAACTTTCTTCCTTTGGCCACGAAACTCTAAAAATTATATTATAATAATCTTTAAGTGTCATTCATTAATTCTGCCCACACCTGAAGTTTGCAAGTTTGTCACAAGATCTAATTTCGTTTTAAAATTTAAATTATTTTTTACAAATCAATTTATAAATTAAAAATTTTGTCAAGTGTTAAATAAGTATATAAAAACTGTAATTTCTTCACACTTCAATTAATTTAAATTTTTATTGTTTAAAAATTCAATTAATTCACGCTTCAAGGGTACTAAATATTGTAAATGATTTAAAATTTTCTAGAATTTTTAATAGTTTTTCTTTCCATTATGATTTTAATTATTCACTACAATTTTTAAAATTTTTAATAATTTTTTTAAAAATTTCTAAAGTTTTTAATTGTTTTTATTATTTTTCGATTATTATTAAATATACTTTTCAATATTTTCATTTATTGTCTCCTAAAATCACATTTTAAATATTTTTCTATATAAAAAAAAAAGTTTTGTTGCTTCAAATTTTATTAAGTTTCTATTTTTTTTCTTGAAATGTTAATTGTACATTTCGAACACCTAAATGTACTTTCGATTTTCATTTTCCTTTATTTCAAAAATATTCTGCAATTTTCACAAATATTTTCCTCAAATTTCAATTACTTTTATAAATTTTGTATTCTTTTTATAACTTTTCATGAATAATCTCGTTTATTTTATATATTTTCTGTAATTTCTTCAATTGTGTTTAACAAATTTCAATGCTTTTCTTCAATAATTTTCAATTATTTTCTCAAATTTGTAATTAATTTTCATATTTTTCAATGAATTATTTAAATTCTCAATTATTTATCTCAAATTTCAAATACTTTGATCAATTTACCATTATTTTCATCATGTTGCAATTATTTTCTATTACTTTAATATTTATCAATTTTTAATTATTTTAATCATTTTGCATTTATCATTTCTATTGTTAAATCAGTTTTATTATATTACAACTGATTCCCTAAAGTCTCAATGATTTATCTCGATTTCCAATTATTTTTGTTAAATTTTCATTTATTTTCATTATTTTGCAGTTATTTTCTCCACTCTCAAATAATTTTCATTATTTTTTTTATTAATTTTCTAAAATTCTAATTATTAGGTATCTTAAATATCAATTATTTTCTTAAACTTTCAATTATTTTTATCATTTTTCGATTATTTTCTCCAATTTCAAATTAATTTCAATATTTTTAAAATTAATTTTCTTCAGTTTTAATTTATATCTACTAGTAGCAATTTAAGTATTACGTTAGCATATTTTCTGAGGTTTTTAACCCCCCCCCCCTCACCCATATCAAGATTTTTTAATGGATAAAAAAACAATTTTGTATGGAGTGTCAGCATTTTGGGATCCCCTGCTTGATGCTTATTTAATACTTGAATGGACCCTCATCTGATAATTAATTTTTTCAATTTTCAATTGTTTTTATCACTTTTCAATTATTTTATAAAAATTTTTTAGTTATTTTAATGATTTTTTAATTGATTTCCTCAATTTTTTTAATGTAAACCTGTTAACTTGACAATAAATAAATAAATTAATACTTCTAAATTATTTTCTTCATTTTTCAGTTTATTATAACATTTTTTAATTATTTTCTTTTGTTCAAATATATTTTCTAATTTTTTCAATTGTTTACATTTTTTTTATTATTTTCAAAATTTTGAATAAGGGGCCCGTTCAAAAAATACGTAACGCTTTTTTGGATATATTTTTACTCACCCCCCCTCCCCCCTATAAGCGTTAAGTATTTTTTGAACGGACCCTAATAAATTACAATTATTATTATTATAATTATTTGAAATTTCAATTATTTTGTTAAGTTTTCAATAATTTTGCTTTCTCATAGAGGAAGCTTTGTGATCGTTAATATTTTAGATTTTCCAAAAATAGTCTAAATCGACTCATTTTTATCTAAAAAGTGTAAATTTTCTTTCTTAAGCAACTGTCCAGATGTATGTGTGTGTGTATCGTTTTTTGTGTACAGGATATCTTGAGAATGCTTTAACGGATTTCAATAATAAGATTGACGTATATAACTTTTATATTTAATCAAAAATTCATAAAATTATTCATATTTTTCATTTTTTTTTTATTTAAAATTCTTTTTTTATAATAACTTCTACAATTAAATTTTATATTATCAAACTATTGCTTCCTCTATGAGAAAGCAAGTTATTTTGCTTACTTGGAAGCGAAATGTCCATGAAATGGACATAATTTTCACCTAGTTATTTTGTTTTAATTATTTTCTTCAATTTTTAATTATTCTTATCATTTCTCAATTACTTGTATCAAATTTTAATAATTCTTCATGTAGGACCGTATAATACATTAAACTTGAAGCAAGAATGTCTTTTCGGTCAGAAATTCTTTATTTAAAGAATTCTCATTATTAATATTTAAATAAAGAATTTTTGACCGAAAAGCCATTCTTGCTTCAAATTTAAATTTTAATAATGTTTTTCAATTTATCATTATTTTTATCATTTTTCAATTTATTTTTCCCCCAATTTTCAATTATGTTCATTATCTTCTAATTTATCATTGATGTCCTTATCATTTCACGATTATTTTATTTTATATATTCTGTAATTTTTTTCAATTATTTTCCTCAAATTTTAATTATATCCTTCAAGTTTCCAATCTTCAGTTATTTTCGAGCCAGTATCATTTTGACACATGACTTAATTTTAGATTGTTATATTGTACAGAATGGAAATGTTATTTTGTACAACTGCTAAATGTTATTTTGTACAGTTTTGAAAAATGAATTTGTTATTTTGTACAATTTTTTAAAAAAGCAATAAAACATTGAAAGTACAATATTTTAGCTTTTTTAAAGAATTGTACAAAATAACAAATTCATTTTTCAATATTGTACAAAATATCATTTAGCAGTTGTACAAAATAACATTTCCATTCTGTACAATATAACAATCTAAAATTAAGTCATGTGTCAAAATGATACTGGCTCTTATTTTCCTAAATTTCTTTTAATTCTAACATTTCATAAATTCTGTTCCATAGAAATCAAACTTTCAGGGCCGTTTCGAGGGGGGGGCCAAGGGGGCGACCGCCCCGGGCGCCATGATTTTAGGGGCGCTAAATTTGGAACTACACAATTTTAAAGAAAAAAAATTTTTAATTTGGAACATAAAAATATAATATTTTAATATTTGCACAAAATGGAGCATTGTATGTCAGTACTTAAACCACGCAATTATTATGAAATTCTAATGAAAATTGTAGAAAAGGGAGGGGGTTGAAGATTCTGGTCAAAAACAAAGAAAAAGAAGATTTATTTTATTTCGTGTATTTAAAGTGCACATATTAAGCTTTATTTCAAAAGAAAAAAATGTCTAGTTTAAAAAAAAGTAAAAAAAAAATTATTTTTGTGAAAAAGTAGGTTAAATTTTGAAAATTTAAAAAGTCTTTTTACTCTATTGAAAAGAGGAGAAAAAAACCTTTCGAAAACATACAGGTCAAATTTTTGTCCACCCTGTTGCATAATAGTTATGATTTTTCAAAAAATCCCCTCTTCACACTTGACCAGAATCTTCAACCCCCTCCCCCTTCTATAATTTTTATTAGAATTTCATAATAATTGCGTGGTTTAAGTGCTGTCATACAATACTACATTTTGTGCAAATATTAGCCATTTTCTTTTTTTCGATTAGTAGGGGAGACCGAAGTGAGTTAAAACAGAGGCGAGTTAAAACAGCGTCGATTTCTAGAAAGCAATGACCTTTTGGAAAATTTGAAAAACGTGAATTTATTACTTTTTTGATTCACTACTTGATCAAAATTTAGTTGACCGGATGAGAAAAAATTTTGGGGTATATTTGACGTATGTCCAAAAAAAATGCCAAAAGTAAGTTTCTGACCGATATTTTGATACTTTATTATTCGACACTTATAAGGTTGTTGTTGTTCTAATATTTATTTTATAAACTGTTGGATAATTAAGTTTCATGGAATGATATTGTTTTTTTGTGTCCGTCTCGAAATTTACGATAAAAGACCATTATTTGAATCGATGCACAATTTTACGCACCGAGGCGAAGTTGAAACAGCTGTTTCAACTCACCTCGGTATACGCAAAATTGAGCTTTAATCGAATAGTGACTGTTTAATTGTTTGATAAAGTATATTTTTATATATACTTTTTTATCTATAAAAAGCATTAAAAATTTTCCAAATTTTCGTGTAAAATCACTTTTATATTGTCGAAAGTTACAAAAATATTAAACTTTTCGCTACCGGATGGACGACACCCCGGATAGACACGAGAATATTTGAATTGTAATATCTTCTAAAGTTTTGTGTTAATCTAATTACAATTTTAAGTCACTGAACAAATTTTTATTTAATTTTGAAAAATTAAAGAAAAAAAGTTTTTTTTCACGCTTCTTCTTGTTTATATAAGATAACATTTGTAAATGTATGTTCGTGGTCTACTAAGGTAACTCGAAGCATTTTAAATGTTTTATGACATGTACATGTACATTGTAAAATACAGATTAAAATCATCGAAGTTTTTGATCTGTATCAACAAGTATTATATTTTTAAAAAAATTACGTTGAATTTACACTTGTTTAAACGAATTATTTTTGTATTTACTAACTTCCTACACACTAAACCTAGAAAAATGCAGTTTTTTTTCTAAATTTTGCAATTAACCGAACGTTATACAATGTTGGATAAAGAATACAACTGATGTTATTATTTAAACAACTTATAAACAAATTTTTATTGTTATATATAATCTTTCGTAGTTATAAGAAGTTTGGTAAATTGCAAAATTTGAGAAAAACTGCATCTTTCTAAATGTACTGAGTAAAAAAAAGTTTTTAAATAACAATAATTTGTTTAAAACTTGTTTAAATAACAATTTTATTTGTATAATGAAATTGTATAATGTTTAGTTAGTTGCAAAATTACAAAAAAACTGCATCTTTCTAGGCGCACTGAATAAAAATTTGTCAGATAACAATAATAATTTGTTTAAAAAGATTGTTTAAATAATAATTTTATTTGTTACTTTAACTGTTATTGTGTAATGTTAAATGATCTGCAAAATTGGAAAAAAAACTGCATCTCTCTAGGAGCACTGAATAAAAAATTGGTAAATAACAATAATAATTTGTTTAAACAACTTTTTATTTATTTTGATAACTATTTTAATTCAATATTTTAAATAATTTAATGATTTAGTACAGAGTAATGCTTAAAACTTCACAAGTTTTTTGAAGTCTGATACTCACACTGTTATTAGCTTTGGAAATGTTATAAATTTGCAATAATAAATAGTTTAAACAATTACAAAATTCATCGTAATAAATAAAATTTCTTTACTAACTAATAGAATTATTTAAATTAAAATTTCTTTTTTAAAATCCTAAAATTCACAACTGTTCCAACAGACCTCGGCTTGTGTATCAACTCACCTCGGTACTAGGTGAGTTGAAACGCGGTAAACTGTTTTAGATTTTGCAATTTTTTTATAGACCCTTATAACTTTTCAACTTTTTTATTTTTGATTTACATACTACATAAAAACAGCTATCTTAAATTATAAAGCTAATAAAAATAAGACTATTTTTGGCTGAGTTATACGCGATAATGTAAAAATCGTTTCAACTCACCTTGGTCTCCCCTACACTTGATAAATTTTGCCCCATAGACTAAGAAAACGCTATTAAAGCTTCAATTTATAAAAAAAATTTTAATTAAATTCATTCTTAAGTTTTACAAATAAAAAAAAAGGAAATTCTAATTTGTATAGACTGCATATTTTCAATCTAGAATTTTAGAAACTATTTAAAACATGTATCTCTCACAAAAATGTCAAGATATCCCGACTCTAAATTATTTTAATGCAAAGTTTACTGCACAACTTTTTGTAGTGTATAGTGTACAGTTTTATTTAAATAAAATAAAATATTTGTTTTTAATAAGGTGAGTAAATGTAAAAATTTAAAAACAAAATTTTATAAAAAAAAACCTGAAAATATTTGTATAATTATTTATAACACAAGCTAGAGGTTCTAATTGCGCAACAGCGTTCGTTGTTTAACCAAGTTAAACATAATGCATCTCTTCTAACCTATTAATTTCCAAATTCAAAAGAAAATTACAAAAGTTCCACAATACCCTGACAAGAACACGAATTTTTTTTCTTATTCTTTCTCTAAAAATGATTAAGAGTTGAAAGGGTGTATTTACACCGTCTTATTTCATTCCACTCTCCCTTAAATGTCCATAAATCACAACATTTACTCGAAAAAGTAACAAGTTCAGGGTCATTTAGAAGAAAATGGAATATGCTATTTTATTGGACGAGCTTTTACTGTCTGGGCCAGATTCGACTGAGTAAGTCAAGGTCAAGTTAATATTATATTGATGCGAGACGCATTACAATGGGTTATTAGAGTCGATCGGTGGATTCAAGTAGAGGACATTTCAAGCTCGTAACCTCAAAAGTACAATCTACCCCTGGAAAGATCGACCGAATTCCTCCTTTGGGGAATGAGCGAGAGTAAATTCAACTTAGCCGGGAGTTAGAGTAAAACTTGGATGACCAGAGGGAGTTGATAACCTGACCGTCGAGGATGGAGTCAGAACGCGACGTTGACTGGGTTTATTTTCCGGATCGCTGGAGGTCGTCATTCGAACAGACGGATACCACTGGAATCCCTTAGCGCTTTGAACCGGTCATTCGTAATGACGGACCAAAGACATCGTCAACAAAAAAGAAAAAAAAGAAGGAAAAAATACTCCACACCTCCTTCATTCCAACTTCCTTCTGGCAATTCATTTCATGCCTCTCTTAATCCAGAAACTCCACATTTCTCAATATTAATCCTTGAAAACTTGGGAAGCTCGTCACTCTTCAAAATAGACTAAAAAGTTATTCGATAAAGTCAAATTATCAAATTTCACGGGAAAAATTGATGTATAATATTAATTAAATAATAATAATCTCCGTAAACTCCTGAAGTTAGTTAGTATTTATAATATTTATTCATCTTTTTCTGTCCACGTTTTAAAGTCTGAAGTGAAGTTAGTTAGTATTATTATTTATTCATCTTTTTCTGTCCACGTTTGAAAAACTTAAGTAAAGTTAGGCTTAGTCCCTGTTATTTTATTGATTTTAACTCTCTTTATCAGGAAATATTTTAAAATTTGACTTGAAAGAATAAGGTAACCTTTTTCGTTAGTGTCGTGTTGTGCTGGTTTTTAATTGTCATTTGTGTTAAAAAAAAAGTTTCGAAAAATGCTTTAAAAATTTATTATGGTTTTTGAAGAAGTTTAAAATATATACACATGCATCTCAAAGTTAGATTATTGTCATCAATTTTCTATTGGTTAAAACCATTGACTTTCGTCTGAGGGCTGTCGCTGACATATTTTTTGAAAAAAAAAGTTTCAGAATATATGAAGGGATTCGATATTTACGACGAAAATAATTTAATTTGAAATTTACAAATATGACAAGTCTCTTCATTGCCTGGGCGCCAGAAGGTTTTAAGGACGTGGGAACTGACGAGGGGAGGGAGAAATTTTGATTAGAATATAGTTTCTTCCGCATCCATCGTCCTCACAATGGTTTATAGACTATCTATCGGAAATCATCACGGCTTTGTGTGTCGTCGGCAGCACGAAGCTGCATATTTTATTTTAATAGATTATTTATTTGGTGTTTTGTGTTTCGTGCAATTTTTGTTAATTATTTATTTTTTATCTTTTTGAAGTGTGGCGATTTTTAATTATGTGACGGTTTCCCAATGAAGAGGACGATGGGGTGGATAAAATTTGGGAGATCAACATTGCCACAATTTAATTAATGTTGACAGGATCAGGAGCAAATCAGTGGTCCACTATAAAAAAAAGAAATAATGTGCAATTATAATGATTCTGCTCGTCAATCTCCATGCTGCTCATTAATAATCGCCCAGTCCTGAAAGAAATTAAAAATAGAAGATGCCGAATCGATGAGTTTTATATATATTTCATTGTCTTTGTCTAATTGTCTTTCTCGTATATTTTATTTATTTAAATTATTTATATATGTACATTTGAAATCCACGTGGTTCAAGTTCGAATTATCTGTTTATTTATTTTTATATATAATTTTAGACAATCGTGTATGTATAAGTATGTGAGTGTCGGGTGTTTATTCTTTAGTTTATTAATTTTGACGACGAATTTTGATTTATAATTTTAATTTTGACGAAATATAATTTTTATATAGTTGACTATAAATTCCGACTTTTATTTTCTATTAATTTACTATTTTTGTGTTATAAATTTCTATATTTATTATTTTTTATTTATATTCATTTTTAATTTTAATATAATTTAAATGTGCGATTTTAAGAATTAAATAGAAATAGTTTTTAATCGTAACAAATATGAAACTTCAAACTTTTCTGAATCCAATAACCATTGTGTTATTGTGTAAATTCTATTTTTTTAAAAGTTATTATTAATCAAATTTAGGAGGTTTACGATGCGATTTCGTAACCTTAAATTTGTCACTTTTTAAAAACACGTTATATTTAAAAAAATATTAAATATTAGAAATCAAAACTTACCAGAAATATAAATCCCGTTATTTTGATCTTAAAAATGATAGAAATCTTATTAAAATACATTATAAAACAATTTCACATTGCTCTATTTATTTTAAATTTTAACCTTCTTGAATAAAAAATTTTTAAATTTAATATTTTGATTTTCTAAATAAAGCAAAACGCCTTCGCCAAATTTTAATAGCAAGTAAGTTATATTAATAATAATATATATTCAAATCCTCAGATTATTGGGAGCTCCCAAAAAAAAGTTAGATGCTTTAAAAAGTCTTGAAAATTTTCACAACTACAAATTTTTCAAATTATATTATTATTTTAAAATAATGTAATTTAATAGGATTTCTATCATTTTTAGGATCAAAATAACGGGATTTATATTTCTGGAAAGTTTTGATTTCTAATATTTAATAATTTTTTAAATATAACGTGTTTTTAAAAAGTGACAAATTTAAGGTTACGAAATCACATCGTAAACCTCCTAAATTTGTTTAATAATAACTTTAAAAAAAAAGAATTTATACAATAACATTATTGTTATTGGGTTCAGAAAAGTTTGAAGTTACATATTTTCTGAAACTTTTTTTATCAAAAAATATGTCAGCGACAGCCCTCAGACGAAAGTCAATGGTTTGACCCTAATTATATAACAATTTTTAATTATTTTCTTTTGCTTAAAAATAAATTCTGCAATTTTTCTTGATTTTCATTAATTTATAATTATATTTGTTATTTTGGCATTACTTTTAAAACTTTTAATTATTTACCCGATATTGCTATTATTTCCATCAATTTTCGTTATTTCTGCGATTTTTTAATTATTCTCTTTAATTACAAATTTTTAAGTAATTTTGTAATTATTTTCTTTTTCTAAACATATATATTCTATGATTTTTTCAGTTATTTCTTTCAAATTTTATTGAATGTTTTCAATTTTTCATATTTTAATTATTTTCATCATAATTCAATTTTCTTTCTCAATCTTAAATTATTTTCAGCATATTACAATTATTTTTTTCAACTTTTAATTAATTTTATCATTTTTCAATTATTTTTCTCGATTGTTAATTATTATTCTCATTTTCTAAGATCTTAAAGTATTTTTCTGAAAATTCAAATATTTTATTCAATTTCTAATTATTTTCATTTGTTATCAGAATTTCAAATTTTTTTTATTAATTATCGTAAATTTTAATTATTTTTAGCTTTCTTCCAGACTTTTCTCCAATTTTTAGTTTTTCTCATTTTATAAAATAAGTTTCTAAAGTTTTTTAAGTATTTTTCTCAAATTTCTATTATTTTCTTCAATTTTTTATTATTTTTCTTTGTTTTCATAATTTCCAAAAAAATTTATTAATTACCGTAAAACAGGCTAATTTTGCTCAAATTTTCATGTTTTCTTGAAAAAAGTATAGGTAAAAGTTAATAATAAGTTTCGGTACTGAAAATATATAACCTCTAACTCTTCCTCTTGAATTTCACAAAATAAAAAAATTACTACATATTGCATAAAAAATGTAAAAACCTGAATTATTTTACGAATTATTGATCAATATAATAAACTTTATATATAGGTCAATCAATTCGTTTTGAGATAAGGAATATGCTTTTTGTAGTCATTAAGTTATATTTTTCGCATGAAAAAATGTTTTGGCAAAAAACGATTATTTTCGATGAAAAAAGGTGCTCAGAAAAATTTGGTTGGGTATTTTCAAAAATCCCTGTGTCCAAATTTAGATATTCATGAGCTTAATAAGTTATCCAAATTTTATTGGAATCCGTTGAAGCGTTCTCGAGATATCTTGTACACAAAAAACGGTCACACACACACATACATCTTGATATTTGCTCAGGAATAAAAATTTCCGCTTTTTAGATGAAAATGAGTCGATATAGACTATTTTTGGAAAATCGAATATCTTGACGATCACAAAGCTTCCTCTATAAGGAAGCAAAATTAAAGAAAGAAATTCAAAATTTAAAAATAAAATTGAAATTTGAAAAAATAATTGATAATAGGAAAGAAATTACAAAACGTGAAAATAACTGACAATTGAAAACAAAATTAAAAAAATATCTAGATTAATAAACAACCCAATAAAATAGTTGAAAAACTCAAAAAATAGTTACTAAATTTTAAGAGAATAATAATTGAAAATTAAGAAATTTATAAGAAATAATTAAAAATTTTGGAAAATAATTAATAATTGAAAGAAATAATTAAAAAATTGAAGAAAATATTTGAAAAACGACGTGAATAGTTAAAAACAATTGAAAACAGAATTGGAAAAATGAATATATTAATAGACTACTGAAAAAAATATTTTGAAAAATTAAGCAGGAAACATTAAGTTTAAAGAAAATAATTGCAAATTGAAAATTAAGAAAATTATAGAAATAATTGTAGGAAATATTTGCCCATTGAACGACTGGATTAAAGATCGAAAAAAATAATTAAAATTTAAAAAGCAATTGAAAATTGAAGAATGAAATTAAAATTTAAAGAATATGATTAAAATTTTAAAAAAGTAATTCAAAAAGCCGAGAGTTATTGAGTATAGAAGAAAATAATTGAAAACTAAAAAAAAAGAATTAAAAGTTGAAAAAAATGAGATTTGAGATTTGCTACATTTTTAACGCTTTTCAAAGATACCTTTTTTACAAGTCTATCTTTTCTTACAATTTTTTTAAAAATGGTTCAATTTAAGTGAATAATAGCTTATTTTCTTGAGAAAAACAAAATCTACAACTTCACCTAGTCAGATTTTTGAAAAAGTAAATCATTTTTTAAATACAGCAGTTTGTTTATAAATATTTAGAAATATGTTTTTAAATAATTTACTATATTTAAAAGATGGTCCACTTTTTCAAAAATCTGACGAGGTGAAGTTGTAGAATTTTTTTTCTTTAAGAAAATAAGCTATTATTTACCTAAATTGAACTATTTTTAAAAAAATGGTAAGAAAAGATATAGATTTATAAAAAAGTATATAATTAACTGAAATACTAACTTTTGTCAGGGACTTAACTTTTGAAATACCTTAAAGAAAACAATAAAAATTGAAGAATTAAATTATAATTCGAAAAAACATTTGATAACTTAAATAAGGCGAGGATTATTGAATATTTTTTGTTCTTTATTTAACATATAAACGGGGAAAACCCCTTTAATACATATAGAAAGAAAAATAAGTGATACAATAAATTTACTAAAAAAATACGTAACGGCCTGGCTCAAAATTTTCAATCTAGTAGACATTTTATATTTAATATTTAATTAAGTAATTGAAAATTGAAGAATAGAATTGAATTAAGAAAATAATTATAATTGATAGAAAAATTATAAATTGAAAAAACCATAAAAATTGAAAAAAATTATATTTTCCTACCTCCTAATATTTCCACTCCTCCTTTTATGTCAATTTAGAAATGAGATAAATAATTCTCAATTGAAAAAAATCGAAAACTGGGGACAATTATCTACAACACAATAAAATTATTTTATATATTAAAGAATAATCATAAAATTTAATGTGAATAATTGTAAATTGAAAACAGTTAAAAATTATAGAAAAAATTATAGATTAGTTTACTAATTTATATCACTTTCTTAAAATATTTAATTTTTTTTCTTGTTATTTTTCCTTTTAAAAAGTTTTAATTGTTTTTCTGTATTTTTATAGTATCTTAACTTTTATCTCTTTTTAAAAAAATTTCCTTTTTTTATGCGTTTAATAATACTTTTTATATTTTAGATTTTTAAAATTTTTGTTCTTTTTACGTAAATTACCTACTTCAGTTAATTTTTTATAGTACCGCGTAGTATTTTAATTTAAAAAATGCAATTTAATTGATGTTTCTTAAATTGTTTAATATTTTATGACGTTATTAACATATTTCTCAATTTTTACCTTTTTTATTCCCTAGAAGAAAAATTTATTTATTTTTTGACAGGTTTTTAAATTGTTAATTTTTTTTACATATTTTTGCTTTAATTTTTCCGTTTCAATGTAAATTATTCTTAAATTTCTTATCTGATCATTCATAATACTGGATTTAATCAAATTTTGTAGTTTTTGTCAAAATATCATTTTTCACATTTTGTTAGATTCTTTGAAGATTTTCTCCATTGAATGAATCATCTTTTAATATTTTAATTATTTTTCAATTAATTTCCTAAATTTTCAGTTATTATCTCAAATTTAGATTATTGTTTTCAATTTTCAATTTTTAAACGATTTTTTAATTATTTTCTTTTGCTTAAAATTAAAAATATATTCTGTAATTTTATATTATTTTCTCAGATTTTTAATTACTTTCATTTTTTGTCATTAATTTTCTAAAATTTCATTTATTTATCTGAAATTTCAATTACTATTTTCATCAGTTTGTAGTAATATTTTCTTCCAAATTGTATTCTTAAAGAAGAGATTGATCGATTTTGGGAGGGTGAGATAAAAAAAAATTATTTTCATCAATTTTCGATTATTTCTGCTATTTTTTAATTATTCTCTTTAATTAACAATTTGTAAATAATTTTGTAATTATTTTATTTTTTTAAACATATATTCTATGGTTTTTTCAATTATTTCTCTCAAATTTTATTTACTGTTTTCAATCTTTCATATTTAAATTATTTTCATCATAATTTTCATTTATGTTTCTAAATCTTAAATTATTTTCAGCATATTTTTACTTTTTTAAATGTATTAATGGGGGTTTCCCCGTTTATTGATATGAATAAATAAATAAATATTTCAATTTTTTTTTTAATTTTGAATTAATTTTATCAATTTTTAATTATTTTCCTCCATTGATAATTATTATTCTCATTTTCTAAAATTATTTTCTAAAATTTTAATTATTTTCATTCGTTTTCATAATTTCCAAATTTTTTTTTATTAATTATCGTAAATTTAATTTATTTTTAGCTTTCTTCAATTCTTTTCTCCAATTTTTTTATTGATTTCTAAGATCTTCATGTATTTTTCTCAAATTTCAATTATTTTTTGTTTAAAAAAAAATTCTGTAATTTTGTCAATTATTTCACTCAAATGTAATTTAGATTTTATACAACTTATCTTTGTTTGTATCATATTACAATTATTTTCTTCAAGTTTCAAATTATTTTAAATTATTATTTTCCCAATTGTTCTTTATGACATGAAATAGTAGAAAAAAATTAACAAATATCTGAGAAGTGACCCTTAATAACTTTGCTGTGAAATGACCCATGCAGATTGCTTGGGACTTTTAATAGAAAATATTCTTAAAGTATTTTTCGTATGATTCGTGTCTTCGTTCATGTATTGGAGCTTGTAACAGTGTTGGAGGGAAATTTTATTTCAGCCCTAGCTCATACGAAAGAGGATTTGAGTACCCACTTTGTCTTTCTAAGAAATATTAAGAAGAGAAAGCTTAAATGGGGGAACCCTCATCCTGCCTGAAAAAGTATAGAGAAGAAATCAAATGAACTTTTTTTTGACCAAGCTGACGCACCGCGGTTTGTCATTTGTTAAGAAAATAAATCAGTGTCCCAATTATTATTCACATTTTTTTTAAATCCTCGAAAACTTTTCTAATATTTGTGATTTATAGCACAGATTATTCTCAATTTAAATACGCTTAAGCTTATTCAAAGGAAAGCATAAGATTAGAGAGCAAATTAGTTTCCTCATTTGTTTATTGTAAAACAATATTGTTTATAAAGTATAATAAATATTTCATCGTTTCAAGTAAATATTTATTTTACACTAATAGATTATGCGTGCATAAATATTTTTAATGAGCAGAAACGTTTATTATCAAAAGATATTAAAGTTAATTCCTTTCTTAATATCGCTCATCCGCGATAATAATTTGAAAATTCCATGCAATTTAAATTTATGAAAGTTTGAAAATTTAGTTCAATTTACATATATTAACTTTCGTCTAGTCGTTTATTTGGAAACGTATTTAGTTAGTGCCGATGCTGCTTTAAATGTTCTACAGGTGGCTGGTTTAAAACGCTTGATATATCCACATCAGCCTAAAATTCAGCGAAATCAAATCTTCCGCCTTTCATTCCTAATGATAATAAAAATATTTGGTATTATTATTTGAAAATTGTTATTCAATTTTGGTATTATTATTTGAAAATTGTTATTCAATTTTTCAAAAAATTGCTGATACGTATGTCTTCAAGATGTATATTACGATGCCCCCAAAAATAAAAGTTTTATTTACAGACATTTTAAAATGAACTACAAATAAAAAAAATTCATAAGAAAATGTTTTCTTCTTTCGAACAAATAATTTCTGATATTTTCTAAATTAAAGCTTACTACTTATATTTCACAAAACATCGCCGTGAGTAATTAAAATTTATTTTCTCTTTAAGAATGTTTGATCCCTTGACACAACCTCAAAATAAAACGTTATTTTTAAACAGAAAGGGAAAAAATGAAAAAATACCGATTTTTTTATTTGATTTCTTTATAGACCCGGAAACAAATTTCGAGACATTCTTTCTGAACTAGTAAATATAAAAAAGCAAAAAATTCATCATAACTTAGATTTTTATTTTCTGATGAAAAAACGAAATTGAGAATTAAAGATTTTATCGCATATTGAGACTGATTCCAGGAAGTTGAAACTCTGTGGAACATTCCAGAACATTCCAGAAATAACCATCCTCTTGCCTCAGGGTTTCGAGAAATCTGTTGTGGAGCGAGGAGATTTCCCTAGAATACGCAGAGAATATCCTGTCAGAATTGTACTTATGCGGTTCGAACACAGCATTATCAGGCAGAAGTCCAATTAATTATTTGCAGCTTCTGACAAGTTTACCGCGACTGACTCATAGTGAAACAGTAGACGTTAATTAAAGACGATAACAATAAAGTTTATTCTCAAGGTTTAATTGAATCTGCAATACCTATTTAAGTTATTATAATTGTTTCAGATTACACCATAATTTTCCCGTTTTGTTCATTCACTCTGCTTTAGTAAGCAAATAATTTTATTAAAATTAATAATACATTGTTCTGTAATAAATCATTTCGAACGTAAAAATAATCTACGGAAAGAATATCTTGAAAATTCCAAGGAATTTACGGAAAATAGAGTTCCCAATTAGAAAATTTAATCTGGTAAAATTTCAGAGTAACTATCGAAAATTTTTCAAAAATTGAATTTTGGGAACTTTTGTAAAATTTCCGAGAAATGAAAACTTCAAATGCAATTTTCGTAGAAACTTCCGTGCAAATTTTGAAAACGTTTCTTTAAATAAAGAGAAGTTGAAAATGGAAAAATCTTATAGTTTTCGATAAAGTTTCCAAAATTTTTAAAAGTTTCCGAGAAATAAAAACTTCAAATGCAATTTTCGTAGAAACTTCCGTGCAAATTTTGAAAACTATTATTTAAGAAAGCGAAGTTGAAAATGGAAAAATTCAATAGTTTTCGATAAAGTTTCCAAAATTTTTAAAAGAATTTTTAAAAGAAACCGAATTTCTGGATAATTTTTGTAGAATTTCCGGAAAGTAAAAATTTTATTTTGGAATTTGAATTGAAATTTTCGTTGAACCTTCTGCAAATTTGCAGGAATTTAAATTCTAAATAGAAATTTGAATATAATTTTGATAGATCTTTCATCAGATATCTGAGAAATTAAAATTTTAGATAAAATTTTCCTAGAATATTCGAAAAAGTTTTGTAAAATTTCCAAAAAACAAACTCTCCGTGGAACTTTTGTATTAATTTCTAAGAAATACTATTTTCGGAGAGTTTCCGTAGGACTTTTGTAAAATGCCCTGAAAATTAAAATTTCAAATAGAAGTTTAGCAAAATTTTCTTGAAATTTTCGAGGTAATTTTAGGAAGTTTCCAGGCGATAGTAATTCCCGGCAACTTTTGTAAAATTTCCGGAAAATCAAAATTCCATTTTCGAATTCTCGTCGAATTTCCCTAAAATTTCCATTGAACCTTCTGAAAAATTTCCAGGAATTTGAATTTTTGATAGAAATTTGAATAGAATTTTGGTGGATCTTTCATCAAATTTTTGAGAAATAGAAATTTTAGATAACATTTTCGAGATAGTTTTAGGAAGTTTCCAGGCGACACAATTTCTGGGTATCTTTTGTAAAATTTCCGAAAAATAAAAATTCCATTTTCGAATTCTTGTTAAATTTACCAAAAATTGTCCTTGAACCTTCTGTAAATTTCCAGGAATTTAAATTCTGGATAGAAGTTTTAATAGAATTTCAGTAAATCTTTCATCAGATTTTTGAGAAATAGACATTTTAGATAAAATTTTCCTAGAATTTTCGGAAAAGTTTTGTAAAATTTCTGAGAAACAAAATCTTCGTGAAACTTCCACAAAATTTCCAAAACACAATATTTTTATGTAAGATTTTTGGGAAATAAAATTTTCTAATGAAATTCTCGCAGTTCTTAATTCGGTAAATTTAAATATATAAATATTATATAATAATTTAAAAAAAAACTTTCTCAGTTTTGTTGTCCAAAAATTTTCTTGCAACTTATGTAAAATTTGTAATAAAATTAATAAAATTTCTATAAATGTAATTTTCTTAAAATTTTCAAAAATCATTGTTTAACTTTTCCAAATAGGATTTATAAGATTTTAAATATCCTTTTGTTGGATTTTGAAGAACTAGATTTTCCGTGTAATTTTTGTAAAATTTCCAGGAAATTAAAAAACTTCATTTTGGAATTTTCGTAGAATCGCCCGGAAATTTAAGTCTAAAAGTTTTCCTCAAAATAGAACTACTAAATTGAAAAATTAGTAAAATTTTCGTAAACTGTTGCAAGATTTCTGAGATTTAAAAATTTCTGATTAAAATTTTCCAGTATTTTTGAAAAAAATTCGTAAAATTCTCCCCGAAACTTTCGTAAAGTTTGCAAAAAATACTCTTTCCGTGGAATTTTCATAGAACTTTTGTAAAATTTTCAGAAACTTGAATTTTTAATTTTGCTTTTTCGAAATTTACGTTGTTATTTTTGGGAAATTCGCCAAAAAATTACAAATTCTTGATGGAATATTTTTTAAAATTTTCCTTGAATTTGAAATCTCATTAAATTGTGTTGTAGAAATTATGTATAATTACCGATAAATAAAATTTTCAAATGTAATTTTGAAGAATTTCCGTGAATTATTTATAGAATTGTCGGCATTTTAAAGCAAATACAAATTCTGGTCAGAATTTGTATAGAATTTTTGTGGTACTTTCTGTAAATTTTCTGGAAATAAAAATTCCTGATTTCCGAGAATTTCCGAGTAACTTTTGTAAAATTTCGGATTTAGAGAAATTATAAAAAAAACCTTATTCGGGTAAATATAATATATAAGAAATAAAATTTGTTGTAAATATTTATAAAAATATTATTATACGTTGTCAAGAGAAATCAATACCTATTTACAGATTAATATAACCACGTTCCTTTAGTAGTAAGTAATTCCCAATAAATATTTATAAAAAGAAGTTTTTTGATTATTAAGTGACTCCCACTCTTTTAAAATATACTCGATAAGCTCTGCTCGCATTTATTTTCCAGATGAACGAGATGCCAAAGTCCTAATGTCGAAGCTGGCATAAATCCAAATCGAATGTTTTCCAAATGAATGTGTCGCTTTCCATTAGACAATAATTTTACGTACAAGAAGTTGGAAAATCTATTCGAAGGATTTACTGGCTTTATCTGTAGATTGATTAAGTTTATTTATAGAAATCATTTTGAATATTTAAGTATTAGTTTTTTTTGTTCTTTAAAGAAAATTTACATGAAGATTCATATTTTTGACATTTGTTTAATATTTATTTAATATATAAGCGGTTCTTGATAAATAGTTATTTTTTCTAACATTTAGTAACATTTATTTACATAATTTCTTTCTAAAGTATTCGGTTAAATCTTTACATTTTTCAAATATTCTTTCATTCCTTATACATTACTTTTTTTAAACATTTTTTAACTTTAATTTCCTTTTCATCATTTTTTTAAATTTTTGATTAATTTTAATTCTTAGGTATTTTTTTTTTTAATTTTACAATGTTTTCTTAATTTAAAAAGGACGAATGATGGACTAAGTTTCCAAGTAATACCTACTTTTTAGCTTATTAAACTTTTGCTGGTAATATCTATATATTTTTCCTCAATTTATTTCATTTTTTTAGTTTTATATTTAGTTAATTAAAAAAAAGGCAATTTTGTCAATCATATTATATTTCATTATTTTATTATATAAACACAATGATTTATTAAATGATCTGAATACAGTAGAACAATTATGAAAAATCAAATTCGCCAAATTTGGAAATTTCCTTTTTTCCAAATTTTATATTTATTTAAAGTTAAGTACTAACTATAATACAATGTCAGTTTTAAAACAGACAAAGAAAAATTCTTTTTATATGTTATTATAATGTAAATTTACTTCGACATGTCTTATTTGAAGGGTACTTTCTTCCACATGAAGCCTTGAAATATCTCCAACAATTTGTAAAGAAAAGAACACACAAACTTTCTTCTGTTAAAGTTATGCTTTCAGTCTATTCATATTTTTATTGTAAGAATAGCAAAAGAACTTCCTACCTATAAAAAAAGAAAAAAAAACGTTAACGAATTAGAATGGACTTGATATTTTCCTTGCAGCGATGCCATTATTTTTATAACAATATTGTCAATTTGATACAAGAGGATGACTACGATTATGACAAGAATATGTTCTTTCAGAGGTTGAAATTGTCAAGATGAAAAAAAAAAATTTTTATCTACTTTTACGAAATACAAAGTTACAAAGAAGAAAATTTTAGTTATTATATTTCGTACTTTAGGCTGTCACTTACTGCGGCTAGTGTATATTATTTTATTATAGGGGCATTTCATTTCAAACCGTTTCACCTACAAAATACGATCGCAAAACGATCTAACCCTCACAAATTTTCATGGCCTTAGTAAGATACTTTTTTTTCTTGCATCTTTTGGAGTTTAAAATTTTTTAGATTTTATGGGAGAGATTTAAAAGAATAATTAAAAAGTATAAAAAAATTGCCATTGAAAAATAATCAAAATACCAATTTCCCACTTTTTCAAATGTTCCAATCAATTTCAAATGTTCCACTAACCAATTTACCAATTGTCCATATTTTACATGCCAATTGTTCAATTTACCAATTTTGTAATAACTATTTCATTCTAGTTTTTTAATAGATAATTTATTTCTTCCTTTTTCAATCTGTCCTGATGCAGGCGACAGAATTAATATTAAATATTAATATTAAATAAACCATTTAGACAAAAAGGACAATTAAATAAATATAAAACTTATCGTTCCCACATTCCTCTGATTTTCTTTTCAGACGACTGGGGCGATTACTCTACGAAGAGGTGACCAACGAGGAGAAATTTCGGTTCTTTCTATCTTTTTGTTCTTTTCTTTTTTGCGTGAACCATTTTGGTTGCATTATTCAAAAATTATCTCTGGCACCTCCGAGCGACATTTTTTCTAATTCCAAATCCACCCTATCGTCCTCAATTATCCTGAAATCGTCGATTAAAAATCGCCACAGTTCAAAATGTTAAAAATAAATAATTAATAAAAATTTCACAAATATCCTATTAAAAAAAACAACACAAAAGAAATAAACAACTCAAATGATTTTCCTCCGTCCAACACAAAAGAGCATCAAGATCAGTTTATAAACTAGTAAAATCATTTGAATTTTTTATAATTTTATAGAATTTTAGGTCGTCAGCATATAGTAAAAAGAAGCAAAATTTAAATACAGAGTATATGTCATTGATAAATAAAATGAAAAGCAAAGGACCAAGAAGTGATCCTTGGGGTACACCAGAAGTTGCAGTAAAGATGTCAGAATATTTATTATTTATACGTACAGAGAGAGTCCTGTTATAAAGATAATTTTTTATTAGTTTTAAAACATTACCACTAAAACCCATACGTTCAAGTTTAATAATCAGTAAACCATGATCGACTTTATCAAAGGCTTCAGAGAAATCAGTGTATATTGCATCCACCTGATTGCCCTTCTCCAGATTATTTAAAATAAAATCAGAAAAAATGCATAAGTTCGTATTTACAGACCTCCCCCCATGAAACCACGCTGTTCATCAATAATAATATTACGAGAGACAGATAAGATAACATCTGCGATAATACCCTCAAAAATTTTAGCAAAAACATTTAATATAGTGATGGGACGATAATTACAGACATCAGTCCTATCTCCAGACTTAAAAATTGGTACAATATAACCTTTTTTCCACTCTTCTGGAAAAATACCATCTAAGATAGCTTTATTATATATAATATGTAATGAACGTAAAAAGAAAAAACAGCAGGATTTAAACAAAGCGGGAGGTATAACATCCAAACCCGCACCCTTATTAGAATCCAGCGACATGAGCCTCCTCAAGATCGTTTCCTCACTAATAGAGAAGTTATTCAAGTTAACTAAATCGCTATAATTAGTACAATTAAATGAATTTGTATCACTCGGATTTTCGAAGACAGACACAAAATAATCCGCGAACAAATTTGAAATATTTCTAGCATTGTTTGCTGAAGCACTTCCAAGATGCATATTAGTCGGGATGCCAGATTCCTTACGTCTATTGTTTACAAATTTCCAAAAGTTTTTCGGATTGTCAACAATAGATGCTTCAGTATTACGAATATAATTACTATAACATGTACGAGATAACTTTTTACATCCAGATCTAAGACTAGAAAAAATGTTATAATCTTGAGCAGTATTGCTTAATTTATAACTTAAATGAGCAATTTTTTTTTCCTTTATCAAGTCTTTAAGCTCACGAGTAAACCATTTAGGATATTGAGAACTAAACAACTGCTTAACCGGGACAAACTGTTCAAATGCTTTAAATATATATTCATAAAAAATGCAAACTAAATCGTCAACATTATTACCATCGAGAACAAATTTCCAATTGATAGTATCTAAAAAATTTGCTATGCCTGCAATATCTGCATGTTTAAAATCATATTGACTAGTATTAAAGCTGTGGTGAATCAGAAGCAGTATTTTTTGGAGATACATAGATGTCAAAAATTAATGGAATATGATACTCGTCAATAGGCAATAAAACTTCATTATAAGTGGAATGTATAAAAAAAAATTTAAATTACAAAAAACAAGGTCAAGTAAGGATCCATGATAATTCATAACAGTATTAACTTGAAATAGGTTCAAGAAATCAATGGTATCCGAAACTACATTAGTGATAGATCTATATAAACGTAATGTACCTGGTTTAGCTGTCACTGTTGGACAACAATTATAACAAGTAAACAAATGTAACGTATTCACTATCTGTAAGATCAATGAACTATCCTTATTAAACGTCACAGTGATGTGAAGTTTTGTGAACTACCTTCAAACTTATTCTAACAGCAACCTTTGCATGTTTGCAAAGTTTTAACTGAAAATTGGTTATATTTAGCCATTTAATTTTCTCAATGTAGTAAATGTCGATTGCGTTATAACGTAGAGTTTGTCGTACTAAATGATATCCTTTTTTTAACTGAGAAACTTGATTATATCAGTTAAATTAGATGTGAAACGTGATTCTTGTTAATTTGGAAAATTAAGTGAAAATTGTTGAAATATAGATTGGATAGAGTAATATTTCAAATTTATTATTGGTTTATTTAAATTCGGTTCCCTCCAAAAACCCAGTCCTGAGAATTAAATTTAAAGATGTTCGGGAGATTCTAAAGTTTATTTATCAGTCGGATTCTTTAGTCTTTCAAGTTATTAAGTAAGTCAGGTAATTGATTTAGTTAAGTCGTTAAGTTGGTTACGTTGCTAATCTTGTTACGTTGTTAAGTCGATTTTCAGCTGATCAAATCAGTAATTAGTTAATTTAGTAATTGGGTAAATTAGTTGATTCAGTAAGAAAACTTTAGTAGTTTGTAATTTTATAAGTCAGATTCTCTTTGGTCTAGCGCAAAACAAATTCGGTACAATAAATTTTAATGAATAAACATCTATCTGCTCTCAAACTTAGTAGATAGTTATTTTTTTGTTAATGGTAAGACCTCAAGTGGCTGAAGTTACCGATAAAGTGAATTTCAATTTTTGGATTTTGGTTAAGTTAATATTGTCTTTTTATTTAATTTCTTTTTTTTTGTAATTGATTTTACCTGAGAAATTCCACCCATCATAATATTAAATTGTACAGAAAATGTGAAATTTGACAATTTTGATAGGAATCCTTTGACTGTGAGTAATGAAAATGAAGAAAGATCCATGCATCGACCTCGTTTTCTGCCCAGGGTTTCGGTTCAACTGCAGTCGGCACAAAGTAGTTCTCGCCTTCGTGTTAGAAACCAGCAGCGCAATTTTTCATTCTCTGGAGAGGAACGCGAGAAAAGGAGGCGTGGAAACTAGTGCAGCAGGGGGATTCCATGAGGTTGCCGAAGCTTGCCAAGGTAGAATCGAGTTTGCATGACATTTAAAGAGTCGCCCAAAATTTCATAACCCTTTGACTCAGGCGTCTTGAATCTTCCGATTCTATCTGCCTTCGAATTTTTACATAATGTACATTCACACCAGTCAGAAATTCATGTGAAACGACATATCCCACTAAAAAAAGAGGAAAGAACGAATATGAAAATAAAGGGAACAAAGTATAAAAGAAAGAAAAAAAAGGTAGTAAATTTCTAGTGCTGAATTCAGCATCAAGCATCCACCATTCTTGAAAGTTATAGAAAACGAAGATAACTCTTTTTCGATTGCCATTGTAGGAACAAAGTTCCTGGCATTAGAATTTTAAATCAACATCATGCTTGCTACACCATCCATTGCGACATACAGGAGAATATCGAAGAGGAGAAAAAAAAGAAAGATCCATATGGGGGAGGGGGGGGGGGGGGGGTGGATGGAATTGAAGACGAATAGAAAGGAAGAGAAAGAGGGAGGATTTCCGGGAATCGACCCTCGACCAGAGTTCCAGGTTATTCAAATTTTTCTTGGTGTAAGTATCAGTCTTGGTACCAAAGTGCTGTTACCAGATTTTTCTACTTGAAACAACGGACCATTGTTTCTTTAAGAAAGAATCTCCGATTCAAAATGTTTGGAAAATTTAAATTTATCTTTTCAAACATTTATTTACACGAAAATTTTATGATAATTTTTACAGATGAATCGTGGTATAGAACTTTTTGTGATTAGGTAATTACAATCGTTGAGCGTATTTACACGGTGAGAAAAAACTTAGAGAGCACGTCGAGACCAGACATTTTTATTTCTTGATCGATATTTCCCGAATCGTACAGATTTCGAGATCAAGATATTTAAAGATTCAGTTGTTTAATCTTAATATTTGCCGAATTGAAATACGGACAAGTTCAAGCTAGATACTCGATTTTATGTTGATATGAGCTGACGTTTTGGATAATTTCGATTTTTTAATAAAAAGAATCATGAGTGGAAGTACAGAAATTGAAATAATCAAGGAAGCTCTAAAAGGCCACCCAAGGAGACGAATTTATTAGGAGCGTGAAATTTATTAATTAAATTATCTTTATTAAATTTTTTCAAATGTAAAATATATATATTTACTTATAGAATGATAATAATACAATTATTGTATTATTATTTTGATTCAGGTCTATCCAATATATTATTTCTTAAACACTATATAGAAGGATAGTTCACTTAAAAAATTATAGTATATTTACCTGTTGTAATAAGAAATATATGTGGAAATTAAAATTTAATTTTAATACTCGTATGGCGGGTTACGAGAACAGAAAAGAAGTAAAATAGTAACAACTGAGAAATTAAAAGAATATCATAAATATGGAATTCATGACCAAAATATAAAAATCGCAAAATTTAAATTATGTTTTCAATTAAATAGCAAAGAGCGAATTAAAGAATGAAATATAGTAGTACTATATTTTTCAATTAAAAAAAATTATCCAATTAAAAAATTGATTGATTTTCAAATCATCCAATGTCCAAGTAAATAAATAATTCAATTTTCCAATTGATCTCAAATAAAATTTTGTACATTCCAATTCTATAACGAGTTTAGTAAATTTTTCAATTGATCCCAATATAAATTCATCCAAATTTTATTGGTCCTAATATCAATTTATCCGATTTCCTATTGATCCAAAAATAACTTATGCAATTTTTAATTAATCCAAATATTTTTTTATTTAATTTTCAGTTAAGCCGAGTGTAAAATCCAATTATCAATTTTAAAATTTTTTAATTTAATTTTTCCAAATTTAAATTTATTGAATTATCTAATAGCTCAAAAGTGTATTAATCAGTTTTCATTTCATCTGAATATCCAAATTATCCAAACCATGTACGCTATTTCAAACTCATTAAAAACCGAAGATAAATTTTAAAAAAATAATCCAGCCATCTCATGTTGAAAAAAATTTAGAAAATTAGAGAAGCGTAAAAAGTAAGTCTAGGTTTTTTTGCATATATTGTGCAAAAGTTTTTGAGCGGCAGTAATGTAGTGTATATTATATATATTATTATTTATCACATTTTATGTATAATTAATACTGCAGTATATTACTAAAAGTGTACTGCAGAACTTTTATAGTTTTTGAAAGTAATGTAAAACCTTTTCGCTTCAAATGTAAGGGTTGTTTAACGTCATAAATAAAATACCTCGCAGTCATACTAACAAATTAACAAGACAACTTAACGATGTTAAAGGGACAAAACAGAATGTCCCAAGTTTTAGAGAATTACAGAGAAATTAGTAGAAATTCCAGCATATTCATTTGCTACATAACTTCTCCTATGTATACTATAAAATTATCCACTTACACAGCACGTGAAGCACCTTCATCATGGTGAGTTAAGCTTTTCGAAACAAGTTACGTTTCACACTATTTGGTTTTATAATAAAAATTCTGATTTCAGGCTACCATATATGTATATTATTTTGCACTTACATTAAACTTTAAATCTTGCCAACTGTGAATAAAATTATATCGTGTATTCAGTTCGCATAATTTTATTAAAGTTACATATTTTATCACACAAAATAATTAATTTTCATCATTTACATAAAAAATTTAATTATTTCAATTTCAGAATCACGTATCTTCTCAATTAGGGGAGTCCGCTCTACAGCAGATTTTGGCTAATTACATAAGCCAGAAAAAACATTCTATGTAAAATTGGTCCGTAGATCATAGTCAAAGTTGAAAAATTAAAAAGATTGCCAATTTTCGAAATTGTTTACTCTTTTTCAACCCTAAATTTTACTTGAAACAGAAAACCTCTATTAATTGTAGAAAGTCTTGTTTTTCGGCATTAAATTAAAATGAAAACATTTGAAATCGGACAAAAAATGATAAAGTTACAATATATTTTATATTAAAACTGCAGAAAAACTGTCTTTTAGCTCTAAAATGACATTTTGGGGGTGAGGAAATATTAAATATACAATTTTTTTATTAGCTTTTCATGATGAACAACTTAGGCTAGGTCCAAAAGGTCAAGAACACCATGGGTATGAAATCAAAATTCTTTTAAAAAGTGGTCACTTCTCAATCGTCAACTGGCGGAATCAAATTCTAAACGTCATTTTTTACTGAGGTGCAGAAGCAACGACCTTATACCACAACATCTTTTACATATAATTAATCGTTCTACACAGTTATCTTTTTATAGTAATTCTTGCAAAAAAAATTTTCATAAACTTAATCACCACTATGCACATATATTATTAAATTACGAAATAAGAGATATCCATTTCCACATAAATTATATTAATAAACAATTACAATGTACTAAAAATAACATTATGAACTCGTCAATTGACACTATTATTCTTGACAATTTTTTTGTTCTCTCAAATCAAAAGTTTATCTCTATCTGTGACAAATGTAATCAAGGACTTATAAAGAAATTCACTTCATTATTCAATAAGAAATATCATTATTACGATATTAATTCAAAACATCCCCGAAGAAGTTGATGAAATTGCATCTCTTGGTCAAAACTATAGTTTACCTCAACAAAATTCTAAACAAGATGCAATTAATATTAAAAAAAATTTAGAAATTTTCATTTCGAACTTAGATTTAGATACTGACATGAAGAATGAGATTAGGAAGAGAGTTAGTAATAATGTTGCGTGTAATTTAAATAAAAAACACGATAGTACTTTTGAAGAAAAAATTTTCCTATAAAAATTAAAATCGACAAAAATGTTTTTGAAAAATAATCCTGACATCTTTTTTACTAATTCTGATAAGGGCAATGTTTCTGTTTGCTTAAAAAAATCTGACTACTTATCAAAAGCCAATGATTTACTTTCAGATCAATCAGTGTATAAAGAAATTTCAACAAAAAACCTCTTAACTAAACTGCAATCTAGTACTCAAAAAATTCTTAATAATTTAAATGATAACGATTATCTTAAATATAAATTTCATCATAACCAGTTAACCATGACAGACACTTCATTAGCAAAATTTTATGGATTGCCCAAAATTCACAAAGACAATGTTCCCCTTCGTCCAATTGTTTCTCTCATTAATAGTCCAACACATTTTTTAGCAAAAACGATATACTAAGAATTAAAAACTGTTATTCCCCTTCCAAAATCTCACATGAATAATAGTTTTGAATTAAAAGAAAAATTGAATAATATTGTTATACCAAATAATTTGGCACTACTTTCACTTGATGTCAGTTCTCTTTTTATTAACATTTCTTGTAATCTAGTTATTGAGAGTTTGGATAAAAGATTTGAAAAAATTCCCAATTTTTGTAAAATTCCTTTCGGTGATATTATTGACTGTACTAAATTTCTTTTTAATAATACCTTTTTTGTGTTTAACAACAAAATTTACCAACAAATTCATGGCACCCCTATGGGTTCACCTATCTCACCATTGTTTGCTAATATTGTAATGGAAGACTTAGAAACTGAATGTCTTAATTTACTCAAAAAAAAATCATGATTGTATACCGTTGTTTTATGTTAGATATGTTGATGACACAGTTTTTCGTGTGGATAAAGAACATGTTGACTTGATTATTAATACCTTTAATTATTTTAAAGTTAACTTAAAGTTTACTTATGAACTAGAATCTGACAATCAAATTAATTTTCTTGACTTAACATTGATAAAAAGAAACAATCAATTTATCAGCGATTGGTTTCAAAAGCCTATATTTTCAAAAAGATTGATTAACTATTATTCCTGTCATCCATTACAACAAAAAAAGAATATTGTTTACAATTTATATGACAGGACAATTTTACTTTCACATGATTCTTTCTATAAGGATAATATAAGAAAAGTTATAAAAATTCTGCGGGACAATGATTATCCTTTAGATTTTATACATAAAAATTTGAAAATACGTAGTCATATTTTAAACAAAAAACAATAGATAGTGTACAATCTAATATGTTATCTGTTTATGGATGTCTACCAAAAGCTTGCATTCCTTTCAATAATATTTATTTTCAAATATCCAACATTTTGAAGGACTATAATTTAATTTCTATTCCTTTAGTTAAAAAAAAGTCTTAATTTGATTATAAAACTTGGAAAAGATTCTACTGAAAAATGCGATATTAAAGGTATTGTTTACAAATTTAACTGCAACGATTGTCCTGCTACTTATATTGGAGAAACCAAACGTTCTTTAAAGACAAGAGTTGGTGAACAAGAAAAAAGAAAAAAGATAAAAACTGTTGTTAACTAACATCGATTTAAAATAATCATTCTTTCGACTTTAAAAATGTAACATTGGTAGATTTTGAGACTAATTACAAAAAAAGACGTATTTCCGAAATGATCTATATAAAATGCAATGATTTTACTATCAATAGAACAGAGGATATACAATTCCTTAGTAATACTTATTTGCCTTTAATACGAAAGTTGAAACAGTGATTATTCTTCATAATACTTCGATCAATTTCATTGTCCTTGTCTTTTATATATAATCTGTAATCGTCAATATCGCACCTCAGTTTTGACTAATCACTGGCTGAACTATGCCGGTGATTTTTTATTTTAATTTAATGACAATATTTTATTATTTTAAAATGTTATTTTACCTTTTTTGACAATTTTTCGATGTGATTAACAATTTTTTAACTAGGTATTGTCTTATTATTTTTGTGAATTTAATGTGTGTGATTCCGCTTATAATTTTAATGTATATTATTTATTTATTTTTTATTAAAGTGACCTGCTGATGGTGGCAAACCAAGCCACCGAAACGTCGTATTGTGAAAAATAGTGTTTTTTCCTATTTTTTCCTCATCTTCTAGTAATCGAAAAAAAGTGTTTTTTTTTTGTAAATATAATGGATGAAAAAAATATTACTAAAAGAATGACACAGTTTCTTGAGTTTCTAATATTTCATTTAATTGTTAAAAAATGATCAACTTTTGTGTTTCAAATTGAAAGCGATTATCTACTGTTGGCAGGAGGTAATTTTTTACTAAATTTTCAACGTATTATAGAAATGCTTATAATAAATAAGTGGTTAACTTTAGGCCCATTTTGATAGTTATATTAATTAATTGAATAGATTAGCTTCGTTTTAATGTTTATTTATTTATTTATTTATTTATACATAAACGGGCAAGTACAAAGAAAAGAAAAGAGCCCTTTTGTACAATGATGTACTCATAATAAGAAAAATTACAATAAATATAAAATTAAACAATGCGTTTAAAACTAAACCAAGTCGCCGAGGTAACAACAATGAATAAAAACTATGGAAGTGTCATTTTTAACAATTTATAAAAATTTTATAAAAACTGAAAACATTAGTATCCACATCAGGTTAATCGGGAACAGACTTCCAGTCAATACTATAAGTCATTTTGACACCACTTAGCAAACGAAAAATTACAATCACCGCATACAAAAAGTAACTTTGAATAAAGGTTATAAATTCCTTCAATAGTTCGACACTTGCGTTGATCTTATCAAAACAGTAAACAAACAAAAAATTTCAAAAAACCATATCAAAATAAAAACACCATAAAAAAAATCAACTGCAACTGCCATACCTGACGTAAATTAAAAATCTACCATAGGTGCGTAAGCCTCTGACGTTCCGCTAATAACAGAGAGGACAGAGGACAAAGACGGAGACATACCTTTATTGAAATTGGAGAAGAGTGGATTGGAGAAGTTGTTAATGTTAACAATTTTATTATTTACTTTAACCTGAAATAATTACATCTGTTGAAAATTTGTACTATTTAGTGTTGGGTTGTATCCTCTATAAAATAATAATTAAAGTCTTTTTAAAATTCAAGAACACTTTTCAATAATTTTATTTAAACAATTATCGGGAACTTTCTCGATTTGAAAAGCCCAGAATGAAAGTAAAAAGAATTTCTATTTTCTAAGTAGTACAAAGTAAAGATGTTATTCTTCTCTGTCTGGGAGGAAACATTGTAAGGATAAATTTTATTAGAGGTTGGGTGAGGCTACGTGAGCGCTGAATCGACTAAATAAAATAGGCTGATCTGTATTCAGTGGTTGATCGCTATCAACGAATATCACCCCCTGACCGCCTTACACCCCTGAAGTTAGTCCCACATCCTCTCTAACTTCGACGTCAATCCCCTTTCCGCAGTATACATGCGAGTTCTCTCAACAAGATCTTCGAGTCATTTCTCGTGCATTGCACACGTGCAACTACGCATACGTGCGACACGAAACAGTTCATGCGTTTCCAGAACTCGGGAAATTTCAAAACCAACGTACTACTACTTTCCGAAATGATAAACGCCTCAAACCCTCAATATTACTTTCCTTTCATGTAAATAAAATCAAGACAAAAATTCATGTATTTTTCTGACGATGAAGCAACGACACATGTTCTGATTAAAAAAAAACCAATGTAGAATTCCAATGATTCTTTAAATCTGGTTTAGTAAAAAATTACTAATTTAATATAGTAAAATTGTAAGTGGGTTTTTTTTTCTATTGCAATTGGTAAAAAAGTAACTGTACTGAAAAAGTACTAATTCAGAAGTGGAATTTAATACAAGAAAGGGTCTAGAATATCTTGGAGAAAAAAATCTGCTAATTAACATAACCTCAAAGTTGCTTTAACTAATTAAATTAGTATTTCTTTTAATAAATTATTTCTAGCTGAATTATTATATCGTATGGTAAATTGAGATGTAAAGATTATAAAAACAAATTATTATTGGGTATTAGGAATTTAAATTAATAACAAAAAAATAGGAAGATATTTCATTTTCAAATTAGTAGTTTTTCTACTAATAATTAGTCATTTTCTACTAAAAATTAGTGACATTTTTTACTATTTAATAGTAACAGTAGTTTATGGAAATTTTTAATGCTAACAGATCTTCTAGGCAGATTAAGACAATTTTTAATAAACTAATTTTTATTTAACAGAAATATATGTCACAATTTCTCATATAACCGAATTCACATTTAACAGAATTTTCATTGACGAGAATGATCATTAACCAGAATTTGCATTGTACAAAATTGCCATGAAACATACTTTATCAGAATATCTTTTTGTTAGAATCTTAGAATTATAAATTACAATAATTTCCAAATAATATAATTTCGATTAAAAATTATTCTCTTTAAATAGAACTGCCATTTGATAGAATTTGCCTTCACAATAATTTCCATTTAAAATAAACACTATTTTATTTATCCAAATTTCCATTAAACAGAATTTCATTTATCAAAATTTAATTTGACCGAACTGCCTTTTTATCAACTTGTCATTTAACAAAACAATTCTAATGAACAAAATTATCATTTAACAGAATTTTTATTCAATAAAATTTATCATAATGTTTATTTATTTTATTTTACATTAACTAATGTACTTAATCAAGATAATTTTCATTTAACAGAAATGATTTTCAAGACTTAATAGAATTATGCTTAAACAGAATTGCCATTTAATAGAAGTTTAATTTCTATTTATCAGAATGGACAATGTCATTCAACCGAATTGTCATTTAACAGAAATGTCATTGACCAGGATTACTGTAAAACTAGATTTAACGGAATTTCTATTTTTCAAAATTGTAAATTATAAGAATTCCCAATTAATATAATTTTCAATTGACAGAATTGACATTAAATAGAATTTCCTTTTAATAGAATTAAGGATAATTTCTGTTTATCGGAATTTCCAGTTTTTGGATTAAAATAATTTTTATTTGACAGAATTTCCATTTAAAATAATTGTCATTTAGCAGAAATTTCATTGGACAGAATTTAACGGAATTTCTATTTTTTAGAATTTAAAACTACAAGAATTTTCAGTTAACATAATTTTCAATTGACAGAATTGGTATTAAACATTCGACAAAATTCAACATAATTTCTATTTATCTGAATTGATATTTACCAGAATGTCCATTAACATAAATATAATTTAAGAGAAATGTCATTTAACAGAAATGTCATTTAACAGAATTGTCACATAAGAGAATTTGAATTTAACAATGTTTCCACTTAAAATATTTGTAATTTTAAAAAATTATTCAACTTTAACATAATTTAGAAGCTAAAAATTTCTAAAGTTGCTAGTAACAAATCTGAGGTCACAAATTAAAAAGTTAAAATTACTAATTAAATATAAAATTTTCATATAATTTAGAATCTAAAATGTTTTTGGAATCGCTCATTGTTGGAATTCTAAAGTTCAAAATGGCAGATTCAATATATAAATTGATGAATTAGTATCTAAGAGTTTTTGGATTTTTAATATAATGTTTAATACAATATTTTAGGACTAATCACTATTTTTAGTAAAAATATTAAAATTCACATTCCAATATTTGTGAAACGTTTTCTGATAAGAACTTTTCAAACAATATTATAACTAGATCCTGGAAAATAAATACAGAATTTATTTGTTGGAAATTAATGAACCTTTGTCAGTTGCACGAAATCAACTTGTTATTAATTTGATTAAGGAGAAAAGGTTTTGAAACGAGCTGAAATCAATTAACAATCCCAATTAACTAACAGACTTATTGTGCTAGTTACATTTATATATATGTCATCATAAAACAAATTCGAAACAAAAGTGACTGATAAACAGAGAATCGCAAACTTTTGTGACAATTATATTACAAAACTGTCGACTCTGAAGGAAATATAAAAGGAAATAAAATTTAAATGTAATATTATTATAGTATATAGAGTATTTAAAATATAAGAGGTGTTAAATTTTATGAAAATTATTACTTGGTTTATAAATAAAATATTGACGAATTGAAAAATGTAATATTTAACAATTTTAACGTGAAAATGGGTTATAATAGTTGAATTAGGAATTTTAGTACCGAGGACAAGAAACTATAAGTAGATTTTAGGTGATGGGGGATTAATCTGCATGGAAGACTAATTATTATAGAGAGTATACAATGAGGTCACTCTGAATTTTCGCTAAGTATATACATATATAAACAAATACGAAGGATTATACTTTCGACATGAACATTTCATCGCAAAGAACATTCAAATTAATTGAATTCGTGCCATTCACGAGTTCGTTTACACTTCCAATAATCGAATGTACATGTAGATATGCCACGCGTTAAATTATAGGATGAAGGGCTGAAAAATGCTCATCAGTTTTGAGAGCTTCTTGTTGCGCAATACTCTATTCAGAATTTGTCCCCACTTTTTCATAATCAAATATTAGTAAACAATTAAAATGCAAATTCTCGTTTAAAATATGCGAAAATGGCATGGTTGATATTGAGATAAACATGAATGATGATTTTAGTGGAAAAGATATATTTAAGTTAAATGCTATATATACAATTAATAATATAATATATAATAATTAATATAGCATATAATAATATAATATAATTTATTTACAATTAAATTGAGATAGAAAAAGTGATAAAAATGTTTTTATGCAACGGGACAAAAATTTATTCAATCTAGTATAAAAAAAATGAACAAGTTACTGTCTTATTCGCTATTTTTTCTTTTTTAGAATGGAGGTTGAAATACGTCAGTGGAACAAGCGAAAACGCCACGCAGTGGAATAAACTGCATGTGGTCAGACACAATAAAAGAAAAGGCAATCGACCAATTTTTTTAAGTTTCTACTACACTGGCTTACGTGATTCAAAAAAACGAGCAAAAGAAAAATAGAATGCGAAAAAGAGATTAGTTAGCCTAATAAAAAATATTTTTCAAAATGATTTATATTTGGTCGTTTTCATTGGCGCTAAAAGTTAAAGAGTTAACGTCTAATTTGTTTTCATCATACATTTATCGCAACTAATTTTAGGATTAAAATCTAATTAAAGCAATGTTATTTTTTAGATATATATTATACAGTGTGCGATTAGTTTTTAATGCTTGTGTTATCAACAAATATAAATATTTATTCATGAGTCTGTAGAGAGTAAAATTTTCGAGATTGTAGAAATAAAAAAAGAAGCATATAATTGAAATTTTCCAAAATAAGTGCAAATTAATTTAAAAATAATGAAAGCAATAAAAAATTGGTAAAAAAAATTAAAAAATCATATGCATGTTTAAGGATTGAAGAAAATAATTGAAATTCCAAATAAACGGTTAATAATTTTATAAATTATGAAAAAGAACGAAATTAGTTAAAAATTAAAGAAAATATTTAAAAAATAAAATAGATAATTTAAAACTGAAGTAAATAATTGAAATTTGACAAAAATAATTGAAAATCTGAAAATTTAATTTTTAAAAATGAAAATTATTAGAAATTGCAAAAAATAATTGAAAAATGATTAAAATAATTTATAACTCAAAAAAATAATAGAAAACTAATTTTAAAAAAATTTTATATGCAGAAAATAATTTAAAGATCATAGAAATAAATAAAAATTGAAAAAAATAATTTTAATTGTAGATAAATAATTAAAAATCTTATAATCTAATTGAAAAAATTAAGAATAATTAAGAATTGGGAAAAATAATGGAAAAATTGAACAATATTATTAAGAATTAGAGGAAACTATTTAAAGTTTGAGAAAAATAATTGAAATGAAATACAGAATATATATTATGTACAAGAAAACAATTGCAAAATGATAAAGAAAATTATAAATTGAAAAAACTAATTGTACTATAAGTAAAATTTTTGATTCGGAAATTATTTGAAAAATAATTAAAAAAAGGATTAAAATAATGGAAAAATGAAAAAAAGCAAGTGGAATTTGGTATAAAAAATTTAAAATTTGGAAAGTTAGTTGAAAAAAATGCACGATTATATTTAAAATAAAAAAAATAATTGGACAATAATTTTCAAAATTTTAAAAATTGATGAAAAAAACTTGAAATTTTAGGTATGATAAGAATAGTAGAAAATTAAAGAATTTGTTAAAAATGTTTAAAAGAATTACATAATTTAATTGAAAGGAAAATAATTACAAAATATTAGAATTTCGAAAGATTGGTAGATTAAACAAAATAATTGAAATTGACGATAACCAATTAAAAATTTAGGAAATAAATTGAAAAATAATATAAACATTTAAAAATTCAGGAAATTAATTGAAAAATGACAATAATAATTGAAGATTAAGGAAAACAATACAAATTTGTGAAAAATAATTGAATATATTACAGATTATATTTAACATAAATATAATAAAACATAATATTAATATAAAAAAAATAAATAAACTTGCAAAATAATAAAAATAATTGATAGGTACTTAACAGAATTTTTTGAATTTTTAGATGAATTATTCAGAAAAATACAGAATACATTGTAAATAAAAGAAAATAATTAAAGATTGGAGACAATCATTTAAATAATTGAAAAACAAAATTAAAACTTCAAGAAAATTAATAAAAATTTAATAATAATTGAAGGAATAAAACAGTTTTTTTTTAATGTTGATGACAAAATTTGGAAAATGTTTATAGAAAACTTGAATTGAGAATATTAAAACGGATAATTACATTTGCATTAAGAAAGTAAACTTCAATTAAAACTCTAGAAAATCATCACCAGAAACATTAAAAGTAATACCAAAACTAAAACAAGAAATAAAATAGGTATACTTATATCGTTGTCTTTGAGTCACTAATAACTCATGAAATCATAAAAGAAAAGAAATATTAAAAATCCAAGAAACTTTTAAATCATTTCAAATTTAGTATACTTGAAGCGTCAATAAGTGAAATCTTTAATCAATGCAAATTCAAATTAATTGAAGTTTGAAGAAATTAAAATTGCTATAAATTTAAAAATTGACAAAATTTTAAATATTAGGTGAAAAATTAATTCAAAAATAAAGCAAAAGAACATGTAGTGACAAACTTCAGGTGTAAACAAAATGAATAAATAAATGAAATTAAAGATTATATTATATAGAGACAGAATTCGTGAAAAATGCATAAACAAAAATTTTTCTTTCTTATCGAAATATTGAAAAGATTATTATGTTTGGTCATAAAAATATTTCCTCCAAACGAAAAAAGTTTTAATTATTTTTTACAAAAGTTATTGCAGAGTTAACATTTTTAACACTTTTTAAATAAAAGCTTATAATTCATAAATTAGTTTACCTATTTAAGTGTACCTTGGACAGAATGAATAAGCATAAAATAGACTTTCAATTACAGTTCGAAGGTTTAAAAAAAGAAAATTTCCCATAAGTTGTTTATAAATTGTTTATAAACAATTAATTTTTTTTATTGTTCTGGACCTTTTAAAAATCGGGAAAAGATATTAAAATACACTTAAAACTCTAAAAAATTAAAATTCATTGAGAATATTTACGAGCGATTATTTTTTGGAGTCATTTCATGAGACATTCGGATAGCTTTTTGTTACACTTCGTCATTTGGTAGTATATTGGATGCTAACTAAGTGATTAGAAATGTGGTGAAACTTTTTGGCACATTTATTTAGCACCTAGAAAACCAAAGAAAAAATATCTATTTTCGATCGAACGAATTTTTTATGGAATGTCCCAAAAAAATAATCGCTCGTCCATTTTCTCAATGGATTTCGATTTCTTAGAGTTTTAAGTGTATTTTAATATCTTTTCCTGATTTTTAAAAGGTCCAGAACATTGAAAAAAATTAATTGTTTATAAAGAAATAAAGAAAATTTTTTTTTTAACTTTTAGAATTGTAAGTGGATGTCTGTTTTATGCCTTTTGCTTCTATCCAAGATGCGCTTAAATCGGAATACTCACTTAAGAAATATAAGCTTTTATTTAAAAAGTAAAATTTTCCTTTTGCAATAACTTTTGTAAAAATTTTTTTTAAATTTTTCGTTTGGTATAAACATTTTTAGGTTCTAACATAATAATTCTATCAATATTTCAATAAAAAAGAAAAATCTTTTTTTTTCTATGCATGCTGATTTCACGAATTCTGACCCATAATAATGATAATAATAATAATAATTAGTAAACTATAAAAACTTTTCGATAATTCGAAACGACAAGAGTTCCAAACGTTTCCTAATTTTACACAAATTTTTAATAAAATAATATATTTTCACCCAGACAATTGAGCGGAACCAGGAAACGTAAATTAATGAAAAATATTGAAAATTCCCGTAAAATTAAATAGCACAATAGGAATAAATTTTACGAACTCGCAGAATCAAGGTAAATTTTGAATTGCTCGTATAATTAATGCTTGTCTGGCTGAAGTGACCTTTCGGCTTGCAAATTATTATTTATTTTTCATTCGTTTAAAGTTATGGAAATATAATTATTATATATCGTTCAGAATCCTTGCAGAGGAGATGGATAAAAAAAAACTGAGCGGGTTCATTAGTGATTTTAATAACGCGGTGAGTAATTAGATGAAACAATAATTTACCCTACAATATTTCTACGAGATTGGTCTTTGAAATTCTGGTCCTGAAACCCTTTAAGGCCACATTAGGTAACTTTACTCTACAAATTTGAGGTAAGAGGGTGAAAATAAGGAGAATGGAAATGAGTAAAAGTCTAAAAGCCAGAGACACGAAAGAGAGAGAAAGAGAGAGAGAAGTTGGATCTGGTTGACTTAGGGTTGAAAAAGGACAAGTTAAAGTAAAGAGAAGTGAGAGCAAGAACGAGCAAGTGAATGTAATTGGCTTTGGGTGCGCTATCTTGCCAGTCAAGCAGTTTCTCAGCTCAGTTGCTATCAGCACGAGTATAAATTCAGTTTTTCTTTTATTTCTACGGGCCTTTTCTACCATTGGCCCTCCCACGCTGCTTTGGTTGGGAATTAACGACGTTAATTTGTTTTAAGTGTGCTTGGAGAAAGTTTTGCTCCAGTTGAGTATCGATAGCTCTGGACCATAGATACTTAGCTCGAGAAGCGATTCTCGGTCTTTCCGTTTCGATCTGTGCTTACTCTGTCGGCTTGTACACATATACATTCCAAGATTATACGGATCTAGTAGAATTCATTGCAAGTCGTATATCTTTTCAGAGAGACAGTTCAGTGCCAGACTTCTGTCCTATACTGGCTGCTATGGCGTACTCTACTTCCATTCAGTGAAAAGGATGAATTTCTTTTCAGTATTTCTCGAAAAACAGGATGTTAACAAACTTTATTTGTTTAGTTTTAAAATAAATATTTTATAATTGAGACTAGTGATTGAAAAGGTGATTGAACAGGATTAGATTTAAGTGAAAATCATAACAATTAAAAATATCGAATCTTGTATTTCATCATTTGATTTGCATTCAGATATTAAAAAAGAAATCAGAGAAAAAATCACTAACAGCACTATTTGTAATTTAAATAAAAAAAAGAACCACACTCCTGTAGAAGAAAAAAATTTTGCAAAAAAAATTAATTCCACAAAAAACTTTTTAAAAAACAACCCTGAACTGTTTTTTACTAACCCCGACAAAGGTAATGTTACCGTATGTTTAAATAAAATTGATTATTATTCTAAAATGGATGATTTACTTTTTGATGAATCTACTTATAAACTTATAAAGAGAAATCCGTTAAGTAGACTTCAATCAAATACCTATGAGATTCTAAGAGATCTCAATGATAATGACTTTCTGAAATATAAATTTTACAAGAGCCAATTAACGATGACCAATACTTCCTTAGCTAAGGCCTATAGTCTACCGAAAATTCACAAAGAAAATTTACCACTTAGATCTATTATTTCTCTTATCTGTAGCCCCACATATTTTTTATCCAAAATTTTATATGAAGATTTAAAAAAAGTCATTCGACCCCCTGAATCGCATATTGATAACAGTTTCGTTTTGAGAGAAAAATTGAAAAATATTTTTATTATAAAAATTATAAAATTGAAGGAAAATATTTAGTTGTCAATTAAAAACTGAAGGAAATTATAGAAAAATTTTAGATGATAAATGAAAATTGAAGAAGATAATTAAAGAATTGTATTGAAATTAAAAACAAATTACTGATAATTGGAGAAAGGCGAGAATTATTTAATATTGAATAAAATAATTGAAAAAAGAAAATAATTGAAAATGGAGAAAATAAACTGAAATTTAAAGAATTAAATTGAAATATGAAGAAGATAATTGATAATTAAAAGAAAAATTACAAAATGTCGAAAATAATTGAGAAATGAGGAAAATAATTGACAATTGACAAAATAACTCGAAAGCTGTCGAGAATAATCGACAACAGAACAAAATAATTAAAAAAATTAATGAACAATTATAAAATTTAAGAAGAATAATTTTATATTAAAAATCACTTTCTATTCATGATTTCAATCAATGAAATTTTACAGGAAATCAGTCGAAAATAACTAAATTGTCATTAATTTTTTTTGATTGATAGATGGAAATAATTTTCAATTTTAGTAACAGCATTGAAAATTTGAATTATTTTCTATTGATCAATCAGGTCGAAATCACCGACAATTCAGCAGTTTTCAAATTATTTCAAATAAAATATCACTGATTGAAATCATAAAAATAGAAATTAATTAAATTAATTTTTTAAAACAACCTCTTTTAAAATTCCCTGACTTTTCATACGCTAAACTGAAAAGAACACTTAGAATTTTGAAAACCTGATTAAATTAAAAAAATATGAAATACTTCATTTACAAAATTTCTTGAATATTAATATTTTTCTTTTCTACTTTAACTGAACTAATGGGAACATTATCAACCTGTCCATTTTTGAATTTTGTGTGATTTGTGATGTTTTAATAGTCTCCAATATTTTAAGGTTTATTTTAAGTCTTGGAATCCTTACTTCCATTTATTTTAACCTAAGAGTTATTTGTTTTTAATTTTTTCCCCGAAAATTAGAAAATCTTCCCAACTAGTGGATTTCTTTCGTAAAGTTTGGAAAAATTCCCTATTTAAAAAAAAATTGGAAATTATTTTTAAAGATTGGAAAAATTTCCAAACATAGTGGATTTTTTCCGAAAATTCGTAAATAAATCCCAGAAATTGTTGAAAAAATTCCAATTTTTCAAGAAAAACTATTTTTATCAAATTATTGGAATTTTTTTTCCAAAAAATTGGAAAATCGTCTAAATGCGATAGATTTTTTCCCAGAAGTAAAAAATATAAATTCTAAGTCTAGATGAAAATATTTCCGTAGTTCAGAAAAATGGACTTATTAAAAAAAAATCGGAAATTAGTCCTAAAGATTGGAAAATTTCCCGAATAATATAATGGATATCCTCACAAAGTTCAGAAACAAATCCTACAATAAACCACAATGCGTTTCCTCTTTTTTGGCTTCTGCTTCAGTTTTTTGGTCATTTTCTTCCGTCTCAATGAAAATCATTTTTTATAATTTTATAAGTCCAACCAATTAAATACATTTTTTATAATTGAAGTCTAATAAAAATAAGGACAGCAGTCAAATACTTAGAGACTTATTAAATATCTGAGTTAAAAATAGTGTCTTTAGTGGCCTTTTTTTAAAAAAAAAGTGTCATTAGTGGCATTTTTATCAAAATAGTAGCTAAATAGTGGCATCAACTGAAAATTTTTTATTTAAATCTTTTATTAAAAAGATAAAAAAATTACACTAGTCCGACGTTTCGAGAATCAACCATTCTCATTTTCAAGAACTGTAAAAGAATAATAAGAATAAAATGATTACGATATTAAATCTAGTTTTTGCATAATATAAATCACACTTTTTTTAAAAAACACTAACCAATATTTTCACAACAAGAAAAATTGGATCACAAACCGAAAACTAGTCAAAGGTATGTTATTATACAATCAGAGTTTTTTTATAAAAACATTTTTTTCTTTTATGTCAAGAAAAATTAACATTTGAGTTTTGTGTCTTCGAAAATAGTTCTTGTTAGTATAAGTTTAAAATGACTACTGACAAATCTTATTTATAAACAGAGATTTATACTTCGAAATGAAATCAATGATAAATGAAGACATTAAATAGAAAGAGGAAAATATTGAGAAAAGTGATTATTTTAAAATATCTAAAATTGCATTGTAAGTCGGATTGAAATGATTCAAATCATTTTTTTTTTTAAATTTTATTATTTTCTTCTTTTTTTATAAAAATCATCTCTGTAAATTTTCGTTTATATGGATTATTTTCGTTATGTAAAATTTTAATTTCGTCCCATAGAATCTGATGTGAGTCAAGGTCATTGTCATTCCCATTAATGTATCGAGTAATAACATTATGATATTTTTCATTTTCTAGATTTTTGTTAGTAAAGTGTTCATTTCTCCTAATACGTAATGGACTACTAGTTTCTCCGATATAACATTTTCCACAGAAACAAGAAACTTTTTAAACTACATCAGTTTTTTCTGGAATATTAATATGATCTTTACCCAGTTTTATAAATCTATATAGTTTAGAGTTAACTTTAAAAATGATAGTTATATTGTATTTAGATAGTACATAATGGATAATAAATAATTATAAATATTTAGATAAGTATCAGTATAGTAAATAAAAAAAATGCAGTTAACTTTAAAAAAACATCACAAAATCATGAAATTGTCAGAGGTGATTACATGTTAAAGACAAGAGATAAACTGTCAAAATCAAACATCAGAAAGTACAAATTCGAGAAGGTTCGGGAATAATTTTTCGGAAATAAACAGATATTGACAAGTTCCAACGGATCGATTTTCTACTTTTGTTTTTTAACCTTTGTCAAATTTTTAGAAAAGAATTGCAAGTATAATTTACACATTATTTGGATTGTAAGATTTTTTAACTAAAAATAGGCAATGTTAAATTATACTCTTTTAGCAAAAAATACTTTATGTACTTTGCCTAAATATTTCAAAAACAACTCGTTTATTGTAAATTGGTTACGGATTTTTTTTCACCGGACCATAAAAAAGAAAGGTAATTAACTGTTTTTATGACAAGCAGTTGTTGTGATTGTTAAAGTGTCGATAATTAACAGCAAGAATTTCATAAATGGATTTATAGTTTTCCATCCAACGAAAAAAACTATATAATGATATTATGTTAAAGAGAGAGAGAGAGAGAGAGAGAGAACAACATTATTAGAGACTTTTGAAATAACTAGAAAGTGACTAAAATAACTAGAAAATAATGAAAAAAACATAGAATTTACGATTTTAGAAAACACTGAAAATGAGGAAAAATCACTGGAAAGGAAATAAATAACTATAAATAAAGATAATTAACTAGAGATTTAAGAGAACGTTTAGAAAAGAGGAAGAAGTTTCCAGGAAGTGAAGGATATCAAGATATTAAAGAGGATAACAAAAAAGTCTAAAATATCACTAGAATATTGAAAAGTAACTCAATTTTGTAAATGAAAACCAGAAAAACATCTAAAAATTACATAAAGATAAATAGATAACAAATATAGGAAAGTAATAAGTAAAAGTAAAATGTAATACAAAAATATAAAAAATACAATAAATAAATAATTAAATAAAATATAATAGGTAAGAATGAATTACGAAATATTGTGAAATGTCAAAAAAAAAAAATACTGGGAAAGGAAAAAGATTACAAGAAGTTAAAAGCACACTTAAAATTGACACACTCAGTAGCGGCTTTAGGGGGGGACTTACCCCCTAAATAAATAATTAATTCAGCGCAGAGCTGAAGAGGGCCCATCCAGGGATGTAGACGTAATATAGAAGAAAATTTTTGAACTGTCCAGGTCAAAAGATAACATTTTTTAAATTTAGCTTAAACTTTGCGAGAGTGTTTTCACTGTTAGTGAAAGTGTAAACACTAAATTTTTTCAAATTTCATAAAATAGTTTTTTAGTTACATAGTTTTAAAATTTTGATTTTTTTTAAATTTATTATATGTCTAACCAGATTGCATATTATAGGGGGGGGGGGGGGGCGACAAAATTGAACTTTGCCCGGGGCGCAGAAAGTGCTAAAGCCGGCTCTAGACACACTTACTATAAAATAAAAAAGATAATAGGACAAGTAACTAAAAAAAGAGAAAGAATAAGTAGAAAGCGAAGAAAATAACCCAAAACTGATGAAAAAAAAAATTAAAAAATTTTTAAAAAATTAAGAAAAATTAGAAAAAATTACTAAGAAGTAAATAAATAACTAGCAATAAAAATAAAGAACTAGAACTTTAAAAGAACATCTAACAATGACAAAGAAATATCTGGAAAATGCAAGACATTTATATAGATTTAAAAAAAAGATAACTAGAAAGTAAAAATTGTCACTGACTTTATAGAAAAAGTAAATAATTTTTTAAAATTAAACTAGAAAATATTAAAAACCCAAAAACAGAAAAATGTATAAAAATAAATTAGCGACAGACAACTAGATAGTGAATAAAAAGAGCCTGGGAATGTACAAACTATTTTCGAAAAGAAAAAAAATTACAAAAGGGAAAAAGTAGCAAAAAATGTAAAGAAAATATTCAAAAATTGAATAAAATTACCATAAAATGAAAAAAAACTGGAAAATGAAAAAATACCGAGTTATTTGTGTTTTTCGAGTTAAGAACTGGATGATGTTTAGAAAAACCCACAGAAGTAGACTATAAAACTCACGTTGACAGTTTCTTGTTTAACTTTAAATTTCTAGTTATTTTTCAACAATTTCTGGTTAATTTTTTAATTAAATGGTTGTTTTTACTTATTTTAACTGATTTTACCTTATTTCCAAGTTAACTGGTTAATTTTATAGTCCTTTTATTTTGTTTAATTGATTTTATGTTTCTTTTGACTTTCTATTAAACGAAAAGTTTTTAAAAAAATGTTTACAAAAGTTATTGTAAAATGGCAATTATAAACACCTTTTAAATAAAAGCTTATATTTCCTAAATGAGTTTTTCGATTTAAGTGTACTTTGGATTGTATCGAAAGGCATAAAACAGACTTTCATTTACATTTCGAAAATTATGAAAAAAAAATTTTTCATAATTTGTTTATAAAGTGTTCATAAAAAATGAATTTTTTTCAATGTTCTGGACCTTTAAAGATCAGGAAAAGATATTAAAGTACACTTAAAACTCTAAGAAATCGAAATTCATTGAGAAAATTGAGAAGCTTATTATTTTTTTGGGGCATTCAATGAGAAATTCGTTCTATTGAAAATAGATATTTTTGATACCCTAAAAAAATAATCGCTCGTTAATTTTCTCAATGCATTTTTATTCCTTAGAGTTTTAAGTGTATTTTAATATGTATTCCCGATTTTTAAAAGGTCCAAAACAGTTAAAAAAATTAATTGTTTATAAACCATTTTTAAACAAATTATGAAAAAATTCTATTATTTAAATTTTTGAACTGTAATTGGAAGTCTATTTTACACTGTTAAAAATTTCTGTATTGTGCTTCACATACATGTATATATGAAATTAAATTCAACATACAATTATATTAAATTTAATATATACAACGTTATAAATTCTAAGATACAAATATAGCAAATTTAATAATTAATATACATTATATTAAATTTAGAATAATTTATATTAAATTTTATATACATGTATGTGAAGCACAATACAGAAATTTTTAACAGTGTATGCTCATTGATTCTAAAATCGGTAAACTCATTTATGAAATATAAGCTGCTATATTTTGAAAAGTGTTAAAGATATTAATTTTTCAATAACTTTTGTAAAAATATAAAAAAATTTTTCGTTTTATGAAAATATGTTTATAATCAACAAATATAATAATTTTTTTAATATTTCGATAAGAAAAGAAAACGTTATTTTTTTATGCTGTTTTCACGAATTCTGACCCATGAGGGAGTTACGTGGTTCTCAGGCATCATAGTACCTTTTCTCTTCAAAAAAGGTGAAAAGGTGTATGTTTTTCCTGGAAAAGGTGACAGAAAGGTGACAAAAAATTTAATAAACAACAAACTAGAATGTGTTCAAAACAGGATTGCTACATTTTCAAAATCCAGACCATTTTTCATCAAATTCCATGACCAAATATAAAATAAGTAGCAATATTAACACTTTGCATTGTTTTTAGTTTTTTATTTTTGCATTTATTTATTAACAAATACAATAAATAATGAAAATTACGAGAATAATTACAAAATTAAAAAAAATATCTGAAAAATGACAAAAATAATGAACAATTGAAAACAAAATTCAAAAAATGGCTAGACTGATACACAGCCGAACAAAAAATTGAAAAAATCCAAGAATAATTATAAAATTTTAAGAAAATAACTAAAAATTGAAAAAATTACAGGAAATAATTGAAAAATTTCGGAAAACAATTGAAAATCGAAGAAAATAATTAATAATTGTAAGAAATAATAGAAAAATGACGAAAATAATTGAAAAATTGAAGAAAATATCTGAAAACTGACCAAAAAAATGGACAATTAAAAAGAAATTTCGAAAAATGATTAGATTAATAGACAACTAAAAGAAATAATTCAAAAAATTATGCAAGAAATATTAAATTAAGAAAATTATAGGAATAATTGTTGGAAATAATTACAAATTAAACAACTGGATTTAAAATCGAAAAAAATTGAAAATTAAAAAAAGGAATTGAAATTTAAAGAATATAATTAAAAGTTGCGAAAAAAGTAATTAAAAAAGCTGAAAATTGTAGAATATAGAAGAAAATATAATTAAAAACTAAAAAATTAAAATTTGAAGAAAATAATAAAAAAAATTAAGAATTACTGCATATTGAATAAAATAATTGAAAATTGAAGACTGGGATTTCAAATTAAAAATAATAATTGAGAAAAGAAAATAATTAAGATTTGAAGAAATAAATAAGGAATTAAATTAAAATTTCAAGAAAGTAATTGACAATTGAAAAAAATTAGAAAACTGTCGAGAATAATTGTCAACAGAACAAAATATTAAAGAATAATTATAAACTTCAAGAATTATTGTAAATTGAAAAATTTGTAGAAAATAATTGAAAATTGAGGAAAAAATTAATAATTGGAAGAAATAATTGAAAAATGCCGAGAATAATTGAAAAATTGAAGAAAATATCTGAAATATGACGAACATAATAGACAATTGGAAACAAAATTCAAAAAATGGCTACATTAGTAGACAGCAAAACAAAAAAATTGAAAAAAAAAGAATTATAAAATTTTAAGAGAATAATTGAAAAAATTGTAGGAAATAATTATAATTTTTGAAGAATAATTAATAATTAAAAGAAATAATTGAAAAATGACGAGAATTAAAATTGGAGAAAGTATTAAAAATTGAAAAAATAAATTAAAGATTAAAGAATCAAATTAAATTTGTAAGTAAATAATAAATAATTAAAAGAAAAATTAATAAATTACTAAATTAATTAAATATTAAGAAAAATACTTGAAAATTGAAAAAAAGTAACAAAAATTCAAAAGCTCTCGAGAATAATCGACAACAGAACAAAATAATTAAAATAAAAATTAAAGGATAATTAGGTACAAAATTGAAGAAGAATATTAAGTTGTCAATTAAAAATGAAGAAAATTATAGTAAAAATTTTAGGAAATAAATGAAAATTTATGAAATTAATTGAAAATTGAAGAAGATATTTAAAGAATTATTGAAAGTTTAAAAAAATAATTGACAATTGAAATAAGACGAGGATTATTGAACATTGAATAAATTAATTGAAAATTGAAGAAAATAATTAAAAATGGAGGACATAAATTGAAAATTTAAGAATTAAATTGAAATATAAATAAAATAATTAAAAATTAGTTAACTGTTTATTTGACTCTATTCTTATTTATGGCGTTTTTTATTAGTAAATCAAATTTTTGGTTCTTGTATCAATGATCATTAAAACTAAATTCAAACATTAAGTCTGAATTTTATGAGCATACTTCGAAATATTTACAAAAATATATATATTTTTGATTCCAAAAAAAGGTGAAAAAAGATGTAAAAAGGTGACAAGTCATCAAAAAAGGTGAAAAAGGTGACAAATCATAAAATAAGGTGAAAAAGGTGACAAAATTGGAAAAAAGGTGAGAGTTAAGTGGTGTCAAACTTTCTGACCTAGCGGCGACGGCAAAATGGTTTTATATAATGGGGAGTGATTTTTATAAACTGAAAATATTGATGTTTATTTAGACGAGTATTTTTAGCATTTCCGGGTTTGTGTATGTGTGAAAGAGAGAGAGAGAGAGAGAGGGGGGGGGGATGAATTTTTTCAGTTTTTTTCTTCAAAGTATAGTCTCAAATTTTCAACTTTTTCTAATGTTTCAATAACGTCTTACACTGTTTGCTTCCTCACAGAGGAAGTTATGAGATATATACTTACAGCCATTTCCAAAAATAGGTTTGTACTTATTTTCTACTAAAATGCATAAATTTCCATTATTAAGCAACAATGTGTGTGTGTTTTTTAAATATTTGAATATTGGTTTATTTTCTTATAAAATTTGTCTTGATGTTATAATTCTGTTTCTCAATTTCTAATTCTTCTTTCACTTTACAGTAATTTTTGTTTAACCCCCAGTTACTAGTTTACTTTCTAGTAATTTATCTTTATTTTCTGCATGGTTGATACATATTTCGCTATAACATTTTTCCGACAGTATATATTTGGCTTTCATTGTAATAATAAATGTTATAATATATACTATATTACTAATAAAACGTGAAAATGACTAACTTTTAGTTATAAAATACCAATAACAATGTATGATAATGAAGATATTACTTTATGACAGATGTCTAGCTCCAGGTGAGTAATATAGAGTCGATTTCTGATGGATCTTCTCATATGCGATTTGAAATCGATTTACGCTCATCCAAGCGATTTAATCTCGCCTATATGGGTCGCAAGCTCTATAATTCCCAATGTCTCCGTCTGGTAGACTCCGCTGGCCATTTTGATCGATCGCCAAAATGATTGACTGCGACCATGACGTTTAACTCCCCCTTTATAATCTACTCGCATTTCATTTCTATTGAAAGTTATATACTCCAATAATAACAATCAACGTAAAAGAATAAATAGGTTAGTCGTCACATGCTTATTCATCAACAAAAAAAAAAAAAAGAATTTCTCTATTTAAACAACCAAAAAGTTCGTAAACAGTTACGTCGATTATAAAATGATTTTTGAATGTTACATAAGAGAAAAAGTAAATAATTCTAAAAATAGGAATGAAATAACTTTTCAATCAAGCTCGAGTGGTTTTCAAAGTCTGGTTGAGATCAAAGCATTACCGAGACAAAAAATAGATCTTTCTTCAATTTGTGCTTTGACAAACGCTGACTTTTCCAATTTTTTTCTCTTTTATCCCTGCAAAACACCCGTTACAATGAAACACGTGTATACCCTGTGCGGTTTCATTAAAAGTCGTCACCCGGTTTTCTCCTACTAAATATTAATCACGACTCCGGTAATTCTTTCCCAGAAGCATTTCTTTTTAACTGGAATGTTGACGTTACTCCTTCTCTTCTGCATATTTTTAATTGTAAAAGAAAAATTGTAAGCCCGACTGTTTCAGCAGCATCAGCCAAGATTTCACTTCTTGGAATATAATGAATCTTAATTTTGCCCAAGAGACTGTCAACTCATAACAATGTCATTCAGAATAATACTTGCCAAATTGCATTGTAACAATTTTTTTTCTCATTTCGCTTTTCATTTTATTATTTACTTTTAGCAATCCATATTAATATGAATTAATTTTATAGGAACGAATGACAGAATAATGCTTTTAGGAAATATTACACTCATAACGAATTTTAATTAGATTATATGAAATATTATTATTTTCATCATTATTGAGGTTACGCTTTTGAGGTTAACTTTTTAAAAATAGTAACAGCTCTCGCTTCTCAATTCGCTTTAAAGTTCTTTATTTACTTGTGACAATCTATATTGATATTAATCAATTTTATCGGAATTGTACAAATTTTGAAAGAGAGTTCTTCTTGGGTAATTTTTATATAAATAAATTAATCAAGATAAGTACAAATCTTGCACTAATTAATCGAATCATACAATTATAAATTAATAAAATGACAGAATAATGCTTTTGGGAAATATTACACTCATAACGAATTTTAATTAGATTATATGAAATATTATTATTTTAATCATTATTGAGGTTACGATTTTTAGGTTAACTTTTTAACAATAGTAAGAGCACTTTTTTTGCTATCTGGAAAAAGATTAAATAAAACGTCCGGATTAAAACCAAAGTTAAGGAAAATATCGATTCAATTTTAAATCAATATTTTATATACTTTTTTAAAATAAGTTAATACAATTGTGTGTGCTAATAGGATTAAAACTTGCATATACATTAGCGTGGTCTAAAACAAAATTTTCTTTTTAAAAAAAAAAAAACATTTTTTCGTAGAAATAGTATAGAATCCATGAAAATGAATATTTTTCAATCGGGTAACTCTGTGTCTCTTCGAGAGAGTTCAAAGAATAAGACCCATTTGTTTATTAAACAATTTTTTAATATTAATTATTTTTTATGGATCCCAAAAAAAATCCCAAAATACAGAAATAAGTGTTTTTTTCGAGACTTATAAAAAATAGTTAATTTTAAAAAATTGTTAAATAAACAAATGAGTCTTATTTTTTGAACTCTCCTGACAAGAAACAGAGTTATCTGATTGATAAATATTCATTTTCATAGAATCTGTACTATTTCTACGAAAAATTTTTTTTTCCCCATTTAAAATACCCCTATAGGAAATGACAATCGGCTAGAGCTTGGCCCAAGCTTGGCCAATATTAGACCAATATTGGCCCAAGCTTGGGCCGATCTTGAGCATCGGCAAATTTCCCATAGGGACATAAGAAACTTTGAGCTCTTTGAGCCACCTCTAAATATTAAAAAAAAAACAACAACAACAAAACTGAGGATTTTTTTTCGATATAGAACAATCTCAGGAAGTGAGAGCATTAAAAAAAAAGAAAAATTTGTATTCCCACGCATTTTTGGACCACCCTAATATACATTATGACAAAATTGTAAACAGATTAAACAATTGATAAAATTCTTCTGATTTAATTTTACAATTGTCAATTTCAAGAATGCAATGAAATAATGAGTCTTAATTAAAAAATAAAAAAGAGCATGAAATAAAAACTGCAAAGTTGCGATTTTACATCTGTTGCAACAATATGGTGACTCCGATATTAATATTTATACTTGTATTATCCCGTCAGTTGCTAATCGGTTGCCTGTCCGGTAAAATTATTTTAATTATTGATAGAAACGGTTTGTGTGTTTATAAAATTCAGAATATTCACGAGTAAAGGATAAATAAATAAACATAGAACATGTAAGTCACATTAATCGAAAGTTTAATTCAAAGAAATTATCTCTCTAAATTTGAATTAGTTAAAAATAACTATAATTATTAGTAAAATCGTGGCTGAGTTTTTGTACCAGCAATTAATGAAAAATAACTAATTATTATTAGTATAAAATTTTTAAAATTTTTTTTAAAATTTTTTTTTAGGTTTAATATAACCTAAAAATGAATCCAACTTATAATTTTTTTATTTTTCACTAAATAATTAGTCAAAATAAAACTATTTCAATTAGTGACTAAGTTTTTGGTTTCAAATTAGTTATTTTTAACTAATTTAGATTTAGAGAGTAATGAAACTCAAAATCAGTGACCTTTAAATCTAAATTAGTGATTTTCTACTAATAAGTTAGAGGAAAATGAGCTACTATTAAATAGTAAAAAAAGTTACTAATTTTTAGTAGAAAACTACTAATTTGAAAGAGAAACATCTACTAATTGAAAAAGTAAACTTTCACTATATTTCAATCAATAAATAATATTTACTTTTTAAATAGGTAATTTTGTACTAATAATAATTAGTAGTTTTCAACTAAAATCAAGATATCAAGATTAATAAGATTTTTTATAATATTATTAACGGATTCCTTATCGCTTACTCACGGACCATAAAAATTCCCGTGTACTGAGTTTTATATTTTTTTAAAGATATAAACTTCGGTTATACCAAATCTTCTAACTTTTTTCGTAATCCGACTTTTTTTCGTAATGTCTTCTTAAACTTTTTTTAATGTCAGGTAAGAGTAGTCTTAAATTCTTGTGCTAAAAAATGTTCTTTCTTTTGTGATTAATATTGCATTAATATATAAAACAAGTATGAAAACCTATATTCACTTGTTTTGCTTTTTATCCAAAGTTCATTATTGTTATTGAAAAAATACTAAGCAAATATATACATTTAATAATAAATAAATTATTATTTTAAATTTTAAGGATGTTCAACAAATTGACATAACCTCAAACTATAAAATGATTTTTCACATAAAATAAAAATATTATTGAAATTGGTTTCACTTAATTTTGAAAGACACGGTTGTACTTTTTTTTAAAAAATAATTAGGTTTATACAAAATTTGTTACCAAATAAAAATTATACAACATTTTGTGTTTTTCGTTTTAAGTTATTCGGAAACAATTATAATTTTCCTTCAATTTAGACAAATAATAGCTGATATTAATCATTAAATCATTCTCTACAAATTTCTCTGTTGGATTTTGTTAATAGTTTATTAAAAAATTATTAAACAAACAAAACTTGGCTACTATATATTTTTTAAACAAAAAAATATTAACAGAATCCAACGTACAAACTTGTAGAAAATATTTCAAAGACTAAAATGAGCTATTATGTATCAAAATTGGTTGAAAATTACAATTTTTCACAAACTTTAAACAAAAACACAAAATGTGAAATAATTATTATTTCATAACAAATTTTATATTAACCTAATTTTTTTTTGCAAAATCTACAACTGTATCTTTTAAAATTGGGTGAAATCAATTTTAATAATATTTTTATTTTATGTGAAAAACCATTTTTTAGTTTGAGATTATGTCAATGGGTTGAACATCCTTTAAGTGTCAAGTAGTCAGTTAAAACAAATGTCAGCATTTTTGTCGCAACTTGAATTCTCATATCATATAAAAACAATGATATTAAATTACAATTGAGAATTCAGAGGTCACAATCCGAGTAAAAATACAAATTATTTCATTGTTCCAATTAAATTGCTAATGTGATCAAAATTCCAGGTTAACGATGATTTCGCAACTTGCTCTGATCTGTGTTCTTTTGACAATATGCCGAGGAATTTCAATAGAAGAAGAAAGCTACCGGATTACTAAATTTCCAAAAAATAATGGCATTTATTTTGAGTACATCAACAATCTTAAATTATCCACAGCCAATTGGAGAGTTGTAATTTTCATGAATGTAAGGAAGCAGAGTGACAGACTTATCGATATCAGGACTCAACTCCAGAATGCTAAATCCAGTTGTTCTCCAAAAGAAACTTGGTGCCTGAACCAATTATCAGATTTGGAACAAGATGATGCTTGGGAACAGGCCAGCATACTTCAAACGGAATTAAACCTGCAAATGGAGGAACTTAGAAGAATAAAAAATATAAGAATGGTTTCAAAAAGTACAAAAGTTGGAAATTTCCTACTATTAGAACATTTTGAAAAACCCGATGATCCAATCCCAGGAGTATTATCCTACGACGATGAAGAAAGTATAAACGCAGCTATCCAAGAACTGAACCTGGCCCAAACTAATTTAACTCACTTGATCGGAAAACAAACCCATGTCTTAAGATCTCAATTAGATTCTCTTCATAAAACGCATCAAGAGAATGAGAAAAAAATAAAATCCCTGAGTGAAGAAATGAAGAATATTGGAGAACTATTGGACTTGTCAGAAGGAGGCCCCAAAGTTAAATCTTACTCTAGTATTCTTTTCGAAATTAAAAGTATGATTAAGAAAGAACTGAGCCAATATCAACAGTCAGGAACAAAATTTTTAGATGTTATCCATCAGGCCAGACAAGGACAACTACACCCTTCCTTGATTTCCTCACAACTCTTATCAATATGGGGAGATGTTCAAAGTCAACACCACGATGACCTTCGTTTACCCATTCGCATTTATAACCCAAGTATAGATGAAATAATATCAATCTCCCATACATCGATTTATTTTGAAGAAGATCATTTGAAGATCTTGGTTGATATACCGTTAGTAGAAAACTCATTGTTTTACGTTTACCAGATTCATCCTCTACCCATTTATCAGCAAATTTTAGCTAAGAAAACAGGAAAGGTCTATGTAGATTCTAAATATGATTATTTGGCGATAGAAGAATCTCGAGATGCGTATATACTGATGCAGAAACAGGATCTAAGTATGTGTAAAAAAACGGAAAAATTTTTAGTTTGCCAAAATACTCCAGTGAGACTCTATCCTCGATTAAAAACATCTTGCGAGATACAGATGTTTCTTTATCAAACAACCGAGGCTCTAAAATCATGTAACATTAAAATTGAATACAACCAAGAGCCACACTGGAAGCGAATAAAAACCCTTGGAGCATGGATCTTTTCTGTACCTGAAGAAACTAGACTTAAGATAATATGCAGAGACTTTTTCTTCTCAATTATGATTAATAAAACAGGACTCCTACAGCTGGACACTGGATGTAGAGCAATAAACAATGGAGTAACTATTCCGACATTAATATCACAACGAGAACTGACAGATGAGGTTATGTATGAAGCAGAAATGGATCTGGATTTAAGAAACATCTCGACACTCCTTTCTAAGATTATATCTACGGTTAAGCAGGTAGATTTGGAAAAATTGGAAGAACAAATTTTTCGAAGAAGGTCAGACACCCTGGATGACTTGGAGCTACAACTTTATAATTTTTCTCAGGATCAGGAAGAGAGAAGCAACAGAGAAATACATGACCTGCAAATTTATTTAGGAATCGGAATTATCATCTTTGGATTATTTGTTGTTATGTGTTATGTTAAGTAGAAATTAGTTTGTTATAAATACTAGATAAAAGAACCTAGATCAACTAAAGCTTCACTAAAAAAAGGTATTCTTCTTCGAAGAATTATTCTGGGAAGCTATTTAAGAATACAATTTTTTTAAAGTTAGTTGAGACAGAGGTAAATCCTTCCATATTATTTTAGTTGAGAAACCAGTAAATGATTTTGGAAAGGTGAGATTGAATAAAAATTCAAATATTACGTCAAATTAACACTCCTTCTGTAGGAGGAAAAATGTTTTTCCAAAAAACATTACTAATCTCAATAAACATCTAAATAAGTTCACTTTTTATAGTAAGTCATGTAATAATAGTTTGTCTGGTTCTAATAGTGTTTATTTTTAAAAAATTCAAATTTGGAGATTGATGATATTCATTTACATTTTATGTTTTTCAAGAAAAATCTGTCGGATACAAAAAACCTAATTTTAGAAATCAATAACGATTTACTTTTTATGGATAAATTTCTTGAAATTAAAAATCAGACGTTTATGTAAGCAGAGCTTAAGCTTAAAGTGACAATAATTTATGCTTATTTTTTTGATTTGGGTAGTGAATATTAGAAAATGCAAAAAACAAAAATTCTGTCTATAATTGAAAAGACAAAAAAATTAAAATTTGAAATTTAGAAAATTTAAAACCCTTTGGATTTTATTTTTAATTAATAAAAGATTAAGATTAAGATTTAGATTTTATAACCAGAAATAAAAATTAGTTCTTATAAGGCCAAAAACAAAAAATTGAGTGTTGAAAAGTTCTATTCAGACAGGCTTTTAAAATACCAAAAAATATATTTAAATAATAATATTACAGTCCACTTTTTCGCGTAAAATAAAGATAAATAAAAAAAACTTATCAATTTTACAAATTTTGGAAATTACAATTTTTTAACTACTTCTATTAATTATACCAATAAAATCAAACATCTTTTTCTACATTGCACAAAATTTCATAATTTGCATATTTTGTAGTTTCGAACAACATGAAATCAAAAATAACGAAAAAATTCTATCCACTAGAAAACTAGTCTTCTGATATAATAAAATGTGAAATATTTTTAAACTGACCAGAATAAATAAAATATTGTATACATCCAATCTACAACTGTAAGGTTTTTTTTCTCTTTATTTATACCATTTAATTTTAAATTTGAAAATATCACATCCAATGAGAACGGACCCTGAAAGAAAATCCCAAATATGTCTAAAGGCCAAAGAGATAGGCGTCCATAAATTAGAAAAAGTCCTCGATAAGAGCACCACCCTTGCGAAAAATATAAAAATGCAAAAAATGAAAACTCGACGAGCCCTAGAATCGTTTACATTGGCATTCTAAAGCCGCGATTGAACTGTGGATTTTACCAGTGGGGAAGTGAGAAAACTCATCAAAAGTAAATCCTGGACTGTAGATCCCTTGAAAAAATACGGCATATATTCTATCAAAACGGAGACGTTCGATTTAACCCAGTGAATAACGACGATGAGTGCAAAATCATAAGATGAAAAGTATTAAAGTTATTTGACTCTAATAACATTTTCCACTTTTTGGATATTTACCTCAATTTCCAATAAACTTGGTCCAAATTATTTTCTGATTCTTAATATACATGACAAATTAACTGAAAATATTGTGAAAAATTGAAGTTTTAAAAATTATTTTTTACACAATGTAGATGAATATATGTTTATAGAGTATTAATCAATAAAAGATGGGAAATAATAATAAATTGATAAAAAAGAATAAAAATTAAAGAACATTTCCTTTTAATACCACTATAATATAAATTTGGTAAATCAAGTTCAAAATTAATAAATTCCAATTAGAACAGCGGCTACAAATTAAATTTCCAAAATTAATAAATTTGATTGTATTAGATTCTATGTCATTTAGGCAATGTGAGTAATTATAGTTGGTAGCGAGCAATTTGTATTTTATTCGAAATCTAATAAAGGACGACCAGAGCCACACAAATTGGTCAGAAATCCAATAACCCAAAAACGGCGATTTTTATTAAAGCTCGGTTAAATTTCAGAAATGCTTTATAACTGGCTTATAATAAGCAACATTAAAATGTAAACAAGTCGAATTTGAGTTTAATATAAAAAAATATGGAAATTAATATTGATGGAGAGAGAAGTAGAGAATTAAAAAATGACTAATTATATTATTGTTGTTGAGATGCCTTATTGTTTGTCATTAAATAACCTAAGCCATTATTGGATCTTAGACTTCTAGAATTTTGTCTCAAGAATTTCAATTACTGGTCTGTGGATAGTCAGGATCGCTTTTCGAAGCTAAAGAATTCCCTGTCGATGCAAATAAAAATAATTCTTTTTTGGGAACAAGAACTTGGAAAAGTATATTTTTACAACCTGTTCTGCATTTTAAAAATGCTTTCAAATGAAGCACACTATTTAAAGGAAATAAAAAAACGAAATGTATATTTGTCTTTGTTCGTTTATTAAATCACATTAATTTTATTTTGATTACTTGATTTGAAGAATGTAAATAATAATACTTTCTGGAAGCAAAGAATAGAAAAATATTTTTTCACAATTTATCAGCAAGTTTATTACTTTGGGAAAACAATTTTTTCCCAGTCACAGTTAGTGATAGAAGAGTCGCTCTAGAGCGCAGTTGTTCGATTTGCAGAGAATTACTTGTCAAAGTCTGGAACTTAATCTTTAAGGAGGAATCGGACAGACAGTCAAGGCAAAAGTTAGTCTGAGTTTGGTATTCTACTTCTCAAATAGAAGAAGAAATTTAAAACGTAATTTTTAGTAAAAGTGTTTAAAAACATTTTTTTTGTAAAATTAACAATTAAATGTTTATGGAAATTTTTTATTGTTAACATTAAATTCTAAATAGAGTAGAGTAGGGTGAAAAAGCCATTGAAAAAAAGAGCCATATTTGGGTTTTAAATTAAAACTATTGAATTGTTTTATCAGAAATTTAGAATATAAGTTCTATCAGGTAATACGCAACTTTTGACTATAATTTAACAGTTGTATCTATAATATTGTAGTCTTTATTGTAAAATTTCATTTTGAAATATTTTGGACACAACATTTTGGTTAACTTTCCGAACATATTAGAACTAGTTTAAGTGGACGGAAAATAAGAATAAACGTTTGCAAGTAAAGAGAAAAGTATTCTTAACACGTATGGTTATCAGTTTCTTTGCAATTGACTTAATTTTGAGATTTATTGTAGCTTTTTGAGAAAAGGTTCCTGAGGGTATAAAAGCTGAGGACAAAAAAAAATATTAAAAATTATGTGATGTTTATTTGTTTTCTACTATTCATAACATTTTATAATACACATAACCGTCAAATTTATCATACACTTTATATTTTTATTACATTAGTTTTAAAACATATTAATAAATAATAATCTTTAAAATTTATTAAAATAATATTATTTGAAATATAAATAAAAGGAAGAAACATTAAAAAGCAAAAATTAATAGCATATTTTGCCAAAATTTTATTACGTTTTACCTACAATGCATTCAGCCTAAAACCAAGTTACCCTAAAATGCATTTTGCCTAAAACCCAGTTAACCTCAAATGAAATCAGCCTAAATCCGGTTTTACATATAATGCATTAAATCTAAACCCCATTTTACATAAAAGTCTTTCAGACTAAAATCCATTTAACCTAAATTAAATTCAGCCTAAATATCAATTTACCTAAAATGCATTCACCCTAAAACACATTTTAACTAAAATGCATTCAGCCTAAATCCCAATTTACATAAAATGCATTCACCCTAAAACACATTTTAACTAAAATACATTTAGCCTCAAACGCAATTAACCTAAAATGCATTAAACCTAATTTTTATTTTACCTTAAATGCATTAAGCCTAAATCTCATTTAACCTAAAATGCATTCAGCCTAAAACCAAATAAACCTAAACGTCATTTAGCCTAAATTGCATTCAGCCTAAAACCCAATTTACCTAAAATGCATTCAGCCTAAATCCCATTTTACCTAAAATACGTTTAACCTGAAACCCATATAATCTAAAATGCATTCAGCCTACATCCCATTTAATCTAAAATTTATTCAGCTTAAATCCCATTTAATCTAAAATGCATTTAGCGTAAATTTTATTTTACATAAAATGCTTTCAGCCTAAATACCATTTTACCTAAAATGCATTTAACCTAAAACCCATTTTACCTAAAATACATTTAACCTGAATCTCATTTAATCTAAAATGCATTCAGCCTAAATCCTATTTAATCTAAAATTCATTTAGCCTAAATCCCGTTTAACCTAAAACGTATTCAGCCTAAAACCCTTTTTACCTAAAAGTCTTTCAGACTAAATTCTATTTCATCTAAATTGCATTCAGTCTCAGTCTCAATTTAGATAAAATAAACTCACCCTAAAACACATTTTTTCCTAAAATATATTCAGCCTAAATCCTAAATAACCTTAAATGCATATAATAATTTCTTATTTTACCTAAAATGCATTCTGCCTAAATCCTCTTTTACCTAAAATGCATACAGTCTAAAACCCATTTAACCTAAATATCATTAATCCTAAATTGCATTCTGCCCAATTTCATAGAACCTAAAATGCATTCAGCCTAAAGTCTATTTAACCTAAAAGTCATTTAGTCTAAATCCTATTTTACCTAAAATGAATATAGCCTAAAACCATTTGTCCTAAATTCAATTTTACCTAATGTAAAATTTAATGTAAATTTTAATTTAAAATCCTTCCACCACTTAGGATTTGAACTTTCAGCATGATACTGACACTTTGTTGATATTATCTGAATTATTGTATTTACCTTAATTTATTGATGAAATTATTAATTTAAATAATTTAAATAATTTAAATAATTTAAATAATTTTATTATATAGTATATAAACAATTACATTTTATTTCCAATAAAAAAAATTAAATTTAATCTTATTTAATATAATAAATATTTTATTTATTTATATCAAATATTTTAATTATTTTAATCTCTTCAATTATTATTTCAATTAATTTAATTATCTCCAAAAAAACTAAATTTAATCGCAATAAATTAACTCCTTTTGAATGTGGATTTGATCCATTATCCTCAATACGTTTACCCTTCTCAATTCAATTTTTCTTAATTAGAATTATTTTTTTAATTTTTGATGTAGAAATTTCCTTAATTTTACCAATTATTTTTTATATAAAATTAAATTTTTTAACAAATATATTTCTATTCATTTTTATCCTTCTAATTTTAACTTTTGGGTTATACTATGAATGAATAGAAGGTTCATTAAATTGATTAAAATAAATTTATTGAATAATAGTTAAATTTTATAACATTTAAATTGCATTTAAAAATTATTTTATTAAATTTATTTCTGAATAAATCTAATAAATTAGAATTTAATTTCGACTTAAATGCAAACTTTGGATAAAATATGATTTAGGACAAATGGTTTTTTGCTGTATGCATTTTAGAGAAAATGGGATTTAGGCTGAATGCAAGTTAGGTTGAATGGAATTTAGGCTAAATGCATTTTAGGTTAAATGGGTTTTAGGCTGAATTTATTTTAGGATAAATGGATTTTAGGCTGAATATTAGAATATTAACTATGTGAATAAACTGTACAAAGTTGAATAATTTTTTATTTAATTGCAGAATTTAACTGGTTCACTGCATAAAAATAGCTTCTTTTGTTTAATATTCTTTTTAGTAATTAAATGTAATTTTAGAGGTTAGAAAAAAAGCGGTAAATGTATTAAAATTTTAATTTGTAAATTTTTTTTTTGCATTTATAGGCTACGATCGCTGTTAGCACCGTACCTTTATAGGATAAAGAAGATTCTGCTTTAATGGAATATTTAATAAATTCATGGAGCCCTTTTTTGAGCGAAAGACTTGTTTTTAATATGTTTACGTTTTTCAATTTTATAAAATAAATATAAATTAAATATTTGTAAGATTTTTAAACATTAAATAATATTCTTTCAGATAAAATCAATACTTCCATTCTAAATGAGATTTAATTTAGAAAATTTCCAATTTGAAAACTAGTTTATAGTTTTATACTTCATCTTTTGAAGTGCAAAAAATATTATTCCCTCTTATTATTTATATTTTTTAAAAAGTACAAAAAAATACTTCTAAATTAATTAGATACATCTCGACTACATATCTATATACACAATTGTTTAATAAATTTCTTTATTTCAAAGATATTAAAGGGTGCCCGTTCTAGGCTACTCTCCCCTAAATGGGCTTAAAGCTGAATGCATTTTAAGTAAAATGAAATTTAGGCTGAATAAATTTTAGGTTAAATGGGATTTAGGCTAAATGAATTTTAGGTAAATTGGGATTTAGACTGAACGCAATTTAGGTTAAATGAAATTTAGTCGAAAGACTTTTAGGTTAAATGGCTTTCAGGCTGAATGTATTTTAGGTTAATTGGGTTTCAGGCTAAATGCATTTTAAGTTAAATGAAATTTACGCTTATTTAGATTTTGTTATGAAAATTATTAAAGTAACCAAAATTCGCCTTTTTTCAAAAAGTAATGAACGTTACAATCAGGTATGTAAACAACTCGTTTGAATAAAAAATGTTAATTATTTGTAAAGAACTTTTATTAAGGGAATTTATAGTTATGGTATTAAATTTAATTGAATCGATTATAATTCCAATTTATAATAATTATGATGAATCTTTCCATAAAAATTGTAAATATTAAGAACTTTAATATAACGAAATTTCAATTAATTTTTTTTATTATCATTAATCAAAACATTTGATGTCAAGAATTGTATCCAAACCTAAATTTCTTTTATCCAACTTTTACACGATCTAAATTCACGTTTGTTCTAATTTTACTCAAATAAAATCCAAACGATACAAATTTTGAAATTTAATAATTTGTATTATTAAAGTGGATAGGTATTTATTAGAAATATAATAAATTTAAATTCAAACTGTTATTAATTTCTATGAATTAATAGCTCAATTAAGGACGCTTATACCCTCAAGCGGTTCTCATTCTATCGGACCATGTTAAAAAATATTTTTTTAATTTCATTTCGTCTTATAATTTGGTTTCTAAATAGTATTTTGTAGTTAAAATCATTACACAAACAAATTTTATTGAAAAAAAAAATTTCTGTTCAAAATTCCAACTTTTTAAAATTTGTTCTTCCTGATTATTTCAAAAAAGTGAAAGATTACTACCCTTAAATAACATTTTCTTAACAATGGAACGGTAAATTAATTAAATATTATTGTAAAAGTTGTATTCCATTTCAGTTAAAAATATATTAGTTTTTTAAATAAATCTGTAGAACCGTGTTTTTTTAATTAATTAAAATATAGTCATTTTGCTCGTTTTGTTACTTTTTCCATGTAAAAGTCCAAACTTTATAAATTTATATCTTAAAAACAGAACGGTAAAATTCAATAAAATTGTAACAGTACATGTAAAGCAATGTATTTAATATGTCATTAAAATTTTTTAAGAATCTGTAGAAAATGGTTTTTTGGATAAACATCCTTAATTCAAACATCAGTTTTATAATTTTTAATTTTTTCAAGCTTTATCAATCCCAACTTATTTTTATTATGTCACAATTTTTAATAATCAAAGTTTTACTTAATCTAAATTTAAATAGATTCAAACTTTAATTTCCAAAATTGTAAACAAATTTCAATTAATTTTATTTTTTATTTACATTAAAACTAATTCAAATTACAAATTTACATCTAGCAAAATTCTAATTTTTACGAATTTCAATCAATCGTAATTTTTATAAGCGGAAATTTATAGTGATGAAAATTCTATTTGATTCTAAGTTGAATGCATTCAAATTTTATTTTCTAAATTTTGGGAATAGGATTTTTTTATATTCTTCGAATTGCTCTACAAGATTTCGTGCTCAGAAATTTTGTTCAAAAGATAAAGTTTAGTCCAATATGTACCAAATTTTCTAATCTTTTTTTCAAATTATACCAAACTATATATTTTTAATCTTCATATATAGTTGATGCTATTTTGTGCCACTTTATTTCATGCTTAAATAATGTCTTTGCTTAAATATTACGATTGTAAAAAATAATTTGTGCTTTTTTGATACTATCTTATCAAAAATTCTCCATATTGGATTTTCTAGTGTTTAAAAATAAAATCTGGGAACACGGAATTTTATAAGGCAGGACCCTATAAAGGATAAAAAAAATCCTATTTCCGAATTTCAGAAAAATAATTTTTTTCATTCAGTGCTGTTCCAAATTAAGGCTCTAAATTATGAAAATAATTTATTCCTAGAAACGTAAAAATTAAATATTTAGAACTGACCGTCTCGCAAATTTGAGAGATGAGGTTGGTTTGAAATGCATATTTCTCGAAACGTTAATTGGTATTGATTTCAAGTATCAGTTTACGTAGTTACAGTTTCGGAAATAGGTTTAATCATATCTCGCCATATATACAGTTCACCATTGTTTGCCAGCTGAAAATCAATAACTTACAACTCTCAAATAATACTGGGCAAGGAAAAGAAGTGAATAACCTATAACAAGAACCAAAATTGGCGATTTTTGTAGTTTCGGGTGGATTTTAGAAAATTTATGATTTTGGAAATTTTGATTTTATGGATAAAAAACTTTTGCTGGTACAGAAAGTACACATTATTCAAAATTGTTGATTTTTTCAACTGAAATAAGGAAATCGTCTGACAAAATAATTTTAGTCACTATTAATTAACTTTTACTTTTTCCGGACAAAATATTGTTCAAATTTAATAAATGTTTGAAGAAACTTGTACATATTTTGTACCTCCTTGAAGAAAAATTTATCTACAACTCAGGATTCTTAACCCTTCTACAAAAAAAAGCTTTATAATTAACTACATTTTTAGGTTTAATCAATTTTACAACATTAACATTCAATACGAGTTTTTGTCTAGTCAAAACCTGTTTATCTACTAAATATAGATAATTTAATCTACTTTCAAGCAAACATTGTTTAAATGAAATAATTCTTTTTTTTATTAAACTCAAGATTGTGCAAATTTCTATTTTAAATAATTTATTAAAGTTTATGTCTGATTTGGAATCAGTTGGAGTATTACAAAATTACTAAAATATGTTTTTGAATATGATTTCAAATTATCCTCGTTATTTATAGTTTGTTGTAGCACTTTTGCTCCTCTAGAGTATTGTATTTATTAGAATAATGCGCATATACACGTCGGGGTGTGTACAGATGTGATAATAAAATGCTGCATGTCGAGACATCGCGCGACTTCGTTATGTATTCATAAATGGAACGCACCTGAACTATACTAGTGAAGAGAATAATCCAATGCAGTTATCGTTTGAAACATGGCTATCAAATCGAAGCTTCGTTAGCTCAGTTGTGTATCGTAATGATTTCGATGTGAGATATTGTGAATATTTCTATTCATTATGTAAAGATTTCTCAATCAAGATGTGAAACATGTGTGTTCAAACAGCCTATTATTTTCTAAATTTTCACTTTTATAAATGATATAAATACAGTAACAATTTGCACGTTATTTTTTTTACTGACTAATAATGATTCTTTTCATTCATTATAGTTACCTTTTTTTATTTCTTAATTGTTTATTCGTTGTAAAGTAAAAACCAAAATAAAAGTTGGTATTTTTTACAGTTCATTATTTTATAAAATATCACACAAAACCTAAAAAGCTCAAAACGTTGCATAATGATACCGTTTTTTCGATTTATTTTACAATTTGTGCTAAAAAATGGCATTATTATGCAACGTTTTGAGCACTTCAGGTTTTGTGTGTATATAAAAATTATCATGTAAAAAACTATAAATAAACTAACTAATAAATGTTCGCTTAACATTTATTTGTAGAAAAATGTTGATTTGTGGGAAAGAAATGTCAAAAAACTAAAATTATTGGATTTCAAGAAAAAAAAGAGGAATCAATAAAGTGTTCAACAAAGAAATCTAGATCTAAAAAGTCAATTATAAAACTTTACTTCTTCCAGGTATTCATATACATATTTAAAAACAGTGTATACATATGTAAGTTTATATTTGTATATTATTAAAAATTTTATCAATAAAAAAGAGATAACAAATTTTTATTGAATAAGTAGTTCAAATATTTATTTAACTAACTCATTTTATTTTTTTTATGCATATATTAGAAATATTCCACACAATAACTTGGCACCAAAATTATTCACATACCACTATTACGTCTGTTTGACTTGGTCGCAAAATTTGTTGCTAGCGGCGTCGCATATTTGACTAAATATTCCATATTTCCGTTAATTTTCAATGAATTGATTTAAAATTTTCCAGGAAACTTCTTTCAATATTAATAAACAACTTTCCCACGGAAAGTTATTTCTAACTTAAACTATTAAGCAAACGAAAACTTCCTCATTTACTACTTTTCAGCGAAACGTTTACAAACAGGTCTCTAATTTTATTTAATAAAAAATAGTTGAATAATAATTTTCTTTTTAACGTTTTCATCATTTTGCCGTCTTCTCTAATCTCAAATGCGTAAGTGTACCAAGTTTCAATTAATTTCATAAAGATTTGTTCAACGTATGACGATTTATGTTTTAAAATTAACAGAAGTCGAAAAACAAAAAATTTTCAGTTTTTGTGCATTATTGTAAATAATAATCCTACCAAACAATCCAAAGAGAAGAAAGTTCCACATTTTTATGCTCTATTTGGTAATTTGTTTAAAAAAAAAAAATTTGTTTTGTTTTCTAGTTGTTTTTCCCGAATTTCAAAATAGGCTCTACTTTTTAGTGATTTTCCATTATTTTCTAATTCTTTCTTTATGGGGACTTTTTAACACCTTCTAGATTTAAATTAATCAAATATTTTTCTCGTTTTCTAGATCAGGTTTTTTTAACTCTATTTATTATTTATCTTTCATCCTCCTTATAATGAATTAAAACTTTTTTGTTTATTAATTTATAGTTATTTTCTTCACTTTCTAGTCATTTTTTACTCGATCTAGTAAGCCTTTCTAACGCTCTAAATCTAAAATAGTGAAAACTGACTAGTTGAGGTTATATTTTACTAATTGAAAAAGAAAAAAACTCGATTATCTCAAAATTGTGAAAACGTACTAATTAAAATGGTAATTCTAAGAGACAAAATTCGTCTCAAAGAAGATATTTACATTTCAGTTGAACAAATAATTCTACTTCAAAAATCAGAGTAATTTATTTTCAGTTTTTAACTCATCAAAATTTCCATCTACGTAATGCACTAATTTTTTATAAAATCGTGTCTATTGTTGAAAACTGAGCAAACGTTAAAAGCGAATTTAAGGTTTGGTGCACTTGTTTGATTTTTTGTTAACAGTTTTCTATAATTTCACTTTTGAACCTATATTCATATGAAACTGATGTAAAAATTGGATTTTTGTATATGAATAAGTGTACAATATCATTTTATGTACGAAAACACAGGAATTTACAATTTTTGACTTACTAATAAAGTTAGTCATTTTGAAATAAGTACTATTTCAATTAGTTAAAATGGAATAAACTACTAATTGATTTAGTCAAATACAGCATTAATTATTACATTTTTTTAGAATCCTTCTTTTTCAGATTTAAAGAGTTTTTACGAACATTCTTTTTCTATTTTCTTATTATTTCTCTAATTTACTAGTAAAATTTTTTAATTTTATTTGTAATTTATAAATAAGTATTTTTATAGAGGCATTTTTATCAATAATATAATATTCAATTCTTTTTTTGTTATTTTTTAGATAGTTATGTTTCAATTTTAGTTATTTATTTTTAATCCTAGTTACTTACTAATTTATAATTCGCTTAGATGTCTTCTTTTTTCATAAATAATTTACTGTAATTTCCATCACTTTTTAGTAAATATCTCTTATTTTTATTCAGTTTTTTCATTTTCTTATTATTCGGGTAATTTTGAAGTAATTTTGTCATTGTTTAATTACTTTTTTTATTTTGAATTATAATTTTACTTTATAGTATTTTTCTAAATTAGTAGATATTTTTCTGCACTTCCAGTACCTTTTTCGATTTTCTTGTTACTTTCTTTTTTTTTTAATTTCAAGACAAGGGAATATGTAAATTAAAAACAACCTTAACTATATATATGAAAATATAAAATATTTAAAAAAGTATATATATTTTATAATTTTTTGTCTCTAATTTCTAATTCCTTTCTTACTTTTTGTCAAAAATTTCAAATTATTTTTTACTTTATACTTACAGTATTTTTTCCTGATTTTTTATTTATATTAATTTAGGATTTTTACCTAACACTCATTTTCTCAAATTTACTACTTATTTTTAATTTTTCATAAATTTTTAGATATTTTCTTCATTTTCTAGTTTTTATAATTTAATTCCAACTATCTATTCATTTTTTAGAGTTTATTTATTGTTTCCAAATTATTTTTTAACATTTCTATTTATTGTTTACAAACTTCTCTTTTGTCTTCAATTTCTAGTACTACTTTGTCAGTTTCTAGTTATTTTTTTTTTTCATTTTTAGTTACTTTTATTTTATAATTATTTTTTCACTTTATAGTGATTCTTTTCTTTTTGCAGATGTTTTTTCAGTTATTTTTTTGTTTCTCTTCTACTTATATATTACAAATTTTAATTCTTTATTTCTTTTTAGTGACTTTTTTATATTCTAGTTACTTTTCTTTTTTCAGCACCCTTTCTAGTGTTTTAATTATCTTTAGTATTTATATTTATATTCATAATTATTTGAATTATTTTGTAGTTTTTTTTACTTCATAGTGATTATTTTCATTTTTCAGGTGTTTTTTTAGTTATTTTTTTGTTTCTTTCTTACTTACACTGTTAGAAAAAACCTGAAAATTAATGCACTTTTAATTCATTCACGCCACTGAATTTTTATTTAATGTTGAAGGAAAGTTATGATAATTTACAAATAAATTGAATTTCATTCAAGTATGCATTAATTTTAATTTAATTGCGCATTAAAGTAAAATTAATGCAATATTACCTAAAATTTGAGTTACCGATGAATGACAGTTATTTTGGCGTCGGTAATAAGATAAGTTGCAGAATTATTGTCGTGCAGTTTGTGGTATAGTTTTATAATACTTATGGTGTAAATCGTGTTCAAAATAAACTTCTTTGATGAAGATTGAAATGAACTTTAACTTTGTGACTATGGTTTTTTGCCTCTTTATTTTTAATAACTGAATTTAATGAATATTGTAACCAACAATTTGTAGGTTATGTTTTCAGTGCGTCTATTTCTATTCGCGTGTGTATTTTGCAAACAAATGAATAATTATTAAGTGAATACTCTTATTCGTATGTTTTTTTAAGATAATAATTCAAGTGTTCATAAATTGCTGTGCTTCTATTCAAAAAGTTTTCTACACGTTTTGTTTCTTTGGACTTTCTTGCATACGCATATTTAAACAAATAGTTTATTAAAATCTAAGACAATATGAATGAATTTTCATTCACCTATGTTGGAAGTTTTTTCCAACCACCTACATTAAAATTAATGCACATGTGCATGAATTTTTAGTCACACGGAACTGAATTTTCAGTCACGTGTTTTTAATTTTCATTTACGTGAATGGAAAAAACTTCCAGCATATGTGAGTGAAAATTCAGTCAGATTTTTCTAACAGTGTATATTTCCCTAATTTTAATTCTTTATTACTTTTTAGTGACTTTCTTTATATTCTAGTTACTTTTATTTTTTAGCACGCTTTCTTGAATTTTAAATATTTTAATTACCTTCCGTAAAACAGGCTAACTTCGCTCATGTAGTGTAACTTCGCTCAGTGAAAACTTTTTTTTTCAAAAATTATTTATTGTTATTTCTAGGAAGAAAAATATAAAATTTGCAATTGCTAATGTTAAGAAAAGTATCAAACTGTGTCTCAAGGGTATTTTAAAGTAGAATTATAGTCAAGTTTTAATAAAAATAATATTTATTTAAAGATGTCTATTTTGCTCATTGAACAAGTAGTGTGTAAAAGTCGCTTGTGAAACCTATATTTAAAATATTTTATGTTAAAATCATCTAATAATCTTATTTCCTATATCCCTGACATGATTTAGAAAAAATAAAATTACTGAAAAGTTGAATAGATTTTGAAAAAAGTCAATTTAAAAAAAATATTTCATATTTGTTGGGTAATTTCGTTCATGAATACAATGTATCATTCAATTGTTTATCAAGTATCTAAGGTTATTTCTCATGACAAAATTAAAAAATTTTACGAATTTATAAAACACAAAACGTGGTTAAATATTTATTCTGATGACTGTAAATATTAATTAAATAACATTATTTTATTTATAATGATTTTATAAAGTGATTATAGCTTGTAAACTAACATATGTGACGCTCCGCGAGAGAAGGGATCATCGCTGAAAAAGCAAATTTTAAAGAATGGACGGGCAAAGAGGAGGAAGAAAAATTGAGACGCTTAACATGCCCATGTTTAAAGCTTCATAACAAGAAAACTAGATGCAGGAATTAAATTTTGATTTTTGGAACTCAAAAAGCAACTCAAAAACTATCAATTACCATGAAAAAATCAAACTAATTAATTGTTAATTTCACGGGATGGTCGTTCAAAGAAAAATAAAAAAATGCGATATACTTAGTATGTCTAGGTTTGAAGCATTATAACAAAAAGTGTAATTACAAAAAAAGAATTTTTGAAACATGGAACTGAAAGAACAACTCAAAAATTACCTTTTAGCATAAAAAAATGAAAATTGATTTTTTCGGCGATGGGTCCCTTCTCTCACGGAGCGTCACATATTTTTGTTGTTAAAAATTAAAGTCATTAAAGTTGAGCGAAATTACCCCACATTGAGGTGTAATTTCGCTCACAATAAAAAGGTATATTAAATAGGTTTACGCAATAGATAGTAATTTTTTTATTTTGTGAAATTAAAGAGGAAGAGTCAGAGATTATATATTTACAGTACCACAATTTATTATTAACTTTTTCCTATACTTTTTTAAAAAAAACATGAAAATTTGAGCGAAATTACCCTGTTTTACGGTTTATTAGATATTTAATATATTTATTTTCATTGTTTTGTAATTATTTTTTCACTTTATAGTGAATCTTTTCATTTTTCAGATGTCTTTGTAGTTATTTTTTTTCCTTTTCTACTTGTATTTCTCAAATTTTAATTCTTTATTATTTTCTAGTAATCTATCTTTATATTCTTGTTATTTTTCTTCTTGTTAAGCACGCTTTTTATATAGTGTTTTAAGAATTTTAAAATACTAATTTGCATACGTTACTACTACATATATACTACAAACTATTTTTGAAAGAAATTTTAAAATAAAATTCATTATAAGATGTATTTAAAAGAGACTATTCAAGAACTACTTGGAAATACTAATTTGTTTACTTTTAAACTGTTACAGTGAAGACAAGAAAATTTAATAGTGACTATATTAATGTTCAAACTTTAGTTTTAATGTTTAATATAGTCACTATTAAATTCTCTTTTCTTCACTGTAACAATTTAAAAGTATACCAATTAGTTTTTCTCTATGTAGGACTTGAATAGTCTCCTTTCAAAAATCTTATATTAAATTTTATTTTATAATTTCTTTTAGTTTAATTTCCATAGTTTTTCCCACACTAAGAGACTGAAGATTTTAATCTTTGTAAAAAATCTTTGAAATTTTAATATGTAATGTTAGGAAAAATGTACTCTTTCCGAATTTTTTATATGTTTCATACGAAATTTCAAAAGATTATATTAAGAGCTCTAAAAGTTATATTGATGTCTGAAATATATTGTTCACGATTTTTAGTATGTTCCCTAGGAAAGTTCATAAAAGAGATTGTGCACAACAATATAGTCTTTAGATTCTTCATAATGTTTGTATAAAACATTTGAAATATTTATAAAAAGTACATTTTTCCATATTAAAATTTTTAACAAGTATTTACATAGATTCAAATCAATCTTTCAGTACAGCTTTTGAATAAATATAAGATAATATGAATATAATAATAAAAGCTGACTTTTAAATTTCGCATTTATAACACTATCAGAATATAATGAATATAAACTTCTAATAAACAAAACTACATAATTTATCGATCAAAAGAAGTGAAACCTAGCGTAAAAATTGGACAGGTTGCATATTTCACTTGGTCATGAACATGACTTTGATGGAGAATGAAAGGGCTTACAATGCTTGACATGTATTGACACAATAATTGACCCTAGGTTACCTGTTGCCAGCGTCTCTGTATTAGCTGAATAATAATTATCATTTAGCGTGTAACAGGATTGCATAGACGAAAATGTAAACTCATATCAAGGGTTGTTTGGTTGAGTGTGGTGGAGAAACGTTCCAACATATATATGTATACAAGAGTAATACGTAGAAGCAGAGGGAAGACATGTGTAAAGCACGTTACAACGGTCCATGTCGAAGCAACATGACGTATGGGCTAGAAGTTAATCAAATCGTTTTCACCAATTTATCAACGCATCAGTGTGTTACGTGTAACGCACTCATGACACGTCCACTAGTATCGCACACGTTCGACTTGAGCTGGAACGCTATTGGAAATGGGGTACTGTACAGACCATACTGTTTAATTACTTTCCCTTGGAGTGACTATCGTTCAAGGGCCCATTCGATTAATTCTATGCTTAGCTTTGCCCTCAAGCTAGAAACCTCGGCGTAAAATTAAACCTCGACTGGAAATTGAAAATTACAATAAAATCGTCTAAATTGCTGCACAGTGAGGAATCAAGTCCAACAAATAAAAAATATCTCAAGATTAAAGCCCAACATTATAGATAGATTATTAACAATTATAAATTTTTTAAATATTATATTTAATAATAAATAAAACAAGTTCTATTTGTTTAGGGCCCATTTAAGTATTACGAAAGTATATTTTTAGAAGTTTATGACCCCCTTCCCCATGTCAGCATTTTTCAATGGATAAAAAAAATTCTGTATAGAGAGTAAGCATTTCGGGACCCCCTCTCCCCTCCTTGATGCTTACGTAATACTGGAACGGCCCCTCTTTTGCAAATAAATTGAAAACAAATAATAAGAGCATTTAAAAATTTAGGAAAATAATTACAACTTTATACAGAATTTTTTAACATTGAAGAAAAGAATTGAAATTTAAGAGAATAATTTGCAATAATTATTTTACTTCTTTAAGGGGTAATACTACTTTGTAAATTTTTTTTATCCATTTTTTTTTATTTTTTATCAAAAGCGTTTATGTATGGAAAAATTTTTTAAATGGTCCAAAAAATCGATTTTTGTTGTTAAGTCATTATGCCAATTTGCATGTAATTTGAGAATATGCTTAATTACTCGGCATATCAATTTTTAGTTTTTTTTCACGGCTTAACAAATGTTGTCGGCAGTTAAAACTTGTTGATCTTTTAGTTTTCTACTGAATAAAAGTCTTTTATGATAGAAAAATACAATTTTGGAATATTTCAGTACTTGAAACGTTGAAAGCGTTTTTCTTAAAACTATATTTTTCAAGTCGGGCGACACATTAGCGCCTACAATTTTTAACCGATCTTGCTCAAATTTTAACTGTAGCTTCATAATGACATTTTCAAGTGAACTACGTAGGATTTTTTCGAAAAATTAAAATTTGCCAATTCTGTGGTTGATTTTCAAGCAATTTTTCTATCAAAATTCGTATTTTTTCTTAATATTGACGCCATTTTTTTTTAAATTGATATTTCTTAAAAATCCTACGTAGTTCAGTAGCTTTTAGCATCTTGTTTCAAAATAATTTTGGTTTTTTGTTCTAGATTAAAAATTACGACCTGTAGTATGTCGCCCGTGCAAGGTCCTCGAAGATAAGGGGTTTAAACTAATCAGACACTGTGCCGCCATTTCTATTTTAAAAAAATGTTTTAATGTATTTTCACATACTTTAAGCTATGTTTTTTATATGTAAAAACCCAGACCTTAATAAATTTTATAGCTTTGTAACAAAAAATTCAGAAAAATGACTATACTTTTACTGCGCGCAAGGTAGTATTACCCCTTAAATTGATCAGTACTTCACTTTTTTATGCAAATTTAAAGTTTTTAATTTTTTAAAATGTTGTGTCTTTTTTTAGGTTTTCTATCTTAAAATAAGACTTTCTGTTTACAATGATGAAAAATCGAAAAAAATAATTGAACATTAAAAAAACAGTTGAAAATTGAGATAAATCAAAGTGGTCCTTAAGAGCCAAACAAGTTTAACGAAAATGTGCAAGAAAACTACTAATGCCATATTATTTTATGTATCTCACACTTTAAAACTCATTTTTGTTCGAAATCCAAAAGTAAATAATTGTTTTAAAAAATTAATAAAAATTTTAATTTTTTTAAAACTATTTATGACAATTGATTCTATAAGGAAAACTAAGAACATTTTGTATGGAATTAATCAAGATGAATGTATAATAATTACAAATTAACCTTTCTAAATTTATTTGTACTTCACGTTTTTATGCAAATTTGAAGTTTTTAATTATTTTTTTTTAATTTTAAAGCAAAAAGAAATCTGTAAATTCAGCGAAAGCTGTCTTAAGAATGTTGTATCTTAAAATAAGACAGCTATTAAAAAAATGTATTTGTACTAATCAAATCTATGAGAAAAATGATGAAGATTTTGAATACATAATTTTTTTGTACCAGTTTTTCTTTATTCATAAAATTGTTATAAATAATTAACTATTATTTGTGTATGAAAATGAAATAATAATAATCTCCGTAAACTCCTAAAGTTAGTTAGTATGTATTTATATTTATTCATCTTTTTCTGTCCACGTTTTAAAAACTGAAGTGAAGTTAGTCCCTGTTATTTTATTTTGTTGTGCTGGTTTTTAATTGTCATTTGTGTAAAAAAAAAAAGTTTCGAAAAATGCTTTAAAAATTTATTATGGTTTTATTTTATTGAATGTTTTCAATTTTTCATATTTCAATTATTTTCATCATAATTCATTAATTATTAATTATTATTAATTAATTATTATTATTATCATTTAATGGGTTATGATACCCGTATACTGTATATTAAATAAATAAATAAATAAATTCAATTTTCTTTCTCAACCTTAAATTATTTACAGCATATTTTAATTATTTTTTCAATTTTGAATTAATTTTATCATTTTTCTATTGTTCTTCTCGATTGTCAATTATTATTCTCATTTTCTAAAATTATTTTCTAAGATTTTTAAGTATTTTTCTGAAAATTTAAATATTTTCATCAGTTTCTAATTATTTTCATTTGTTATCAGAATTTCAAATTTTTTATTAATTATCGTAAATTTAAATTATTTTTAGCTTTCTTCCAAACTTTTTTCTCCAATTTTTAGTTTTTCTCATTTTATAAAATAAATTTCTAAAACTTTTTCAAGTAATTTTCTCAAATTTTTATTATTTTTATTTGTTTTCATAATTTCCAAAAAATTTTATTAATTATCGTAAATTTCAATTATTTTTAGCATTCTTCCAGTCTTTTCTCTAATTTTTAGTTATTCTCATTTTCTAAAATTATTTTCTAAGATTATTAAGAATTTTTCCAAAATTTCAATTGTTTTCTTCAATTTTTAATTATTTTTATTTGTTTTTATAATTTCAAAATTTGTTTATTAATTATCGTTAATTTCAATCATTACTTTTAGCTTATTTTTTCAATTCTTTTCTTCAATCTGTAGTTATTTTCTTTTCTTTTAAATTGATTTCTAAGATCTTCATGTATTTTTTTCAATTGTCAATTATTTTTTCTTTATTTAAAAAAAAAATCTGTAGTTTTTTCATTTATCACACTTAAATAGCATTTATTTTTTACAACCTTTCATTGTTTGTATCATATTTTAATTATTTTCATCAAGTTTTAAAATTTAAAAACATTTTTCAATTCTTTTCCAAAATTTATTTTCTTCCATTTTTAATTCTTTACATTTGTTTCATAATTTCGAAAATTTTTTGTTAACTATTTATCTGAATTTTCAATTATTTCATTATTTTTATTATTTTTTATATTATTTTCTTCAATTTTCAATTATTACTTTCGTTCTTTTTCCTAATTGACAAAAAGTTTTTACTTACTTATCTTTAATTACAACTTGTTCTGTTCAATTTTAAATTATTTTTATCTTTTTTCATTTATTTTCTCTAATTTCGAATTATTTTCTTTTATTTTAATGAACTTCTGAAAGTTTTAAGTATTTTCCTCAAATTTTGTTTAACTTTCCTTTACTTAAAATATTTTATGTAATTTGTTTAAATATTTTCTCAAATATTAATTATTTTTTTTTTAATTTTAATTTATTTATCTCAATTTTTAACCATGTTTTTTTCAATTTTCAATTATTTTCTCTAATTTTTTATTATTCAATTTCACTTTAATTTACTTTTAAGATTCTCAAGTATTTTTCTCAAATTTAAATTATTTTCTTTTTGTTTAAAACATTTTTATGATTGTCTATATTACTTTATTATTGTATTTTATAATGTTTAAAATGCAGGATAAACTAATCGCGCGCTAGCGCGCGATTTATTTTGCTCCTTTTATGAATGAAGTACAACTGGTACAAAAAAATGATACATACGAAATCTTCATCATTTTTCTCATAGAATCGGTTAGTGTGAATACATTTTTTCAATAAATAATTTTTAATTTTTTTCAAAGATACCTAATACTTATTTTATTTATAACGATTTTACAAAAAAAGAACGGCTGATATAAAAAAATTTTCCCTACAAAATTTTTACAGTTTTTCGCATAGAATCAATTGACATCAAAAGTTTGAAAAAAATAGTTTTTTTTCATTTGTTTAAACAATTATTTGTTTTTAGATTATTTTCAGAACTCGATGAAGTAGGATTTCGATCAAAAATGAGTTTTAAAGTGTGAGATGCATAGAATAAGATGGCAATAGCAGTTCTCTTTGTCTATTTTATAAAACTTGTTGGCTCTTAAAGACCACTGTAAAATAATAATTGAAAATTTAGGAAAATAATTCAGAAAAAAGATAAAATTTATAAAATATGAGAATTTAAAAAAATAGAAGAAATTAATTGAAATTTGAAAAACATTACAATTTTTGCAAATTAATTGAAAATAAAATAATAAAAACATTTTATAATTGTGGGGAAAACAATTACAAATTCATGTAGAAATATTTTTAACATTAAATAAAATAATAATTGAAATAAGAGACAAAAGTACTCTCTAAATCTGAATTAGTTAAAAATAACTAATAATTAATAAAATCGTGGCTTAGTTTTTATTTCATCAATTAGTTAATAATAACTAATTATTAGTAAAAAAAATGACCAATTGTTAGTAAAAACATTACAAAAAATAGTTAAAAATTGAGGAAAATAGTTACAAATGCATATAGGAATGTTGTTAACATTGAATAAAATAGTTGAAATTTGAAACAAAAATACTAGAAAATCTAAAAATTAATTAACATATACGAGAAAAATGAAATATTGGAGAAAAAAAATTGCAAATTGAAAAAAGAATGGAAAATTGAGATACATAATTAAAAAATGTAGGGTTCAAAAATAATGAAAATAATTAGAAATTGAAGAAAATAATGTTAAATTATATATAAATAATTGAAATTTAAGAATACATATGTGACGCTCCGCGAGAGAAGGGACCTATCGCATTTTTTGAATTTTCTTTGTACGACCGTCCCATGAAATTGGCTTATATTGATTTTATTTTTTATGGTAATTCATAGTTTTTGAGTTGCTTTTTGAGTAACAAAAATCAAAATTCGATTCCTGCAATTAGTTTTCTTGGTATAAAGATTTAAACATAGGCATGTTAAGCGTCTCGATTTTTCTTTCTCCTCTTTGCTTGTCCGTCCATTAAAGTTTACTTTCTCAGCGATAGGTACCTTCTCTCGCGGAGCGTCACATATATGAAATAAAAAACAATACTTAAAATATGATAAAAACAATGATAAATTGAAAAATATTAATGAAATTTAAGAGAAATAATTTTAAAATTTGTAGAATATATTTTAAATGCAGAAAAGTAATTGAAATTTTATAAAAATACTTGAAAATATGATAACTTAATTGAAAAATGTGATTAATTAAAAATTGAAAAAAATAAATGAAATGTTAAAAATAATTGAAAATTGAAGAAGATAATTTTAAATTTGAGAGAAATAATCGCAAAGGTTAAAGAATATATAAAATGGAAGAAAATCTAAAAAATATTTTGAATTTTGAATAAAATAATTGAAATTTCAAATAAATAGTTTAAAAGTTTATGAAAATAATTTAAAAAATGAAAATAATTTAAATTTGAAGGAATTAATTGTAATTTGAGAAAAAACTTTAAAATCTTAACAATTAATTGAAAAAATGACAATAATTAAAAATTGGTGGAATTAATTGAAAAATGATTTAAAAAATCAAATTGAAAATTGAAATATGAGGTAAAGGATTGAAAATATTACAGAATATATAAATAAAAGAAACTGATTAAAATCTGACAAAAACAATGATAAATTAAAAAAAAATTAATGAAATTTGGCAGAACTGATTTTAAAAATTACAGAATTTATTCTAAATAAAAAAAAATAATTGAAAATATTAGAAAAAAATTAGAATAATTAAAAATTGGAGAAAATAATTGAAAAAAGAGAAAAATAATTAAAATTTCACAGAATTGAGAACAAATTTAGAAAATTATTATGTGAAAAAAAATCAAAATAATTAAAAATAGATGCAAACAATTGGCAATCCTACAAACAAATGGAAAAAAAGTGAATAATTGAAAATTGAAGAAACTAATTTAAATTTCATAAAAATAATTGAAAAAATGTAAAGAATATAAATTAAATAAAAGAGAACAATGAAAGTATGATACAAATTAAAGAATATATTTGAAAAGTAGAAAAAATAATTGAAATCATAATGTAAATGAATAATTAAAAAATGAAGATATTAATAAATCACTTCAAATCTAGTATTCTATTTTAATTCCTGATATTTTATTATAAAAAGCTGAATTAAAAATTTTATACCATTTTTCCGAAATTTTTCCAAAATTCAATGTAAGCAAAAGCCAATCAATTAATTTCATATTTATGTTCCTTTCTCAGAAAACTTAAAATCCTCATCCTACTTTGCGCTATCCTAAAGAATTTTACGTTTTTTCAAATTCTAATCAATTTTGAAAAGATCTAGTAACGAAATGAATGAATGGGTAGATTGTTTGAACAATTCTGATTGATGAGTACAAAGCGTAAGGGACCAGCGAGTATTGGAGTATTTAATATAATTTTGAAAATTGATTTCTCGTGTGAATACTTTAGACGGAAATAAACACAGATGAGGTAGAATAACTGCAAGGCGTGAAAATAGGGATAACGACCCTCTTCCACTCGTTCCGCGAAGTGGTTGGGATTAAACCGCAAGTGGGCTTTATATCGTGGCTAATTCAGTTAATGCTTCAGCCGTTATGATTCCCGAAGGACTTGTGTACCCGTTCTGTATGTGCCAAATGAATGTGGACTCTTGGCATGCTGATCGTGTAATCTAACAAAAAAATTGCCACTTATCACCTCCAATCAAAAAATATACCCCTATTTACTATTTCTGTTTAAAATGGAAACAGTTAAATAAAACGAGTTTTTTCCGGACAAATAGCAAACTGTCGACAATGTGCCATTTTATGTGTTTGACATTTTTTATATCTTTCGAAAAAGATCCGATAATTGAAACAAAGTGTCAAACATATTTTTTTGCAGATCACATAATTTGTTTTTTAATCTAGAAAATTTTCGCCTACAGAATTATGGTTATAAAATTAAAATTGCAGAAGTTCTTGTAAGGAAAGGAATTTAAAAAAAAACCGAAGAATCAGAAATATACTCGAGAAATTTTGACATTTGTTTATGAAACAGAAATTTTCATTTTAGACGAAAATGTTTCCAAACAGATATTTATAGTAACGAAATAGTTATAAGCAGCTTTGAATTTGTTCTAAACAATTCGTAACTAGTTTAAGGCAATTTTAACTAATTCTATAAATCGTTTTAAGCAGTTTTAATTAAAATCTAAACAGTTTCAAACTTGTTTTTATCAGAGGTTATGTTTGAAGTCATTATTTTGCTTTTAGAAATAGAAACATCAACTTTTTTGTTATTTTTTGTTTTTAGATGAAATGTGACAAATTTAATTACAAACGAAATGAACCACTAAAACTTATAATTGAATAAAAATTACAGATTTGTTAAATTTGGTAACATTTTAGAGAAACGGAGGAAACTAAAAATTTGTTCCTGAATCTCAAAAATCTTTATATTTTATCCAATTATAAGTTTTAATGATTATTTTTGTTAAAAATTACATTTTCCACCTTTCATTTGAAAAAAATGTTAATAAAAATTATTGTTTATATATCAAAACGCAAAATAATGACTTCAAACATAACCTCTTCTTATTGAGTTTGTGTTTTATACAAACAGTTGTAGGGTAATGTTACCTTCAATGGACCACTTAAACTTTTTTTTGAAAAAATTCTTTAAGAAAATAAATTAATTGTACTTCTCTATTCCAGGCTTTAATTTATATCCCTAGATAACAGTTTATGTCATGGGAGCTTCGATTTTATTATTTAGAAAAAATAAAAT